>OX422223.1:127826564-129259953 GCA_949130495.1 Sambucus nigra
CATAAACTCTAGGTCATACTTCGAGTATCGATTTAGAGGCCACCGGGTGCTCCCCAGCCCCGTTAAACTTCGATTAACTTCCTTGAATGAGTGAATACTCAATGAATCCTTGAAAGGCTCTAAATCCCCTTTCTAATGGTCCAGCCCATGAAAGAATCCACCTTGCGGTATGGACAAACGATTCGTTTTATCCTGATAACTGATCTAGAGGCCACCGAGTGCTTATAAGCCCTGTTTGACCCCGATTAACTCTCCATATTGAATGAATCTCAATGAATCATTGAAGGGCTCTAAATCCCCTTTCCAACGGTCCATTTCATACATGAATCATCTTTACGGCATGGACGAATGACTTATTTTACTCCGAAAGGTCACCAGGCATTTTCGGGCCATGTTTAACCTTGGCCAACTCTCCCAACTGAATGAATCTGAATGAAATATCGAAGGGATCTGAACATCCTTTCTAATCTTCCATACCATACGTGAATCATCCTTACGGTTTAAATGAACGATCTGTTTTCCTCCGAAAATAATTTGTCATGTGACAAATGAATTCTGGGCCCCATTTGACCTTTGTCAACTCCCAAACCCGGGAGTGGCTCAATGGATTATTGAAGATCTCTAAATACCCTATCCAACGGTTTATCCCGTGCATGATTGTGACTTACAGTTCGCATTTCACGACCATTTTTCCAAAAAATCTGTCTCAAACTCACAAACGGCACCCCTAGGACCTGTCTATCGGTAGTCTGTTTGAGGTTATATGCCGATAGGTAGGTCCAGGACCCTCTCGATTGGCACCCCCTTATCCCTATAAATAGAGGCCATGACCTCACTTGGAAAGTCACCCCTGAACATCACTCTCAGTAATTAAGAGAATATTCTCTCAAATTCAAAGTTGTTCCCCTCTTAAAAAGACTATTTCTCACTTTCCTTCCATCATTTTCATACTCCATTTAGTAAATTCTCACCCATCTTCTCATAACACCATCACCTCATTGTGAGATCAGTGCATCCACAATCAAGATCCACTTCAAGTCTTCATACGGAGGTCCAATTCTCCACCCTTGTCTTTAAATTCTCTTATTTTAGCGTTAGTTACTTTATTTTTACTTTTGAGCTTTATTTGATTAAATCACATGCCTTAATCTCAAACCTTTATTATTATTATTTTCACATACTTTATTTTCATACAGAAAACCTGAAAAATAAGAAAAAGAGGGTTTACTTATAAATTCCAAAAGAGGGATTCTCACTACACAATCTCAGACTTAAAACATGTTTATCTCTACACACACATATAAGAGAGATCCCTCTTTTGTATTTATGGGTTAAACCCCACCCTACGTTATTTTTTAACTACGTAGACTTTGATGCCCCTTGGGCTACATAGGCATCTTGGGTAAATCCCTAGACTCGAGTCCTCCCTTATACACCTTTATTACCTTTATTTTATCATATATATTCTTAATGGATTTTATATGTTTATGTCTTGTTATATGTATACATTTGTTCTTCTATAATGACGTGTGAATTAGAAAACACTTACATTATATTTTGAATTATTATTTTGGGAATACTACTAAGGGTGAACTCACTCCGTCATCATCCATAACGCGAGTTGAGTGATTCCATTCTCCATTTATATTATGCACACACTTCATGGAATTTAACAGAAGAAGATTAACACATACCCATGAGATACCGAAAGGGCAGGATGGGTGCCTAATACCTTCCCATTTGGTAACTTAGTCCCTGGACCCTTGAACTACTTGGTTTCCCAAGCATCAGTATTGTTCTTGATGCCATTCTCTCGAGGCGGCAACATTTCTTTTTCCTATTTTATGAAAAATAGGTTGGTGACTCTATCTCTACATCTTACCCCACATTGACAACGAACGAGTGCCCTGAGAAAGGGCACAATCCCATGAGCACACCAAAAAAATGGGGGAAGCCCTCCTCTGACTCCCTAGGAACGGCCACATAATCATGTTCATAACTAATATTCTGGACATTTCTTAGGGAAGGATCCATATTGAGAAGTGCCTCATCATATCCATCCAACTAGAAGTGGCGAGGTTATTTGTGGAACTGGAATGTGAGATGATCAATATTCTCAGTCAGACTTTTAATAGTTGATACTTTATTGAACAAAGTCTTCTTGGTCTTCACTAGCTCTTCTACTAGGAAATTTTCCTTCTACCCTTGAGAGGAAGACTGTTCCTTGGTTTTTTTATCCTTCCCTAGTTCCTCACTTAGTTGTGCATTCTGTTCTTCCAAAAAGTAAGTTTTATCACTAACTTGTTTGCTCATCCTAGACTTTTTGAGTCTCTCAAGCTCTGCCCTCAAGTCATTGTTCTATTTCTCAAGGATAGTGATGACCTCTCTAGTACCCAATATATCGGCATGCAAAATAAACTCTTTACTTGAATGAGTGGATTTCATAGCAGCCAGTCACTCATTAAATCCGCTCTTTCCGATCAGATCAATAAGCTTCCATTCGAAGTTGAATTTTAAATTGGATAACGAATCTTTATGGATGCATGGGGCAGTAAAAATCATGTCATGAAAGGTAACTATCTGATGAAAGAGGTGATGAAGGTATAAATATGCCTCTTTTGCTTGAGTTGACATATCACGACCTTGGTTCTCATCAAGCTTGTCATCCTTATTATTTTCATCAGGACCTACAACAAACAATCTCCTATGTCTTTCTTGAAAGTTTATTTGAACATAGACCAGTGCTACAAGTCTTACGATAAAATACATGAACAAGTGGTCGGATATATGAGTTTTTCAAATAAAATAGAAAACTTACAAAAGTCAAACGAAATAATAACGATCGAATCAAAACATTAATTCCATTAAAATGGATTACAATTGTGTCATATCCCTACATCATTGGGAAATGAAAAATAAAATATAACATTCCCTAACACGAAACCTTAAGAAGCTATTTTGCTGACTTTTTCCTTCTCGATCACCTGCTCAACAGTCGTATGGTTCAGAACGACATCCTACACATCAGTCGCCTACGTTTTATTTGGTAACCTTTTCCTATATAACAAACTCATCATAGTTATCCTCAACTTCTTCCTGAAAGTGAGGGGGAACTTGGATGGTGATTGTTGAAGAGGTATGACCCTTCACATATGCTAACCTTAACCAGAGCTTCATCCCATCCATTTAAAAAAATACCTTTTAAATGTAGGCAATCTATATTTTAGCATTTATAAAGTCCTTGTCCCGTCCATGGGTGAAGGAGGCTTCCTTGGTCTTTTCCACATTAGCTAAGGCTTCCTCAACTTTGGACTTAGCCTCAGTTATCTGCATCTTGGAGAGGTCGTCCTAAACCTTTGCATCTCTAGCATCTTTTTTGGCTTATTCAGAAACGACCACAAGAGTAGAAAAATCATCAGTCTTCTTCTAAAGAATGACCTTCTTGGCCTTTAAGATCTTAACCTTATCATTGATATTTTTCTTCTCAGTCACCTAGTTATCATTGACCTACTGAGCAGCCATAAGAGATTTACATAACTCTTCAAACACAACCTTCACATCAATAAAGGATGCCTTAATCTCTTCATTCCTCTCCAATAATTTATCGTAATCAATCAAGAACTTCAGAAGAAAATGACGAATAAATATGAGAAAATACAAAAAAAACATAAAGGAACAATATTAAGGCAATCAACTTACCAGGGAAAGGTTGTGGTTGGCATGATCCAATAACCTCGAATGGGGCAAGGGGGATCCAACTGCCCTATCCACGGGGAAAACCCCAAACCTAATCAAGTCACTGGCTAGATCTGGATGAGAAATAACAGATTGGGCAACACCCTTGCCCTTATCAGCAGTCTTCATCCCCATAATCTCCAGTTGGGAAAAATAATCCTTATTTTTACACTTCGAAAGAGGCTCATGCTCATTGGGAGGGAAGTCATGAAGGTTCATGGGGTTGGAGGAACCCCTAACATCACTTTTTTCTCATTGGTCGAGAAATTTCTTTCTCTTTTCCCGAAGAACAAGTAGGGGGATGAGATAAGGTACCAGTATGTACAACACTAATATTAGCAACGATCAAGTTATTGACTTTCCTCTTCGCTATGACATTGGGAAATGACGAAAGGGATAAAAGAAATGTCAAGAGGCTTAAAGTAGGATGATGTGTTTTCATCAGATAATTCGTCCCTCTCTAAGTCCTGGGGGGACTTATTTTCCTCGAATAATGCGTCCCTTGTTGAGTCAGGGGAAGCAGAGACTTCTAGATCGTCTAAGGCGATGGGGATGATGGCCTTCTCTCTATCGACCTTAAAATAAAGGAAGTGGTGGTAATCTTGCATTCCAGCAGAAATGTCATCAACCTTGGATGCTCAACATCTCTAACTCTCCGTTGAATGGACCAAATGTCCTTAAAGTTAACAAAATTAATATTCTTGTCGCAAGGAACCCTCTTTTTGCTCTTCACTGCGAAAAGAACAGAGAAAAGAACAAGTCATTAGCATCAATCAAAGAAGAATATCAAATATAATAAAAATGGCTTTCTAGCATATTAATTGCCCTTCTTGAGAGCATATTGTCTCTTCATATACCACACCCTCAGGAAGGGGAAAATATTTCTAATTTTCACAATTAGACCGTGATCCCAATAATCTTTACTAGAATCAGAGAGGTTCATAAGTAGGGATCAGTTAGTCACCCTCATCTTCATATAGTTAATATTCTCAGTAGTAATCATCCATTGGTAACAGTACATGATTTCAGTGATGCCGCGATGGGTTACATATAGCTCATTAATACGATTAACCCCCATTAATGATCCTCCATGTGTTTGGGGTAACTTGGGTTGGGACCACATCAAAGTATTCACAAAACTCCAAAAATAAGCGACTTGGGGGGAAGTAACCCCACACTCAAGAATAAAGATTCAAGACAACAAGTGGCCTTCATGAAGGGCGCGAAGGTCACAAGGACCATCAATTAATTCTATTAATACCCATGAGGGGATTTGATGACGAAGCTTAAATTATTCCAAGGTGAGTTTGTCAATAACGTAAATCATGTTTAAATATCCTAAGCTCAATGAAATGACTAAATAGAGAAAAAGAAGAATAATGAAATGAAGAAAGAGTTTACAAGAAGAAAGTGACAACAATGAAAATCTCTCCTTTAAAGGACTGAAATTGAAAGTTTTTCAAATGACTGGAAAATGAGCAAAAGTGTGGGAACCGTCACCTTTTAGTTGGAAGTTCCCTCACGATTCTCCAGAAGAAGTGATGATTACATAAGCGTGTGACAATTGAGATTAAAGAACCCTTCAATTTTAGGGATATTTACAAGACTGCCTTTTGATCAAACTAGAAAGTACTCCAGCATGAAAACTTTTTTAAGTCACTATTCGACCTGAGCTTAACAAATCCCGGCGACCTAAAAGAGACACTTAACTTTGGGGGTAATTGTGGGGACTAGAGTTACGATGGCACATAGCGTCTATGTGTTTGTCACGAACCCACAAGCTTCTTCCGCATCCAGTTAATTAAGAATTTAAGTCACATAGGATTCTCGCATGTATATCCCTTGGAATGGATTAAATTGATAAGAGATAGATCTGAACTTCAAGGGATAGATATTAATGAATCTTAGGACTCTCCATAGATCCTCTATAAATGTAAGCATGTCCATATTGGGGATGGACATGTGGGATTATAACATCAAGTAGTACTACAACTCTATCAACCTATTCTCTAAGTTAATAAAAGAGAAACCCCAAAACTCGTGGACATAGGCATATTGTCGAACCAAGTATATTCATGTGTTGTGTGGTTTTGATCCTCACCCTTGAATGTTGTTCCTTATTTAGATCGTGTGCATTGAATACTTGTTGTACCATAAATATGGGGCATGGAATGGACCAATAGTATTATGACACCTGTCATGAGAAGGTGCTTGGCCTACTCACTAAAATTTTTCGATAATAATCAATTTGGTCGGATTAGTGATATTCCTGGTTGTTTTAATAACTAACCTCCATAAGACGATGTTAGTAGCTAGTCCCACCAAAGCACGTGTGAATCCCATGATGGAATACGGGTAGCCCCATTCGCACTAATATTCTTGTGGATTATCTTTCATGGTGGCCCATCCTTTCAGTAAGTTGCAACTGAATCATTATTAGTCGTCCCCTAGAATGTAGAAAGGTGTAACTCCATGACCTATAAAGGCACTCTACATATCCCACTACTCTCTCTCTCTCTCTCTCTCTCTCTCTCTCTATATATATATATATATATATATATATATATATATATATATATATATATATATATCTTGTAAATAGAAAACAATCTCGCTTGAGGAAGAAGGAAGAAATTGATATACCCAATGTCCATACAGAGAGACCTTAAATAGAATCCTGAGAGCTTGTATTCACTTTTCAGACAACTTTTGTCCAACGGCATATCATATACCGTATAGAAAATATGGATATAGGCACCACATTGGGTCGAACCACGTTAATCCCTTATTTTCGTCGATGGCATCCAATGATGCGTCACCAAAGAGAGATCTTAGTGATGTTGTATAGGAAACTGATGTTTGTGTGATTAATATTATTTATTTTATTGACTACTTTGAAGTTTGATTTCATGTAATTATGTAATAATATGATGAGGACTTATGGAGCATGCATATGGAAAAAGGGACCTAATTGCAAATATTTGGTCATATTTTTAAGGTATATGCCATTTAAGTATTTTTAATAGCCTTGTTATAGCTAAATATATTAAAATATATTTAAAAGGGCCTAAACAATTTTTCACGTCTTTTTATGCCTAAGGCCCTTCTCGAATTCTAAGGCTTAAGGTTTGTCCTCCATGCCTCACTCACGCACCGCATTTTTTAGAACCTTGGTATTTAGTAGCTAAGACTTGTAAATCCATATACCTGTTTTAGGCCATAACAGATTGCGCCATCTGTGGAAGGTAGATAAGCCATTTATTATTTTTTACCATTTCCTATACACAAACCTCATTTCCACAAAAACCCATGATCCGTGTCTGGCCAGATACCCTGTTGTACCTATAACTTCTAGAAATGGGAGAAAATCCATAAATTAGTACCAGGAATGAAACAATTCCACCCTCATCCCCTATTGGAATGAAGGACATATAAGGAATTCTGATGAGCCTGGCCTGAGGCCACGAGGTGATGCAAGAAATTGTAATAAAACTGGCACAAACATTCCAGGCCACACAAGGTAGACCCAAAAAATAACCCATTAACCCGGTAAGGGCAACCACACGGGCATAATGGTAGAAATTCCACCTCTTGCCTCATATCAAGAAATATAATAGATCTATCATGATCGGGCCATAGAACACCCATGGAGGCTGAGTTGGGGTTCACAAGAAGAAGGGTGCAGGTTCAGGTACTCCGAATCCCAAGACGACAGGTCGTATCATCTGTGGGATACCTTGTCCCTCAAAATATTGATATTTGATGATGAGAAAACCCTCTCTGAAGAGAGGCCAAGCATGATATAAAGGTTGAACATAGGTTTTGCGTTCGATCGTCTAGGTCCACAAGCAGTGAGGGGGAAATATTACAAAGAACCCGTGAGGCCTAGACAATGCGGGGAAGAATCGAGAAGGTAGGCCACCAGGGAAATAGAGTTTCAGCCAGACCTAAACAGTTACATCAGGGTTGGCACGAGCTGAACATACTAACAAGAAAGATATTATGGCAAAAAGTCGTATCATATCCCGTAAATCCATCACAACCATAGCTGAGCAGGACAACCAACACTGGAAGGAGTCAATTCAACATCTAGAAGATCGTCTGGGGGAATCGCTAAATCTAAAGATTCTTGGTATGGAGGTTTTGTGAAAGGGTCTCCATTCACTCTGTCAATTATCGGTTATCCCACACTCATAAAGTACAAACCGTCGATGGTGACCCCAAAGTAGCAAGACTAACTCAGTGTAGAACAATACCTGGTTGTCGTTGATATTCATTATATTCCTGATGAGATGTGTTGTAGGGCATTCTCTAGTATAATCACGGTATCGGCATAAATCTGCTACAATAGTCTATCGCTAAGGGAAGATTTTAAGGTTTAAATAGTTAGTCCCTCTCTTCATTGGTATTTTTTCTTTCGAGCTAAGACTGGCAAGAGGATGGCTCATTTGTTAAATGTTTAGTAGAAGGACAATGACATAACTCAAGAGTTCATCACCCATTTTAATACCGAGAAGCTAAATATGATCAACTATGATGAGAAAATAACCATCACAATCCTAATAATTGGTCTACTGTTAGGAAAGAACTATTGGGTATTTTCTAAGGAGCCACCCAGGCTCGAGAAGATTATGAACACTGAAGAAGCTATGGCTGCCAAATAGGTTAGTAGCTCCAAAGCCAACACCAATAAAATCTTAGAAAAGAAAGAGTAGAAAGATAAAAAGGATGATAACTCAAAGATATACGATAAGTAGACTCCTCTGACCATTGGTGTCCATCATATCCTTGAGGATATTCGTGGAAGCAAAGAACTAAAATGTCCCGGGAAACTGAAAGCCCCAAAAAATAAAAAGGGTGGGAGCAAGTATTATGAGTTCCATAGGGATCACAACCAAAAAAATCATAATTTCTTAGCCCTAAAGAACGAGATAAAGAATTTGATTTGGAGGGGAAAATTATCAAAGTTTATGGACAGAGGAGGCCGAGATGATCATAGTGATGAGCAGAATCCCCAGAGACGATCAGAGTCCCCTTGCAGGAAGGCTAACGAAAATAATAGGGGGAAAGATGATGATTCGAAGGATGACCTGATCTTCTCAAATGGCCCAAGAAGCCTGTACATGAGGTTAAAAGGATCTCATTCAGGTGTAAGTTTATTATAAGAGGAGTCTTTGGAGGTGGAGACAGATGTATGGAAAGGAAAGCCTTTCTTAAGAAGGCAAAGGCTTGTGCGCATATCAGAAAGCTCAACTTGATGGGCACTCGCCTTAGGAAAGTGAATAAAAATCGCCTAATGGTAGGCTTTTCCAATGATGACTTATCCAGTGTACTTTACCCATATAATGATCCTCTGGTCATCACAATGATGGTACATGAAAGTAGGGTGGCAAGAATTCTGGTCGACAATGGTAGCTCAACCAGTTTCTTATTTTACAACAGCTTCTAACGTATGAGGTTGAGGAATAATAAAATTGAAGCCTATCACGGACTACTCATCGATTTTTAGGATAAAATCTATAGCCCTTAGGTAAAATTAAATTGGAAGTTGTATCAGCACATGGACTATCTGCCGAACAGAGAAAATCCATTTCTTCATCTTGGACAAGAACGTCCACTCAGTGTATAACCTCATCTTCGGTAGGGTAGTACTAAAGAAATTTAAGGAGGTCCCCTCCATTGTACACCAGTGCATGAAGCTCCCCACTCATTATGGGGTTAGTGTGGTAAACGTAAGTCAAGTTTAAGCCATGGAATGCTATTATACCTCAGTCGACCAGGATGAGAAGAAAAAGATGACCATAACCTACCAGATCGAGATGTTGGATCCTTGAGATGAGGATAAATTAGTTAAAGGGAATGTCGTAGAGAAGATTGAGTCATTATCTTGGATAACAAGCAACTGGAGAGAATAGATCAAATGAATTCATCTATGGATCCAACCATTAAGAAAAACTTGGCTTGTTTTCTGAGACAATGGAATGACGTATTTTCCTAGAATCATGAAGACATATTGGGGATTAATCAGAGTTCATTTGCCATGAGCTAAGAAAGTATAGTATGTTAAGCCAGTGAAACAAAAATGACATGTATTCAGTCAGGAAAAGAACATGGTTGTGCAAGAAGAGGTAGAGAAGTTACAGAAAGAAAACTTCATCGAAGACATTAGATACTCGGAGTGGATTTTCAATATAGTCATGGTAAAGAAGAAGAATAACAAGTGGAATATGTTTGTTAACTTCACCAACCTGAACAAAGCATGTCAAAGACCATTATCTTCTTCCCGAAATTGACTAGATTCTCGATGCTACCCATGGGTATGAGCTCCTCAGTTTCGTGGACACGTACTCAGGTATAATCTGATAAAAATGAATCTGGAAGATCGAGAAAAGACCTCATTCATCACCAACAGAGGTACTTATTGATGTAACGTCATTCTTTTTGGATTTAAAAATGATGAAACAATGTATCAAAGGATGGAAACAAAGTGTTTGAAGACAATATTGGTTTAAATATGGAGGTGTACATTGACGACACGCTGATGAAGAGCATAACGGTCGCTGATGCATTAGAAACTTAGGACAGACGTTCGACCAGCTGGAGAAATATATAATGAAGATCAACCCGATAAATTGTGCCTTTGGGATAAAGGAAGAAATGTTCCTGGGCTTCATCAGGGATCAGAGGGGTCTTGAGGCTAAACCCGGTAAAATTTAGGAACTAATCAATATGCAGTCCTTGATAAACAAAAATCAAGCTTAGAGGAAAACTGGGCGAGTGGCTACATTGAACAGGTTTGTTTCATAAACTATTGATAAATGCCTACCATTTTTTAAGGTATTGCGAAAGATGTTTAAATGGAGCGATGACTGTGAAGACACATTCCTAGAATTGAAGAAATATTTAGGGTCTCAAGCCCAACTTTCAAGACTTGTCCTAGGCAGGAAGCCTTATCAGTATTTGGTCGTATCCGACTCAGTAGTTCTCAGAATTAGTTCAATAAGAAAATAGAGTGCAAAGACCCATTTACTATACCAGCAATGCATATAGAGGGGCGAAGGTTCAATATCCAAGGCCAAAAAATCTAGCACTGGCCCTAATTGAAGCTTTTGAGAGGATGAAGCCATACTTTCGGGCCCATACTATCATTACCTATACATACCTACCTCTATGCCAAGCTATTCATAAACTTGAGAAATAGGGTAGACTAATGGCTTGGGCCGTAGAACTAGGAGAGTATGACATCTAGTATAAACCTATAACGACCATCAAGGGCTAAGCAGTAGTGGATTTTATCATTGAGTTCGCATATGAGGAGCATACAATCGAGAAGACTTCTAAGGAAGATAGCTCAACGATAAAAGGGGGAAAGTAAACTTCTATGGAAGAGAGCTCATTTCCCTTGAAAACTGAGAAGACTTCTTCGAAAGAGACCTCACCAGTTCAAACAAATGAGAAGATTCCTATAAGAGATAGCTTTGCCCTTAATCCGACCAATCAGAATGCTGATGTGCCAGAGTCATCGGCCAAATGAGAAAAAGTTGATCACAACTTAGTTCAAATGAAAAAAGCTATTCAAAAATGTCCATCTGGTTGACGCAAATTTTATAAAAGAGATACTTGTCTGGCAGATGTTCGTAGATGGATCATCCTGCACCACTAGTAGCAGAGAAGGCTTAATAATTACGATGCTGAATGACATCGATGTGGAATATGCCCTGAGGTTCCAATTGGAGGCCTCGAACAACAAAGCCAAATATGAAGGACTTATAACAGGGTTTGGTTTGGCATCATCTCTTAGCGTCGAGAAAATATAGGCATACAATGACGCTCACCTCATAGTAAACCAAGTACTAGGGATTTATGAGGCAATAGAGGAATCCATGGAAAAATACCAGGCCAAAGTTTAGGGATTATTGGTAAAGTTCCTAGTTATTAGGATGGTAATAATTCCAATGGCAGAGAATGCTCATCTTTCATCCGCCACAAGTACAGAGCTAAGAAGGACAGTGCCTATAGAGATCCTCATACACAAAAGCACCGATGGAGAGAATATTAGTATAATAGAGTTAGTGCTGGTACTATCCTGGATGTACCCCATACAAAAGTATTTGTAGAATGGAGCAGTAACAGTAGATTCAAAAGATTCAAGAAGACTTAGATATAAGGCGGTAAGGTACATACTAGAAATGGGAATCCTATATAGAAGAGGGTTCATCATACCATTTATCATATGTGTCCCCTCAATGAAGTCAACGATTTAATAAAAAAAAGGTGTTCTTGTGGAGCACATTCAGCAGGAAAGCCATTGGTAAAGTGAGTATCCACACAAGGTTACTATTGGCCCACCATGAAGGCAGACTGCACGGACTATGCGAAGAGGTGTGTTAAGTGCAAGAAATATTCCACCATCCATAAAAGTCTGGGGGGTTCTTTTACGTTGATCACATCCCTTTTCCCATTATCCACATGGGTTATAGATCTGGTTGGACCCCTACCCAAGACTAGAGGCAGATTCAAGTACCTGGTCATTGTAGTGGACAATTTCACCCAATGGGTGGAGGACGAACCCCTGGTGGAGATGCTATACGAGAAGGTATTACATTTTATTTATAAGAACTTATTTATCGTAATGGGATTCTATATGTCTTCATCACTAACCATGGTACTCAATTTGATAATCAGGAGTTCGAAGACTACTGCATATGATCTATAATCCAAAAACTACATTTTGCACCTCGCCATCAATAATATAACTGGTAAAAAAAGTAAAAAAACAAAACCTTTCTCGAAGAAATGAAGAATAAACTATATGATGCTAAAGGAAACTAGATCAATGAGCTCCAAAGTGTCCTATAAGCATATAGAACAACATCGAGAATAGCAATGGGCGAGACCCCTTATATGTTAACCTTCGGAACAGAGGCAGTGGTACCAATAAAAATTGGTCTACCAACTCACCATGTCCTCAATTTTGACTCACCAAGGAGTGGCCTAATGATAAGACTAGATCTGGACCTATTAAAGTAAGCCAGAGCTCATGTAGTACTTTGGGTGGCAGTATATTAACAGAAAACTACTCGATACAATAAAATAGAATAACCGAGCACTCTGAATCAGGAAGACTAAGTAAAGAAAAAGGTCATTCAGAAAGGGAACTAGTTGGAACCTAACTGGCATGGTCCGTACATAATTTATATTTTTGTCCGACTAGGAACTTACAGAATTAAAACCTTGGAAGGAGAGCAGTTTAAGAACCCTTGGAATGCCGAACACCTAAGGAAATACTATCAAAAATGGAAAATATGTAAGGTCTTTTCATTCAATTTTTTTTTATTTCTTGTAACCTTATTTCATTGATAAATAAAATTTGTTAATGAATGTTGTCATTTTTTAAAGTTTTTCGTTAGTGTGGTGGAGATGTGCTAAAAACCTTGCCAAAAGCCAAAGTTGAATACATCTCAGTCACGCATTCCATACATGCCAGAACGCAACAACTAAAAAACAAACTTCATGTATGACCCCATAAGGTCACGAATAAGAAGTTTCACTTCATTTGTGATCTCGACATAGGGAAAACCAATAATAAGAAGTTTACCAAATTTTAGGAAATCCATTACATCCATATGGACTACAAGTTGGCTAAACACAAGGATAGATCCTAACATATTTGGTCACCTCAGGTTAATAACACTGACACTTGGCCAGGATGACAAGACCCATCCATATGACTAGTAATATACATCTGTAGAACCCATGACCGGACAACCCAGGTTCATCCAACATTGGTAATTAATAGCACAGATCATTTAAGCAATGGTCGACCACGTGATAATAAAACTAAACTAGTAAAAGGCTCATTTTTATCACATGGCAGTCATCAAGATGACATGGCTTAATCTTACAGTGAGATGTCTAAAAATATCCGATTATATTTACTTGTGCAAAATGTCATAAAGAAAAGCAAGAATATAAACTTCCATTACGGATTACAAAAAATTTATTACAAGGAGATCATAAACATCAATAAAATACAATAAAGTCATTCGCGAGGATGAGCTTTCTTGCTCGACACCTTCTTAAATCCAATAGGGGAACATCCAATGCTTGTAGGTACATGGTCGTCCATAGGTCTTCGTTCCTTGGTTAACTGATAGAACTTACCCTGTCCACCAAATGTTGAGGTTGATAAAGATCTTTATCCCCGTCAAGGTCGTAATACCAAAGGTATTTCCTCATTAAGATCACTAGGATAGCATTCAGAGGGATCCATGAAACATCAATCTTAAAGGGAGGATCGGGATGTTCTAAGAAACCTAGGTCATGCCAATACCACAACTCACCCTCCTTGGGAACCTTCGCCACAATAAGAGCATTGAGCCAGCCATACTTATAACCAACCTTATGAGAATGGTCAAGATCTTACTCCATATGTATGACGGCCTCATCATAACCATCTATCCAGACAGTGTGAGCCTATTTATGAAAATGATATGTGAGGTGATCAACCTTCTCACTCAACCTCTTAATTATGGAAAACTAATTTTTTATGGTCGCAACATGGTCGAACAAAGACTTTTTAGTACTCTCTTCCTTTACAGACTATGAAATTCCCTTATTTCTTAGAGGGATAGAAATTTACTTCCTTTATTTTTTTCAACTCCTCCCTCAAGCGAGCATTCTTTTCTTTTAAGAAAGAGACTCCTTAATTTTGTTCGATGAACCAAGGATTCTTGATACCTTCAAGACCCACCCATGAGGTATTGTTCTCTTGCACAAGAATTATGGTAACTTCTGTAGCACCAATAAGTTCAGCATTGAGAATGAGCCATATCTTGGAGTAGGTATATGCCAATAAAAGTAGTTTTCGGTCGAAACCATTATTTTTTTATAGCTCGACTAGTTTCTTCTCATAATCGGCTTGAAGATTCGTCAGGGATTCCTTATACCCCTTATGAATAGCTAAAATCAAGTCATGATAGGCGGCGTCATCTGTAAAAACTTGATGAAAAAGGTGGCATAGGCTAAAGTATAATTATTGGTCCTGAGAAGATGCATCATGGCCAAGTAACTCCTCGAGCTCATCTTAGTCGTTCTCATTTTGACCAACGATGAATAGACGACTACGTCTATCCTAGAAGTCATTTTGAATGGAGACCATATATGTCAGTCTTACATTGAATTACAAAGTAGATGATTAGATATAAGTGTGACACCCCACCTAATTAAATACCACTGGATAAATCTGAACTAGAAGTAGAGTCAACAATGAGGTCGTCTAAGCAATGGCCTGCACCACAAAGCTACAGTGCGTTCCATCCAAAGAATCCTAAGTAAGACACCCCTATGGCTGGGCACCTATAATACATATATATATACACACAAGAGAGAAGATATAACAACAAACGGGTCAGAGCCCGAATGTAAAATAGTTTTAAAATAGTTTAGCAAGTATTTAAAATTCTTACCGGCTAATGCAACAGTCTTATTAGTATGCGACACTCTCTTGAGAATTCTCACCTCTCATCTAGTGTGCACGTCTATCGTGCTAATGAACCCCATATATCTCTCTAACTTATTATCCATAAGACTTAACACGGGACATTTAGGGGGGAAGTATGTAATACCCCGTATTTTTATGGCTTTTAAATTATGGGACTTATTAATTTTAATTGAGATAAATTATTTTATTTTAATCCGGAATGTTGTTTTTAATATTTACTAGCGTGACGAGAGTTAGTAATTATTGGAAGTTTGTTATTTGTTGAATGTTACTGGATGAGTATAGTAATATATGAGATTTATTTTTATAAAATTGGCACGTGTGAATAAAATGGCAATTATGGAAATTTAAGTCGGGACGCGCCTGTGTCGTGTCGGGACTAAATGTTGATTAATAAAAGTGAATGTATTATAAGTTGCTCGTATGGTCGTTTTGAGTGTACCAAAGTGTCCGGAAGGGTTGAGATAGTCAGAAAAGTGTACTCGGGGGTTTAATTTGAGTCTCGGGGGGTTTTTAGGCTTATTTAGCACCCCGGGAGGGCGTTTTGGACATTTCGTAATTATGGGTAATTAAACCCACGAATTTGCAAGGGTTATATCAGATGTTAATTGTCATATTTTAGGGTTAACACAACCTAAAACTAATGACGGCCATTGGATAGGAAGAAGAGAAGCTCGCCAAGGAGTTCTAGGCCAAGAACACCTCCGATTTCACCGTCGTCACCGCCAAATCGTAGATCGCGCGAAGGAAATCACAACCACACCTTTTTCTTCCACAAATCAGAGACTAAATTTCCAGGCAAGTATCTATCTTGCTCTTATCAAGTTAATGCATCCTTTTATATTAGTCTTAGGTTGACTAGAATTAGTGTTCTTGAAGAAAAACGTTAATTGGAGAAAAAAAAATTGCATGTTGTAGAAGTAGAGATCATATTTCTGGAAATCCATTTCACCTGTAGAGGTTGGACCACTAATTTCCATGGTATTAGTGATAGGAAATCTGGAAAAAGAATGAAAGAAACTAAGATAAAGAAAATATTAGGGTTCATGAGAATTATATAGAGTTTGGCCCTTTTAACCCACGATTCTTGATGAAAACTCGCATGCCTTACGTAAATTATTACTCATTTGGGTTAATTATGTTTGTGGAATCAATTTATGGGAGTTTGGGAGTTTAAAGTTTAGAATTTGAGGAGTTTGGATGATAGAACCCGTAACTAGTATTCTGTAGATTTCGCCAGACCTGTGTGATCGATCGATCGAGCCCAGAGCATCGATTGATCGATGGTTTGATCGATTGACCCCCTTTCATCGATCGATCGACCCCTCCTGGGAAAACTGCAATTTTGCTCGTGTTAGCTTAATTCGATTTTATGCGTAGTAAACCTTGATTAGGATTGCTAGAACATATTGGAACATAAAAAGGACCAGTAGGGTCAAGAGAAATCCCATAAAGCGAAACTTTGATGTAAAGGGAAATAGAGGGTAAACGGGGAGACTTTCATACTTAAGAAATCATACGTGCGTTGATTAAATAATCGAAACATCTAATAAGTTGGATTAGAAGGCGAGAGAGGGCCTACTGAAATTGTACTTAGATAAAGAGAATACTTAGAGTGACGAGAAGTGAGTTTAGAATAAATTATTACGAGAATAAGAGGAATGAGTCCGTTATACAATATAATTGAGTAAAATGTGTAATAACGGATAATTATAATTATGGGTCGTGAGCGCACCAAAATTTAATAATGTGGATGTGAATACATATATATATATGACTGCGTGATTATGCATATATTATATCTGTGTGAAAATCGTGCCCGCGCTACTTACTATTCCTGAGGTTACCGCGTTGGGACAGTCTTATCTCGATGGGACCTTTATGGGGGATATTGACTCGTACCCTAGAAGATAGAAATCCTTGGTACAGGCTATCGAATCGATAGTTCAGACGCTCCTAAGAGACATGGGGGTATGTGCTATCCTCTTAGAGACTTGGAATCTATGCTTCGCCTCAATTTTGTTTGTGTATGTGTTAATATAATTCGAGAGTGATTCCAAACTTGTATTTCCCTTAGTACGAGTGATACGGGGATTGGATAGCAGAGTATGCTAGCACCATAGTTTTTATATGGGGTGCCGTAGTATATATATAATTTATGAGTGATTGGTATATATGTACTTATATATAGAAGTCTAGCACCATAGTTTTATGTGGGGTGCTGTTTGTATATATATTATTCGAGTAATTAATATATATACGTATATCTATTTGAGAACTTTCTACTGAGTGAAAAAGTAGTTAAGTAAAGTATGGAATTTAATCAACTTCACTATAAGTATTCGGAAACGTTATAATAATACGGAATTATTCTAAATAACGTAAGAAATTTTGAAGAGATAGATCTTCCTAAAGTGAATATCATAACCTAAATGTCCCGTGTTAAGTCTTATGGAGAATAAGTTAAAGAGATATATGGGGTTCATTAGTACGATAGACGTGCACACTAAATGAGAGGTGAGAATTCTCAAGAGAGTGTCGCATACTAATATGACTGTTGCATTAGCCGGTAAGCATTTTAAATACTTGCTAAACTATTTTAAAACTATTTTACATTCGGGCTCTGACCCGTTTGTTGTTATCTCTTCTCTCTTGTGTATATATATATATATGTGTGTATTACAGGTGCCCATCCACAGGGGTGTCTTACTTAGTATTCTTTGGATGGAACGCGCTGTAGCTTTTGTGGGAGTTGCAGGCCATTGCTTAGACGACCTCATTGTTGACTCTACTTCTAGTTCAGCTTTATCCAGTGGGGGCATGTGTCGCCATTTTTCATTATTTAATTGGTATTATCAGAGATTGTAATTCTTTCTATTTTCAGTTAGTCACACCCCGTTCTATATCTAAACATTTGGATACTTTAACTCCTTAGGTAAACACACATAATCTCCGTGTTTCTAGAATTTCCCACTGACAGTTCTCTACCCGTTTTGTAACACGTTGGGTAAGTTTACTCTCGTACCTCATTCGATCATAGCAGCACTTGGAAATCATTGTTGCGCCTTAGTCGCCTTTCTAGTCTTGGATTCTCGCGCGATAATGGAGGTTACCTCGACTACGGTCATCATCCTCGGATATATTTTATAATCTCAACTGAGCCTTGCCCTCTGATGTCCGCTTAACGATCCTCTTCTGACATCCGTCATTGCTTGGCACACGCACACATCCGAACGAAACTAGAATTCTCTAATGTAACACGTTATAGTAGGAGAACGAATTCTCATCAAGAAATCGACAATCCTAAACATAGGTCTCTATATCAACAAAGCCACGCTGAAAGCATAATAAGCTGCACAGATCCTAAAAGACACTAGAACCTGATGCTCTGATACCACCTGTGACACCCCGCCTAATTAAATACCAGGCTATCACTCATTTATTAAATTAAAATCAAGGTGAACAGTTGGTTCATTCTTAGCATCACTGTCGCAAAAATAACTTTTCCAATTAAACATCCTAAATAATTAAGCTAAGTGTCAAAACCATTTAAAACCTTATTTCCATCTTATTAAATACGATTATAAAACCTTTAAGAATTAACATTTTAAGAGTCACACATTAAGTATGAGAATAGAAATGATCATTTAAGAGTTTAACCATAAATCATAAATCCCAACATTTAATACACTAAAGGAAAACATCCTGACAGTAATAAATACTAAAATAAAGATCCTGAAAGTAAAAAGAATTACAATCTCCGATAATACCAACTAAATAATGAAAAAGGGAGACACATTCCCCCACTGAATAAAGTTGAACTAGAAGTAGAGTCAACAATAAGGTCGTCTAAGCAATGGCCTGCAACTCCCACAAAAGCTACAGCGTGTTCCATCCAAAGAATCCTAAGTAAGACACCCCTGTGGCTAGGCACCTGTAATACATATATATATATATATATATATATATATATATATATATATATATATATATATACAAGAGAGAAGAGATAACAACAAACGGGTCAGAGCCCGAATGTAAAATAGTTTTAAAATAGTTTAGCAAGTATTTAAAATGCTTACCGGCTAATGCAACAGTCATATTAGTATGCGGCACTCTCTTGAGAATTATCACCTCTCATCTAGTGTGCACGTCTATCGTACTAATGAACCCCATATATCTCTCTAACTTATTCTCCATAAGACTTAGCACGGGACATTTAGGTTATGATATTCACTTTAGGAAGATCTATCTCTTAAAAATTTCTTACGTTATTTAGAATAATTTCATATTATTAAAACGTTTCCGAATACTTATAGTGAAGTTGATTAAATTCCATACATTACTTAACTACTATTTCACTATGTAGAAAGTTCTCAAATAGATATACGTATATATATTAATTACTCGAATAATATATATACAAATAGCATCCCACATAAAAACTATGGTGCTAGACTTCTATATATAAGTACATATATACCAATCACTCATAAATTATATATATGCTACGGCACCCCACATAAAAACTATGGTGCTAGCATACTCTGCTATCCAATCCCTGTATCACTCGTACTAAGGGAAATATAAGTTCGGAATCACTCTCGAACTGTATTAACACATACACAAATAAAATTGAGGCGAAGCATAGATTCCAAGTCTCTAAGAGGATAGCACATGCCCCCACGTCTCTTAGGAGCGTCTGGACTATCGATTCGATAGCCTGTACCAAGGATTTCTATCTTCTAGGGTATGAGTCAATATCCCCCATAAAGGTCCCATCGAGATAAGACTGTCCCAGCGCGGTAACCTCATGGATAGCAAGTAGCTCGGGCACGATTTTCACACAGATATAATATATGCATAATCACGCAGTCATATATATATATGTATTCACATCCACATTATTAAATTTTGGTACGCTCATGACCCATAATTATAATTATCCGTTATTACACATTTTACTCAATTATATCGTATAACGGACTCATTCCTCTTATTCTCGTAATAATTTATTCTAAACTCACTTCTCGTCACTCGAAGTATTCTCTTTATCTAAGTACAATTTCAGTAGGCCCTCTCTCGCCTTCTAATCCAACTTATTAGATGTTTCGATTATTTAATCAACGCACGTATGATTTCTTAAGTATGAAAGTCTCCCCGTTTACCCTCTATTTCCCTTTACAACAAAGTTCCACTTTATGGGATTTCTCTTGACCCTACTGGTCCTTTTTGTGTTCCAATATGTTCTAGCAATCCTAATCAAGGTTTACTACGCATAAAATCAAATTAAGTTAACACGAGCAAAATTGTTGTTTTCCCAGGAGGGGTCGATCGATCGATGAAAGGGGGTCGATCGATCGATGCTCTGGGCTCGATCGATCGATCACATAGGTCTGGCGAAATATACAAAATACCAGTTACGGGTTCTATCATCCAAACTCCTCAAATTCCAAACTTTAAACTCCCAAACTCCCATAAATTGATTCCACAAACATAATAAACCCAAATGAGTAATAATCTACGTAAGGCATGCGAGTTTTCATCAAGAATCGCGGGTTAAAAGGGCCAAACTCTATATAATTCTCATGAACCCTAATATTTTCTTTATCTTAGTATCTGTCATTCTTTTTCCAGATTTACTATCACTAATACCATGGAAATTAGTGGTTCAACCTCTACATGTGAAATGGATTTCTAGAAATATGATCTCTACTTCTACAACATGCAATTTTTTTTTCTCCAATTAACGTTTTTCTTCAAGAACACTAATTCTAATCAACCTAAGACTAATATAAAAGGATGCATTAACTTGATAAAAGAAAGATAGATACTTGCCTGGAAATTTAGTCTCTGATTTGTGGAAGAAAAAG
Organism: Sambucus nigra; assembly: GCA_949130495.1. Classification (NCBI taxonomy): domain Eukaryota; kingdom Viridiplantae; phylum Streptophyta; class Magnoliopsida; order Dipsacales; family Adoxaceae; genus Sambucus; species Sambucus nigra. The sequence goes on from OX422223.1 coordinate 127,847,676, forward strand.
GTGTGGTTGTGATTTCCTTCGCGCGATCTACGATTTGGCAGTGACGACGGTGAAATCGGAGGTGTTCTTGGCCTAGAACTCCTTGGAGAGCTTCTCCTCTTCCTCTCCAATGCCCGTCATTAGTTTTAGGTTGTTTTAACCCTAAAAGATGACAATTAACATCTGATATAACCCCTGCAAATTCGTGGGTTTAATTACCCATAATTACGAAATGTCCAAAACGCCCTCCTGGGGTGCTAAATAAGCCTAAAAAACCCCCGAGACTCAAATTAAACTCCCGGGTACACTTTTCTGACTATATCGACCCTTCCAAATACTTTGGCACACTCAAAACGACCATACGAGCAACTTATAATTTATTCAATTTTATTAATCAACATTTAGTCCCGACACGACACAGGCGCGTCCTGACTTAAATTTCCATAATTGCCATTTTTTTCACACGTGCCAATTTTATAAAAATAAATCTCATATATTACTATACTCATCCAGTAACATTCAACAAATAACAAACTTCTAATAATTACTAACTCTCGTCGCGCTAGTAAATATTAAAAACAACATTCCGGATTAAAATTAAATTAATTTATCTCAATTAAAATTAATAAATCCCATAATTTAAAAGCCATAAAAATACGGGGAATTACAATAAGTATTTATCGAGAAAAAAAACTTGCAGTAATTTAAGTGGGACAATCATAGAGGAAAAAAATCTCATTTCATTGTAAAAGGAGTTACAACATGGCAAGCCCCTTACATTGGTATAGAAAAAATTAGCAACAAAAAACAAAATAAACACACCTAACAGAAATATAGTGATATATTTCCCCACTTTTTCGTTATCAGTAGTGGCATGATCGTCAGCCCGCTCAATGACCAATAACCTCTTTTTATCAGCACCAGTACTGACCTCTTCAACATTTTTAATTTCTTCATCAATCAGAGGAGGAATTCCAGAAAGGTGTTGTTGGAAGAGTTTAGACTCCTCGGATGTATTAACCTTGATAAGGGTTGCATCCTAGCCATTTTTAAAGAACACTTTCTTCAAGTAATCGATCTGCATATAAGTATTGACAACAGTCCTTTTCCCAACCCTCTATAAAGGCATCTTCCTTAGCTTTGGCAGCATACGCCAAATTTTGCTCGGCCTTGGTATTTTCTAACTCGACCGCTATTTTAGTATCGTTAACCTCCTTTTTGGATTTTTCAGTAGTAACTATGGCATTATCTGATACGACCTTATCCTATTCTAACTTCTGGAGCCTCTCTTCCAACTTTATCTTCTCCTTCATTTAAGCTTCATTGGCACAACGAGCTACCTATAGAGACCTCCGCAACTCGTTAAAGTCAACCTCAATATCATAGGATAACTCCCTCATGTTGTTATTTTTCCTTAAGAGTTGGTCAAAATCGATCAAGAACTGTGAGACAAATAGGCAAAATAGGACGTTAGAAGAGGGAATGGAAGAAGTATAAATAAAAATTAAATAATGGGAAACCAACTTATGAGCGCTAGATTATGATTCGCACGGTCCAGCAATCTTGAGTGAGGAAGGAAAGACACAGTTGCTTGGTCAATAGGAAGGACTCCATAACTGATTAAACCATGAAAAAACTTTAGATAAGTAACAACAAACTGGGTACTTCCCTTATCCTTATTAGTATCCTTCCTTCCAACAATCTCTATTTGGGGAGGTGAAACTTTTTTCATCCTTTTGATGGGGGTTCATGCTCCTTCACATGGGATTTATTCAGAATAAGGGGGTTACTATAACCTCCATTTTCAAAAAAAATTTGCTCATCGGTCAAGGAGGAGGAGGTAACCTAGCACTAGTGTAAGAAAAAATTAGGTTGGTAATCTTTCACTTCACCATATTGCTTGGAAAAGAGTTGGCCAAAAAATGTCCAAAGGTTCAAATAATGAATAGGTTCTCTCTTTTGAAAGATTATATCATTCTATAGGGGACGGGTCTAAACCGAGCTTAGGATAATCAGATGTTAATGCTTTTAGGTCGTCTAGAGGGATTGGGGCGACTGGCCACTCCTCAGTAGGTCTTTCCACAAAAGAAATTATCGTTCTCTTATACAACAGCAAAAGAGAATATGGCCTATGGTTATATTCAGCTCCTAGTCTTTGCTGAATGGACTATGCAGTCTCAAGGTTGAAAAAATTGACGTCAGTATCATGGGGAAGTTTCTTCTTAGTCTTAGCTTTAAAACAGAAAACAAGAGCACAAAATCAGTATCAATAAGAAAATGGCAACGCGGGTGGGGATAGTTTAAATTCATTTCTTAATCTATTCCCATACCTTCCTAAGGTCATCTTGGACCCTCATATATTGTACCCTCATGAAAGGGGTATAATTGCAAAGTTTTCACAACCAAACCATTATCCTAATAATCCTTACTAAAATTAGGGTGGTTCGTAACTAAAGCTCTGTTCGAAAACCTCATCATCATGTAATGGATGTTTTCGTTGGTGGTAACCTAATGGTAGCAGTGCATCAGTTATGTGATTCCGATGTGGCTCCCATACAGTTCATTAATGAAGTGTACCCCATTAATGATCCTCCAAGTATTTAGCGCAACTTGGGCTGGAACCACATTAAAATACTGGAAAAATTTCAAAAACAAGCGGTTGGGGAGAAAGTGACCCCATACTCCACAATAAAGATGGAAGGCAACAAATGACCCTCAGATAAATCACAAAGGTCACAAGCCCCATTTAATAGTTTTGTTATTACCTATGGAGGGATGTCCTGCCTCGCCCTATAATCCTCTAATGAACTCTCATCAATGGTGTAAATCATTTTTTAGTAAGAGAAGGAAATAATTATATAAAGTAAAGTGAAAAAGAAAGAGAAGGAATCCTTAGAGTGAAAAGGAAGCATATAGAAAGCTCTCACGATGGCTGAAAAACGTGGAAATAAAAAAAGGAATTTTTTAAATGAAGAGTGGGGTGAGTAAAAAGGTGGAACTGACACTTTATAAGCTTAAATGATATCTACATAGTTCCCCAAATCTAATGATGATTAAATGTATCTAATTCTCGTTTTAATGGTGGCTCACCACCAAATGCATTTTATTGCTAGTGTACCACTAGAGTGTTTCGCTTCCCAAAACTTACCTATATTTACAAAATTTCCACTAAACTGGGAGGACAGAAATTCCTAATACGCTAACTCTATGAAATTTCCAACCGAAAAAACACCTCCACTGACAAAGTCATGAACAAAACTGATGAAAAGATTTCTACGAAGCTAATAAACTCCTGTAATACCCCATAATTCTGTGCATTTTTAATTTAATTAATTCAAAAATTAATTAGGAAAATACGTTTTACTTAAATTACGCGAGAGATGTAATTAATGTGATTTATTTAATTAATGTGATGATTGAATGTTAATCGATATATAGATACTGATTAATATTTTGATGAAATTTATCGAGAGTGAATAGTAAATATTAAATGATTATTATTACACGGCATAGCGAGTGATATGTGCGTATTCTAACTTATATCATTGGGAGTTGAGTGTAGACTATTTTGAGGTGAGAAAGGAGAAATATATTTTAAGTGACTTGAATGATAATTTATAGGTCACGGATGACTCCAATAGGTTCAGAATAGTTGGAATAGTGTACCCAAGGGTTTAGTTTGGGTCCCGGTCGATTTAGGACCAAACCGGCACCTATTAAGAGCATTTTGGTCATTTTAAAAATAGAGGGTAAATTACCTATGAAAATTAAATCCTATATCTGATGGTTAGGATTGGGAATTAGGGTTCATAACTCACAGAACGTGGAGAATCCATTGAGAGAAGAGAGAAACCAATTCCCTAAAGCTTAAGGAGGATTCTTGAAGGTTTGAAAAAGTTCTTGCACCCTAAGCACCTAAGGAATGAAGATTTGGAGAGGTGAACATCAAATTATCATCCTCAACCATGAAATCAGACCCTAGAGTAATTAAGGCAAGTTTTTATTTCATTTAAATGAAGTTATAATGCCCATGTAAAGAAATTGATGAAAAACCATGATTTAAACCCATGTTCTTGGAGAAAAAGAATAGATTTGATGTATGTTGGTTAAGGTTTTGCATGAAGTATGGATTACATGGAACATTAAAATTAGAAGATACTTGATGGTTAAAATGAATTAAATCTGGAAAATTGGATGATTACATAGGAAGAACACTAGGATTAGGGTTCTTGAAGAAATCATAGGTTTAATTCATGTTTGAATGATTCTGGTATGGATTTAATGTTTTTTATGGGTTAGAAGTTTGGTGAAGAAACATGAAGGTTGGGATGAGTTTTAATAGTGAAAACGTAGAAAATGCATGAAGAAGACGAAGTGTATCTGGGCATAAGCGAATCGATTCGAACAGGGCGAATCGATTCGGATCCTGCGAATCGATTCGGGCTGCAGAATTCTTAAAAATTTCTCCCTATTCAACCTAGTTCTTCAAGAAGATTTTTTTTGAAATTTGGAATTTATAGTTTTGTCTTAGTGAGAGGATTAAGACTGAAATCACTTGGGATGAATTGTGTCATAAATTATTAGAGAGAGAGATAATAAATTTTGGAATCTTCAGAGGGAATAATAAGTAGACCAGTAGGATAAATAGTGATTTAACTACCAAAATAAATAAAAGGGGTAACTAGGAACCTTAGAGTTTGTGTGAATGCTCAAATGAATACGATAGAGAGAGAAATCGTAATAATAAAAAGTACGGTGAGTATTTGAGAGAAATATACCGCGTACTAATGTGAATTATTAGGTTGTATGAATACCTACTATATTAAATACTTAGGCGGTGTGAATGTCTAGAGTAGTCCGACTGTATTGGGGTCGATGTCTATCCAAACCAATATATGTGTGTGTATAATAATTACATTGGGGTGGGTCGATGGCAACCCGAACCAATGTAAACTTATAGCTGGCGTGAATACCTCTTGTATTAACTACTTAGGCGGTGTGAATGCCTAGGGCATACCAACTATATTAGGGTCGATGGTTGTTCGGACCAATATATGAATTGGGGTCGATGGCTATCCGGACCAATGCAAATGATAGGATAAATTGGGGTAGATGGCAAAGTCTGAACCAATAAGTCCTTAACGTGTGATAATAGGACTTTATAGCAGAAAATACACTTATATTATATATATTGTGTGTGAAATATATATACGTGTAAATAATCTACTTAAGTGGAATAGTAGACGGTAAAATGGTACACTCACATTTCAAAGGAAATATTTTTAGTGAGACTCAATGATAAATATGGAAAACTAAAATATGTGAAAATGTTACTTAGTAATTTATTAACATATGAGAGATGTTAATAAAAGGGATGTACTATATAGGCGGTATGGAAACTTAGATGTATAGATAAGATCAGTGAGACGCTTTAGTCTGGTTAGCTTTCGTAGTATAGCTAGGTGGGCTAAGATTAGAACATTAGGCGTGCACTATAAATGAGGGGTGAGGAAACTCAAGAGAGGGTGTACGTAGTCCTAACATGTGTAATAAATAATAGATTTTATTGCGATAAATTGCTTGCTAAATATTTTCAAAACATTTTTTGTACTAACATTTGCTATAAAAAAAATTCAAACCTTTTAGGTGTCCAGCCACAGGGGCGCCAAGCGTGACTTCTTTCCACGAACTCAGACCTGTAGCACTGTGGATGATGATAGGACTTATTTACTAGACGATTCCCTCATTCTGATCTAGTGTAGGATTTCATTTCCATTTATCATGTATGGACATGTTGTCCAATGACAGTCTTCAGTTATTTAGATTTTTGTTTTATCATGTAGTAGTTGCTTTACATTTTTGCTGACTGTTAATTCGGCAAACCTGGATTTCATTTATATACTCTTTATATTAGTTGGATTCTATACATTATTGTGACTGATTTCTTTGGTTCAGTATGGCTCTTTTATTTGTTGTTAAGAAAGATAAAATTTGGCACCAGTCTAATTTCATTTAGTTGGATAGCTATTTAAAAAGTTTTCTGCAGTGGTGCTATTTTGTTGTACCGTAAATATGGGACATGGAATGGACCAATAGTATTATGACATGTGTCATCAAAAGGTGCTCGGCCTACTCACTAAACTTGGTCAGTGATAATCCATTTGGTCAACTCAGTGATATTCCCGATTAGCTGGATAACTAACCACCATAAGTTGATGTTAACAACTAGCCCCACCAAGGCACATATGAATCACATGATGGAATACGGGAAGTCCCACTTGCACTAATACTCGCGTGAATTATCCTACGTGGTGACCCACCATTTCATCAACAAGTTATAACAGAATCATCATTATCCATTTCCTAGAATGTAGAAATGTATAACTACCTAACCTATTAAGTCACTCCATATATCCCACAAATCTCTCTCCCCCCTATAAATAGCATACAATCTCGCTTGAGGAAGAAGCAAGAAATAGATATACCCAATGTCAATACAGATAGACACTAGAAAGAATCTTGAGAGGTTGTATTCACTTTTTAGACAACTTTTTTCCAACAAAATATCATATAGCATCTAGGGATGTAGGAACCGGATTAGGCCCAACCACATTAATCACTTATTTTCTTTTCTATTTCTCACCTCTATCTGATTTGGAAAATCTAAACTCATAATTTATTTGTTTGTTATTGTTTATTGTATTTTATAGCTAAGACTCGTAAATCTATATACCAAATTTAGATGATAAAGAATAAACATTGAAGGAAATTACCACCTAGAAAGTGTAATTATTTTAGTTAAACATGGGGGTCTATTTGATGAATAACCTTTCATATAACCACAAAAATTCATCTAAGTAAATTTTAGAAACAAGGTCTGATACCAATTTGAGAAAGTGAGGTTTTATGGTTTAGGTTCAACTTCTTTAAATTTAACCCAAATTGCAAATGCTTGAAACATGTAAATATCAATCTAGTTAAATAGTCTCGTATCTTTCCAATTTCAATCTTGTTAACTTAATTACTACGTGAGCATGAAATATTCAAATTTCAAAGATAAAAACACAAACCATGAGATGCCAATTTACGAGGAAACCCAAAGCGGGAAAATCCTCAGACGGCCAAGCCTAGATAAATTCACTACAAATATGATTTTATAAGAAGACTCAAAAAACTTACAACAACTTGATTCCAAAATCCTATGCAGATGTAGTCTTAGCCCTTAGCCTTGGATGTGAGTAGAAGGGTGAGGGGTAAAAATGTTTGAGGGGAGAAGTTAATGAGACATCTCAACCAACTAAAACTCAGTGACGAGACATTGATAGGTGATGGATGGAAAACTCAAGCAGCTATTTTTTCAATGGTGCCGAGAGTTGACAAGCGTTTACTGGAGGCAATGGATACTTCTCATCTCATAGAGTTCAGTGTCCATAGGGCCTTTAAGGTAATCACTTCCTACCTTTGTCGTCTTAAACCTTTGTGTTTTGAAGTGTTGTATCATACTAACCTATCTTCTTTATCTTTTTACAGTCTCTTTTTACTCTCTCCCATCTCGGTGAGTAGGTGGAGAAGAGACTTCCCTTGATCCAAAAAGGGAAGGATACTGAGAATGTAGAAAAGGGTTTGAGGGAGGACTTGGTGAACAAAGATCGTGAATGGGAGGCTGCCTATCAGAAGCACTTGGATGAGATGAACAAACTCAAGGAATAGCACAATAAAACTGTGCAAGGTCCGACTGATCAGAAGAAGACAGAGATAGATGCGATTGTCAAGGCTGCCGTGGACAAGGCTAAAACGTAGGCCATGGAAGATTTTAAAGCTTCTGAGGAGTTTTGGGCCTACGCATTCGAATACCTCGAGAGAGGCGTGAGGACAGTATGTCGCTAGTTCGCCCTTAAATAAGCCAAGGTTGGGACGCTACCCCCAACATTTTGAGGGCCTGGACTTTATTGATAACTTGCTCCACACTTCTTTGTCCGAAGTGGAAAATGTTAAGAGCGCTCCTGCTGAAGTTATAGAGCAACATGTGCCTGAAATGATCAAGAAAATTGATCTCAATACGACCGAGGGAGATGGTACTGAAGATGGGGCTTACACCGAAACCCCAGCAGAAAATGTATCCATTCCTTCGGCAAATGCTTATGTTCAAGAGATCATTTAATCTTCTTCACACTGTGATGGGACGACCGGTTGTGGCGTTACTTTCCCTTTATATGTAACTTTTGAACAACTTTTATAGGAATTTTGATGTTTATGCTTAAATAATATGATGTATATATTCTTGTCTTGACTGCTTTTCTCTCCAAATTTGGCTATGTGATGAATACCAATATTTATCACTTTTCATTATGTTGTATCTGCTTGCTTAGGGGTTGCATAAATGCCAATTCTCGTCCTTATCCAATAGATAATAACTAATTTAATGACTAGATAATTAGACACCACCAAATTAATGGTGTTAATCTCAAGTATGCTCTCGTCCTTAGCTAAGAGATAAATAACCAAATTAATGATTTTTAATTTGAAGTCCACCTCAAGTTTTCTCTCATCCTTAGCCGAGAGATAAACAATAAAATTAATAGTTTTCAATTGGAGTCCAACAAATTAATGATGTTAATCTCAAGTTTTCTCTCATCCTTAGCCAAGAGATAAATAACCAAATTAATGATTTTTAATTGGAGAGCACCAAATTAATGGTGTTTATCTCAAGTTTTCTCTCGTAGTTAATTGAGAGATAATAATAAACTTAATGATTTTTCAATTATATTTTTTGTTTTTAACCACCTTAGTGATGTTATCACACTATTATATCCCCCCTCTCGGTGTTATTCAGAATCCACGGTCGAGATGAGTCTCGCATGGTTTCTCGTTTCACTGAGAGTGAGTTAATGTCAATCCACCATACGAATGATGTTTTTTAGGTTAGGTCAACTTGAACCATACATTTAAATAATTCATACAAAAAAAATACGAGGGAATACTTGGAGCTATTTTCATTCATCTTTGACTTTTTAAAATATAGATAAGATTACATGAAATGAACTGTATACATAAAACTACTGCAAATATCTTTCAAATGGTCGGCATTCCATGGGTTGGAGAATGCCTCTCCCTCTAAATTCTCCAGTTGATATGTTCCTGGAAGGACCTCTTCGGTGACCCAGTAGGGACCATTCCAATTTGGGTATAACTTGTTTGGCTTCTACCAAACCTTCTTCAAAACTAAGTCCCCCACCAATATCGGCCTAGGTCTGACCCATTTATTATAAAACGTAGTCGTCCTCTGTTGGTATGCTTCTTTCCTTACCTTAGCCTCTTCCCTTCTCTCTTCAATCAAATCCAGGTCCAGTCTCCTTTGTTCCTTATTTCTCTCTGAGTCGTAGGCCTGCACTATATGGCTGGGCAGGCCGAGTTCGGTAGGTATCAGAGCTTCTGAGCCATAGGTCAATATAAAAGGTGTCTTCCATGTCTATGTCCTCTTTGTCATCCTTTAGGCCCATAGGACAGCATGCAAGTATTTTATCCACAAGCCTTTGGCATCTTTTAGCTTCTTCTTGATCCCGTCCAAGATTTTTCTATTTGTGACCTCTATCTGGCCGTTTACCTGAGGTCGTCCTGGAGCTGAGTATAATTTTTTGATGTTGACCCTTCCATAGTAGGCCTCCAGGAATTTATTTTTGAACTATTTTCCATTGTTCGAGATCAATGTAGGAGGCATGGAATATCTACAAATGATATTCCTCTAAATAAATTTAAATGTTTTCATCTCTGTAATATAAACCATGGCCTGAGCCTCCACCCACTTAGAGAAGTAGTCGATCGCCACAATGAGATATCAGAAGTTCCCTTTGGCTCTAGGTAGATGTTCCACTAACTCAATCCCCCACATTTCAAATAGCCAAGGGACTGTGATGGACGACAAAGTTTGATGGTGATGATGGGGAATACAGGCATATCTTTGGCATTTATCACATTTTTTATGTAGTCGATTATCTCCTTAGTAAGGGTCGGCCACCAGTAACCTTGAGTTACTATCCATTTTGCCAAAGATCGTCCTCCAATATGTCTAGAGAATGATCCATCATGCACATATTTCAAAACATAATCCACCTCTGAGGGGTGGACACATCATAATAAGGAAAGCAGAAAACCCTTCTTATATAAGATATCTCCTATGATGGAGAATTTTGCTGCCTTGTATCTCAATTTCTTTCTCTCAGCCTTTAATTCTGGAAGCTCCCTATCTCTGATATATCTGATGATAGGGTCCATCCAAAAAGATCCCAAATTCAAATTCAAACAAAATTCAAGTTTCACGTTATCGTCCTCAATGCTCGGTCTCTGCAGTATTTCAACTGGGATAGTTCTCTTGATTTCTATTCTCGTATCCGATGCCAACCTTGCCAATGCATCACCTTAGCTATTGTTAAGCCGGGGGACTCTTTGTACCTTCACTTCTCTGAAGTACACTAAAATACTTTTCACCCTGGCCAAGTATTTGGCCATCTTCTCATCATTTGCTTCATATATTACCAAAATATGATTTACCACCAATTGGGAGTCAATGTGAACTATTATGTGGCCGACATTTAATGCTTTGGCCAAGGATAAACCTGTCAGTAGAGCTTCGTACTCAGATTTTTTATTGGAGGCTTTAAAGTTGAACCTCAACGCATACTCGATGCCAGTCATGTCCGAAGTCAAAAGTATAATCCCTGTTACATTATCGCTTTCACATGAGGATCCATCCACAAACAGACTGAAAAATTGAACTATCGGTGGTAAAAGATCCATCAATTGCTATGCCATTTTTTAACAAAACATATCTTTCTATAAGGTCGACTTGCACACCATCGGCCATGGTCAGACTCACTGATTCATTTTCTGGAAAAATTTCGACCTCACCTTCTTTGGTGTCAACTTCGTCTAAAGGTAACTCAACCATAAAATCGGTCAAAGATTTCCATTTAATTGTTGTTCTCGGTTGGTATATATTGTCAAACTCACCTAGCTCAATTTACCAAGCCAGTAACTTACTTGACTTATTAAGTTTATAGAAGACCTGCCTCAAAAGAGTATCGGTAAGCACCACCATAGTGTTGGCTTGAAAGTAATGTTTCATCTTTCTCAAAGCATGTATCAAAGCATATGATAGATTCTCCATCCTCGAATATTTTAGCTCGTCCCTTGAAGAGCCGTACTATTAATGTAGACCAACTTTTGTACTCCTTCGTCATCTCGAATGATGGTTGCACTGATTGCAGACTCTGACACTGCTAAATACATAAATAGTTATTCTCCTTGAATAGGCCGAGACAAAAGCATCGGAGAACCCAGATAAGCCTTGAGATCTTTAAAGGATCTTTTACACTCTTCATTCCACTAAAACACTTTCCTTAATACTTTGAAGAAGGGGAAATATTTATCAGTGGCCCTTGAGACGAATCTATTGAGTGCAGTGACTCTCACTATTAGCCTCTGCACATCTTTAATGGTCTTTGTAGTCTTCATCTCAATCAGTGCTTTAATATTTTCTAGGTTTGCCTATGTTCCCCTCTAGTTAACAATAAAGCTAAGAAATTTATCTACTCCCATGACGAACACACACTTAGTTGGGTTTATCTTCATTTAATAAAGATCTATTATATCAAAGGTCCTCTCAAGTTTTTCCACATGGTCCTCGTCCTTGAGGGTTTTGGTCAGAATATCATCCACATAGACTTCCATGGTGTTTCCAATCTACCCTTCAAACATCTTGCGGAACAACCTTTGATAAGTTTTCTTAAGGACAAAAGGCATGACCTTATAGCAGTAGGTTCCTTTATCGGTGATAAAGGAACTCTTTTCTGAATCGGCTTCATCTAGAAATATTTGATTATATACCGAGTACGCATCCATAAAACTCATGAATTCATGCCCTACCTTATCATCTACCATATGATCTATATAAGGTAGGGGAAGTTGTCTTTAGGACAAGGTTTGTTTAAATCAATGAAGTCGACAGACATACGCCATTTTTTATTGGCCTTATAGACTATCTCCACATTAGATAACCACTCTGGATAGTGAACCACTTTGATGAACTCTTCTAACTGGAGTTTCTTAACCTCCTCTTAGATGACTTCGTGCTTATCCCTTTCATAAGTTATTTTCCTTTACTTTATTGGCTTTGCGTTCTTATCAATGTTCAACTTATGGCAGATGACCTTTGGGTTTATTCCTGGCATATCTTTATGGCTCCATGCAAACACACTATGCCTCTTCCTTATCAACTATATCAGTTTCTCCTTCACCTCATTCTTTAGCGAAAAGATTATTTGGATGGTTTTTTTCCAACTCGTCCTCATTGAGGATGGAGGATTCTACCTCTTCTGTGGCTTTGCCTTTCGTAGCTTCTTCTCATCCCTTGGGTCGAGAGTATCAATGTTATATGAGGAGGTGAGTTTTTTATGGGCCTCCAGCTTCTCGATCCAGATAAAGTAACATTCCATAGCCTTATCTTCATCACCTTGGATTTCCCCTACCCTATAAGGGGTCGGGAATTTACCATCCAGTGTACAGTATAAGGCATGGCTTCAAACTCTTTAAGATCGACACAACTAAGGATGATATTGTAAGATGATAATACATTTTCATCCATTATAAAAATGTTTACCCTTTTTATCAAGAACCTCAACCAAGTTCCCATGCAGACTTCCATTTCATAAACTCCCAGAGGCTGTACTTTTTCTCCACTAAACCCTATCAAGGGTTAGTGATACAGGATCAACCTCTTCTTGCTAAGCTTTAGTGCTTTGAAACACGCCCAAAACATAACGTCAATCAAGTTATCGCCATCTACTAAAATCCTGGATGCGTCATACCCATGGACCCTAGTGTTAATTAATAGAGGGTCATCGTGGGGGGCCAAGAGGCCCTTGAAGTCTACTCTGGGGAATCCCACGACCAGAGTATCCATATCCACATTTGTAATCTTTCCCGACTTCATCTCATAGGAAGCCGAGTTGACTTCCATCCTCTTTGGTGTTAATTTGGCTTCTACTATATGCATTTTACGATCGACCGGATCTGACCCTCCACTGTCCATTCCCCCACTTATCATCTTGACATCAAATGAAATTATATTTCAATGTCCCTTTAGTTCTAGGATTTTCAGTGGTAAATCGACGTCATTTGCGTCATCATTATCATCAGACTCCTCATCCTTCTTATCGGCCTGATGTTGTCTCCTCAGCCTTTCATCTCTCGGACCGCCCTATCTCTTTTGGGCATCGTCTTTCAAACCACTTCTATTAATGTGCTTTTGAAGCTTACCTTGTTTGATCATTTTCTAAATCTCATCTTTAAATGCAAAGCATTTATCAGTGGTGTGGCCATGATCTTGGTGAAAATCACACCATTTTCTTATGTCTCTCTTATGCGAGGGACACCTTATCTTTTCAGGCCATCTCAAGGCTCTATCATCCTTAATTTCATTTAGAATCAAATCAGGGCATACAGTGAGCAGAGTGTAGTTAGTAAACTTATCGTCGGCCAACTTATATTTCCCATCATTCCCCTTGGCTTTGTGAGACTTTCTACCACCAGCTTCTTTCTCATCCTTTTCCTTAGCCACCATTGCCTCCTCTGCATTCATGACTCTCTTGTTCGTAGCTAGGAGTTATGTCATGGATTTTAAAGGATCCTCGTCCCGCTTGTAAAGTAATTTTCCCTTTTACAGTCCCCCTATGAGGGAGGTCATGGCAATGTTCTCCTCATAGTATTCAACTTATATTTTTTCTTTGTTGAACCTTATAATATAGTCTCTGAGAGACTTATTCTTCCTTGGTTTACATACAGCAGATAGGTAGCCTTTTCTTGGGGCTTCACACTGAAGAACAAATTATGGATGAACTTCTCGACCAGTTGCTTGAAGTTCTCTATGGAGTTCTTGGGGAGTGAAGTCTACCAGACATGGGCTACCCCAGTGAGAGTATTGGAGAATGCTCGGCATCTTATCTCATTAGCTACTGACTAGATGTTAATTATAGATTGGTATATCTTGACGTGATGAGCAGGGTTTGTGCTCCCATCATACTTGGGAGTGGGTGTCAGCGGCTTGAACTTAGTCGGAGTTGGATAGTTCACTATCCTTGCCATAAATAGAGACACTTCCATATAGCCCCTATGAATAGGGTCTTGGATTTTTATGAGATCCTCAATTTTATCCTCCAGCCTCTGAATAGAGTAATTCCAAGGTTTCTCGGTCATTGCCACATTCTCTCCCTCGACCGCCACAACATTATCCCATGCTTCATATTTATCAGTTGGGCATTATACAGGTTCTCTACCAACTATCTTTTAAAGACTGTTGAGTTCTTTATGATCTTCTTCTCTGCCACGTGGAGGCTGACGATCAGCACATCCTTCATTCCCCCTGGAGGCTGCATTATTGTGTGACCTACAGAGTAGGTCTCATAGGTCACCAACTGGACCAAGTCTATCAAAAGCTGATCCTCTACTTAATTTATCAAGTGCTGAAGCTCGGGGTTAGCCATCTTGGCTCAGTCAACCATTTCCTCTGCTAACTGGGATAGGGCGCACTATATTCCCAGTACTCGTCCTCATTGTAATACTAGTTATTTGGGGATTCCTGGTCTTGCCTTCCTAGGCGTAACCGCCTAGGGTCAGCCATATTCCTGAATCTTTGTTGATATGGCACTTCTTTGTGTGGGCGGGGGTGGTCCTCCTATCGTAGGAGCCATTTCCCTGGTGGTTGTAATTATTATCTTCGCTATAGCGTCGGTGGGTCTATCCATCATAGTTTAACTGAATACAACAAGTTATTCTTGCATTTTCTATTGGTTAATCACCAACAAGCACAGTGCTGCCATAACCTCAGTCATCTCTGACTGAGGAGGTGCCTGACTGAAGTTGCGGTCGGCGCCATGAGGAAAATCGGAGGCCATCATTTTCGATGAATGAACCAAATAACGAGGTGAGATGAATGAGCTAAGTGAGATAGAAAAAAGTTTGAAAAGTCCAACTAGAGTTCATTCAATAGTGATATAAATCCTACCAAGTGTGGAACTGGATCACCACCAGAGAATCAAGTGAGAAATAAACTAAAAATGAAGAGGAAGAAGATAAATAACCTCCGTTCCCACAGACGGTGCCAAAATGATGATGCTCTAAAGTCACCATTTAAATTTATATCAGTAGCACTAGTTCGTGCTGACACAACAATGGAGATGTATAGAACGACACGGTAATGTAAATATAAGAAGGGGATGAGGATAAGAAGAAAGACAATAAAATTTAAGTGGTTCGGCTATGTCAGCCTACTCCACTGTGCAAATGAGTATGGTTTTTCACTAGAAATGAGGCACAAATGGCCCGAAATACACAACTCTTAAGATTTCCCTCTCTACAAAGAATAAGACAGAGTTTAGATATGGTTTTCTATTTCTAGATCCTTTTGTCTTGGGAATAAAATGGGTTTAAATAGTGCTTGTGGTGCATAATGCACCCCCAAGCATGCCTGAAGCATGCATTTGTTGAGACATCCAATGAGGGTTTGACACTTGTACTGGGCATGGGCAAGTAATGATACTAGAATGATCATCCCGCGTGCTCTTGTGATTTCGTTATAACTGTATGTCCACGTGGAATGATCAGGCTAGAAGCCTATATCACACGTGGATGTGTGTTTCCCTATCAAGTCTCGGCATGGCCGAGGATGATACTTTTGATACTCTGCTCAAGTAGCTAACGATTAAGGTTGAAGTGTGGTCTCGGCTTCTTGGAGGTGCCGGGATAGGACGAGATTGATATAAATCTAATAGGTCTGTTGTGATGTCTTGATTGTTGATGGATGATAGGATGAGATAAGACTTATAAAGAACTAATGAGTTAATTTGTAGGTCACGGCCCATGAGACCAAACGAAGCTGATACTACTTGTACAAGGGAACTACAGAAGGCACATAGTGCTTATCATGACGGTCTTATGGTCGTCCTTGGCTGAGTAGGTCCCAGGCTGGGACAAGGTTATACTTGGGTATATCATGCAAATTTAAAGTAATGATGCAATAAATATTCACAAGAGCAAATCTACTCAAAATTTTGAGTCGATCAAGTGTTGTACTTTTCCTTTGGGGGTTGGGATTGAGTATAGAGATCTTAACATCCCAGCAAGTTTTTTATTTTGGGGCTTTGTCCTGGAATAGTCAAAGAGGGATATTTTTGTCAGGGAAAATTTCACAATGTGTCAAAGTTTGTAATGTGTAATTATAAATTTATAAGTTTGGCTTTATTTCGTTTGGATAAAATGGTTTGAGTCGTAGGTTAGTATTTGCTTTCAATTTGTCCATTAAGCCTATGATGCACATTGATGACTGTAGTGTCCAAGTAATGTGATATTAACATTGTGCCGAGTTTTCTCTTCATTCCTTGGGATCTTAAGAAAGGTGTGATGCTTATTACGTTTGATCCCTGGATTCGCTTTACGTGTTAGTGTTTTTAGATGTTTATTGAGGCAATTTTTTATTAGGATTTTTTTAAAGAAAAATTATTTTTGGACTTCAATTTCATTCGAGCGAGTTCTTTGAGTCATTCAAACAATTTTTTATACTTTGTTTGAACAACTTGTTGTTCTGTTATAACGAGTATGTAGTTTTCATTCAAACGAGCTTTGAACAAGCATCGAGCGAAATATTTCTATTTCACAAAAAGTTTTCACGCGAAGGTAATTTGATCCTCGTTTAAACGAGTTTGGCATTTCCATTCAAACGATTTTATTTGGTTCGAACAAAATTACCAATCTCTTTCTAATGACTTACCTATTTTTGTTCAAACGAGTTTGTCTCGATTTTTTACCATTGTCTTTTCACTTTTTTTTATAAATTAATGGCCGATAAAGAATTTTTAAGAGGTTTGTGAAAACATTTTTCCGACAAAACAAGAGCCTCATAAACCCAAGTTTATACCCATTTGTTTGAGATCCAAGTTGCATCATCATATGTATGTTTGAGACCTCATGTGTCTTTCACCAAGACTATTTACTCTTTAATGGGTGTTATTTCTAGTTGTGGATACCGTATTTGCATTGGGCGACAACTGAACCAGTCAAGAAATAAAAAAGATCGGTGGATACCTAGACGTGGGAGGCACCTAATTTTGATTGATGTGGGAAAGTGTACAACAGTGGTTGTGGAGAAGGTAGAAAGGAGAAAATAACTTCATCAAGTCTTTAAGGCGTCGAGTTTATGAGTAAGTCTAATTTGTACTTGTATTGAGACCTATATGATAGTGGACTTGGTTGACTGGGTCGTCTGAGGTCTTTTTCGTTGTGGGTTTTTCTCGTACATCATCGAGTTATGGTTTGCTTTATTTTATTCTTTCTTAATAACCTAGATGAGTGTTTTAGTTTAAGATAAAAAAAATTTAAGTTTACACAACATATATTTAAATGGTCCTTAATTAGAATTGGATTAATTATTTATTGGGTTAATTTAAATGGAAATTTAAATTCGTGTTTGTTTAATAATCCATTTTACCCATAGAGCACTACTGCGTCTCTCGAGTTACCACACGAGTAGCTCATCCATCCAACTCCTCACGGATGAAAATTCATATGTCATATTTCGCATACCTATTCATTTATCTTAGATATCTTTCATCATCCTTTCCTGAGGGTAGATGATCATTTCTTTATTGTGTACTTCCCCCTCGGCTGCAAGTCTTGCTCACTTGAGGGCTAGAGATGCTAGAGGGGTCTTAAAGATGACGAACTATAATTATAGATATTCCGACACATTAAAGGAATGAATAGAGTCAAGTGAGTAGACTCATAAGCTAACTCGAGCAAAGAAAGCAAGTAATTGTAATACCCCGTATTTTTACGCTATATTAATTTGAGGATTTATTAAATTTAATGTGAATGATTATTTAATAAAAACCCGGATATTAATTATGTTATAATTATTAACGTGACGAGAGTTAGTAATTATGGAAAACTTGTTGAATATTACCAATGAGCATAGTAATATATTATATTGGTTATATTGAATGTCATGAGTGAATTAAATGAATATTTCGGAAATTTAAGTCGGGACGTGCCCGTGTCACGTCAGGACTAATTTTGTTAAATAAAAAGTGAATATTTTATAAGTTGTTCGTATGGTCATTTTGAGTGCGCCAACGCGTCCGTAAGGGTCGAGATAGTCAAAAAAGTGTACCCAGGGGTTTAGTTTGGGTCTCGGGGCGTTTTTAGGCCTAATTGGTACCCTGGGAGGGCAATTTAGTCATTTCACCTTTTTGGGTAATTAAACCCACGAAATTTAGCAACCTATATCATCCATCTAGGTTAGTCCTTTAGGGTTAGAATATCCATAAATCAAGTGACGGCCATTGGAGAAGAGAGGAGAGAGCTCCAAGGCAATTCAAGGCCAAAAAGTCACCGGTTTGCACCGCCGCCACCACCAACGTGTAGATCGCGAGAAGGGGGACGCAACAACACCGGATTCATCTGCAAATCGGACTTCTGAAAATCCCAGGCAAGTATTTAACTTTCGTATTTTCGTTAATGCAATCTTCATATTAGTTTAGGATTGATTAAAGATGAAAACTATGGAAGAAAACCCAATTTGTGTTAGGAAATTGTATGTAGTTTTGATTATATGGAAATTCTGGAACCCTTGCTATGTAGAGGAATATAACCCACAAAATTTTGATGATATATTAGAAGGAATTTCTGGTAAAAACAGATTAGAACCTTGATTAAGAAAAACTCTAGGGTTCTTGATGATTAGATGGGATTTTGGGTTAATTATCCATGTTTAATGTTAGATATACACATGCTTTACGTTATAAACATCTGGTATATTGTTATAATGATAGTAGTAGGATTTTTGGGACGATTAGAATGGAAAAACATGGTTTTGGATGAAGAAATTTAGTAGAACCCGTAACTGCATTCTGCAGGATTTTTCGCAGACCTGCTTGATCGATCGATCGAGCCTAGAGCTTCGATCGATCGAGCCCCAAGCTTCGATCGATCGACCCCTCCTGGCAGACTCCTAATTCCCTCTTTAAATGAGTTAAATTCAAATTGTCGTGATATAATTCTTGGGCATTCTTTTTAAAATGATTTGGGAGACATCGAGGACCAGTAGGGTATATGAATAAATGTTGGGACCTTTAATCTTCAACGAGAATGGTATTTATGGGATATTTACTTTAGGTTGGTAAATTTATGAATTTAAAGGGTGAGGTGCGTAAGAGAGTTACGTTGGAACCCAATAAAGATACTTACTGAATTTCAGATTTGTGAGGATAGAGTTCACAGCTGTCACGAAATGAGTTGGAAAGACCCTTCGAGTTAAGGTTAGTAACGGAACCTTATATAAAATACTTAATGTGAATATTAAGGATAAATATCGTAATTATGGGTGATGAGAGAAACCTATGTTAATATAATGATAAGTGGTATGTTTATATGGTTGTGTATACATATATTATATACGTGTGAAAAACGTACCCGCGCTACTTGCTATCCCTGAGGTTACCGCGCTGGGACAGTCTTATCTCGATGGGACCTTTATGGGGGATATTGACTTGTACCCTAGAAGATAGATATCCTTAGTACAGGCTATTGGACCGATAGTTCAAACGGTCCTAAGAGACGTGAGGGTATGTACTGACCTCTTAGAGACTTGGAATCTATGCTTCGCCTCAATCTTGTTTTGTGTATATATGTTATTACAGTTCGAGAGTGATTCCGAACTTGTATACCCCTTAGTATGAGCGATACGGGGCTTGGATAGCAGAGTATGCCCGCACCATAGTTTGTATGTTGGTGCTGTTAAGATATATATATATATATTATACGAGTGCTTAATATATATATCTGAATTGGGGAATTTAAACTGTTGCTGTAATGTAGTAAGTGAGAAATAATTCTAGACTATAAATTATGAATACTTGTTATGAGAAAGTATATTATGTCACTGGAAAACTTTATTGATTTTATAAAGTTAAAAAAATGGAGAACTTTGGTTACTGATTGGAACATCCTTTTTAAAAATGGAAATCGTGAATTGTAAATCTTACGAGTAATCTAAGATAAGTTAAATCTTTTAGAAAGACTAGTGCGATAAATGATAAAACAAACCGTTGGGAAGGTTAGTGCGATAGGTGTGCACATTAGAAGAGAGGTGAGATTTTCTCAAGAGAGCGTCGCACTAATATGTTGTTGCATTGGCCTGTATCAATTTAAATACTTGCTAAACGTATTTTAAATCAAACACACTTTCGGGCTCTGACCCGTTTCTTTCTCTCTCTCTCTCTCTCTTGTATATATATATGTATGTATTACAGGTACCCAGCCACAGGGGCGACTTGCTTAGGATCTCTTGGCAGAAACGCGCTGCAGCTTAGGTGGGAGTTGCAGGTCACTTGCATAGACGGCTTCCTTTATTGACTCCATTTCTAGCATTCTCAGTTATTGGGCATGTGTCGCCCTTTCCATTATTTCATTTGTTATTGGGACATTTATATTTCAGTTGTTTCCAGTATTGTTCTATGGGATTTGTTCAGTTTGGATTTGTGACTTTAGTTTTCATATGCTGACATTCGATTGACGAATGTATTATATTATTTGGTTTATTTTGATGTGATTCTTAATTGTAGAAATGTTGTTTTTTTTAAATAAATAAATCTTTTTCTTTAATTAAAATGTGGAAAGTATGTATGAAAATAGTTTTTGACACTTAGCATAATTATTTAGGGTGTTAAATTGAAAAATGCATTTTTATCGACAGTGATGCTGAGAATGAGCCAACTGTTTACCTTGATTTAATTTAATAAAGGAGTTATCGCCCGGTATTTAATTAGGCGGGGTGTCACAGGTGGTATCAGAGCATCAGGTTCTAGTGTCCATAGGATCTGTACCGCTTATTTTTCACTTTCAGCTTAACGTTATTGCTATAGAGCCCTATTTTTAGGATTGTTGTATTCTTGCTTTTACGTTTAAGTCTCCAGCTATTTGAGATTCGATAATAACTGTAGACTAATAAACTTGTTCACGTCTCAGATGCCTCCGAGACGTGCTTCGAAAGATAGGCGTGCCCAGGCCGAACAGCCAGCAGTTTCGGCACAAGGCACTATGAATGCGAATGAAGTAGCCGCCATTGTTGCTCAGGCGGTGAATGCCACGATAGCGGTAACTCAGCAGGCTCCACCCCAGGTTCAGGCAGTGGCGCCAGTACCAGCACAGCTTCCATCTTCATGGGAGAGGGTTCGGGATGCTTTTCAGAAAGCGCATCCCCCTGAGTTTTCTGGTAGCTCCGATATTGTTACAGTTAGCCAATGGAAGAAAGACATCCAGCGGTATCTCCGTATGTATGAGTGCACTGACGTGAAAAAGCAGTTATTGGCCTCCTTCAAGCAGGTGGGAGCTGCATTATAGTGGTGGGAGTCCACTACCACTTTGGAGGAGAGGGACACGATCCCTATTCAGGTGTTCTGGGAGCGGTTTGACCGCAAGTATTTTCCACCCGCAGTGCCGACTGAGATGAGTCGAAAATTACTAAATCTGAAGCAGGAGAATCTTACCGTAGCGGAGTATGAGGAGGAGTTCACGAGACTTCTCACCATTGTGCCAGATGAGGCACCTACTGAGAGCAAGAAGGTTATGTTGTTTGTCGACGGGTTAGCTTGGAGGATCCGTCAGCACCTTATCGGGAATTTATCCCTGAGTACTTTCACTGATGTACTCAATGCCGCGTTACTACATTGCCAGGATCACCGCTTCCACCATCAGGGAAGCAAGAGAGCAGGAGAGTCCAGCCAGCAGGGCAGGACCGGGGGTAATAGTGCCGGTGGGGCACCATCTCATGGACAGACTCGTCAGCACGAGCAGAGTTCCCATCAGGGGGACCCTGCTAAGAGATTCCGCTCAGGTGATTCTAGGCAGGGATATGGGGGCTATAGGCAGGGCCAGCAGGGCCAACCTAATCATCTGGGCCAGCAAGGCCAACACCGACAGCAGGGGCAGCAGCAGGGCCATCAGGGCCAACAGCGTGCTAATCAGGGCCAACAGGGCCAGTGGCAGGGAGGTAACGGCCAGTAGGGCCGTGGTCAGCAGGGACAGAGGGGAGGAAACTTCAGAGGCCGATGTTTTGGGTGCAGCAAACATGGCCATAAACGTCAGGATTATCCTGAGGTTGATCGGGTCCCACAGCAGCAGGGAGCCCGTAATGAGCCATAGAGGCCACTTTTTCCACCTGCCCTCCCAGCTCCAGCCCAGGTGCCAGCCCTACCAGCCATTCCAGCGGCTCCAGTACAGTAGGGGAAATTACAGTATGGACGTGTCTATAACGTCCACCAGGCAACAGCTCCACAGGCACCACCCACGATTGAGGGTATGTTTTCTATCCATGGTACTATGGGTCAGGTTTTGTTTGATACAGGGGCAACGCATTATTTTATAGCTACGCATTTTGCGAAGTCCTTAGGGTTGTTAGCCACAGCAGAGAGCACCGTGACGTGTGTCGATTCACCACTGGGGAGTGGGTCACTTATATTCTTTATATGTCGGGGAGTAGGGTTAGAGATTGGTAGCTTGGTATTACCTGCAGACATGTTAGTCTTAGATATGCACGAGTATGATGTGATTATTGGTATGGATTGGCTCGCAGCTTATAGAGCCATGATTGATTGCTTCGGTGGGAGCATTATTTTTGCCATTCCGGGGCAAGAGATGTTTGTAGTGGCGATGCCTCGCCCAGAGGGAGGTTCAACCACTCATTTGTATTACATAGAGGAGGATACCTCTAAGGAGGTTATGATTCCCTTAGATTCGATCCCTGTTGTCAGGGAGTATTCCGATGTGTTTCAGGAGATACCAGGCTTACCCCCCCAGTCGAGAGATAGACTTTGTTATAGATTTATTGCCAGATACGAGACCTATAGCACGCGCACCGTACCGTATGGCTCCGACAGAGATGCGAGAGCTACGAGATCAGATAGAGCAGCTATTAGGTCAGGGCTTCATTCGTAGGAGTACCTCACCTTGGGGCGCTCCAGTCTTGTTTGTGAAGAAGAGAGATGGTTCACTGAGATTGTGTGTGGACTACCGGGAGCTGAACAAGGTAAAGATACGGAATAAGTACCCGTTGCCTCGAATCGATGATCTATTCGACCAGTTGAGGGGAGCAACTTTCTTTTCGAAGATAGATCTGATGTCGGGGTACCATCAGTTACGTATTAGAGAGCCGAATGTTTCAAAGACTGCCTTCTTGTCGAGATATGGGTCCTATGAGTTCAGAGTGATGCCATTCGGACTCACAAATGCCCCAGCCGTTTTCATGGACTTGATGAATCGAGTATTCAGAGAGTTCTTGGATCAGTTTGTCATCGTCTTCATAGATGACATCTTGATATATTCACACTCCGAGGAGGAGCATAACACTTGAGGCAGGTTCTTCAGACCCTACGAGAGCATCAGTTGTATGCTAAGTACGAGAAGTGTGGATTCTGGTTACGAGAGGTACAGTTCTTGGGCCATGTTGTTTCCGAGCAAGGGATAGCAGTTGACCCGAGTAAAGTGTCAGCGGTGAGGGAGTGGGGACAGCCCACGACACCGACGAAAGTACGTAGTTTCTTGGGATTAGCCGGATACTACAGGAGATTCATTCGGGGATTCTCCAAAATAGCGGGTCCATTGACAAATCTGACTCGCAAAGGGGTACCATATGTTTGGGATGACGCTTGTCAATTGTCTTTCGACGAGCTGAAAGACAAGCTTACTTCAGTGCCAGTCCTTGCTTTACCAAAACCGGGTGTGGAGTACCTGGTTTACACCGATACGTCTTTACGGGGACTTGGAGGAGTACTCCAGTAAGAGGAGAAGGCTATAGCTTTTGCTTCCCGCAAGCTTAAGACGCATGAGAAGAATTACCCCACCCAAGACTTGGAGTTAGCAGCGGTCGTCTTTGCATTGAGGATATGGAGGCACTATTTATTAGGGGAGAAATTCCGTTTGTTCACAGACCATAAGTCACTGCAATACCTGTTCACTCAGCAAGAGCTGAATATGCGTCAGCGCAGATGGCTAGAGTTTATGAAGGACTACTAGTTCGATATACAGTATCATCCGGGGAAGGCCAACGTAGTTGCTGATGCGTTGAGCCGTAGACCGATAGACGATGTAGCGGATGTCTGGAAAGCAAAGTGGAAGGAGTTGGGTCACCAGGACGCAGTAGCCCGTTCTTTCATATCCGTTATGTCAGTCACACTCCAGATTGTTACGAGGGTGATACAGGCACAGACCACGGACCCATTTTTCCAGGAGCAGATTGTGCGACTTCTAGCCGAGGGTGCTGAGTCCTATTCTGTTAGTTCTGATGGAGGTTTGCGGTTTAATGGGAGATTGGTGGTTCCATGAGGAGCAGAGTTACGTCATGAAGTGATGACTCATTCTCATGGGTCCCGATTTGCAGTACATCCGGGAGGCGATAAGAAGTACCAGGACATGAGGCGACAATACTGGTGGAGTGGGATGAAGAAGGACATTGCTGAGTTTGTGTCCAAGTGTTCTACCTGTCAACTGGTAAAGGTGGACCACCAGAAACCGTCAGGATTGCTTCAGCCATTGGAAGTACCCGCGTGGAAGTGGGAGAGTATTTCCATGGATTTTATTACAGGGTTACCTACATCACAGCGGGGCCACGATTCTATCTGGGTGATTGTAGACCATTTGACCAAGGTGGCTCATTTTCTGCCAGTGCGAACAGATTATACCACGGGTCAGTATGATCAGTTATTCATCGCTGAGATTGTCAGATTACATGGGGTGCCCCTGAATATTGTGTCAGATAGAGACAAGATTTTTGTATCACGTTTTTGGGAAAGCTTTCAGGAGGCTATGGGTACTGAGTTGAGGTTGAGTTCGGCTTACCACCCACAGACAGACGGACAGACAGAGCGTACTAATCATATGTTAGAGGATATGCTACGCATGTGTGTTCTCGATTTTTGAGGAGGTTGGGAGCCACATCTTCCACTGGTAGAGTTTGCTTATAATAACTCTTATCAGTTTACGATTGGTATGGCTCCATTTGAGGCTTTGTATGGCAGGCCTTGTCGTTCTCCAACTTGTTGGCTCGAGGTGGGGGACAACAAGTTGCTAGGACCTGAAGTGATTCAGGAGACCTCCGCGAGGATTGAGATAATCAGGAGTCATATTCGGGTAGCCCAGGACAGGCAAAAGAGCTACGCCGATGCGAAATGGTTCTTCTGGGAGTTTAATGTGGGAGATCAAGTGTTATTGCGTGTATCTCCTATGAAGGGAGTGATGAGGTTCGGGAAGAAAAGGAAGTTGGCTCCGAGGTACGTGGGACCATTTCCCATCATCGAGAGGATTGGGCCGGTAGCATATAGGTTGGGATTGCCAGAACATTTACATCGCATCCACGATGTATTCCACATCTCGTCGTTGAGACGATATCTTCGGGATGATATGGCCCACACTCACATTGCGATAGATGAGATAGACTTACAGTCTGATAGCTCTTACGAGGAGAGACCAGTGATTATTCTAGACTATAGTGAGAGGAGATTGAGGTCGAAAATAGTTCCACTTGTGCGAGTCCAGTGGGAGCATCATAATGTGGAGGAATCCACTTGGGAGCGTGAGGCAGATATGCGTGAGAGATATCCAGAGTTGTTTTTACCAGGTATGCCTTATTTTCCAAATTTCGGGATGAAATTCCGTTATTAGGGGGGAAGTATGTAATACCCCGTATTTTTAAGCTATATTAATCTAAGGATTTATTAAATTTAATGTGAATGATTATTTAATAAAAATCCGGAAATTAATTATGTTATAATTATTAATGTGACGAGAGTTAGTAATTATGGGAAACTTGTTGAATATTACTAATGAGCATAGTAATATATTATATTGGTTATATTGAATGTCATGAGTGAATTAAATGACTATTTCGGAAATTTAAGTCGGGACGTGCCCGTGTCACGTCAGGACTAATTTTGTTAAATAAAAAGTGAATATTTTATAAGTTGTTCGTATGGTCATTTTGAGTGCGCCAACGCGTCCGGAAGGGTCGAGATAGTCAGAAAAGTGTACCCGGGGGTTTAGTTTGGGTCTCGGGGCGTTTTTAGGCCTAATTGGTACCCTGGGAGGGCAATTTAGTCATTTCACCTTTTTGGGTAATTAAACCCACGAAATTTAGCAACCTATATCATCCATCTAGGTTAGTCCTTTAGGGTTAGAATATCCAAAAATCAAGTGACAGCCATTGGAGAAGAGAGGAGAGAGCTCCAAGGCAATTTAAGGCCAAAAAGTCACCGGTTTGCACCGCCGCCACCACCAACGCGTAGATCGCGAGAAGGGGAACGCAACAACACCGAATTCATCTGCAAACCGGACTTCTGAAAATCCCAGGCAAGTATTTAAATTGCGTATTTTAGTTAATGCAATCTTCATATTAGTTTAGGATTGATTAGAGATAAAAACTATGGAAGAAAACCCAATTTGTGCTAGGAAAATGCATGTAGTTTTGATTATATGGAAATTCTGGAACCCTTGCCATGTAGAGGAATATAACCCATGAAATTTTGATGATATATTAGAAGGAATTTCTGGTAAAAATAGATTAGAACCTTGATTAAGAAAAACTCTAGGGTTCTTGATGATTAGATGGGATTTTGGGTTAATTATCCATGTTTAATGTTAGATATACACATGCTTTACGTTATAAACATCTGGTATATTGTTATAATGATAGTAGTAGGATTTTTGGGATGATTAGAATGGAAACACATGGTTTTGGATGAAGAAATTTAGTAGAACCCGTAACTGCATTCTGCAGGATTTTTCGCAGACCTGCTTGATCGATCGATCGAGCCTAGAGCTTCGATCGATCGAGCCCCAAGCTTCGATCGATCGACCCCTCCTGGTAGACTCCTAATTCCCTCTTTAAATGAATTAAATTCAAATTGTCGTGATATAATTCTTGGGCATTCTTTTTAAAATGATTTGGGAGACATTGAGGACCAGTAGGGTATATGAATAAATGTTGGGACCTTTAATCCTCAACGAGAATGGTATTTATGAGATATTTACTTTAGGTTGGTAAATTTATGAATTTAAAGGGTGAGGTGCGTAAGAGAGTTACGTTGGAACCCAATAAAGACACTTACTGAATTTCAGATTTGTGAGGATAGAGTTCACAACTGTCACGAAATGAGTTGGAAAGACCCTTCGAGTTAAGGTTAGTAACGAAACCTTATATAAAATACTTAATGTGAATATTAAGGATAAATATCGTAATTATGGGTGATGAGAGAAACCTATGTTAATATAATGATAAGTGGTATGTTTATATGGTTGTGTATACATATATTATATACGTGTGAAAAATGTACCCGCGCTACTTGCTATCCCTGAGGTTACCGCACTGGGATAGTCTTATCTCGATGGGACCTTTATGGGGGATATTGACTTGTACCCTAGAAGATAGATATCCTTGGTACAGGCTATTGGACCGATAGTTCAAACGGTCCTAAGAGACGTGAGGGTATGTACTGACCTCTTAGAGACTTGGAATCTATGCTTCGCCTCAATCTTGTTTTGTGTATATATGTTATTACAGTTCGAGAGTGATTCCGAACTTGTATACCCCTTAGTATGAGCGATACGGGGCTTGGATAGCAGAGTATGCCTGCACCATAGTTCGTATGTTGGTGCTGTTAAGATATATATATATATTATACGAGTGCTTAATATATATATATCTGAATTGGGGAATTTAAACTGTTGCTATAATGTAGTAAGTGAGAAATAATTCTGGACTATAAATTATGAATACTTGTTATGAGAAAGTATATTATGTCACTGGAAAACTTTATTGATTTTATAAAGTTAAAAAAATGGAGAACTTTGGTTACTGATTGGAACATCCTTTTTAAAAATGGAAATCGTGAATTGTAAATCTTACGAGTAATCTAAGATAAGTTAAATCTTTTAGAAAGACTAGTGCGATAAATGATAAAACAAATCGTTGGGAAGGTTAGTGCGATAGGTGTGCACATTAGAAGAGAGGTGAGATTTTCTCAAGAGAGCGTCGCACTAATATGTTGTTGCATTGGCCTGTATCAATTTAAATACTTGCTAAACGTATTTTAAATCAAACACACTTTCGGGCTCTGACCCGTTTCTTTCTCTCTCTCTCTCTCTCTCTCTCTCTCTCTCTCTCTCTTGTATATATATATATATATATATATATATATATGTATGTATGTATTACAGGTGCCCAGCCACAGGGGCGACTTGCTTAGGATCTCTTGGCAGAAACGCGCTGCGGCTTAGGTGGGAGTTGCAGGTCACTTGCGTAGACGGCTTCCTTTATTGACTCCATTTCTAGCATTCTCATTTATTGGGCATGTGTCGCCCTTTCCATTATTTCATTTGTTATTGGGACATTTATATTTCAGTTGTTTCCAGTATTGTTCTATGGGATTTGTTCAGTTTGGATTTGTGACTTTAGTTTTCATATGCTGACATTCGATTGACGAATGTATTATATTATTTGGTTTATTGTGATGTGATTCTTAATTGTAGAAATGTTGTTTTTTTTAAATAAATAAATCTTTTTCTTTAATTAAAATTTGGAAAGTATGTATGAAAATGGTTTTTGACACTTAGCTTAATTATTTAGGGTGTTAAATTGAAAAATATATTTTTATCGACAGTGATGCTGAGAATGAACCAACTGTTTACCTTGATTTAATTTAATAAAGGAGTGATCGCCCGGTATTTAATTAGGCGGGGTGTCACAGTAATCCATTTCAAGTAGTTGAAGTAGGCACTGAGGAGGCTTCCCCAAAGGAGTTTTTCATGGAAGCTTTGTATTTTGTTTGTACTTAAGCTATGTATTTTTTAGATATATTGTAAATTTATGATATGTATTGTAATGTGTGGGTGAGGTTAATCGGTATCCGCGAGGGACAATCGTAGGTCTTGGGAGAGATTCCATGTTCTATCGCACAAACTCACTGTGAGAACTTGTGAGGGAACTAGTTTGGAGGATTAAGAATCAAGGAAACATTAAGACACGAATTAACCTCTCTAGACACACTAGGTAAAACACCAACAGAGCATAACCTGAGAGAGTATCATTCGAGCTATCGTGAGTCTCATCACCCATAGGGTTTAGTGTCAAATGGTCCTTTACCAAAAAAAAACAAATGTCTTAAGTGACATCACGAATGACCTACCCCATGTCCAATCCAAACTTGAGTAAACTATGGTGGTTTGGGAGCTATCAGATAGTTTGGTAAATAACCATCGGTGAACAGTCGTCCGACACATAGTTAGTCACAAAATCATTTTATTGGCATTTAATGCCAATAATATAGGGGCACGCTGGTACAGCTTTACATTAAATGCCAGTTACGTAAAGGCATGAGAGGTTGTCCTTGCATTTATTAAGCCTAAGATTACTCGAGTGGGGGATGGCTTACTATATAAATACTTCAACTACTCCATGAGAGGGGGATCAGAAAGAGATTATTAGAGAGAGAGAGAGAAAGTTATTGCAAATAACCTGATAATTTATCCTTCACCATTAATATACTTTTATTCAAGCTTTTCCACCAAGAACCTAAGCATTTATTGACTCTTGACTTATGTTCCCCCATACCTTGGTGTTTTATTTTCCTGACTAAGGTGTATCTAAGAGTGATTGCTTCTCTCTATCTCTAACTAGTTATTTCAGAGGTTCATTTACTGATTCAAAACAAAAAAAACATTTATTGATTATCATTGAGTTATACACGAGAGTTTGTGAGTTCGTATCAAGGAGTTAGTTCTATTTCATATGGATTTATCTCATCATTATTATTAGCATCCTATTTGGGTAATTTATCACCATTTAATAGAGGTTGTGCCTCAGGTAGTATTAAAACATCTTGATATAAAAATCTGGCACACTTTAAAATAGTGCCAAATTCTGGCACGATTTAATGAAAATCTGGCACACTTTAAAACGGTGCTAAAATTTGGCATGTAACACCCCGTAATTTTGAGGATTTCATATTTAATTATTTTTGGGAGTTATAAAAATATTTAAATTGGAGAAACTTAAATTCATGAGTTGAAGAATTTATTTGAGTGAGCCGAATTAATTATAATTGGCGACTTTAAGTTTAATTATTCGAATTAATGTGTGTCACATATTGGGGTAAAAATTTGAAAATGTCAGAAAGTATTTCGGATGGAGATTTTGAGCCCGCGGTTGCGTCCGGATGGGTCGAGATAGTCAGAAAAGGGTACTCGGGGGTGGTAATTGGGTCTCGGGATAATTTTGGGCATAGCCAGGCCCACACAGGGTGAGTTGGACCTTTTTAATTAGACCCGCATGGTCAAAAACGGTATTTGATGTTTTTAACCTAATTGAGAGATTAGGGAACGACAGTCAACTCAACTCTAAGCCTAGGGCTTGAGAGGGAAATTGGGGGAAAGAAAATCAAGAGCCAATTTGGGAATTTTGGAGCCAAATTAAGGGACTACACGAACGGATCAGACACTGCGAACAATTCCAGGCAAGTGGTTAACTGTTGTGATTTCTAAATTGATGATAATCAATTCATATCATAGTGATGTGTAAACCAAAATTCGTTTTGGGGATAAATGGGTACAAAAATGGGGTTTTTGTTCACGGAACTATTGAATGAGATTCAAAGTAAAAATTGTTGTGTTTTATATCTCTGAGTATGGATATCTGATTTGAATGAGAATCCGAAATATAAACTGGTGGGATTTGGATTTGGATTTGGAATTTGGTTAGTAGAACAAAGTTGATGAATTTTAATGGAAAACCCATTTCGGGAAATTATGAAAGTAAGTGGAGAAAATTGTGTATCTTAAGATCCCTATGATGTGTGCGATGTGAATTAACCATGTTTATGTGATGGGGTGATGTGATTAGAGGTTTAAATTAAGGTTTACAAACCTTGTATTTCATTAATGGTGGAATTCAGTGGGGAAGGAGAGCTGCCCAGGTATGATCAATCGATCGATCGGGGGTCATCGATCAATCGACGGTCGGAATTCTTTGCCAGGTCGGGCTGTTGGTTATCCTTGTTTTATTTTTGGATTTTGGGTACAATTTTATTTGGTGAAAAATTATAGAGAAACTAAAAGCTAGGAGCTCAAAAGATAGCTATTAGGAATGTGCAATCTATGTTAAGAGTTGAGATTTAAAGTAAAAAATTTGGGTGAAACATATTCAATTTAATTATGGACCAAGTGGGCGAGTCCGGGTATGTTGGTAATTATAGGTAAATATAATTGGGAAATTATGGAGATGAATGTGCGACACATTGTGGGCGAAAATGTGGGAATGAAATTATGAGAGGTAAAATGGACCAAGTGAGCGAGTCCGGGTATGTTGGTTAAGTGACTTCAAAGTATTTAATTAATTATTGAGAGAGAGTAATTAATTTGGAGTCGGAATATAGACTCGGGAAATATTAAGGTGTGGGACAAGTGAGCGAGTCCGGAGATAATGGTTGGGTGACACCAAGTTATTAAATTAATAAGTGTGATAATTAATTTAATTAGAGTCGGATTGTAGACTCGGGTAGGCTTAAATTAATAGGTGTGATAATTAATTTAATTAGAGTCGGATTGTAGACTCGGGTAGGATTAAATTAATAGGTGTGATAATTAATTAAATTAGAGTCGGATCGTAGACTCGGGGAGGTATTGAATTAATAAGTCTGATAATTAATTTAATTAAAGTCGGATTGTAGACTCGGGTAGGATTAAATTAATAGGTGTGATAATTAATTTAATTAGAGTCGGATTGTAGACTCGGGTAGGATTAAATTAATAGGTGCGATATTTAATTTAATTAGAGTCGGATCGTAGACTCAGGGAGGTATTTAATTAAAAAGTGTGTTAATTAATTATATTAGAGTCGGACCATAGACTCGGATTGGTGTAAGTTAATTAATGTGTAAATTAATTAACTGGGAGTCGGACCACAGACTCGGATCGGTATTAAATTTATATGTGTGTTAATTAATTTAATTAGAGTCGGACGATAGACTCGGGGAGGTATTAAATTAATATGTGTGTTAGTTAATTTAATTAGGGTTGGGTGATAGACTCGGGAATGTATTAAATTAATAAGTGTGTTAATTAATTTAATTAAAGTCGGACCATATACTCGGGAAAATTATTATGTAAATTGAGGTGTGAATTAAATATATTAGAGTCGGACCATAGACTCGGGAAGATGATAAATTATTAAGTGAGAAAATTAATTACGTTGAGTCGGGCCACAGACTCAGGATGCAGTGTACGGGATTTTTAGTACACGGTAAAGTCGGGGTTTATATTATAGATATATGGTGTAGTGATAGTATATATGTACGTATATATATTGTGTGTGATATTAAATTACACGCAGTGTATGGGATTTTGAGTGCACGGTAAAGCTGGGGTTTATATTATATATATACGGTGTAGTGATAGTATATATATACGTGTATATATTGTGTGTGATATTAAATATCAGTGAGTAGATATTTATTCAATCTATATACTCTAATGCTATCAAGGGAGGTTGCGCGATGTGGGTAAATCCCCTAGCTTGAGGAGTAGTGAGAGTATATCCCCAGGTCATAGTGTCTGGTATATATGGGTGAGGGATTTATCTCAGTTTCAGGGAAGGAATATGACCGCCTCCACTACGTTTATATTTTGGGCCAAGTTGGTGAGCGATTCCAACTTGGGGAAACTAGGTTTTGTGAGCACACCTAGTGAGATAGCATTTTAAAGAGAATCATCCGGTGAGGGTATACTCGAAAGGGATGGATATACGTATGTTATATGTGTGGGTATTGTGGTAGAGGTACGTATATAATGGTAGTAAATATTATATAAGGGTAATAATACAGTGTGTGATGTATTTATTTTATATAACTTGTGACACGGTTATATGCTACTATTTAAGAGGAATTAATTATGTTAATTGTGAGATAACTTATAATTCAAGAATCATTATACTCGGGTTAGAGTAGTATGGCAAGGGATGGTTATACCCGGACTAGTTTGACGGGGTAGTACAACTAGGTGGGGTTAAAGTAACCGGTAGGTGTGCACAATAGTGGAGGGGTGAGAATGTCCTCAAGGGAGTGCGACACTAACTTAAATATGAAGCGCATTCATGCATTTTAAATTACTGCAGTTAATTTACTTGCTAAATATTTTCAAAATGTTTTGGATTCTAACCCTTGCTATAAAACTATTTTCAAAACCTTTTAGGTGTCCAGCCATAGGGACGTCGGGATTGATATTATATTCCAGGGACACGAAGCCGCGGCATATGTGGATGCCAGCAGGAGTTTGTATTATACGCATCATTCATTCATTCCTAGGGTAGGAATCTTGTATCAGTTTCAGTTTTATTTAGGGCATGTCGTCCAGACTTTCATTTCAGTTTCAGATTTGTTTTATTCCTGTGTTGGATATTTGTTTTGGATTATTTCACTTTGGTGGCCGATGATTTATTCGGCAAATTGTTTAATTAATGATTCAGTTTATTCTCATTCTGTTGTGTGAATGGTTTATATTTAATTCCACATGTACTGTTTTGTTTAATCAAAAAAGTTAAAATTGGCACTGCTTTTGGAATACTAGGTGGTTAGTAATTGTTTAAAAGTTTTCGACAGTGATGCTAAGGATGATCCAACTGGGATTCCTGTTTTAATTTGGTATAGGACTGATCACCTGGTATTTTATTAGGCGGGGTGTTACGTGGCACTATTTAAAAGTGTGCCATAAATTGAGCACACTTAACTAAATATCCCAAAAATACTAATCGTCACTTTTGGTCTCCCGCTCTCTCCTCACAATTCTCCCGCTCATTCCTCTATCTCATTCTCACAGGTTGTCACTCTCTCCAACATTTTCTCTTTCTCTCTTTCTCTGTTATCTTTGGTTCCACCATCATCCATCATCATGCTCACACCTTATGTCTCTATAATCCACCATCCTCACACACTCCGGAACTGTGAACCTCCTGCTCTGGCTCCGAAATCTAGGAAAATAGGTTCTAAAATTAACAAAATTTGATGTTAGTTTACCTTTCACAAAGGATGAAGATAATATTTCAATCTTTGTTTTGTTAGTTTATCTGTCAGATTAGTTTGCTGTTTAGATTAGTTTATTGATATGTTGAATTTGTTTGTTACTTTAACTTGTTTGTTTACAAATTAATTAGATGTTAGATTACTTTATTAATGATGTTACTTTAACTTTATTAGGTTTGAATAACTTGTTTATTTTTCAGTTTAATAACTTTATTTATTTTTGTTTACGAATTAAATTTATTGTTTAGGGTTTAACAAGTAACTTGTGACGTTAGTTTATTTGTTTACAGTTTGATGTTACTTTACAAAATTTATACAATAAAGTTTTATGTTAGTTTTTAGGGGTCATGGGAAAATTCTTCAAAAGAAAAAGGAGTGATGAAAATTATTTCGAACCTGAAGTGCAAAGTCAAAATCTGGGGTCAAATAAAAACTCAAAATAGTTTTAGGTCTAAAGATTTGTATAAAACTCAAAATAACCCCAAAAAAATCATCGCGGGGGTCCGCCCTCGTATCCCCGTAACCACTCGTACGAGGTTTAAAGATATGGAGGTGCTTAAGCTCGGAGACTTCTTTCCCTTCTTCGGGGAATAAGAAGTTGGGTTTTGTGTTGATGACTTCTTTAACAAATCTTTGGAGATTGGTTTATTTCTTCACACACTTTGGGAATGGGGACGATTGTGTTGTGGTTAAATCTTCTGGTGGATTTTTTTAAAGATTAAGTTGTTGCCTTTGGTTGATGTGGATACTCCCATGTATGTGGACCTGTTCTGGGTAGGGTTTGAGGCGTGTACGAAGGATGACGACTTGCAATGTGTAGCCTTGAAGATTCTCAATATAGGATACTTAGACTACATTTGACATCATTGGCCCTCCTCAAGTAGTTTGTGTTATTTTTTATGGTAGCAAGTTTTGAGGTCGAGTTGATGTCCATCGACCATGGTTAGGATTGATAAGTTGCCCTCTATCATGCCATGTTGTATTATTCCCTTTCAAACATATTAACACAGAATGAGAATGCAGAATTGAGGAAGAGAAGTTATGAACGCTAATGATAAGAAGAATTGGAGAAATGATATTAGTTATGACAGACTAAGGGATTAACGTATCTTTTAACACGAGGATTCTTAGTTAAATATTTATTTTGTGTGGTATTTATTGTAAGAAAGAAGTGTATTGTGTCAAAATGTATGAAATAGGAAGTCTTATTTAAGTTTGTATAACTAAAATAACCAGAATTAGGAATTAATTAGACTACATTTTCTTTATTATGGTAATTACGATTCTCATTCTCGTTCTTTCTTTAAATGGATCTAATATAAAGACAAATTCTTTGACTTTGCAGGAGAATAATATGGATGGGTGATCTAAATTTCTGTATCAACTTATCATACGAGAAAACACGAGTGATTATCTAAAAAAATAACTGGTCTAAGTTGGTTGCGAGTGATCAGGTAGGTTAGCATTAATTCTTTTTATTTTTGTTTTCTTGTCATTGAACAGATTATTGAACAATCAACATCATTTAGTTTTGCTCTTTGTTTAAAGTGCAAATTTACGAAGTTTCTACTATTTCTCCTATATAATCTATTTTTCATGGATAGATGATTTCAAGTGCTGGAAACACACTCACATGTCTATTATATCTCATTTACATCATGGTTTTCTCTACTTTACCTGCCTTTGTTGCTACAAGTGACCCCAACTGCTACTCCCTCGGTGTTTCTGCTACTACTGTTGTGTTTGTGGTATTGCCTCACTATACTTACTACTATCTTTGTGTTATTGATGTGATAATACGCAACTGTTACACCATTTTAAATTCCCTCACCACCTGTTATTCTATTTTGAATCAACATTTGACTAGTATGGACCCTATTGATGATGTTTTTCCTAGTGAATATGCTCCATTTTTATGGATGGCAATTGTCACTACTATTGATGCATAAATTAGGATATCATCTGGATGCTTAACTTGCATATGATGAAGTCCCAATCGATGCATCCTCATAAGATATACTCCATTTGATATCATATATGGAGTTATTAATTGGATGGAGTAGATCCTATTGGGTTGGAAAAATTCTATGGAGCTCATTAATTGGTAGAACACTTGGGCAAACACTTGGTCCATAAACTTGATAATGTGGATATAACTGAGTCTTTTACTTATCATTATTGGATTAGCATGAATATTATACTTCTCACTATTGTACTCCCACCTCGATAAACCTGAAATTTAGCACATAACTATTGAGATCAGATCAGAATATTTTGATTTCTGAATTCTTTAAGTTTCCTTGCAGTCCCTCGAAATTTTAGATTGCTGGAGGAACTTGAATGTGGAAAAAAGGGTATTGGGTATGGCATTATGAGCTATGGAATGGATGATGGTGATGACATTTACATGCGATCTTGGATAAGAACCATCATTGGTCCTTATAATGTAATCCCCCTTTTTTTTAATTGCATTTTTCGATCTTTCATTGACTCATTTTCTATTATATATTTTAAAAGTACAATAATAATTTTTCATGTTTCAGTTCGTACATGAAGGTCATATTTATTAGTTGAAGCTTTTTTGTAACAAAGACTACCCTGAGAAGCCTCCGAATATTCCTTTCCATTCTCGGATCAACGTGAATTGCATCAACCATGAGACCGGAGTGGTATATGAAAGTCCTTCTAACCATGAGTGGTATATGAAAGTCCTTCTAACCATGATACAAACTGTTATTTAACACTTTTGTCCCTTTACTTTTGAATAAAAATTTACTGGTAATAGAGTTTTCCCACTTTAACCACCAATTCTAAATCCTCCCCTGGTTGTACTATACTTTGCTTGTGGATCGCGTGGGGTTTAAAACTAGTATCATATAATAAGGATATACTAGTATATTATCAAATTAAGTTTTATTATTGAAGCACCCTATATCTTTGACTTAATTGAGTCTATATTATATAGGTGCTCATCTAGTTTGGAAATAGTGACAAAATTTGAGTCATTTCATTATTTACCAAAGAACCTCAGACTCTACACTTGATACCTCTACAAGTTCCTAAAGTTAGTATACCAACACTATGCACTAAGACTCCATACATACATTATCTCATGCTATATTTTGTTGTGTGTGAGTTAAATCCCTTAAAATTAATTTTCTACTATTTTTGGGATGTGTTAAATAATTTTTATGATTTTTAAATGATTTTTAGAAATTAAATTTGGTTGTATATAAACCTTAGGGGTTGTTTTGAAATTTCTATCTATGGCTTAAATTTGGCTTGGGTAGAAACCGAAAGCGCTAAAGGCTTCAGAGGTGGGAATTTAATTAATTTGGTACACATTTTGCAGCCTGTATTGTTCCAACACGTGCTGGTATATTATTGGTGGTTTTTGTGTTTCTTCCCTCTCACAAACTTGTGTTTCTTTAAGAACCCTTGGATCAATGTTATCAACGATCTGCATGAGTTTAGACTTAATCCAAGTGAATCATTTTTTACCAATCAACATTGGTTATTTACACCGTTTTATTTTAACCATTAGATTGATAGTCAAACGGTTAAAATTAATCCCAACCATTGGATTGCCTCTGAGTTTCTCGATCCTTCCTCATGCACTATATAAACGACATAAGGCTCAGCCATTTGAGACTTTTGCCCTTCGTCCAAACCAGAGAGATAAATAGTTAGAGAGAGAGAGAGAGAGAGAGAGAGAGAGAAAGATAAATGAAACCCTAAACCTAACTCAGCCCAAATCTCACCAGAAAACCCTTTTCTGAGAGTAATTAGTTTCAGATTTGAGAAGTTTATCCTCTACAGTTGTTTATCTTTTTTCCAACTTAATCACGTTAGGTAAATCTCTGTTTCTTTTCATAGAACCTTTAGATTAAGCCTATGTGATACAGTTCACTTCGATAGATCTTAGTCTTGATTTCTTATTTCGAGATATCTAGTTTTTGTTGGTTATTTTCAAACTGATATGCTGATTTCAAACCCTAAACCAAAAAACTATTTTCTAATTTCAGTTTACTCATATATTCAGACTTAGATCTAGTTGTGATCTGTATTGGGGATTTCACTTTCAAATATTTCACGTTTTGTGAAATAAGTACATTATTTCTATTAAGGAAAGTGCATAAGATCTTGGCTAATTTTTATAACAAGATTCCCTCTTGATCTCCGGATATCTTAAAGATCCAAAGTGTGATTAATTTGACTAGATTGATTTTGGACATCTTGCATATTAAGTGATTTGTTTGTAATTTGTTACTCATACTATCTGTACTTAAGTGTGTGTGAGTTGCATGCATGTGAGTTAGAGCACATCACAACATATACCTTTACACTACTACACTAAAAAGTGTTGGTATTGAGATATTTGACCTTAGAGTCAACGTAAAGCTAAAAGGAGTGGAGTTACGAAGCTGGGAGAACATCAGCAACATCGGAACCTTGGGAGAAGTCATAAAATGCCAGAGGAGTTGTTACAATTTCTAAACTTAGTTTAGGTTTGATTGTGTGTCTTGATTGTTATATAACTTGTAACTTGTTATTCTTATTTAGTGGATTTTTTTATTTTCTGACCTAGAGGTCACCGTGGATGTTTCCTCAATTGGGTGTGGTTTTACCACGTTAAAATTGCTTGTGTATACTTCATATTCCTGTCTTCGCTTTCTTAAGGTTGTGTTCTTTTAATTCTCTTAAGGTTTTGTTTTTCAAAACTGGTAAACCTATAACTGAAATAACTCGTTCATATTATTTTACACATCTTGTGTTTAAAATTTATTTTAAGAAAGGAGTTTCTTCAACAAACTGTTCGGAACCATTTTGATAGTTTAATATTGAATTAAACGACTTAAGTGGTATATTTTTCAATTGGTATCAGAGCTTTGGTTTTTCAAAAAATTCTTTAGACCTTGAGTTTCTAAAATTGTGTTCTTAAAACAAATTATGGACGAGAAATTTGAGAGACTAGGTAACCTATCCAGAAACCCTCTCTTTTATGGAACCAACTTTCCTTACTGGAAATTAAGGATGGTTTCATTCATCCAAGGGACATTGGGAGATGATGTCTAGGAAGTTATTAAAAATGGTTACACTTTTCCTACTAAACCAGCCGCTGAAGGAAGTACTATGAGGATTATAAAGTTACTAAGTGAATTCACTAAAGAAAAGAAACAAATTTCACTTGATAACAAAAAAGGTAAAAATGCCATATTCATGTCTATTAATGAACACGAATTTAAGATGATATCATTATGTTCTACCTCTAAAGAAGTATGGGACACCCTGGTGACTGCACATGAGGGTGATACTAGAGTTAGAGCTACTAAAACACAAATATTAATCCAGAAGTATGACTCCTTGATCATGACTGAGACTGAGTCATTTGATGACTTCGATATTAGACTGACAGACATTGTGACCAAATTTCATGCCAATGGGATTGTTTATGATATAAAGGAAATTATCTCTAAAATACTAAGATCACTTCCACAAAAATTTGATAATGAGAGATATGCGATTGAGGAGATGGATGATCAAAATCTTACACCTGAACTCCTTAGTAGCAAATTGACAACTGTGAAAATGGAATTAGAATTTAAAAAATAATTAACTCAGTCCCAAAAGAGACAGTCTGCCTCCAATCTTATTTTTTCATCCAAGTTGACCACACCTGAATTTATCATACCTAACATTGACTTAGACTCTGATGAGGACCGTAATTTATATACTTTAGATAATCAGATTGCCTTAATGTTTAAATAGTTTAAAAAATAGTGAACTTTTAAAATACAATAGCAAAAAGACAAAGCAAACATGCTTATCCAAATTAATTTAACAATAGGACTCATGAGAGAAGACAAGACAAATACGAGTCTGATAATCACAAGAGACCTAAGAAAGACCTTAAAAATGTTAAATGCTATAGATATGGAAAATTAGGACATATGGCTAGTGACTTTAGAGTTAACTTAGACAAAATTCACAAACATAATAAGGCTCATTTAAGCAAGACTTGGGATGACTCAAGTGACTCTGCAAATGATGAGCCTGAGTCATATAATACTTTTGACCCTTTTATGTCATTATTTGCTAAGATAATCTACAATGATGATGAGGAATCTAATCATACTATGACTGATATTATGCCTACTTGTTTATCTGCCTTATTGCTTGAGAATGTTAATAATGCTTCAAACGCCATGTGTGTGAGTCAAAGGGAATGCTCTATTGTTGATGTCAATGGGTATGTGAGTCCTAAAAATGAACCGCTATGGGACAATGCACACTGCACACTTAGCGACTCATAAAATGATGACCTTCCTGACATTCACACACTGTACACAAAAACTCTCAAGAAAAGCACTAGGATTGAAAAGATAGTCAAGGATCTTACCCAGGAGATAGAAACCTTAAGTCTGATGATCAAACAAAATGCTGAAGAGTATACTACTCAATGTCTACCTCATGAGAATGAAACCAAAAACTAAAAGAGTGGTCTAACTCTAATGAAATTCTGGAAAAGAAATACAAAGGAACGTTGTTAGAATTGGAACAAACAAAAGAAAACAATCCACAGTCTTCAAAAAGTTTGCAAAATTTGAAAATAATTCTAAATGTTTTGAATATTGTGTTATTGAAAGAAAAATCAATTCTGATCACAGAACTGGAAAAGGATTTTTTTCCCAAATCTAAGACACAAACTAAAAACGTTGAAACTATAAAGTTTGTGTCTGGTGGAAAAAGACCTATTGAAACTTGTCCAGATTTTCAAGGTATAAAAATGAGTTTGATAAAAAAAAACTGAAGTTAAATGTTGGTGAATCAAGCAACTCTAAGAATAATGTTGAACAAAATGTAATACCCCGTATTTCTGGCGATATTTATTTTTGGGATTAATTAATTAAATGAGAATTAATTGGGAATTAATCCGGATAAAATACTAGCGAGATGTGAGTTGGTATTTGACTATATTGAGTATATATGATGATATATGAATATTGAATTATGAAATTTGTCGTGAGATTGATATACGGCAATTTGGACATTTTATTGGGACGCGTGAGACAGTCGCGTCAGGATATAATTATTTTAATTATAAAAGTGAATTTAAATTCTATTAACCGTATGATCGTTTTGAGTGCGCCAACGCGTTCGGAAGGGTCGAGATAGTCAGAAAACACTAGCCGGGGGTTTAGTTTGAGTCCCGGGGTATTTTTAGGCCATACCGGCAACATAAAGGGTATTTTGGTAATTTTGTATTTTTGGGAATTAAAAGTGACGAAAATTAGTAAATTATATCTGATTTCGGGATACCAACCACTAAACCCACTACCAACCATATTGACCCATAAGACTACGGGGAGTTTTAGAATTAGGTTTTCTAGGTTCCCAAAACAAACCCTAACCACCATAGCCATTGGAGAAGAAAGCTTGGAGAGAGAGAGATAGAAGGGAATTCTGCAGGAAGAGAGAGGGAACTTCTTCAAATCGTCATCAAAATCTGAGATTGAATCAAGGCAAGTGATTTAATTCCGTTTAATTCAGAGAATGTTTCTTCCATGTTAGATAATTCTAAGATTTACATTTGCTCTTGAAAGTTAATGAAAAACCCATGAGTTTGGAATTAGAATACTATATTTTGAGGAAAGGATTGCATGTAGAATCGTATTTAGAGGACTAATCTGATGTTGATATATCTTGCAAGAAACAAAAACGGATTTAAGTGGATAAATTAAAGACTTAAAATTTTAGGGTTTATGTTCTTGAAAATTTGGGGAAAAGTGAAGAGACTTGATGATTTAATGATGTTTAGGATGAATTGATTCCTTAAAACACGTTAGTATGTGACCTTAGTATGTTTAGGATTGATTAGAGACCTTAAAACATTGTTGGGACGAATTTTAGAGGAGAATTGAGGAGTAGAAATTGGTGAAAAACGAGTAGAAAATTCTGGGCTTGAATCTGGCCACTCGTTAGAAGACCTACCCAGGTCGTTCGAACGAACTCGTTCAAACGAGTTTCTAACGAGTTGACCATTAACTTCTAACGAGGGTGAAGTTCGTTCGATAAGATCGTTCGAACGAGATCTCGTTAGAAAGCCCACTTCGTTCGAACGAGATCTCGTTAGAAGACTCAGTTCGTTCGAACAAAGTCTCGTTCGAACAGCCTCGTTCGAACGAGACTTCGAACGAGTTGACAGTTTAGGCTTTTTAGCCTATTTTGATCCCGAGTACCCAGTAACCTTGTGTATAGGTAGAGATAGCCTTTCCTTGATGAGTAATTGATATATTTGGGATGTTTGGGATATAATGAGGAGTCAAACCTAGAAGTGTAGTTTGAACCTAAGGGAAAATGTGAAGTAGAACGTGAGTGTCTATTACGATGTGAGTTATTGACGGCCTAATTAATTATATTAATCGGGAACATATAAATGGTGTAGTATTATATGTCAGTACGAGAAGAGATATGTACCAATATATTATGGTGATTACTAAGACGTGTGCATACTTAGTATATATGTATTGATTTTATGTGTATGACATACCTACCATACTTGCTATCACAGGAGGTTTGCGTTCGCTTAGGGCCCTCTAATCCTTGTGTTGCCCGGATTTAGACTGGTTACCTCGATGAACATATGTCAGAGAAGGACTTATTGGGATATTAATAAGTCTGCTGATCGTGGGAGCGCAGGTATGTGCGTGACCCATGTGATGTGACTGTGTTCGCCTCCATTATTTGTGATGTTGTTATCTGTGAACTATTCCTGAGAGATTCGGAATATGTGATTCTTATGTACGTGATGTACCGGGATGGATAGCAGAGTATGTGTGCACCGCAGCTTAGTCTCGAGGTGCTTATATTGTATATTTATGTTGTGGAAAATATACACTTTATTATGGAAACTTTCATATGGTATTGTGTGTATAAATTTGGAAAATATAAAAGGGATAATCTATAATGAGTTGTGTTGCTTTTATGGGAGAAACTGAATTTATGTTAAGCACCTATTTAAATGAGATCGTTATAATGTAAATGGGGACCGAGTAATAAGAGTAGAACCTATGACAGTCTAGCTAGATATGATGTCACTTAGCTAGGGATTAGCGTCATTTTAGATGGGTACTTACGTTAGGAGTGCACATTTAGTCGAGAGGTGAGAATTTCATGTGAGTGCACGTCCTAACATGTACTTTGCATTTAATGTTTTAAATGTTTTTAAAGCACTTGCAGGTTTTTAAAATATCTCCACATTCGGGCTCTGACCCGTTTGCTTTCAAATCTATTTTCTTGTTAAACCATTTTTAGGTGCCCAGCCACAAGGACACCACGCATAGGATTCTCATTCCGATGACGAGTTGTAGTTGTTTGTGGAAGTTACAGGGATTTACTTTTAGACGCTTCTATCATTTGGATTCCATGTTCAGTATTCCTCAGTTGTAGGGCATGTTGCCCAGATTCTATTAGAGACATTTCCATTTCATTTTTTCAGACTTTGGCATGTATTAATTCAGTATTCAGTATTTCGTTACTTATTTCAGTTGTGGGACTTGTTGTGAGGAGTTTTTCCTCCGGATTTATTTATATCATGTGATGGTTATTCTATTATTTCGTTATGGTGAATGGTGATATTATTCTTGCTTTAAATCTTTTACTGCATGTTAATTAGACTTTAATTAAAATTTGACAACTTACTTTTTAAATACTAGGTGGTTAGTAATAATAAAATGTTTTCGACAGTGATGCTATTAACTGAGCCAACTTGGCATTTTGATTTAATTTAATAAAGGAGTAGCTACCCGGTATTTAATTAGTCGGGGTGTCACACAAAATACTAAATACGTATGCCCCCTATTCGACTAGTAGATTCGACGTTTCATCCTATGCCACCTAGGAACAAGACTAGAGCTCAAAACCTAGATAAATCTTTAAAAAATAACTTCCTAAGGTTGTGAGTTCT
This sequence comes from Sambucus nigra, assembly GCA_949130495.1. Classification (NCBI taxonomy): domain Eukaryota; kingdom Viridiplantae; phylum Streptophyta; class Magnoliopsida; order Dipsacales; family Adoxaceae; genus Sambucus; species Sambucus nigra. The sequence continues at coordinate 127,891,785 of OX422223.1, forward strand.
ACGAGCCATCTTTATTACTCTTATTGTGATGTCTATGGACATTCCCTTGATGGTTGCTATTCCAAACGTCTATGTAATCCAGTTTATACCTCTCCCGTTTACCATAACTTCAACTATTCTAGGAGAAACCGAAACAATTATATCCTTCTTAGACAGCCAGATAAGAATTCTAAATATCGTAATAAAAGGAAAATGACTAATACTAAAAGACAATCAATAAGAAGGAATCCTAGATTCTATTCTAGACCAACTGCTCCAGTTGTTTATAACATTAATAAAAATGCACAAAAATATTTTAAAGAAAAGACAGAAGCTTGCAAGTTTTATCAAATACCAGCTAATAAGCCAAATTGAAAATTAGAGCAATTTGGGTTAGAAAAGATGATCTATTACCCCAGTTAAAATCCAACATAGTGATCAGCGCTTTTAGAGCTGAACATACTATAACTGGATGGTATTTAGACTCAGGATGTTCCAAACATATGATAGGGGATGATTCCAAACTTTTAAACAAAACTAACTTCTCTGGAGGAAAAGTCTTGTTTGGAGATGGTGTATCGACCCAGATCATTGGCAAAGGAACATTCCATGAAGAAGGATTACCCATTCTTGAGGATGTTCCCTTAGTAAAAGGACTTAAAGCCAATTTACTAAGTATATCACAGTTTTGTGACTCAAACCATACTGTCACTTTTTCAAAGAACAATTACAAAATTTTAAATAAAAAAGGTGATTACAGTATTACAGGACTCTGTACTCCAAATAATTGTTACGCAATCAATCCAAGTACAGAGGTTTGTAACATTGCCAGAATGGATGACAATGAGATATGACATAATAGGTTGGGTCACATTAATTATGATAGTCTTGGAAAATTGTGCTCCCAAGAGATAGTTAGAGGTCCTCCCAATATTAAACCAGTTTCAAACATTGTTTCTGGTCCATTTCAAGAAGGGAAAATTGTTAAGGCTCCCCATAAGAAAGTTAAAGAATTTTTATCCACTAAACCTCTAGAACCTATCCATATGGACCTAATGGGTCCTTCTCGTACTGTTAGTCTTTGTGGCAACAGTTACATCCTTGTTATGGTTAATGATTTCAATCTATTTACCTGGGTTGCCTTCTTAAAACATAAACCAAAAACCTTTCCTAAGTTTTTGAAAATCTTAGTTCATATAGAGAACGAAAAAGACTCCCAAGTAGATAGAATTCGTAGTGATATAGGAGGAGAATTTGTAGATTCAGGCATCATAGAATATTGTGACTATAATGGTTACAAACATGAATTTAGTGCGCCTAAAACACCTCAAGTAAATGGGATTACTGAGCATAAAAATCGCACTCTTCAAGAAATGGCCTATGTGATGATTCATGCAAAAAATCTACCAAAATATTTTTGGGTCGAATCCATTTATACTGCCTGTCATATAATCAATTGAATCTACTTAAGGAAGAATACAAAGAAAACATCCTATGAGCTTTGGTATGGAAAGAAACCTAACCAAAAATACTTTAGAACCTTTGGTAGCACCTATTATGTCTGTAAGGATAGAGAACATTTGTCTAAATTGAAAACTAGAGGAGATAAAGCCATCTTTTTAGGATATTCTCCAAATAGTAGAGCCTATCGTGTTTACAATCTTCGTACTAAAACCATGATGGAATCCATTAATGTGGTTGTAAGTGACACTAATGTAGAAAGTAAGACCAAAGAACCAATTATTATGGATGAGTCCAAAAACATTTTAAATTATGACTCTCTAGAAATAGTTGAATCTTTACCAACTAAGACCCCTGAAGTGCCTAACTGGGTTTCCAAAGATCATCCTTTAGATAGTGTAGTTGGTAATCCTACTGAGCCTATTCGTATAAGATCTCAACTTCGCAACATTACTCATTTTGCATGTTCTGTGTCTCTTATTGAGCCAAAAATTGTAAATGAAGCCTTAAATGACACTTTGTGGATAAGTGCTCTGCAGGAGGAACTTCTTCAATTTGTTATTCCTGATGTTTGGTATCTTGTACCCACGCTTGAAAATAAAAGGGTTATTGGCACACATTGGATTTTTAAAAAATAAGACTGATGAATCTGGGATAATTATTCGGAATAAAGATAGATTAGTTGCCCAGGGCTACTCTCAGATTGAAGGAATAGATTTCGAGGAAACTTTTTCTCCTATCACTCACCTCGAATCTGTTCGCTTCCTTTTTTTCATAGCCTGTCATTTGCATTTCACACTATATCAAATGGATGTTAAGTCATTCTTCCTTAACGGAATTTAAACTGGGGAGACCTATGTAGAACAACCCAAAAGGTTTATTGACCCTCATCACCCAAATTATGTCTATCGTCTTAAAAAAGCTCTTTATGGGTTAAAACAAGATCCTAGAGCTTGGTATGAGCGTTTATCCACTTTTCTTTTAGATAATGGATTTAGGAGAGGAGGGAATGACCAAACCTTGTTCGTGAAACATTTTGACAACAACATTACTATTGCTCAAGTTTATGTTTACGATATCATTTTTGGATCCACCTCCCCTTTAGAAGTTAAGACCTTCGCTAACATTATGCACAAATAATTTCAAATGTCACTTATGGGAGACTTACAATTCTTCTTAGGACTCCAAGTTAAATAGAATTCAGATGGATTATTTCTTTTGCAATCTAAATACGTTTTAGATATTGTTAAGAAGTTTGGCCTAGAAACAGCTAAAGAAGTTAGGACTCGTATGAGTACCATTGTCAAACTTTCTAAAGATGAGAATGGGAAATCTATTAATACCACCTTGTATCGTAGTATGATAGAAAGTTTACCTTTCTCCCATCCTGACATCATGTACTCTATCTACGTGTGTGCCTGATATCAAAATAATCCAAAAGAGAGTCACCTATTGTGCGTTAAAAGAATTATCAAATACATCAAAGGCACTCTAAATTTAGTACTTTGGTACACTAAAGACACTTCTAGTACTATAGTAGGTTACACCGATGCTGATTGGGCCGTTTGTATCGATGATAGTAAGAGTACTTCAGGAGCATATTATTGCATTGGTAAAAACTTAGTAGGATGGAGTAGTAAGAAGCAAAACCGCAGTTCCTTATCTACTGCTGAATCCGAATATATTACAACAGGAAGCTATTGTGCTCAATTACTTTGGCTAAAATAAATGCTGAGAGATTACAGTATAACTGAAGATAAATTACATCTCTATTGTGACAATCAAAGCGCGATTAATATTCAAAAATCCTGTTCAGCACTCTCGTACCAAACATATTAAAATCAGATATCATTTCATACACGAGTTAGTTGATTCTAATGAGTTAGAAATAAATTACCTTCCTACTGAATTGCAATTTGCTGACCTATTTACTAAACCTTTAGATTTTCTTCGATTTGAATCTTTAAGCAATTCTATTGGTATGGTCTTGGTAGAACAATGATTTATTATTTCTACTAGTTTTCTTTACCCTTTGTCCATTTAAGACAAAATGGGGGAGAAATTTGAGTCCTCCTGGAAATTTTGGTGTATTCTTAACTAAAAAGCTTGATCTTAGTTATCTTATTTTCAGGAATCAAGTACCTTTAGTTGTAAGAGAATTTTGTTAGCATATTGGTATGTATCGAGTTGAGTTAGGTAATTTTATCTTTCTAGGATATCGGGTAGATAGAATTTTTGTATAGGAATAGGATTTTCTTATTTCTTTTGTATCCCTACGAGTCCTCATTGACTCAAAGCGACTTTTGTCTCATATTTCCAAAGGAGGATATTGAAGCACCCTATATCTTTGACTTACTTGACTCCATATTATATAGGTGCTCATCTAGTTTGGAAATAGTGACAAAATTTGAGTCCCTTCATTATTTACCAAAGAACCTCAGACTCTACACTTGATACCTCTTCAAGTTCCTAAAGGTAGTATACCAATACCACACACTAGGACTGCATACATACATTATCTCATGCTATATTTTGTTGTGTGTAAGTTAAATCCCTTAAAATTAATTTTCTACTATTTTTGGGATGTGTTAAATAATTTCTAAGATTTTTAAATGATTTTTAGAAATTAAATTTGGTTGTATATAAACCTTAGGGGCTGTTCTAAAATTTCTATTTATGGATTAAAATTAGCTTGGGTAGAAACTGAAAGCGCTAGAGACTTCAAGGGTGGAAATTTAATTAATTTGGTATGCGTTTTGCAGCCTGTATTGTTCCAACACGCGCTGGCATATTATTGGTGGATTTTGTGTTCTTCCCTCTCACATACTTGTGTTTCTTTGAGAACCCTTGGATCAATGTTATCAACGATCTGCATGTGTTTAGACTTAATATAAGTGAATCATTTTTTACCAATCAACGTTAATTATTTTCACCACTTTATTTTAACCATTAGATTGATAGTCAAACCGTCAAAATTAATCCCAGCCATTGGATTACCTCTGATTTTCTCGATCCTTCCTCACGTACTATATAAACGACCTAAGCCTCAGCCATTTGAGACTTTTGCCCTTTGTTCAAACCAGAGAGAGAGAAAAAGAGTTAGAGAGATAAATGAAACCCTAAACCTAACTCAACCCAAATCTCACCAGAAAACCTTTTTCTTAGAGTAATTAGTTTGAGATTTGAGAAGTTTGTCCTCTATAGTTCTTTATCTCTTTCCCAACTTAATCATGTTGGTTAAATATCTGTTTCTTTTCATAGAATCTTGAGACTAAGCCTATGTGATACATTTCACTTAGATAGATCTTAGTCTAGATTTCTTATTTCGAAAAATCTTATTTTTGTTAGTTATTTTCAAACTGATATGCTGATTTCAAACCCTAAATCAACAAAATCTTTTCTAATTTTAGTTTACTCAAATATTCAGAGTTAGATCTAGCTGAGATCTTGATTGGGGATTTCACTTTCAAATATTTCACGTTTTGTGAAATAAGTACATATTTTATAATAAGGAAAGTGCATACGATCTTGACTAGTTTTTATAGCATGATTCCCTCTTGATCTGTGGATATCTTAAAGATCCAAAGTTTGATTACTTTGACTACACTAATTTTGGAAATCTTTCATATTAAGTGATTTGTTTGTAATTTGTTACTCATACTGTTTGTACTTAAGTGTGTGTGAGTTGCATGCATGTGAGTTAGAGCACATCACCACATACACCTTCACACTACTACACTTAAAAGTGTTGGTATTGAGATATTTGACCTTAGAGTCGACGTAAAGCTAAAAGGAGTGGAGTTACGAAGATGGGAGAACATCAGCAACATCAAACCATGGGAGAACTCAGAAAACGGCAGAGGAGTTACTACAATTTCTGAACTTAGTTTAGGTTTGATTGTGTGTCTTGATTGTTATATAGCTTATAACTTATTATTCTTATTTAGTGGATTTTTTATTTTTTGACCTAGAGTTCACCGTGGATGTTTCCCCAATTGGGTGGGGTTTTACCACGTTAAAATTTCTTGTGTATACTTCCTCTTCCTCTCATCCCTTTCTTAAGGATGTGTTGATTTAATTTTCTTAAAGTTTTGTTTTTCAAAACTGGTAAACCTATAACTGACATAACTCGTTCATACTGTTTTAGACATCTTGTGTTTAAAATTTGTTTTAAGAAAAGAGTTTCTTCAACGAAATGTTCGGAACCATTTAGCTAGTTAAATCTTGAATTAACTGAATTAAGTGGTATATTTTTCAATTGTATTTCTTAGACAGTTAATATGGCCATCTTATGGAAAATTATGAATTCATTATATTTGGTTCAATTCATTGTGACAATTGATGTTATTCTGTCGTATATTAGTTGTTTTTTCATAGTTTAGTGTGATTAAATAGGACTAAGTTTTCATAATGATTAGCATGGACTATTTTTTTATTTATACTGATTATTTTAATCTAAGTTTGGGGACTAAAGGATTTATGTATCAACATGTATATTGCTGGCCTGCTACATAGAAAAAATTAGTTGTGTTATGTTAGTTGAGTTATCTTCATATTAATTTATTAAGACCAATACCTTAGGCGTTAATCATAACTAATTTTAATTATAACTAACAAGGAGAGTTGAGCAATAATTGATTTGATGGACTGATAGTAAATGGATTAGAAGTTTGGAAGCTTCTTAAGAATTTTTTTCCCATTGTTTTATTAATAATACACTAATACTGAAGCATCTATGGATTCGTTGATTAATCTTCTATATGAGGATTCCTTGATTCATTTGCTATACGTATACTATATGTGTTATACATTCGCTATATGTGGATTCGCTGATTCGTCTTATATATGTGCTATACGTCTTCTACATATGCTATATGTGTTATACATAGCCCTCAAGTTTGAAGTTTGTATTTTCACGAAAGAAGAAAAATGAACCAATTTAGACAAAAGGCATTATGATATATATGAAAAAAATTAAGACCATGCCATTGGAAGGGTAAGCAGTCCAATTTTGGATCTCAAATATATGTTTATGATGTGAGTATCAAGATATTTGGAACTCATATATTGAAAACTTAATTCTCTATCTTTTTAGGAGGATATCAATATATATTTCATTTGTTGACTATACTAGATAAGGTTGGCTATGTATTTAGGAGGATATCAGTATTGTTGTTGAATATATATATGTGACCGAAAATAACAATGTTTCTTCTTAGAGGTTGATTGTTGTGAATGATGGAACATTATTTATAGTTAATTCAGTTATTGGGAGGTCGTTGAGGCCTCCTCTTGCAGCTGCAGTTGATGATGTTAACTCTGATCGCAGTGTTCTCACGGGTATAAAGTTAAACGTTATTTAGCATAACAAGAAATGCAGCGGAGTTTTTGGAACTATAGAAGGTAATCCCTCAATTGAATTGATGTATAAATGTCTTTGTAGCTATTAATATATGGGGACAATCCACTTTGTAGCGGGGCAGTGGAAAGTGTAATTTTCAATTAATTGAATAGCACTAAGCAGGTGAATTATAAGTTGTGTATTCTGTTTGTACGTTGAATATATTTTCCCAAATGTATAAATCGTAGGTGATGTCTGCTCCCATGACCGAGCCTAGATCCTCTGCCCCATTTTATTCTTCATTTATTTTAGCTGTTGTAAATCCACACTTTGCACATATCATCTACACACAACGCACCCCGCTCATACACACGCTTATAGTTGTATTGTTTTATTCTTCCTCTCCACAATCATAAGTTATTGGATGTTTTGATTTTAATTATACTATAGTTAGCTCCTTATTGCTGAATTAGAGTTAGCTCCCATGAATGAGGATCATAAATGAGGATAGCTTACTCTTCATATGTGTGAATAATGTTTTCCTTATGCTTGATAATATTTCTGAGTGGAGATTTCATTCAAAGATAAGAGTGTAGTTTACAAATGCTTGACCTAAATTGTTTACACATTAAATAATTTGAAAAATTTCTCCATGCCTTAAGGCACTAGAATTTTGCTTGTGTGTGTGTGTGAATATATATATATATATACTTTTCTATTTTAGGGTTTTCTTTTCCATTTTCATTCACTCATTTATGCATGTCCATTTCACTAACACTAACAAGTTTTGATTTTGTTCAGGATCTCAACCTCGAAATGACTACCACTAGGATCTCTATCACTCGGGATTTTTTCTCCATTCAATTCCTCTAAGGTGAGGGTTCAATTACTTGGTTTTTACCTTTAGAACTTTGGATCCACACACTTTCTTTAGTCCATTTGTTATTAAGTTACCCTATAATATTTCATCTAATTTGATTTAGGTAGGGCCTCTATGAATATGAAATTATCCGCTAGAATCTTGCAACTTCAGATTCTTTAAGGCAATTTTACTATATACTTACAATTTTGTATCCACTGCTGATAGTTAGTGAACCACTAGAAAACAACTAGAATATTTTATGGTGTTTGCTTTATTTTTTAACTCTATGAGTTATTCATTTCTTAATGGAGCTGACAATTTCCTCCTTATTAGCAGCTTAGGTCCAAATAGGTTACCCTTTCTTGGGTCAAATTTTCATATGAGGTGTTTTCCCAATAAGGGTCTTGTGTCTTATGGTAGGAACTACAAAAATACCAAGATTTTAGTACCAAAATACAGTAAATCCTCCTCTAGACCTTCTTCTCAGACTAGGTTCATACAATACAAGAAAGACGCATTTTGGTTTTATAGGTTCCTATCTATAGTGTATGATCATATGATTAATCCTGGGCTTTGGAGTGAGGATATGAGGGATGAAGCCCTCGAGACGGCGGATCTTTATGACAGAAAGAGTCATTTGTGTTTTTCTTGCGCTTCCTTCTCGGTGCAATGGTAGAAACTTATTATGTGATCGTTCCAATTTATATGTGGTTTAAGGATCAATTTGTTCCAAAGAGTAGGCCTATCTTATGAACAAAGCAAAAAATGGGAGAGTAAAAGGCTTTTATTTTTTTCACTATGCATCGCATCTTTAGGTTGTGGATGTTCTTAATTGGGGTAACAAATAAACATAGAATATTCTTTCGTTTTAAGTTATAATACATTATATGTATTAATTGAATGCAAAGAAACAAAAAGCTAAAAGTATTTTTGCGAATGCACCCACTATATCTTTCAACTAAAATCATTTACTCTCGTCCTAAAAATAATATTTGAACTAAAAGTGAGGTGAGATGAAAGATTTAAAAACTCCCCAGATAAAAAGGGAATCTCTCTGAGATGTCTCGATTCAGTAAGAGCAAGAAAGTAATTAATGTCATAAAGTATAAATATCATAACTAATTGAACCTAGCACACCTATGTGAGAATCCCATCACTCGTGTGCTGAAGTATGAAAAAAATAGTGTAAATGATAATGTGTTCAAATTTGGATTATTGTGTGAGGAAGATATCTACAAGGGTGATGCGGGAGTGTGTCACACGTATGACGCATAATTGTGTCACAAACACATATATTCATTTATGATTTTAACCATGCCATTAGCACGAGTGACATCTAAATCATGAAATAACACAAAGTCTAAACCCCACAACAAGAACTTAAAACCAACAATAGATAATTGGGGCACACACATCATTTTCACTAGGGCTCTCTATCACATTAGTATTGGACTTTTAATAAGGTCTTTTTCCCACACCATTTGTGGAGTTATTTGTTGGGATTCTGATATGCTGTTAGTTAACATGTTTCATTTTGAATCTTTGATTGATGCTTGATTGAAAACTCTTAGTTTAGGAAATCTTAATAAATTTTGAATTCTATTGTCAGGTATGGATGATCATCTCACCACCAAAATCAAGGGGATTCTCACCTTCTCTGATAAGGACGGTAATGGTAAGATACTCTCTCTCTCTCTCTCTCTATATATATATATATATATATATATATATATATAGTTTTTTATTGATGGCCTAGTACTGGAAAATAATAGTGGTTCAAAGGTAGCTTTAATTGCATGATCTAAATTCAAGCGAACTTGTCAGATTAGATTTTCTATGAACTAATGCAAACACTGTGAGTTGAAGTAGCGATTGGAACTAACATTTGCTATAAAGTATGATTCATAATGAAACAAAACATTTATAATCTATAAGCTTTGTGAAGTGAAAACAAAGTGTAAAGTTTGAACAACGTTTAATCCAATATCTAGACTTAGGCTTAAAATTATGCTTTTAGAGTGCGAATCCCCAAAACAGACCCCAAACGGCCCCGTTAGATGTACGAATACCTCGCACATGACCAATGTAACTCGTAAAAACTTATCGCACAGTCATGGGACCCCTAGTTCAAGAATATGATGATAATTTTTAAATATATATACTTATGCTTAAAATTATGTTGTTAGAGTGCAAAAACCCAAAACAGACCCCAAACGGCCCCGTTAGAGGCACGAATACCTCGCAGAGGACCAATGTAACTCGTAGAAACTTTTTGCGTAGTCATGGGCCCCACAGATTGAGAATATCATAATAATTTACAAATATCTAGACTTAGGCTTAAAAACATGTCGTTGGAAGGAGAAAAATCAATACAGCCCCCAAACGGCCCTGTAATAGGTACAAACACCTCGCACAGGACCAATGTAACTCATAGGAACTGACCGCGTAGTCACAGAACTCTCAGTTTGAGAATACGATGATAATTTATAAATATCTAGACGTAGGCTTAAAAACAAGTCGTTCAAGGGCAAAAATCTAAAATAACCCCTAAATATTGGACAAATATCTCTCGGAATTTGTAAATCGAAAGCCTTGTGGGCACCACCTTCATACATTTCATGCAGACCGCATGCCTAATCAATTGTCACCTTGCAGACACAGGATAGTGTGTTTAATTGTCACTACTATTCACAAATAAGCCGTTAAAAGGGTGAAAACCCAAATTAGTCCCCAAACAACCCAGTAAGAGGCATGGATACCTCGCACGGGACCAATATAACTTGTAGGAACTGATCGCGTAATCATGGGTCTCTCTCGTTGAGAATATGATGATAATTTGAAAACATCTTGATTAAGCTTAAAACAAGCCGTTAAAAAGGTAAAAACCCAAACCAATCCCAAAATGGCCCCGTAAGAGGCATGAACACCTCGTACGGGACCAATATAACTTGTAGGAATTGACCGTGTAGCCACGGGTCTCCCGATTTGAGAATATTATGATAATTTTAAAATATCTAGATTAGGCTTAAAAACATGCCGTTAGAGGGTGAAAACCCAAACCAACACTGAAACGGCCTTGTAAGAGGCATTAACACCTCACACGGGACCAATGTAACTTATAGGAACTGACTGCATAGCCATGAGTCTCTCGGTTTGAGATTATGATGACCATTTGAAAATATCTAGATTAGGCTTAAAAATAAATCGTTAAAGGGTGAAAATCCAAACTAGCCCCCAAACGATCCCGTAAGAGACATGAACACCTTGCATAGGACCAATGTAACTTGTAGGAACTGACCGCGTAGTCACGGGTCTCCCGGTTTGAGAATATAATGATAATTTGAAAATCTTTAGATTATGCTTAAAAACATGACGGGGTGAAAACTCAAACCAGTCCTCAAACAGCCTCGTAAGAGGTACTAACACCTCGCATGGGACTAATATAACTCGTAGGAGATAACCATGTAATCACAAGACTTTCGATTTGAGAATATAATAATATTTTAAAGTTTGTATGTACATTAATTTATCAACAACTTGCGAGAAATATCAAATTCTCGTTTGTAGTCACAAGATTCATAATTTGTGAATTTTCTTGTTTTCAAATAATTATTTCTTTCTTTGATCCAAAAATTTGGCACAGTTTAAAACCGTTCCAAAAGTGTATCAAAATTTTCCACGATTTTGAATTGTGTCAAAAGTGTACCAAAATGTACTCAATTTGGCACAGTTATAAACTGTGCCAAAAGTGTGCCGGAAATATAAAATTCTGGCACGGTTTAAAAGTGTGACAGAAGTGTTCTTGTTTGGCCAAATCTGGCACACTTTTAACCCGTGCCAGAAAAAAATGGCCATTTTAGAACACCAGATTCTGGAACAGTTCAAAACCATGTCAGATTTGATCTAGCACAGTTTTAAACCGTGCCAGATTGTTGTTTTTGGTGTAGTGAATAAAGAAGGAAATATTGAAGATGATGGCATTAATTAATAATGTGGTTATTAAATATTTATATATACGGAGAGATAATGATTAATATTAGGAGATAAGTTTACTAAGTGAATAGTAAATAAGTTACACTAATTAATTTACGTCATAATGAGTGATATTGGCGTAATTAAATTATATCTCAATCGGTAGTCGCGTGTAGACTAATTTGAGGTCGAGATGGGTTATATATTTAAAGTGACTCGGATGAGGATTTCAAGGTCATGAATGATTCCTAAAGGGTCGAAATAGTCGAAAAAGTATACCCGGGGTATTTTTTGGATCCTAGATCGATTTTAGGCCAAACCGACACTTATGAGGGTATTTCGGTCATTTGACACTTTAGGGTTAGGAGACCCACCAACTTTTCAAGTGTATATCATATGATAGTGGGGTGAGGCTAAGGTTAATAGGTTAAAATCCAATAGAGGCCATTATAGATCAAATAGAGACCATTCTTGAAGCTTAAGGAAGGATTCTTGAGAGATTCAAAGGATTCTTCCACCACAAACAACTTTGGAGGGAGAATTTGAGGAGGAAACAAATCAAACTCAATGCCAAATCATAACATCAGATCATCTAACATAACAAAAGTTTTTATTTTCAACTTTTTTTAAAGTTATAATACACATGCTAGAGTAGGATTATAGGAAACTGATTAATTTAATGTTCTTGTGAAAGAAAGTGATTAGATCTCATGTTTCGAGTAGGAATTGCATGTAGTATGAGTTAATATCTGTAGAGTATGATAAATCAGAGGTTAGGTGATAATTACCAAGAATTTAATTTGGGTTTTTGATGAATAATGGTTGAAGAACATAAAACCTAAGGTTTTGATGAAAACTTGAATTGATCCATTCTTGGGTGGGAATCATGAGGTTTTGATGTTTTATTTACGTTAGAATTCATCCTTATACATGTATATAATGTTTTGGAGTGTTGGATGTTAAGTTGATAAAGAATCATGAAGAGAAGAATAAGAAAAATGGTGAAAAATGCACTTGCATAGAGGAAGAAGGCAATCTGTAGAATTTTGAATCAATTCGGCCCGGAAGCGAATTGATTCGGTCCGAAGGTGAATCAATTCGGAAAGCAAATCGATTCGACCTGTTGGTGAATCCATTCGATTTCCCAAAAAATGTGAAAATTCCCCTTTTAAGCCTAGAACTCCTAAATTGTTGTCGGGGAAACTTTTGGGACTTTGTTAAAATATAAGGAGGGACTTATTATTTTACAGTAGGCCTATGATAGGGTTGTGACTTAGTCTTATTGAGAGAATTAAGATAAGGATTGAATGGGTTTAATTTGTGTCATAATTAATGTGAGAGAATGATAATGAATTACGGGAATTTCAAATGATCTTAGTGTGTAGACCAGTGGTGTGAGATTTAGTTAACTACTGAAAACAATGAAGGGGTAACTAGGACCCTTAGAGTTGTGAAAATAATCGGATAAATACACTAGAGAGTGTAATCGTAAGGTAATAATAACGGTGAGTATTTCGAGAGAGATACACTACGTACGAGTATGGATATTTAGGTTGTGTGTATACCTACTAATTATTATAAAGGTGGTGTGAATACCTAATGTGTATTTGATTGTATATGTAAACATGCAGCTACTTGTTATCACGGAGTTATCCGCGCAGTGGGGGTTCCCACATTAACGATTCCAGTGAGGTCTGGATTTGTTCCCAGAACATAGAAGTTAGGGTGATCCACTATGTGTCATGTATTATTGAGACTGGTAGGTCATTTGGGTACGTTAGGTATGTGCGTAGCCCAAAGGCTTAGAATTTTGGTCGTCTCCATTGCTTGTGATTTGATTTTGGGTTCATGGTGGCATGTCGAACCAATAATCCTTAATGTGTGATACATGGACTTGATAGTAGAATATGCCCATAAGATGGTGGTTATCTTAAAGGACGTCATAATTGTATATATTAGTGTGCAATATATATATATATATATATATATATATATATACCTGGAGGAATATTGTACTTATGTGTGAGAGTAGACAGTTAGATAATGAAAATCTAAAAAGTAAAATTAAGTAGAGAAAATTAATTGAATGCATGACAACATATGGGAAATGTTACTTATGATACTAATAACATACGAGAATTGTTAATTTGAATTGCGTACTGTATGGGCGGTATGGGGATTTAGATGTGTTAGTAAAATAGATACATACTTATGTCTAGTTAGCTTGGGTAGTACGGCTAGGTGGGCTAAGTAGAGTCGTTAGGCGTGCACAATAGATGAGAGGTGAGAAAACTCAAAGGCGTGTACGCAAGCCTAACATGTGTATCTAATAACTCATTTTTAAATTGTGATAAATGCTTGCTAAATATTTGCAAAATGTTTTGGGTTCTAACCCTTGCTATAAAAGATTTTCAAAACCTTTTAGGTGTTCAGCCACAGGGATGCCAGACTTGACGATCCCTTCTAGGGACGCGTAGCTGCAGCGCTATGGAAGCTTAAAGGATTTGACTAGATGCTTCCTTCATTCATTTCTAGTGTAGGATTTTATTTCAGTATCTCATTTACGGACATGTTATCCTTCGGCATTGTATTCAGTTATTCAGTTCAGAATTAAGCTGGGATTTATTTAGTATCTTTGGATTTGTTATTTCATTTTTGGATTTTGTAGCTGATGATTTATTCGCCTTGACATTTATTTATTATATCTCGTGATGGTTTGGACTCTATTATGGTGTAAATGGTTTAAGTTAGTTTTTTTCATATGTATTACCTGTTAAATAAAAAGATAAAATTTTAACACTGGCTTAAATAACAATTAGGTGGTTAGTAATTAATGCTTTTCGACTGTGATGCTAAGAATGAACCAAATGTAAATCATGTTTAATTTAATAAAGGACTGATCACCCTGTCTTTAATTGGGCGGGGTGTCACAGATGGTATCAGAGCATCAGGTGCTAGTGTCCATTGGATCTATACGACTTATTACGATTTCGGCATAGCCTTCTTTGGCATATAGCCCTATTATTAGGATTGTTGCATTCTTGTTAACGTATATGAGATTTACGTTCCTTTGATATTCTATTTGTATTGACTATGAACTCATATAATTCGATCTGTTTTCAGATGCCACCGAGGAGAGAGCGAATGAAAAGGGCGGAGTCCAGAGAAGAGGCAAAGGAGGCTCACCCGGAGCTGCAGGTACTGCCACCACAGCCACCACCAGAGATGATTTTGACTGCATAGGTGGATGAGATAGTGGCCCACGTAGTCAACACGGCCATACGAGCCATGGCAGCTCATTTCCCTCAGCCCCAGGCACAACCGCCAGTGGTACCCGCGATCCAGGCCAAGCCAAGGCGATCTACTTAGTAGAGAGTTAGATAGATCTTCCAAATGGGTCACTCACCCAAGTTTCAGGGTAGCTCTGACGTAGTTGTGGTATGTCCATGGAAGAAGAATATACAGCACCACCTGCGCATGGTAGAGTGTAGTGAAATGCAGAAGTGGGTGTTAGCCACTTTTAGGCTATCTGGAGTAGCATTACAGTGGTGGGAGTCGATTACCACCGTCTAGGAGAGAGATATGATGACTATCACTGAGTTTTGGGTGAGGTTCGACCACAAATACTTTTCGCCAGCAGTTGAGGCAGAGATGCTGAAGAAACTTGGTGAGGTAACACAAAGTGATTGCTCGGTAGTTGAATATGAAGAGTTCACCCATTTGGCTAATTTTGTAACAGACGAGGTGAGCAATGAGGAGCAGAAGAAAGTGAGGTTTATTGATGGATTAGCCTGGAGGATCAGGCAGCACTAGATTAGAAACCCTGCATTGGTGACGTATACAGATGTCATCAATATCGCATTATTACATTGCCAAGACCACCGTTTCCTTCTGAAGGGAAGCAAGAGATCAGGCGAGACGAGTCAGTATAGTAGGATAGGGGGAGCAGTGCCAGTGGGGAACCCCAACAGCAGTCAGTCAGACAGTGAGGGTTGGATTCCCGGTAGGGGGATCAGGCTAAGAGGTTCAGGATAAGAGGCTACAGACCAAAGGGTCAGAGTTTTAGGCAGGGTCAGTAGGGCCCTAATCAAAAGCCGCAAGTTCCTCAGGGACGTCAGGGCTAAGAGAATAATGGAGGTGGCCAGCAGGGCCGAGGTTATCAAGAAAAGCATCAGGGTCAGCCTAGACATGACCAACAGGGCTAAAGATTGAGAAAGTTTTGGGGGAAGTGCTTTATATGTGGCCAGAAGAGTCATAAGAGGAGAGATTGCCCACAACCTGGCAGGGCACAATAACAGGGTGTCTAGCAGGGCAGTAAGTTCTGATACCTCCAGCACCAGTACCAACCCCATAGCAGCATCATAGACAGATGCATTACGGCCATGTGTATAACGTTCGGTACGTACCTATACCTCCAGCACCTCAGGCACCACCAGCAGTTGAGGGTACATTTCCTATTCATGGGCTTGAGGGTAGGATTCTTTTTTATACTGGGGCATCGCATTCGTTTCTTAAGACCAGATTTGCTAGAGCTGCCGATTTATTATAGACAGTCGATAGTCTCCTTATGTATGTAGAGTCACCTATGGGTAGTGGGTCATTTATACACTCGATCTATAGGGAGGTCAACATCATTACTGGGAGAGTGAGTTTAGCGGCGGATCTTCTAGTGTTAGACATCTAGGGGTATGATCTAATTCTGGGTATGGATTGGTTGTCAAGCTATAGGGTGACGGTAGAATGTTACGAAAAGATCATAGTGTTCTCCATTATGGGACAGGATATATTCTTGGTGGTAATGCCTTTGCCTGAGGGAGGGTCGCGCACTCACTTATATTACATTGAGGAAAAAACCTCATAGGAGGTAGCTATTCCGTTAGACTCGATTCCAGTGGTGAAAATTTTTGAGGATGTATTCCAGGAGATACCCAGACTACCATCGAGTCGAGAAATAGAGTTTGTTATCGACTTAGCATCGGGTACGAGACCAATTTCCAGAGAACTGTATCGTCTGGACCCTTCAGATATGCGGGATTTGAGAGAGCAAATTCAGTATCTCTTAGGGTAGGGCTTCATTCGGTAAAGCACATCGCCAAATGATATTTATGAAGAAAAGGGATAGTTCACTTATCTTGTGTGTAGATTATAGGGAGTTGAACAAGGTCATGATACGAAATAAGTATGCATTATCGAGGATCGATGACCTTTTTGACCTGTTAAGAGGGGATACATACTTTTCCAAGATTAATTTAAGGTTGAAGTATCACCATTTATTCATTCGAGAGGAGGATGTGCCTAAGACCACTTTTTTATCGTGTTACTGGTCGTACGAGTTCAGGGTGATGTCGTTTGGGCTCACCAATGCGCCAGCAGTATTCATGGATCACATGAAAAGAGTATTCAGGGAGTTTATGGGCTAGTTCGTGATCGTGTTTATAGATGAGATTCTGGTCTACTCTCATATCGGGGAGGAGCACACTGAGCATTTACATATGGTTATGCAGACACTATAGGACCACCAGTTGTATGACAAATTCGAAAGTATGGATTTTGGCTATGGGAGGTATAGTTTCTTAGCCACATCGTGTCGGACAGGGGCATTACCGTGGATCTGAGTAAGGTAGCGGCGGTGAGGGAGTGGTGATAGTCCACAACACCGATGGAGGTTTGTAGTTTTTTAGGATTGGTCGGGTATTATCGTCACTTCATAAAGGGGTTTTCAAAAATCACGGGTCCGCTAATGAACCTGACTCGCAAAGGGGTGCCATTTGTGTGGAGTGATCACTATCAATTAGCTTTTGATGAGGTGAAGGACAAATTAACGTCAATGAATGTACTTACAATACCTAGGGGAGGAGTGGAGTACCGAGTTTATACCGATGCATCCTTGTAGGGACTCGGGGGTGTATTACAACAGGAGGAGTGGACTATAGCTTATGTGTCACGGAAGCTTAAGCCCCATGAGAATAATTATCCCACCCATAACCTGGAGTTGGCAGTGTTTGTTTTTTCTTTGAGGATATGGAGGCGTTATCTTTTGGGGGACAGTTTACGTTATTCATGGATCATAAGTCACTTCAGTATCTCTTTACACAAAAGGATCTGAATATAAGGTAGAGGCGGTGGTTAGAATTCGTGAAGGACTACTAATTTGATATATAGTATCAACCTAATAAAGATAACGTGGTAGTAGATGCATTGAGGCAAAGACCCATTGGAGAGTTAGCAGAGGTATGGAAAATGAAGTGGATAGAAATTCGACACGATGATGAGGTCGCCAGAGCATGCATGTCAGTTTTATCTATCACTCCTGAGATAGTTATGCAGGTAGTGAAAGCACGGGCGGAGTATCAGTTCTGCCAGGACAAGGTATGTCAGTTATTAGCCGAGGGAGCAGAGTCCTATTCGGTTAGTTTAGATGGTGTTCTGTGCTTTAATGGAAAACTTGTGGTGCCCGAGGATGAGGACTTGAGGCATGCAATAATGATTGAGTCTCCTAGTTTGATATTTGTAGCACATCTCGGTGGGGATAAGATGTACCAGGACATGAAGAGATAGTATTAATGGTCAGGAATGAAGCGGGACATAGAGGAGTTCATCTCGAAATGTGTTACATGTCAGTTGGTTAAGGTAGACCACCAAAGGCCTTACGCGATGCTACAGCCATTGAAGATTCTCGTGTGGAAGTGGGAAAGTATTTTTATGGATTTCATTACAGTACTACCGATGTCACAGAGGGGTCACGACTCCATTTAGGTGATAGTGGATCAGCTGATCAAGGTGGACCATTTCTTGCCAGTTCGTACCGATTTTGAGTAAATGCACTATCTGCAGCTGTTTATATCAGAAATAGTTAAACTGCACAGGGCACTGATCAACATTGTGTCTGATAGAGATAATATCTTTGTATCTCATTTTTGGCAGAGCTTTCAGGAGTCCATGGGTACAGACTTACAGTTGAGTACCGCATACCATCGACGGATAGACGGACAGACTGAGAGGGTTAATTAGATGTTAGAGGACAAGTTAGGATGTACATCCTGGATTTCGAGGGAGGATGGGAGCAATACCTTCCATTGGTAGAGTTTTGCGTATAACAAGTCTTACAAATTCACCATCGGTATGGCACCGTTTGAGGAATTTTATGGGAGACCTTATTGTTCGCCCGCTTATTAGTTAGAGATGGGGGATAACAAGCTATTGGGGCCTCAAATGATACCAGAGACTACGGCCAAGATCAAACTGATTTGAGGACATATTTGAATATCTCAGGACAGGTAGAAGAGTTATGTTGATGCAGACCGGAGACACGTTGAGTTAGAGGTTGTCGATCAGGTGCTTCCACGTGTGTCTCCCATGAAGGGAATTATGAGATTTGGTAAGAAATGGAAGCTAGCACCGAGATATGTGGGTTCGTTTCCTATTATTGAGAGAGTGGGACCAATAGCATATAGACTAGGTTTGCCAGAGCATCTACAGCGAATACACGATGTGTTTCACATAGCATCATTGAAGAAATATCGAAGGAGCGAGGGAGCTTTTTGGCACGTTCCCCTCGAGGAGATCAATTTGCGGGCAGAAGTTTCATATGAGGAGAGACCCATTGCTATTTTGGATCGTAGTGAGCGTAAATTGCTGTCTAAGGTGGTGTCGTTAGTGTGAGTTCAGTGGGGGCACCATAATAATGATGAGTTGACATGGGAGCGGGAGGATAACATAAGAGAGCAGTATCCAGAGTTATTCACCGCAGGTATGTCCTAATTTCGAGGACGAAATTCCTTTGTAAGGGGGAAAGTATGTAATATCCCGTATTTTTGCGTATTTGAAATTTAATTAATTCGGAGATCAATTCATTTTATTTTAAAATTACACGAGTGACGTAATTTAATTGAATTAATTAATAATGTGGTTATTAAATATTAATAGAGAGAGAGAGATAATGATTAATATTAGGTGATAAATTTACTAAGTGAATAGTAAATAAGTTAATGTAATTAATTTATGTCATAGAGAGTGATATTGGCGTAATTGAATTATATCTCAACCGGGAGTCGCGTATAGACTAATTTGAGGTCGAGATGGGTTGTATATTTAGAGTGATTTGGATGAGTATTTCAAGGTCATGGATTATTTCAAAAGGGTCGAAATAGTCGAAATAGTATACCTGGGGTATTGTTTGGGTCCCGGGTCAATTTTAGACCAAATCAACACCTTATGAGGGCATTTCGGTCATTTAACACTTTAGGTTTAGGAGACCCACGAATTTTTAAAGTGTATATCAGATGATAGTGGGGTGAGTCTAGGGTTAAGAGGTTAAAAATGCAAGAGAGACCATTAGAGATCAAAAGAGACCATTCTTGAAGCTTAAGGAAGGATTCTTGAGAGATTCAAAGGATTCTTGCACCACAAAAACCTTTGGAGGTAGGATTTGAGGAGGAAACAATCAAACCCAACACCAAATCACGAAATCAGATCATCTAACATAAGAAAAGTTTTTTTTTGGCAACTTTCTTTGAAGTTATAATACCCATGCTAGAGTTGGGTTACAGGAAAGCGATTAATTTGATGTTCTTATGAAAGAACGTGATTAGATCTCGTGTTCCGAGTAGGAATTGCATGTAGTATGAGTTAATATTTGTAGAGAATGATAAATCGGAGGTTAGGTGATAATTACCAAGAATTTAATCTGGGTTTTTTATGAATAATGGTTGAAGAACACAAAACCTAGGATTTTGATGAACACTTGAATTAGGGATGGCAATTTTTGCCACGATAACCTATTTACAGTAATAACCCGAAATGACCTGAACCTGACACGATTAGTTTGTATAGATTTAAGAGTGCCCAAAACGTATACTCAAATAAAAATCAACGTGACCCGAAAATGACATGAATTACCACCCCTAACTTGAATTGATCTATTCTTGGGTGGGAATCATGAGGTTTGGATGTTTTATTTATGTTAGAATTCATCCTTATACATGTATATAATGTTTTGGAGTGTTGGTTGTTAGGTTGCTAGAGAATCATGAAGAGAAGAATAAGAAAAATGGTGAAAAACGCACTTGCGTAGAGGAAGAAGACAATCTGCAGAATTTCGAATCGATTCAACCCATAGGCGAATCGATTCGGAAAGAAAATCGATTCGGCCTTCTGGTGGATCGATTCGATTTCCCAGAAAATGTGAAAATTCCCCTTTTAAGCCTAGAACCCCTAAATTGTTGTCGGGGAAACTTTTGGGACTTTGTTAAAATATAACGAGGGACTTATTATTTTATAATAGGACTATGATAGGGTTGTGATTTAGTCTTGTTGAGAGAATTTAGACGATGATTGAATGTGTTTAATTTGTGTCGTAATTAATGTGAGAGAATGATAATGAATTACGGGAATTTAAATGATCTTAATATGTAGACTAGTGGTGTGAGATTTAGTTAACTACCGATAATAATGAAGGGGTAACTAGGGCCCTTAGAGTTATGAAAATACTCAAATAAATGTGATAGTGAGTATAATCATAAAGTAATAAGTACGGTGAGTATTCGAGAGAGATACACTACGTACGAGCATGGATATTTAGGTTGTGTGTATACATTCTGATTATTATAAAGGTGGTGTGAATACCTATTGTGTATTGGATTATATATGTGAACATACCGCTACTTGCTATCACGGAGGTTTCCGCGCAGTGGGTGATCCCACCTTGACGATTACAGTGAGGTCTGGATTTGTGCCCTATAACATAGAACTTAGGGCGGTCCACTATGTGTCGTGTATTAGTGAGACCTGCAGGTCATTTGGGTATGTTAGGTATGTGCGTAGCCTAAAGGCTTAGAACTATGTTCGCCTCCATTGTTTGTGATTTTATTTTGGGTTCGAGGTGACATGCTGAACCAATAGTCCTTAATGGGTGATACATGGACTTGATAGTAGAGTATGCCCGTAAGATGGTGGTTATCCTAAAGGACGCCATAATTGTATATATTAGTGTGAAAAATATATATAACCGGATGAATATTCTACGTATGTGTGACAGTAGAGAGTTAGATAATGAAAATCTAAGAAGTAAAATTAAGTAGAGAAACTTAATTAAATGAATGCACGATAACATATGGAAAATGTTGCTTATGATACTAATAACATACGAGAGATGTTAATTTGAATAGCGTACTGTATGGGCAGTATGGGTATTTAGATGTGTTAGGAGAGTAGATACATACTTATGTCTAGTTAGATTATGTAGTATGGCTAGGTGGGCTAAGTAGAGTCGTTAGGCATACGCAATAGATGAGAGGTGAGGAAACTCAAGAGAGTCTACGCAAGCCTAACATGTGTATCTAATAACTGATTTTTAAAATGTGATAAATGCTTTCTAAATATTTTCAAAATGTTTTGGGTCCTAACACTTGCTATAAAATATTTTCTAAACCTTTTAGGTATTCAGCCACAGGGATGCCAGACTTGAAGATATATTCCAGGGACGCGTAGCTGCAGCGCTGTGGAAGCTTGAAGGATTTGACTAGATGCTTCCTTCATTCATTTCTAGTGTAGGATTTCCTTTCAGTATTTTATTTATAGACATGTTGTACTTCAGCATTCTATTCATTTATGCAGTTTAGACTTATGATGGGATTTATTTAATATCTTTGGAGTTGTTATTTCGATTTTAGATTTTGTAGCCGATGATTTATTTGGCTTGACATTTATTTATTATATCTCATGATGGTTTGGACTCTATTGTGGTGTAAATGGTTTAGGTTATTTTTTACATATGTATTACTTGTTAAATAAAAAGATCAAATTTTGACACCGGCTTAATTAACTATTAGGTGTTTAGTAATTAATGTTTTTCGAAAGTGATGCTAAGAATGAACCAAATGTAAATCCTGTTTAATTTAATAAATGACTAGTCACCCGGTATTTAATTGGGCAGGGTGTCACACCCAATCGTGACCAATCTAATATTTAGACCACAAACTAGGGCTAGAAGGGGCCAGGCTCCACGAGTGGGTTAAGTAAATGGAGGCACTGAAGTTAGGAGGGGGCATAGGAAGGACAACAAGAGGAAGTTTAGGAAAGAGAGAGAAGACCCTCCACCGTTGTCTTGCACAATTGAGGAGGCCATTAGTTGTTATACTGCCATGCTTCGTAGAGGGGCAGTCTATGTGCCTAAGGCTGCCCCCCAAAATGAACCGGAAGCAAATATTCAAGTTGATCATAAATATTTTTATGTACATTGACATATTGTCCACCCAACCAACTCATGCTTTATGTTAGGAAGAATTATTAACAAGCATTTGTTAGCTGCAACGCTGTAAATACCTCAAGGAGATGTCAATAATAACCCATTGCCAGCTCAAGGGGAAAATATGGTTGTAGCTTATGATGAGGAGGTTGAGAATCACGCGAAGGAGTTAAGAAGAGAAAGAAAGGAGTTTGAACCAGCATTGGAAATTGCACAATGGGAATGGCAAACATAGTAATTGCCTATAACGAGTTGAGTGCTAGGGAAACGGAGGAAATGTACGGCGTGGAAGGCTATATGGTGGAACCCAGTTTGGAATATCAATCGATGTCACAATCTCACAGATTTGCATGTTTATTTGATCAAGTGGAGATGCCTTGGGAAAGTAGATTGAAGATCACCCAGAAGATATTGGATATTGCAAAGAAAAATGTAGTTCCTTCACTGAGATGAAGGGCTCAATGGCCAGACTGGTAAAGAAGTTTATATTAGACGTAACTTTCTCTGATGCTAACAGAGCAGTGAAGTTCCCCCATAATCAATCATTGTATGTCACAGCGAGTGTAAATGGGGTAAGATTTACTAGAACTTTGATGGATGAGGGTGACTCTATTAACATTATGCATATTATCTCTTTCTATGCAGCTAATATCTATGAGGCAATGTTAATATCAATACCATTAGAAATTTTTGGTTATGATAACAAGACTTCAAAAACCATTGGGTACATGAAAGTTGGGATTATGATGGGGAATCTCACATTACGTGTTATGTTTCATGTGATAGAGAGTGACACGTCATACCATCTTTTTGGTAGGAAGGGTGTGGATGCACAACCATGGCTTAGTTCCTTCGATGCATAACCAATGCGCCAAAGCTAACGTAAAATGAATAGAGATAGTGATCCGAGCAACCAAGAAGTCATTCTCACAAAATGAGGCATACTTGGTAGATGTCGCATTTTACAATGAGCTGGCAGATGATGTGCACGTTCTAACACGGCATATGGAGGGAGTTAAAGTTACCTCGATTAAAGAGAGTTTGAGGACAATGAACAACAGCATTGAAGTAGGCCCAAATGTTTAGCAAAGGGTTAAAGAGGAACACAATGCCATTCCTAAGCCTCAAACTATCTCCAAACAGTTAAGAGATAGAATGAGGCCAATAAATCATTTGGTAGAGTATGAGGTGAGGCGACAGAGCATCGTCAACAGATTTTTTGGAACATGGGTGGAGGAATTTAAAAGGGACTGAAAGAGGAAGGCAATTGCATCGCTTAACCGCCAGTGCAATAAACTACAACTGGAGGATGAAAGGGTGGTATATTACCTTTGAAGGTGTGCGCATGCAGCCGAAAGAGGCTGAAGAGGAAGCTGACCCAGAATATGAGTGTTTCCTGATGGATAAGCAAGGACAATGTCTTATCATTGATAATTCCAACATTCATAAATTTATTGAGGAGGTTAAGATTAATCGGAATGTATAATCGATTGCCCAAAGAAGAAGGTACAAAAGTTTGAGCAGATTGACTTGGCTGAGGGTGGAGAAGATTAAAGGCTAATTTTCATTTCGAAAGACCTAGATGTTGAGAAGAAACGGGGGTTGATTAATCTTATTCATAAATACAAAGATGTTTTTTTTTGGAAGTACACAGAGATGGTCAGGTTAAATTAAGAGGTGAGTTGCCACAAATTGAACGTTATGCCTTCAGCCATACCAGTAAAGTGGGAAACTAAAACGTACAAGACAGAGCTAAATCTCAAGATTAAGGAGGAGGTGCGACAGTTATTGGAAGCCAAATTCATTAAGCTAATTCATCATCCAATTTGCCTCTTTAGAAGATGGATGAAAATCAAATATGCATATGTGTTAATTTTAGAAATCTCAACAGAGCTTGCCTAAAGGATTAGTTCCCTCTGCCATATATTCATAGTCTGATTGATTCAACGATGGGCCATAAAATGTATAACTTTATGGATGGGTATGTGGGCTATAACCAGATCAAGATGGATCCAACCGTTATGAAGAAGACACCATTCAAAACTCCATTGGGCAATTTTATGTATCATGGCATGCCTTTTGGGTTAAAGAACACCAAGGCAACCTATTAAAGAACGATGATGACCATATTTCACCACTTTTTTCATGAGATTTTTGAGTTCTATATGTATGATTTGGTAGTCAAGTCAAGAAATGAGGAATCTCAGTTGATTGACCTAAGAAGAGTTTTCAATAGGTGTAAGAAATATAAATTGAAGATGAACCCACTCAAATGTGCCTTTGGTATGACGAGTGGTAAATTATTGGGCTTTGTAGTTTATCGTCAACGAGTCTAGATGGACCAAGATAAGAAGAAGGCCATCCTTGACATGTCTTTCCCAAGAATAGCGAAGGCACTTAAGAGCTTCCTCGGGAAGGTTTCCTACCTAAGAAGATTTTTGCCAGGTTTGGCTAAGATTACTCATCCTTTGATGGATCTGTTGTGAAAGACCATGAAGTTTAAATAGGAGGAATCTCATCAAGAAGCTTTTGGTAAGCTCGAGAAGTTACTCACTTCCCCACAGGCTATGATTCCTCTAAAGGTTGGAGTACCATTGCATCCTTACATTACTTCCACCATGATATCTATCGGTGCTTTGTTAGTACGAGAAGTTGATGGACAAGAACAACTTGTCCACTAATTGAGTAAAATCATCCATGGTCTAGTGGTAAGGTACTGAATTGCTAAAAAACTTAGACAATATATGTTATCTGTCATTATTCACATTGTGACAAGATGTGATCCCATTAAGTTTTTATTGGAAAGAACAATTTTGATTGGAAGGGCAGCGAGGTGGTTTCTCATCAACTCAAAGTATGTCTTAAAGTGTGTGGTTCCTACCGCGATCAAGATTTAGGCTTACGGAAACTTATTGGTGATGTTCCCCTATGGGATATTTGAGCCACCATATGAAAACATTCCAGGTGATGATTTGGAAGCTAATTTCTTAGAAGCCAACCTTGAAGGGTGGATTATGGAGTCCGATCGTTCATCGGCTTAAGGAAAAGGGAGAGTAAAAGTCATCCTTTCATGAGGAAAAGAAAAAAATTATCAGTTTTTTAAATTAGATTTCTCTTGCTCCATCAATTTGGCAGAATATGAGGCTTTAGTGTTGGGATTTCTAGAGACTCTTCGAAGAGGCATCCGTTCGCTCTGCATCAAAGGAGATTCTAACATAGTGATCAATTAAGTGAATGGAGAATATGCATTAAAACATCTCAACTTGGCACTTTATTGAATAATTATCCAAAGGTCGATCGACTGGTTCCATCAAGTCAAAATAGGAAGACATCCTAAAATGATGAACATACACATTGATGTCTCTGCTACAATTATATAAAAATGGCCATAAATGGCGAGTCAACAACTGTGGTAATCCAACAAAGAAAAGATCCATCGATCATACTGGAGATTTTGCCAATTGAATATGACTTAGACTGGAGAGGTGAAGTTAGGAGGCAACTTGAGTCTGAAGAAGGAAAGATAAAGATAGAGAGTTAATGCAGTATTTTGCCTGCCAAGGGAATTTATACTTCAAATATATAGGAGGATGGTTGACGAGGTGCATCGACCTAAAGGAAGCGGATCATAGGTCAAAGAAAACCCACAGGAGCATTGTGAGACTATTGAGATCCCTCTATATCGAAGAATTCAAAGAGATGGGTATTTTTAGCCAATGATGAGACAGGATGCAAAAGAGATACAAAGAGAATATTCTACATGTTAGCTTTTCTTTCATCAGCTGAATGTAACTTCTTGAAGACTCAAACGGATTGAAGGCGGCCTTATATTAATTTTATCAAAGATGTAGTTATCCCTATAGAGAAGATTGTTGCCATGGGGATTAGAAGGAGAGACCCACGATTTTACGTTCAAGAGGAGTAGATTTATCATAAAGGACACTTCAACAGACCTTTGAGGTTCATCACAAAGGAGGAGGCAGGGTAAGTCCTTAAGCAAGCCCACAATCCATCTTTCATTGGGGGAGCCAGATTATATGATTAACTTATGACTCTGGAATATTTTTCATCAACCATAGAGAAATATTTAGTTATGCTTGTTCTGAAGTATAAGGTGTGCCAACTACAATGAAATATAACTCATGCTCCTTTGGTAGACCTTTATTCTCTAGTAACTCTCTATCCATTCCACACCTAGGCATTTGGCCTGGAAGGGGTAATTAACCCTTCCTTAAAAATCAAAATTTGGATACTTATGGCCACTAAGTGTTTCACAAAATGGGTTGAGGCAATACCTTTGAAGAGAGCACTAACAGAAGTGGTGGCACAATTCATTTGAGAGTACACAATTTTTCATTTTGGCATTCTCAAGATTATTTTGTCTAATAATGGAACTCTATTTATCAACTAGGGTGTGACCTTTCTCACAGACAAATATTCGATCATACACCAAACCTCAACGGTGGTCTACCCTAAAGGCAATAGTCAAGCTGAAGCAACAAACAAGACCTTGGTCAACATCTTGGACAAGACAATGGAGGATTTCCCCAGAGCATGGGATGAAAAAATTCTAGTAGTACAATGGACCTATCGAACGACCAAAAGGAAACCAACTTTTTATACACCTTTCTCTTTAGTTTATGGAGCTAAAGTAATTTTATCAGTCAAACTATAAGATCATTTGGCCAGATATGCCTTACTAAGCAGCATGCTCCCTTAGGACAGGCATGTTCAACTAGAGGTGTTGGATCAGCACATAGAGAATGTGAGGCGTAACGTCCAAATGTACACAAAGTAACTCCATAGGGATTATGACAATCTGGATAAGCCAAGAAGGTTTTTGGAAGGAGATTTAGTGCTAAAAGTAGATGTTAGGCAAATCAGAGGACTCATGTTACCTACGTTTGTAACCAATTGAGAGGGACCATTTATAGTCAAGGAAGCACATGACTCAGGCTACTACTCAATCTCCAAGATAGAAGAAGATAAGCCTTTGAAGGTTAATAAAAAATGGTTAAAACTTTATCATTTTTAGAGTTGATTGGACTATTTTGAGTTTTTAACTCCATTTTGCCTTCGGGCTTAGATAAAAAATCTTGATAGATGTTTAGATATTGTAAACAAACCATTATGTACTAGCAATTTCATAGTTGTATTATAAATGTAAATGTTAAAAGAAAGTATAAGAGTAAGAGTGTTCACAAATGAGAATGAAGAAATATTACTTCCTTTGTATTTTAATTTTAACAGAGTTACATTATGCATGGGCCTATTTCCCAGAGATATAAGAAAATAAAATAATTCCTAGACTATGAGAAACCACAGGCCTGGGGAGGTAAAATAATCCCCAGGTAGCACATAGACATCTCGAATACAAGACTGCTAGGCCTCCACGGTAGCCTAGAGCCTAGTTTGAACTTGAGATCCTCGCTTTAACATAGCTTTGCAATCACTCACATCCTTCCTTGAGGCTTCTTTGGCTGCCTTTACTTTATTATTAAGCTCCTCAACCAAGGGATCAAGCTCTCTCAACCTTTCCTCTTCAGCGCCTTGAGCCTCCATGCTCTTGAGATACAACTCACGTTGAGTCTTCAGGCGATCATCCTTCAAGAGTTTTAAATGATTGATGAGCCAACTGAAGTTGAACCCATACTTAGACAATTTCCTCAAATTACTCAAATATTGGTTAATTGTGGCCTTATCAAGGTTGGTCGTTGTATTATTCACAATCTCTGCTATAATGGTCGCCACACTTTGGATTCTATACCCCATGATGACACAGTTGGACCTTAGGCACTCCGCCACAAAAGTGTCTGGGTGGTGGCAAATCAGCTATTCTATTATTATGTGGCGATAACCTTGGATGAATGGACATTGTTGAAGCACCAGTTGGCAGAACTCTGGAGTTACAACGCTTGGTAGTGGGATCTCACACCCAGATTCACTATCAGTGGGAAGGGAAGTAATCGTGGAACCACGATGACTATCACTGGATGACTCGACATGAGAAGGAGGCTGTGGAGAAGGCATGATGGCTTGAGAGGGAATAGTTAAGGTAACCCAATTATTGTAATAAGTTCCTTCAAAGTCTGCAAAGAGATGATAGTGACAGTTAAACATAATATTTAAGCATTTTTCCTATGTTTCCAGAAAGGTAAAATCTTAGTAAAAATTTTATTAAGTCACCATGCAGGTGTAAAATTTGAGTAAAAATCTTAGCAAATATTTTACTAAATCACCAAGTAGGTGTGAGATTTGAGTTAAAATCTTATCAACTATTAACAGGTGTGATATGTGGGTTAAAATCTTAGCAACTATTTGGCTAAGTCACCAAGAAGGTATGAGATTTATTTATTTTTTTTCATAAAGATATATTTTAAAATATTTAGAGGAATTTAAAATATACCTCAAAAGTTTGATCACCCACAGTTGGAGCTAAGGGAGTGTTGGCATCCCTATCCTCATTAGCATGACTTTGTCCGAAAGGATTTCCCTCTAGGAATGCAACAGAAATTTGAGCTCCAACTAGCACGAGAGTTAGACCGGATGCAGACTCTGCGGATGAATCCCCAATCTCAATATTAGAAGGTGCATCTTCCACTGTTGGTAGAGGAGACTCACGATAGAAAATAGTTGAACCATCACGGGACAACTACGTTAACAGAGAAATAATAAGATAAATTGTTAAGAGTTAATTTTTAAGAGATAATGTGAGGATCTAGAAGGAAATAGACATAACATATCAAAGTTTTACCTCTTCAAATGTCTCTCGTGGAACCTAATTCGCTATGAGCCTCGTGATTGAGAAAGAGGGAAGATATTTATTGAGTACGTGAATAACTGCCTAAAGGTCAACCTAGACAACAACATATTAATAGAGCTTTATCAACATAATAGTTTGAGGAAACATACCTTAAGAAGAAAGAGAAACAAGTTAACTCTAGCAAATTGGCATGAGGAATCACAACCAGGAGTAGAACGTTGGATATTGGTGAGTCAGAGTCTATGGGGAGATCTTCCTTAGGCATCATCGAAACTCCATTAACACTAACTATGGTCCTAACACTGTCCTCTCCCAATTAAATTCTACGTGCTACCTCATTCACACAACTAGAGGCAGCACACCGAGAGTAGGTAAGCCCAATCATTGAGTAACAATGGGCAGGAGTTGGTTCGGGAATATGTTCTTCGATTATTGGGCTTGGGGAGTTCCTTATGGATGGGGGTGAATAACCAGAAGATTGAAGTCCCTAAAAAATAAAGAGTAAAATACACAAAGTGTTAAAACCCAAATGATTCAACATAACTTATACAAACTATTGAAGGAATTACCTCTTAAATAGGAGAAAGAGGTGGCGTTAGGACAGTCAGCATCAAAGCTATTGCAGCATCTTCTTCCATAGGGATGTCATTTAAAATAATGGGTTCATAGGAACTTAAGGGTGGTTGAGATGCATTTATAATATGAGGGATCACAACACGGACCAGAGTTGCACATTTACTCAGAGTTTTAGTTCCCAAACGTTTCTTCCATTGAGAGGGGTGCCAGAGGAAAATCCCTCCTTAAAATGACCAATGTGTGAGATTAGACCATGTGGATCATGAGAGGTAAAAGCATGAGGAACTGGGGGCTGTACAAAAGGAATATTTGGTAAAGGTTGGAAAGTATGCAACACCCTTTGAGCATCCAAATGACACTTCTCTGCCAACACAGGGTCTACTGCTTGAGCGATCTCTACAGTAATCTCGAGAAACTCAATAGCATTTTTATTGGACTAAGATTTTTGGGGGGATGGGTTAGAAACCCCCTCACTGGATGAGCCAATTGCAACAATGGGGGCAACAACTTTGTTTTTCCTCTTTTGAGGCACATCGCTCATTGGGGCAAGAGGTGGTAACTCCTGAGGAGAGATTTTCTTCGTAGTACTTAAAGGAAATTCAAATTTTATAACTACGCTATTTTTAAGTCCCGATTCATTAGGAGGAAACTTATTGATCGGGGGGTAGGTTGGTTGGGGTTTTGAGCCACTCACTAACCTGTTTGAGCTTAGATGGTCAAAATCTAATAAGCTAGTTAAAGGATACATCGCCATTACTATTATTAATTTGAATGATAAGTTAACCATTTAGTACCTCACAAAGTTCTACAATAGCGACAGTTGTAAAGTTTGTACAAACTTAGGTGAAGGTTTCTTCAGTATTGCTGCTCCGATAAACCTTGGGGGAGCACCTTGGTCGTACTTTAATTGGCGGGTGTTACGGTAGGGTTATAGGTCGTCTCAGCTGAAACTCCCCAGTTAGTAAATGAGGGGATATGCCCAGGAGTTACAAGAGTCACAATTGACAAAGCAAGATTCTCTGTAATCATCTCTTTTATCACCTTTTTAATAGGACGATTGGTCTTAATAAAGAATAACCAAGTGTGGGTTGCAGTTTCCCCGTCAGAAGGCCTTACGACGAAGGCTTAGTATTTATCAAGGAAGGGTAGTGGGTATTTCTTACTTTACTTCTTGTTCCAACAAAGCAACATGTGGGTCTTTTCAACAAAGGGAGTGATGGGAATCATTGAGGGTGAAATATTGAGGAATGCAACGGAAACCTATTAGAATAATGGTGTTGGCAAAGTTTGAAACATCGTACTTTCCCATAGATCATTCCATATCTATGTGGGTTCTATCCAACCATGTGTAAAGAGACCCCAATATAATAGCAATAAGAGGGATATTAACTCTACAAGAAAACCTCACAGCAATGTTTATTAGGTCCTTACGAGGTTGGTCATTGGGCTGGCCTCGTAGCAGGAAGCGAGAGAGCACGCACAGGATGTTGGTAGATAACTCTGAGGGGGAACCCTTACCTTCACCATAGGTTATCTCAGGGATGTTATCTTGGGCTGCTTTAGCCTGGGGGAGTTTGGTGGAACATAGAAATAATGTTTGATGCGTTAGGTGAAAGTAGCTTTATTCGGGTCCCCAACACACTCATGACAGATCTTTTCTAAGTTGGCTCTAAACGTAGCTTCGTCGGCATCCAGAGCCTCATCATCAAAAGTAGAAACTATAGTGGGCTTAAGATCCATCAGCTTATAAACATCTTCTAGGGTGATTATGAATTCACCCCAAGTAGCAACAAATGTGTGTAATATTGTGTTCCAACGAGATACTAGAAGTTGAAGCACAGCATTTTGTTTGGACAACGTGAAGTCTTTAAACCAAAAGGCACAATTGAAAAACGTTGCTAATGCCGTTTAATACAAGATTAAACTATATAAGCAACTCCGAGATGTTTGTTGAAGAAACCCTTTTCTTTTGAAAATAAAAATTATAAACAACAAGATATGTTTACAAAAAACTTATGTACGAGAGTAATCAAGACTTTGTGATCAGTTTTTAAAACTAAGACAGTTTCAAAAATTCAGCACACTATAGAATGAGATGAGTAGACGGAGATAATCAACACACAGTTTTTAACGTGGTAAAACCTCTCCCAACAGAGGAAACATCTATGGTAACTTCTAAGTCACAAAAGTAAAAATCCACTAACAACAAATAATAGTTACAAACAATACAACATACATGCACACAAATCAACCTATTCTAAGTTTAGGAATATACCCCACTTGGTGTCCTTATAACTTCTCATAGATCTGATTATTGATGATGTTCTTCCAGTTTGATAACTTCCTTTGCTTTAGCTTCCTTATGTCGACTCAATGATCTTTGATCTTATACACAACACTTTCAGTGTAGTAGTGTGTTAAGTGTTTGTGAAGTGATTCCTATCAACATGCATGAACTCACACACACTTAGATTTACAGACAGTCCTAGAAAAATTACATATAAAGACTATATGCTGTGATTTTGTTTTCTTTCTTTCTTATAGAACTAAAAACCTTTTTGACCTTTAATATAACCCAGATTCCACGGATATCTCGTTTCTAAATCGGTCAAGATCTTAATCAATCTCGGTTTTAAAAATATTTTTGAGATTGAAAATCTCCAAGTGTGAATCCAACTAGGTCAAGGTTAAGTTTCATAAGAATAGAAACCATAAAACATTTTCAAAACTTAATCAGTAAATATTTTCTTAAATCAAGTAAGAAATATGCAGATCTAGTGAAAATGTAACATGCAGAGTGCAGATCTATAGTTTCAATGAAAGAGAAATGCAGATCTTCACACGAATGTTTAAGTTGTAAACAAGATCATAGACAAAGAGGTTACAGCTTCAATATGAACAAACCACTCTCTCTCTCAAACACTCAATGTTGTGTTTGGGTTGTTATAAAAACGAAGGTTTGATTCAGAGTTTGAAGTGTTTAGGGTTAGCGTTAGGGTTTGGCTAACACAGTTTCTTTTCTCTCTCTTCTCTCTTTTCTTTTCTCTCTTCTCTCTCACTTCTCTCTTCTCTCTATTTTTTTTTCTCTCAGAAATGACGAATGCCCAAAAGTCTTGAAATGCTGAGAAGTGGAGGGTTTATATAGGGGTGAGGGAAGGTTCTGGAATGACGAAGGGAATCAATGGCTGAGATCAAGTCTTTCTAACTTTGAATTGATCCAAGGGTTATGAAATAGCGGTGGTTAAGATGATTGTGATTGGTTCATAGAGATAGCACCAGGATTGACTAAAAACACATACAGTCCATCGATTAGGAATGATCCAACGTTCAGTAATGCACCAGGCAATCCTCTCACATAACAAACACAAACTGATGCAACAAGCAAGTGACAAGTGTTGGCATGTGACAGGTGTACAAACGCGCGTCTAAAATATTTACAAGCAGCCCCCTGAAGTCTCTAGCGCATTTGCATTCTACCCAAACAAACTTTCCAATCAAAAATGAAGTTTTTAAAATAGTAAATTTACCCCACACATTATATAAACACATTTTATTAATGAAAAAATTTATTTAAAAAATGTTTAAAAATGTTTAAAAATTATTAAAGCACTATTTTAAGGGGAATTAAACACACAATCAATTTAAAGCAATATATACACATGTATGCACTTCTAATTGTGTGTAGTGTGATTCAATTTATACCTTCATGGATCATTGAAGAGGATTAGAGAGAATGATCCTGAGGTTCTTTGGATTCTAGGATGGACAACCAATTTTGTCACTATTTCCAAACTAGTTGAACACTTATACAGTATAGACTTAAGTAAGTCAAAGGTATAAGGTGCTTCAATCTCCCCCTTTGGAAATATGAGACAAAATCTCCTTTGAGTTAGCTTAAAACTCTTAGGGCACCAAAAAAAAAAAAAAAACCTAGTCCTATACAAAAGATACTATCTACCCATTTCCTAGAAAGTCAAAAATTACATAACTCAACTATTTACAAATTTGTACACTAGAAATGGTAGACAGTCAGTAGAAGAGATTCCTGCAAATATGCACACTAAGATCAAGCAGTTTAGATGAAATGTAAACAAAGCATTGAACTCGTAAGACTCAAATTTCTCCCCCATTTTGTCTCAAATGGACAAAGGGTAAAACTTAAGGTCTTAAGAGTTTAATCAGCACATACCATACCTATAGAATTATGCAAATACAGAAATCTGTTATAGTCTAAAGGTTTAGTGAACATGTCTGCAAGTTGCAGATCAGTAGGCGGGTAATGAATTTCTAATTCCTTAGTTTCAACAAGTTCGCGTATAAAATGATGCCTTATTTTAATATGCTTAGTTCGCGAGTGTTGAACCGGGTTTTTAGATATGTTAATGGCGCTTTGATTGTCACAATACAATTGTAATTGATCTTCTTTAATCCCATAATCACTTAACATCTGTTTTATCCATAACAATTGAGCGCAGCAACTTCCTGCTGCTATATATTCGGACTCAGCCGTAGATAAAGATGTGCAATTCTGTTTTTTACTACTCCAACCAACTAAATTATTGCTGACATAATAACAGGCACCTGATGTACTTTTACTATCATCAATACAACCGGCCCAATCAGCATCAGTATACCCTATGATGGTGCTGCAGGTATCATTAGTGTACCTAAGTCCAAGATTGAGAGTGCCTTTTATGTACTTTATTATACGTTTTACACACGATAAATGGATCTCTTTAGGGTTATTCTGGTAACGAGCACACAGACATACAGCATACATTATGTCTGGTCGTGAGGCAGTTAGATAGAGTAGGCTACCAATCATACTACGATAGAGTGTGGAATCAACTGACTTACCATTTTCCTCTTTGCTTAATTTAATAGTAGTACTCATAGGGGTTTTGGCAACTTTAGCAGTCTCTAAACCAAATTTCTTAACAAGGTCTAAGGCATACTTGGTTTGAGAGACAAATAGACCATCAGAATTCTGTTTCACTTGAAATCCTAAGAAAAGTTGTAGCTCCCCCATAAAGGACATGTGAAACTCCTTATGCATAATAGCAGAAAAAGATTTAACTTCAGAGTTTGAAGTCGGCCCGAAAATGATGTCGTCTACATAGACTTGGGCTATAATAATATTTTTGTCAAAATGTTTGACAAAGAGAGTCTGGTCATTTCCTCCTCTCTTAAAACCCTTATCCAACAAAAAGTTGGAAAGGCGTTCATACCAAGCTCGAGGAGCTTGTTTTAAGCCATACAGAGCCTTTTTTAGACGAAAGACATGGTCAGGATATTTAGGGTCAATGAACCCTTTGGGTTGTTCTACATACGTTTCTTCGGACAGAATTCCATTGAGGAAAGCAGATTTGACATCCATTTGATAAAGTGTGAATTTTAAGTGACACGCTATGGCGAAAAGAAGTCGAACAGATTCAAGACGAGTGACAGGGGCAAATGTCTCGCTAAAATCTATGCCTTCTATTTGAGAGTAACCTTGAGCAACTAGTCTAGCTTTGTTTCTAAGAATTACCCCATTTTCATCAGATTTGTTCTTAAAGATCCAACGTGTTCCAATAACATTTTTGTTTTGAGGCCGCGGTACAAGATACCAGACATCGTGAATGACAAATTATAAAAGTGCTTCCTGCATAGCAGAAATCCAGTGTGTGTCATTCAATGCTTCATTAACATTTTTCGGTTCCACAAGGGAGACGAAACATGCATAATTAGCATAATTTCTTAACTGGGATCTAGTACGAACTGGCTCATTAGGATTACCAACCACGTTGTCAATGGGATGATCTTTAGAGACCCAGCCAGGTACTTCTGGACTCTCAATAGGTAATGAGTCATCTATTTCTGGTAAATCAGTTTTGAAATCATTTTCAGATTCAACCACAATAGGTGATTCAGAAATCTTATTTTCGACAATAGTATCGCTTACAATTACATTTATCGATTCCATAAGGGCCTTAGTACGCAGATTGTATATACGATAAGCACGACTGTTTGGGGAGTATTCTAAGAAGATGGCTTTATCACCACGTGCTTCGAATTTAAACAAATGTTCTCTGTCTTTACAGACATAACACTGACTTCCAAAAGTTCTTAGGTATTTCAGATTAGGCTTCTTACCGTACCACAACTCATAAGGAGTTTGTTTAGAGTTTTTCCTTAGATATACCCTATTAGTGATATGACAGGCAGTTCTAATAGATTCTACCCAAAAGTATTTAGGTAGGGATTTGGCATGGAGCATGACTCGTGCCATCTCTTGAAGAGTTCGGTTTTTCCTTTCGGCAACACCGTTCTGCTGAGGAGTCTTAGGGGCGCTGAATTCGTGTTTATAACCGTTGTAGTCATAATATTCAACTATTCCTGTGTCTATGAACTCTCCCCCTCTATCGCTTCGAATACGATTTACTTGTGTATCCTTCTCATTTTCAATTCTAAGTAAGATTTTTAAAAAATTCTGAAACGTGTCAGATTTATGTTTCAAGAAGGCAACCCTAGTGAATCGTGTGAAATCATCAACCATGACAAGGATATAACTGTGTCCACAAAGACTAACAGTTCTAGAGGGACCAATAAGGTCCATATGGATGAGATCTAGAGGTCTAGAGGTGAGAATGTCTTTAACCTTTTTATGCGAAGTCTTAACTATTTTTCCTTCCTGGCAATGACCACAAACAACACTTGAAATAGGTAGGAATTCCTCTAACAATCTCTTGACTAGACAATCTACCAAGGATAGCATAACTCAAGTGACCCATACGATTATGCCAGATTTCATTGTCATCCATTCTGACAATGTTACAGGTTTCAGAACTAGTCTTGACAGTATAACAATTGTCAGGTGTTCTAAATCCTGTAATAATGCATTCACCTTTATCATTTAGAATTTTACAATTGTTCTTTGAAAAGGTGACTGTATGGTCAGAGTCACAAAATTGTGATATACTTAGGAGGTTGGCTTTAAGGCCTTTAACTAATAGAACATTTTCGAGAACATGCATTCCTTCTTCTTTTAGGGTTCCTTTACCTATGATCTGGGATGAAACTCCATCACCAAAAACTACTTTGCCACCAGCAAATCTGGTTTTGTTTAAAAGTTTGGTTTCAGCTCCTGTCATATGTTTGGAACATCCTGAATCTAAATACCAACCAGATGAAGTGTGTTCAGCTTTTAAGGCAGTAATAACAATGTTACACTTCATTTGGGGTAAAAGATCATCTTTTCTAACCCAAATAGCTCTAGTTTTAATTTTGCGCAAGTTTGCCCTCATTTGATAAAATTTTCGAGAAATAACTTTTTGTCGAAAAACATTTGGAGCAGCAAACTGATTATTGTGGAAAATTTGAGCTTTTGGTTTAGGAAAGTTTCTGGGAGCCTTTCTCTTAAATGAACTCTTAGTTTTGGTCTTTCTATTCCTGTAGTTAGAGTTCTTGTCAGGTTGTCTTGGAAGGACATAATGGTTACTATTTTGCCTAGAATAGTTAAAGTTCTTGTAGACAGAAGAGTTGTACACAGGGGTGTTTAGACGCCTAGCATAACAACCTTCAAAGGAATGACCATAAATGTCATAGTAGGAGAAATATTGATTGCTTGAGGGATGAACTTCCTTAGGAAAACTTCTAAAAATGGGTTTAACAGCATTCTGTTCAGTAGTGCTATTCCTAGGAGGGATGGTTTTGAAGGTAGATTCAGCCTTTCTGATCAAAGGGCAGACGTATTTAGTCTTAAGTGCAGTGTCAGCCTTAGAATTACTAAACTCTCCAATGTCTTTTTGTTGTTGCTTTTGATCAAATTCCTCTTTAATAAAATGAAAGTCTGGACATGTTTCAATTGGTCTTTTGCCCCCAGACACAAACTTAATAGGCTCAAGATTTGTAGTTTGTGGTTTGTTCTTAGGGCAAAATCCAATACCGGTTCTATCATCAGAATTGGTCTTGGAGTCAACAACAAAGTCAGTAAAACAATTTGAATTGCTTTCAATTAGAAAAAATTTTGAAAACAGTAGCAGTCTTTGTTTTTTCTTCCTCCAGTTCTAATAATGTTCCCTTGTATTTCATTTCCAGAGTTTCATTAATTTTAGTCAACTCTTTTAATTTTTGATCAAAATTTTCAATTTCAGATTGATGAGTCAGACACTGGTTAGTGTACTCTTCAGCATTCAACTTCACAATAAGACTTAGATCACCTAATTTCTTAGTCAGGTCTCTAACAGTCTTCTCCAGTCTAGTGCCTTTTTTGAGAGTCTTAGCATACAAAGTATGAATATCTGGGAGGTCATCTGTGTCTGAGTCGCTAAGTGAAGTGTGTGTAGTGACCCCTAACGATTAAGTTTTAGTACTCACGCACCCATTTGCATCGTCATTATCGAGATCACTTTGACTCACACACACGGTAGTAGAACTAGCAACATTTGCAGATAATAAAGCATCTAGGCCAGTCAAAACAGTATTCACACAAGCAGGAGTAGAAGCATCATTATCACACACAGGCATACCATCATTGTAAATGATCTTAACATAAAAAGACATGCAAGGGTCAAGTACATTTGATGCCTCAAGTTCCTCTTCATCAGAGTCACTTGAATCATCCCAAGTTTTACAGACATTGGCTCTATTGTGTGTGTTGGCTTTATTCAAATTAACTCTGCAATCGTGAGCAATGTGACCTAGTTTTCCACATCTAAAACATTCAATCTTTTTAAGGTCTCTAGTGGGTCTGGAGTTGTTGTCCTTAGGATGTTTATCAATACCTCTCTCATGAGGTTTGGGATTAGGCAGAGTATGATAATTAGGCTTGCCTTATTTAGATGCCTGTTTGTTTCTAAATTTGACAATTTTCTTAAATTGTTTAGACATTAAGGCAATCTGATTATCTAGTTTGTCTATATCGCACTCCTCATCAGAGTCAGAGTTGATCAAATTAGACTCAAGTTTAGATATCTTAGAGGCAAAACTCAAGTTAGAGTTGGGCTATTTTCTTTGTGAATGATTTAATTGTTTCTTAAAGTCTAATTCCACTTCCACAGTCCTAAGTTTGCTATTGAGTATCTCAGGGGTAAGGTTTTGATCACTCATTTCCTCAATAGCATACCTCTTGCTGTCAAACTTTTGTGGTAATGATCTTAGGATTTTAGAAACAATTTCATTCCTATCATAAGTAATACCATTAGCATGAAACTTGGTGACTATATCAGTTAAGTTCATGTAGAAATCATCAAAAGACTCAGAATCAGAAATGATCAAAGAGTTGTACTGTTGGATAAGCATTTGACTTTTAGCAGCTTTAACTCTTGAGTCTCCTTCATGGGCAGTGATTAATGTGTCCCATACTTCCTTAGAAGTGGCACAAGATGAGATTCTCTTGAACTCATACTCATTAATAGACATAAAGATGGCATTCTTGCCTTTATTGTTATTTCGAGAAATAGTTTCTCTTCTTGTGTAAACTCACTTAAGATTTTCTTTACCCTCTCATCGCTTCCTTCAGTGGCTGGTTTAGTAGGATAAGTGTATCCATTTTCAATAATGTCCCAGACATCATCTCCTAAAGTCCCTTGGATGAAGGCAACCATTCTTACTTTCCAGTAAGCAAAGTTGTTTCCATCAAAGAGTGGAGGTCTGGACAGATTACCAAACCTTTCATTCTTCTCGTCCATAGTTAGGTTTTTCAGAAAACGATTTCAGAAACACAAGATCTTTTTGAAATAAAAGTTAACAGGGCTCTGATACCAATTGAAAAACGTTGCTAATGCCGTTTAATACAAGATTAAACTATATAAGAAACTCCGAGATGTTTGTTGGAGAAACCCTTTTCTTTTGAAAATAAAAATTATAAACAACAAGATGTGTTTACAAAAAACTTATGTACGAGAGTAATCAAGACTTTGTAATCAGTTTTTAAAACTAAGACAGTTTCAAAAATTCAGCACACTATAGAATGAGATGAGTAGACGAAGATAATCAACACACAGTTTTTAACGTGGTAAAACCTCTCCCAACAGAGGAAACATCCACGGTGACTTCTAAGTCACAAAAGTAAAAATCCACTAACAACAAATAATAGTTACAAACAATACAACATACATGCACACAAATCAACCTATTCTAAGTTTAGTAATATACCCCACTTGGTGTCCTTCTAACTTCTCATAGATCTGATTGTTGATGATGTTCTTCCAGTTTGATAACTTCCTTTGCTTTAGCTTCCTTATGTCGACTCAATGATCTTTGATCTTATACACAACACTTTCAGTGTAGTAGTGTGTTAAGTGTTTGTGAATTTATTCCTATCAACATGCATGAACTCACACGCACTTAGATTTACAGACAGTCCTAGAAAAATTACATATAAAGACTATATGCTGTGATTTTGTTTTCTTTCTTTCTTACAGAACTCAAAACCTTTTTGACCTTTAATATAACCCAGATTCCACGAATATCTCGCTTCTAAATCGGTTAAGATCTTAATCAATCTCGGTTTTAAAAATATTTTTGAGATTGAAAATCTCCAAGTGTGAATCCAACTAGGTCAAGGTTAAGTTTCGTAAGAATAGAAACCATAAAACATTTTCAAAACTTAATCAGTAAATATTTTCTTAAATCAAGTAAGAAATATGCAGATCTAGTGAAAATGTAACATGCAGAGTGCAGATCTATAGTTTCTATGAAAGAGAAATGCAGATCTTCACACGAATGTTTAAGTTGTAAACAAGATCATAGACAAAGAGGTTACAGCTTCAATATGAACAAACCACTCTCTCTCTCAAACACTCAATGTTGTGTTTGGGGTGTTATAAAAACGAAGGTTTGATTCAGAGTTTGAAGTGTTTAGGGTTAGCGTTAGGGTTTGGCTAACACAGTTTCTTTTCTCTCTCTTCTCTCTTTTCTTTTCTCTCTTCTCTCTCACTTCTCTCTTCTCTCTATTTTTTTTTTCTCTCAGAAATGACGAATGCCCAAAAGTCTTGAAATGCTGAGAAGTGGAGGGTTTATATAGGGGTGAGGGAAGGTTCTGGAACGACGAAGGGAATCAATGGCTGAGATCAAGTCTTTCTAACTTTGACTTGATCCAAGGGTTATGAAATAGCGGTGGTTAAGATGATTGTGATTGGTTCATAGAGATAGCACCAGGATTGACTAAAAACACATGCAATCCATCGATTAGGAATGATCCAACGTTCAGTAATGCACCAGGCAATCCTCTCACATAACAAACACAAACTGATGCAACAAGCAAGTGACAAGTGTTGGCATGTGACAGGTGTACAAACGCGCGTCTAAAATATTTACAAGCAGCCCCCTGAAGTCTCTAGCGCATTTGCATTCTACCCAAACAAACTTTCCAATCAAAAATGAAGTTTTTAAAATAGTAAATTTACCCCACACATTATATAAACACATTTTATTAATGAAAAAAATTATTTAAAAAATGTTTAAAAACGTTTAAAAATTCCCAAAAAATTATTAAAGCACTATTTTAAGGGGAATTAAACACACAATCAATTTAAAGCAATATATACACATGTATGCACTTCTAATTGTGTGTAGTGTGATTCAATTTATACCTTCATGGATCATTGAAGAGGATTAGAGAGAATGATTCTGAGGTTCTTTGGATTCTAGGATGGACAACCAATTTTGTCACTATTTCCAAACTAGTTGAACACTTATACAGTATAGACTTAAGTAAGTCAAAGGTATAAGGTGCTTCAACAATAAAAGCCTAACTTCTTGGGGATGGCAGAATGAGTTTTATGAATGTAGTTGGACTAGGAAGCAAAACCTTATGAGCAACCTTCAGGCCCCTTGAAGTCACTGTGAGAATAGAGAAAGTCCCCATGATCCAAACGAAAGTACATAGTTTTTTTTTAGGGATAAGTAGCCCCAAGATTCTCCATCTTCATATTCATCACCTAACGTAAGAGCGTCATATTTATCATTCATCTTACTAAAATAGGCCTTTCACTCATCCTTAAACATGTCTCCTTTTACAAATTGAGGAAAGTGATGGTATAACTAAAGGGAGCATTGCCATTTCAGCCTCTAGGGCTTAGCCGAATGCTTGGTTGGAGATCTCTGGTTGATGGTTGGTGGAATTCATGAGTGAATATGAGAAGGTTTTGACTAAGTATAATCCGCGAAATCACCATAGAAAGGAAGAGGAAAAGGAACGAGAGGTGGAAATGGAGGGCAGGAGGCACTTTCTCTCCCTAAAAAGCTTAAGCTCTAGAACGACAATGGCAAAAATGGATAGAAAAGTGAAGAAGAAATGGTTAAGTGTTGATTTATAAGAGAATATATCCATTTGTAAGACAACTTATTGTTTTGATTTCCCACATGTGGGAGTTTTAAAATCCCAAGATGACAGTTGGAAAGACAAGGGGGGCATAGTTAACCCTAACAGCTATGTGGTACTTCGGCGGCAGAGGTATCAAACGATTGGACTTCAGCATTAATTGGTGGCACGTTCCAAAAAAGAGGTAGTTTATTGACAAAGAAAGGGTTTTGCAATGTCTTCAAAAGGATTAGGTGTTTGAATTTAAAACTCAACTAAGTTTCCTCGATTAACGTCTCTCAAGTCGAAGTCCAAGCGGGGTACGACAATATGAGGTTTCTCGATTTGAGGTGTTTTGTGCAAACATTTCTTCCCCATGCAATAAATGTCTCCACAAATATAAAAATGTAAGGCGGCCTTAAAGATGACAAACTATAATTAAATATAATCTTCCATATTAAAGGAATGCACGGAGTCATGTGATTAGGCTCATAAGCTAACTCGAGCAAAGAACAAAGAAACTAAGTATGACATTTCAAGCAATTGAAATAGGCATCAAGGAAGCTTCCCCAAAGGAGTTATTCGTGGAATATTTGCATTTTGTTTGTACTTAAGTTATATATTTATGAGACATACTGTAAATTTATAATATGTATTGTAATGTGTGGATGGGGTTAATCGGTATTCGTGAGGAACCAGGTCTGGCAAGGCTTGGGAGAGCTTCCATGCTCTATCGAACAACCTCATTGTGGGAACTTTGGAGGGAACTAGATTGGAGGATTGAGAATTAAGACAATGTTAAGACATGACTTAACCTCTCTATACAAACCAGGTGAAAAACCAATAAATCATAACCCTAGAGACCATCATTCGAGCAATCGTGAGTCTCATCACCCATTAGGTTTAGTGCCAAACAGTCCTTTACCAAAAGAAACAAATGTCTTAAGTTACATCACACGTGACCTACCCCATATACAATCCAAACTTGAGTAAACTATGGTGGTTTAGGAGCTATCAGATAGTTTGGTAGATTACCACCGGTGAACAGTCGCCTGACACATAGTGGGTTACAAAAGCATTTTATTGGCATTTAATGACATAACATAGGGGCACGCTGGTACAGCTTTACATTAAATGACAGTGACGTAAAGGCATGAGAGTTTGTCCTTGCATTTAATGAACCATAGATTACTCGAGTGGGGGATAGATGACTACATAGATACTCCAATTACTCCATGAGAAGGGGATCGGAGAGAGATTACCAGAGACGGAGAGATATTGCAAAGAACCAGAGCATTTAATATTCACCATTATTATACTTTTGTT
Organism: Sambucus nigra; assembly: GCA_949130495.1. NCBI lineage: Eukaryota > Viridiplantae > Streptophyta > Magnoliopsida > Dipsacales > Adoxaceae > Sambucus > Sambucus nigra. The sequence continues at coordinate 127,935,596 of OX422223.1, forward strand.
CAAGATTTTCCACCAATAACCTAAGCATTCATTGACTCTTGACTTGTGTTCCCTCAAACCTTGGTGTTTGATCTACCTGCCTAAGGTGTATCTAAGAGTGCTTGCTTCTCTCTCTAGCTAGCTAGTCATTTCAAAGGTTCATCTACTAATTCTAAAGAAAATAACATTTATTGATAATCATTGAGTTATATGCGAGTGTTTATGAGTTCGTATCTAGGAGTTAGTTCTGTTTTATCTGGATTTATCTAATCATTATTATTAGCATCCCATTTTGGTAATTTATCACCATTTAGTAGAGGTTATGCCTCAGTTTGTATTCAAGCACACCAGCAAAAAGAGGAGTCCTCTCTTACAAGTTCCCATGCGAGTAAATCATACATCCAAGTCCTTACAGATGAAAATTCCTATGTGATATTTCACATACCTATTCGTTTATCTTAGATATATTTCATCATCTTTTCCTAAGGGCATTTGCTTATTTATTCATCATGTACTTCCCCCTCGATTGTATGTCTTGCTCACCTGGGGGTTAGGGCTACGAATAACAGCCTGGCACCTACACTTTTCTCGATGTAGTTATCTTTCCATACACTCCAATGGATGTTGGAGTTGACCATTCTCTTTCTACCTACGCTAAGCACTTCTCTCGTACTTGCGTTGGCATTCTTCACACATAAATCGTGATTGAAATGTGGATAGGGCATTGTCACCCACAGGCATCACAGAATGGACTGTCACGCAATCAATATCATGATCTGGAAGAGCTCTTGTCATTGTGATATTGTATGCTATATCTCACCCCCAAGGAGGAGGTGGTGAGACGTAACCATTCTCTTGGATGCTGCATAATTTGTAGTGGTTTTTTAAGCATTGGCCATTGGTAAAACGTCGATAATTGAGGTTGGGCTGGTGAGAATCAAATAGGGTCACTAAGTTTCCACATACGGAGCCAATTATAAGTGCACAAAAATTACTAGTATAGTTAATTTGACCACGCAAGCCAACTACAACTCATCAACAACAAAAATTACTAAGCATAATATAATAAAGAACACATAGCGTGAGGGAGAGGAGATTTTATTTTTAATTGAGTCTGATAGTACAATTTGGCAGAGTTTCTAGGTCCTATCAATAATGTCCCACTAATGGAGTGGTTACAATTATTTATAATGTCAAATATTGGTATCCCTGAAATATTGGGCTCTCCCCTTTATCACTTATCATCTCACAGTGATAATCTTGTTTGAATGTATCCATATCTCTGTGATTTATCCACGCGTCAGTTAGGAAGTTATCAAATAGAATTTTCTTTAGTTATTCCCGCCATCCATATGTGCAAGGACTAATTTAGGTGGGTCCCACACACTTCATAGGTTGTAAAAATATGAATCCCATAATTATTTTCTAAACTTATTATAGGAAGACTTGTACCTTATAACGAGTTTTCAATTTTAATATTTAATTATATATACATAGAGAGGGAGAGAGAGAGACACACACACACTGAAAGACTCTAAAGTGTACCTCTGTTAACGGACCTAAAAAAGAGTGATTTTTGAAAGAGTAAAAAAAATAATTTTCAACCAAACTTGTTGAAAACGATCACCATAACAAGGAGATCGTCTACAAATAGTTTCATCAGAAAAATCAAACAAGATGTTCAAATGAAAATTTGAAAAATAAGTGATTTTTTTGTCTTTGATTTTTTTTATAATCACCTCACCCACTTTCGGTTATATTTTTTGATGAAATTATTTTAGATGATCTCCCCACTAACATAGATCATTTCCATTCAGTTTGGTTGAAAATATAATTTTTACAATTTGAAAAAACAATCTATTTTGAGGTTTGTTAATTGAGGTCTACTTTACAGACATCCTATGTATATATGTATATATAATATGTATTTGTTAACATATTTCACTCGATAAATTCACACCCGGGTTACACTTGAATTCATTGTTGTGAAGTGAAAAATTATTATCAATTAACTATGAAATTTCATAATATAAGTCTTAATTAAATTCGCACCTATAAGATATGTTTTTATCGTAGTTTTCTTAAGAACAACCCCATAAATGCATAAGTCGTCTTTATCCTCTATGGTGGAGAGAGAAGTTATTAAAGTCGGCGTCCTCCATAATTTTTCCACTAGTACCAAGAAGATCATCTCACTTTCCTCGTCATCCTTGCTTTTTATCTTTTTTCTTCTTTTCAATTGTCCAATCATTTGCCCTCTTATCTTGTTCATCATCATCTCCTTGTGTGTGTTTTTATTTTTCCCCAAACTTTATAACATGGTGCAAAATACTTTCACTATTATAGTTGAGTTTAAAATTTCTAGTATCCTCTTTTCATCTTTATATTTAAATCACTACAAGTGGGGTGGTGTTAACCACCATTTTCAAGGATTTTTCGGAATCCTAAGAAAAATGAGAAGAAAAATATTAAGGATAAGGTGAAGATGAAACTCAAAGAAATAAAAAGTATTGACTATGGGAGAAATAAATGAGTCTGAGTGGTTCATCCTCCATCTCAAACACCCTAAGTGGACCACCAGAGATTACAATAACCTTAGCAAGATCCCATTCACCATTATTATCCTTAAGAACATCAAAATTTAAGGCTACTCTCACGTAAGTCACTGACCCATATTCATTTAACTTTGTTATGGACAAGACATAAGTTAGATCTTCCTCAACCAGAAAGGTATTAGAAAACTCGGATCTCTGAGGGCGTGGCCCAACCTATTGTCCCTAAAGAGTTAGGTTAGGACCTAAGACATTGGAAAATAAATGTTTAACAGTCACCAAATTAATAAAAGGTAACGTCGTCGGGACAAAAAAATCTTCGATCCTCTTTAACTCATCTTGTTACAACGTTAAATCCTCTGCATGAAAGATAAACATATCAACAAGGTACAATTGATATAAATTAGAAAAAAATTGAAGGTCTTTATAAAATATCATCACTTGTACATAGTTTGGGAGGTTTGTACCACATAGCGGGAACCCCATAGTCTTTATTTCCCCTGTCACTGGGTGGAGACTCCCAAACAACTCCCATGAAGAAATATTTCTCCTTCCAATCCTTAGGAGCATTTTGGTGATCACTCATGAAGGATTTCTACCTTTACCAAAAATCATCAGAGCCATTTCTCCTCTTCCTTTATTTATGAACTCGATACTTGCATAATAATTATGCCATGCTAAAATCATATTTGACCGCAAGTGTCTCTCTAAAAGACAACACTATCAAAATCAAAGTTTTCAAGCATTAGAACCCAGTTGGTCGGGGTTATTCCCATATGCTTTATAATATCCTTTATTGATTTGGTTAAAGGGAACTTTACAACATCTAATAATAAGACCCCATTAAAGCAAGCATGCCCAAGGACCTCGAGAAGGATCTCTTATGAGGCTCAAGATCCCTCAATGTCACTGATTCAAGTATTTGGTATCTCTAATGAAGAGGAGAAAAATTGTTCTTGGTAATATTTCAATGACCCAAGGCTACCTTAAGGCTTTGTAGTGGATAACCATATGAATAGGAGGAGACTCTTAGTGAAAAAGCACTTTTTGTACCATATTCTCTATCCTCTTCCATTGAGTGAGAACCATGGCAAAGGTTTCAGAAACTAAGAAAGAGGGTGAGCCCTTAACCACTTAGGAGTTAATCCTATGACTTCTAGTAAGGAGGTGTTTACCAATGCTTGTTCAAATTTTTAGAATCCATGGTGCGAGATCCTATGATATCATGATTTTCGTATATCCCATCAAACATGGGCCCAACTCCCTTTAGATGATAAGCGATGTTGAGGATTCATTAAGAAATTTTCAAGGATATCCAAGGACACTTATCAAAAGCTAACTGATAAGTGAGATAGATAGGCAATTTCTAAAATGCATCTTATATTAATCAATATAAATATGAGTTTGTCGAATCACATATATATCATAGACGTATGAAATTTCTAATATGAGTTTTGAAGCTTAAAACCTTCTTAAAACTATACTCTCTAATATAAATAAAAGATATCTTCCCCATAGACGTATGAAATTTATCGAATCACATATATATCATATATCCTTTATATTTGTTTGGCTACATTAATTTTGTCCATGCATTATCATATTCGGATTGTGTGATTGATAATTTACTATTTATGAGTTTTTTACACTTATAATTAGATTTGTCTGTGTGAAATAATTTCTCTTCATTCTCAACAGCCAAAGCTTAATCTTAAACACCATCTCATAGACAACACTCAAGGGGTCGTCGTGATTCCCATGGTGTTTTGGAGAAAGGGTATGTTTCTCCCTCCATGATGGATGAAATACATTATCCATTCCCAATGTAGTGTGGACACACTAATATCATATTACAGGCCCCATGAGGACCAATCTGATATAGTTCACAGACATGATCGTTCTGGCCAAGTTTCAAGAATGATTAATGCATATTAAAAATTCCTTCGTGAATGGGAAATAGTTACTTAGTATAGGCAGGAGAATAATTACTGTCTCTAACATTAATTAGAGAAAATGGAGCGTGATCTCCAACAAGAGAAGCATATACATCAAGATATCTCTCGCACTCTTATCCCATAAGAGAGCAAGACTCACAGCTAAGAAATGAGTATGGGAACATATTGTATCCATTTATATAATATAGATCGGCTAATCCCATGTCAAAATATTAGGTCTTGCATTATCAAGCCCAAATATTGATTTCATATATATTTCTAGGTGAGTGATATCTTATTCCTATGTTGATTGCCTTTACACTTCATATAGTATCAACGCTTCCTCGCATCTACTGAAGCATTTGATTGCGCACATTACTTTGATATCCTTTTATTAGTTGAAAGTTTGATATCTTGGCTTTACACACACTCGCACATAGTTTTATACTTAGTTTCATGGAATAATTATAAAAATAATTTTTCAAAAGGCTCTAAAATGTTTCAAATTTGAAGGTTGTGCTTACAAACCTTGTCATGCTAAAAATTGAGTTGTTTTGCATAATCGTGTGCACGATGCCAAAATTCAACTATGCGCACAATTTTAATGACATGGACAAATTTGATACGTGGCTCATTTATGGTCGATGATATCTCCTCCGTGCACATGGATGGTATTTGTCACCGTGTGCATGGTAATTATAATTTTCAAATTTCCTATAAATCCCATATTTGCTCAACAATTCTGATATCTAGACTTTAAGTTATTTTGTTTTATCATCTCATTTTTAGAGTTTTTTGACATAATCTATACAATTACTCATTGGACTTCATTTTTTAGTGATTTAACCTAGATTTATACTTGATTTAGTGTTTGACAGGTCTTGAGTTGAATGTTGTTTTTTAAATCAACAAAATACTTGAATCAAACTTCAATTCCAAACCAGATTTATCCAAATTGATAACTAGATCATAGGGAATTGGATCTTTCATCGGAGTATTCATCTAATGGTGTGTGGTTCTTAGAAGAGAATGGAGTTCTTCTCAACCATGTTGGATTTAGAGGTTGACTCTCATTAAATGGGGAGGCAGTTAAAGTGTTCAAGGGAAACTATCTGCAAACGAATTCCACAAAGAGTTGTCTTCTTGCATTTTGTAAATATCATTTTCCATTTTAATAAGAGAGAGAATGCACTAGAGATTTCCCCCTAAGTGGATTTTTCCTTGTAGATCTAGTGTTATGTGTTGATTTTCATAATTACTGCATGTTTAAATAATATCACTAACCCATACACATTAGATATAGGGTTTTATCATAATTTGATAGGCAATTGTATAATATAAATACTAAAACCTAATTGATTCAATTTACTTGGGTTAGATAGTTGATTGTGTGCGAGTGGTGAATTGGACAATTCAAATATGTTTTATGAATTAAAAACATCACGAGACTTATTTAATTGCAGATTTAATGGCTAAAAATATATTTTCCAATATTGATTAAAAATCTAAGTGGATTTAGTCAAATTGGGCATAGTTGTTTTGAAATGTCTTCTAGTCCTATTCACTTCCTCTTGGAATAATTATATTATTGATACACACATAATCCATCCCCTATTTCAATTGGTATGAGAGAAGTTTGATCTTCATTGTACTCACATGCTAGGTAACAGCTTTTAGGTTTTGGATTTGTTTGTGTTGTGAATTTTCATGTTTTATGTATTGGATACATTTTCACTTGATTTATGTGTGTTTTAAACTTATTCTTAGGTTACCATGGATATGTTAAGGGATGGAGGTTTCATTAACCATCCATCACATTTTGATTTCTTAAATTATGGCTATTGTAGTTTGAGAATGATACCTCACACGAGATCAAAACATGAACGGATTTGGATGACTATTGAAGATTCATGGAGTTGGCATACATGAGAGATTAACAGGCTATTTGAGAAAAATCTAAAGTGAATGTGAGAGTGATCTTGCATTTAATATCAAACTTGTTTAATTAAATTCCAATTTATAACCAGCTTTAATTAAAACCCTAACACACGCAACTAATCGTGATTGACAGAAATATTAAGTACAAAACAAAGCAATCACAAGATAGTATTTGAGGAAAAATCCCCAGCAGGGGCAAAACCTTTTTATTTCTCTATAAAACTGTAAATATCCAACATACAATTACATAGTATAAATACACGTGAAAGCGAATACCCTCAGGCATCGATTCGTAGTCTTTGGCAAGATATCCCGTAAGAGATCCAATTAGTTAGGAATGGAAAGGGACTTCCTTCTCCACGAGGTGTACTCCAAGATTGTGTAGAATGAGTAACATGGGTTTATAAAGATTCACATGTGAATTTGGGATTTTTGGTGAATAAAAAATAGGTGAAAACCTAAAAGATTAATTTTGTTTTTCGCAGTTGTTCTGCAGAAAGACGAAGTTGTATAGACTTGTAAAACTGATTGTGAAATACGGAATTTATAACAAAAATAATTTGGTGGGTCGTTTGAACGACGTGGCCTTGTCGTTTGAACGACAGAAGCGTCAAAAATTAATTTTGACTTAGAAATCCAATTTATTTTGATAAAAACATTTTATAAAAATTCCCAAACAAATACGTAAACATTAATAAATTCAAATTAGTCATTATACCATTTAGCGTAGTGGAGTTTGTGGGAACGGATGAAGTCGCATGTTTGCATGTTGCAGTTGTTGATGCTTGACCCGCGTTTGAAGATGATGGATGATGGGTGCATGATGAATACGCATGATGCTTCAAATTCAGATAGCGGCCGTCATGGATGAACAAGTTGGGACGTGCCTAATGTAACGGTATCAGACATACTCATTGCGATCTAGGATAAACAGGAACACCTAGATTCTAAACAAACATTTATAAAAGCATGTCCTTACAAATCTCCCATATTTCTATGATGGTACATTCATAAAGATATCTGAATTATGCTACCCAAAAAAATACTATGACATACAATTTAATATCCTCAAAAACCCATAAATGGAAATATCACATCACATGTCTTCAAAAGTCTTCAAATCTTCAACTCTTTAATTTTTTCTTTGTCATCATCGGGGTGTGCCAAAAATAATTCTCAATTTGTACCTACACAGATGAGACAAGAAATAAATACACGTGATGTGCAAAAGATTGAAATATAATGATAAGCATAACTGAGAAATCAATTAAGCATGCACAAATCATTAAATAACAACTACTCCCCAATAATTCGTTCTCTCCCCTTTTATGATGTCCCCAAATATACAAATGAGAAGAAACATATTATAAAATACGGAGTGCGTCATCGAATAACCAAAAATTCTATTGTTGATTTTTTCAAATTTTTTCTTAAAAAAAATATATACAAAGAATCAAACCAGGAAAAGAACACTAAGAAATCCAAGTCAATGATAGAGGTAATTTAGGGGTGTGAACAAATTCGATAGGAAAATACAAGCAAACAATTATAACAATGTGCATGATAAATTTTGGATACTCCTAACGAATGTACTCAATCTCGTCCTTAGGTGTAAAAGGTTAATTTATATGAAATTATCTTAATCTAATCGACAAATAAAATTTCAAAATAATTTCCACACTAATAACGTCCAAAACTATTTAATGCTTTTTCGAGATTTTCAAGGACGTGCAAACTCGTTTAATTTCCAGCCAAAGCCCCTCATATATAATAATGCATTTTTTTATTTTATCAAATGAGGTACTAAAGTCCTATTTGGCCCATTTTTGACAAATATGCTTTTTTAGTGCCTTAATTTTTAGGGCTCTTTTCCAACGGTGGCTTTCACGACGTGATTATTATTCACTCGCAGTCCTTTCCCGTGGTCACTCATTATCTTTTGAAATTTTAAATTAATCCTCATGGGCAAAGGTTCTTACATGCACTACTTTTATTATTCTCGTTTTATCGCATTTGGTTCATTTTATAGGTAGAATTGAGATGGAAACACCTAAACTAACATGTGACAGACAAGAGAAATGTTCAATATAAATCCGTGCATGTGTGCAATAAAGGAGATAAGGAGTCAAGCATGTAGAAAGATATCACAATTGTATCTGAGTGACTCCAATACACAATAAAGCACAAGGATGAAATGATGTAGCGTCTCAAATCACTATCAAATAGTCACTATCAAATCACTATCAAACAGTCAACTTGTCCTTCAGCTCATCAAAAGCTAGGTCACAGACGTAACACTCTCTCTAAAGATGGGCCTCACTTTCTTTTCGGCTTGGTGCCCCGAGTTACTCGAGATTCCATTATTCTTATTCCTGGAAACCCAATCCTTCTTAAAGTTAACCCACTAATCTTCTCGTGGTTAACTCACTACAGCCTTCCTAAAATAGCGCCACATGCCCCACTGGACTTACTTCCTAATAACCCTAAGAAGGACGTGTTTCCTACACACGTAAAATGAGTACTATAATAACTATATCCCTAGTGCCCAAGACCTTTCTCAATTTCTGACATTCGCTCGATTTCATGCATGGGACATCTCGCAAAGTGAAATCTAAATAAGGAACCCTCCCATTACACTACTACCTTGCATCGTCGGTCATCAAGATATAACGGCCTAAGGCACACAATCAGGCTCGCTAAAAATCATATCTTATAACCCTACTAATGCGCTTATACCTTTATGTCCTTTCATTTTGGTGAAATAGAAAGCCTAACTAATCGGGGCGCCTACTCTCTGCAAAGTGTTATGAACCTCCTACCCAAAATATATTTCCTTTAAATTTGCTTTCTATTTAAGGCCTGGCTATAAGCCTCAACCCTACTTCCTTTACCTTGCCTCGCCCACATATTTGTGGTGAGAGAAACATTTCCACTACTTTTCCACCGCACATCTACTTTTTATTAGCCCCTAATCATCACATGACTCTCGACTAATTTCACCAAAACCAACATCCTAGCATATAGTAACATCTCTCCACTCCCAACGTTATTAAGGTTCATGCGTGGAGTGTCTCTCAAACGAAATCCAAACAAAGAACCCCTCCGATACACTTCGATTGTGGAGATATGTCAGTGTAAAACATGTAAAATAATAATTCCTGCATACCTTAGACCATATCTATAAGGTCTCAACCCATATCTAGTTGACATATTGCAGAACAACTAGTTCCACCCTGGAACTGCAGATACAATAGCCTTGCAATCATTAGCCTGCTATCGCTCCGATCAATCAAAAATATTTTATACTCCTATAACACATACAAAACGAGTAGTACAAACCAGATATAATTTTAAAATATCAACACCCGCTTTTATAGCGAATGAAGGAAAATAGAACCTCGCTATCACGGAAAACATATAGATATACCCTCTATAATATTACTGATACTGCCACAAAGCTTGAATTACACACCCGAATCTAAGGTTAATAAAATATTGTTACTCAATCTTGCCACACAGAATACACCTCCCTCATTCGAGGTGGAACTCACAGCAATATTCTTGCCAATTACCCTGGCTGCTCCAAATAGTTCCCAGATACAGTACACTTGTCCTAACAGAACCAAAAACTACTTTAATTAATGCCCTATCTAAGCACCCTATTCTTGTCCTTTAACTCCTACCGAGCAAGATCAAAGCGTGTGGTTCTACGTTCCACATCATAATCATTCCCCATCTCTGGTCACCCTGACCATGTTAAGGTTTTCAGTATCTCAGACTCTATAGCCTCGATCCTGACAAACACCCTTGTAGTTACCTTAACTCCTCCAACAAAAGAAAACATGCTACCGGCCTCAACTGCCTTATTTAAAATGAATTTCCCGGGTGGATGTCCACCAATAGGGTTCCACGAACACGACTTGTCCATAAGTGATATCAACACTCACTAGTGAGCCTATCATTTCACTGAAAGACTCTTTTTTCATTATACCTCCCTTAATTCGGTGCAAGGTTTCCTTAACCATATAACTATTTATTCATTATCGGCCTCTGACCGATCCTCATGTGAATACTTGAGAAGCTGCATTCTCTTCATTTCTGATAAATCAAAGGAACACGCTGTTAAAACCATCCATAAGATTCCTCTATAAGCAAAACATCATGCTCCCCCAAATACGGTGACTACCGTTCCCACCATTTCGACATTGCTCCAACGGGTGAAAAAAAATTCCTTAAATTTTCACATTTGGGCATTCCTATACCCCGCTCTAAGCCAAAGCTTATGAGCCATATACTTCCACTGAATGAAGCTACACTGCCTCCGGTAAATATAGTTACTGTACTTTAGTAGTCGTTGTAGCAATCCACGAAAATGCCATGAAGGGAGTGACCTCCATTGCGGTCCTTATCCCCGACTTCAACTTACAATTCTAACTAAGCCCCGCCTCCTGCTGCACTCATAACGGCCTTCTCTAGTCGCCCTTCATCAATCAGTACACGAATCTCGAATGAGCTTGCAAAAGATTTATGAAAATCTTACATTATGGCAGGAGAACTAAATCTCACAAGAGGAATCAACAATCCTAATCCTAAGGCTCTATGTTAAATCAAAAGCAACGCTGAAAGCGTAGTACATTCGCACAGATTCCTAAGGACACTAGAACCTGATGCTCGGATACCATCTGTGACACCCCGCTCTATAAAATAGGAGGTGGCCAGCCCAATACTACAATAAATATAGGAATCATAGATGGTACATTCTTAGCATCACTATCGTAAACATAATAGTACGAGATAACCACCAGTTATTTTAGAAAACGAATGTCAATTAATTTGCAAATTTAATAAAAATAATTTCGACAATCCAATTTATAAAAGAAGGTGGATATATATATATAAAAGTTTAATAATCATTTTACAAAATAATAACCGAATAAGTTGTTGGTTAACAGACTAACACAAACAGGTAACACCAAGTATTACAGTTAAATATAACAGAATATATAATCACAAGACTTGGGCAAAATGCTCGAATGTACAGAGTGATCATAACTAGATTATACGAAAGATTGATGCGTCTATTACAAAAATCCTACAACATCCTCAAAAATGTTGTAGATCCTTGACACTGAGAAAGAAAGATTAACACGAGCGTCCTTGCGGCGGAGCACCTGGGCATAAAAAAGAACCACAAAGGAAACACAAATATAAACGGGTCAGGGCCCGGTTTAATATGATATACGTGTGAATAAAATGCTTAACAGTTATGAATGCCAACATCATAAGAAAGTTTAAATCGCTCTTGACAATAATGATAATCCTCACCTCTCATCTAAGTGCACATCCTAGCGCAATACCAATTATAGTGTTAACTATTCATCAAAGCAAGAAAATAACTAAATTCCATTTTAACGAGTGTTGATGTAAAAAATTAGATCACTCTAATAATTCAATCACAGATAAATGAATAAGACAAAAGATTTTTAAAGTGGTTCAGCCTTATATGAATGGCCTAAGTCCACTGTTGTTTTATTGCTGAGTGTATACAAGAAATTGCGTCCTAGATCCCAAAGTTTGGATTCAGAATCAGCCCCCTCTACAATGAGGATTGTACAATGTATTTATAGCCCTGAGGCTGTAATGTGAAAGGGTAATACATTTAATGATATACATATGAAAGGGTAATACATTTAATGCCCTCTTTGCTTGTGCGTCTGAATGATAAGAATTTAATGAACCAGTTGAACTGTTGGTTATCCATCTATTAATGCTTTGTTCGAGATGCAGCTCGGACCGCCTGAGCTTCTCGGTGCTAATGAGTTCCTCGGAGAGGTCCTGTTCCTCGGAGCATAAGAGTTCCTCGGAGAGGTTTTGTTCCTCGGAGCGTATGATCATCTCAAAAGTGCTTGTTGTTGCCATGTAGATAGCCACGTGTCTTTATATGGTTGGTCCAAGTCAGCAGATTAAATTTGGTATCAACAGAAGCCCCCAATGTTTCGTAGTTCGAAATTTGAGGAATATGGAACATTCTTTCTCGGAATACGGTAGCTTTAAATAGTTCTTCCTATTTTTTAGGATCATCTCCCTTGTATTTATTTCTCCATCTCAATTTGTAGAATCGTGCTTTTTGAACTTTTTTGCTCGCTTCGTTTCCCGCGTCACTTTTCGCCTTTTTAGCCGCTGTTGTTCGCTTTGATTCCCGCGCCAATATTTAATGCCTTTTTAGCCGCAGGTAACGTAATCATCCTTTTTATAATCATTACTTCGCCAGTTCCCAAGGCAAGGTATTTAAACTTCTCAGAGACTTCCATAGTCTTCTATCTTTTCAAATTTTCATCTTAGAGTTTTTCATCGTCTTCTACTCTCTTGTGTACTCATCTCTTCCATCGTCTGTCGTCATCAGCTCTACTCTTTTCCTGTAAGATCTTCTTCCTTCATCTTTATTTCTTTATTCACCATGGTTTATCCTGTTGAGTCTCTTGAGAAATTTTATTCTGATTTTTCCATTCCCTCTTGGGTCGTCTTGGAAGAGCTTTCTGAGCCTTTCAATTATTTCAATTCGGCTGAGGGACATTGGTTCCCCAGTCTCTTTTTTGCTGAGTGTGGATTTTCTTTTCCACCAAATCCTCTGTGTTTGGAATTTTGTCAGTACTTTGATGTTGTTCCTGCACGAATAGCCCCCAACACATGGAGAATAGTTAATGGGGTGCATAAATTAAATCAAGTGCATAGAACTCGTATAGGAATTACAGAAATCATGTACTGCTATTGATGGGCAGTTAATGATAATATTTATTATTTGAAAACTAGGTTTATAAATAGGGCTTTAGTAGTCAATCTCCCTGATGCCAACAGGGATTATTTTGAACATGGGGTTGTTGTAAAAAATTGGCAACACCCTCCTTTAACCGGAGATGAGGTTTACCAGGGTCCCAGATGCCCTCCTTATGGCAATGGGATAGGTTATACTTATTTTATTTTATTTATCTTGAAATCATGTTTGTTTCATGTTTGATAAAATGTGTTACTGATAACAATATCTGTTTATTTGCAGTTGATAACAAGAGAAAGTGCCCAAAAGAAACAGATGTCAATATAAGGCATTTGGGACTTATCTGGGGTCTACATCAAAGGGTTGCTGACGAGAACATTCAATCAGCCTCCTATCTGCTCCAATACAAGAGCTATACAACTTCTTTCACTGCTCGTCCAGTGATCAGTGAAGCAGAGCCAGCACCACCCTCTGCAAGTTCTTCGCCATAATCTCACGTTCCGTTGAGCGAAAGAAAGAAGAAGAGAAGGACTCCTGCTCTATTTGAGAAAACTGCCTCTGGCTCTGGGGAGGTAAAAAGTATTAAGGTTTATCCCCCAAAGGAGGGGACAAAGAAGACTGGTGCAGATCCTCCAGCTGCTCCTGCTAAAGTCTCCGAGAAGGTTGCTGATAAGCCCGCAGTGGCTCCGAGTAGCTCTGCTGCTCCTGGAAAGGTGATTGTGATATCACCGACCAAGGATTCTTCCTTGGTTGTACCTGTTCCCACGAGGAGGCTGAAGAATAGCTCCTCGGTCAATTTGGCTGACACCACCATTCAGCCCCCTGCTGTTGGGACTAAGGTTCCCACATCTTTTCCCCCGAGCTCTGACATGAGCTCGGTAAAGTCCTTGACCATTCCTGAGGTGCAAGGTAATGAAGATAACCTTACACGGGATATGGTTACTTCTTTGACTGCTCGTCATCTTGCTTCAGTAAGTACCTTTACTTTGAACTTTTCATATTTTCCTTTATTATTTCTCATTTTTGTTTCTGACTTTACTTTCTCTTTCTGTTTACAGTTGACGAGCTGTCTCAACATAATCCTTAAGAAGGATGAAGCAATCAAAGTTTCTTGCTCCTCGTCCAGTGTGGAGGGAACTCTGGAAGAAGCTACGAAGTCCTTGGAGGAATCTCGCCAGAGGTATGACACTGATAAAGCAGTCTGGGAGAAGAAACATGCTTCCTCCGAGCAGGAGAAAAATCGGGTTGCTGAGGCCTCCAGGGATTTGGAGAGGAAAGTGAATGTCTTGGAGAAGGCTAACAAAGAGATCGATGTGAAGCTCAAGACTGCTGAGGATTTTGAAAATAAACTCAAGGCTGCTGAGGAGAGGTTTGTCCAACTCCAGGAAGTAGCTCGGCAGAAGGAGGAAGCTGAACAAAAACTGAAGGCTGCTGATGTTTTGCTATCCGAGAAGCTTGCCTTGGAGAAGGCCAAAAGGAAAGCTGCCGTGAAGAAGTCCTTCAGCTCTGACTGGGACAAAGGTTGGGATAAGGGATGTGCTGCCATGGTCTCCCAAGTGGATTATGACAGTGTAAAGTATTTCAGGGACGGATGGGTTGCTGCCCTTCAGGAATTGAAGGTCGACGAGTCATCCGAGCTCTTCCAGAGACACATCCCTGGTCCCCCTCCTACTCCAGAAGAATTAGAAGAGGACGAAGCTACCTCTGAGGAGTCTTCAATGATAGTGGGAGAAAATGCCCTAACCAGTCAGCATGCTGTCGAGCAAGGAGTTTATTCTTCCGAGCAACAGCTGGTGCTCTCCGAACAAGTCATAGTTCCCTCCGAGCAACCGGCCTCCTCTTCCCAACCTCCCGAGAAGGTTTTGGGAGATAAGGATCAGGTGTAGTGTTGTTCGGTTTTCTATTTCTATTTTTCTTTTTTGTTTGTCAAATGTAACTCAAAACTTGTAACTTAAAATTTCATGATCTAATAAAACATGAGTTCTTTCTTCCATACGATTGTCTCTTTTTTATCCTGATCTTCTTGTTGATGATTGTATTTTCTTTGTCTGCTAGTTTCTGGCCAGGATGGATCTGCTATCTGCCAAATATACAAAGCTGATGCAGCAATGTAATGAATATTATAAGGCTGGTCACACAGACCTGAGTGCATCAGAAGTTGCCGACATCCTTGGTCAGATGCTTCAGAACAAGCAGTCGAAGCTTATCAGTACCTGAAGTGCTTACTTGACCGAGTTGTAGCCAATAATGTGGCTTACTATGAAATGATTGAGGATATTAAATGTACCCTAGAAGACCTTCAGAATCAGTACAAGGAATCGACTGCCCTGTTGCATGAAGGGTATGAGAAGAGGTATCAGCAGCTTTCTACCGAGAAGGGCCACGAGAAGCTCATCGCTGGGTATGATGTCAGGGAGAGAACCCTAAAGGGTGAGGTTGAAGTATGTAGACAAATTACCGAGCTGTTGGAGCAAGAGAATAACAATTTGCAGAAAGAGCTAGCACAGTTGAAGTCTGCAGCCTCTTCTTCAACAGCTATAATCCCAGTGACTGACGAGGGATTTTCATTTTTAGAGGTTGAGAATGCAAAATTGAGGCAAGAGTTGGACACCTTGAGGAGGTCGGGCACTTCCACATCTCCTCGGGGACGAGAAAGAGCTCCTCGAGGACGAGGAAGAGCAGTTCGGGTGCTGGTCGAGGAACAGAGGACAGCATATGCCTTGGAGAACCAGGCCTTCCAACTAAAGGCGAAGAACCAGGGGTTATCTGATATGTCAAAGAAGATTCGAGACCTGGAAAAACAACTCTCTGCAAAGATATCAGTGTTGGAAACTAATGAGCTTTTTGTCAATAGTCTCCACGAGAAGCTTGAAAGGCTAACATATCAATTCCACAAACAGCCCAGGGAGTTTTGGATGGCTGGATACAACAAAGCATTATTTCACTTGGATGATCGTATCCAGAATGCCAATAATGGGGGCTACAAGCAAGGCTGGCTGAACGCCTTAGGTGTGCTGAAGCTCGAACAAGGACACTATTTGTGGGACTACCATGATCCCGGGTTGCTCGACTTGCCTTTGCCACCGTTTAATTTGTACATGGAATGGATCCCAGCTCGTGCCATTCCTCGGAGCATAATTGCGAAATACCTTGGTGACTACAATTTATATTCTCAATTTGAGGTATCTCGTCCCGAGCATCTTCTAGATCGACCTTCTGTGATGAACGTCAGGATGCTGAAGGATCTGAACTTCATCAATTCTCCTCAGTCTTTAAATGATCTTCCTGCTGGCGAGGAACCTGTATCGAAAACTGAGGGGAAAAGACCAATAGAATAGGAGTTTTTAATGTAACAGTTAGTATACATTTCAATGTAACTTGTAATTTATTTTGAATTTAATGAAAACTTTCATTCTTACTTGCAAATCTCATTTGCTATTATCTTGTAGTTATCAAATACTTTATATTCATGTATCTCTTATTAAAAAGATATTAATATTGTGTTGTTCATCGACCAACTACAGTTAAAGAGATAATAATATTGTGCTGCTCGATCACTTATTAGTAATAAAAAAGTTACAAGTATTAGTAATGTTGCTCGATCACTTAATAATAAAGTAATGAGTATAAAAATGTTTAAAATTTTTCCAACCAACCAAGGTTGTTAAATTGTGCTCGTCGACCAATTATAGTTAGGGAGAGTTTTTATCCCCGACTAACCATGCTTGGTAAATTTTTGTCTTTTTCATAAAATGTGTCCGACCAACCAAGGTCGATAAATTCTCCTCGTCGACCAACTACAGTTGATACAGTTTGGAATATTTTCTCCTCATCGACCAACTATGTTGGTACAGTTTGGAATATTTTCTCCTCGTCGACCAACTAAGTTGGTACAGTTTGGAATATCTCGTTTCCTAGCCAAACAGGTTGGCATTTTAAGGAATATTTCTCCTCGTCGACCAACTATGTTGGTACAGTTTGGAATATTTCGTTTCCTAGCCAAACAGGTTGGCATTTTTAGGAATATTTCTCCTCGTCGACCAACTATGTTGGTACAGTTTGGAATATTTCGTTTCCTAGCCAAACAGGTTGGCATTTTTAGGAATATTTCTCCTCGTCGACCAACTATGTTGGTACAGTTTGGAATATTTTCTTTGAGTAGTTCAATAAACAGAGAGACTTGCAGAATATTTTCATTTTATTCATACTGATGGAAACTGTGTTACATATACATCACTGATAATACTTGCGCAGATGCTCTGCATTCCATGCATTCTTAAACTCCTCGCCTTCTAAAGTGGCTATTCGATAAGTTCCTGGTCGAACAACTTTTGTAACTCGGTATGGTCCATGCCAGTTTGCCTCTAATTTATTATGCTTTTTAATTACTTTCTTCAGCACATAGTCTCCTTCTTTCAGGTCGCACTTCTTTACTCTCTTGTTGTAAAACAAAGTTGTTCGCTGCTGGTAAGCAGCATTTTTAATGGCTGCTTCTTCTCTAACTTCCTCGAGCATGTTTAAATCCAGTCTTCTCATTAAGTCGCTGACAGGGGAATTGAAATTCAATACCCTGTGTGTTGGGAGACCCAACTCGGCAGGTATGACAGCTTCACTTCCAAACGCCAGCATGTATGGTGATTCTCTAGTTGCTACTCGGGGAGTAGTTCTGTAAGCCCAAAGTACTGATTGTAGCTCGTTGATCCAGTTTGCTTTTGCATCATCCAATCGTTTCTTCAAACCGTTTAGAAGCGTTCTATTTGTCACTTCAGTTTGTCCATTGCTTTGAGGATGGCCTGGTGCTGAATGAACCTTCAAAATGTTTGACTGCTGACAATAGGCGGCAAACTCCTCATTATCAAATTGTGTTCCATGGTCTGTGATGAAGGCATGAGGGAGACCATATCGGCAAATGATGTTCTTCCAAACAAATTGGTAAACCTTCTCGTATGTCATATCAATGAGTGGCTCAGCTTCTACCCAGTTAGTAAAATAATCCACTACGACGACGAGGTGCTTGAACCTTCCTCGGGTCGTTGGCAGTGGTCCAACCAAATTAATCCCCCACATGGCAAATGGCCAAGGGGAAGTTATGGGTGTCAACAATGCTTGTGGAGTTCTTCGGATGGAGGAAAAGCGCTGGAACTTGTCACATTTCTTGGCATAGGCTATACAATCTGCCCTCATCGTCGGCCAGTAGTATCCCTGCGTCATCACCCTTTGTAAAAGTGTCCAACCTGCTACATGTGCTCCACAAGACCCTTCATAGATCTCTTCAATCAAATCTTTCACCTCGGTGGGATGTACACATCTTTGTAAACCTGCCATAATTCATCGTCTATATAAAACACCATTAGTTAGTACATACCGAGCAGCTTTAAACTTCAATTTCTTGGCTGTAAGCTTGTCAGTTGGCAACTCTCCTTCCTCGATATATACCCTGATGGGATCCATCCAAGATGGTCCTAAATCAAGGGTGATAAAATTCATCCTCAGATATTCATCTATACTCCGACCATTCAACACTTCAATTGGGATTGTTCATCGTAACTCGGTGCGAGTAGCCAATGCTAGTCGAGCCAGGGCGTCTGCTCTTGCATTCTCCATTCTTGGTATTCTGACCAGCTGAATAGCGATAAATTCTGATACCAGTCCCTTTGCCTTTGCATGATATCTGATCATTAATTCTCCTCTAACTGCATATACCCCCATCATTTGGTTTACAATCAGTTGAGAGTCACTGAAGATCATAACTTGCTGCGCCTCCATAATTTTTGCCAAATTAAGTCCTGCAATCATGGCCTCATATTCAGCCTTATTGTTGGAAGCTTTAAATTGGAAACGCAAAGCGTATTCCATGTCGACCTCATCTGGAGTGCTCAAAACTATCCCCGCGCCACATCCTGCAGTGCAAGATGAGCCATCTACATATAGCCTCCATATAGGTAACTCGGCTTCAAATTTCTGATCAGTCAAAGTTCCTCGGTGAAATATTTTCTGCTTCTTTTCATCCTCCCCTGATTTTTCTCGCTCCTCGTCGATCATTTTTTCTTGCCCTTTTACCAACCGAGGTTGGTCTGAGCTCGAATTTAATGATCCTGTAACATCCACTTGTCCTTTTACCAACCGGAGTCGGTCTGAGCCAGTGTTTGTTGATCCTGTAACATCCACAGGTTGATCAGCGAGCAGCTTTTGCTCCTCGGGGGTATCAGGATAGGTGAACTCCGCTATGAAATCTGCTACAGCTTGCCCTTTTAGTGATGACCGGGGTTCATAAGTTATATCATATTCATCAAGCTCTATTGCCCAGTACATCAATCTCCCTGATTTTTCTTGCTTGTGAAGGGCTTGTCTCAATGGCATATCAGTATATACTATTATGGTATGAGCCTGAAAGTATGGCCTCATTCTCCTACTCGCCTCAATCAGTGCCAGTGCCAATTTCTCCAGCCTTGGATATCTGATCTCTACTCCTCGGAAGGCCTTACTTGTGTAGTAAATTGGCTTTTGTACTCCGTTCTCCACTCTGATCAACGCCGAGCTAACTGCATTCTCGAACACTGCAAGGTACAAATATAATTTTTCTCCCATCACCGGCCTGGATAATAGTAGGGGTGCTCCCAAGTATCTCTTAAAGCCATGAAAAGCCTTCTCACATTCATCATTCCACTCAAAAGTCTTTCTGAGTGTCTTGAAGAATGGGAGACATCTATCAGTTGCTCGTGACACAAATCTATTGAGTGCAGCTACTCGTCCAGTGAGACTCTATACTTCCTTCTTCGTTGTTGGAGATCGCAGCCCTATTAGAGCTTTGATCTTTTCAGGATTTGCTTCAATGCCTCGTTAATTGACAATGTACCAGAGAAACATGCCTTCTCGTACTCCAAAGATGCACTTCGTCGGGTTCAGCTTCATTTGATATTTATCTAGTTGATCAAAAGTTTGGCTTAAGTCAACTAGATGATCGGCAGATTTCTTGCTTTTTGTCAGCATGTCGTCAACATAGACTTCCATATTGTCACTGATTTGTTCAGCAAAGACCTTGTTCATCAGCCTCTGATATGTCGCACTTGCATTTTTTAAACCAAAAAGCATAACATTATAACTATAAGTTCCCCTAGGGGTAATAAAAGAAGTACTTTCCCTGTCTTCAAGTTTCATTTTAATTTGATTGTAGCCAGAATAAGCATCCATGAAGCTCAGCAACTCGTGTCCCGAGGTAGCGTCCACCAGTTGATCAATTCGGGGCAATGGAAAATGATCCTTTGGGCATGCTTTGTTGAGGTCGGTGAAGTCCACACACATCCTCCATTTGTTGTTTTTCTTCTTTACCATCACCACATTGGCTAACCAATCTGGATATTTAACATCTTCAATAAAGCAAGCTTTCTGGAGCTTCTCGACTTCCTCATGTATGGCTTGATTCTTTTCGAGACTGAATACTCTTCTTCTCTGTTTCACAGGTTTGATCTCCTTATTCACATTGAGCTCGTGACATAAGAAGTTTGGGTCTATCCCAGGCATATCTTCATGACTCCATGCAAAAAGTTTGTCTTCTGCTTCTAAGGAAAGTTATCAATTCTTGTTTTAATGAGGCTTCCAACGATGAACCTATTTGAGTAGTTCTCTAAGGGTGCTCGTCGTCCAGAATGATGTTTTCAGTAGCTTCCACCACTTGACCCTTCACGAGTTGCGATTCATCTCGAGGATCCAAAGTTTCAATTTCTGCACCTTCATCCACTTGATAGGTAGTAGTTTTTTTCTTTGATTCTTCCAGTTCTTCTTGGTCGGCGGATGAATAATATCACTCCCGAGCTACTTTCTGATCACCTTTCATAACTCCTACTCCAAAGTTTGTTGGAAATTTTAGGCATTGATTCACTGTAGATGGTACAGCCTCGAACTTCTTCAACCCTACCCTTCCCATGATGATATTGTACGACGACTGGACATTTTTATCCATCACGAAAAAGCGTATTCTTTCTGTCCGACAAGCAGGCCACGTACCAATGAATATATCCAACTTGATCGTCCCAAGTGGAAACACTTTCTCGCCAGCAAAATCGATGAGATGTCTGTGGTAAGGCTCCAGTTGAGATAGCTTTAAATTTAAACTATCGAAACACGAGTAGAACATGATGTCTGCCGAGCTACCATTATCGACCAGTACTCTTGAAATCATTACCTCCTTCATTCTCATTTTGATCACTAGTGGGTCGTCATGAGGATATAAAACTCCTGCAAGATCATTCTTCGAAAACCCGATGACCAATTTTTCTTTGTTCACCTTTCTCGGGCGATCTTCCTCAGCTAAATTAATTCGCTGAATGTACGAGCAAGCTTGAGCCTCTCCAAGGTAAGCTTTTCTTTCTGCAGTAAGGTCTCCTCCTCCTTCATCTCCTCCTGTAATGACATTACAATTAAATGACCCAAAGCGTATTTAAAATACCTCTCGTTCTGGCTGCCTTGGTTTCTTTGGAAGATCGGGGTCATCATCTGGATCATCTTCATGGTTTCTCTTCTTTTTCTCCTCTGCCTGACGAGGAGATCTAGACCTCTATCTAGCTCGGTCATTGTTTCTTCTTTCTCCTCCCCGATCAACATACTTTGCTAGCTTTCCTCGTCGGATGAGTGTTTCAATTTCGTTCTGAAGAGCTATGCAATTTTTGGTCATATGGCCATTATCCTTATGGAACTCGCAATATTTCTCCCTATTCCTCATGTCAGGGTCTGACTTCATTTTCTTTGGCCAGTTTAACTCCTCGCTGTTCTTAATTTCTTCCAGGACGTGGTTGATATTTGCCTTCAAAGGCGTGTAATTATCAAATTTCTTTAAGACCTCCCATGACGACCTACTTTTGGAATGTTTGTCACTACCATTGTTCTTATGCTCTTTCTTCTTAGCTTTATCACCTTCCACCTTGGTTTCTTTGGCATCCATATTCTTCTTCACAGACATAGCCTCCTCGGCATTCATAATCTTGGATTCTTTTCCCATCAGGTCCGATATGGTTCGAGGTGGATCTTTGGCCAAAGTGTAGTACAACTTGTTCGGCAGTAGTCCACTCATCAAAGCAGTAATAGCTGTCTTCTCCTCGTAATCAATGACTTTGAGTTTCTCATTATTAAAACGAGTTATATAATCTCTGATACTCTCACCAGCCTTTTGTCTAACACTTAACAAATGTGCTACTCGTTTAACTGGCTTTGCTCCAAAGCAGAAATTCCCAATGAATAACTCGGCCAATTGAAGAAAAGTTGAAATCTTACCCCGAGGAAGATTATTATACCATATCTGAGCAGATCCGGTAAGCGTTCCCGAGAATGCCCTGCATCTCATCTCGTCTGGGATAGCATAGATGTCGGCAGCAGCTTGATATTGTTCTATATGAAGGACAGGGTCAGTCTTCCCATCGTACGTGGGAGTCACAACAAGTGCTTTGAACTTTGATGGTGTTGGAAAATCAACAATATCCTGAACAAAAGGTGTTCCTTGAACAAAGGTTCGTTGTAGAGGGTTCTTGGCCTTAGCCATTTCCCCTAATCTATCCTCTAACCTCTGAATAGATCCTTTCCATGCATCATTTCCTTCCTCGGGCCTATTGGTTCGAGCAACTGATCGCGTTGAAGTGGCATCCTGGGATTTATCTTGACGAGCAGTTGGTCGGTCAGCGGATCCATCTTGACGAGCAACTGGTCGCGACTGGATAGATCCTTCCCTTAAATTTAATGGTCGTCGAAAGCTCCTCGACACTGCATTAAGAGGACTTTTGTTCCTCCTAGGGCCTAATCGATCAAAAGGAGAGGCCCTACTTAATCTTTCCAATGCACTGGCCCTTTCCAGGGAAAGGGTGACATGTTGTTCAGTATCTGTGGCTCGCACAGACGAAGTTCGTCCAGGTTGATAAGAAAAATCTTGAGATTCATCATTGCGATATGAATCATTACGCCTAGTACGCAAAGAAGGCGCACGGGTATTTCTTTGAATGCTTCGTGATCCGGAATGGGCTGGCGCACCGCCATGGAGGGTTTGTATGAGTTGTCGCATCGTTTCTTGCATGACGGTCTGGCCCTGAGCCAAATTTGTCATCATTCCAGTCAGATCTGGAATAATTGGTGGAGCAGATGGATTTGGAGGGGTTCCAGTGTTTCAATTACTGGATTCAGGTATATCGGCCATTGGTAATGGATTATTTTTTATGAGAAAACGATTTTACCAGTCGTTCCCACAGACGGCGCCAATCTGTTGATGTAAAAAATTACATCACTCTAATAATTCAATCACAGATAAATGAATAAGACAAAAGATTTTTAAAGTGGTTCAGCCTTATATGAATGGCCTACGTCCACTGTTGTTTTATTGCTGAGTGTTTGGGAATTCTCGATTACAAGAAATTGCATTCTGGATCCCAAAGTTTGGATTCAGAATCAGCCCCCTCTACAATGAGGATTGTACAATGTATTTATAGCCCTGAGGCTGTAATGTGAAAGGGTAATACATTTAATGATATACATATGAAAGGGTAATACATTTAATGCCATCTTTGCGTGTGCGTCTGAATGATAAGCATTTAATGAACCAGTTGAACTGTTGGTTATCCATCTATTAATGCTTTGTTCGAGATGCAGCTCGGACCGCCTGAGTAGTTCGGACCGCCTGAGCTTCTCGGTGCTAATGAGTTCCTCGGAGAGGTCCTGTTCCTCGGATCAAAAGAGTTCCTTGGAGAGGTTTTGTTCCTCGGAGCATAAGAGTTCCTCGGAGCGTATAAATACCTTGCCTTGGGAACTGGCGAAGTAATGATTATAAAAAGGACGATTACGTTACCGGCGGCTAAAAAGGCATTAAATATTAGCGCGGGAATCAAAGCAAACAACAGCGGCTAAAAAGGCGAAAAGTGACGCGGGAAACGAAGCGAGCAGAAAAGTCCAAAAAGCATGATTCTACAAATTGAGATGGAGAAATAAATACAAGGGAGATGATCCTAAAAAATAGGAAGAACTATTTAAAGCTACCGTATTCCGAGAAAGAATGTTCCATATTCCTCAAATTTTGAACTACGAAACAGGGCTTCTGTTGATACCAAATTTAATCTGCTGACTTGGACCAACCATATAAAGACACATGGCTATCTATATGGCAATAACAATCACTTTCGAGATGATCATACGCTCCGAGGAACTCTTATGCTCCGAGGAACAAAACCTCTCCGAGGAACTCTTATGCTCCGAGGAACAGGACCTCTCCGAGGAACTCATTAGCACCGAGAAGCTCAGGCGATCCGAGTTGCATCTCGAACAAAGCATTAATATATGGATAACCAACAGTTCAACTGGTTCATTAAATGCTTATCATTCAGACGCACACGCAAAGAGGGCATTAAATGTATTACCCTTTCATATGTATATCATTAAATGTATTACCCTTTCACATTACAGCCTCAGGGATATAAATACATTGTACAATCCTCATTGTAGAGGGGGCTGATTCTGAATCCAAACTGTGGGATCCAGAACGCAATTTCTTGTAATCGAGAATTCCCAAACACTCAGCAATAAAACAACAGTGGACGTAGGCCATTCATATAAGGCTGAACCACTTTAAAAATCTTTTGTCTTATTCATTTATCTGTAATTGAATTATCAGAGTGATCTAATTTTTTACATCAACAACGAGCTTAAATTGCAGTCTTGTAAATATGACTTCACAGGTCCATTCCTCATTAGGAAACTTAATCCGTATAATTGATTTATAAATGCATTAGCTATTTATAAAATGACACTACCGTGAGAATAGTTACAGTCAAAATATAGCGATTCTACGACCATCCTTCCGGGAGTCACCCCACTGGATGCGCCCCTAAATGGCTATCATCTTCCAGGGCCTATAACCAAGACCACTTGGGCATCCTAAATCGCGTTGCATGGGAAGCGGCCATATACCCTCGACAGTGAGTCATAACCATACCCGGAATTACCTCACTTCGAATAAAATAACAACACAATGTAACCACCGGTCCTATGGCCGAGGACTATATTCTCCCTGCATTCACTAGCCAGGGGACATCACCTCATGCGCGTAACTTCCCTTATGATAGCATTTAAAGAGGTATGTATATGCATGCCATAATCACAAGATATGCCAATTTTAAAACATCCACTTTTTAAATTTTCGAAATCATATGTGCTTAGCAATATGTGCCAATTTAAAATATATATATTTCTTATTTTCGAAACCATAGGTGTTTAACAACATAAACCACAACATTTAATTGTCCCCATATTAGTCTCCGAGAGTTAACGACATCCCTATAAGCCACCAAGTATAATTTACCTCCTACAAATCTCTAAAAGTCCAAAACTATGTAACCCTATTTTTCCCTAGTCCTAGACTAGCTTACTAAATGAAGAAACTACCCTAACTTCTATTAAATAGCCCCCGAAATAAGCCCAATTACCCCCATACTAATTTAGGGTATTAATCCTCCTAATATAAGACTCTAATAAAGGTTCCTAAACATCGAACCTAAAAGAAAAGGGCTAAAAACTAAGTTGGAAAAATCCTATAGAACAGCAGGATTTTCGAATCGATTCGCCCAAAAAGAGAATTGATTCGGCTAAGAAAAACTAGCCTTCTGTCTCAGCCCGAATCGATTTGGCCTTAACCTGAATCGATTCGGTTCCTCAGACCTGTAGCCAACATTATTAGTGAATTGATTCGCTGAGGAGACGAATCGATTCACCCTGGTCGAAGAGCCCAGTTATGGCTACGGGTTAATATAAACCCTAAATCCCCCAAATCCAATTCTTCCATCTAATCTCAACATCATCAACTAATAATTTAACCAAATCATTCCTACATAAAAACTAACTAATAATTCCATATCATATTTAAATCAATGTTTAAGGGTTTAAACACCAAAAATCATCAAAACACATAAATGGTTTAAATCTACAAAAACACTACTATCAATACATATTATCCACACTAAATCATACATTTGCAAGTTAGAAACTTGCCTCAAGGTTGTAGTCTCGGATTCTCTTTCGATAGCAACAATTCCAAGCACAAATCTTCAATTCTCTCTTTCTATCTTCTCTTTCTCCCAAGCTCTCTCTTCTCTCTAACTCTCTCTAAGTTTAGGAACACATAAAGTGAGAAATAAATTATCTTGAAAGACTAAATACCCAAATACATTAAGTCAAGCATTTAAATTCTACTACATAATTAAAATGACTCGTAACCCCATAATTAAGTTATAACTAGTTAAAAGTGTCCCGGAACCCAAAATATAACTTGGCACTTATTTTGACTATCTCAACCATTTTCGGACTAACCGTACCCTCTAAATCGGCATCCGGAATATCATAAATTATTTCGTGTTCAAACGTCATATTAATTTATTAATAATGATCCAATTGGAATATAAGTGATAACCGTCGCTTAAAGCACAACGACGTAATAAAAATAATATGATGCTATTTACATTCACATAACAGTAAATATGCAAAACTCAGTAAATATCATCCCTCAAATCATTTAAAATAATATTCACTTCAACTTTCTCTATTTTATATAATTAACCCCGAAGGCAAATTAATATAAAAGTAATTACTCATAAATAAGGGGTATTACAAATCCTTCAAATAACCAAACTTGGTTGTAACAGGGTTGTCGAACCGGTTCCGCTTGAGGGGGAATCGGTTCGCCCCGACAGAACAACCCAGTTCATCCATGGTGAATTTCAACAAAGTTTCATCCGTCTAAACTTCCCCAAAATTCAATTTTCTCCCGAATTCTCACTCCCCATAAGTCTTAAACATGAATCAATCCATTTTCATATTTAATTCATCTACGCATGATCAACTACATGGGACTTATCCTTATATTCCAAATAATAATTCATAATTTCTCAATCATTTTAAAAGCAAGATTTAATCTTTTTATGTGGGATCTTATTTTCAGATTTCAAATCTTATAATTCACACATATTTTCTATCAAATCATTTCTCCAAAAACCCATTTGCATATGAATCACACCCAAAATAATTTTCTCAAACTATGATATGAATTGAAAACTATACATAACTATTTAATAAGATAATTACATGCCTTAAAATTCATTGGGGCTGATTTCTTGTAGCAAATCCTCTAAAGTGATGATAATGTTTCCTCAAATTTCTTCCTTTTGATCCTCTTTCGCCTACTTTAGCAATTCTTCCTAACTTTCTTCTATTTTCTCTTCACTTTCGCTCTAACCTTTGATATAACTCAAAGAAAACCTTTAGTATTGTAAAATGACTAACAATATTACCCTAACCCTTCATTATATAAGTTTAATCCCGAATTTTCCTTTTCACCTTCCTTTAAAATGACTAAAATGCCCCTATACGAGTCTCGACTAGTTTAAAAAGTCCTCAGAACCTAATCACTACCATGGGTACTTAATTTTGACTATTTGATATATTTCGGATCAACCGTGTACTTGAAATCATCATCCGAGTCACTCATCATCAATTTACTATCTTATTCCCAACACGACCCCACACGCGCATCCCGAATAAGATATTATTAACTTGTCACTTTTACTCACATACGGCATGATATAAAGTAATGTAATTTCATTTACTTATCACACAAGTAAATATAATAACACATAAATATTAATCCATTTCTCGCTAATTAATATTTATTTAACTTCACTTTATTTTTATAATTTATATTATACCTCTAATACAATAGTATTAGAGGTTTTAATAGCATTTAATACAATATAATCTTTCTGTTATTAAACTTACACCAATAATCAATAACAAAACATTTGCAATTGTAAGAAACGAAAAGTCCTCTTGAAACCAAAGCAATCAGTTGCCTAAAAAACAAGCATTCCTTTCTCTCAGATACACACCTCCCTTTCTCTCTTTTGACTTTTCCTATCCATCTCTCTCTCTATCATATTAAATATCAAATCCCACCCACATTCATACAATATATGCGTTTTGAAATAACAAAATACGATTAAAAAAAAGGCAAATACGACCTTTTTAGCTTCTCAGTCTCAACAATATGTATAAAATTAGAATTCGTGATGGCTTCGAATCTGAAAAACGATCCTCCTACAATAGTATTAGAGGTTTTAATAGCATTTAATACAATATAATCTTTCTGTTATTAAACTTACACCAATAATCAATAACAAAACATTTGCAATTGTAAGAAACGAAAAGTCCTCTTGAAACCAAAGCAATCGGTTGCCTAAAAAACCAGCATTCCTTTCTCTTTGATACACGCCTTCCTTTCTCTCTTTTAACTTTTCCTATCCCTCTCACTCTCTATAATCTTAAAAATCAAATCCCACCCACGTTCATACAATATATGCGTTTTGAAAAACAAAATACTACAAAAAAAGGCAAATACGACCTTTTTAGCTTATCAATTTCAACAATAGGTATAAAATTAGAATTCGTGATGGCTTCGAAATGTATCCTGAAGGAACTGAAAGATCTGAAGAGACATGTTCCACTGGCAATCGACTATCATGGGCCCTACTGATGGCTCAAATATCTCTTTCAAATATATTGCATTTGCATAAATGTGTATAAAACCTTGCTACATTTTATGTCTCTTTCAGAGGGTTGGGTGAATAGTTTGGTTTACTGGAATCTTTGTTATTGGGCTTGGAAAAAAACAAAATTCGTGAGTGATACTCCTTCACACCCACCTTTGCTTGTGTTATAATGACATACTTCTACTCACAAATTTCATTTTTGAAAGGGTAGATTGAGAGTTTCAAATAGGTGAGTCATTGCCTTTTAATTCTATTGTAAATGATCTCTTACATTTGTATCCTTATTAGAAAATAAAGTGGGTTGTGTTGGATATATGACTTTATGATGGGGTTATTTTGATTTTTGTGATATGATGAATAAGAAGATAAAATGGGTTGTTTTGGATCCACGACCTTATGGTGTGTATGAGGATGTCAAAGCCAAATTCAAGCACTTGAGTCTTTAATGCAAGATTATCATCACTTGTATAAGGTAATTTCTTTTGTATTTTTTTGTTTGTTTTTTTATTTCAAGATTTAAAACTTCTTTTTTAGGGTATTATTGTGGATTTGTATGTGGTTGGATTAGTTGATTTTTGTAATACGTTTTTGGTGTTTGCAAATTATATAGTTATTATCTATGGGTTATTGTTATTTTTGTTAATGGAACAAATTAACGATTTATTAGATTGCCTTCGTATAAATGATTGAAATAGTGTCAAACCCGAATAAACAATCTTTTTGCAAAAAAAAATGATTGTTTTAGTTTTTCGGTGTATTGACGATGATGGTACGAAATACATTGGAAAAAAACTCTGATAAATATGAAAAATAACATAAAAACATTTTAAATTAAAAAAATATCCACCAAAAATCTTTTATAGTTTTTTTAATAAACAGTTTTTAGGGTGGGAAGTTAAATCAAGTGAAAAAAACGTCACTAAAAATAGTTTTAATTTATAGTTTTTACAATTTTTAATAAAATAAGTTACTAAAAACCCAACTTTCATTTATAGTTTTAGAAAAAACAGTTTTTATTTACAATTTTAGAAAAAAAACTTTTATTTACAATTTTAGAAAGATAAGTTATTAAAAAGTTAGTTTTCATTTATAGTTTTAGAAAATATTTTTATTTATAGTTTTAGAAAGATAAGTTACCAAAAAATTAGTTTCGATTTATAGTTTTAGAAAAACATTTTTTATTTACAGTTATACAAAAATAAACTCCTAAAAATAAATTTTATGTACAGTTTTAGAAAAATAATTCTTATTTAGAAAAAAAGTTATTAAAAAAATATACAATTTTTTTTAGAAAAAACAGTAAAAAAAGTTCCTTGGTGAATATTTTAAATCACGTAAATAAAAACTGTATTTAAAAAAAATATCAAATTACTTTTTTATTGTTTTTTAATACCTTATTTTTTTACTTGATTTAATTTCTTTTTACAAAAAATATTTTTTATTTACTTGATACATAGTATTTGCCCAAAAGACTTTTTATTACTTTTTTTCCTATAATCATTGTGCTAAAAAGAGTTTTTTGGTGTTTTCAGAAATTTAAATGATATTTTTTCATTTAAAATGTTTTACTATGATTTAAAATATTTTTCTTTTATTTCTGGATTTATCAGAGTTTTATTAATATATTTTCATACTTTCTAAATGTTTTCCCTATTATTATCAATTTTTATAAGTTTTCCCCATTTTTTATAAGTTTTTTTAATTTATATTTATTTTCATGATTTTCAAATTTTAAAATATTTTTACTAATGTTAAAAAATTTTAACTATTTTTCTAAAATTTTTGGATTTTAAAATAATATTGAATGATTTATTATGTCATTTTCATTTTTAAAACTTTTATTTTGTTTTGGATTAAAATGGGAACGAATTTTTTTTTTCTTTCAAATGTAATCTTTTACTTCAGTATTCTTAAATTTGAGAATAATAGTCAATGAACATCAACAATGACGCTTGGAATGATGAAGACGTTTTAAATTTGTAAAATGCTTTCATTATATTTTGGGTTTTCCTTCATAAAATAGAGTTATGGAGATACATATTTTCACAGCTAATGTTTGGTATGTCAATGTTATGTCAATACATATGTCACTTTTATATAATGAAATATTACTTTAATGGGAATATATTAATATAATATATCGCCTTCAATAATATTCGGAACATGCATTTGGGCCCACATATCATGCGGGGACAATCCATGACATGGCCTCTGCTATCCACGGTACAGTGAAAAAACATTTTAACCATGTCCCAAGTGGAAAATGCTTTAAAAACCCTTTGCGAAACTTGTGGGCTCTTGCTATATTTGGCAATCTTGACCTTTCTATTCTCACAAGCCACATATATAGGCTCACTGCAGACCGGACACTCATCCATCTTTCCATTCTCATTGAGGTATAATATGCAATCGTACTTGCATTCATGAATAGATTTTTACTTCAAAACCAAACCTTTCAAATTCTTCTTCATGCTAGGATAATTGTCTGGTAACGTGTTCTCTTTTGGGAGAATGTCTTTAACCCACTCAAGAATTCTAGTTACGTTGTTGCTCGACAAATCAAATTGACTCTTCAAATTATGCAACCCAATCATTGCATATAATGCCGAGTGATCTTTATTACAATCTTTATAAAATGGTCTAGCTATATAGGCTTTCAACCGTATGTATTCTTGATTAACTGGTAATTCAGCATAAAGTTGGTCATTGACTTGGTCATGATGCACATTACCTGTATCCACAGGTTGGTGATTTTGATGGTGCTGTACTCAATAATCATCATCAATTAGGTCAGTTAAAGGATGATGTGTTGGCAAATCATGTACCACTTCCACTCAGTGGGTTTTTGTTATGCGGTTGGGCACCAGTAATTCTTTTAAAACATAAGGTATATTTTTTTCAACGTGGTATGTCCATATCTTTTGGTCTTGCAAAATTCTCCACTTTAATAAATGTCACTCAACGCCTTCTAAAGACTTATATTTTTTGTTCATACAACGGATGCATGGACATGGAATCTTGTCACTTTTAAGATTTGGAGGTACTCTAATATATAGGCATGGACATGGACATATATATAGGCATTTTAATATTTGGAGGTACTCTAATCTCTTAGAGCCAAAATATCGGGGCTCGATGCCCCCTCCAAAAAATGTCTCTATCGAAGGTTTCTCCGATATGTTCTCAACTGTTCAGCAACCCTGGAAAGAACCTTTTGCTTTGAACAGTCGGGGAATGAAAAATGCTGGCTGAGTTGGTCATAAATGTTATCCTTGATGGCTTAATCAACTGCATTCCAATTATCTGCTCCTCTAACTCCCGCATTCATTTTCCCATGTGACAAACACTAGGATTTAAAGATCTGGATGTCATTTTTATTGCTAATAGGATTATTCTCGATAAGGGAGAACCTAATGGGCTTCTTCTCATTTGATCGGGAGGTATTGGGAGTGTTGGGTGCGGGAGTTGGAGTAATAAGGGTTTATTGCCTACTCATAGCTGGAATAGTGGACTGAACCAATGATGGAGTAGAGAACTGCTCACTATGTGGTAATGATAATTCTCATTGGGGTGCAGGATATGAGAATCACGGTTGAGGTTTCACCAAATCACTTGGTATGTTTTGTCCATTGCCGCCCAACATTATCTATAAAAAAATAATAAGCGACGAAATCATTATAATAATATGAAATTATAACTAACTAATAAAGTTTATGACTATATATATCTATCTACCTTCTCACAATAAGACTTTAAAATATGTTCAATGTGTTTGATCTCCATCCATTCGGTATTAGTATTTAAAAACCTATAGATTTTTTCGTGTGTCTAACTAGGAGGAAGTGTATCCATGATTGATGTAAAATGTTCGTGATATGAAGTCAAAATCCCATCTTTTTCAACTTATTGACAAGATTCAATTTAACGTGAATTTTAGTCAATGCTCTTTGTACATAGTTTTATCCACAATGGATGAATCCTTTCTTCTGCCTTCTTAAACAGCGTAAGCCAGGTCAGGGCTACGTTGGGTGATCGAGCGCGAAAAGTAGCGTCGCGTCAGAACGCTAATCGTTGTTTTCGTTTCTCCTACTCAATACAAAAACCTAAACTACGACTGAAATTGCGAGGAAAGTATAGCGGTAAGTCGGGTATCGTAAGAAATCCACAGGGAGTGATTAAATTTTAGATTTTAAATGCTTTAAAACTTCAGGAATAAAAGTGAAAAATAAATAAATGAAAAGGTGATGGTTGGGAAAGGTGAATAAAGAAAAATAGAAGTTACGCTACACAAAAGTAAAGCGAGAATCGGGATCGCATTCTACCACACGGATCGAAATAACTACTAATTAGAGTTAAGGCTCGAAAGCAATTAATTGAGCATTTTCAATTAAGCATAAACATCACACAATAAGGAATTCAATCCAAGTTGCGAGATTAAACATTTAATCAAAAATGGTCACACGCGGATTAAATTCGGATTGTAGCTATAAACACTAAAGTTGCGTGACAAATAAAGTTAAACGCATAACAATCCAACTTTAATACACGCGGTTTCAATTAAATGCAATTTTACACGAAACCCTAACTTTCGAGGTCCAAACCCGCAAATGGCGGAACGAAATCCCGACCCTATTTATCTAAGGGTGCATGACGAATTAAACTAAATTACGTTAATTAAACTAGGAAAGCAAGAATTAAAGCAATTAAACTAACTACAAAGCATGGAACTAAATTACGAAGCAAGGAAAGATGAAATACAAGCTATATTAATGAGAGGGTGAATGAATAGTCAACTTACAATCCAAATGGGGTGTCAAACCAAAGGTAAATGAAGAAGAAACAAGCAAAAACCCCAAAACCCTAAGCTATTCTAACCTAAAATCATTCATCTACTAAATATGTTATTATTACAACAAAATTGCTTTATATAGTAAGTTGGAATAAAAGAAAAGAAGAAAGAAAACAAATGCAAAATATCTGCTGAAAAACAGGGGATCGATCGATCGATTATTTTTCGGCATTTCAGAATGGTCGATCGATCGACCAAAATCATCGATCGATCGATCAAGCAGGGGTGAGCCAAGCAGCAGCACACTGCATTCTTTTCTTCCTCTTTTCTTCTCCTCTTTTGCTTTCCTTATTTTTCCTTCCGCTGAAATCGCCGTAACTTCTTCATACGGACTCAGAATTGCGCACCGTTCGCGGCCACCCGAAGCTAACGAGGAGGGATACAACTTTCATGAAATGTTGGGCCAGGTACCCAAGCTGTGAAATGACTAAAACGCCCTTGAACGTGCGATTGTGTTCGAAACTTCACCGGAATGTGTCCGAATTCCATACTTAGTACCTAAATACCTATAAAGGCCCAATTATACCTCATATAGCATGTTAACAATATAAACCGAGGTTGTCTGGTTAACGGGCTTAAATATAGAGATTAAGGTACTCGAGGGGGCTAATAACGCATAGGTTAATGGGTGAAATACGCAATATTTGCGTCGTATCACACCCCCTAACTTACACATTGCTAGTCCCTAGCAAAGAAATAAGAAACTACAAGAACTACAAGTAAACCAAAGGTAGGATACAAGTACAAAATGGGATGAAAAAGAAATAAAAAGATAAGGCCACTTTCGCGGGCGAACGTTTGCATTTAGCATATG
Source organism: Sambucus nigra (assembly GCA_949130495.1). Classification (NCBI taxonomy): domain Eukaryota; kingdom Viridiplantae; phylum Streptophyta; class Magnoliopsida; order Dipsacales; family Adoxaceae; genus Sambucus; species Sambucus nigra. The sequence goes on from OX422223.1 coordinate 127,969,997, forward strand.
CAATAAGCCGTTAAACCCCTAGGTTACCCTAGTGGACGAGTGTTATCTCATGAGGGTTTTCAGGGATGGTACCCACAAACATCAAATGGTTTCCTCAAAATATGCCCAAACCAACATGCGACAAGCCCAACAATAGCGAAAAGGATTTCATACGCATTATTAGCACATTGAATGAATTCAAACAAAAGTCCAAATCATTAACATTATAGAATGCACCTCATATAATTGAAACTTTAAAATGTGGGAGGGGAGCGAGCACATGCAAAGTATGATTTGGCGAAAAACTTAAATAAATCGGATAATTAACATGAAAGTATGCATGTATTCAATCCTCACGGGCATTACACTCATCAAGCGAATTTACTCGAAACAGGGAGGTAACACACGGAACATGTGGGCTAAAGAGTAAATGTAAATGGAAACTAGGCCGCACACATGTCACAAATGAAGAACGCTATATATACAATGAAAAATTGTAATCTGAATGAAAGGATACCGCACACTAAAAGAGACGAAATGCAGTTTCATAGATTATCACAGCTATTATGACTTTTGAATTACATGCACCTAAGATCACATAAGACTTGTATAAGGTTGTAATGTACGTTAGGCTAGGGTACGAAATGAAGGAATGTATGTACGGATTCAAAGTGTTCGGAATGAAAACTCGGGATAATGGGAGAATGCGGGCAATATCAAAATTGGAAAACAGGTTCCAAACGTCATTAGATATATCATCGGGGAGAATAATCAAAGCTTATTGAACACTATACACAACATTTACAACTTTCTCTTTTTCTTTTTCTTTTTCTTTTCTTTTCTTCTGGTTCTCATGTTTTATTTTCTTTTCTTTTGCTTTTTGCTTTTTCTTTTCTTTTTCACTACTCTTTCTTCTCTTTCATCACTCTTTTCATGCTCAAATTGCAACCACACTACCATAACATCATCCAATCCTAAGTATCATTCCAAACAAAGGTATGAAAGGTAATATGTATGGTTTATAACTCCAATTTGGAGTTGGTTATGGGATTTTGGGTAATGAAATGAAAGGCTAATATTTAGGCTCAAAGGGGTTGACTAGGGAAACTTATAAGGTGAGGTCAAGGCTAGTATGGTTGATATAACAAAGATGGCCTATGACCATTTCATAAAGTTTACGCAATTCTCGAGTCAAAAAAATATATGAAAATCATGCTCCAGTAACACATTTCATGAATGAACTCAATTGATGAACGATCAAATGAAAGAATAGAGAGATTACCGACGAATTCAATATTTTCAAAAAGGAAAGAATCGTGTATACACTCACAAATGACGAAAGGTACAAAGTTTACTCGGTGTAAGTATATACAATGCAACAAAAGATTACCGAGTTATAAAAATCTTAAACCAAATCAATATAACCATAAACGTGCATGTGCTCACGGGATAAAGTTAAATTCATGAAGTTATTCACAATATCAATGATTTGTGGACTAAAGTCTAATAACTTGTAAAATCGAGAACATGCATCATTGAGTTGTCAATCGGATCGGGCAATTATTAAAATTTATCATCGGAAACAAGGCAAAATGCCCAACAAACGAGAAAAAAGAAAGAAAATATTTTTGAAAATTTTTAATTTTTAACAAAAAGCATGCTAAGTGACTAACAAGTAAGCAAATCAATGGACTCCACAGGAAATGGATAGAATATCCTACACCCCCTAACTTAAATGTTGCATTGTCCTCAATGCGCATTAAGAACACAACACAAAGAGAGGAAAAGAACGATATTACCCAAAATTGGAGCGATCTCCATAAGCACGAGTCCAACGGAATCTACAAAACAAGTTAGTACCGAGAATAGCAAAAACAAATAACAAACAGTTAACTAATTACACTAGACTAAATTAAAAGGAAAGAAAATAAATAGGAAAGAAAGAAAATTAAAAAGCTAACTATTTACAACCTACTATTTAGGCTTCACACTAACTATACACTAGAAGTCTAAATAGTTGAGGGTCCACCCAAAAAGCGATTTGACTTTGAAAGATCAACAGTGGACCCTCCAAAGCGAACATGCCTCCCAAAATATATTAATTTCGTTTGAAAAACGGAAGGCATGTGTAAGGCGTAAGAAATGAACCATCGCCAATTTGAAATTTTGGGCGGACAATGGGGGATTTGGATACTATAGGGGACAAGACTACATTAGTCTCAGAAAAATCAAAATCACATCCCCAAGATTCTTCAATTGGAAGGGTAGGTGGGGCAAGTGCAAGTGAAAAGCCTATGAGATGAAGCATCTCAAAATAACATTCTCATTCAAGAATCGGGTCAAAGTCCTCAAGACTTTCAACCGATTCTTGTGATAAATTTAATTGTTCGGGAATAGTATGGAGTAAAGGAAAGGAAGGACCATCATCCTCAATACAATCGGAAGAATTAATAAGAGGTTGAAAATCGAAAGTGCTAAAGCTTGGCTCACTCTCAATTATTTCTTTAACAAAAAGGGGTGGAGATGAAACGCAAGTTTCAACCTCAACCCGATTTTGTAAAGAAATAATCTCATCCACTATGGCATCATTTTCTAGAAACCAAGCTTGAGAACTTTCGGATGTGTCATTAATTTCCTTAATCATCAAATCATAATCAAATGAATAAGAAGACATTTCATCTTCTTGTGCGGGTTGCTCATAGATAATGGATTCCCCGCATTCCAAATTACCCTCACAAGGCGATGAGGGATTACTTACATACGCTTGAATTTCACGCTCATCTTCAAGAATTTGTAGGCATTCTCTCATTGTTTTGGGAGTATAACTTGGAAAACAATTCTCATGATAATTAAGGTTATCTAAAGCGTAATAGCGAGACATTTCAAAATAAGCTATTCAATAAAGCGACAAGCACCAAAATTTCAATTTCTCGAAACAATCTAGCACAAGTCAAAAAGAAAGGGGAAAATAAAGAATACAAATATGAATGAAAGAAATACAACGAAACAATAAAACAATAACAATCTAAAACACACTCCCCGATAACGACGCCATTTTTTATCGAGCACGAAAAGTAGCGTCGCGTCAGAACGCTAATCGTTGTTTTCGTTTCGCCTACTCAATACAAAAACCTAAACTACGACTGAACTTGCGAGGCAAGTATAGCGGTAAGTCGGGTATCGTAAGAAATCCACAGGGAGTGATTAAATTTTAGATTTTAAATGCTTTGAAACTTCATGAATAAAAGTGTAAAATAAATAAAGGAAAAGGTGATGGTTGGGAAAGGTGAATAAAGAAAAAGATAAGTTACGCTACACAAAAGTAAAGCGAGGATCGGTATCGCATTCTACCACACGGATCGAAATAACTACTGATTAGATTTAAGGCTCGAAAGCAATTAATCGAGCATTTTCAATTAAGCATAAACATCACACAATAAGGAATTCAATCCAAAGTTGCGAGATTAAACATTTAATCAAAAATGGTCACACGCGGATTACATTCGGATTGTCGCTATAAACACTAAACTTGAGTGACAAATAAAGTTAAACGCATAACAATCCAAATTCAATACACGCGGTTTCAATTAAATGCAATTTTACACGAAACCCTAACTTTCGAGGTCCAAAGTCGTAAATGGCGGAACGAAATCCCGACCCTATTTATCTAAGGGTGCATGATGAATTAAACTAAATTATGTTACTTAAACTAGGAAAGCAAGAATTAAAGAAATTCAACTAACTACAAAGCATGAAAACTAAATTACAAAGCAAGGAAAGATGAAATACAAGTTATATTAATGGAGAGGGTGAATGAATAGTCAACTTACAATCCAAATGGGGTGTCAAACCAAAGAGAAATGAAGAAGAACCAAGCAAAAACCCCAAAACCCTAAGCTATTCTAACCTAAAATCGTTCATCTACTGAATATGTTCTTATTACAACAAAATTGCTTTATATAGTAAGTTGGAATAAAAGAAAAGAAGAAAGAAAACAAATGCAAAATATCTGCTAAAAAACAGGGGATCGATCGATCGATCATTTTGGTCGATCGATCGATCAAGGCCAAATTTCGGCATTTTAGAATGGTCGATCGATCGACCAAAATCGTCGATCAATCGATCAAGCAGGGATGAGCCAAGCAGCAGCACACTGCATTCTTTTCTTCCTCTTTTCTTATCCCTTTTTGCTTTCCTTATTTTTCCTTCCGCTGAAATCGCCGTAACTTCTTCATACGGACTCGAAATTGCGCACCGTTCAAGCTCACGCGAAGCTAGCGAGGAGGGATATAACTTTCATGAAATGTTGGTCCAATTACCCAAGCTGTGAAATGACTAAAATGCCCTTGAACGTGCAATTGCGTATAAAACTTCATCGGAATGCGTCCGAACTCCATACTTAGTACCTAAATACCTACAAAAGCCCAATTATACCTAATATAGCATGTTAACAATATAAACCGAGGTTTTCTGGTTAACGGGCTTAAATATAGAGATTAAGGTACCCAAGGGGGCTAATAACGCATAGGGTAACGGGTGAAATACGCAATATTTGCGTCGTATCATTGGGATTATATACGCTGAATATATTCTCTACAGCGTCATCCCAGCTTTCTGGTAGGGAAAATAGAATACGATCGAATAGCTACCTGATTGGAGAGGAACTCCACGATTTGTAAGGTTGTTAGACTATTCGATCTTCATATTCCCATACTTGTAAATAAGAGTGCCTTCTAAATAGCGTGCACTAATAAAAGAGGTATAAGTACGGTCCAATTGTTACCTCTCTTACTCTGTAATACCCCGTATTTTATGCATATTTATTTTTATGAAAATTTGGGATTAATTAATTTAAGAGAGAAAATTTTAATTATAATTAATCCGATCATATGGTAATAATTACTAGCGTGACGAGAGTTAGTAGTTATCGAAAATAATTATGTTGAAATCATGTTGAGTAATAAATATGTTGAACATTATGTAGTGAGTAAGGTAATAAATGGTTTTGGAAATAATAATATGGTTGGGGATGAGATACACGGCAATTAAAATATAATTATCCGGGACACGCGCATGAATTGCGTCACTATCATATATTTAGGGGTTAAAAGGTAAATTATTTTTATATAACTCGAACGACCATTTTGAGTGCGCTAGTGTGTCCGGAAGGGTCGAAATATTCAAAAATACTACTAGGGTATTTTATTTGGAGTCCGGGGCATTTTAGCCTAAAGCGACACCCCAGAGGGGTATTTAGGTCTTTTAATATTTTTAGAAATTTAAATGGACAAAAATAAGTAATTAAAATAAAGGTTGTACATGGGTTAGAGGTTACTGCTCGTTTCAACCTACGTTAGAGAGAGAGCGAGAGAATACTAAAGAGGAAGAAGAACTCTATTGGAGAACTAAGCCAAGAACTCAAACTTTCACACCAAGAATTACATCAGCGCGTAGATCGCGTCAAGAGGATCGTCCCCATACAAATTTTAGTCCTAGAATCAGAAAATCATTCTAAGGCAAGTGTTTATCTTGCTCCTCTTTTAGCATATATTATTCCTGTTGATTTAGATTAAATGATATAAGATTGTGGTAATGAAAACTAGGGGTTCGTTGGACTGATTTGTAAAGAAATCCCATGAATTGGAGATAGTTTGGCATGTAAAAGGAAATCCCTTCTTAGGACTGTTAATGTTAGTAATTAAATGTTGGAATCACGAATTTTATTAGGGGGTTTTTGAAGGATTAAAAATTGTTGGGTTCATATCAAAGAGATTTATAAGAAATTGAGTAAATTGTTGGATTCCCTTGATTCCATGAGGATTTAACCTCTAATTTGTGTTAGGAAGTGTCCTATGGTAATTTAGAATAGTTTAGAAACAATTACATTAGGATTGGGTTGAGTTTGGAATGATATTTAAGAATGAATATTGGAGAAAAACGAGTTTGGGGAAGAACATGACCAGTTCGGATATCTCGTTCGAAGACCTGCCCAGGTTGTTCGAACGAGATCGTTCGAAGTGGGAACTTCATTAGAACGAACTCATTCGAACGAGAATCCTGGAACTTCTAACGAGATTCCAGAATGGGTTTTTAGGGTCCGATCAAGTTAAAAATCATCCTAGGTTTATCCAAGCGAGTGTATTAACCTACGTGAGTAACGGGAGACTTAAAATCCAAAGTTTTAGGGAATTAAAGGTGTAATAATCCTCGAGGTATTGATCTTGTATTGAAACCTAGGGGAGAATGGAAGTCCTAAAGAGGTTATATATATATATATATATATATATATATATATATATATATATATATATATATATATATATATATATATGGATATCGTGGAGAGTAATGGTGTTAATATTACTTCTGGATTATAGTAATTAGGTTACGTGAATATTATGTGTATGCTTATTACTTGGAATATTATGTGTATGACATACCTAGCTACTGGCTATCGAACGGAGGTTAACGAATTATGGATGACCATATCTTGTGTGCCTTCGGGGGATTTTGAGTCAAACCACTAGAGCATGGAACCTAGGTACGGGCTATCTGTGAGAATGATAGTGATGACGGTTGTATGGGTGCGTAGCCCGTCGGCTTGGAACTATGTTCGCCTCGAATATTTGTATATGTCTTATTGTTTCTTGAGGGATTGAACCTGTTGTCCTTCACGCGTGAGCATTTGCAACGGAACTAAATAGCCGAGCATGCCTAGCGCCAAGGGTTTCTTAATCATGGGTGCAGTATTGATATACATATATTTGTATGTATACATAGTGAGATTTTTATATGTATACTGAGTTACTATTCTGTGTTGTATATTGGTTACTTTATTTAAGTATATACTTATTGGGTTACCAGTTGAGAATTAAGAACGCTATGAGAATGAGTTATAGTATGTTTAAACCTATTCTTAAATAATAGAAATATATTGTCTTCGGGGTATTTACATATTATATCCGGTATAATTATTATACCACGTATAGTCAGGTAGAGTATCATGACTAGTATGGGTAGCTAGGCTCGCTAGGTTGGCATATTAGATGAGAGGTGAGCATTCCAAATGAGTACGCTAAGTTAACATGAATAATATTGTGCTAATTATTCAATTTAAGCACTTGCTATATTTAAATTTTTTTCTACTCCGGCTCTGTTTTTCTACAAACCTCCTTTTATTATTTTATTATTTTATTATTTTAGGTGCTCAGCCATAGGGCCACCAGACTTAGGAGATTCCATTCATTTGCCGAGTTGTAGCTGCAGTGAAAGCTACAGGACATTGCTAGTAGACGCTTCATAGTCTATTCTCCTTATTTATCAGTCGTTTATTTCAATTAGACATGTCGTCCCTCCTATTTTACATTCAGAGATTTAGAGTTATTTTATTCTATTATTCGACTTTGTTTTCATGTTATTGGATTATTGTATGGGATTTTAACTATAAGTGTTTACTCTAGTTTTTTATTTAAATTCAGTTAGTTATTTCCTTATTACTATTGTGATGTATGGCGATGATTAAATATTTCCCTTTATTGATGATGGTTAATAACAAGATAAAATTTTGACACTAACCTTTTTAAATATTAGGTGGTTAGTTTTTATTAAATTAAAATTTGAGTTTTTCGATAGTGATGCATTATCTGAACCAACTTGATATTCTGAAATTAATTAATTAAGGACTGATCACCCGGTAATTAATTAGGTGGGGTGTCACATACTCTTGTTGCCAGTGATTATTATTGTGCCTTATTTTTCTTGAGAAAATATACGAGAGTGTGAATATGAGTCCTACAAGTAATGGGTCTAATTAATCATTAAATAGTTATTATTTTTCAATAGATCCAATTTAAGTTTATCTTATTTTAACTTATGAGTCCTATGCGAACCCCGTATGTGGGATGTCTCAACAAAGTGAAACCCAAACAAGGATCCCTCGATACACTTACATTTAGATAGGGTAATTGTTAAGATATATTTTGTTAGGGTTTATTATGCGAGAGTATGGCAAGAGTTTAAAAGTCTCTATGTGTACTATCAATCCAAGCAATCCAACATCACTATCCAATAACCAAACTAACAACCAACAACTAATAATTATCTCGTACTCCTGTTATCGTCTACATGATAAAACACTTTCAAATAATAATAATATATCAAGTAAAGGCTTATATACGTTCTTTCATAAAAGGGGCATGTAATTAACTTAAGTATGTTATATCGTTAATAATGCATTCACGTTAATTCTTATAACACGAATGGGGTTCTCATAGTAAATCTCATAAATTTGGTTCGTAAGTATTAAAAGTACTACTCTCAACACATAAGGTACAATCCTACTTAAGCATGCTTAATTTTTGAATTCACTAACTCTAAATTTAAGTCCATATCTTACACTATCAAATCTCAATCGTCAAATTCTACAAATGGGGTCCAAATCTTAAATATCAAATTTTCCATGTTTTAATTAAGGCTTGAAGTTTTCAATTTGCAATTTAGGGTATATGATTTAGGAGTTATGGTCAACGTTTTAGGATTAAAGTATTAGGGTTTAGGTTTTAGGTTTTAGGTGTTTAGGTTTAGTCATTAGTGTATATTGATTCGGGCTTAAGTTTTAGGGTAAATAGGGTTTTGGATATTTCCCACAAATTTTAAACTTCGGCAATTTTTCTACTAAGCATGCGTAATTTTTTAATTCACTAACTCTAAATTTAAGTCCATATCTTACACTATCAAATCTCAATCGTCAAATTTTATAATGGGGTCCAAATCTTAAATATCAATTTTTCCATGTTTTGGGTTTTAACGTTTAGGCATTAGGGCTTATAGTTTTCAGTTTACAATTTAAGGTATACGATTTAGATTTTGTGGTCAACACTTTATGGTTAAAGTATTAGGGTTTAGGTGTTTGGGTTTAGTCATTAGGGTTTATTGATTTAGGCTTAAGTTTTAGGGTTTAGTAAATAGGGTTTTGAGTATTTTTCACTAATTTTAAATTTGGGAAAATTTTCCACTAACTAGGGTTTAAGAATTGGAAATATACACACACATACATACATATACATTCACACATACATATACACACACATACACATACATATATGTACACATACACATACATTCATATACGCATACACATACACACACATACATACATACATACATACATACATACATACATACATACATACATAGTACACACACATATATAATTTACATATATAGAGAGGGAGGTCGTCGGACCAGATTGTCGAGAGAGAGAGAGACAGAGAGAGAGACAGACAGACAGAGAGACAGAGATAGGGAGGGGGAATTTGTCGGTTGTCGAAGATAGGGATTTTGGGGGGTTTGGTATTTTGGCAGTAACGGAGAGAGAGTGAGAGTGAGAGTGAGAGTAAAATAATGATTTTTTTTTAATTAAAGACAGTGATCACGACCCTAGACCGTGACCAATTAATTTTCCAACGTCATCATCATGTCCATGACCCAGATCATGACCATGTTGATGATGTGGAAAAAAATAATTAGCATGATCATTGGTCACGACCCTCAATCGTGATCATTTGTCGTGACCAACTCAAAATGGTCACATCCCAAAGTCGTGACCCCTATCAACTGAAAACCTTAAATTTGTTATGGACATGGTCACGATCATGGGCCATGACCACTGTTGGAGGAAATATTGGCGTAACTTTGGCGCTATAATGGTCACGACCTTGTCATAGATCACAGTCGTAACTAGCCTGGTTACGGTCTAGGGCCATGACCATCTTCAGTTTATGTCACGGTGGTTAGTGGTCATGGAACTGGTCTCGAGTTCTTTTACTTTGGTTATGGTTTTAAACCATGACCAACTTATCATGAACCTAGATCGTGACCAGTTTGTCGTGACCATTTTCGGTTTGTGGTGTAGTGCTATGGATTTCTCGTAGGTCTTTGGATTCCCAGGGGTAATAAATTATCTTTTCATGTAAGTATGATGAAACAGTTATCCTTAAGATAGTGACTAAGTCTAATCAAATCAATAAGGCATCAAGATAAGAATCAGGTTGCATAGATGTAATAGGATGATTGCATTAACATTGGCCTCTCATTTAAAACAATCAAGGTTAGCTATAATAAATAAACTCGTAAAAAAGTAAAGTACCAAATGTGAAGAGCTAATGACAAATAGGACTGTAAAGTGAGCCATGCAAGCTCGAACTCTGATCGTTCGGCACACGAAATTCAATCTAAGCTTCTAGTGAATTTAAGTCAGGCTGAGATTGAGCCATATTTTCAAGCATAAATAAAAATTCGGGCTAAGCTTGAGTTACATATGGGGGAGCCCGAATTAGACCCGAGCTCGAATATATATATATATATATATATATAAGCGCACATACAGACACACATAAATATATATAATGCAAATAAATTTTACCTGTAATATATTATCGATTTAGACATTAAATTTGAAAAGATTTAGATATTGATTTTTGTGCTTAATTCTTCAAGATTATAAATTTTGAAATTTATAATTTTTATGCAAGGGTTGTAAACATTTGTATTTTTTAATTTTCTTTTCTTATTATTATTTTTATGATTACTTAAGACTTAAATGAAATAATATTTATAAATTATGCCCATTGAAATCGAGTTCGGATTTACCCGAACTCGGGCTCGAAGCCCCAGCTTGGGCTTTGGGAAGGCATAGTTCAATTCAGGTTGAGCCTGGCTCACTCAACCCGATTTATAAGCCAAATGACAAATTATAATTGGACTAATAACTGAAATTGAAATTTGGTTTAAAGGAAAATTTTTAAGGTTGGTTTCATTCCAAGCCCAAGATATCTCTCTACCCTTTATTGTTTCCATATGAAAATACCATTGGAGGTTGTCTCTAGTGATTTTAAATGTTCATACACAATTAGGTCCTAATTTTTCATCTGATGGCTTTCTCGCGCTGCTGACAATCTTCCTTAGGACATAATCTCTGACCTTAAACTTCCTATTCTAACCATGCACTTTTGCCTATTATAGTCTTTTCTTTATACCGCCGAGGACCATTTTATTAGAATCCTTATATTGATTATTTCTCTAAGGGTAATCCATCAAACTATAGTAGTGCTTGTTGCAGAAATATTTGAAAGGCCCGCTTTCAAATTGCATTCCATTTCCAATGATGAGTGTTATCAGTACACCAAAAAGGATTATGGTGTTACTTTATACAAACCTGATCATATCAACATCTCTTATGTTTGCCAAAGGTTCCACCTCAATCCACTTGATGAAATAATCTGTGTCGACTAGGAGATATTTCATGTTTTGAGATGGTGTGGGCAGTGGACCCACAATGTCTAACCTTATTGAATGAATGGCTGTGAGTCAGTCAAATATTTGAGATTGTGGATCAACTAATTAATTAGTGGTGAGAATAGTTGACACTTCTTGCATTTTTTCACATAAGAGATGATATCCTTGTGCATATAAGACCACCAATATCCCCTTCTTATTATCCTAAATGCTAGGGACCTCCCTATGTATAAATTCTACAAATTCCTTCGTGCAACTCATATTGGATTTGATCGACATCATCGCGATGCAGACATTGTAAGTACGGATCGGTAAAATACCTTCTATAGAGTTTTCCTTCAAAATATAAGTAGAATTTGGAGATTTTACCCTGAATTCACTACACCAAATCATGCGAATAGTCACCCCAAGGGGGTCACAACTCTAAGCTGCATGACCCTCAACCGTGACCCAATCAACTTTGGCATGACAATATCCATGACCCAGTAAGGTCATGGATGCTCCTACAAGTGGTCACAGATCAAATCACAGACCAATGTGCATCACGTCCATAGGTCGTGACTATTATGGTGTTTACGTCAAAGTTCCCTCATAGTTTGGTCACGGTAGGGTCACTGATGTGGGTCGTGATGAAAGCCAGAATCCACAACTAAAGGGTCACGACTTTGGGTCATGACTAGCTCAATTTGCTCACGTGTGTGGGTCACGGCTTAGGGTCGTGACCACAGTATTGCATACACGCTGATGTGGAAATTTTTTTAAGGGTTATGGTTGGGGTCACGGGTCTAGGTCGTGACCAAGGTCCTTATACTAAAACTAGGAGCAATTTGTAATACCCCGTACTTTTATGGATATTTAAATTACATGAGTGGGTGTAATTTAGTAAATTCAAAAATTTTAAGTGAGAGAAAATTTAAAGTGTGGGTAAATATTAATTGGCGAGTTTTTGATTAATATTAATGTGTGTTACATTTACTTACGGGAATAAGTAAATGAAGTTGAATTATATTATATCATGTTGCAATTGGGAAAAGCGACAAGTAATAATATTTTACTCGAAAAAATGCGTGTAATGTTATATTGGATTTAAAAGGTGAGTTTTTGATAAGTGACTCGGATGAAGATTTTGAGTGCATGGTTGGTCTCGGATGGGCAGAAATAGTCAGAATAGAGTACCCTGGAGTAGTGTTTGGGTTCCAATGACTTTTTAAATCAGTAGGGACTCGCATTTGTGTATACGAGTCAATTTTGGGTTTAATAAGGGGAGAACCCTTATTCTCCCATTATAAGACAAGGGAGAAAGAGAAAGAAAAGAAAGAAAAGAAGAAAGAAGAGAACGAAGGAAGAAAATGGAGAAAAGAGAAGGCTCGGGCCAAGCTCCGGTGGATTCCTGGCATGAGATCGTCGGATTTATCCAACAAGACAAGTGTTTAACTTGCTTTAATGATTTAAGTGTATTTATTTTTCATATTATAGTTGGTGAAAATAATATGAATTTTGGGTTGGAATTCTTGAATCAAAATGGGGTTTTTGGAAAGGATTTCATCTAAATTGAGGTCATAATAACTCCATATGAAATCTGGTTTAAAATCCATGTTAATGGTGTAAAATTTTTGGTGAGAAATCGAAAGAGTTGAATAAAACTAGGGTTAGTTGGGAATAGGGTTAAATCTTAACTCACTTGATGAATCCCAAGCATAAACTAGTGTATAAAATGAGTATATTGATGGTTGATGAGGTTGGAGACCATAAATTTTGGGTTGGATGAGTGTTGGAGCAGTAGAAGAAGATAAACTCGTAGAGAACAAAAAAAATTCACATAGAACCGGCCCGGATGCAGTTCGGTTCATTTTCTTTGGAACCGAATCGATTCATTTTTGGTGTTATCGATTCTGTTCGGTTTTGGCAGAAAAATTTGACAGGTTTTTCCTGGCCTAAAAGGATTGGAGACGGATTCCCTTTGGAGATAAATAATAGGGGATCCTATATAGAGTGTGAGGACCTCTAAGTAATGAAAAGAGTGATGTATGAATCTCGTGTTAGTGTGAATAAAATTCGAGGAATAAATTGGATGAGTGTTTAGGGTGAACGACACTTGGGAAAGTTATTACGGCGGGTATATATATTTATGCGTATAGAATATATATAGATGCCAAATATATGTGAGTAAAATCTGAATGTGTGAGTAAGATGAAATTAGAATATTAGTTAGACGTGGTGAGCTAAGATTCGGAAGAAATAAAGGTGATATTCGTATCATAAGTGAGTGAATACTTATGGGAATAAAAAAGGGTGTGAATACTTATAAATTATACGAATTTATATATTCGGGATTGTTGGCTAATGCCAAGTGAGATAGGATGGAATAGCCAGATTTGATGATATCTATATACGGGTATAGAGACGGTATATATGATAATATTATAAATATAACTATGTGTGATTGGTATATTCATGTGGAACATACCCCTATAGTGTTATCATGGGAATTTGCGCGATTTGGGTGAATCCCCTGGCTCGAGGAGCAGGGCGAGTATAGTCCCCAAGTCATAGTCGTCCAGTTATTTTAGCAGGGGTAGCTTTCTATCATGGGTGAGATGTCCTGGGTATGATTCGTCTCACTTTCAGGTGAGGAACTATGGCCGCTTCCCATATGTTTGTGTTATGTTTTATCAGGTCGGTGTGAGATTTCGACCGATGATTCCCAGGATGATGTGTAGGTTCCCTGAAAGATGATAGCATTCTAGAGACTACACCCATTGAGTTATAGCTCTGAGGGATGATTATTATACTTATATAATGTGTGTAGTTTTATACTCCCAGATGATCCATAAAATTTGGAATAAAATATGTGATATACGTATATAAAGATGAGAATATTATATACGAGACTGATAAAACTAAAATGTGTATAGTGTATAATAACCAGTGAAAGTTATTTATAATGAACGGATAAATTATAAATGAGAAATTATAATGCTTAAGCTCGTGCAATAGCTTAAAATATTATATACACGGGGCATGATATAGCGTATGGGTGTCTAATGGTCTGATGAGATGCTAGTTAGGCTGGGTAGCGTAACTAGGGTGTTTGAAATACATGCATTAGGTGTACACTGTTAGATGAGGGGTGAGGGGTATCTCATGTGAGTGTGACACCAGTTTAAATATGGAGAGCATCATATTTTAAAAATTAAAGTAAATGTAAGAACATTATCCGTCACAATTATGTCGTATACCGCTACAAGTCGTCGAAGGATTGAGAATCCTACATCTACAAAGACGAATCCGAATTTCAAGAAGACTTCAACAATTCAAGCTCAACAAGGATGAATTTGGTAAAATGTGTTTAAGTTTCATTTACATTTCACATTAAAAGTGTTGGGATATTTTTTTATAAAAGTTAAAATGGTTTTTGGAATTTTTATAAAAGGTTTTTATCTTTCAAAAACACTTTATCATAAAAAGTTTTGGATAAATACTCCTGATCCCGTGAACAGTTTTGGTTTTTAAGGATTCCAAGTGATTTAAATATTTAAAAATTTTTTAAGAGGATCAGTGACTGTCGTTCAAACGACGTCACATCTCGTTTGAACGAGGTGGAGTGTTGCTTGAACGATGTCGCTTGTCGTTCGAACGAGAGGTGTTTTTAGCTGACACATCACCGCCTTGAATTTTAGTATTTAAAGGGTGTCAGGCTACTGATTTTCATGTGGAGAAATACTGATTTTCACAGAATACATTTGTAATACCCCGTAATTTTATGGCTTTTAATTATGAGATTAATTAATTGAAACTACCTTTAATTATGGTATTAATTAAATTAATTTGGGAAAATTAATTGGAAATTAATTCGGATTTAAATAACTAGCGAGACAAGCGTTATTATTTGACTATGATGATAATGTTGAATATTACTGAGTGATTATGGTAATATGTAATTATTGAATTTATTAATACTGTCGCGAGTTATAAATACAGCAATTCGGAAATTAAGTTGGGACGCGCGTGTCAGTCGCGTCGGGAATCAATTTAAATAAAATTGTAAGTAAATTAGATTTGTATCATTCGTATGGTCATTTTGAGTGCACCAACGCATTCGTAAGGGTCGAAATACTCAGAAAACACTAGTCGGGGGTTTAGTTTGGGTCCCGAGGCATTTTTAGGCCTAACCGACAACTTGGGAGGGTATTTTAGTCATTTTAATTTTTAATGAATAGTGGCCTATGAAAATTAGGTGTTATTTATTAGCCAACCTTAAGGACACTAGGGCCATTATCTGTCAAAACCAAAGAGTGGGCAACGTGAATAGAGAGGGGAAGTTCCAAGGGTTTCCATGGCCAAAACCACCACACACCACCACTATCTCCAGATTTGTGACTGGAAAGAGAAAGAGAACCAACCTTTATCGCCTTCAAAGGATCAGAATCTTCATTCCCGCGCAAGTGATTTATCTTGTTATGATTCAGTAAATATATATTATCCATGTAGTTTAGAATTGGAGACTAGACTTGGAAAATTGAGAATTTTATAAATTGGGAGAATTAAACATTGAATATGGGTAGGTTTTGCATGTAGATGAACTTCTGGTATGTAGAGACAACGAAATTACAATCCATGCATACAAATTCATGAATTAATGTTAAAAAATTCGATGTTCTTGAAGAAATTTTGAAGAACTAGGTTTAGAGGAATATTTATGACTTTTGATCCAAGAAACTATTAATTCATGACAGTTTAATGATTCTAAAAAGTTAGAGATTGTGAAAACATGTTGGTGTAATAAGTAGTATACTTAGTTGGGAGTTTGGGACGTTGTAATAGAATATTTGGGGTGTAAATTTGGATAACCCATAACTGTATAAAGAATTTCTGGGTAAACATCTGCTTGATCGATCGATCGACTCAAGAATGTCGATCGATCGACCCTTTGCCTTCGATCGATCGACCCCTCCTGATTTTTAAAAGTTTTCCCCTTTAAAGTTTAATATAAATCCCAAACCTAAAATAATTCTTAGGGCGATTAATATAGTATTATGGGACTTAGTTAAGGTCAGTAGGGTCTTAGTTAATGCCCGAAAAAATGGTTTACCTTATGGAATTGAATATCATTACTTACGAGGGTCTACCGAGTGAGGTACGGTTAGAAATCGTTCGAATTAAGACTATAATGGAAATGAATGATGATGTAAGGATAGGAAAAGTAACGGAGGGACTTTAAGTTACTAAGAGTACAATAGAAACTAATAAAAGACTTAGTAACCTTGTAGGGTAGGTTTAGGTACTCAAATTGATACGACGAGAGAGTTATCAAGCTAAATATATATTATGTAGGATGTTCAGGATAAACTTACTACATATGAGACTTATAAGATGGAACGTGTGAATACCTATATTGATATATGATTACTTGGGTTGTGTGAATGCCTAGTGTGTGGATTTCTTATGTGTATGACATACCTACCATACTTGCTATCACGAGAGGTTGGCTTTCAAAAAAGGACCATCTGATCTTTGTGTGCCTACGGGGGGGATTTAGATTGGTACCTTAAGGACATAGGACTTTGAATGACTTATTTGTGAGTTGATAAGTCAGCTGACCATGGGAGCGTAGGTATGTGCGTGACCCATGGGTATGTGAACTATGTTCGCATCCAATATGTGTGATTTGTATTAAGATGGTTCCTGAGTGATTCGTAATGCGTGATCCTTATGTACGTGATGTACATGGATTTGATAGCAGAGTATGCATGCAGCGCAGCTTAGCCTAGGGGTGCCATAGATGTATATATGTGTTGAGAGTGATTTATATATATACTTGTGACTGGTTCAGTATTGCTTAGTAGATGGGTATAACTAAGATATTTGAATGGGCTACGAATATGAGAATTTAAATAACACTTGTGATAAGTAATTTAATGAATGTGAATGTGAGATATAAATATAACTTGTTTGTGTAATATGAGTAGACACCTTATATGAGAATGTGATAGCAGGGGTTAGTACGGACTAGTTAGATAGTGGCATAACTAGGATGGGTTAAGGGTATACATTAAGCGTGCACGTTAGTTGTGAGGTGAGAAACTCATCTGAGAGTACGCAACTAACATGTATATAATATTTAATGTTTAATGCAATTAAACACTTGTTATATTTTTAAACTGTTTTCAACTCGGGCTCTGACCCGTTTGCTTCCAAATCTATTTTTTTTTTGTAAAAACCTTTTAGGTGCCCAGCCATAGGGACGTCAAGCATAGGATTTCCATTACATTGACGTGTTGTAGCTGCTGTGGAAGTTACAGGATCTCATTATTAGACGCCTCTACATTCTACACTTGATTCTATTCAGGGTTACTCATCTGTTAGGGCATATCGCCCATTTCCATTTTGAGATAGCAATCTCAGACTTTCAGTTTTATTTCAGATGTTGGTTTATTTATTCCGACTCTTGTATCGGGATTTTATTTTACTCTTGTATTATTATTGGAGTGTTTACTCCAGACTCAGTTTATTTCATTTCGTTGGTTATTCATATGAGATTGTTTATGCGATTGTTGGATGATGATTTAATTACTTGGTTAATTATTAATTTAATTAGTAAAAATTTGACATCTCTCTTTTTAAATATTAGGTGGCTAGTAATCAATTAAATGTTTTCGATAGCGATGCTAAGACTGAACCAACTTGATATTCTGTATTAATTTCATAAAGGAGTAGCTACCCGGTATTTAATTAGTCGGGGTGTCACAACGTTTTGGTTTATTCTCCAGCCATATTTTAGGGTTCATAACTTTTGTTTTACAATTCACAATCCCAATAACTTTTGCGTGAGTAGTTTCGTGGAACCCAAAAGCATAGATTTGCTATTGTTAATACTTTGTGGGAAGATCTCTACAACCGAGGGTTGCGTGCTATTTTGGAGTGAGTCTCGACTGAGTTTTGTGACTGCGTGTCATGAGGAGGGAGTGTTGCGGTGTTCCTGGGATGAAGACTGGACTGCGGTTCATGTAGGTTCGCTGCGTGTGGATTTATTTCTGACAATATCGATCGACGCCTGCGGGTATTCGAGTGTCAAACTGTATTTCATTGTAATCCGATGCAAGTTGCGATTTACAATTAGTGTGAAATAAAAAGGTTTTGCCCTGAGAGAATTTTTCCTGAATTATTGTGTCGCATACTTTATTTATGTTGGTTTGACACTGCACACATGTAGTTATTTATGTTTAAGGGTTGAATTGATTGGATTCATAAATTGACTCTAATTAAACAAGTTTGTTATTGGAATTGGCGTAACTATTTAAATCTTTATCGCACACATAAGGTCTTTCTCAAATTGGTATCAGAGCAGGTTACGCTAATTTATCGCGTATTCCTATTTTTTGCAAAAAGTGTGTGATATTGATCTTTGAAAAAATCTGATTTTTTGAAATTTTATCGCAATATTTCCAAACAAAAACATCTATAGTCAGTTGCCAATTTTTAACGGGTCTAATTATGCTTACTGGAAAACCCGTATCAAATCCCATTTAAAAGCAATCGATGAGAGATTTTGGGTCATTTGTGAAAGAGGTTGGAATCCCCCCACTGTCACCGCAAGTAATGTCACAAATTTAAAACATGTGTCAGATTGGATTGAGGATGAGTTTAGGTGGAGCACTTATAATTCACGTGGGCTAAGTGAAATTTTCGGACACATTACCCCTGACGAGTTTCAACTTATTATGATGCGCACCGCGTCTAGAAAAGCGTGGGATATTTTGCAACTCACTCATGAAGGCACTAATCCGGTCACAGAGTCTAAAATTTAAAATTTGACCACTCAATTTGAAACCATCACCATGCTAGAGACTGAGTGTTTTGACGAATTTTATGCACGTTTGTCCGACATTATCAACACTAATTTTAATCTTGGTGAGCCAATTCCTGATGCACGAGTGGTTAAAAAGATTTTAAGATCGCTGCCAAAACGTTTTATCCTAAAGTAACTGTTTTGAATACCTTAGGAAATTTGAATCGTCTAAAATTAGAAGAGTTGGTAGGAGACCTACAGACGTACGAAATTGACATTTTTCCCGACACTGTCGAACCTAAGGATGGAGGTATAACACTTAAAGCCCAAGCTAAGAAAAAGAAAGTGAGTTTTTATGAGTCCGAGTCTGATTTTGATATGACCTTGCTTGCAAAGAATTTTAAAAAATCTCTCCAGTTTTCGAAACAAAATTCTTCTAATAAAAGATTTTCGGAGAAAAATAAAAAGAAAGACAAGGCCAAAGAAAGTGGTGAGAAAGAGAAAGAGGGTAAAGAAAAATTTAAAAATTTAAAATGTTTTGAATGCGAGGGGAGAGGGCATAAGTCATTTGAGTGTCCCACTAGACTTAGGAGAGAGGACAAAAAAGTTGTTATACCAGCCACCCCGAGTGATAGTGAGGAATATGTGAATGATTCCGAGGATGAGTTTTCACAAGGAAAGTGTATTGCCTTTTTAGCAAGTCACGAGAGCTCACAAACTTTGTCCCACGACGATGAGGACACTTGTGCACGTGATACCCCCAAGAAGGTTTTGAGTGTTTCTAGCGAGTCTGAGAGCAAGTGTGCTAGTGATGATGAGAGTGATCTCCATATTGCATTTTGAGATTTGTACACCGAGACCTTAAAGTCTAAAAAATTGAATAACAAGTTTGGTCTTAAGGTGAAAGATTTGGACAGTGAGATTGCGAGTTTGAAGGAGTTTGAGGCAAAAGAAAGTCAACTCGAGAAAGTGAAGGTTTCTTTGAGTGAGCAGTTGATTGCTTTGAATAAGGAAAAGATTGATCTTATAGCTCGCGTGTCACAATTAGAGACAAATCTTAAGCATACCCTAGAGGCTAAAGTCACTTTGGATAACGCATCTAAGAAGGTGGGAAAGATGGTTCTCAATCCTATTTTGGGGAGTGGTGAGAGTTTAGGAATAAGTCATGATGGTGATTATACTTCTTTTGTTGCACCCGAGTCGGTTCCTACTTTAGAGTTAGATTCTCATGACTCTCGACCCAACCCACCAAGGCATCCCGTACCTGTTAAGAGAGCACGTCCCAGTGTTTTTGAGAGAGGTGTATCTAGGACGGTTTATGTTTGCTCCCATTGCAAAACGAGAGGACACCTTAGGGAGTTTTGCTTTAAATTGGGTTATGTGTATTGTTATACTTCTACGTATGTTTGCACACATGCACCCACTCATGATACTTTGCTTGCACATAATGATAAAATTTTTGCACATATTAGAGAGCAAGTAAAGTTTTTGGTCAAGACTTCACACGATTTGATGGAGTTGTTTCAAAAGATGTCACCATCTTTGGGAAACTCCACTGCACCTACTAGATGAGGTCTAGACATATTTGCTAGCATAGGGTGACTTACATGATGACACTTTTTCCTATTGCTAGTATGCACCATTTGTTTTTGTACTTCGTTAGCATTTTTGTTTGCTTTTCTTATTTTTGGTACTATTTTAGCACTGTTTAGGACCTGTTTGCCCATTCCAGGACCTATTTTCTCAAAAAAAATCCCACTGCACAAAACTACATTAATTTCTGGGATTTTGAGTTCTCGTTCGAGCGAGATCACATGTGGCGCGAAGCTGTCGTTGTAACGACATGCTCTCTTGTTCGAGCGACATTGACTCTCGTTCGAACGACATTGATTCTCGTTCAAATGACCCTGTAATTTGTCTTCTATTTGCAATCCTATGGTTCATATTGATATATTTTTTGGTACTGCTAGGTTGTTTCTAAACAGTGTTCGAAAAAATACAAAAAATTTTTTTTTTTAAAATCCAAATAGAGTTTTGTATTTTGTTTGCACCTTATATGAATTGACATTTAGGATGACCAAGTCACAACCTCGTGCCATATCCACGTGATTGTTTGATAGTGTTTTGAGACAATATATTTTGTCATTCATGTGCTTTACAAAGTTTGGAGTCTTTGAGATGATATAGTGTTACTACCTACTTGATTAACTCTATTTGTCATTTATTGCACACATGCATGGATTTGTTTGACCATTGCACTTGTCTATCACATATTGGTTGAGTGTTTTCATCTCGGTTTTGTCTATACAACGAACCAAATGCGATGAAACTTGGCAAAAAGTAGTGCATGTTATAAACCGTTTGTGAGATTTGTGTGTTTTATTTTAAAAAATGAGGAAGGGCTACGAAAGGTACTCATTTATCCTCTGCGATTAAGTCACTGTTTAAATGGACCTAAAAAAGTGAGGAATTGAAAATTATCTGGGGTCCAATGAGGTTTAAAAGAGCCCGAAAAAATTGAAAGGCGATAACAAGAAAATTATGCCAAAATGGGCCAATAGGTTTTTGTTTAGTTTCATCACCTCATAAGAAAAATAAAAGCATTTTACTTTAATAAGGGAGTTTGGATGGAATTTTCAACGGTTTGCACGTCCTTGAAAGTCATGAAAAATCATTACATAGTTTTGGACGTTATTGGTCTGAAAATCATTTATACTTTGATTTGTTGATATGATTAAGAGGATATCATCTAAATTCAACAATTCTATACCTAAGGACTATTTTTTATGTTCATTCGTTAGGAGTACACTTATGCATCATGCACATATGATATGATTGAGTTGATTGTCCTATCGAATCTGTTCACACCCATTCATTCCGCTTCCATAATTTGGTTATCTTAGTATAAATTCATGGTGTGTGATTTTTGTAACATCATTTTTGCATTTTTTTTAATAAAAAATCTGAAAAATCAAAAATAGTTTGTTTGCTTTTGTTTACCGTGACACTCCGATTTGCTTTATGTTGTTTATTCTTTTCCTTGTCTATTTCGGACAAATAAAAAGGGGGAGAATGAATTATGATTTTATGGGGGAGTTTAAGTATGGGGGAGAATTGATTATGCTTACATGTTTTATGTTTATATCATTTCAAACTCGATACGTCACGAGGTTTTTGCTTTGTCTCATGTGTGTATGTAAAATTGAAAATTTTGGATTGTACACCCTGATGAGAAAAGCTTGGAGTTTTGAAAAGTTGATTGTTGAATCATCGTTTGAAAATTTTGAAGACTTGACAGTTTATCTTTTCTCGTTTGAGTTTATGGGAGGGTAGATTTATATAGGTCATTTGAGATTAACAATTCAGTTATTTTTATTTTATACCGGCATAGGGATAGTATGTACCATTTGTAAGGACATTGTCCGTAACAATTGAGTATGTCATATACCGCTACAAGTCTTCGAAGGATTGAGAAGCTTATATCTACAAAGATGAATCCGAATTTTAAGAAGATTTCAACAATTCAAGCCCAACAAGGATGAATTTGGTAAAATGTGTTTAAATTTCATTTACATTTCACATTAAAAGTGTTGGGATATTTTTTATAAAAGTTAAAATGGTTTTTGGAATTTTTATAAAAGGTTTTTGTTTTTCAAAAATATTTATCATAAAAAGTTTTGGATAAATACTCCTGATCCCGTGAACAGTTTTGGTTTTTAAGGATTCCAAGTTATTTAAATATTTAAAAGTTTTTTAAGAGGATCAGTGACTGTCGTTCAAACGACGCCACATATCGTTCGAACGAGATGGAATGTCGCTCGAACGACGTCACTTGTCGTTCGAACGAGAGGTGTTTTTAGCTGACACATCACCGCCTTGAATTTTAGTATTTAGAAGGTGTCACGCTACTGATTTTCGAGTGGAGAAATATTGGTTTTCACAGAATACGTTTTGGTTTATTCTCCAACCATATTTGAAGGTTTATAACTTTTGTTTTATAGTTCACAATCCCAATAGCTTTTGTGTGAGTTGTTTTGTGGAACCCAAAATCATAGATTTGCTATTGTTCATACTTTGTAGAGAGATCTCTACAATCGAGGGTTGCGTGCTATTATGGAATGAGTATCGACGGAGTTTTGTGGCTACATGTCATGAAGGAGTGTTGCAGTGTTCCTAGGATGAAGACCGGACTTCGGTTCATGTAGGTTCGTTGCATGTGGACTTATTGCTGACGACATCGACCGATGTCTGTGAGTATTCGAGTGTCAAACTGTATTTCATTGTAATCCGATGTAAGTTTCGATTTACAGTTATAGTGAAATAATAAGGTTTTTCCTTGAGGGGATTTTTCTTAAATTATTGTGTCGCATACTTTATTTATGTTGGTTTGACACAGCACGCATGTAGTTATTTGTGTTTAAGGGCTGAATTGATTGGATTCATACATTGACTCTAATTAAATAAGTTTGTGATTGGAATATGCGCAACTATTTAAATCTTTATCACACAGATAAGGTCTTTCTCAATAAATTAAGCACTTGCTAAATATGTTCACAATGTTTTGGGCTCTGACCCGTTTTTAAATATTTTAAAAACGTTTTAGGTATCCAGACACATGGACGCCTGGATTAAAAATTTTTCGAGTCAGAGGTTGCTGCCGCAGATGTGGATGTTGGTAGGAATCATATAGATGCTTCCATTCTTGCGATCTAGATAGGGGGTGTTGTAAGTCATATTCGGGCATGTTGCCCAACTCTTGTTATTTATTTTACTTTCGGCATTTTTATTTACGCACATTCGATATGATTGTGCTTTATCGAGAGTTATCGGTTATTTATTTATTCATTCTATTTACTGTTTATATTCCTGTGTGAATGGATTTACCTGTGCGTTTAAGTTAAAAAGATTAGAAAGTTTAAAATTTGACACCGGGCCTAATAGGTTATTAGTAATTATATGGATTTCGACAGTGATGCTCAGAATGAAACCGCATGAGATTCCTATCTTAATTTGATATAGGACGGATCACCCGATATTTTATTTGGGCGAGGTGTCACGCCATTTTTCATTTCTTTAGCGTCAATTTCTCTCTTTTACTCTGTGCTATTTCGGTAATTTTGGCTCAAACCCTAATCCCCATCTCAATCTCAATCTTAAAGGTAATCTCAATCTCAAATGTATATGAATGTATATCTGTGTGAATGTGTATGTATATTTGTGTGTTTGTATGTGTGTGTATATGTATATGTATATATATATTTGTGTATGTGTGTGTATGTGTACATATATGTGTGTGTGAATGTGTATTTAAATTTTTATGTGTGTATATGTGTGTTTATTTAGGGTATGTTATATTTAGGGATTGAAATTTATTGGGTATGTTATATTTAGGGATTGAAGTTTATTGGGTATTGTTAACATTGATTGGGAATTGTTATTTATAGTTTGAAATTAATTGAGTACTATTGGTATTGACTGAATGTGGTTACTTAGGGATTAAAATAAATTGCATTATTTATAAGGGTATTTCCATTTAGGGCTTAAAATTTGTGTAGAGTTTGAAATTAATTGAGTATAATTGGTATTGATTGAATGTGGTTAATTAGGAATTAAAATAAATTGCATTATTTAAGGGTATTGTCATTTAGGGCTTGGTATTTGTTTAGAGTTTGAAATTAATTGAGTATTTTAGGTTCTGCACCCACTAACTCAAAATCCTTTCCATTCTCTGAACCTTGATCAAACTAATATACCCTTATATCTTAATTGTAGGACTCATATCCGCGCACTCATATATATTTCTCAAGAAAAATGAGGCACGATGATAATCACTGCAACAAAACTGGGAGAGGTTGCAATTAGACTGTGCACGTAACTCTTTTATTAGTGAGCGTCATATAGAGGCTACTCTTATTTATAGTTATGGAAATAAAAAGATCGAACAATATAACTACCTTATAAATCGTGGATTTAATATCCAACAAGATTACCTGTTCGATCATATTACATTTTCCCTACCAGAAAATTGGGATGATGTTATAGAATAATCCCGACGTAGCCTTGACCTTGGTTACGTTATTAGAGAAGGCGGAAAAGAAAATCCACCCGTTATGGATACAACTGCATACAGAGAGCATTGACATAGACTGTGATGTCTCGCGCTATATGCACGTTAAATTGAATCTTGCCAACGAGTTAAAAATGATGGGATTCCAAGTTCATGTCACAGATATCTAAACATCAATCATAGATACCCTTCCTCCTAAATGGCCACGTACAAAAATTCATATATTCTTAAAAACTAATACCGAATGGATGGATATCAGACGCATTGAACATATTCTAAAGTCTTACTCTGAAAAGGTGTGTGTGTGTGTATATATATATATATATATATATAGAGAGAGAGAGAGAGTCATAAGGTTGATCAATTAGTTATAATTTCTTATTATAATTATTTAGTCACTTATGGTTTTTCATTTTTGTAGATAATGTCTGGAGGAAACGACCAAAGGGTACCAAGTGACGAGGTGACACCACAACGAGGTTCACCATCTTGTGCACAACCCGAATTCTCAACACCAATGGATAAGCAATACACAACTCCATCAATGGTTCACTCCTCACCAAGTCTAACTTCAGCTGCTGCGACACCCTCGTCTAGCACTCCCGTTGCTCCATTGCCCCCATCTAACGATATCGACGCCTCCCGCTCAATCCAAAAGAATCCCATTGCATTCTTCCTTCTAGATAATAACTCAACGGGTGATAGGAATGACGTGCTGAACTTTAAAGCACGGTGTTTGGCGCTGGGAAAAATGAACGTCGAAGTTGGTGGACCAGACAACCGGAACCAGGTTGATCAAGTCATCAAAGATGACATATACGATCGACTCTATAAGTATTTCTCATTTCCCGACCATTCCAATAATAAGGTTCTATCTCGACTCGTTGAATATTGAGGATATACAGGAAATACCTTCGAAAGAAACATTTCCCAAAGGACGCATCGAGCTTCGATATTTTGTCTTTGAAAGAGAGAGTTCCTCCCAATGTTGAAATTTCGGTGGAATAAGTTTTTGGAGAATGAGGCAAAAGATAAGAAGTTGTCCAAATAGACCAAAATAAAAAAATAGGGAAAAAAAACTGATATCCACAGACTAGGATCCAAATCATATGAGGATCTGAAGAATGAATGGGCGAGTAGGACGAAGGATGGTCCAGATGCGGGTAAAAAACTAAATCGGTCCAACTTATTCATTCATGATTGACGGGACAAAAATAATAAATTCCCATCGCACTTGACTGAGATTCTAGAATCAACAAAGGCCATCAGCAGTTATTTAGGTTCGAATCCTAATGATGACTTTAACCTGGAAAATGACCTTTGGAAATGACGAAAGGGGGAGGACTAGAGTTGTTTGCTCACATATGCCAAAAACACAATTTCAACAGACTGTACCTCTCATGGATGAGTTTTCTTCGATCAATTATCGTTTCTCGTCCAATGAGGAATGACAGTTCAAGATCAATGGGGTCCGGGATATTTAAAATAACCTGGGGATGTTGACGAATGAAATTGGGCAACTTGTGTCCCTTTTTCAAAATTATGGGGTCCCAATGTCACCTCCTCAATGTTTCTCCTATCCTCCTCAAGGTTTCCCCTCCCAAATGAGGCCTCATCCGACATTCCCCTCCCAAGTGCCGACTCCTTCAACATTCCCATTCCCCGTGCCTCCGCCTATCACGAGACTTGGATCGTCATCAACAACTCATGGTGATTATGGAAAAAAGTATTATCTCAAAGACCTGAGCAATAAGAGGGTTATTGGGGTGTGCACACTCATCTCTAGGGTTGTCGTAACTCCAGTACACAACCGACCTATGTAGACGGGTAAGGTTCAAATACTGGTCAATGAAATATACAATGATTGCAGAGATGTACCTGTGCACATTGATAGCAGGGAATGGCCAGAATTGAGGAATCTTACGAACTGTTTTATTGTTTGACCAGTTTATCAGTTGGACAAGATTTAATAATATTTTCTTTCGTTTCAGTTGTAATAACATTTTTTTATTTCAATTGTAAGAATAATGGTTTTGTATCAGTTTAAGAATATTGGTTTTGTTTTAGCTTTAATAATATTTTTTGGTTGCTTCAGTTGTAAGAATATTCTTTTTGTTTCAGTTGTAATAATATTTTTTAACCTATATCCACAGGAATGAAATTTGAAGCTTATTAAATGGATTTCCCACTATACAAAGAGTGTATGGGAGAGACTAATCGAATTTCAAATAATCATGTAAATGGCGTTCAAGAATTTATTAAATACGCTTTCAAAAATATTAAATGTGACAAGATTCCGTATGCGTGCACCCGTTGTATGAACGAAAAATATAAGTCATTGGAATACGTTGAGTTTTATTTAATAAAGTGGGGAATCTTTCAAGACTATACAATATGTACATACCACGGTGAAAAAATGTACCTTATGTCCCGAAGTAATTGTCGTTACCCGATCGCGTAACATAACCCCAACGAGTAGAAGTGTTACATGATTCACCAACACATCGTCCATTGACCGAATTAATTGATGATGCTTACGAACTCCACAACTGTCAAAACCACCAATATATGGATACGAATAATGCACATTATGGTCAACTAAATGAAAATTTTGATGTTGAACTTCTAGGAGATCAGAAATACATACGACTGAAAGTCGATGTGGATAGACTGTTGTATAAAGATTGCGATGAAGATCACTCGATATTATATGCAATGACTGGTTTGTATAATTTGAAGAGTCAATTTGGTTTATCTGGGAACAGCGTAACCGAAATTCTCAAGTGGGTTAAAGATATTCTCCCAAAAGAGAACACATTACCAGACAATTATCATACCATGAAGAAGATCATGAAGGGTTTGGGTTTAAAATACAAATCTATTCATACATGCAAGTATGATTGCATATTGTACCACAAGGAGCGTGAAGAGAAGGATGAATGTCCTATATGCAGTGAGCCTAGATATGTGGTTTGTGAGAATGAAAAGGACAAAGCTGCAAAATATCGCAAGTGCTCGCAAGTCCCACAAAAGGTTTTAAAGTATTTTCCACTTGGGCCACGGTTAAAATGGTTTTTTATTGTACCGTGGATAGCGGAGGCAATGACATGGTATGCTCAATGCGATATGGGTGGGAATCTGATGCGTCATTCAGTTGATTCACCCATTTGGCAAATTTTAAACGCACAACACCATGAATTTGTAAAGGAACCGTGCAATATTCGTCTTGCAATCTTAACCGATGGGTTTAACCCTTTCGGTAATTTAAGTATTAGTTAGAGTTATTAGTCAGTTCTCATGGCACCTTTTAGTCTCCCTCTAACACTATGCATGAGAAAGGAGTTCACATTGTTGTCTTTATTGATACCATGGCCAAAGACTCCAAGTGATGATATTGATATATTATTAGCACCATTAATTGAAGAACTTAAAGAATTATGGGATAAAGGCATGACGGCGTTCGACTCTCATAAGGGTGAAGAGTTCACACTTAAAGCAATAATGTTGTGGGCGATCCACGACCTTCCAGCTTATGGGACCTTGTCCGGTTATAATGTTCATGGTTATTATGGATGTCCCATATACGGGGAGGAAACTGAAGCCTGTTGGCTAAAACATAGTGGTAAGATGAGTTACACGGGTCATCATAGATTTCTGTCGACCAGTCACCCTTTTAGGAATGACAAGTCCAATTTTTTGCCTGTCGATCACGAGCACAGAACGCCACCTACTTAACTTTTTGGTCAGCAGATCGAGGAGAAGGTGACGACTATGACTACGGGGAATAGGTATGTAGGCAAACACCCCAATTTTATAAACATGAAGCGTAAAGTTAGGGGGATTCGAATGACCCTCGTAAAGCAAAGTCGTGGTCCAGGCGGTCAATATTTTTTTATTTGCCATTTTGGAAATATCATCGTGTAAGGCATGTAGTTGGTGTGATGCACACAAAGAAGAATATTGCAGAACATATGATAGGAACATGTGTGGGTGGATCTCATTCCAAAGATGGAGAGTGAGCCCGTCTAGATCTACATGATACGAAAATAAAGAAGAAACCATGGTTAAAAAATGATCCTACAACAGGAAAAATTTCTACCCCCGAGTTGCTTTCACTTTAACTACTAGTGAGAAGAAGATCCTCTTAAACACGTTGTTCAACTTGAAGACTCCAATCAGTTATTCTGGTAATTTACGTAGGGTAGTAAGCTACCAAGCAAATGACTTGAAATAGTGCAAGTCTCACAACTGACACGTAATCATTCTATTAATCCCTCTATTATTTTGGCATTGCTTTTCTGAACACAAAGATCTCCGTCTGGCAATTATGTAAATCAGTTCGTGTTTTACCATACTTTGTGCAAAAGTGGTAAACAGAAGGCACATTAAAGTTACGAAATCAACTTTGGTCGAGCGATTTGTGTATTAAAGAAATATTTTCCCCCATTGTTCTTCGATATCAGCATCCACCTGCTTATGCATTTATGCGATGAAGCTTTATTATGTGGTCCCCTTAGGTATCGTTGGATGTATCCTTTTGAGCGCTTGATGAAAACCTTCAAAGATTACGTAAATAATACACGGTATATTAGAGGGTCAATTACTGAAGAATACATAACGGTGGAATCACCACTATAAGCTAGGGACCATATGCCAAAATAAGAGGTGAGGAGGTTCAATCCTCGTGGAGAATGAGTGATCGAGGAACCTGACGAGTTTGAGGATGAATTACCATTTCGGAACCCTAAAGAGGTGAAACTCACAAATCTACAATACGAGCAAGCAACTCGTTATGTCTTCGAATCGCAAGATGAAGTTGAAGACTGGAGAGAGTGAGTATCTACAGAATTCTTCTTCTTTGATTATATGTTGTTTTATATTTTATGATCTAAACTCTACAATTTATCAGTAGGAAGTACGAGAATGAAATTGCCTAAGATCAAATGAGAAATTGCACGACAACTGATTTTAGGGCATGGGTATCAAAAGAGGTAAATTTCACATCTTATGTGTGCGGTTATTTATTTGTGTGTGATAAAAACATAATCTTATACAAATTCATTGATAAATGCAACTTTTAAAAAGAGGTGATGTCTTTTCCAAGCTTGCACGCATAACAAAAGGCCATAGTTTTTGTGCGAAAGAGTATAAGAAATTCTGCACCAACGGTTTTGATTTCATTTCAAAACTGTATGAGGAAAAGCTTTTGATGCAAAATAGTGGAATATCAATTCCTGCCTTGACCACCTGTATCACGAGAAAAAATGATAAAAATCCAAAGAATGTGGTGCTAACCTATTATGGGATAATCTAATAAATCCTAGAATTTGATTACTTAGATTTCACAGAAACCGTATTCTATTGTGATTGGGTAATGGTGGAGGACATAATGAATGCTTGTAAAGTTGATACCGACTCCAAACTTATTATGGTAAATTTATCAAAGCTGAAGAGTAAGGATCGCATAGTCGACGAGCCTTTTATTTATGCCTTTCAGAACGTAAAGAACATATTCTACTCGAAGTGCATAAACAATGGAAATTGGTCTATTGTTGTGCATGCACCAAAGGGCATGACTACTAAAATGGATGCATTAAAGGCTCCAAAATAGTTCCAGTCAGCTCTTGATGATAACCCTAATTTGAAGGATCTTTTAGTTTATTTAGAGGAAGATTGAGTATCAAAATATTATATTATCCTTGTCAATCTTATTTGTATCCTATTATGATATTGACATTGTATTAACGTTGTACTTTGATGTATGAATGTTTAGTTACTTTTATGAATGTTTAATATGATTTATGCAAGTTGACTTTCGATAATATTTTATGCTCAGTCGAATGTTTAGTTACTTTCACAAGATGCTCGATTTGAGATTTGAGTTTGTGATTAGATCAAATTGACATGGCTCAATTTGCATGCGTTCCTATACATTTATATTTGTTGATCAGTTTTATTGATCCAATGTTCATAAAATGAATTTAAATTAGCTTGATTTTATAAATATTGTATTAAACAAACTAATCAAGAAATGTATGTGTAAAAGAATGTGTTGGGGCTCCAGGATCAATTTGGTCTAATCACACATTCAGACGGCTTTATTTAATGACCTTATTGGATCGCAGGAATCAGGTACTCTTTACTTTAACTGAAGTAGTTACATAATTGATCTGCATTATATTTTAAATCTTTTAGATGATATAAGGAGTACGGGATAATTATTTGTTTGGTTTGGTTTGGCTGTTGGATAATTATTGGTTATTGGCTTATTATTGGATAGTATATTAGAAGGAGTACTGGATAATTATTTGTTATTGGCGTGTTTTTGGATAGTATGTTAGAAGGAATACGGGATAATTATTGGTTTTGTTTGGTTTGGCTATTGGATAATTATTGGTTTTGTTTGGTTTGGCTATTGGATAATTATTGGTTGTTGGCTTGTTATTGGATAGTATGTTAGAAGGAGTACGCGGTAATTATTGATTTTGTTTGGTTTAGCTGTTGGATAATTATTGGTTGTTGGCTTGTAGTTGGATAGTATGTTAAAAGGAGTATGGGGTAATTATTAGTATTGTTTGGTTTGGTTGTTGGATAATTATTGGTTGTTGTCTTGTTGTTGGATAGTATGTTAAAAGGAGTATGGGATAATTATTGGTTTGGTTTGGCTTGGCTGTTGGATAATTATTAGTTGCTGGCTTGTTGTTTGATAGTATGTTATAAGGAGTACGGGATAATTATTGGTTGTTGGCTTGTTGGTGATTTTTAGCTATTGGATAATCACGGGACCCCCGATTTGAGAACACGATGTTAATTTCAAAATATATAGACTTATGCTTAAAAACATGTTTTAGGGGGCGAAACCCTGAAACACCAGCCAAACGGTCCCATAAGAGGCACCAACACCTCTCACGGAACCAATGGAACTCGTAAGAACTGGTCGCATGGTCACAGGATCCTCGGTTTAACAGCACGGCGCGAATTTGGGAATAAGCACACTTACGCTTAAAAACATAAACACGACGTTAGAGGGCAAAATCGCAAAACACCCCCTAAACGGCCCCGTGAGTGGCGCTAACACCTCGTACGAGACCAATACAACTCATAGGAACTGACCGTGCGGCCACAGAAACCCCGGCTTGAGAGCATAATGCTAAATTGAGAATATCCACACTTAGGGTTGAAAAAATGTCATTAAAGAGCGAAACCCCGAAACACCCCCCAAATGACCCCGTGAGAGGCGCCAACGTCTCGCATGGGACCAATGCAACTCATATAACTCATCGCGTGGTCACGGGATTCCCGGTTTGAGAGCATGACGTGAATTTGGAATATCCACACTTAGGCTTAAAAATATAAACATGGCATTAGAGGGCAAAACCGTGAAACATCCCTCAAACGGTCGCGTGAGCGGTGCCAACACCTCGCACGGGACCAATGTAACTCGTAGGAACTGACCGTATGGTCACGGGACCCCTGGTTTGAGCGCACAACGATATTTTGAGAATATCCACACTTAGGGTTGGAAAAATGTCGTTAGATGGCGAAACCCCGAAACATGCCCCAAACGGCCCCGTGAGAGGCACCAATACCTCGAACGGGACAAATGAAACTCGTAGGAATTGATTGCGTGGTCACAGGACCCCCGATTTGAGCGCACAGGGATAATCTAAAAATATCCACACTTAGGCTTGAAAATATGCTGTTAGAGTTTAAAACCCCGAAACACCCCCCCAAATGACCCCGTGAGAGGCGCCAACACCTCGCACGGAACCAATGCAACTCGAAGGAACTGATCGGGTGGTCACGAGACCCCTGGTTTGAGCGCACGATGCAAATTTGGGAATATCTACACTTAGGCTTAACAATATAAACATGGCGTTAGAGGGCAAAATCGCGAAACACCCCCCAAACGGTCCTGTGAGCGGTGTCAACACCTCGCATGGGACCAATGCAACTTATAGGAACTGATTGCATGGTCACAGGAACCCCAGTTTGAGAGCACAAAGTTAATTTGTGAATATCCAAAATTCTACATTTTTTTAATATAGTTAAAAATGGTCACGATGGAAGTCCATTACAACCTCTATTTTTTATCATGCATAAATAGGGTCACAACCTACGACCGTGACAAAATTAGGAAGGTCAAACCAGGGGTCATGACTTCTATCCGTGATGAAATCAGTGACCATTTCATATTGCGAATGATGGGTCACGACCAAAGACCGTGACCATCAGAATAAATTGAAGGATGGGTCACGGCCAAAGACCGTGACTAGAGCTGTGATTATTGGAATAAATTAAAGGATGAGTCACGACCCAAGACCGTGACCAGATCCATGTCCATTGGAATAAATTAAAGGATGGGTCATTGTCGAAGATCGGGACCAGGCAAAGGTATAAGTCACGGTTTTAGGCCGCGACCAATTACTAAGATCCTACAGGGACATGACCCTTAGTTTAGTGAGGGATTTGGGTCATAACCCAAGAAATTGATCACGCCAAAAATGGTCACGGCCCTTGGTTGCGACCCACAGTACTGATCAGGGTCTTTGGCCGTGACCATTCGCTTAATATGGTGTAGTGATTGATGGGTCTCCCTTTTCTTAATGGGCAATATGTCTTCTCCTAAATACTTGATTATTGGATACATCCATTTGGGAGCTTTTGAACGAAAACGACTTGTTCGGCGTCTTATTTCCTAAGAATACTTGGTTGTGCCGAATATTCCACCTTTATCACCCTCTTGAAGTAGGATTTGACAATTAAAACCAAAGTGGTAAGGCATCTGCGTGGCTGTAATTTCCCCTAGGGAATTGTTAAATTTAGACATCTTTGAACTAAGCGACCAATTACTGAGATTTTTTAAGCTAAGTTGACACGCGTTCATATCTGGCATTATAGTATCTTAATATTTGATTATACACCAACTTAGAGTTATAAAATATATCAACATGACTAGTTCTAAGAGATAGAGCTTTCCTTAATCCTTCGATGAGAGCCTCATATTCTGCTTCGTTATTTAATGCCACAAAGCCAAGTCGTATTTCTTGCTCGAGGATGGTCTGATTAATGGTAACTAGAACTATCTCCACTTCATCCCCATTAGTATTGGTTGTTCCATCCATATAAAGAGTACATTTTTCACGTTGGTCGGTCTCTTTAACAGTTGCTCGATCACTAGAATCAGGACCCTTCTTTATTTTTTCTCTAGTAAATTCAGCGATGAAATCGGCTAAAGCCTATCCTTTTAATGCAATTTGGGGTTGATAGTGGATATCAAAACTCCTCAGTTCCACCGACCACTTGGACATCCGTCAAGTTGCTTTTAATGGAAAAGAAGTTATAACTATGATGGAATGCACCTCAAAATAGTGCTTCAACTTGCATGAGGCTATCACTAGTGAATACGCTAATTTTTCCAGCGAGCGATACCACATCTCATAAACTAGCAATGCCTTACCAACGTAGTAAATTCAGGATTGATGTCCTTCCTTCTTGTAGACCAATACCGAACTAACCACATGGTCGTGTATAGAGAGATATAAGTAGGCTTAATTCTATGGGTTTGGAAATATGAGCAGGGGAGTTCGATTAAGATAACGTTTGATATCTTCAAGTGCCTTTGAGAACTTATAATTCCAAACTCCTTTTTTCTCATTTCTTAATATTTAAAAGAAAGTTCGGCATCTCCTAAAAGATATGGAGATTAAGCGATTAAGTGTCGTAAGTATTCCAGTACACTTTTGAACATCTTTGACAATCTTGGGTGGTTGAATGTTCCGTATCACCTCAATTTGATCGGGATTTACTTTGATTCCTCTCAAGTTGACCAGATAGCCAAGGAACTTTCCATATTATATAACCAAGGAGCATTTTACTACGTTGAGTTTCATCTTATAGTACCGAAGCACCTCAAAAGTTTTCTCTAGGTCCAAAGGTGATCATCTTAATTCTTACTCTTCATAAACATATCGTCGATGTATACCTCTATGGTATTGCCCAGTTGATGCTTGAACATTTTGGTGACCAACAATTGGTAGCTTGCTCCCACATTCTTGAGTCTGAATGGCATTA
This sequence comes from Sambucus nigra, assembly GCA_949130495.1. NCBI lineage: Eukaryota > Viridiplantae > Streptophyta > Magnoliopsida > Dipsacales > Adoxaceae > Sambucus > Sambucus nigra. The sequence continues at coordinate 128,005,201 of OX422223.1, forward strand.
CTGTGTAATAATAAAGGCAAGCATTATGATGAAAGACATCTTTTCTTGGTCGGGTTAAAATAAAGGGATATGGTGATAGTCGAAATACGTATCCAAGAAGCTCATTCATTCTTTGTTAGTCATGGGGTTAACTAACTGGTGAATCTTTAACAAATGAAAGTCTATGAAGTCTATGAAAACTCTCCACTTCCCATTATTCTACTTAACCAGGCCTAGATTTGATAATCACTTGGGGAATTTAACTTCTTTGATGGACCTTGCCTCTAAAAATTTCCCAACCTCTTCTTCCATTGCCTTTTCCTTTTAAGGGGTTATTATTAAGCTTATTGCATGATCCAGGGGAATACCGCGTTCACATGAATCTTGCGACACATTACTTTGGGATCAAATTCGTACATATTATATGGTTTCTAGGTGAACACATCTTGATTCTCTCAAAGGAAGGATGCCAGCTCGTGCTTTTCGCTATCAGTGAGAAAGTTACTGATATGAATTTTTTTTATGTGGGTGAGAGACATTGAATGCCACTTCTTATAATGATTCCATAAATCTATCAACAAAGGGGGAACCCTTGTGTCTTCTACCCCCTATCACCTGTACTTTAGCTGCTATTTGGAGGGGTAAACCCTTTGTGTTTTTCACCTTCACATGTTTAGGTTTGATGGACATGGTAAGCATAGTTGAGAAGAATCTTGATTTCCACGTATCTCCATCAGCCTAGGTCAATAATGTATTTAGGATTTTGATGGCAAGTAGATGGTATTGCCTTTGTTGCATGGAGCCATCCTCTTCCTAAAATCACGTTGTATAGTAATTTAATGTATACAACTATAAATTCAATCAACTTTGAGACACTCTCAATTTATATTAGAAGAATAACTTTTCCTAGCATCATTATCATTTTCCCAACGAATCCGACTAAATGAATGGTCGCCTCTTTTAGATCTTCCATTCGTAGGTTAAGCTGGTTGAATAACTTGAGATACATTACCTCCAAAGAGCTTCCCTGGTCCCCTAGTATCTTATCCACATCCCACTTATCAATCTTGAGTGTGATTACTAGTGCGTTATGATATGGGGTCCTGACTCCGACCAAGTATTCTTTAGTGAAAATGATGTGTTGACATAGTCTAATTCATATGGCCGATGATGTTTGATAGTAGTGGGTTTGGTCGGATCAATTTATAAGGCCTCCACTACTGCAATGATTTTCTTTAGTTCCATTTTCACAACATTTCCTTTGATTTGGTTAGGGTTTAAGGCTCCATGGATGACTTCAAACTCATACCCCATCTCATCATCTTCCAAGACATTATCTGTCTTTTGGTCACTCTCAACAGTACCTTCTCCATTCTTCTTCTCGATAAAATCATCAAGGTGGCCTGCTTGGGCTAACTCTTCTAGGTGTGATTTAAGTGCCTTGTAATTCTACGTCTTGTGCCCATGCTCCTTATGATATGATCCTTTGAGGGTTGTGTTTTTCTTGAAGGGGGCTACAACCATCTTCCTCAGCCATTTGAATTATTATTGATCATTGATCTTGGTCAAGACTTTATATATCGGTTCTTTAAAAATGGTATTGATGCCGCGATGAGACTTTCCGGAGTCTGACTTCTCGTTGCCCATAAATCCATCATTTTGATTTCCCCTCTCTTGGGGAGCTTTGTCTTTATCTATTTTTTTGTTTTCCTTTAGTTAACCATTATCATATTATGTGTGTGCTAGCATGTTTTCCACTTTAGCATACTTTTTGATCTAGTACACCAGGTCATTGATAGTGGTAGCCTCCTTCTTGGTGAAGGATTGATATAACATGGAACTATTCAGCAGGCTGATCTTAAATGAGGTTACCGCCATCTATTCAGAGCAATTTTCCACCTCATTGTAGATATTCTAATACCACCGAGTATATTCACATAGGGTTTTCTAGGGCTTATTTTTTAGCATGGGGAGCGAATCCATACTCTTTGGATGTGTGCTGCTGGTCATAAATATTACAGTGAATGCCTCTACAAGTTGGTTAAAGAAGAAGATGGACATATATGGTAGCTTTTTGAAATATTTTTCCCAAAGCTTGAAGAAAAGATCCGGCACATCAAAAACTCCTTGCTCTAAATCGTCATGACTTGATGGCATTAACAAACATGGTCGGTGGCTGTCTGTCTTATCACCATATATATTTAATATGGGCGCAGTGAACTTCATAGGCGATTCAAAGTTTTTGAATGTTTGGGTGAATGGTGACTCTATTTGGATGATAAGGATTCTCTAAGCCAGTTCCTTGGTGGTTATGGCTCCTCGGTGAGGAAGATGGTCATCCATTTCCCTCTGTACGAGATTACAAAGGTATTATTTGCCACGATGATTGCCATGTCAATCTCTTCTGTCGGGTGATTTCCTTTTATAGGAATGATCTGGATCATGCCGCTAACTCTTCCCTCGACTATGAGTTTTACTTGCCTGAAGGATAGGGGTATGGGCAACCTCTTTGTACTTATGTGTGCCGTAGTGGATCTCTTATTCCATCATCTTAAGATGACTTTAGAGGCGGGCGTTCTCCTCCTATTGGTGGCATGTTACTATCTCCTATTCGCAAAGGAACTACTTATAAACGTCTATTTAATGAGATATCTGGTAAGATCGTGGTGGCTCATTGCTCTCCATTTTGTGCTCCTCACATGGATTGGGTCTAATTACAATCTAAACCTAGGAAGGAAGTATTCATCATAATCATTTTAATGATTTTCATGAGGCGGTGAATCCTCACCATGTGAATGAGACATGATTATTTTGGCAGGTACTTTTGAAGAACAAAACTCTTACCCATATACGACATCAATTTTAGGTTGTAAAATCCTACTGGTTACGGTTCAACATAATTTTAGCCGAAAAATAAGTAAATCATGCAAAATCACACCAGAACAATATTTACGTGGTTCGATAATATGCCTATCTATATAGGAGATTTTTCTTTTTTATTAGTCTGGTTCAAATATTTATGATTGCATTCCTTTTCCCCTTGGGGCTAGTACATTTATAAGATAGCATAGTTGATCCGTATGGGACTCAATTACTATGGTAGTTATCACAACTTGATCGACCGTATCTTCTTCCTTGATTCTCATAGGTTGGTTAACTTCAATAGTCCTTATCTTCTTAGATGAAAGATCTTAAACAGGTTAATGGGGACGCACCGTCCTTGCACATGAGGTTAGATTATTTCTCTCACAAAAAAGGTTCTCAAAAGGGATTTCAAGAAAATATCATTTGAGTTAAAAGAAACCAAGTGCTTGAAATATAAGCTTGGTGAAAGGTCTTCTATTTAAACTTGACAAAACATTGTTTAAACATGGTTAAGTAAATAATGACAAATATGGTTGGGTTACTTGTGTCTTTGTGTATGTTGTGTTTAATTAGGCATAAATATCATTAAGTATGTTAGTTGTGTTTTAAACAAATCGTGTTCGGGTGAGGTAAATACAATTTCATGTCGTTTTCGTGTCAACATGACATTTGTCGTATTTTGTTGTGTCAAAACAAAATACAATCCAAAAATAAGAATACCACAACGTGTTTTAAAATAATTTTACATTTTTTTAAAAGTTCGCCATAATATTTTGAAGTAAAGTATGGGTAATTTGAATAATTAAATTCATTATATGTTGGAAAAATATGGTTACGATTTTACTTTGATGAAAAAAGTATCACAAATCCATATATAAATTGATAAATGTCTCCTCTTATACTTTAACGTTAAAATGGATATTTTGTAAACTTTTTCTTGAAGTTAATGGAAGGGACAATGGTATAACGTTATGAGAGTTTGGGCTCAAAATTGTTACAAAAAATTTCAGGGGTCAAATCATTACAAACCCCAAAGCTTAGAGACCATATGTTTAATTTACTTAATTTTAAAATATCCGGTGCGCCAAAGCGAGTCTTTTTAATCCTTACATTTGTGAGGCACATATTTTAAAATATCCGGCTTGCCAAATAAGTCCTAATGTTCTTTTGTAAGACACAAATTTCAAAATATCCGACTCATTACAAGTCTTTCTAGTCTATGCCTTTGTAAGCCACAAATTTCAAAATATGTTGCTCGCCAAAACTATTATTTTTAGGTTGTGATAAACACAAATTTTAAAATATTTGGTTGGCCAAAATGACCCTCTCCACTCTGTGTCTTTGTAAGGAACAATTACAAATATAGCCTCTAGTTATCTAAGAGAAACTACAATGGTGAGGGAAAAGTACAAAAGAAAAGGTAAGTTTACCAATTTATACAAATTGGTTGAATCAGAGTGGTGAGCAAAAACGAGGAAATTCTGTAAATGAATTTGCATACGTTTTGTAAATATACAAAAGCGAAGGAGAATTTGTATAGGTTTCCTACGAACTTCTGAAGTTCGTAGGAATTGGTACGAACTTCAGTTGTTCGTAGCAATTCATACGAACTTCAGAAGTTCGTAGGAATTCCTACGAACAACTGAAGTTCGTAGGAACCATTTTTACCAACTGAAGTTAGAGCTTCCTACGAACTTCTGAAGTTCGTAGGAATTCCTACGAACTTTTGAAGTTCGTATGAACTCCTACGAACAAAATAAGTTCGTATCAATTCCTACGAACTTCAGAAGTTCGTAGGAAGCTCCACCAGTACAGCGCAACCACGCTGGCGAAAGGTAAAACTCACATTTGTCTGGTATTATGCCTTTCGTGGAGGCTTCACCATTATAGTTGCTCTAAACGAGTCTTTCCAGTATGTGCATTCATAAGGCACAATTACAATTTCAAAATATATCTGGCTCGTCGAAACAAGTATTTGCCTTCATAGGCACTAGCCTTCCATTCATAGACACCATCTTTGACTTCATAGGTACCCATCACTTGTCGAAATATCTCCGAATCTCCAAAACAAGTCTTTATTCTTTGCCTTATAATTCACGATATCACTTTTCAAAACGCCTTTGGCTTTACAAAAAGAACCTTTACCATCTTCACCATCTCAAGCATGGCATCACTTACTGAAACATCTCCAACTCAATGAAATGATTATTTACCATATTTTCTTTCTTAGGCATGACATTAATTATCGAGACGTCTCCGGCTCGTCGAAACTTGTATTTACCATATTCACCTTCTCAGACATGATATAACCTGTCGAAACACCTTCGACACATAAAAACGAGTCTTTACAATATTCACCTTCTCAGGCACGACATCATTTGTCAAAATATTTATAACTCGCTGAAATGTCCCTTTGCTTTCATATGAACTATATTTGCCCTCTCAGGCATAATATCACTTGTCGAAACTTATCCGTCTCGTCGAAATGAGTCTTTGCCTTTATAGGCACCATTGACTTATAGAAACATCTCCAACTCACCGTAATGAGTCTTTTAACTATTCAAAGGATGATCTCATCTTTTTGGGTACCAACCTACTTGTTTAGGATACCAATTGCACATTTAGCACAAATTCCTAAACACACTTCTCAGGATATAAAAGGAAGAAGTAAAATAATTAGTTTAAGGTTATTTTTAGCAACAGCGTTCATTTAGGGATGAGCTCCACTAGTGAGGAGCTTTTTAGACAACCCGTTTCACGACCCGTAAACTCATTCCATTGGATTGGATCGAGGTATCTACTGGATACATATGGCTGAATGAGAGATCCTAAAACCTTTATATCATGATTACAATACATATTTTAAAGGTTTTTAAGTATCTTATTAATATTAAAGGTCATCCTAAGTTCTAGGCAAACAAAGACTAGTCGAGATTCACATTTTTAGCACACATAACCCACTTCTATGTTATTTTTTACCACAAAGAATTTGCTATTTGAAGGAAAGAAAAACCCAAATGATGTAGATCATTAAAATATAAAATCAAAGGAAAAACTTTGTCTCAATTGGAGGTTTGACTAAAATATTATGGCCAAAATGCGAATGAAAACTGGCTCGTGGTTAGATTACATAACTGCACGGGTTATCCGTATATGAAGGACCTTAAAAAGGATGATCGTGCGGTCACATGTGGACCCTATTTCCCTCTTTAACTAAGGGGTGAACTTTCCATTCATCCTAGAACATGAGCAAATTATAGAGAGAAATAACCTAAAATTCTAAAAAAATAGTTTTAACGAGACAAATATCCTATAGATCCAAGTAAAGTTCTGGAGAAAGAGATATATATAAATAGCATGGAGATCTCAAATAGTCACGACGAAGCTATAACGAAACCATAAGAAGTTGAAAGCCATCCTTTTATAAGATATTGGCATACGCTATAGGGACAAAGTTATATCGACATGCAAGATCAAGTATACTACTCCACAAGTATTCTCCTAACCTTTTGTATTTTTGACCGCTAAAGGGGTAATACTTCTTTTAATACCATACCCTCCCTCTTTAAGCATTTGTTCACCCAAACTATGCTGACTTTGATTATGCGTACGATATATATAGGCATAATAAAAGGGGTTTATCCCTTAGACTAAATTCAAATTTTTGTACTTTTTATGTATGTATTTGTCGAACTTTCATTTGATAAACATAACAAAGTAAATAAAAATGCCGAAAATAACGAAATACAAAAAAATAGGATAGAAAGGGTTATTTGACCCAGGGATTCTACCTCATATTTTATCTTGATGTTAGGCCATAAGTCTACCTTTTTAATAAAAATAGTTTCACCTTTCAAGTATAATAATATTAAGTCGTTCGAGTCAAATGCAAACCTTTTAAAATATAGTCATATCAAACCATTTTACAATCAAATAAATTTTAAGACATTAAAGGGAGTTGAAATCTCACGCATCGAGTTAAAGTAAGAGTTATAATTCCCATACACACTTTTTGAACTACATGGTCCTTAAATCACTTGGATCGAGTACGTATGCTCACTCAAACCTTATTATCCTTTGCTTATACAAACTACATACAATGTTTATATTGCACAACATAATATATTTACTATTACAACTATTTTACTTATGTTATTTCTTTTATACTATAACATAGTAATATAAATGTAAATATTTACATTTGAGATGAAAAGGGAGGAGCGTATGCCTAACACACTTCCATTTCGTAACCTAATCCTTAGACACCGACAATTTGGCTTATATCACTTGCCATCACAGGTGTCCACATAAGCTTATCCATTATTTTATTTGTTTTGAGTAAAATTAATTAATAACTTCACATTTTCCAAAAGAGAACGAAGAGACACCACGTTTCCATACATGTTCACGGACGCATATAAGAGAACACCATCTGAGTAAAGGTTCTCAGAGTTGTATAAAAACAAAATCAATTAAACAAAAGGATCACGAAGAGGTAAAACCAAAGAGAAACGTGATAATACATTTATCGCTCGAAATACAGTAATGCCACATGGCATACAGAGGGAGGTATAAACACTTCATTTTATTATCATTATAATAACGACATATAAGTAGCTCAACTTTATCGTTATTAATAATTTTCATGTTTTGTCTAATCAATAGTCAATCATTTTCTTTCAACGAAGGAGAGTTTTCTCTACCGAGACGATAAACGGATATATCCGCTAGTCCTCAACTCATCTTGACATATTCTATTCCCCTTTATTAACTCTCTCCCTCTAGTTAGTAGTTTTGACACTCGGGGGAGATTTTTAAGGGGCTTTTACCGTCTAGTCCTTGGACTAATAATTTTGGACAAAAAAACCAGGCCCAACAAATTTTGAACGATTAGGTTCAACATATAAATACCCCGAAATTAAAACAAACACGCACTATTCAAAAATTGAAGCGCCAAAAACACTGTATTCTCTCTTGAATCAAAACCTTAATCGTACCATCTCTTCGATCAAAACTCCAAAATGAATTTATTTCTCAATCAAATTTTGGTCAACAACAACATATAAATAGTTCTGATCGAAACGCAAAAAAATCTCTTCGATCAAAAATCTAACTCTCTTCGATCAAGCCTTAATTGTTGAAGTTCTACCGATCATTTTACATTCTAAATCAAATTCTTCCAAACACCACTAATAAGTATGTATACATTCTCTTATCACCTATTTGTCCTTATATATTTTGTGTTCTCATATGTATAAATTTGTAGGCACATGGACTGATGAAATCACATTCTTCTTCTTCATGATATGAAAAAATATATTTGTTTCCCTCATTTTAATTGCAAAACACACTTTTTGCATGTTAGATATATGTATTTCATCATTGTACTTTTCCTCCTGTATACATCATTTATCGAGTGTTTTGCGTGTACTATGTGTATTTTATGTGTACTATCAAAAAGTACACGCAAAATACACAGAGTACACGCACATTGAAATTGAATTTCTCAATTCAATGTGCGTGTACTTTTATGTCTTATACATATACTCTATAAAATATATATTTCAAATCCATATTTGATCAATCCTATGTTATTTTGGTCCGCACCAGCGGCATTTGAATGATATTCCATGAGTTTATAAGAAGTATTATTACTGTGTTAATATTTAGGAGTGTTTTTGGTCCGCGCCAGTGGCATTTGAATGATATGTTATTAGCTTGTAATCAGTATTATTGCGTGTACTTTTTCATTTTTTGCGTGTACTTTGTTGAAAGTACACGTAAAATATTCATAAAGTACACGCACTTTGAAATTCAAGTTGTTCAATCTAATATCCATGTACTAATATGTGTTATGAGTGTACTATTTTGTATTGTTGTGTTATTGTTTAGGAATCATACGATCAAGCATGTTCAACTACAAAACTGTTGCTTTCACGTTCGAAGATCTTAACAATACAAAACCTTTCACATTGACAGTTAATAGTACTAATGATGACGAAATTCATTTTCTCCTTCGCATAAATGATAGAGCTAAAAGGTTACTTGGTTTCTACTACTACTATGAAGACATTTACTGCACTTTTGATGTGCAACAGCTTCAAGTAACTGAATCGAAAGCGAGGATTTAGCTAAATGAATTGAGCAGTATTTCTTAAGGGGTTTTGATAATGTTGGAGCTTTTAGCATACAACTATTGTATCAGTTCTTTACTGAATATGTTAGGAATAGAGAATCTTGGTTTTTGACTTGTCGAACAACCTCTATTAGGTATTACCATGAAAGTGACGATATATATTATTGCCTTCAGCATGTATTTTGTTGAGACTTGTATAAATTATTTGTGAGAATATTGCATGTACTTTTGTTAAATACGCTTGTATTTTATTATTTTAGTCTATGTTTTATTATAATTCGCATGTATTTTATTTTTTGTACATATCATTATAGGTTAGTAATTCAAAATTTTGTTTATAGATCAATATAATGGGGATGAAGATGAAGGCAAGAAGAGGAAAGAAATAAAAAAAGAGCAGTTCTGATGATAGTTCTTCATCCAGTTCCAGTTCCAGTTCTAATTCTAGTGTGGCATTGAAATCTAAACATCCTACAAAGAAGAATGACCAATATCGGTCAAATATTGTTAGCTTTATCCATGATTTGCATCAGATTAAAGATAAAATAAACAATAGCCATATTGAACTTCTTAAGAAGACTCCATTTTGGGAGCTTTTCAATGCCTACTACAGTGAGAAAGTAGTAGAAGTGGACCACAAGAAGACAGATATAAATATTTTATCAATTATCCAGCTGTACAATACGAAAACCAAAAGTATCCGTATGAAGAGTAGGATTGCAATAATGCCAATAGATATAAGTGAAATATTTGGCATACCACTTGTTGAGGATTTAAAATCAATAGAACTGAAAAACGATCGAATACTGCTAAAAAACTTGGAGTACAAGCACGATACTTCGCAAAAAGAATAGAAAAGTCAAAAATATTGAATGGTTTGAAGAAATCAGTTGAATTGGGGACAGATGAAGGCATTGCCAATTTTGTAAAAATTGTGTGTCTCCACTTTTTGAACACGTTGTTTTTTCTCCAACTCAAACTTCACCCTTGCAGAATTTTGGTTGAAATACATAGACAATATTGAGGAGATGAATAAGTATGATTGGGCATCTATTTTGCATGAGTTTCTCATACATTCACTTGACAAATTAGCAAGTTCAAAACCTAACACAGCTACTGAATGTGTCATTTTTCTTCTGGTGAGCAAAAAAACATCCCGATATTTCAAAATTTACATGCCAATACTCACGTGTACTTAATAAAAATCACGTGTATTTTGAAAATACATGTGATATTTTCACATGTATTTTGAACATACACGTGATATTTTCATATGTATTTTGAAAATACACGTGATATTTTCACATGTATTTTGAAAATACACGCGATATTTTCACGTGTATTTTAAAAATACACGTGATATAACAAGTGTATTTTCAAAGTACACTTGTTATATTTACAAAATGTAGTACACATGTACTTTGTAAAATACAAGTGTACTTTCAAAATGCAAGTGTACTTTATAAAGTAGAAGTGAAGTTTCAAACTACTCGTGATATAAGATGTGTTCTTTCAAAATACACATGATATTTTCACTTGTATTTTCAAAATGCACGTGATAATTTAACGTGTATTTTGAAAATACAGGTCTTATATCACGTGTATTTTTATAAAGTACACTTGTATTTTACAAAGTACACGTGTACTATGTTTTGTAAATATAACAAGTGTACTTTGTTTTATAAAGTACACTTCTACTTTACAAAATACACTTGTTATATTTTTTTTCAATATTATAAATGTACTTTAGAAAGTACACGTGATCTTATATTGACAAAGTACACGTGAACTTTGTAAAAACCACGTGTACTTTCAAAATACAATTGTAAAATTTGCAAAGTACACGTTTAATTTTGCGTGTAGTTTGAACAAATCACTTGTACTTTCCATTATGAATATGTAGGTAATACAATTATTAATATCATTTTATTTTTTGTATGATCACAATATTGGGCATGTGAGAAATTTGAAATTATTTCTCCTGTTGAAGAATTTAAAGATAAGACGCCAAAATTCTTGAGGTGGAAATTGTCTTCTTTGAGACAATGGTTTGTGAAGAATGACATCACACTAGCAACTTTGAAGCATGCTACAAATAAACCAGCTTGTAAGGACAGTTCTGTACAAAAGGAATCTCAGTTTGAAGGGCCAAGTTACTCTTTGAACATTTCTACAGAAAGTCCTATACATGCTGATTCATCATCAGAAAAAGTTATTGAAGATATTAATGATAACGAGTTTTCACATGGTTGGAATATTCCCCTTAAAAACATTGTGACTCCAAAGAAAAAGAAGGAAAAGATCAACCAAAGGTTAATTTGAAGGAACAAATTGCTGTTTTGAAAAAGGGAATTGTTGGAAAAAAATAACCAACTATCTAAAGCAGCTGAAGACTTTAATGGTGAACTTGAGAAGGTGACCTCTTTGGAAGTGGAGAGTGTCATTTTGAATGTACAGTTGTAGGTAGATCGTGATTCACTTTTTGAAGCCCATGAGGAAGTAAAGAAGTTAAAGGTGGAGAATTCCAACCTTTTGAAGGAAAAAGATTTACTAAATAAGTTGGAGGGAGAAAATGCCCAACTACTTGAGTTAAATAATTCTTTAAAAGAAAATATTGATCAAGTCACAATGAGTGACTCAGATAGAATTAAAGAACTGGATGAATCATTAAAAAAATATGCAGAATCAATACGAATTTTGGAACAAAAAAATGGATATCTGTCTCTGAGTAATGAAGATCTCAAAAAAAGTATGATGATACATTGAAAAAATGGAAAGATGCTAACATAGAAAAGATGACATTGAGGAAGAATCTTGAGGAGTCAGAATTGAAAAGAACTCAACGGGTAATTTTGATTATGTTAGGATTTCGTCTTCCCATTCATCCCATCATTAGGAGACCTCTGAGGGATAACATCTTAGTTGATGACCTCAGACCTTATAACATCATGATTTGGTTACAAGGTCTGAGGTCAGACATCATACTTGGATAACCTCAGACCCCTAACATCATTAATTTGGTGAAAATTATTTATGGGGATAACATCTTAGTTGATGGCCTCAGACCTTATAACATCATGTTTTGGTGACAAGGTCTGAGGTCAGGCATCATACTTGGATGACCTCAGACTCTTAACATCATTAATTTGGTGAAAATTATTTATGGGAATAACATCTTAGTTGATGATCTCAGACCTTATAACATCATGATTTGGTGACAAGGCATGAGGTCAGACATCATACTTGGATGACCTCAGACCCTTAACATCATTAATTTGGTGAAAAATTATTTATGGGGATAACATCTTAGTTGATGACCTCAGACCTTATAACATCATGATTTGGTGACAAGGTCTGAGGTTAAACATCATACTTGGATGACCTCAGACCCCTAATATCATTAATTTGGTGAAGATTATTTATGGGGATAACATCTTAGTTGATGACCTCAGACCTTATAACATCATGATTTGGTGACAAGGTCTGAGGTCAGACATCATACTTGGATGACCTCAGACCCTTAACATCATTAATTTGGTGAAAATTATTTATGGGGATAACATCTTAGTTGATGACCTCAAACCTTATAACATCATGATTTCGTGACAATGTCTGAGGTCAGACATCATACTTGGATGACCTCAGACCCTTAACATCATTAATTTGGTGAAAATTATTTATGGGGATAACATCTTAGTTGATGACCTCGGACCTTATAACATCATGATTTGGTGACAAGGTTTGAGGTCATACATCATACTTGGATGACCTCAGACCCTTAACATCATTAATTTGGTAAAAAATTATTTATGGGGATAACATCTTAGTTGATGATCTCAGACCTTATAACATCATGATTTGGCGATAAGGCCTGAGGTCGGACATCATACTTGGATGACCTCATACCCTTAACATCATTAATTTGGTAAAAATTATTTATGGGGATAACATCTTAGTTGATGACCTCAGACCTTATAACATCATGATTTGGTGACAAGGTCTGAGGTCAGACATCATACTTGGATAACCTCAGACCCTTAATATCATTAATTTGGTGAAAATTATTTATGGGGATAACATCTTAGTTGATGACCTCAGACCTTATAACATCGTGATTTGGTGACGAGGCCTGAAGTCAGACATCATACTTGGATGACCTCAGACCATTGACATCATTAATTTGGTAAAAAATTATTTATGGGGATAACATCTTAGTTGATGACCTCTGACCTTATAACATCATGATTTGGTGACAAAGTCTGAGGTCAGACACCATACTTGGATGACCTCAGACCCCTAACATCATTAATTTGGTGAAAATTATTTATGGGGATAACATCTTAGTTGATGACCTCAGACCTTATAACATCATGATTTGGTGACAAGGTCTGAGGTCAGACATCATACTTGGATTACCTCAGACCCTTAACATTATTAATTTGGTGAAAATTATTTATGGGGATAACATCTTAGTTGATGACCTTAGACCTTATAACATCATGATTTGGTGACAAGGTCTGAGGTCAGACATCATACTTGGATGACCTCAGACCCTTAACATCATTAATTTGGTGAAAATTATTTATGGGGATAACATCTTAGTTGATGGCCTCAGACCTTATAACATCATGATTTGGTGATAAGGTCTGAGGTCAGACATCATACATGGATGACCTCAGACCCTTAACATCATTAATTTGGTGAGAAATTATATTAAGACTTCAGAACTGAACACACATCGCATGGCAAAAAGAATCATTCAGAGAACATTCAGCAAATAAAGAAATAAAGCCCTCATCAGAGGTGGATATTGATTAAAGTTAGAGTTACAAGCTACAAGCTAGTCGAGTTTGTCATCAGAGGTTACAGTTTAAATGCATAATGAAAAAGTACAAAAGGCTTCACAAAAATGCCCTAAGGGTCTGCAGCTACAATGTTGGCATCCTCGACTTCATTCCCTTGGTCGACGCTGGTCACCTCGGCCCCATCATCTTTGAGGTTGGCACCCTCCGTCTCAATAACATCCAGCGGAGAAGTCTCTGCAGGGCAACATCTTCCTCTTTAACCTCTTGAAGGGCCTGGGCAAATTGAGGATTGCCAAAACCCAGACCAATGAAGTCAGAGGCTTTTAAGCTCCCTGACTCCTTCTCCTTTGCAGCCGCCCATTTGCCAATGGCCTTAATAACTCTTTCGAGGTGTTCAAAGCAAAAGCTGATGAATTCGTCAAAGACTTTGTAGTCAGCCAAGATCCTTACCAGTTGAGAGGTGGAAGGTATATACTTGTCTACATCAATCAACTAGAAGCCATACAAGCAGTAAAAAGCAGAAGAATCAATGCCCAGAAAAGAAAGAACTTTCATTTCATTGAAATAAAAGGGTATAATTACATCGATTTGTTCAAGAGAAGTATAAGTAAAGAAAAAATACAGAGAAGTCCTAAGAGCAGACTAGCTAGCAACCTCAGTTTGTTCAGAGGAAGCTGGTTGCTTCCCCTTATCAGCAGCAGTAGGAGCATCTCCCTCAGAAGGAATAATTGCTGGTCCCCGATCAGGAGGAGAATCAATAGGAACAGTTGGGGAGGCTGAAGCAATACCTTCAACAAGTGGGGTAAGGGCTTCGTCTATAATAAGCTTGGGGCCTGGATCATGCTCGTCGAATAAGGGTGAATCAACATCCACCCCAGCAGCCAGAAGAGCCTTGTTCTAACCCTTCTTGAAGTTCAGTCGGCTGAGGTAACCTATTTGAGCATCAGCGTCCTCATATGCGATAGCCCACCCAGAGTTGTATAAACTCTCCTTAATAGTAGAGGCCTCAGACTCCACCTTCTTCACCTGCTATGACAACACCTTATTTTCCTCGACCGTGACCAGCTTGCTCGTACAGACCAGATCATAGGACTGCCTCAACTCATGAAGCTCCTTGATCGACGCTTCCTTCGCCCTTTGGGCTTCAGCAAGGGCAAGATCAAAGGACTTTTGGGCCTCGCCAGCTGCTTTCAGACTGGCCTCCAGCTCGGCACCTTTACCCTTCAGTTCAGCGTTCTGCCTCTCTAAATTTGCATTCCTACTCACTAGCTCGTCACGAGTACGATAGAGAACAACGAATTCAGTCATAAACTGCAAGCAAAAAGGGAGCATTAGAAGAAAGTATTGAATATAATGTTACAAGTATTAAAGAACATAAACGAACTTACCAAGGCTAGTCTCTGATTCGCTTGCAGGGTTAACTGGTCAGTCCCCATTGCCCTCTGTCGATCAGCAGGCAAAACTGCTCTCTCGAGCAATACGGGAGCCAGTTGGGGAGAGGTGGCGACTGAGGCCCCCTCAGGCAACGCAGACACGGGCTCTAAAGCTTGCCCAACCTTCGTACTCGTTTCTACCCTCCTTCTCTCCTCTTTACTTTCCTTCCCCCTCTCAGCTCTCTTCCTCTCCTCCACCTTCTTTTTCTCTTCAGCCTTCTTCCTCTCCTCTTTTTTCTTTCTCTCTCTCTCTCTCTCAACTGTTCTTCCTCTTTTCTCTTCTTCTCCTGCTCATTGGCAGTAGGTTGAGAGCCAGTGGCAACTTCTCCAATAACAGACTTTTGCTTCTTCGACCTCCTCGAGAGAAGCACATCATCTTCATCATCATCATCCCTGATCAAATTTCTTTTGGGAGGAACCATTTCTGCCTTGCTAGAACTGCTCGACTCGTCAGAAGACTCTTGAGCCTCAGAAACCTCTTCCGAGCTAAAAGAACCTTCACTACTAGAGCTCGCCTCACTGGAACCACCTTCAGCACCTCCCCTAATATCACTTTCAGAACTGCTCTCTTCCTCGTCCAATTGGATGGGGTCCGCAACAACTTCTTCAATAATATCCAAGTCAGGAATGCTGTCCACAGACCGCGCAATGAAACTGGACCCGATGTTCTTATACTCCAGAAGAAAAGCAGTTGACCGGGAATGTTCACCGTCAGCCAAAGATTCTCTGATGTTCCAAGCTTTAATCAGCTCGAACCTCACTAAGGGAAGGTTCCAAATTTTTTGTCCTCGCTGAAAGGATAACAGAAAAATATTAGAAAAATTAAACATTGACAGAAAAATAAAAGAGCATAGCAAAGGCTAAGATTACCTATGTACTCCTCCCCATGAAAGGGGACTGTGAATCTATCAGACCTCGAACCCTCAGTATGGGGGGTAAACTGTCAATTTCTAGTAAAAAAAACCTCTTGCCAGTAATCCTTATGGGAATCAGGTAGGTTTACTACCAATACCCTATCAGGACTCCTGGCCTTGAGGTAAAGAAGGCCATAACTAGTTCGAGAGAAGGAATAACAAAAACAAATTTTAGCAAGCCCTAATTTAGTGCATAAAGCTAATTTATTCTATGGACACCATTAACTATCTTCCAGACGTTTGGCGAGCATTGTGCAAGAACGATATTGAAGTAGACGAAGAAGTGCAAAAACAAATTGCTTAGGGGGAAGGTGAGCCCCCCTTGGGGAAACAACAAGACGTGAATCCAATGAGCGTCCTCTATCTCTCTAACATTCTTAGGGACAGAGGAGCACACAATTTCTACCCAGTCTGGGATATTATAGAACTTCCTAAACTCTGACACAGATCTATTACCTATCTTCATCATTTATAAACCTTAATTATGAATTCGAAGCAAATTCAACAGAAGAAACACAGAGAAGGAGCAAAGGGAACTTACGGGATGAAGGTTTGGCTTAGACGATGCAAGATCACAAGTCTAGACGACGAAGAAGATTGAAAGTAAAGTAAACGAAGACCTGAAGAGAAGGGCGCAACAACGGAAGTTTGAAGAAGATGAGAAAATATGAAGAAGCTTATAATGACGGTATGGAAATGATGTTCCAATTAACCTTTTAAACATTTCCAATCATATCACACGAGACCCGAAGCAGGCTGCCGCCAAAATCAAGTAGAGAAACCCAATCTTGGGAAGAGTTACACAATTTACGAGAGAGCCATTATGACAAATCATTTAAATTTATTGAGCCCAAATTGTGGCCCAATAACTTTAGGGGCAATTGTGGGTACTTCGATTTGCCATCACGGGCCCAGACGAGTAGCCAATAGGAATGGCCCAAAGTTTGGGCTCCTCGCATCTTTCTGAATTCGGTTATGACTTAGTCTACCCCTAAAATCTCGTGAGGAGATATTCTAGGAGTAGAAGGTGGATGTGTGGGAGTCCAATACCCCCACTCCCCGAGAACAAACATGTATATAACAAACCCCAAGCCTGGGGCAAAAGGCATGTGATGTATTCTCTGTAAAATACTCCTCGGAGTATATAAAAATAATACCAAGAGAATCACCGTGGATGTAGGCATTTCTTGCTGAACCACGTACATACTGTGTTGTGTGATTGACATTTTTTTATTCTTTATTCCCTTTGGTGATTGCTCTTTCTTATTAATTTGTGTTGAATATAATTGTCACCACAAAAGAAATAAAACAAAAATAAGGCAAATTGAGGAAAATATTTCCTCATATGAAACTTCCTTTGAGCAGTTTCAAATATATGTGAGGGAAGGCTATTCTGGACTTCCACCCAATCCCATAGATTTATTTGATGTGGATGAGGACCCTCCTCAAACACATGAAGACCTCATATCTTTCTATACACAAGAAGTTCCCATGAAAATCATGAAGCTGAAGGAGAAGAAGGCTCTCCATGAAGGCCTTGCAACTATCATAGAAGAAGAAATTCGACACTGATCGAATTTAATTGACTCTCTTCCTGACACAATAGATGCCTTTGACAAACTTCCCTAATAGAAGCATTCTTTAGTTTTTCTAGCTTTTGTTATGTGAAAAAATTGTACTTTACTTTTTTGTTTTTAATAAAAAATTTATTTCTTTCATGCATGTATTCTCACTTATGTCATACACAAAATATAGTAAAGTACATGTGAACCTTTATAAAAATGATCACGTGTATTGTAAAAAATGTAAACATTAATATCATTTATTGTAAAAAAAATTGGTATGTCAAAATATGATTCTATATATTATAAATTATAATACACGCAAGTTTTTATAAAGCACACACAAGATATTGTCCCAAACAATTATATAAATGCGTGTACTTTATATATTACACATGTACTTTATAAAGTACACGCATAGTCTATAAAGTACACACTTATTGAAATACTTGTCTAATAATGCCGCTGGCGCGGACCATAATACACATAGGAATTTAAGAATATGAGTGACCCAAGTATCTTTTATAAAGTACAAGCACATTGTAATGTCCAAAACCATTTTCAAATAGTACATGCATTTATATACGTCTACTTGATAAAATTACATGCAGAATACATAAAGTACACGTATATTGAATTAGATTTTTGTAATATCAATATGCGTGTACTTTATAAAAACATGTGTGTACACGTATATTTAAATGCGTGTACTTTAATTATTATGCGTGTACTTCATAAAGTACACGCACATTTCATCAAGTATACGCATATTATATTTCTATTATGCGTGTACTTCATGCGTGTACATCATAAAGTACACGCATATTTCAACAGGTAAATCTAAATTAAATGTTATTAATAAAGTATACGTATGCTTTTATACAGTACACGCATATTGAACTGACCAAATCCATTTTTAAATGCGTGTACTTTATGTATTCTACGTGTACTTCATAAAGTACACGCATATTTCATCAAGTACACGCGTTGATAAAATTGTTTTGGACATTAACATGTGCGTGTACTGTACATAACATGCGTATACAAATGTAAAGTATACGTAAACATCAGGAAAAATGATCGCATATATTTTATGAAAAATATGTGTACAGCTACACAAAAAACAAACTAAAAAATGAGACTAAAAAATAAAATTACATTCATTTATGTGAAACAAATGGTTTATTAATTAATTTATTCAATCAAATGGTTAAAATGAATGAATTCAACAATTTTAAAAGTACTCAAATGGGTTCCTTACAAGTAGACCTGTAATGACCCGTTTTACTACACCTCGAGCAAGTAACTTCCCTTACTGTGATCTCACCAGAAGACTTTATTCTCTTATTTCTTGGCCTGCCTGTCAGTCTCTTAGTCATTGGTGGAAGGACATATGGATTTTCAGGTATAGGAATATTTAAGGAAATCAAATCAGGAAGAGGAACTATAGGCATCGAGTATGATTTTCTGTAGAAAGATACCTTATAATACTCCTCAATACAATCATAAATACTGGTCCCTTTCCTCCGCACAACACAAAAAGCATGAGAACATGGAAAACATCTAATCTGCCAACTCTTACAAGAACAAGTCCTTTCTCCTAAGTCAACTGTTGCTCGCATTTATGAATGAACTTCAAATACATTTTGACTTGAGCGACTAATAGTCCAATGTCGTCTTTTATTCCAATTTTCATTCAGTAACTATTGAAAAAAAGGACATAGCTCATTTGTCCAAGTGTCAGACTCAACAAGTTTGTTTGCATTGAAATTCATAATCTTCACTCTCAATTTATCAAGCATATTCATTATTGGTAAATGCCTTTCCTCCAATATCCATGAATTGAATGACTCCGCAACACTAGATGCCATGTCACCATACCATTTACCATGAAAATATGCACATGACCAATTCTCGGGAGGCAAACTATCAATGAAATCAGCAATAGCAACTCCTCCTTCCTTCTTCAATGCTTCAATATTCTTGTGAAGTACATCTACTGAGACAGCATATGCCCAAGACAAAAAATCTTTAACAATTTTCTTTTGAAATCCAGCACAATTTGCACGAATTTTCTTTTTTATATTCCATGTATACAGTAGGAATGTGAAGACAACGGGAAGACCCTCGAAACAGCTTCAAGTAATCCATTGTTTCGATATGATATAAATGTTATGTTTCGATATTTCTCAACTACTTCACTAAGAAAATTGACAAGAAACCACATCAGGTTATCTTCGATTTCAGAATCAACAACAGCATATGCAACAGGAAAAAGGCCTGAAATATAAAAATATATCAAAATTAAAACAAAATAACATATCCATGTACAACACTTCGTAAATTGATGCTGCTGGCGCAGACCTTAAAACACATTGAAAATATATTATGTGTTTAATTTAAATTGTTTGTAAATAACAAGACAAAACATAAAAATGTATCGTACACATGATAAAGATAAAAAACATGCATGTTTACTTTCCAATCTTTTGCTTGACTTTATTATTAACAACACTAAAATCAATGTACACGCATAACAATGTAAAATACATGTGAACTAAACAAAAACATTCAAATGTACTTTACATTTTTAACGTGTACTTGGCTTTATTATTTCTAAATAACAACACATATCATCAAAGTACACGCATAAAAATGAAAAGTACACATGAAATTAACAAAAACATTCACGTGTACTTGACATGTACTATGCGTGTACTTTAGTTTGTATTCAACATAACAACATCATCATCAAAGTACACACATAAAAATAAAAAGTACACGTGAAATTAAGAAAAATATTCACGTGTACTTGACATGTACTATGCGTGTACTTTAGTTTGTATTCAACATAACATCATCATCATCAAAGTACACGCATAAAAATGAAGAGTACACGTGAAATTAAGAAAAATATTCACGTGTACTTGACATGTACTATTCGTGTACTTTACTTAGTATTACACATAACATCATCATCTTCAAAGTACACACATAAAAATGAAAAGTACACGTGAAATTAAGAAAAACATTCACATGTACCTGACATGTACTATGCGTGTACTTTGCTTAGTATTACACATAATAAGACATATCATCAATATACACACAGAAAAATGAAAAGTACACGTGAACTAAAACAAAGACATTCAAAGGTACTTTATATTTTTATGCTTGTATTTTGATGATCTGGAATGGAACAAACAAAATGTCAATGCAATACATAAAATAAAATATTTAGAATTAATTTACCATTGTTCCATTCCTTGCAGTAGTTGACAATATTGTTCCACGGTAACGGCTCTTCAAAAAGGCACCATCAAGAAATAAAACAGGTCTGCAATATTGAAATCCATAAATACATCCTTTAAACATTACAAATATTCTCTTGAATTTTTTACTCTCATGTTCCACATCAAGGATGCAATGCGACCCAGGATTATATTGCAATAGAAGG
Organism: Sambucus nigra; assembly: GCA_949130495.1. Taxonomy (NCBI): domain Eukaryota; kingdom Viridiplantae; phylum Streptophyta; class Magnoliopsida; order Dipsacales; family Adoxaceae; genus Sambucus; species Sambucus nigra. The sequence continues at coordinate 128,026,352 of OX422223.1, forward strand.
TCACGATAATTATTCATTAATGCATAAGAAACCTTTTCATCACCATGTATATCAACAGCAACCATCTCTTTCGCACGCCATGCATGTTGATAAGCTATATCAAGACCATAATTCTTCTTCATATCTCTAACTACATCAATTGGTCTCAATAGCGGGTTATCTCTAAGATCATCAACTACCAATGTTGAAACCAACTTGGAGGCTATCATTTTGGCTGACGGACTACGAAAGACACCTCTATATGTATGCTCATTATTCAAACTTCGTATGTAAAAGTATCCATTTATTGTAGATAATGAAGCATGAGTTCTCCACATGCAATTCTCAGTAGTCTTTTTAAAGCATTCAGCCGTCACTCGAGTTTTATCATTCTTCAAATACACATACTTTAACCCAACCTCAATGGCATACTTTCGCAATTTATCCCGAAATTCCACTACACCTCCTTCAAAACACTGCTGCTCATGACTTATATATGTCTTCCAATCATTCAAAAGATAGACTTTCGACTTACTTGGCTCCACACCTCCAAGATAAAAGCCATTTTCAATGCAACTATTAAAATCATTTGCAGTGCCTGATGATAAAGACTTTAACCTCTGTGTATTTGTATCACCACTGTCAACCCTCTCAGAACTTGTATTACTGCAGTCAACCCCTGCACAAATTTGATTAGAGCATTCAACCCGTTCACGACATGTATTACTTGGCAATGGTAATGAATCAATGACATATATCCAAATGAAATTAACTTTCACGATCAATTGGGATCGCAACATATAACAAACATCGTTGTCACAAACCAACATGAACCGACATTCATCACCAAATGAATACCTCAATGACAAACTCCCACTTCTCAAATTAGTAAACCTAATACACAACTCATTGCATATGAAATCTAATGAGCTATCTTCAAATATTTCAATACAAGCCATATTATCCAAATAACAACACCTTGCTATTACACTACTTACCATAATGTCCAGCAGTAAAATAGACACGAAAAATATTTACTTCAAGGTCAACAATTCTAAAAATGTGTGCAATAATTTAATGCATGAAAGATCAAAATGTTTATTTATAATTAATATAAAATTACAGTTACTATTTAAAAACCTATACATGAAGCAATAAAGCAGACACATATTTTCAAAAAAACAACCACGTCTACTTTATAAACACTGCGTGTACTTTGAAAACTGATATCGAACTGGTTATTTCCGCTGGCGCAGACCTATATCAATAAGTGATTCAATACCAAATCAAAATCAAGTACTCTTAAAATTAGAATGAAACATCAATAATATTCATTCAGCACATTCAACTAACAATTACAAATATTGATAAATATAACTTATATATGAAGAATCCAAACATAAATGCATAAAAAACACAAAATCAAAACATATACATATAAAACATATAAAAAACTATTCAATCACATGAATGAATATTACAATAAGTCTCTTGAATCAAAACAAAGGACATACACTTATTGTAATCGATCGAAAATAGAAAAATCAACTGCTGATAAAGATAAACTTACAAATAATAGAGCCAAGTGATACAGGTAGAATCGATTAAGAACACTGTAATCGATTATTGGACAGACGAAAAAAGCATAAGATTGATGTTATTTTCGATTTCGGAGAATAGTCGTTAGTTGTAGAGAAACCTCCAATAGCGGATTATGTTTATGATTTTTTTAGATTGACAGTATTTATATCTTGGATCTAATCGTTTAAAATTTGGTTCACCGATTTTTTTATTTAAAATTATTAGTTCAAGGATTAGACCGTAAAAACCTAGATTTTTAATATGGGACAAACTATAAGAATTAAGAATCAAATACTCATCCAAATGTAGGATATACGCGTGTAAATTACCATATATTAGATATCAAACTACTAAAACTAGGGTTTCCAACATATCCCCAATCTTCTCTAGGGTTCTCTTTTTCTCTCTCTCTAAATATAAAACACAGATCAGATCGTGCTAGTATTTCTTATCTTTTGTCTTCTCAATTTGGTGATAAATTTTGATTTCTACAACGATGCCTCCAAAAACGGTGAAGAAAACCGCTGGTCCAGGAACAAAACGGACAACGAAAACAATCAAGGTTACACCCAAGGCCAAAAATCAACCAAAAGTTGCTGAAGAATCGGTGAAAAAAGTTGATGAAATTGTTGAGGAGAAACCTATCGATGTTAAAGTTGAACCTGCCAAATCTGAAACTAAGGCGAACGACAAAGCAATAGAGAACGGATCGGTTTCTGTTAAGAGTAAGTATTTTTTTATTTGATTATTTAGAATTGATAAAGCATATTGGATGTTTAGTTTTTATCTATATTTGTTTTTGTTCTATGTTTGTTTAGATAGATGTAGTTGTGTGCTAAAGTTGTATTTTTAATAAATCTATAATAATTACTTTTTGGATTAAGATTTTAATTTTTTAAAAGTAGTAGACAAAACTAGATTAGATTAGGTATGTGAATAGATAATGATTAGAGTACGTGTGTTGCATTTAAAGGTATTTGTAATTCTTAGGAAGATAAATTTGGGAAGTAAATAATTTTTTCAAAATCTTTTGACTTCGAATAATTTGGAGAGGAGGGAGTATATTAAAAAGGGTGGTTTATATAAGACATTTCATCATTGGTCTCGTCGAAACAAAATTTCCTCAATAGGTCTGATTATTCACTACTTGATTTCTATTAGGAATTATTTGGTTAAAAATGTTTTTTCATGGACCTTTTTAATTGCCTGGATACTTGGTAAATGGGACCAAATGGTAAAAATCCTAGTTAAAAACTATATTTGAAGCGTTACACAGACTTAGATATATAGGTCAAGTGATTTCTTGGATGCTAATACAAGAAATGCATTACAATAACGATATCATAACAATCGGAAGAAGTCTGAAGATAAAAATGGAAACGACCTAAAAGGACTCTATGATAGCTGCAAGATCCTAAATTTGAAGCAGGCTTCTAGCGATAATCTTGACTTCTGCTTGCAACAAAAATCAGCTTAGTTGATGAACAGTTGGGTGTATGTTACTCCCCAGCTTTTTTACCCAATATTTACGGATTTTTTTATGCTTTGGATCTTGAGATTGCATCATGATGCCTTTTTGTCTGGATTAAATTACTCTCATGTAATTGAGTGATAGATTTGTCATTTTGGGTTGGGGTTTGAGATGGGTGGGTGGGTGGGGGGTTAAGGATGGGATAGCCAGCTTATTGGACGTTTAGTCGTACTGTTAGTTATTAGCCTTTTTAATGATTGTCACATAGACCTGTTCTTTTTATAGGGGTTCTATAATGTATTTATTGTTATGTAGGCTGTTTGATTGAGAAATTTATGATATCTGACATGGAAAGTCGGAACTGAAATGTTCAGCTTTTATGTTTTTTTGTTCGTTTACGGCCTTGTTGGATTAGATGATTTGATGGTGGATGCTTTCTCGCTACGAGAAGAATTGAGGATAATATTTTTAATGGACAACATTTTATTGCCAGTATGGGTATGAGTTGGCGCATGAATTATTTTGGAATCAAAGTAGATTTTAATGAATGGCCAATATGTGAATTGTTTGTTGAAATGTTCCGCTGAAGGGACAACTAAGACCGTAATAGTTGAGGGCAAAAGCTGATGAACTATTATTATAAGCCAGATTTGTATATTTTCAAATTTATGGTCCTTATCTATTTACCCTAAATGGATGAAAATTTTGGGTAGCTATTGGATCATGTGATATACCCTGTTCAACCATGGGGGGAAGGTGAAAGGCTTGTAGTTGCCTTGGGGATGGCTGTGGGAACACGATGGCATGGAATCCGTCTTCCACTTACATGAGCATGCTCCCAAAAATTCCCCTAGCAACTTCCGGTTCTCTATAGACAAGTGATCCATTTAAACTTACCAAAAAAATGTGATCCATTTATAAGAGCATGATGATGACCTAAGCGTCGTGAATATGTTTTTTGTTGGTTTAAACTTGTTTTCTGTTAACTAACAAACCTTATTTTAAGTTGGTACTACAAGGAATTAGAATTATTTATAGATGTTCCCTATTCCAATTTGTTGGAACACTTGTGGGTGATCAAGAATTTCACTCTGTTGACTAGCCTGGACTTCTGTATCTTTTTATATTTGCCTGGCAGAGGATGACGAGGTGAAGGAGTCTGTTGAGGAATATGAAAAAGATGAACGGTTGGACTTGGAGGATAATGAACCTGAATCTGAGCCTGAAGAATATGGTGCTGTTGATTACGATGAAAAGGAAGTTGAACAGGATGATGTTCAGGAAGAGGTATACGAAGTAGAGGAGGAAGGAGGGGATATTGACGAGGGGGAAGAGGGCGATATGGTTGAGGAGGAAATAGAAGATGATCCGGAGGAACATGATGGCGAGGAGGATGAGGAGCACCCTGGTGAGGAGCATGCTGAGATGGTTGATGCAGAGGAGCAGGAGCATCATGATGTTTTCAAAGAGAGGCGCAAGAGGAAGGAGTTTGAAGTGTTTGTTGGGGGCTTGGACAAGGATGCTACCGAGGAAGATCTTAGGAAAGTCTTCAAAGAAGTTGGCGAGGTTACGGAAGTCAGGCTTATGATGAACCCTCAAACTAAGAAGAACAAGGGGTTTGCATTCCTGCGTTTTGCAACTGTTGAACAAGCCAAACGAGCTTGTACTGATCTAAAACATCCAGTGGTATTTCCTTGATTCTGTCATAGTTCTAAAGACAACTGTTTTTAATTATATGTTGAATCATATTTCCCTGACGGCCAAAATTCCAGGTTAATGGGAAAAAATGTGGTGTTACTCCAAGTCAAGACAGCGATACCCTGTTTTTGGGTAACATATGCAAGACATGGACAAAGGAAGCTGTAAGTAGATTAGGGGAAATTAATGTCGTCATATATTGATTAGAGAGTTGCTTAATTGCCGCATTGACTGATATTAAATATGCTTCCAGTTAAAAGCGAAGTTGAAGCATTATGGAGTTGAGACTATTGATGATTTGACATTGGTTGAAGACGGAAATAATGAGGGAATGAATCGGGGCTTTGCCTTCTTGGAGTTCTCATCTCGTTCAGATGCGATGGATGCTTTTAGGCGTTTGCAGAAGAGAGATGTTTTGTTTGGGGTTGCTAGGCCTGCTAAGGTTTCTTTTGCAGACTCCTTTGTTGATCCCGGTGATGAGATCATGGCTCAGGTAAATTCTTGGATCAATTTCTCTGTATTCAATCACAAAGACAATAGTCGCTGGCTTCTTTTGAGCGGTTTCATCCATTCATCTACAGTACTATAAATGGTGCTTAGTCTGAGATTCTGATGTAATTTTACCGACATCATTTTTGGGTCGGGATGACAATTTTTGACCCAATTATAATGTTCACAATTGTATCTCCTTTGAGGGAAAGAATTGGATTAGTAAATGAGTTTTTTTTTCCTCCATTATTTTCCCTCAATATCTTAAATGGTGTCCATCTTATGACCTTACAGGTCTTAAAGAATTTAAACATTTAACACTTCGTAATTGTCGGAGTTTTAACGGACAAATCCCAGCTGGGTTTTTAAGTTTAATATACATCCCATTTTATTTTTTTGATCCCCACAAATGTTGTTTGGCAACCCTAGCAACTTGTGTGCTGTGTAACAAGCGATTTCCAACACGGATGTGTGTGGGGGCGAGGTGGGTTTGGTAGTGGCGGTTTTAAACCTTTTAGATTATGCTGTTGATCAAATGCTTTTGAGTTCAGGTTAAAACAGTATTCGTGGATGGTTTGCCTGCTTCGTGGGATGAAGATCGTGTCTGTGATCTTCTCAAGGGATATGGGACAATTGAAAAGATTGAGCTTGCCCGTAACATGCCGTCTGCCAAGAGAAAAGATTTTGGGTTTATCACTTTTGACTCCCATGATGCTGCCGTTACATGTGCCAAAGGCATTAATAATGCAGAGTTGGGAGAAGGAGAAAATAAGGCTTGTTCTTCTTCTTTAAATGTTTTCATATTGTTGGTATTTATTGGCATGGCCTCGTCTAACAGCAAGTTAAATTTCAGGCGAAAGTTAGGGCCAGATTGTCGAGACCAATTCAGAGAGGCAAAGGAAAACACGCTCCTCATGGAGATTTCCGATCTGGACGGGTCGCATCGAGAGGTTTTAGGGGGCCCTGGGGTCGTCCAGTTCCACATGGTCTCCCTGTTCGTGGTGCAAGAGGAATTGGAGGACGTTTACCACCTGTTGTTGATCGTGGTCTGAAGAGGCCCGTTTCATTTAGGGATAGGCGGCCAGTTATGGCCATGCCACCAAGGGCCAGGCCACTACCTCCTGTTTCAAGGTCCTATGACAGGAGACCACCTGGTATGCATCAGTTTCTCCATCATGTTTTTACTGGCTACACTTCTATATGATGTGTATTAATGATTTCAAATTCTCGTCTTTAGTTCCTGCTTACCCCAAGAGTAGTTCTAAGAGGGATTATAGCAGCAGGCGAGAGGAACTTCCTCCAAGGAGCAGAGCTGTTGCAGAGTATGGTTCTTCTAGGGTTCCCTCAGAGAGACGTCCATCGTACAGGGATGACTATTCTTCTAGTGGATCTGGTTATGCCGATTTGCCTAGAGGTACGCCACGCGCTTCTGCAAGAAGAGCTTATGTTGACGAAGGCTATGAGCAAAGGTTTGAAAGGCCTCCTCCAAGTTACCGTGAAGGGCGTTCCCGTGATTATGACTCTATTTCTGGGTCCAAACGCCCATACAGCGCACTGGTTAGTGAATATCTGCTTCAACTGTGATTTATGTTTGGGTACATAGCAAGGAGCCCCCAGGAACTATTAATCACACTGGTTGGAAATATCTCTCTGAACCGTCAATTTTGCAAAACTATTCTCATGATTACCTCCTATTGTCGCTAAATTTTTTTAGCACCGAGTGAGAAGTATATGCAACTTAACAATCACATTGGTTGCAGAAAACTGAATTTTAAAACTGTATTTAAAAACAACGTAAAATCGAGTTTTCTGAATACCAAACCAAACGGGCACCAAGTGTTTTTTATTTCATTTGCACTTCCATGTTTCTGCAATTAGTTTTTGATTCTCTTAAAGTTGGTACCTAAAATTTTCTAATTTACGCTCAATACTTTTAGGATGATGTTCCTCCACGCTATACTGAGGCGGGAGTACGCCCGTCACGCGCTCGTTTGGATTATGAACTTGGTGGCAGTAGCGCTTCTCAATACGGGGATGCCTACAGTGAAAGGTCTGTTATTGTGGTAGAATCTATTTTCATTCGAACTATTTTAGTTTAGTGCCTTACTGTTATTTATCTTTGTCAGACTGGGGAGATCTAATATAGGATATGGTAGCAGCAGAAGTTCCATGTCCAGTCAGGAAGGGCTTTATAGCAGCAGCCGTCAGGGTATGAGCTATGGTGGAGGTATGTTTTACGTTTCATATCAGTGAATATATGAAAACTTCACAATTGATGTTTTAGCGATGTCATGAATATACAAAAAGATGGTTTAAATATTGTTTTGGGTTATGTTGTGACATGCTGCAGGCTCTTATGGTGGCAGCGATGTAGGTGGTGGAGTGTACCAATCGAGCTTTGGTAGTGATTACATGTCTCGTGGGGGTGATGTATGCTTCTTCCTTCCAACTGTTCTTTTTGAAGAGCTTTTGTTGTTCACCGTTCTTATTATTATGACCGTAAATATTATATCATGGGGGTTAATTTGACTTGATGCTCATTTTTATAGTCACTGCTGATTAACGTCTTCAAAATCAAAACAAATTGCAATAGCACCCAAAAGCTCACAAAAGCCCCCAATAGTCCTCCACCACCAATCCCCCCCCCCCCCACACACACACCTAATAGCATTGCTAAAACCCTGAACAGGGGTGTAAAACTGGAGGTGAAATCCAGAACATCCCTTATTGTTATTGTAGGTCTTTTTTTATTTATTTTTAATTGTTCACTCTTTTATGGGTATTGCAGGTTGGTGGCAGTAGCTCTTACTCCTCACTGTATTCGAGTCGAGATTTGGGTGGTAGTAGCTACATGGGTAGCGGTGGTTCTGGGTCCTACTATTGAGGTACACAATCTTGTTTTGCATGATTTATCTACAAGGAACATGAACAATTTATTGTTCGTCTTGTTTTGCATTTTGTTTATGATCCTGTTGCCAGGTGACATGTTATTTTGTTTCTTTATGGAAGAGTTTGTTTCAGATGAAAAGATGTAACATGGTTATTAGTGTAATTGTCAATGGTACAGATTTGAGTTGACAAAGAGGCTGCTGTAGGATGTGGATAGTTTGAAGCTTACGGTGCATAGTGATGCTCATTGCTCGGAAAGAAAGCGCATTATCAAACATATAAAGCCTCTTTTTATCCCCGAGTCTTGATATTGCATCAAGGCTTATTAGATCTCGTGTTTGGATATTCTGAGAGCTCCTATTTTGATGCTGTAATGGAACTCAAATTAGTTAGGGTAGTTTAAAACAAGACATGTTTCCTATTTAATTAGTTAGTGGTATTTATGAACTCATGTTTCCTATTTAATTTTCCATGTAAGATTTTACCTTAATGGAGAGATGACTTTTGCTGCACCATTTGATTAAGGAAAATGATAACATGTGCCTTAGGGCACATGTTTTGAGCCTTAAAATAGCAAGTATTAGAGCTTTACTCGAGTATTTGTGCCCTATTAAATATATGTTAGAACTACGCCTGTACTATTTTTAGGATCTTAATGTGTGCCCTTAGGCACATGTTATTAGGACCTATGCAACCGTTTTTTAAGGAGAACTACATTCTTTTGGAGTTTATATGAAATAATGGGAGGAAAGGCTATTAGATTCCATCACATGGTGGTCGTGAGCTGCATGTACTAGGTTACTAGCTCGGAAAGACCAAGTCATTGGGAAGTTGGTTTTATGTTGATTTTAAGACGGTGTTCACTAATTTGGATGTCGAATTCATTTTCTAAAATTCAAAACGCAAACCTAATGTGGATGCAATGCAAACTTATTTCACGAATAAAAAAAAGGTTGAACCAAAAGTTCATAAAAACAATTCATTTGAGGGAGGCTTGCAGTAAAATGAGTAATTCTTGTTTTATTGAGCCTTTTATAATTAAATAAATCCATATAAATGCAGTCACCCAACTGGAGACATTATGAAGTAATATTTATGTCCCAAATTAATAGTTGCAAAGAAAATGTTCATGTGCACTCCTTTAAATACCTTCTACTAAATTCCTATGTAAACCTTATCTCCTAAATTGCAGGGATTCAATCTAAATAAACCACGCACTTGAAAAAAAGGTAGATAGTTGATGAAGCCAAAATCTGGTGAGACATGACTCCATCGAAATTCGAGGGGTGTGAGTTGGACTAGAGCAAAAAATGAAGTATGCATATAAACATAGGGGTGTTACGAGGTTCATCTCAGTGTTACGTCCACGGTTGAAATGTTTTTTTTTTCCTCTATTTGTATCAATATGGTGTCGAAATGTCAAATTACAAATGTCCGTAGGTTGTGTTACAAGACTGAGAATTATTACAAGAGAACTAGAGAGACTAAGGGCCTGTTTGGTTTGCAACTATAATTCTATTTTCTGTGTTTAAATACAATTCTGATAAAAATCTTCGTTTGGCAACCTGTTTTTAAACACAGAATTATAATATTCCTGTGTTATAATCAAGTTTTTCAGAAAACAGATTTTGGGTGTTTTATAACATCTGTTTTTTTTTTAATTTACTTAGAATTATTCATTCTTAATATTTTAAAGCAATTATACCTTAATATATAATATACATACATAATACATTAATGTGTGTAATTCTTATAAATAAAAAATATATATGTACATATACACAAAATTACGTATGGAATAATATAAAGTTAAATAATATTATCAATAGATACATGATACTTATATATAGTTTTATACATATATTATTAATGTATGGAATAATATAAAATATACATATAGTACATATGTATTAAAAAATATTATCAATTCATGTATGTATATAATTTTTTAGTGAATTATATATGCGACATCATTATAAATATATATATATATATATATATATATAGAGAGAGAGAGAGAGAGAGAGAGAGAGAGAGAGTTAAACTCCCTAACATACCTCATTAAATATACCTAAAAATACATGATATTAAATGTACGTGTATATAATTTATGATGTATGTATATGTATACATTCATGTATCATGTATGTATGAAAGTTATATATATATAAACTCCACAACATACCTCATTAAATATACTTAAAAATACATGTTATTAAATGTACATGTATATAATTTATGATGTATGTATGTATGTATACATTCATGTATCATGTATGTATGAAAGTTTTATGTATGTTTATATGTACATACATATATATATACACACACACACACACACATGTATGATATAAATATACATATTTGTCAAATTTTCAAAAAACTGTATTTAAAAACAACTTTACCAAACACACACCAATAATTATAAACACAAAAAACTGAATTTTAAAACTGTATTTAAAAACAGTGTTTAAATCGAATTTTCTGAATAGAGAACCAAACAGGCCCTAAATGCTTAGTAAATGATTGAGCTTGTTATTCGCCATAAATGAGCCCCTCAAGTCTTGGAGGTCAAATATGCAGGAAAATCTCATTAAATGCGGTGATCTCCTGTGATCACATGTCTGATGAGATGAACAAAAATACGTGCTGAAGCTGCCTTTTGACATTCTCACATGTTTAGGAGGAGTTATAAAGGGTCACGGGTGATGACTATGGCATGAAAACTTGGCATGTTTGATCCTTCATGTTATTGACCTAAAGGAGTTTGAATTTTGCATCACCACTTAAGAAAGATCAGGGGGTGAATTTTATTATGGACTTGATAAATGAGGCTTTGGACAAGTGATCATGGATCCCTTTGATAAGTTGCGCTCCTTGAGCAAACTAGGTCATGTGAAGGACATGCATGTAGTATGAACATGTACCATGTATAGTGGGATTGACGTCTAAAAGTCTACTCATAAGGTGAATTGGGCCTGTTTCAAATTCTTGACTATCAACAGCTATACCAAGAAAAAAGAAAACAAGCTGCTTGGTAGGAGGTTCGCACATGAATATTATTCATTAAATATAACTTCAGTTACAAGTGACATTTAAATGGTACATTGAGAAAAATTTGCAAATGCCTTGGACCATTTCCCAGTCATCGAGCATTTTGCTCCACCAAAATGCTTTAATGTAATTTTGCTTCACCAAACAATATATCCAAATCTAAGGCATATTGCATACAACACATTCCCATGACATTGGAATGTCGTGACTGAAAACTTTGTGCGGTCGTTTTAATATCACTGGAAGGTGCAGTATAAATGCCCTAGGTTTGAGTTTAGGCGGCATTTCAACAATTGCTTGAACTTCTCTCTAACCTATTTCCCCCATTTTCTCGGTTAGAGTTATCCATTTTAACTTAAACTTCACGACGAACCAAAATAGGAGGTTTGTAGGTTGACAACGCATCGATCTGCATGGTGCATCGTCCTCGCACGCAACTCACCTTGCGATTGATGATTTTGGGGTTTTCCGACGTTGAAGATATTACGCAGGTGCCCCCATTACATTGTCGGTTAAGACGCATTGGGCATTTAGGGCATTGGCGAATAAGCTACGGACTTTGTCTAATTTAATTCATTTTTGTTCGTTTAAATCTACAATTGGGTTTTAATAATTTACTAAATTACTAAGTTTATAAATTAATAAAGTAATATGTTAGTGAATTAATAAATTAGTATATTAACAATGTAATATCTAATACATTAGTATGTTAGTGGATTAAGAGTTCAATAAATTTAATAAATTAGTAAAATATTAGTTTTTTTAATTACGTTCACTAAAATAATATTTTTACTATAGGAAATCCAAGACATAAAGCTTCAGTGTGCGATAAAATTCGTCTATAATTAGTGGAAGGATATATCGTAGGTGGGTGTAGACCGGGCTTTCATTGCTGAGCATATTTAGGCAGATATTTTTTATTGCAATATTATTATTCTCTACACCTATCGGGGTCTCATTCTGACTTTGCTTGAGAGGTGGTGGGACACGACCCGCACTAACTACTTCTCGTGTGAAGAGATATGAACACGGGTCATTGGTATCAATGGTCTACAAGGTGATTAATATTGATGCTGTGCACGTCGATGCGCCGATGGCATACACCCAGAGCTCCAGATCTCGAATCCGAACAACTTTACTTTGCTTATGGGTTGGGTGATTACATCCCCATGATACAAATAGTTAAGGAAGTTGTTGTGGGTACCATTCGAGATATTCTACACATTACCATTAATTTTTATATAGTTGGTTGATTATATTTTATCAGTGGTTTATTAATATTTTGATATTTGTTAATTGAAGTTGTGTAAGATGAGGCCCATAGGTGATTGAGTCGCTCTCTTCAGGTGAATCATAGTACAAGAGAGACACTGTACAAGGAGACGCATAATTGACACCACCATCTCCAGGAGGTGTGGGATACTTTATGACAAATTATGGAGGATTTTCGTGCTTTGCATATTGACAATGATTCGACTCGTAACGTGATGCCCTTCAATAGATGTACGAGGCAAATGACGTCACCCATGACAAGTTGCAACCATTAACCCATTGGAGAAGGCGTAGATTGAAATAGAGTAGCCAAGGCATTGCACTGCAGTCCATCTTTTATTTATTTTTATATATCTTCGACATGGACTGAACATTTGGGTTTAATGCATATATTATGTTTTTGTTTAGTATTATGGTTTCGTTGCACTTTTGAACTCATCAAATTAAATTTAATTAATGATAACTACTTGAGTAAAAATATTCAATTAATTAAAACAATTTAAAAAATATTCTTGTTGTTCCTATGACATTCTAACTGCTGAGCTACACCTTGCCATGACCGTTGGTTTACTCCGCGTGTATAAGAGTTGCTTTCCTTAAACCATAAAATTCAGGAGCATTATGCTTATGAATTTGTTGATTTTGGGAGCAAATGACATTTTACTCCATGCTTTGGAGCAACAAAATGAAAAAAATCATCAAGCAAAACAATATTTTGCTCGACGCGTGAGAGATGGTCACATGTAATGCCGAACTTTTTGCAGAATTAATATTTATGGGTTCTTTGCAAATTTAGTGATAGTTTTGGAGATTCTATGCAACTTAGTTGGTCCATTTAAGACGACATTTGCAAAAGTCGAGGATCACATTTTTGTTTAAGTGGAATGCGGAACTCAAAACTATTTAATGTAATCCTCTTTTGTGTGAAAGTTAAGGAGTTGAAATAGGAGTGACCATTGTAGATTTTTCTTTAAATATGTTGTGGAAAATGTGTATTGACTGGTGTTTAACGAACGACTCCAAGTAAAATTTTAAGGGTTCAATTTAAATGTACCCCATAACCTAAAAATAATAAAGACAAGACATAATTAACAAGGGGAGAGCGCGCGCGCGCCCTCGCACACACACAGACACGTGTATATGTGTGTGAAGTCCCAAAAATATATAGGGGATGGTAAAAAAACATACAAACTAATTTTTTTATATATATTTTTTCAATTTAAACAAATTACCCAAATCAAACTTATCACTCGTTTAAAACAAGTTGTGATTAAACAAATTAATCAATTTTATCTTAACCTAAACATGCATCTACGTGAAAGCAGGATAAAATAAGTACATCAACCACAACGCCCGATGAACGAGGAAAACCCAAATGGAAAAAATCTCGGACGATCCAGTCACACAAATTCACTATGTATATAATTAAAAAGGACATGACAGTAGACTTACAAAACACTCTCGACACCCTCACAAGCCCTTGGCTCTCTTTGTTCCTTCAACCTTTGCACGATGACATGCAAGAGTCCACTTGTGCCCTGTCACAACTTGTGAGTCCACACACGCCTCAGTATCCATCGAACAACTCAGCAACCGTCACACACGAACTCCATCGTATGTAAACACATCAACATATACGGAGTCCATCGCAACGAAACAATTCTCACAAAGATGTGAAGAATAAACCAAAGTGCCCACATACTAGATCTCAAAGCATAATAAGATGAAACTTGGATCTAAGAACTGTTTGGGTGTAAACCAGGGTTTCGATAAACACGAAGAACTTTTTAGTAGAGTTTGGGAACTCAAAAGTAGTGAAAAAGTCTCTAAACAAACTATTGCTCCGAACTCCTATTTATAAGAGGTTTTTCAAAATCGAGATAAGGATAAAAAGCAAGTTGAAAAATCTCAAATTTAATAAAAATTCCCATGCTCATCCAAATGACTTTGAACCTCATTTGAATACGTATCCAACGAGCAAGGTTCATTCGAAGTTCGTTGGAACCTGTTCTAACGAGGTACCATATCTTGTTAAAATGACATACCCAGTGTCGTTCTAACGACCTCTTGAAAAAAATATTTTTTTTTCTAAAAAATATTAAAAGAGATAAAATCATTTAAAAATAATTTTTTATCTAACACCCAAATAGAAAATCTCCAAGGATCAAAATATTTATGCATTCATACATGAGAGATCTTCGAAACATAAACACGAAAATGAGCACGAAATACGACACGATGATGTAGATCCTGTAATTTGGCTGTTACATCTTTAAGAAACCATATCATAGGCTTGAAAGGTCAACACACTCAAGTCCTAACCTATGACTCAAATATTTTTGTCCAAACACGGAATAACGATAAAATACATACAAATTGAATATATTGAAATTTGTCCTTACAAATGTCCTCCTTTGGCTATATAGAGACAAAATCAAAAATAAAAACTCTTACGGGCCTTTAAGCTCATCTAAGACTCAATCCCCAATGCCGAAAGGAAAAATTATAACTCGGCCGACTCATAAATCTTAAGTAGCTTTACACGCTTTTAATTTTTCCATATATTGCAAACTTGCACACTCAAACACACCTTCAAATGCAAATAAAATACAACAATATAAATTTGTATAAGAATAACCCCCCCATATATCTAACAATCCCTACCTAGGTAAGACGTTTTCCCCTAAGATAAAGATCTCCTCTTAAAATTAAAATGAAAGATACAATTTCTCCCCCTTTTTGTTTAGGAATAGATAAAGAAAGAACGCATAATAAACCATTTCTTCCCCATAAACGATATCTTCCCCTAAAAGTGAGAACATGTGATATCAATTGGAAATATAGAGGAAAGAATAATATCATGCAATAGCGTAAAGTGCAACAAACAAAAAATGGCAACACAAACACAAATAATCCAAACAATGATCGATTAATACCAACACTGATGCAATAAATGATATCAACTTGAATACAAAGTGAAACATGAGATACCAATGTAAACAAGCAACAAGAGATACCAATATGATCATATAGCATGCCTATTTGATTCAAAGATAAAGTACATGGCAAACATGGATTGAATGCAAATGCAAAGACTAAAAAATAAATGCAAAATATAACAATGAGACACATGCATAACATATAGGTATAAACAACCACAATGTAACACAAAACATATAAGCTTTACACACTAGTACAATATCGGTGTGTTAAACAAGTGGTATGGAGTGAAGGGGCGTGAACTAGAAATAAATGAATTGTGACCCAATCACTTAAAAATGTCCAAGGAGTTCTATTTGACTCCATTAACTTCATCAAAGAAAGATTTAGCCTCATAATGATAGATAAAGTGAACTCATAATGGACAATCAAACACAATTCACACTAGCCTAGAAAACATTGATAATTCTCAAATCAGTAGCGTCAAGCATGAAATAACTAGGACTCATTGTGAAAGTTCATTGATCTGCAACTTATAACATCCTCAAAATTATAGATACATTATTATTTCACTCTCATATTTTGAAGATACCAATTTAATTGAAGAATAAATGAAAAGAAAATTTTTCCTTGGCAATATTTTCTTTTCTTTTGCCTCTTAATTTTTTAGGCTCTTACCAAGGGTAGCCTTTCATGCAATGGTGATTTCTCCCTTCTTAGCCATTTCTCTCACACACTCATATTTTCAAAAAAATAGCAAAAAAGTCACAGGCAATGGTTCTTACATGAACAAATTTCCTAATCAAACATATATGCATATAAACAAATTATTAGGAGAACATCTCACTTATCTCATGTAATATATATAGTTAAAATCCAAAAGAGCTCGTGCATGTGATTGAGGGGGAATATGCAAAGTGAATCCATTAAGCAAGTCATTTTCACACTAGTCCTTGCAAGCATGATTAAGAACAATCTAAGCATTGAAAATCATAATAAATTTCATAGTCATATGAAAAGATGGAAGTAAATGGATTAAAAGAACCACTATGCCACACAAAATGTGTAAAACTAAACTACACATAAATAAAAATCTTTTTGAGTTTTTAAACGCTTTATGACACCAAAAAAATAAACTCAAAGATAAGCAAAATCTTTTTGTATTTTTCACTAAAACCTAATAGATAAAAATCAAAATATAAAAAGGATAAACATCATACAACTAGCAGGAAGATATAACATGAAGTACAAATCTAGTGTATGAGAACATACAGACGCAATCAGCCGTAAGAGATAACATGGGAATCATATGCAATTATGGGAGAATCAATTAGTCTAACATTTAGCGCCTCCAAAACGGATTTTCTAACCCATATAGATGAACACCTAACGCTTCGAGTTTCGGGAATCATGTGGACAATATACTTGAACTTCATAGGGTCTTTTCTAAGATCATAGCAAAAATACCTAAGGTGAGCTTTCCTACCGCAGTGTGCGCACGTGTAGACGTGACGCGGAGCGGGACCTTTGGGTTGAAACTTGGCTTTGGGAGCGAAAGTATTTGGAATATCGTTGCCATTATCAACACTACTTGAGTCTCTTAGATCATATTTTAACTTCAAAATACTAGACTTAAGAAAAAATTAAGAATCTTCAATATTTAGGGACTCCTTTATATTTTCAATTATTCTTAAAAGGCTGTCTCACCCCCTGTCAATGTAAACGAACTTATCCCTAAGAGTCTTCTCTCATGCTTTCAAAAAATTTACTGATTTATCATTATCCTTAATGGCATGTTCATTAACCCTAGAAACTTTAGAGTCCTTTAATTCATTCTCTAAAACACGGACTCTAGCATCACTCTCTTTCTTGGACACTTATAAAGTTTTAAAATAATGATTCATGTCCATGAGCTTCTCACAAAGGATATCTATTTGAGTTTGAATAGTTCGCAAAAAATCAACTCCAGCTTAAAAAAAATTTCATTTTCAAGAAATTTAATTCTTTTGTAAACTTCAAATTCAAATGAGTCAATTTTTCAGCACGATTATGAAGCTCATTAAACTCCTCTCGAATATCAAAATCATTATCATCACTAAACACATCAAACAACTTATCACTTTTGTGACCCATCGAGATAAACTAATAAGCACTAGATAGACAAACAACCAAACTACCCTAAAACCACACGAAATATGGATCAACACGATAACTTAATGTTCTTACTTTGATTCCAATTTAAAGTCCCAAAAATATATGGAGATGGTAAAAAACACATAAACTATTTTTTTCTATCGTTTTCAAGTTAAACAAATTAACCAAATCAATCTCATCACAAGTATTAAACATGTTGGATTACACATATTAACCAATTTTAACTTGACCTAAACATGCATATAAGTGAGTACAAAATAAAATAAGTAAATCAAACACATGCCCGATGTATGAGAAAAAACTAAATGGGAAAAACCTCGGACAATCCAATCATGCAAATTCACTATGTATGGAATTACAAAGAAAAAACCTGTAGACTTACAACACAGAATCGAAGCCCTCACAAGCCATGGCGCTTTTCATTCCTTCAACCTCCGCACAACAACATAGAAGATTCCACTCGCGCACAGGCACAACGTGTGAGTCGACATACCCCTCGCTATCCACCGAACAACTCAACAACTGTCACACATGAAGTCCATTGTACGTAAACACATTAGTATATACAGAGTTCATCGTGACTATGTTTGTGAGAATAAATCAAAGTGACCACAAACTAGATCTCAATGCATAATAAGATGAAACTTGGATCTAAAAAGTGTTTGGGTGTAAACTAGGGTTTAGGTAAACACAAAGAGCTCTTTGGTAGAGTTTGGAACTCAAAAGAAATGACAAAGTCTCTAGAAAAATTTCTACTCCGCACTCCTATTTATAAGAGGTTTTTGAAAATTGAGATATGGATGAAAAGAAAGTTAGAAAATATTGAATTTAAAAAAAATTCGCAGGATTATTCGAACGACTTTGAACCTCGTTTGAACGAAGTATAGCAGCTCGTTCGAACACGTATCCAACGAGCTATCCAGCGATATTCTAGCAAAGGCTGAAGTTAGTTTGTTTAAAGTTCATTGGAACCTATTCTAACGAGGTAATATATTTCATTCAAACGACATACCCAGTGTAGTTCTAACGATCTCTCGAAAAAATATTTTTCTATAAAATGATTAAAAAATAATTTTATAAAATCCTAACAACCAAATATAAAATATCTAAGGATCAAAATATTTATGCATTCATACCCGAGAGATCCTCGGAACATGAAGACGAAAATGAGAATAAAAAATGGCACGATGATGTAGATCTTCTAGCTTGGCTGTTTCGTCTTCAAGAAACCATATCATAAGCTTGAAAGGTCAATACACTCAAGTCCTAACCTATCAAATAGTTTTGCTCAAACATGGAATAAAGTAAAAATACAGACAAATTGACTCTATTAGAAAATTTTCATTACATTATGCATAAACGTTGTTCTTATTATTTGGGTACGAAGAATGTCCCTTTTAGGATTGCTTCAACTCGTCAATTTTTATGATTGAAACGACAAATATTGGTGACTTGCTGAGTCATGTCCTGCTTGGTTTAAATTTGGTTATTTGGAAAATACATGACATATACTCGAGACAAATTAGAATTTTACATCTCCATTTTCACTTTTAGCTATGCTTTTTGTATTTTTTTGGTACTTTTAACGATACTTTTTTGGACAAAACATGTCGCTAAAAGTTAAAAATGGCAGTTAATCCTACAATAGTTTTTAATTATGGATTAATCCCCAAACAGACAAAAATAATGGTGGCCAAAATCCAAGCACTCCTCTAATTTTATCTATGAATTCTGCAAAATTTAAAGTAATGTTTTATCGAGTTTTTTTTGAAGCACACGGTCTTATATTTCAATCGTAATTACACCCCTCTTATAAGTGAGAGGTCA
Source organism: Sambucus nigra (assembly GCA_949130495.1). Taxonomy (NCBI): domain Eukaryota; kingdom Viridiplantae; phylum Streptophyta; class Magnoliopsida; order Dipsacales; family Adoxaceae; genus Sambucus; species Sambucus nigra. Next base: position 128,045,706 of record OX422223.1, read on the forward strand.
CGAGCTCGAAATTTTAAGGGATTAGTTTTATTGTGTAACTTAATAAAAGGAGTTCATTCATTCCTTAACTCACTTCTGGGGCCAAGGCTATTTTGAGTTACCTATTTTTTTACTTATTTAAAATCCCATTTTTGATTAAATTTAATCACATTTTAAATATTTTGACTAAGTCTTGTAGTCATTTTAAACCATTTCATTAGTGGATAATATCATGGATGAGTAGAGTCTTCACTTTTTGAATATAACATCTATTTTGGCCTATATATTTTACTTTTCTTTGCAACAAACCCCCCCCCCCCCCCCCCCAAAAAAAAAAGTCAGCCATCTTCTTCTTCCATATTTTTCGTTACGATTATATTGTTCTTCGTGGTCTAGAGTACTCTAAGAGTTATGAGATTACTCACTATTACTGTTGGAGTAATCAGAGCATTGAGTCATGGGAGGTCTCTATTGGAGAGTCTGATAACAACATATGATTGAAAATTTCACCTCTAGAACTTTGTGTTCACACAAGCCTCGAAGAAAAAGTGTTTTTTCCAATTTTATTTACTTTATGAACATTTAGTTTTTCATATATTTTTCTATAAACCTAATTTATGTGTCACCCTTCTATATTTTGGGAATTAGGTATAACGCTCCACTCAAAATGGTAAAAAACCCACGATTAATTATAAATATTCCGTGGACTGTTTAGTAGCCACTTTAGATTATTTTAAATATCTAAGAGATTTTTTGTGAGTACCATGCTATATGGTTCTTAATTAATTCAATGTTCAATAAATGATTACATTTATGAATATTCAGCATCATACATAAGCTTTAGTTTTCTTTTTGCGTCTCTTAAAATTAGAGTATACTTTAGAAATTGAACTAATATTTACAATTTTCAACTAAGCTTTAAGTTTGGATATTTTTTCGTAATATTTTGAGTTTTCAAGCTTGGACGTTTAATTTGTATATAGAGAGTATGTATATATAATTATATTTAAGAGAGTCCCAACCAATAATTTTTTTGCTATGATATTGATAGTTAGTGGCAGAGCCATGCATCTTTATTGGGTGGGGCACTTTTATATACAAATAAACGCATGCATCTTTTCATCTAAATTAAGAGTCCATGGAAAGTTAAAAAAATACTTTTGACATGATTAATGGCTAAAATAAAAGCTTAGTTGAAATTTGTGGAGCATAACTCAGATTTGTTTTTACAAATATACTCTTAATTTGTGACCTAGTAATACTTTTACATGATGGATATTCACAAAATAATTATGCAATTATTTCATGAGCGTTTGAATTAATTAAGAATATTTAAAAGTATATAATTATAATGTAAGAGTAAGATTTATAATTACTCGTCATTTATTTTAGTTTGGCTTATCTCGTTACATCCCACTGCACATTCATGAACATTCTCAAGACTTCAAGTGAAGACAAGATAGTGACCAAATGCAAACAATTAAAGATCGATCGTTACTACATTTATTGGAGAAGGTTTATGAGGTTATTTTTGTGAAATCTTTTTATTCAAGGGTATTTTTAAAGATTTTGAAAACTTAAAATATTTTTCCAAAATATTTTTAAAGTGCTTTTTAAAGATTTCACTAAGTCGTTAGAATGACCTTTGGATGTCGTTCACATCATTAGAAGCTTCGAACTTTGTTCAAATGAGATAAATTCTCGCATCCTTTGGCAGGCTTTGGTATCTCGTTGTATTAATTGTTTGTAGCATGTTCGAATGAGAAAAGGTACGTCGTTCGAACGATATGTACCTTCATTCGAATGAATATGCGAAAACTTATTTTTTTACCAGATTTCAAATGCAATCTTTCATACTTATCTCTTGGAGATTCTTCTCCCTATAAATTGAGATGCGACTGCATTTTATTCAAAGCCTTTTATACATATTTTAGTGATCGAACTCATTTTATTTTTTCAATACAAACTCATTGTATGTTTGATATCACTTTTCCAAACCACGAAGAACGCAATTCATAACCTTGTAGAGTTAACTCTCTACTTCTAAAGATAAGAGTACTGATTCATGAGGCCAATCGGTGGATACCGAGGCAAGAGGGTCTTGCTGTGAGATGACGCTGGATTTACATCGTTTGCTTTGGACAACAAGGAGTGAAAACATTATTGCATTGTTTAGTGGAGCTTAGGAATGGCAACGGGTCGGGTATGAAGCGTGTTTGTCGAAACCCAGACCAACCCCGCGAAAAAAAGTATTAACCCGCCCCGCCTCGTGACCCACGACAGGTTAATGTTTTAATCCCCGAACCCGTTTAAATATAACCTCCTCAAACCCACCCCCGCCCCTCTTAAATTAAACGGGTTAGAACTCGGCCCGCCTCGTGGGTTAAAACTCGAAATTTTAAATTTATTTAAAAAAAAATTATTTTATTATATAATAAATAAAATAGTGACTTTATAACAAAATAAAATGTATCTATGAATACCAATGCCTCAACATCAATTCTTAAGTCTAAAACTTCAACATCAAATTAAATGTCCCAAAATAATTAAAATATCTAAAAGAACACAATTTAAAATGCCAAACTTTTAAGTCTCAAACAACATCAACCATTACAAAATAGGTTCAAAATAAAATCATCTAACACAAAATAAGTTTCAAACAACACAAGTCTCAAACAACATCAACTATTACACAAAAGTCTCAAATAGATGACTATCATCATTTTTCATCTCATCATCATCATCATCATCATCATCATCATCATCATCATCACAAACCTGAAAATAAAGACCAGTTTTTAAAACATATTTACAAAAGTAAGAAATCATAAAGAGAATTAAAACTTGAATTTAAAACCAAATGTTTCATAATTGAGTTATTACTTGCATTACCTCTTGATAATGTGTGAGTGGTCCGATATATGTGTGTTTCAAACAAAACCAATTTTTCTCCGAATAATTGGTTTTATTTAAAACACACAATAACAATAATAAGAAGACACGTGTCAATCTACTGATGTGGACCAATATCATCATTTTTCATCTCATCATCATCATCATCATCATCATCATCATCATCATCATCACAAACCTGAAAATAAAGACCAGTTTTTAAAACATATTTACAAAAGTAAGAAATCATAAAGAGAATTAAAACTTGAATTTAAAACCAAATGTTTCATAATTGAGTTATTACTTGCATTACCTCTTGATAATGTGTGAGTGGTCCGATATATGTGTGTTTCAAACAAAACCAATTTTTCTCCGAATAATTGGTTTTATTTAAAACACACAATAACAACGAGGAAGTTTATTTCCCCCGACCAAATCATGTTCGCTCCGAGCAACGAGGAGGACACCCCGAGGAACTCTATCATCCCGAGATACTCTAAGCACTCCGAGGAACTCTTGATCAACGAGCAACTAAGGCGGTCCGAACTGCATCTCGGCCGTATCATTAATTACCAGACGGACAACTGTTCAACTATTCATTATATTCTTGACGCACACGCTGCATTAAATGTATTACCCTTTCATATGTATATCATTTAATCTATTGGACCTTTCATGTACAACCTAAAGGCTATAAATACCTTGTATCATCCTCATTCAAGGGGACCGGAATTTCTTGAGAGAATTTGTAATCAAGAATTCCACAAACACTCAGCAATAACATAACAGTGGACGTAGGCTTTATTCCTAGCCGAACCACTTTAAAAATCTTTGTCTTATTTATTTATCTGTGATTGAAAAATTAGAGCGGTCTAGTTTTTTACATCAACTTGTTGGGAATAAAATATAATATAAATGCAGGATACCTCCTCGGCGATGACCAACAGATTGTTGGGAATAAGATATAATAAATTCCGGAGATATCCTTGGAGCTGAATAAGATATAATAAATGCTAGAGACATCCTTGCTGTAATGAGAATAGAATATGCATCCAAATAGATATAAAGAATAATTAAAAATAATAAAGTGCCTCGCCGATCCATCGAGGTAGAATCATATAATGCCGAACAAGAATAAGATCTTTCAGAACATAAGAATATGGCCGAGAACGTTGTCAGGCCTGAATATAAATAAGAATTATCCGAACGAATGCTGTAATTCTCCTTAAAGCTGAATAAGTATCTTGTCGAGGCATAATTGCAGAATGCCGAATAAGAATAATATTTTCCAGAACATAAGAATATGGCCGAGAACTTTGTTGGGCCTGCATATAAATAAGAATTACCCCGACCAACTATCCGTTGGGGGTGAAATATAATAAATGTTATAGTTCTCCTCAAAGCTGAATATGATAATAAGTATCTCGCCGAGCTCCATGTTGAGATGAATATAGAATATGAATCCCAATGGATATATAGAATCATTTGTGCTGGAGCAGATATCTGGGCCTGAATATAAATAAGAATTACCCCGACCAACTATCCGTTGGGGGTGAAATATAATAACTGTTGTAGCTTTTCCTCGGAGCCGAATATATATAGAGAGAAGAAATTTTTCGAGCTCCATGCTGAGATAAATATAAAATATGAATCCGAACGGATATAGAATAATTTGTGCTTCAGCATTCGTCGGCATTGAATCTTGTGCCCGTAAAAATTAATAATTTGCTCTACCATATGTGTAGGCTGAATTGATTAGTCATGAGAATAATTTACTCATCCAATCAATATATGATATGTATCAGCATAAAAATTTCAAAATATAAAATAATATTTTTGTGCCACACGTGTGTGAGATGTACAAATTTTTATCAGATATGCATCATAAATAAGATGTAAAGTTTTTTTTTGTAAATTTATTTAATCTCCAACAACTAATCCGGTATAAGTTGCTGTTTGAAAATTATTTATCACTTGGTTTTAAAAATATTTTTGGGGTGATCACAAGTTAAAAAGACTTAAGCCCCCCTGTTTGTCCCCAAGCTGAACTCATGTTTAAAGAAATATCTGGGGTGCTTTGCATTTTTTAATACCCCAATATTCTACTGCTACCGACAAACGACATGGATGTCGCCGACCAACATTTAAGGATATCTCAAATTATAGAATATATGGTTGGATGACTAGAATATCTCGAATCTTTAGATCAAAAATAACATTCAATGTAAAATTTAAGCCTTAAGAATTTTAATTAAATGAATAAATATATAACCCACTAGATCGTGTGATTTCGTCAAAGAAACCTTGTGATGTGATGAACGAGGAGCCAAAATATCAAATTTGTTCCCAGTCTTGATATGGTCATGATTATTTTACTGATCCTCTTTTACAAGAGGTGGGTAATGATTTTTCAAGTGAGAGAATTTTTTTTTTTTTTGATCCCTTCCTATTCCCAATTTGGAGAGATAAAAATATGGTGAATGATCGAAATTATTACCAAATTTATATAAAAAATCAATCAATTTGACTTTATTGACATAGATGGAAGATGAACCAAATTAAGTATATAATTCATAAAAGTGAATACAAAGAGACTTAAACTTGTGAATGCAAAGAGACTCAAACTTGAAGAGAGAAAAAATAGATCTGGGTCATGATTTCCATGAGAAGACTTTTCATTGTCTTTAACCTTTTCCCATTCTTTTATTAAAAATATGATGGGAATATGAATAGACATCAAATATCTTACAAAATTTATTTCAAAATCAACAATGAAAATGATTAAATCTTATCATCGTCGTATATATTGGCATATGTAATCATTTAAAATATTTATTCCATGATATAAAATTAAAACTTGAGAATCAAGCAAAGAATTATGATTTATGAAATCCATTATTTTTCAGATTTCCAAATAAGAATTAATCTAACAGTTATAATTTAAAAATCATGATATGCAACATTTTGCAGATAAAAATTGGACAATTAATTTATGTATATAAACATAAAAATCATGATTGAATCAAAAGATGTATGTATAATAGATTATACGTAGAGAAAATAAAAACTTAGCTTTTGGTGGAGAACAACGCTTGTAACACGTTCCCACAGACGGCGCCAATCTGTTGATGTAAAAAACTAGATCGCTCTAATTTTTCAATCACAGATAAATAAATACGACAAAGATTTTTAAAGTGGTTCGGCTAGGAATAAAGCCTACGTCCACTGTTATGTTATTGCTGAGTGTTTGTGGAATTCTTGATTACAAATTCTCTCAAGAAATTCCGGTCCCCTTGAATGAGGATGATACAAGGTATTTATAGACTTTAGGCTGTACATGAAAGGTCCAATAGATTAAATGATATACATATGAAAGGGTAATACATTTAATGCAGCGTGTGCGTCAAGAATATAATGAATAGTTGAACAGTTGTCCGTCTGGTAATTAATGATACGGCCGAGATGCAGTTCGGACTGCCTTAGTTGCTCGTTGATCAAGAGTTCCTCGGAGTGCTTAGAGTATCTCGGGATGATAGAGTTCCTCGGGGTGTCCTCCTCGTTGCTCGGAGCGAACATGATTTGGTCGGGGGAAATAAACATGCATCTAGTGATTAAATCAAGTAAAGTAAAGTAAAGTAAAGAATACTCACAATGCCGGATGTACGAGGAAAAAACCCAAAACGGGAAAACAACCTCAGACAACCCAAGCCAGACAATCACTATGAACAATGGTTTTACAAAGATAGATTAGCCTTACACTAAGACTCGATCCCCACGGGTCTTGACGCTCCTTCTGATCTTCAACCGTTCTTCAATAGTGCCCACGCAGAAATTCCGTCTTCCATGATACCTGTCCACAACACACGCGTCCACGTATGTCTCGGTGTCCACCGATATGGTTTTGATTCGTCTACGATGTCGAACAAGAAGTCCTTCTCTTTTCTTCACCGCAAAACCCTTTGATGTTCAATGTGTAGAACAAACAACTTTGGTGCAACAAGATCATGTAAACATATAAGAATGATAACTCGGATCTTTGAAAACTCTAAGGATGTGATTAAGACTTTTAAACCTTAGAAAACATGTGCAAACAAGGTTCTGGTTCGTAAAACTTTTTTCCAGAAAGCACACTTACGAAATTATGATGAAAACATTGTTTAAATAGGATTTAAACGCCGCCTCAAAAAACGTGTCATTCGAACGACTTGAGGAACTAGTTCGAGCGACATCCCATCTCGTTCGAACGAGATTGGATGTCGTTTGAACGACAGCGCGAAAGTTTAACTTTTTGACTTTTTGTTTAAAACGTCTCTTCTAAAGAGAGATCCAAAAATGTCAAACTCTTTTACTAGCTTATCATCATAAAACGTATTTTAAACCTTTAAAACACTTTTAAAACATTTAAAAACATTTTTCTTTATAAAAATTACATCCTTATCTTTTATAAAAATAATTTCGAGCATCATTAATTATACGCATTCGTACCTGAGTGATCTGGGAATGAAATTAACTTTGAAGACGATTAAACTTGTACCAATTAAACTTCGGCATGATTTAATTCTTTGAAGCTTTGCCGCAACGTCTTCAATTTCTTCAATACGTCATAGACCAAGTGGGATCGTGACAATATAAAATTCTCCCTATGACATATTATAAACACAGTTTTGTTCACGGAATTAAGTCAAAACAATACAAGGACTCAATTGAAAATTTATGTCCTTACACCTCTTCATTAAACTTCCTTGGGATCAGACTCCTCATCACAAATTGTAGGACTTGAATTTGTGATAAAAGCATCATTTAAAAAAAAATAGATATGCCAACGAATTATATTATACCAATGAACCCACTGTTATGACAAAAATCCACAACAAATAGATAACAACAACCAATGTTTTATACTCTTATAACAAGAACCAATGAACCCACAACAAAAAAATTAAAAAATCGATGAACCAAAGAAAGAACCAATGTTTTATATTGTTCATTTTTTATGCAGAGGCATAGTTGCTAGCCTTGTGTTTCAGTTATGTGTATGCGTATTTGACAATTGTTAATTTTGACCCCTTGGTAGATAAAAGAGGACAATGGCTACCAGGTTTGTTTATATGCTTGAACCAAGCATCTTGAACCAATAAACCAAAGATGACAGCAACAAGTGATTTATATTAAGAACAAATCAACGAATTTCTAAAATATCAGGGGATTTATACCTGCTAATCGCGTTCTCCAAATGCTGCTGCGACTTTTGGGGTATAAGATAGCCGGTGGAACTCTAAATGCTGCTGCAAAACGCTGTCAGATGACAACCGGTGGAACTCCAGCGCTGGCGAGATGACAGCCAGTGGAGCTGTCAGTTGCAATCTGGCAACATGTGGGCCGAGAGTGTTTTAGAGAGCAGTAGGCGTGAGTTTTTTAGGGTAATGAAATTAGGTCTTATAAGTTTTTATATATATATATATATGGGAGTGTTATTAGTTTAATATAAAAAGGGGTATGGAAGTAAATTTAAATTCTATACAGGGCGGGGCGGGTCGAGTATATTTTCATAAAACTCGAACCTGTCCAGTTTAATAAACCATTTTTTAAAAAATCTAAACCCGCACCTATTATTTTAATCAGGTTTTGAAATCACCCCAATAGGGTCGGGTCGGGTCAGGTCGGGAACCCTACGAGTCGGGTTAAATTTCCATCCCTAGTGGAGCTCTAAGTTTTGTAAGTATACCTATGTTTATTTGTAATACTTAGTTGGAAACAATGCTAAATATAGGTTTTGCCCGAAAGGAATTTTTTTGTCGTCTTTTATTTTCTTTGGCTTGTGGTTGGATTGCTTGGATTCATTTAGATAAAAATATCTTTCATGTTCACATAATTTGATCAAGATAAAATACAGACTAAATAGAATTTATTTTTTTGCGTGACATACTCTACAACTTGTATATATAACCGAACCACTCGTATTTTTTTCAAATTGGTATCATAGCTGGTTTCTATAAGTTACGTAGATGAATCTTAGTGGTTGTATAGATAACTCGTATAATTGGCCACCTAAGTTTGACGGGTCTAATTATGCCTATTGGATAACTCGAATGATGTAGGTATTGAAATCAATTGAATATATATATATATATATATATATATATATATATATATATATATATATATAGAGAGAGAGAGAGAGAGAGAGAGAGAGAGAGAGAGAGTCTGGCTCCTATGCGGATTTTTCAATTTGGATAGAATGCGGATTAGCTAACGTCCAAATAAGTCTTAGGACCGCGTTTGTCTTTTATGGACCGTTTAGGGACCACTTTCTCTTTCTAAGGTTTTTGGGAATATTAATTTCTACCCCAATGATTTATATGGTCTTTTAAGCTTATTTTAAAGCCTAATTAATCTGGAAGTCTAAGTGTAGAAGTTTCAGGGCTACTGCTACTTCTCAAGCTTCTTCTGTCACTATCGTACTTGAATTCTGAATAGCGAGGATTGTCTATATAAATAGTTTCTTCAGGGAGTCTAGAAATTGCAAGCGGTTTTGAAGGAAAATATTCTAGTCTTAAATACCTTATACGGTATTACGGTTTTATCAGTCTAGTTTCTTTATATATTTGATTAACAATATCAATTATATCGTTATTTATAAATTCGTCTAAATTATTATCACCACAGGATCAAAAATCTATGATATGTTCTAGGGGCAGCTGTTTTTTACGTTTTTAAGGAGAGTACGAATTCCTCCAGCTCTAATTAAAATATCTTTAGTTTATGCTAGCCTTTTTCGTCTAATAAATTTTAATACGTCTATATTGTCTTCAAGTACTCTAGTATATTCTTGATATTTTATAGGTCTTGACAGTTCTTCGACAAAATCTTCAGTTCTAAATTTTTGTCTAAAGAGATCACAAATTCCTTTTCTAATTAATTCTATTCTTGGTACTTCACGTTCTAACCATTCAATGATTTGGTATATATACTTATAAGTACCACCTGCGTATGTTAAAGCAGATTCTATAAGTTCTTTATCTTTAGGGTCTGTAAGAGTCCAATCTTGAATTTCTCTAGTTAAGTCTAAATTTATTTGATTAACAAATGCTAAAAAGTCTATAGTGATTTGTAGGCTCATGCAAGTTTCTTTTAAAACAATAATACGTAAAATAGTTTAGGGTTTGGTTCGAGTTATACCTTCCATCTGGTCTGCAATATCTTTATCTTCTTTCCTTCTTCTCTTCAGTTTTGTTACTATCCTTCTCCGGTCTCGGCCTCATGCAACTCCCTTTTTATGTGTCGCACCTCAATCCACTACTTTGGTGTTGTACCCGTTTTCCACCTGTACGCCTTTATGCCTAACGCCCACCTGGCTAACAGCTCACGGTAAATTGACACCTGACGACGATTCAACAGTATAGCACCTTGTGTGCTACACCAGAGGTTCCATACGATAGTTCTCTATGAACAGAAAGTTGGAGACAATTTGAAAAATAATAACTCAACGCAAGAGATTTCTGAAAAAAGAAAATACTTTTATTGCATAGCATAAGTAAATACAACTCTCCCCTCTCCCCTAACTATGAGAGGTTTACTCACTCATGTACATATTACTTGTAATACCCTGTGATTTATAGGACTGATAATGTAATTTATTTGGGAGAAATAAAATTTATTTAGATTGGAGAATTTTAAATTTGGCAATTGAGGTCAAAACTCGAGGATGTCACAAAGTATTTCGGATGGCGATTCTGAGCGTGCAGTTGATCCCGGATGGGTCGAGATAGTCAAAATGACTGTCCTTGGATTTTATTTTGGTTCCGAAATATTTTAAGTTGGTTTGAATCGAATTGGAGTAAACGAGTCATTTAAAGTGTGTACTATCATTTAAAGTCGGGTGTTTATGAGATTAGGCTTATAAAACCTACGTGAGATAACAATCTCACTTTTGAGAGGGAGAGAGTGAGAGAAGAGGAAAGAAAGAAGAGATAGAAGAAAAGCTTGGAGCTTGGGAATGCCGGCCAAAATTCGTGATTTTGAGGAAGATTCAACCTCTACAACTTTGAGGCAAGTTTTTAATCTTGCTAAATAATTCATATGTGTAATTTATTTCATGATTTGTGGGTATAAAATATGAATTTTGTGTTTATGTGTCAAAACCTAGATTTTTGGACTAAATCTTGAATTTGATGTTTATATATGGGATTGATGACATACAAATTGATGGGATGAGATATAGGATGAGTTTTGATGTTAGGAGAAGGTTTGGGTTGAAGATTTGTGGTTAGAAAATGATATATGGGGTTTTTGGAAAGTTTGGTTTCGTCCAAAAGAGAAAAATGGCCGAGATATCTGGTATGGCCGGTCGACCGCGTTTAGGAAGCCGGTCGACTGCGCCTCAAGGGAAAAGCCTACCGCTTCCTTCGCAAGGCAAATTTTAGAATCGCGGTCGACTGGGGGTCAGGGGCTGATCGACCTGTCCTCTGTTTTTAGCCGAAGAATGGGATTTTCTTTTTCCCCCTTTTCTTTTGGGATTAAAACTTAGGGACCCTCTTAGTGAATGTATTATAGATGATTATGTTAGAATATCAAGAGATTTATACCTTAGGATAGTAAGGCGGTATTCGAGCCTATTTTGGGAATGGCTTACGAGTGTATGGTGCCTCGTTTAATTAAGGAAACGAGAGTAGCACTAAAAGATAGTCGAATTATATTAATGTGATTGTGGTAGACTATCCAGAAGTGGTTATATGTTATAGAGATAGTCCCTTTGTACTTATGTGATTTCGAAGTCAAGTGGTATCACTGTATATGTTTTAGTATATCACCGACTAGAATAGTTGGTGTTTATACTGATAGCCGGGATTATTATTATTATTATTATTATTATTATTATTATTATTATTATTATTATTATTATTATTATTATTATTATTATTATTATTATTATTATTATTATTATTATTATATATCGATCTACATCCGGATATAGATGGTATGTGTATGATGATTGATACATACGTTCAATTTTGAGATAGTATCCTTAATGTTGGATATATTGGGAGACTATTCATATAATAAGTGTAACGGATGAGTAAGTTTCAAGTGAGGGATCGTATAAGGAAATGAATTGGGTAGGTATGCATCATAGTGTTGGTTAGTATAATGAGAATTATCTACATATACCCAAATTCATTACCTTTATACATATGGATTGGAGATAGTATATACATACATATATATGTATAGATATATGTATAAAAATATGGTGCGAATGTATATACCTTGTGTGATGGTTTGTGTGATCGCATGTATATATATGTATAGTGTGAATGATATATGTATACTTATTGTGTGGGCATACCAGCACATGCTATCATGGGAGGTTACGCGATGTGGGTGAGGCCCCCGGCTTGAGGAGCAGGGTGCGTATAGTCCCCAGGTCATAGTCGTCCATTATTTATTGTGTGATTTTATTCTGGGTGAGAAGTTTTGGTTATGATTCGTTCTCACTTTTAGGTTCGGAACTATGACCGCTTCCCATATGTTGTGTTTTGATTTTATTACCAGGGCAATGTGATAATAGTCCGGTGCCTGGTAACCCAGGATAAAGGGAGTAATTCCTGAAAGATGATAGCATTGTGTAGTATATTTGTATCCTATAACCATATATGTTATGAGTATTTTAAAGTGCACATTATGTGTGTTATGTGTACATGGTTAATAGGATTGAATGATTGTGTTATATAACTAGAGTAATGATATATATCCCATATGTGAATGTAATGTGGGTATTTTATAATACACATTAGGTGTGATATGTGTACGTGTTTGTTAGAAGTGAATGATCGTAATTTATAACTAGGATAGTGTTATGTATCCGATAAGTAATTGTAACATGGGTGTTTTTAAGTACGTGATAAATAATGTTATATAGACCCTATAGGTTTGGTGCAATATCTTATTTATGAACTTAGGGATAGTAGTTCATACTAAGTAGAAAAAAGTAAATGTATGGTGTGCTGAGGGCATAATGGATCTCGACGATCAACATTGTCAAGGAGTAGTGTATCGGGGGGGGGGGGGTCCTTGTTTGGATTTTGCTTTGCGAGACGCCCCACGCACGAAACGTCGTGTAGTGTTGGGAGTGGGGAGAAGTTTAGTTCTTGGTAATAGGGTTATGCGTTATAGTGAGAGCATTACTTTATAGGCGTATAGAGTTAATGGGTGATTATTTTTATACTAATAACTTGCTGAAGTTAATAAGTGGAAATTGAGGAAATTCTAGTAAGTTATGTGTATATGTATATACGTTAACACCTAAGTTCGGGTATAAACTTAGGATATGACAGAAGGAGAGGATTTTGGGATTTTACTCGAGATAGTGAGTTACGCGAGTTAGATTATGAGTAGATAAAGATTTAATTGTCCCCAGAATGCGTCGGGTAGTAATTGAGGTTCATATGCATACGTTTAGGTGCGCGCTTTAGTCGAGGGGTGAGTTGGAGTTCCAAGAGAGTGCGACTCCACTTTAATCATGAAATTGTACATTTATAATTATTATGCATTTTAATGCACTTGCTATAAATGTTTTCGCACCTCGGGCTCTGACCCGTTTATATTTCTCTCTCTCTCTCTCTCTCTCTCTCTCTCTCTCTCTATATATATATATATATATATATATATATATATATATATATATATATATATATATATATATATATATATATATATATATATATATATATATTTAGGTGTCCTACCGCAAGGATGCCAGTGATGCTTTTCTATCTAGTGTTCTCGGAGTTGTAGTAGTTGCGGACTGTTGCGGAATTTGTATTATAGCCGCTTACTACCTTTTGTAAATCTAGATAGGATTCATTTTATATATCGGGTTTATACCCAAGAGTTATATGTAGATCTTTTATATTTCTCTACTGGATGTTGTATTGTCTATGACCCGACAATATATTCGGGTATATCTCTTTTGTTGTACTTATTAAGTTTTATATGAGTACTCCTTTTTATCATAGTATGTGTGTACATTTTATCATGTTCAGTAATTATTATGTTGTTGGTATGATGTTCATTGTATGTTTAATTTTTTTTGGCATCCTCTTATTATAATATTGGGAAGTTAGCTATGTTTATTTAGTATCCTCAGTAGATGCTGAGAATGATCCACTTGAGATTCCTTATTTAAATTAGTATAGGTCTGACCACCCGTTATTATTTTAAACGGGGTGTCACAGGTGTCTTTCTAAGCTTACACACTCTCTCTCACTTCTAATCTTCGATGTCTTACACACAACCTTAGTTTTCCCTTTTATAGAACAAGGGAGCTCTACGAATGACTGGAAACCGAAGGCTAAAAGCTAACTGGTTGAAAGAATACAATAAATAAAGCGAAATACAATTATTAAAGATCTACAACTTTGGCATCTTTTGAGTTTTTCACGTTTCTGTCTTTTTCAAAAGCAATCTTGGTGTCTTGCGAACCTAACGCCTTTGGCTGTCTCTTTCTTCTTTATGAAAAGAAGTTGCCTGGGGCCCATATGGGGCTGGTCTGAGCTTTCTTCATAATGCAAGGGAATCATCAGTCTAGATAATTGAGTCTTTGGTCCTTAATAATTCGTTGAGTAGGGTGGGGCCCTCCTCTGTTCTATCTTCGTCTTCTTCTGCCTCGTCTCTATCTTCGTCTGGTAGAAAATTATTATTGAAGAATTCATCAATGAGGCCTACCCTTATAAGGCTGGATGGCAAAACAATCTCCACCATTTCCTTAGATTCTTTCTTGAGTCTTCCATTAAATGGCTCATCAGCCTGCATAATGAGGTATTCTTTATGGTATGCAGTATACCATTTGTCGTCACCTGTTAACAGTTCCATGATTTCTATCGTCTCCATAGCTTGGGCAATTTGGAGCTTGAAATTAACAATAATTAAGTCTTTAGTCTCGTCTTCAGATAGAATCTCCATGTCTTCAAAAGAATAATTGGAAAATCTAACAAGTCTAAACCCCTCAACTCTCATTCTTCTGCAAGAACTTGAAGCAATCTGGTAGATCTTATCAAACAGGGGAAGGAAGTCTTCTACCTTTTTAACATACTCATGGACTATTTTTCCAAGAGCAATATCATCTTCTACCGTCTTTATCTGGATGAGTCCAATGAACCCATAGTCTGCTAAGGTGATCTGGGATATGTTTGCTTTTCCAAAAAGATAAATTTTTGGAACATCTTTGAAGAAACCTCTAAACATTAAGACATCTCCATTAAATTTGGATAATAACATATTAAAATGTTTAATAATGTTATTAACGTCTTTCTGATATTCTTCTAATATAGGAAGATTATTATAACCAAAAGGTATAACAATCTTAGTCTTAAAAGTCTTTTTCTGATAACAAAAATTATCAGCAGGTCTAGTTTTGGAGGATTCTCCAAGTGTCCGAGCATAAGTCCAAGTTTGTGGTCTAGGAATAGCAATACCACTGAGTTGGGTGACTGCAAGTATTTGAGTTCTCATGAATATAGCAATGGCTATCAAATTTTGTTTGAACTTTCTCCACAGTCTATTCTTCACGTTCCACCATATAGCGTATATAAGAGTATTTTCATCATCTGAAAATTCTCATCTAAATTTTATTAAGTCTATATTGGGGGAAATACATCTTCCCAACTAGTCTATTTTGAGAAATAATCTCATGTCTAAATTTTCCAGGAGGAACTAAGATATCATCAAAGATCTCTAAGATTGGTCTTTCTTGAGAGTCTTGAATATGAGTCTGTCTTTGCGTTACACCAGCATTTGGTCTTACGCATCTAAGATAGTTTGCAACATCTTCTTTGTTTAGTATATTCATTCCAGAGGAACTCATGCCGTCTAAGTCTTATGTTTGCAACATAAAACATGAAATTATATTAGTGTTAGCAAACATTGGCTCTCTTGATATAATGCCCGAAATGGTATTTTTACTTCCCTTAATATGTATAACAGAGAAGTCATAACCATTAAGCAATTGTTCCCATCTAATAAGTCTATTCGTCCTTGATTTGGATAAGTCTAAATCTATGAATTTTACTGCATAAGAAGAGTCAGTATACACAGTAAAATGTTTAGGTCTAAGAAAAAGCATATATTTTTCTATTGCCCTTACTATAGCTAAAAATTCTTTTTCATGGGCAGTGTATCTTGTTTCTGGATCAGTAAAGGTTCCAGAACTATATCTACAAAGTTTCTTCTTTTTAGTCTGATGATCAATGGCAAAGTATACTGCTCCCCATTATTTATCAGATGCGTCTGTTTCTACTATAAATTGGTCTTCAGCGTTAGGTAGTTCAAGTAAAGGAATATTTTTGACTGCTTCTTTAATTTGTCTTATAACTTCAAAATCATCTTTAGTCCAATAAAAAGGATTAGTCTTGTCTGTTCCTTTTAATTTGGTAGTTAAACTTTGTCTCTTTGAAGCAAGGTCTTCAATAAAATCTGCAGCACAATTAAGCAATCCTAAAAATGATTTTAATTATTTTCTATCTCTAAGCTGGTCTGGAAATTCAAGAATCTTCTTAGTTATGGGTTCTGCTAAGGATATTTTTCCTTTATTTATATGCATTCCCACAAAATCTATTTCCGTCTGAAGAAATTGCATTTTCCTTTCGAAAATAATAATACCATGTTTATCTAATTCTAAAATAATCTTTTTAAGATGGTCTACATGCTCTATCTCAGTCTTACTTGCTACGAGAATGTCATCTATGTAAACAAGAAAAAAATTCTGAACAAGGTCTAAATATATTATCCATTATTCTTTGGAATACTTGAGGAGCATTCAAGTATCCAAATGGCACTACTAGCCATTCGAATTTTCCTTAGGGCACACTAAAGGCTGTCCGAGTAATACTGTCTGGATGCATCTTAATTTTCCAGAAGGCTTATTTGCAATCAAACTTGCTGAATAAAATTCTATCTCCAATCAAATTGATTAAATTATTCTTGTTTGGTATCTTATAGGAATCAAACTGACAATTCTTATTTAGTTGTCTATAGTCTATAACCATACGTCTTTTTCCTCTTTTTCATTCAGATTCATTTTGAACGTAGAAGGCAAGGCTATTATGTCTACGATAACATTATTCGACGCAAAGAGTTTCTTCCCGAACAAAAAGTGCTTCTCTATAACTCTCGGCTTCATCTATTTTTGGGCAAATTGAGGTCATGATGGTCTGGCCCATTCGTTGTGCAGAATGTATTCCCTCACGGAGCTGTGGAATTAGACGATTTAAAAGGGGGAAATACATTCAAGGTTAATGGACAACGCCTAAAGTCATATCTAGAGGCGTGTGTGGAAGAAGTCAACACCATTTGGTTATCAAACCCCATTTACGGGGTTGAATGAGCTTGAAAGAGAGGTCGTTGCACCCCCGACGCGTACGGGGTGATTTATTGTGTATAGTAGTTGTGCTTCGGTAGATTAGATTGAGTTCGTAGGTAAGTTACGTGAGGTTAGGTTTAAGATCACGCATTCCAACATGCACTTCGTGAGGGCGACAAGAAATCCGAATGAGTGAATAAGTGAGAAAGTGTCCAGAAAGTCGAGAGGTTGGAATTCTAGTGCAGCAGTCTGAGAAGAAGGTTCTGCTAAAGATGGAACCGAACCGAATCCCCTAACCGGATCGGTTCGGTTTTGAAAAATTGCAAAATAAAAAATCCACAGAACCGATCCGAATCGCTCCTGAACCGGATCGGTTCGGGTTCTACGATTGTGGTTCTTCCCGAGGTGACAATCCATTCCCCCTATCCTCTCCCTTCCCTCCATTCTCCCCCCTTTTCCCACCAAAATATTCTTCCCCCTTTCCCTCCAAAATAAATCTACCCACTCCTCCCCACCACCTATAAAAACCACCCCAACCCTACCCTTCCACTCACACCTCCACTCCCCCTTCCCTCTCTATAACCCTAGTCTTTCATCTCCTAATTCCCAGCTTTCCCAATGGCAAATCCCGCCCTTCCCGTAAAATATATGTCCACAGAGATTCAGCCAAATGACAATTGAGAATACCGCTCCCACATGGAGCGTGTATGGTACGAAAGATTCTTTAGCTTCTCCCTCCAAATACACATTGAGCGAGTCGTCAACTGGGCCGAGCTGCCCCTCTCCGTCACTACCCTTTTTAGCCGGCAGGGGTGGACGTAACACCTCTAAGAACCCCACAATGTCGTGTGGGCGGACGAATCCCGATCCTTCTATGGATCCCTCATCCGCACGGGCGAGTTAGAGTTCCAAGACTTTGTTGACGGCCGCCCCATCCCATTCTGCTTGACCATCCTCACCCGCAAACTTGCTTAAAAGGGCGCCCCCCACCCAGAAATCTATGACTACCCAACCAATGTCCCCACCATTCTCAAACAGCAATGCATCGACCGACTCGCACCCAATGATATTTGGGAACGAGGTACCTTCCCCGTGGGCCGCCTAAATGATAAGGCGCGCATTACCTTCCATATAGTGTGCGCCAACTTGCATCAAACCACCAACGACTCGACGATGCGACCTCGCCAAGCGATGCTCGTATACCACCTTTTCGACCCAAATTTCACCCTAAATCTGGCCCGCATGCTTTACGCTGATATCCTTATGGGGCCTGGGAGCAAAAAGGTACGGTACCACTCCCTTATGACCGCCTCATTACTTCCCTCCTTGCCGATGCTGGCATCCATCCACCTCACGCTTTCCCTTGCCTCCCGGGGCCCATTGGGAAGGTGTCACGCACTCGGAGTGCCCAACAAAGGGCTTCCATTCGAGCAGCCCGAGAGGCGGTTAATTTAGAGGCCGAGGAGGAAATCCCTGTTGAAGAGCCCGAGGCTGAGGATGTCGAGATGGGCGGGGCTGAAGAAGAAGAGTAAAACGAGGATGATGATTCAGATTTCGAGCCCCCGTGTGCGGATTTTGATAGGCGCCTTGCAGCGATGGAATCCCATTTTTACGGGTTCATCACCCAATACAACCGAGACCAAGTAGCCTATCAAAGGGATCAGGACGCCTACCGGAGGGACACGAGCATGATGCATCAGCTCCAAGCCCACCTATAAGAGATCAGCTTCGGTGGACTGCCCCCACCTTCTTCTATGATCCCTACGATCCCAGCGCACCCGGAGACTCAAATCATCCCCCCCAATGAAGCCCTTATTTTTATTACCTGTTTGTGTGCTTGTGGTGGTTGTTTAAACAATGTTGGTTGTGTGTTCTTCCTTGCCCTTTATAACACAGTTGTTATTTATCTATAAAAATGCTGCATTTATGTTTCATTTGTTTATTTTATTTCCTCGCACTTTTAATTCGTTTTGAGTTAGATTTCCTTTTTGCTTGAGGATAATGCAAAAGTCGAAGTTAGGGGGGGTCATAAGTGCGTATTTCTAAAATTTTACAAATTTTTAAAAATGCCCAGAAATTTCAAAAAATCATAAAATCTTGAAAAACACAAAAATATTTTTTGTTCAAAATAAATAAAAATTGGAATTCAAAATTTTCAAAAATATCATTAAAAGTCGATTTAAAGTCTCAAGTTGTAAAATTCAAAATGCATAAAGCCGAAATTGACCAAAGATGGAAATTGAGCGAACGTAGTGGAGATTAACAACCCCGGTGAGATTCGAGCCTTTCATCTTTGTAAAATTTATAAATCAATCCGAGTTAATTGTTAACTCAAAAGTTCTTTTCAGCGTCTAATAAGTCGTCGAGGATCTCAATCCTTTCACTTTGATCGGTTATGGAAAATGTGTGTGATATTGCCTTGAAAAACGTGCCAAAATAGATCTCTAAATTAATTCATCTCGAAACGCATATGGTAACGCAATTAGTATTTTGGACAAGGAAGTGGGTCCTCTTTTGTCACCCAAATATATTGGCAAAAAAAAGTAGTGAAAAAATTATCCCTTTTGTAACCCAAATTGAGCCGAATAAATTTTTCCCTTTCATTTGACAACTCGAAAAACCCCAATTAGCCCGTAATTGTGAAAAGGGGACAATCCCAGAAATTATGTCCGAAAATTGCAGAAAAAGGGGTAAGAAGAAAATAGCTATGCTCAACAAAAATAGCAAGACAAGAAAAGCATGAAAAATAGAAAAAGAAGAAAAAATGTGCAAAAGCCCGGAAACGCACTAACAGACATCATAAAAAGCTTTCCAATTCTAAATTTCCTGTACCACTCTCATTTTACCCAATACACCGTTAGCCCGAAAAATTCCTAACCGAGTCCAAAATTGCGAAATCGATTACCGCGTGGAGAGCAAAAACACAAAAAGATAATAAAAAAGATCAAAAATGTGAATTAGAGGCAATGTTCCCGTTTTCTTATATCCGTAATCCAATGATGAGATCCGTTTACCATAAATTTCCTTCTTTCTACTTGTGTGCGTGAACTTTGTTCCACTACATTTACTCTTATAAATCACATATACCGAGAGAATAGACACATTTCGAGTGATTTGTTTGTGAGAGCACTCCGTGAGATTTTGAAATCAAAATGAATTTTTGGATAAGTAATGTAATGGTCAATCGGTGGAAATTCGCGGTTAAGTTTTTGGTTTCACACGCGCACTATGATTTGAGACTCTTGAACATGAATTGATGATGACTATTTTCAGGAAAAGTTTGAATTATACAATTTTTGCGTA
This sequence comes from Sambucus nigra, assembly GCA_949130495.1. NCBI lineage: Eukaryota > Viridiplantae > Streptophyta > Magnoliopsida > Dipsacales > Adoxaceae > Sambucus > Sambucus nigra. Next base: position 128,066,236 of record OX422223.1, read on the forward strand.
TTTTGAGTTTTCTTTGAGTCGAATTTTGTGGGTATATTCTTTGCAAACCTTCACGAGACACAAATCGTCCTACTAGGGTAATCTAGGGGTTTAAAGGCTTGTTGTATATGCTAAATGCAATCGCTCGCCCGCGAAAGAGGTATTCTATCCCATTTTCGAGTTAGACCATGTTTTGATTCTTTTACATTGCTCGGGACGATCAAAGTTATAAGTTAGGGGGGGTTTGATTAGGCATAAATTCTTCCCATTTATCCCCTTAATTTAGAGGCTTTTATCGCTCCGCTAAGTGTAATTCAAGTGGATTTATATCATATCGTTACTATTAACAAGTTTCTAATGAGTACGCCGAGTTTCGTGTGTTCTTTATCTATTTCGCAAGTGTTCAGTGTTTTAATTCGAGTTCCATACCAAAAGCTTCCAAGAAATACAAGAAGGAAAGGTTTCTGTGAAAGCTGACAAGATGGTACCGAACCCAAGTGGAAAGAAAAAGAATCGATTCCATCCTAGGAAAGTTCCTGTAAAGACTGTCAGGACAGAACCGAAACGAAGGGAGGAAATAACAAACCGATCCTACACCTCAAAAACTTCCCGTTAAGAGTTAACAAGATGGAACCGAACCGAAGAGAGGAAATAAATAATCGAACCGGTGCTCGAAGAATTCTCTGTAAAGGCTGTAAAAGACATAACTGAACCGAACCCCTTGATAGGATCGGTTCTGTTCTCGATTATCCGAACTTATCCAATTATAAAAATTAGAATCCTTCTTGGTTCAAACTCTTATATTTCGTAGATTATAAATTATAACTCCCCCCAAAAATTTAGGAGGCTTCTACTTCGTAAAGGAAGTAATTGTAATTAGTTTTAGAGGAGAATTACATATAAACCCTAGTTTTGATTCCAGTAGCAATTCAAGTAAATTTCTTCCGATTCCTTCTTTTATTATTGCAGTAATTCTTTTGTTAGTAAGTATTTTTTATTCTCTTCATCTTCATTAAGTATTAAAAATGTTTTCTTTCATTCCAAACGTGTTGTCTTCAAGTTTTCATATGTCCAGCTAGATTTTTAAGGCCGGGATGCATGAACTCAACCTGATGTGATAGTTGCATGTGTATAAAATTAATCCTCTAAATTTAATGATTTATTACAACCGTATTGCATAGAAATGTGATAATTGTAGATATTTGGATCTCATTTGCTTCAGGGAAATCGGGATGCTTTAGAATGCAATTCGAGTGTCACTATCGCAATACCGATTTACCCGTCCTCTGATTATGTATGGTGCGGGAATGAACCTCATATATGTAATGCTTGGGAGTACTAAATTTTGGGTCTAATTAATCACATCAATTTACGATTAGTTTATACCAGCAATACACTAGGGTTGAGGGATTGATTTCCCATTCTATTTTTCTCATCATATAGTTCAAGTTTTAATTCAACCATCATCAGCATTTCAAGTAATTTAGAATAGTTGCATTCCCTTCATACTTTAGCTCATTAGTTAACCATTTTCACAATTGCATCTAGTTGAAACTATTTCACCATTTAAATCACCTTTCCCTTTTCTTTAGAGTCAGAGTTAGGGTTCCTTCATTTGTCCAACGTCGTTACAACTCGGTTGTCCTATTTCCCTGAGGATCGATACCTGACTTATCGGATTATTAATTGAGCGACAGGCTTGCACTTGAGCCTAGAGAGTACGCACTTCTGAGACATATTCTTAGTCGCGTCAAGTTTTTGGCGTCGTTTCCGGGGACTTATGTAGACTTAGGATTAGATTAAGTCAATCTAAAGCTTTGACCAAAAATTTCAAAAAATCCAAAAACATAAAAAATTTACAAGCACAAAAATATTCCTCATCATCTCTCATAAGCCTGTTAATACAAAATTCTGAACTCACTCCAACTCCCCACAATACTCCAACCCACATTCATGAAAACTCGATTGTTGAGTACGACCCCGATAGCCCTCACACTCCTAACGCTCCACAATTCTGGGTTCCACCTCCCACACCGTCACGCTCAATCGCAAATAACACTCCATTTTCCCTTTTAGGACACATTTCAGAGCGCGCTCCGAGTATACCCAGTGAGGACACAGAGTATTTGAGTGAGAGAGACATGTCACAACATGGTAGTGCAATCGCCGGTGAGGAAGAGGCCCCGTACCGCCCTTTGAGAGAACTCTTATATCCCGAACGCATTATCACTCTGGGATGCATTTTACTCCCGTATAATGCAGGGCAATTTCGCTTTAGGAATGGGATGATCCAAATACTTCCCAGTTACCATGGAATGGATTCAGAAAAGCCATATCTCCACATCATGTAATTTGAGGAGGCGTGCGAGACCCTCAGCGATCAAACTTGCACAAAAGATGTGATCCGCCTCAAAAGCTTCCCTTTCTCGCTAAAGTATAAGGCTAAGACCTGGCTATGGTCTTTACCTCCAAACTCGATTTTATCATGGAACGAGTTATAATCTAAATTTCTCAAGAAATTCTTTCCTACACATCGAACAAACTCCATCAAGGCTCAAATTCAAACTTTTCGACAACTAGAAAATGAGTCGTTCGATCGATGTTATGAGCGTTTTAATGAGTTATTCACTTCGTGCCCTCATCATGGACTTGATAAATTGCAAATCATTTCCTTCTTCCAAAATGGGCTGAATATGAATTCAAAATAACTCGTTGAGACTATGTGTGATGGTTCCTTTTTTGACTTAGACGCCAATGATGCTGAGCTTCACGTGGGGTATGTCGTCGAGACTACCCAATCCTGGGATACATCTGACCCTAGTTCTCAAAATCAAACTCGTCAAGCGACCACCACTCCATCGGCGTCTGACCTATTTCACATGGAAAAGAATGTTATGATGGACAACCGACTCGATCTACTTGAGAAAGGAAAGCGAGAAATACTTGAGGTATGTGGAAGAGGACCAACTAGATCCATCCTAAACCCCATCGAGAAGGTGTGTGCAATTTATGAGGCGAGTCTTTCAACAAAGGAATACCCGACAATACTCGCCTACAAAGTTATGCTTCAAGAGCAAGTAAGTGGTGTAGGAGGATTCAAGGGTAATTTCGGTGCACCGCAAGCCAATTCTTACAACCCTTCATGGAAAAACCATCCTGGTTTTAGCTATGGGCAATAACATGCGGCGATGAATCCTAATTCAAATGTTGCCCCTCCTCCACCATCGCACTTTCCATAAGCTCCACACATGCAAGGACATGTGAAAGCACTACCACCTCAAGGGGCATATATCACTCCATCGCGGAGAATTCTCGAGGATACGATGAACCAATTTATCAATACCCAGAATGCAACCAATGCTAGGTATTATCGCATGATCAGCAACATAAATGCAAATATTTCAAAAATGCAATCATCGTTGAGTATCCAAGAGAAGGGCAAATTTCCTGCCCAGGGCCAACGACCGCCCCAAGGTCAAACTAGTGTTAGCTCCATCTTGACAGAACATCGGAAGCAATGTCAGTATTTGACCACTCTTCGTAGTGGTAGAGTCGTTGATTTATCACCTCCCTCACACGACGCAACCAAAGACAAGGAGATTGCGCTCGGCACGAAAGAGGCCGAAGATGTCCCCTTGAAGGAGAGTGATAAAGAAGACACTAGTGAGCCCGAGGTAGTAGTGAAACCACCCACCGCGACACCGTTTCCTCAAAGTCTGGTTCCTTCCCATAAAGGGAACCCCGTGATGAAGTGCTAGACGTGCTAAAGCAAGTAAAGTTAAATTTATCATTCCTCGATTCCATTAAGCAAATTCCTGCTTATGCAAAAGTCATCAAAGACTTGTTAACAGTGAAGAGGAAGATGAAGGTAAAGAAAAAATGTATTTCTAGCACAGAACATGAGCTCCATTCTACTTAATGATCTCCTACCAAAATTTAAAGATCCCGGTGCACCCACCATTTCCTGCATCAATGGAGAAAATAAAATTGAAAAAGCCTTACATGAATTGGGAGCAAGTGTCAATATTCCCAATTACGCCTTCTATAGGCAACTTGATCTGGGCGACCTTAAGCCCACAAAGATCACTCTCCAGTTAGCGGATCGAACCATGAAGATCCCAAGAGGTATAGTTGAGGACGTGATCATTCAAGTTGACACTTTCTACATTCCGATAGATTTTGTCATTTGGGACACAGAACCCTCCTTTGCCTCGAGCAATCATGTTCCCATAATTCTTGGGTGCACATTCTTAGCTACGGATAACGCAATTATCAATACTTGAAATGGGCAGATGCAACTCACCTTTGGAAACATGACCTTAGAGACTAACATCTTCCATATGGCCCAACATACGGGGGAAGAAGATGATCTTCACGCGGTGAGCTTCATCGAAGAGATCGTAGAGGAGTACTTTGAGGAAAATTATTGTGGAGATGCCCTAGGGTCCTGTTTAGTGTCGAGCCACGAGAGTGAGGGGGTGTATACTGAATTTGAGAGGGAAGTTGAGGAGTTGAGAGAGTTACTTGATGAGAGAGCGACATACGAGGACGCGAGAGATGTAAGTTGGGTTTCTCGATTTGAGGAGTTACCGCTAAGGGAGGCACGCATGGTTCCCTCTAGTGACAAATTTCTGACACTCGAATTGAAGAAACTACCCTCCCATATTAAATATGCATACCTAGGAGAGGACAAGACATTTCTTGTTGTTATCTCCTCTAGCCTAGATGAAGAGCAGGAGGGTAAAGTGTTAAAGATTCTGAGGAAGCACCAAAGTGCTTTTGGTTGGTGTATTGCTGATTTGAAGGGGATAAGTTCTTTGATTTGCACCCACAAGATCCACCTCGAGGAGGACGTCAAGCCCTCGAGAGAAATGTAAAGAAGGCTAAACCCCAATATAAAAGAAGTGGTGAAGACCGAAATCATTAAGTTATTGGATGCCGGGATTATCTACCCAATCTCGGATAGCAAGTGGGTGAGTCCTATTCAAGTTGTCCCGAAGAAGTTAGGCATGACAGTGATTGAAGATGCTAAGGGAGAGCTAGTTCCCCAACGTACCACCACCGGGTGGCGCGTTTGCATTGATTACCAGAAACTCAATGCGGGAACTAGGAAAGACCATTTACCCTTGCCATTTATTGATCAGATGCTTGAGAGAGTAGAGGGCCACCCTCACTATTGCTTCCTTGATGGTTATTCCGGATATAACCAAATTTAGGTAGATGTACTTGACTAGGAGAAAAGGATCTTCACTTGCCACTTTGGTACGTTTGCCTACAAACGTATGCCATTCGACTTGTGTAATGCACCCGCGACCTTTCAAAGGTGCATATTGAGTCTATTTAGCGACATGGTTGAGAGAGGACTCGAAGTGTTCATGGACGATTTTAGCATTTTTGGAACCTCTTTCGATCTTTGTCTGGAAAAGTTGGAAAAAGTACTTGCTCGGTGTGTGGAGAAGAATTTAGTCCTAAATTGGGAGAAATGCCATTTTATGGTCACTGAGGGAATAGTTCTTGGACTCATAGTTTCATCCAAGGGGATTGAAGTTGATAGAGCTAAGATAGATGTCATAGTCGATCTACCCCCACCAAAATCTCTCAAAGACGTGCGCTCCTTCTTGGGCCACACAGGGTTTTATCTACGATTCATTAAGGACTTTAGCGCCATCGCTAGACCCTTAAGAAACCTTCTTATGAAGGACACCCCATTTGAGTGGATAGAAGCATGCCATAACGCTTTTGAAAAACTGAAAACCATGCATATATTCGCTCCCATCATGCAAGTTCCAGATTGGTCCTTACCATTCGAGCTTATGTGTGATGCTAGCGATTATGCGATAGGGGCTATTTTGGGCCAAAGAAAAGACAATAAGGCTCATGTCATCTACTACGCTAGCCGGACTCTTATCGGACCACAGCTCAATTACTCCACTACAGAGAAGGAGTTACTAGCGGTAGTTTTTGCTCTTGACAAATTTCGGTCCGATCTTATCGGTTCTCCCATCACTTGCTTCACCTACCACGCGGCATTGAAATACCTACTTGCAAAGAAAGAAGCAAAGTCATGCCTCTTAAGGTGGATCCTACTCTTACAAGAGTTTAATCTCTCCATTAAAGATAAAAAAGGAGTGGAAAAAGTCATTGTCGACCACTTATCACGACTTTCGTCCGACGTGACTAGTGATCCGATACCCATAGATGAATATTTTCCGGATGAGCAACTCTTTGACACCTCTTCTTTTCCCTGGTTTGTGGATATAGTGAACTGTCTTGTCACGGGAGCCGTCCCTCCCGATTGGACACGTAAAGATAATAAGAGGTTCATCACTTGGTCGCTCATGTTTTTCTATGACGATCCTTTCCTTTTTAAATATTACATCGACCAAATCATCCGACGATGTGTATCGGATGATGAGATCCCGAAAGTCATCCAATTCTGTCATTTGGAAGCTTGTGGAGGCCACTTTTTAAAGAAAAAGACGACCGTTAAGATTCTTCAATGCGGCCTTTATTGGCCCATAATTTTTTGGGATGGGAACAATTATTGCAAATCTTGTGATAGGTGTCAAAGGATGGGAGCGATTACCCGATGAGACATGATGCCATTAACCCCGATACTCATTATTGAGATCTTTGACTGCTGGGGTATTGACTTCATGGGACCTTTCCCCCCATCTTTTGGAATCCTATACATCCTTGTCGCGGTAGATTACGTTTCTAAATGGGTGGAAGCTATAGCTACCAAGATAAATGACAACAAAGTGGATATTAGGTTCCTATAGGAACACATACTTTCCCGCTTTGGTGCTATGAAGGCGATAATTAGTGATAATGGCACGCACTTTTGCAACAAGCCATTCACGAAGCTCATGAGAAAGTATGGCATCGTTCACAAGGTTGGAATGACCTATCACCCACAAACGAATGGGCAGGCCGGATTAGCGAATCAGGAAATCAAGAACATTCTCGAGAAGGCCGTCAATCTCACTCGGAAAGATTGGTCACTTTGATTGAACGGTTCATTATGGGCCTATCGTACCGCATACAAAAATCCACTCGGCATGTCCCCATTCCTCTCTGTGTATGGAAAACCTTGCCATCTTCTCGTTGAATTAGAGCACAAGGCATATTGGGCCATTAAGAAGTTGAATTATGACATGGATAAAGCCGGTGAAGCTCGTAAGCTTCAACTAAACGAGTTAGAAGAGATACGCAATGATGCGTATGAGAACGCAAAAATTTCCAAAGAAAGGATGAAACTCGCTCACGATAACATTATTCGACGTAAAGAGTTTCTTCCCGAATAAAAAGTGCTTATCTATAACTCTCGGCTTCATCTATTTTCGAGAAAATTGCGATCATGATGGTCTGATCCATTCGTTATGAAGAACGTATTCCCTTACGGATCTGTTGAATTAGATGATTTAAAATGGGGAAATACATTCAAGGTTAATGGACAACGCCTAAAGACATATCTAGAGGCGTGTGTGGAAGAAGTTGACACCGTTTGGTTGTCGGACCCCGTTTAAGGGGTCGAATGAGCTTGAAAGAGAGGTCGTCGCACCCTCGACGCGTATGGGATGATTTCTTGTGTATAGTAGTTGTGCTTCGGTAGATTAGATTGAGTTCATAGGTAAGTTACGTGAGGTTAGGGTTAAGATCACGCATTCTAACACTCACTTCGCGTGGGCGGCGAGAAATCCGAATGAGTGAATAAGTGAGAAAGTGTCTAGGAAGTCGAGAGGTTGGAATTCTAGTGCAGCAGTCTGAGAAGAAGGTTTTGCTAAAGATGGAACCGAACCGAATCCCCTAATCGGATCAGTTCGGTTTTGAAAAATCACAAAATAAAAAATCCCCAGAACCAAATCGAATCGCCCCTGAACCGGATCGATTCGGGTTCTATGATTGTGGTTCTTTCTGAGGTGCCAATCCATTCCCCCTATCCTCTCCCTTCCCTCCATTCTTCCCCCTTTTCCCCCAAAAACATTCTTCCGCCTTTACCTCCAAAATCCATCTACCCAACCCTCCCCACCACCTATAAAAACCACCCCAACCCTACCTTTCCACTCACACCTCCACTCTCCCTTCCCTCTCTATAACCCTAGTCTTTCATCTCCTAATTCCCAGCTTTCCCAATGGCAAATTCCGCCCTTCCCTTAAAATATATGTCCACCGAGATTCTGCCAAACGGCAATAGAGAATACCGCTCCCACATGGAGCGCGTATGGTGTGAAAGATTCTTTAGCTTCTCCTGCCAACTACACATTGAGCGAGTCGTCAACTGGGCCGAGCTACCTCGCTCCATCACTACCCTTTTTAGCCGGCAGGGGGTGGACGTAATATCTCCAAGAACCCCACAATGTCGCGTGGGCGGACAAAGTTCGGTCCTTCTATGGCTCCCTCATCCGCACTGGCGAGTTCGAGTGCCAAGACTTTGTTGACGGCCGCCCCATCCAATTCTTCTTGGCCATCCTCACCCGCAAACATGCTGAAAAGGGAGTCCCCGACCCAGAAATACATGACTACCCAACCAATGCCCCCACCATTCCCAAACAACAATTCATCGACCGACTCGCACCCAATGATATTTGGTAACGGGGTACCGTCCCCGTGGGCCGCCTAAACGATAAGGCGCATTACCTTCCATATAGTGTGCGCCAACTTGCATCAAACCACCAACGACTCGGCCATGCGACCTCTCTAAGCGACGCTCATGTACCACCTTTTCGACCCAAATTTCACCCTAAATCTGTCCCGCATGCTTTACGCTAATATCCTTTACGGGCCCTGGGAGCAAAAGGTGCGGTACCCCTCCCTTATGCCCGCCTAATTACTTCCCTCCTTGCCGATGCTGGCATCCAGCCACCTCACGCTTTCCCACTCCTCCTGGAGCCCATTGGGAAGGAATCACGCACTCGGAGTGCCCAGCAAAGGGCTGCCATTCGAATAGCCCGGGAGGCGGTTAATTTAGAGGCCGAGGAGGAAATCCCTGTTGAAGAGCCTGAGGCTGAGGACGTTGAGATGGGAAGGGCTGAAGAAGAAGAGTACAACGAGGATGATGATTCGGATTTCGAGCCCCCGGGTGAGGATTTTGATAGGCGCCTTGCAGCGGTGGAATCCCGTTTTGTCGGGTTCATCACCCAATACAACCGAGACCAAGCAGCCTATCAAAGGGATCAGGACGCCTACCGGAGGGACACGAGCATGACGCATCAGCTCCAAGCCCACCTATACGAGCTCAACTTCGGTGGACCGATCCCTACCTTCTTCTATGATCCCAACGATCCCAGCGCACCCGGGCCCTCCAATCCGCCCCTCCAATGAAGCCGTTGTTTTTATTACCTATTTGTGTGTTTGTGGTGGTTGTTTAAACAATGTTGGTTGTGTGTTATTCCTTGCCCTTTGTAACACAGTTGTTATTTATCTATAAAAATGCTGCATTTCTGTTTCATTTGTTTGTTTGATTTTCTCGCACTTTTAATTCGTTTTGAGTGAGATTTTAGTCCTTTTTGATCGAGGACAATGCAAAAGTCTAAGTTGGGGGGGGGGGGGGGGTCACAAGTGCGTATTTCTAAAACTTCACAAATTTTCAAAAATGCCCAAAAATTTCAAAAAATCATAAAATCTTGAAAAACATAAAAATATTTTTTATTCAAAATAAATAAAATTTGGAATTCAATTTTTTCAAAAATATCATTAAAAGTCGGTTTAAAGTCTCAAGTTGTAAAATTCAAAATGCACAAAGCCGAAATTGACCAAAGATGGAAATTGAGCGTACGTAGGCGACTTAATGAATAAGAGTGGAGATTAACAACCCCAGTGAGATTCGAGCCTTTCATCTTTGTAAAATTTATAAATCAATCCGAGTTAATTGTTAACTCAAAAGTTCTTTTCAGCGTCTAATAACAAACTTTTGAATTTTTACACCCAAAAAACATGCATAATAAAATCATATGTTATCGACTTATTTTCAATGAAAGTGTGATAGATATCAAAACTCAATGGTTTAGGGAATTTTTGTGAAATTTTATAGATTAGGGGTTATTTGCAAAATTGTTATAATTTAAGTGAGTTTGGTGTAATTTTCCCAAGATAAAATGATACGTTTTAGGGTTAATTGCAAATTTGACCATGGTATTTGGGAATATTTTGAACTTTTGATCATTTCTTTCAATTTTTATAATGTTAACTGTGACGTTTTGATTTTAAACAAATTCGGGCGACCATTAACCATCCGTTAGAGAAATTATGTTAAATCCTAGATGGCATTTAGTGTCAACCCTTTGGTTGATTGCCAATCAATTATACATTGACATGTCTTTTAAATTATTAAGTAATTAAAAAAATAAAAACTTTTCAAAAGAAATAAGCATAAGAAGATTAGACAAAAACATAAAATAAAATAAAAAGTGTTTTTTTTTTAAAAAATGTATTTTTATTTTTTAAACTATTTTTTTATAAAAAAAACTTATTTTTAAAAAGCAAAAAATATTTTTTTATAAAAAAATATACTTTTTTTTTATAAAAATACATTTTTTATAAATAAAAATTAGTTTTTTATGTATTTTATTTTATTTATAATTTTTATGTTTTTCTCTTTATTTCTTTTGAAAAGTTTCTTTTGTTTTCAATTATTTAATAGATTTAAACACATGTCATGGTATAATTAGTTGGTAATTAGTCAAACTGTTGACCTCGAGTGGCATGTAGGATTTAATAAAAAATCTCTAACGGATGGTTAACTGTTGTCCAAATTTATTTAAAATTGAAATATCAGGGTTAACATTACAAAATTTGAAATAGATAGTCGAAAATTCAAAATCACCCCAAGATCTGCAATATATTACATTAACACACCCCGACATCTCAATTGCGGTGAATAAATCTTGTAAATATATCCATGCTCCCACGGACACTCATTTGACTATCGTTAAATTTATTCTTCGTTATTTGAAACTTAACTCCTCTATGGTGCTTCACTTCACCATTCCAAATCATTGGATCTTTAAGCATTCATGGACTCCAATTGAGCTGGTTATATGGATTATCGTAAGTCCACGGGTGGCTTTGTTATGTACCTTGAATCGAATATCATATTGTAGTGTTTCCGGAAGCAAAAGATGGTCTCTAGATCATCGCCGGAGGCTAAATACAAAGCTTTAGAGGATGAGTCTCTGAATTGTCATGGTTGTCGTCTCTATTAAATGAACTAGGTTTTCCCGTTCTTACTCCATCAAAGCCCTTTGAAACTAGGAGGTTGGGCCATGTAGACTTATTCTGAGAGGTGGTTGTGGAGGAAATAATTGTTGACATCAATATGAGAAATAGACCACCGATGTGCGACAACAATGGATAAAACAGTGCAGATGGTGGTGGGGTTTAACAACCGGGATAATGGTATTGGCATAATCTAAATTGTATTCTTGATGGAACCCTTTAGACACGAGGCAAGATTTATAGTGCTTAATTGACCCATCGTTGCGACTTTTAATGTGGCACACCCACTTACAACTAATAACGTTCATGTTGGAGCTAGGTTGAACAAGAGACCATGTGCCGTATTGAAGTAAATCATTAAGATCGGTGGCCATGGTAGTGTACCGTTGGATTCTTTACTTTCAACAATTAAACAAGTGGCTTCAGATTCGATAAGAGTGAGAGCGTGGGCGGTGAGCTTTGAGTTTGGACCTGGTGGATGAGTCCTTTGTTAATAACTAGAGGAAGTGGCAGCGATGGTTGATTTTGGTGAAGGTGAAATGGGAGGATTTGAGAGGAGCATTAGGTTTGGGAGGAAAGAGGCATGTACGGGGGAAGTAGCGGTGGAGTGTGGTATGGAAGTTGAACGAATGGGAGACTTTATATTGTAGAATAAGGTGGTTGCTCTGGTTGTTACGGGTTGTGGTGTCAGTGGATAATTAGAGATAGTATCCCAATTAGAATATGCATAGGAACGTCTAAACATACTTGGGAGAAGAGAGAGAGAGAGAGAGAGAGAGAGAGAGAGAGAGAGAGAAGAGGAAGAAGAAAAAAACAAGAAGAAGTAGAATCTGATCTTGATTTTGTGAGAGTTAATCCACACTATCTTTTTGAATCATGTTGTTATGCATCTATCTCAAATATTTTTAAGCCAAAAGTCTTTATTCAAGGGTTTCATTAAAATGTGTTTTGAGAGGAATTTTGCTCTAATTTTTTCAATATAGTTCATATACATTCACCCATTACATACATACATACATACATACATACATATAGTAAATATAGTCAGGCTCCCGTGCGGGATCATTTTTAGAAAAAAAATGTTTTTTTTGATTTTTTTTGTGTGGGTTATAAACATTTCAGTGCATCCCTGTAAAAAAATCAGCTCAAAATAACATTTTTAGGTATTTTAAAAAAATTGGTCAATATTTGACAGTATTTTAAGCAGCTTAAGTACTGGCAAAAATTGACCCATTTTTTTAAAATACCAAGAAGTGTTATTTTGAGTTGATTTATTTTACAGGGTACTGAAATGTTTCTAACCCACAAAAAAAAAAACATTTGTTTTACTAAAAATCATCCCGCACGGGAGTCCTGCATTTGGGCTTCCACACGGGAGCTTGAGTGTATTTATATATATATATATATCACATAAACTCTCTATGTATAGATTTAAATCATGTTTTTGTATATATTTTTAACTGATCTAAAGTCTACTTATGAATGAATGTAGGGAGTGCTTTATGTATTGGGATATGAAATGTAGTTGTACGTATGTCTGTCTTACATCTTCTTCACCTTCAATTACTGATTCCCCTATCTTCTCCCATCAAACCATTACATGGTCTCTCTCTTTCTCTCAACTTTATTTCTTCATCAACATCTCTTTCTTCCACCCCCTTATTTCTCACCGCTCTCACCAGTGGTATACTAGTCTAATTCCACTCATCTTTTTAAGGATATAAATGTTTAAGATATCAGTGAAACTAAATAGATCCCTTAAATGTACCCCATTTGGTGCCCTTATAATAAGACAAATCTTATAAGGTCAACTTTTATAGAAATCAATTCTTCCAAATCAAAGTCACGGCTAAATCCCAAATAAAATAAGACACCTCATTTCTCTTTCTTCTCATATCCTCTCCAAACCAAATGTCATTATTAAATAACACTTAAATGTCACTAATAGTATAGAAACAAAAAAAAAAAATAGCAAACTATTATTTAAAAACAACAAACTATTTTTAAAAAAACAACAATAATCTATTGTTTTAAAAAACAACACACTATTATTTAAAAACAACAAAAAAAAATAGTTCACCATTGTTTTTAAAAAATGACAACTGTTGTTTAAAAAAATAACAACTAGAGTGTAAAAATAGCATTGTTGAATAAAAAAAGCAAAGAACTATAGTTTACACAAAAATGAGCAACTACAATTTTAAAAACCAATAACAAATACATAACCAAAATCCCTAAATAAACCACTAATTGCCACAAAAGGCTTACATAGCAAAAAGGCCATTACATAGTAAAACCAACTTAAATAGTAGCATTACACAACCTAAATATCAATTGTTATGTGAATAATCTCCATATGGATCACTCCAAAATCCTAGTCCATAAGATATATTTGGATTAACTCCATGGGGAAAGGCTTCATCACATGGAAAAACGTTGTGGTTGTTTGTCAAAGAAGGTTTTTGTGAATCAAATGCTATGTAGTCCAATTGATATCCACATTGAGAAGCATGTTCAAAATCACCAACATCCACCCCGGTTCCTCTGGACGCGTTCAAAGCTTGAGACGCCTACACAACAATAAACATAGCATTTAGTAAGCTTATAAAAATTATAAAGTTTTGTAAAAATATAAGAGATTAAAATAAATTAATAACTAACCATTTGCAAATACAAATTGATGTTATCAACTTTCTCAACATCTTTACTCTTTTTCTTTTCTTTTCTCTTTCCAACAACTTGTTCAAACTTTGATGTATCCTTTTGACAGGTGGTCGACCTTTACCACAGACTGCTATGGGACTATGAATTTTTTCACTTTCTTTAGGCATGGTATTAATACTCCCAATAGATGATGATGTTTGAAGTTTTTCATCATAAATATTTAGTTCATTAACCAACCCCTCAATCCACCGCATTACCACTTTTGTCTTCTCCTCATTGTTTGCTGCCAAGTCAGCATCTTCATAAAAAGAATTACACATCGTGTCAAAGCACTGATTTTTAGGATGAAATGCCCAATTAGAGTATTAAATTTTGACTTTTGTATGTTTCCTATTCACATATTTTCTCCATCCACTAAGGACGAATTTCTCAAGAATAAGTTGAACTCGTTTGTTAATCAACATTATGATAGCATGCCTGCATAAAATGCCTCTAAATTCAAATAACTGACATGTGCACTTTATAACAATCATACTCCTTAAACCAAATGGTAAATGTGGCTTGGCGATCCATTTCTCCAATTATACCTTCTAAAACATCATATGCAACACAACCACTTTCCTCTTTAATAATACATATTTCACAATAAAGTTTCCCAGTTAACTCCTTCTGAAATTCCTTAAATTAGGCAGTGGTGTAAGCATATTGAAATTTCTTTTCAATTGGATAACAAGTAATACATGGGATGAAAGAGTGGAAGGAGTTGAAGTCGTCTTGGTCCTATTTTTGCACTTTGCTCCGTAATGCATTTTCATATTGCTCGACAAATTCTTTTAGTGTCATCTTGGAGTTCACATAACCATCAAAGAACGAATGCATGCTCTCACTTCTTTGAGTTGATAACATTCCCGCCCAATAAATATTATTCATAAATGTCGGGACCCAACGGTTCCTTTCCTCATACAAGCCACACAACCAATCATTATCTCGTAGATGAAATTTTTCAATGAAATGGCACCAACACCCTTCAAATTCCACACATGCCAATAATTATACACAACATTTTTCATCGCATATTTGATTGATTCATATTGGTTATAACTTCGTAAATTTTCAGGTAACTTCTTCATGATATGCCATAAGTACCATCTGTGTTGTGTATTTCGAAAGACATATTAAATAGCTTTTTTCATTGCTTTGTCTTGATCAGTAATAATTGCAATTGGAGCACGTCCATTCATACACGTAATCCAAGATTTGAAAAGCTAGGTGTTTTAACATCCTCATTAGATATCAATCCACACCCCAACAATGTTAAATGGCCATGATGATTTATCCCAACAAACGATGCAAATGGCATGTCACATTTATTTGTTAAGCATGCCAAGTTTAATGGATAACATCTCTGAATTCTTTATACGCAGATCTACTCCGAGCATCTACCCAAAATATATTTTTTAGTCGTGCCTTATCATCTAAATCCATCAAATAAAAAAATTGGCATTGTTTGCTTGCATTCTCATAAAGTAGTTTTGAATTGGCACAAAATCTCTTTCTCCGAGTCTTAACCACCTCACTTTATTAATAAACTTATAGTAATCTTTCCCCCAAAATGACAAATTCTCATGTCCATCAGCTTTAACTAACATAGAAGTGAAATTCTTGTTTGGTTGGATACCCGCCTTATCATTCATTTCAAGTCTCTCCTTTACAAACAAACTTATGAGTCGGTTGTTCTTGTAATATCTTTTTTTTCTAGGTTCACCCTATAATTATGATCCAGGTTTACAGAAGACACCTGCCACTTCCTATCCGAGCAGAAAACAATTCTTACTTTAGCCTTATAATCAGTTCTAACACTTGGGCGCATTTTAAAAATATTTTTGGAGTTACTTTGTGATTTTCCATCATGAGAGCATGCCACCAGAACAAACTTTATCTCTCCATTTGGATACTTCCTTGAAGATCTTCTTTTCACTAGAAACCCCCTTTCATTACCATATTTCTTATAGTAATCAAAGAAATCGTCGAATGTATCAAATTCCATTCATACGTCACGATCTCTTTTTTTATGATCTTCAACAACTTCATCATCAATCAAAGAAATATCCTCCATAACATCTTCTTCAATATCATGTTCCAAATCGATTGTCATTTTATAGTCTTGCAATTTTTAATAATAAACATAACAAAAAATTAATGTCTATTTTTAACAGTAAGCATACAAAAAAACTAATGTCTATTTTTATTCTTGCAATTTTTTTTACAGTCACTGACATTAGTTTTACAATTTTTTTTACAGCTAATAACATTAGTTTTAATGTGTTATTTTTTTTGGTTCGCAATAATAGGTTCTAAAAAATATGGTTCACAATAAAAATTAATAACATTATATTTTGGTCATATACTTGAGATTCATAACAATATATGTAAAAAATAAGGAAAATGAGGGTTATTTTTTATATTTAAAATAGGAGGTTCATAATACAATATATATATATATATATATATATATATATATATATATATATATATATATATATATATATATATATATATATATAGAGAGAGAGAGAGAGAGAGAGAGAGAGAGAAATCTGAAATAGTGATGGAGATCGTCGAAAACAACTATAAAGATCGTCGGAATATGGAAAGGGGAGAAAATGAGGGTTTATTTGGTGCCAATAAAGATGGAGTGAGAAAACGTGCCACCTAATATGCTTTGAGGATTTAGGAGTGAGAAAAGGAGGACTTATTTTTATTTTTTGACTGATTTTTAAAAAGATGGGTCCCACAAGCTTTGTCTTATTACAAGGGTACAAAATGAGGGTACAAATTTAGGGTCTACATAATTTTATTGTTAAGATATTTTAAACAAAAATATACTTTTGGAACTTTAGATTCGTGACTCTCTATATAAGATAAATCACGTTTGAGTAGTGAATATAGTTGACATAAAACTCATATAAATTTTTATTCAAGTTTTTTCATAAACTTCACAATTTAAAACAAACATAAAAACTTTGCACCAATGACGCAAGGTTGTGAAGATTGGTCCTAAAGCATGGGATAAAGAAAAAATACACGGTGTCTACACTATATTAAGACAAATCAATGGAGTGTTTCCACATAATATTTAAATAAAAAATAATGGAGTAATAATATAATAATACAAATAATGGACAACATGGACGTGCGACATTTGGAAAAAATTCAGACATGTTATTCAAAGTGGGAAATTACTCCAATTTAAATTGGGTCTTTAGTACACCAAAGTGGGAATAAACTCAAATGGGTGAGTAACCAAGCAGTAGTTACCATAGCACTTACGTTGTATGGGCAAGAAATACTATAAATAAGCAACGAACCCAATAAGGAAGAGAGAACCCCCTAAAAAAATGTATTTACATTACATTATCCTTTTTTTCTTTTCTTTTCTTTTTCTTTCTTTATTACAGTATTTAATTCAATTTCTCAAGTAGACTGTAAAGTAGATGTAACTTTTTTTTTTCAAATTTATTTAAACTTTCTTGCCTTTATGTTTATGTAACACCCCGCCCGCCCGGGGAGAGCGAACGGAGCGCTACTATCGATAAGACTATACTACATCAACAAATATCAAGGTAACGAGCATCTAAATCCCATAATAGAAAAGAAACCACTAATCTCATCTTCAAATTAATACAACAAATCTCTCGAAATAATTACAACAATCTAACTATCTCGAAAATAAAATAAATCTCCAAATGCTCTATACATCAAAATAAATACAAGTCTTCTCATCTCTTGTATTAAAAATTCTTCCCAAATAATCCTTGCTAAAATCATCCCAATTGGTCCATCGCACTCAAATACGTGCTCACCTGCCAACTAAGAAAAAGATGGGGAAGTACACAATACGACAAGAATATGCTCAACAAAGATGTTAGCGATGAACAAAGCGCAACAATACGACTACGAATACTCAAATCAAATAATGCAAATCTCAATAGCATTTTATCAATAAATTTCTCAACAACACATTAACCGGAGTCACCAGGCCTCACCATACCGCGACATACTTTATCAAGTAGCCGAAAAAGGAGTCTTGGCGGGTGCCCAACATCAGTGCCATATTAAAATCTCATGACAGCATGCTCAAAACAACATGAATAATACCTCATGAATGAAAATAATTCCAACAATTATTTTTCCAGATTTCCAAGAATTTAACAATTCAAAATATGAGTTCAATTAACAAGAATTCAACGGAATATACACTCGCGAGATTTCAGGAGCATATTGTGTAAAACCCCATACCTTAAAATTATGACATGAATCATCACGTAAATTTCAGCCTCAAAATCTATTCACACCATCACGTTCCTCTCGCAAAAATAATCAAATCTCGTTTTAGCCCAAACTCGAGAAAACACCAAATAAGCCTTCTAATCTAAGGTTGAAATCTTGAATAAGTTTGGGGCTATGGTTTGTAGATGAAAGGGAGTAATTTTGGAGAGGTCTTCTTGTTGAAAAGTTTGAGAAAAAGTTATTTGAAAAGACGAGGCACGAATTAGTTGATATATAAAGGATTAAGTGTTTGATTAAGAAAAGAGTTCTAATCCGATACAAACACTAACAATTTATTCTGGACGATCGGACCGTTGGAATCGCTTGAAATTTTAATATGATGTAGCGAACGGCGAGACAGGACTGCTGACAAAAATTCAGCTTGATCGGACGGTCGGTTTTCTAAAAATATTATTCTTACTAGAGAGTTTTATGTTCCGAGGACTCTTAGAGAGTTTTATATTTTGAGGACTCTTCTAAATATTAAAAATTCAATTAAAAATCCATTTTAATTTCGATTTCGAAATCGTTCGAAATTCTCGCCTTTAAAAATAATAACCAACATATTTGAGCAATAAAAATAATTTTATCTCAAAATTTATTTTTTCTTTTTATTTCGAAAATACCCCAAAAATTACGCGGGGTGTTACACTTCCCCACTAACAATGGAATTTCGCCCTCGAAATTCTCCGATTACCTAACTCTAAAAAATTAGGCCAACAATCTCCAAAAATAATCTCGTCTCCGAAAATAAATTCCTCACATCTAATCTAGATGCCTAACGCGAAACGATTATCTAAAATAATTTATCTCCAAAAATATGCGCCACAAAAACGCAACAGACCAGAAACCCAAGACCCGATGGTGGTCGTATACCTAAGCTCTGATACCACCTGTGACACCCCGACTAATTAAATACCAATTTTAATTATCCGTGATACCAATTTGAGTAAAAGACTTATTATTATTATTATTATTATTATTATTATTATTATTATCTGTGACACCCCACCTAATTAAATACCGGACGATCACTCCTTTATTAAATTAAATCAAGGTAAACAGTTGGTTCATTCTCAGCATCACTGTCGATAAAAATAAATTTTCCAATTTAACACCCTAAATAATTAAGCTAAGTGTCAAAACCATTTTCATACATAACTTTCCAAATTTTATTTAAAGAAAAATTATTTATTTATTTTATTTAACCACATTCAATAAGTAAGAATCACACCACATTTAAATTCTGCAACATAGTCCAATAATTTAATTCGTCAATCGAATGTCAACATACGAAATCTAAAGTCACACATCCAAACTGAATAAATCCCATAGTAACAATGCTGGAAATAACTGAAATACAAATGTCCAATAACAACGGAATAATGGAAAGAGCTACACATGCCCAACTAGATGAAAGTACTAAGAGTGGATCCGAATGAACGAAGTCGTCTAATCAAGAGACCTGCAACTCCCACCTAAGCTGCAGCGCGTTCCTTCCAAGAGATACTAAGCAAGACGCCCCTGTGGCTGGGCACCTGTAATACATACATATATATACAAGAGAGAGAGAGAGAAAAAGAAACGGGTCAGAGCCCGATAGTGTGTATGATTTAAAATTTGTTTAGCAAGTATTTAAATTGATACAGGCCAATGCAACAACATATTAGTACGACACTCTCTTGAGAAATTCTCACATCTCTTCTAATGTGCACACCTATCGCACTAACATTCCCAACGGTTTATCTTATCATTTTATCACACTAACCTTCCCACAATTTTGTTTATCTCGAATTACTCATAAGATTTCAAAACCAAATAATATCATTGTTTAAAAAGATACTTCCAATTAGTAGTACAACTCCTGTTTTAGCTTCATTAATTTATAGAGTTTCCCTGTGTCATATTATACTTTTCAAACAAGTATTTTCGATTTATAGTCCAGAATTATTTCTCACTTTCCATATCACAGCAACAGTTTAAATTTCCCAAATTTCAGATATATATATTAAGCACTCGTATAATATATACATTCTAACGGCACCAACATACAAACTATGGTGCATGCATACTCTGCTATCCAATCCCCGCATCGCTCACACTAAGGGATATACAAGTTCGGAATCACTCTCGAACTGTATCAACATATATACACAAACAAGATTGAGGCGAAGCATAGATTCCAAGTCTCTAAGAGGTCAGTACACACCCTCACGTCTCTTAGGACCGTCTGAACTATCGGTCCGATAGCCTGTACCAAGGATATCTATATTCTAGGGTACAAGTCAATATCCCTCATAAAGGTCCCATCGAGATAAGACTGTCCCAGCGCAGTAACCTCAGGGATAGCAAGTAGCGCGAGTACGTTTTTCACACGTATATAATATATGCATACACAACCATATAAATATACCACTTATTATTATATCAATATAGGTTTCTCTCATCACCCATAATTACAATATTTATCCTTAATTTTCACATTAAGTATTCTTATAAGGGTTCGTCACTAACCTTAACTCGAAGGGTTTCTCCAACTCAATTCGCGACACTAGTGAACTCTATCCTCACATGTATAAAATTCAGTAGGTGTTCTTATTATGTTCCAATGTAACTCTCTTACGAACCTTACCCTTCAATACATAAATTAATCGATTTATAAGTAATTATCCCAAAATGTAATTCTTAGTCCACATTAAGTATCTCCAAAATTCATTCGTATAACCTACTGGTCTCCCCTATCTCCCAAAACATTATTTAAGGATGCCCAAGAATTATTTCATGATAAATTGAATTTAACTCATTTAATAGGGGAAATAGGAGTCTGCCAGGAGGGGTCGATCGATAGAGGTTTGGGGCTTGATCGATCGAACCTTCGATCGATCGAAGCTCTGGGCTCGATCGATCGATCAAGCAGGTATTTCGATTTTCTGCAGAATTGCAGTTACGGGCTCTACCACTTTTCTTCATCCGAATCCATATTTTCCAAACCCAAACGTCCCAAAAATTCTACTACTAACATTATATCAATATACCAGACATTTTTAACGTAAGACATGTGTATTTCTATAATTTAAACATGGATTATCAACCCAAAATTTTATCTAATTATCAAGAACTCTAAAATTTTCTTAAACAGGTTTCTAACAAATTTTCTCCAGAATTTCCTTCTTATAATCATCCAAATTTCGTGGTTAAAGTCCTCTACATGGCAAGGATTTCCAGAATCATCATATAAACCAATACTACATGGATTTTCCTATCACAAATTGGGTTTTCTTCCATTAAAACTCAACCTAATTACTCCTAAACTAATATGAACGATGCATTAACGAAATAAGCAAGATAAAAACTTGCCTGGGATTTTTAGAGGTCCGGTTTGGTGCCGAATTCGGTGTGGTTGCGTTCCCCGTCTCGCGATCTACGCGTTGGTGGCGGCGGCGGTGCAAACCGTTGAGTTTTGGGCGTTGAATTTCTTGAGAGCTCTCTCCTCTCTTCTAGGTTTTGGGAATTCTAACCCTAGGTGACAACCTCAATATCAGATATAGCCCCTCTAATTTTCGTGGGTTTAATTACCCAAAAATGTAAAATGATTAAAATGCCCTCCCGGGTTACTAATTAGGCCTAAAAACGCCCCGAGACCCAAACTACACCCCCGGGTACATTTTTATGACTATCTCGACCCTTACGGACGCGTTGGCGCACTCAAAATGACCATACGAACAACTTATAAAATATTCACTTTTTATTAATCCACATTTAGTCCCGACACGACACAGGCGCGTCCTGACTTAAATTTCCACAATTGTCATTTTATTCACACGTGATAATATTATAAAAATAAATCTCATATATTACTATACTCATCCAGTAATATGCCACAAATAACAAATTTCCAATAATTACTAACTCTCGTCACGCTAGTAAATATTTAAGACAACATTCCGGATTAAAATTAAATTAATTTATCTCAATTAAATTTAATAAATCCTTAAATTTAAAAGCCATGAAAATACGGGGTATTACATACTTCCCCCCTAATAACGGAATTTCGTCCCGAAATTCGAAAAATAAGGCCTACCAGGTAGTGCAATTCTGAATATCCTTGTCAGTACGCAAACTAACTACATAGTACGACGCTCAATCACTATAGCTTTTTCCTCACATCAACATTGTTTTACATTCTCATTGGAGACACTTCACATTGTTCTCCCACCTAAAAACATTCGCATAGGTCACGCCTATACGTTATAAATTCCATTTTCTCACTATCATTAGGAGGCCGCACTTCACTACATGACAACTACTCAGATTTATTCATACACAAATTCCCATTCTGAGAAGATCATACGAACATTTGATCACTCTTGCTCGCCTTAAACAGCCGTGGTATTTTACCATAGTTATCGGATATTTTCTCGACCAATCCAAAAAAGTTCTGATTATCTACTCTCCTCTAAACATACGGAAGGAGAATAGTCGAGGTTCTTCTAAAACAAAAACCTTAATAAGTACCTCGTATGCGACAAACAGGTACGAGTGTTTCTACAGAGCATTCTTGATATCATCGTACCAAGATTCCAAAATTTCCTTCACGTGGCTCCACAAATCTTTAATCACCATGCGCTTATTCCCTGGCTAAGGGTGATACATCCTACTTGAAACGAAATCCTATCTCCACTGGTTCCTGAAATCCCATTTCAAAGGTGGGATTCACCAATCTCATCCTGATTCAGAAATTTATACTGCACCGGACCATGTACTGGCGCGATCCTTCCTTTCAAAGGAAATCTGGGGCATACTAGTTAATATTGTATGCCAGCCTAAAGGAATATCAACCACTTCTTTCTCGGTGACTTAATTTACATGTTTGGATAAGCCCTTGATCTTGTTTTGAGGATGGAAACTCATTCAAGAACTTAATTGGCTTTACCGACCTCTTACAAATTCAGGAATTTTCGATAAACACAAAATTCTTTGGTTGATTCTCCTCTTTCAACCAAACTTTACCTATGGGCGGTGCATGTAGAGACTACTCACTACGTCTCGCTAAACATCGATTCTTCCCTTGAAATGTCTCACATTAAGTGACACGTAATATGCCGAAAGTTCCGACCCGTGCTCTTCTCTCCACGAAGCGCACTTCTGGATCTCTTATACTATACTAACATCATTACTCTTTGTAGGCGCAAGTCTCTCTCACTCTTGACTAATAACAACTCCGCTCCGGGTGTGCTTCATAACAATTAAATTCTACTCTATTCAAGGAATACCAATTTTTGAATGGCTTCCCACAGCCTTCCAATCAAGTTAGGGCGTGTTTTTCTAATTGCACACTTATGTATGGATTATCGCCCCTCATGTGACGTTTAATCCACTCTATCACTTCCACTTTGTTATACTAGTCCCACAAACATATATTTCACACGTCTATTACCACGTCCCTTCGACTCGGACTATTTTAACTGTAGTTAACCAAGATGCCCATATTTTTGCAACACTCCGACCGCCGTGGGAGAGCGAACGACGTGCTACTCATCTGTAGGTCTAACTAAATTCAACGGAATAGAAGGAATAGGGCATTCAAATTCCATGACAATAAAAGAGGAATAATAATTCTCAACCTTCCTCAGATAAGTACAACAACTTTCCCAAATAGGTACAACAACCAAAATAAATCACTAACGCTCTATTCATCAAAATAATTACAGGTCATCTCTTTTGTATAATATAAAGTTCTTTCCAGATAATCCATGCTAAAAATCATTCCAACTCTTTATTCACCTTGTGTTCTGTACGCGGTTATGACATTTGGGTACTCTCAATCACCCTAGAAATCAAAATTCTTAAATTCTCCTTATCATCGTTCCACCCCTCAACTTGTGGGGATAACTTTCAATGCTTTCCTACCACAAAAATAAAATAAATTCGGCTCCAATGACCTTAAAACAAAATTTAAATTCCAACTTACATACATAATTACTTGATCCCATTTCGACCAGGGTACCGAACTCATGGAATAGTGACCAAACGTCTCCCTATTTCCAACCTTACGCTAAGTTTCATGCGTGGAATGTCTCGCAAATCGAAATCCAAACAAGGAACCCCCTGATACACTACTACCTAGCATTGTCGGTTATCGAAATCCGTTAGGTCCTCGTCCATAGTATATACCCCTTTATTCTATCCCTTAATGGAAAAGTTACAATTTCTCCTGTAATTATGCTTAACAAAGAACGTTTCACCAATTTCACTATCGTCCCGAATGGGTTGATGGTAATTACATTCTATAAACCTCGGATATATACGATCGAAATTCTCGAAATTCCCTTTCCTAATAATAGGGGTATAACTATTAACTCCCACATCTCTAAAGAATAAATATAACAATGCACTCTTCCTATCACTAAGTTCGGAGTGCCAAAACATAATCCTGCGTCAAATCTTTTCGCTCAACGGTAAGTCCCGATACCTACCGAGTCATACTGACAAAGTCTATACATGCATTGGCATTGAATATCTCGATCCCACTATCTCCTCCAAAGTCTCTAGGATAGATAATATAAGTGCGAGTCCAACCTTCTTACAAGTAAAGCTCGCCACAACAAAACATGCTGCACTAATGCAACTACTCTGATAGCCTTGTAATAAATGCCCACTATCATACTAACAATTTCTATAACGTTTTAACAAGATAATATTATACTCGTGTATCGCATCACTACAACAAGTAACCTCAATAAAGTATAAAACACTGTTAATATACTCATTCATCCTCCGCGGATAGCACTAAAGAAAAATCCCGCTACACTTAGGGAAAAATATTCACATAATGGTAACATTTATAATTATATGCATTAAGCTCGTCTCACATGCTAATCTAGCAATGAACAAAATATAGTGACTCTCTCGTGTCACATAAACACGCCTCATCCTCTGAGGATACAACTTATACTTCCACTTTGCCAATCGTCTTGACAGCACAAGTGGTCCCTGGACGTAACACGTCTACTCAAACCAAACAAAATTACTTTAATCGTTGTCTTTTACTAGGCACCGTATGCTTGTCCTTTTACTCACTTTGGAACATATTATAGTGAGCAATTTCACTCCGCGCCGAAATACCTCAATACATAATCCACTTACCACCCATCCTACTAACCAGGTTAGGATTGTCCTTCTCTCAGACGTTAGTAAACTCGATTCTGGTTAGTCATCCCGGTTGTTCCCTTAGCTTTTTAGGCCATAAAGATCATGTTACTATCTATAATAGTACTTACTGAATTTACCATCACTTGGTAAGGATTTAACTATCTGAAGTATTTAAATGGTTTTCCTGATGTGTATCCACATCCTTTTGTGGTGCTATACCACCACCGTTGTATTCAGTCTTATTGTCGACTAAATTCTTCGATTCCTTTAACTTCCCCCACAAGGAAGCGTTATCATCTATTTTGACAAAATGTGACAATGTCAACCTCTGAATCAGTCGTCCATCAGAATTACCTCTTTAAGTGTTATCAACTATTTCTACGTGTCGATCTCCCACTAAGAGTTGTTTCCCCCCACTTGTATCTACATCTTCCGATACAAAATTCTCTAACGGTTAAGATTCATATTCATGAATGGACCCCTGACATGCCCTCTCTCGATGAGTTCAGAACCACATTTGCTTCTAATCCTGAACAGTTAAGGAAGGAACATACGGTCATCACTGTACCTAAGGTTCTCCTATAGGCATAGCATTCCATTTACAAAATTGATGGTTGACTCCAACCATTATAACTTCATCCCGAAAGCCAAGAAAATTTTCTCCAAATTTTCACTTTCAGTTTTGCCACACTCCGTCCTATATTTAAGCCTTTGGATACTTTACCTCCTTTGGTAAACACATACAATTTTCGCGTCTCTAAAATTTCCCACTGACAGTCTCTACACGTTTTTGTAATACGTTGGGTAAGTTTACCCTCGTACCTCATTTGACTATAACAGCATTTGAAAAATCATTGCTGCACCTTAGTCGCCTTTCTAGTCGTGGCTTCTCGTGCCATAATGGAGGTGACCTCAACTACGGTCATCATCCTCGGATATATTTCATAATATCAACTGAGCCCTGCCTCCTGATGTACTCTTAACGGTCCTCTTCTGACATCCGTCATCGCTCGGCACACGCACACATCCGAACGAAATTAGAATTCACTAGTGTATACACATTATATCAGGAGAACGAAATCTCGTCAAGGGAATCAACAATCCTAAACATAGGGCTCTATAACAAACAAAACAACGCTGAAAGCATAATAAGCCGTACAGATCCTAAGGACACTAGAACCTGATGCTCTGATACCACCTGTGACACCCCGCCTAATTAAATACCGAGCGATCACTCCTTTATTAAATTAAATCAAGGTAAACAGTTGGTTCATTCTCAGCATCACTGTCGATAAAAATAAATTTTCCAATTTAACACCCTAAATAATTAAGCTAAGTGTCAAAACCATTTTCATACATAACTTTCCAAATTTTATTTAAAGAAAAATTATTTATTTATTTTATTTAACCACATTCAATAAGTAAGAATCACACCACATTTAAATTCTGCAACATAGTCCAATAATTTAATACATTCGTGAATCGAATGTCAACATACGAAATCTAAAGTCACACATCCAAACTGAATAAATCCCATAGTAACAATGCTGGAAATAACTGAAATATAAATTTCCAATAACAACGGAATAATGGAAATAGCTACACATGTCCAACTAGATGAAAGTACTAAGAGTGGATCCGAATGAACGAAGTCGTCTAATCAAGAGACCTGCAACTCCCACCTAAGCTGCAACGCGTTCCTTCCAAGAGATCCTAAGCAAGACGCCCCTGTGGCTGGGCACCTGTAATACACACACATATATATATATATATATATACAAGAGAGAGAGAGAGAGAAAAAGAAACGGGTCAGAGCCCGATAGTGTGTATGATTTAAAATTCGTTTAGCAAGTATTTAAATTGATACAGGCCAATGCAACAACATATTAGTACGACACTCTCTTGAGAAATTCTCACCTCTCTTCTAATGTGCACACCTATCGCACTAACATTCCCAACGGTTTATCCTATCATTTTATCACACTAACCTTCCCACAATTTTGTTTATCTCGAATTACTCATAAGATTTCAAAACCAAATAATATCATTGTTTAAAAAGATACTTCCAATTAGTAGTACAACTCCCGTTTTAGCTTCATTAATTTATAGAGTTTCCCTGTGTCATATTATACGTTTCAAACAAGTATTTTCTATTTATAGTCCAGAATTATTTCTCACTTTCCATATCACAGCAACAGTTTAAATTTCCCAAATTTCAGATATATATATTAAGCACTCGTATAATATATACATTCTAACGACACCAACATACAAACTATGGTGCATGCATACTCTGCTATCCAATCCCCGCATCGCTCACACTAAGGGATATACAAGTTCGGAATCACTCTCGAACTGTATCAACATATATACACAAATAAGATTGAGGCGAAGCATAGATTCCAAGTCTCTAAAAGGTCAGTACATACCCTCACGTCTCTTAGGACCGTTTGAACTATCGGTCCGATAGCCTGTACCAAGGATATCTATCTTCTAGGGTACAAGTCAATATCCCCCATAAAGGTCCCATCGAGATAAGACTGTCCCAGCGCAGTAACCTCAGGGATAGCAAGTAGCGCGGGTACGTTTTTCACACGTATATAATATATGCATACACAACCATATAAATATACCACTTATTATTATATCAATATAGGTTTCTCTCATCACCCATAATTACAATATTTATCCTTAATTTTCACATTAAGTATTCTTGTAAGGGTTCGTCACTAACCTTAACTCGAAGGGTTTCTCCAACTCAATTCGCGACACTCGTGAACTCTATCCTCACATGTATAAAATTCAGTAGGTGTTCTTATTATGTTCCAATGTAACTCTCTTACGCACCTTACCCTTCAATACATAAATTAATCGATTTATAAGTAATTATCCCAAAATGTAATTCTTAGTCCACATTAAGTATCTCCAAAATTCATTCGTATAACCTACTGGTCTCCCCTATCTCCCAAAACATTATATTAAGGATGCCCAAGAATTATTTCATGATAAATTGAATTTAACTCATTTAATTTTTAATAATAATAGTGCGCCACTATCGATCGATCGAGGTTCAAGGTCGATCGATCGACCTTCCCAGAATGAGTAAAATTTCCCTAGTTAAATTTTAATGATGTTAACCGTTAGAAAATATTATTGGAGACTTTATGAATATCCTTAGACTTAAGGAAGGCCAGTAGGTATGGTTATAAAGTTTGGACCTTAATTAGAATTCAATTTGAGGAATTATTCTAAAAGCTAATGAAACTCGATGAGTGAGATAATATTAGGGTTAAAAGAGTAAATTTGAATGAATTGATGAAATGAGGTTTGGGGCAGAAGTAAGGACCTTAAGAATAATGATGTTATATGTGGGAATAATAGGAAAATTAATAGTCCCTTTGAGATAGGTTTTAAGTACAAGAAACTATGACGTGAGATGTGTCGACAGTCTACATTTTATATTATCGGAAGACTTAAAATGTATAAAATTGGAATAATGGTATAAGGATGTAGAATGTACCTTTATTAACATTGAGACATCTAAGATGTGTGAATTCTTAGTATATGATTTTTGTGTATGACATACCTACCATACTTGCTATTACGGGAGGTTTACGTTCCCTTAGAGCCATCTAATCCTTGTGTGCCCGGATTTAGTTTGGTACCTAGAGGACATAGTTCAAGGGAATGACTTAATTGTGAGTTATTAAGCCAGCTGACTATGGAGCGTAGGTATGTACGTGACCATGGATATGTTGAATTATGTTCGCCTCTATTTTTGTGTGTGGTGTTTATTCTAACAATTCCTGAGAGATTCGGAATTTGTAATCCTTATGTACATGATGTACCGGGATGGATAGCAGAGTATGTGTGCACCTCAGCTTAGCCTCGGGGTGCTTATATTGTATATTTATGATGTGAATAAAATACGGTTAAAAGAAAAGGAATTGTTATGTCTAATTATGAGAATAATTTATAGTAACTCCTTGAGAAGATAAATAAAGGGATAACCTCCAGTAAACGGTAATGCTAATAATTGATAATCCGAGTTCAAGTAAAGCTATCTATTTAAGTGATAACATCGGGAATTCATATTGTGAATCGAGTAGTTGGGTTAGAACTTATGACGGTCTAGTTAGAGATAAATAACACATGAATGGGTACAGGAACGTTAGGAGTGCACAGTTAGACGAGAGGTGAGTATTTCATGTGAGAGCACGTCCTAACATGTATTTTGCATTCATTGTTTTAAATGTTATTAAAGCACTTGCTGTTTTTAAAATACTCTCCACTTTCGGGCTCTGACCCGTTTGCTTTCAAATCTATTTTTGTAAAAACCTTTTTAGGTGCCCAGCCACAAGGACACCATGCATAGGATCTCTAATCAGGTGACGAGCTGTAGCTGTTGTGGAAGTTACAGGACTTTGCTAGTAGACGCCTCTTTTCTAGTCTTGACTCCATATTCAGTTTCATCATTGTAGGGCATGTCGCCCATTTCTTTAGAGACATTTTATATTTCAGTTATTCAGACTTTGGTTTGTAATTTAATTCAGGATGCAGACTTGTTTTATTTATTTCCTTATTGGGATTATTGTGAGGAGTATTTCCTCTAGACTCTTTATTACTTGTTGATTACACTATTGGGACTTTATTGTGAATGGTTATGTTATTCTTTCATAATTTATTTATTGCATGTTAATCAGATTTAATTTAAAATTTGACATCTTACTTTTTAAATACTAGGTGGTTAGTAATCATTAAAATGTTTTCGACAGTGATGCTATTAACTGAACCAACTTGGTATTTTGTATTAATTTAATAAAGGAGTAGCTACCCGGTATTTAATTAGTCGGGGTGTCACAGTTTATTTCCATTCACTTTCATGCTTTAAATTTCCTTAATGTAATCTTTTATTTAACTCGCAATTTACTTTCTTGAAAATCTTTTCTTTAATCGCATTTTATTTTCTTTTATTTACAAAACTTTACCTTTATTTAAATTCATGCAATTAGTATTTTTGTCCTAGTTAATTACCACAATTTATCTTCACTTAAAAGTCTTCCCTAAGAGAATCATAAGTCCTATTAATTGAGGCATCAGATGTAACACAACCGCCTTATAATTATCAGTAGGATAAAAATCTTTAGTTGACAATACCAAAACTCTTGCTTGGTAAACCTGCAATCCTGACTGACTTTAACTATGAACCCATTGAAAATAACCCAAACATATTGTTGGCATACCCGGTGGGACACCAATTTTATGTGGAGGTTACAAATGTCTAGTAAACATTGAAGAAAAAATATATTTGTTCATGTAAGTGAATTGGCTCCTTTGGCCAATATATTTACACTTCAGAGCAACTATTGGTCGAAACAACTCAGGAGTTGGAATCAATGACTCGTGGTCAAGAGTTGAATATTCCAATGCCTACAAAAGCCACCAATATTCAAAGTACACCAGCAGTTAGTGTGCCAACAATTCAAGACCATTTAATCGACAAACTAAATTTGGTTTTTTATCACCTTGGAAATATGGTATAAAATCATAACAAAATGATCACCATTGTGACTAGTAGATTTGCCTTATCTAGTGGGATGATAACTAGTAGTCAGACCTATGCCCCACAATCTGGGGTAAATATAATTACTCAACCCAATCCTTACCATCATGTTTATTATAGACTTAATAATGATGAAATCAATTTTGTATATAACCTTAGGATAAGAGGATATGTTAATACTACTAGTCTAAATGTAAGCAATCCAATGGAAATAGTTAGACCATCCAATAGCTCCCAATAAGTGTGTAATAATAACCTAATGGGGAAAACAAATATCCTAGAGATAAGAAGGACTACGACTTGTCCAAATGATACCAATTTAGGCTTTCCAGGTATTTCTAACTATGGAATTATCAATAATCCATTGTTCAAATAAGAACATGTGTGGGGTGGGTGGGTGGGTTGGGGGAACCTAAGAGGCTGGATAAGGAAACTCATCAAGTATCCCACCTTATTCCTTACTAAACATAACGAACCACACCTCCACAAATTCCACCACCTTTGGTGCAACCAACTCCTTTGATAAACCAAGTAAATTCCACATAAAATAGGCAACTTCCATGGATAATAGGAATGCATGAAATTATGGACATGATATATGAAATATGTGGACCATTAGCACAGGGGCAAGAAGCCCTAGTTTACAAAAAGCCCTATCCATAATGGGTAGATAGGATTGAAATTACCAAGGGATTAAAATTACCAACTCTTACCCTCTTCTCAGGGGATGGGAGCCATTCTACAGTGGACATATTGCTCGGTGCACTAGTCAGTATGATGACCCTAAAACAAATGATTACTTAATGATACATTTATTTTCCAATTCCCTCACAGCTACAGTCTTTGTATGGTTCATAAGTTTTCCACAAAACTTTGTTTAATCTTGGGAACAAATAGAAGATAGGTTTTATGCTCAATTCTTCCATATTGAGTCGGAGGTCTCCATAGACGACTTAGACAGATTAACCCAAAAGCCTGATGAAAAGGCTAATACAATAATACACATATTCAAAAGGGCTAGGAATAAGTTCAAAATAGTCTTGCCTGGGTCAAAATTTGTAAAACTTGCTCAAAATAGTTTAGAGTTTAGGCTTCGAACGAATTTTGATGCCACATAGTTGAGAGATTTGGTAGAATTAACTGTCAAAGTATCCAAATATGAGTATATTCTTAAAGAAGAGCATGCAATAAATATTTCTTCCTTAAAAACATATTAAAAAGATCCTAATTTTGTAATTGATGCTTCTAAAATTATTGTAACTAAAACTATAATATGCGAACCATTGGTTTTAAAGGATACTGCAACAGAATCCTTTGCACCAAAGTCAAAGTGAAGGTTTAAAATTTACTCTTTTGACATTACTAAGGCTGATGAGATTTTTGATTTTCTCTTAAAGTCCAAAATGTTAAAACCACCTCATAATGCTAAAAAACCATATGAAACTAAAGGAAAAAATATTTTAAATGGTATAATGTATTTTCTTGGTCAACTAATGCTTGCTTTGTGTTTTGTGATAGGGTGGAAGAGTTGATTAGGTGGGGGAATATTAAATTCCTTATGAAAAAGGAAAGCACTATAGGGGTAGATGATTATCCCTTTCCCATGGTCAAAGAAGTGGGAACAAATGTGCAATTAATCCAAATGCCTAGAAAAAAAGGGCATGTCGAGTTGAAGTGAAAACCAAGCCTGAACGTAAGGCTACGAATCCTAAAACCATTGAAGATCTTGATTAAAAAGTGTTGAAACACGTATGCATCAGATGTGTTTAATACTATGCTATAATGTGCCAATTGGTGGTTTCAAAGAAGAAATATTATTAGAAAAAGAGTAACAATGGGGATCATGGAAATCCATATAAGGCTTCAATGTTCCTAGATCAAGAGGTTCAAAGAAAACCTTTTGGGAAATTAAGACCATTCTTTGGTCCTTTTCAGCCCCAAGGGGAATGCTAAGATACCAAGGAATAATTAGTACATTAGGCATGAATTTAGAGAGGCTAAATCTCACTAATAAAGGAGAAATTTGGGGGCAACCAAGAATCCAAAGTTTAATCTAATGGTTGAAGGCGTACCTGGTTAGTTATGGCTTAAGATCCAAAGGTTTCTTAGTAATTCAATGCTACCCCAAGGAAACCAATGGATTTTAAACCTAAGAAAATGGCCCCTGACATGTGACATGTGGTGCACCAACCTGAATCAAAGAAAAAAGAGTTAGAAGTGGTGATATCTCAAACTTAGTAAATATAGATCCTAGGAAAGTTCATGTCGTGGAAAGTGGGATTTGAATTGGTTCGAAATAATGGATCAAAAGACTTTGCTTCTTCATCCTTAAAGCCAAACCCAAGGTTTCATAGGGAATTAGAGGGGGATTAGACCTCTTCTTACCTTTTCGTAAAAAGACATAACTCTTTGAAGAAGACTATGAGCTTGGATGAAGAGAGTTCATCTGAGAAAATCTCTTCGAATGAAGAAGAGAGAAGAGAAATGATAAAAGTTTATGCCACAACACTTGTTCAAGAGGTTGAATAACAACAGTTCATCCATTTTTGATATCTACCTCATAAATTCTAACCAATGTGGTTATGTCCTTCCAAAAAGGTTCGAAGCTGAAGAAGACTAAGAGGTACCTATCATGAAAATGGATAGAGAATGTAAATAATAGGTAGACAGTTTTAATCTATTTGTCTCTGCACTTGACGTTGTATATGGATTCGAAGAACATACTAAACATATCACTCATCACATAAAGCCTTCATTTATAAAAGCTTAGATAAATGGTGTCATTACTAATAAGATAATTGCAGATAATGGTGCAGTTGTGAACCTAATGCCTTTTTTCATATTATCCAAAATTAACAAACAAAATGCTAAATAAGTATAAAATCATATTGTTTTCTCTAATTTTGCTGGAGATAAGAGGTCTAACAAATGTGTACTACCAGTTGACATTGAAGTAGGCACTAAAAAATCTAAAATTCCTTTCTTTATTATTGAAGGAAAACCTAGATTTAATGTATTACTAGGTAGAGATTTGATTAATTATAATAAATGCATTCCTCCTCCTATGAATCATAAATTACTTTTGATGAAGTAAGATGGTCTTGTAGAAGAAGTGTAAGCTAATCCACTACCTTTCCATGGTAGTTCCAATTGTCTTAAAGTAAGGCTCTATCAAGAGAATATTGGGCTGATGAAGGGTTAGGCTTTAGTGTTAGAGGCATTAGAATGATTAGTCTTTGATAAAAGTTGAAATGATCTAATTTGGGACTAATGAGGCAAACTGAAGTAAACAAAAATATTTGCTAATGGTTATTATACACATTGGAATCCAACAGGCCAATGAAATCTTGGGTATTATCAATACAAGATTAGAGATTTGGAGATGAGCATCAATCTTGGTGAACAAAAGGCCATTAATTGGGATCACTATGTCTTTGAAGAGGATTTAGAGAATAAAACTGCCCAAGACAATGGTGAATTACAAGTTCACTAATATAGTATGAAAAACTAGTGGTGAATCAATCAGACACCTTCATGGAAGTTAATTTAGGGACATAAAAAAAAAAATAAGCAAATCACTTATATCAGTGAAAATATCAATAAATAAAACACGTAATTGGGCATAGACAATCTACACCATTACAAAGGCTGCTTTGCTTGGTAATATGATGAACTACTTAGCCTAGATTTAAAATTTTTGGATCATAGACTACCAATTAAAGAAGGGTTCAAACCTATAAAGTAGCCAAAGGTCATAAGCAAAATTAAAAAAAGAAATATAAAAGCTAGTAAAGGTTGGATTCATTCGAACAAACATGTACGTAGAACGACTTGCCAATAGTTAAAAATAATGGCAAAATGAGAGTGTGGATTGATTTTAAAAATCTAAATGCAGTTGCTTCGAAGGATGAATATCTAATGCCAGTCGTAAATCTATTGGTTGATAGATTAGTAGATCATGTTATCATATGTCTATGATGGATGGTCATTCTAGCTATAACCAGATCTTTATACTTAAAGATGACTAGTATAAGATTTCATTCACGTGTCCTAGTAATTTAGATAGCTTTGAATGGGTTAAAATGCCATTTGAATTCATGGATGTAGGGGACACATATCAAAGGGGAATGAATACCATTTTCCATGACATGGTTGTCACCCTTTTAGAGTCTTATATTGATGACATCATTATGATGTCAAGATCAATATATGATCATATAACACATCTAAAGAAATATTTCAAAAAATGAGGTTATATACACTTAAAATGAACCGTTAAAATGTGCCTTTGGAGTATCTGCAAAAAAAATTCCTTAGATAATTGATGCATCAAAAAGGAACTCGGGTTGATCAGATTAAGGCTAAAGCTTCAAAGTCCCCAGAAACAAACAAAAAAAAGTTATAAAGGTTTTTGGGTTAAGTTAATTTTCTTGGAAGATTTAATTCTAATGCGGTAGGAAAGACAAAAGTATTTTCTACTTTATGGAAGCTAAAAGAACAAAAAGAGTTGGACTGGAAGGAGGAATATGAAAAAGTTTTCCAAACAATTAAGAGGTACCTAGTCAAGTCACCTATTTTTGATCTTCCAAGAGAATAAAATCCATTGAAATTTTACATTTCAGACTTTGATTCGTCCATGGGAGTTTTGTTAGCCTAAGATTGTGAATATCACAAGGATCAAGCTATTTATTACCTTAGTAGGTTTTTAAAAGACTATGGATGTAGAAATTCTGTAATGGAAGAATTATGTTTAACCTTGTACTTTGTTGTTATGAAATTAAGGTACTATTTGTTGCCTATATAAGTTTTTCTCATTTTAAAGTTCTATCTAATTAAATACATGCTAACATGTCCTATATTAAGAAATAAAATTGGAAAATAAATGTTATCTAGGTGTGGCCATCCCCGATCCTCGCCAAGGCGGGCGGACGGGCGCTTAGAGGAAGGATCCTTGGGTCCCGCGCATCCCTCTCGGGAGCACTTCGGCCGGCGTCGATGAGGTGTAAAAATGTATAGTGATTCAGAGTCGCCAGTCTATTTTACTCAAAACAGACAAAAGAAAAAGGGAAAGCCACCCCGAAGGATGGAATCCAAAGACATACTGGTGCATGCGAAACCAAAATGATTCGAGAAGGGTTCGGAGGCTTAGTTACGAAATGGGAAGGTGTTAGGCACCCATTCCACCCTTTCGGTCTCTCATGGATATTTGCTATTTTCCATTATTTTTACCCGTGATATGTGTGCATGTGTATATATATAGTGGAGATAGTAGTCCTCGACTGGTATCATGGAAGAGATGAAGTGAGTCATCCGTAGGAAGGTATAAGAATAATATTAGAAAATAAGATTTACGTGATTACCCCTACGTTGATCGTTATAATGAAACGATAACGCATATGGAGTAATACGCCACTAAGAACAAGTATATATATATATATATATATATATATATATATATATATATATAATATAAGAAAATTGGATTTAGAGAAGATAGAAAATACGAGAAAAAGTGAGAAAAAGGACTCGAGTCTCGGGTTTTACCCCGAGATGCCTACGTAGCCTATAAAGGCATTAAAGTCCACGTAGTTCGCATACAAAATGAGGGGTGGAGGTTATCCCATAAATCCAAATGGGGGATCTCTTATTTGGGTGTGTGTGTGTGTGTAGGAAAAAGTGTTTTTAGTTATGAGAAGAGTGTGAGAGAAGTATGAGAATCCCTATTTGGAATTTATGAGCAAACCCTTTTTTTCTTGTTTTTTAGGTTTTTATTTATATGAAAATAAGAGATGTGAAATAATACTAAATAAAAAGTATATTAGGATGTATGAGATGAGATAATAAAAGTGCTAAGTAATAAAACAAGTTATTGTGAATTTAAGAGAAAGTTGAGAAAGTTGGAGCTTCTTGAAGATCTTGAGCTTGATCTTGAATGTTGGAGAGCAGCCCTTGCACTTGGATGATGATGGGGAGTGTCTAATTCACCAAGTTTGATGAAAAGGATGATGAAAAGTGGAAGTAAAAAAGGGATTTGGAAGTTGAAATCACGCTGCTTTCGAGAGAGGTTTTTGAAATTCGTTGAGAGTGATTTTTATCAGATCTAGGCTCTCCTTGCAAATGAGGTGAAGGCCTCCTTTTATAGGCCCAGATAACTACCGATCGGCATAGAACTGTTCCTGCCTATTGGCAAGTGCCGATAGGCAGGGTCTGAACCTGCCATTTGGCAGTGCGCTTCAAGCTTTTTTGGAAAATCGATAGCCTAGGGCAAACCATTGGTCAGAATCGTGCACGGGGCATACTGTTGGAAAGGTAATTTAGAGACCTTTGAAAGTCCTTTAGACCGCTCCCAAATTTGAGAGTTGACTTTGGGTCAAATATTGCTCGGAAGCATTTATCGGTCCATTGGACGGGGAATTGTTCGGACGCAAATGGATCGTTCGTCCGCATGGTAAGTCCAAATCACGCACGGGGTGGACCGTTGGAAAGGTTAGGAGATGTACTTAGAAATTACAAAGAGTTAGACCCGGTTTGAGGAGTTGACTTTGGTCAATCGGGCCCGAGAAGCATCCGGTGACCTCTTGGAGTCAAACAGATCGTTTGCTGCATGGTAAGTCAGAATTACGCACGGGATGGACCGTTGGAAAGGGGATTTAGTTCCCTTCGAATATTCATTCAGCCTCGGTCGAGATGAAGAGTTAAATTAGGTCTAACAGAGCTCGGGATCGCTCGGTGGCCTCTGGGTTAGGTTTTGAACGCAAATGGATCATTCGTTCGCATGGTAAGTCGAAATCGTGCACGGGGCAGACCGTTGGAAAGGGGATTCAATGCCCTTAGAAGATTCATTGAGTCTCAGTCGAGACGAAGAGTTTGACTTTTTGGTCAAACTTAGTCGGGGAGTGCTCGATGGTTTCTAGGTCAGTACTCGGGACATGACCTGGGTTTGTAGTGATGGAGGGAGGTGCTAGGGACCTTAGGAGAGTTAGGTGGTAACGGAATGGGGTGTCTACAGAGCCCCTCGACGGGTGAGTTTGGAACAAATGAGAACCGTCGAATAGACACCACATGATGCTTTTGAGGGAGTACGACCGATTCAGAGGGTTGAAGCCGATTATGAGGACCTAAGGAGTGTGCTAGGGATGACAACTTAGGTCGATTCTGAGGACCTGAAGTGATGCTAAGGGATGACCAATTCTGCGGGTCAAAGCCAAATCTGAGGTCTTAAGGTGAAGATCTAATAACCGAGGTCAATTATGACCTAAGAGTGGTGACGATCGAGGATCGAGGTCATTTCTGACCTAACTCAGGTGATGATCCAAGATCGAGGTCAATTATGACCTAAGAGTGGTGACAACCGAGGACCGGGGTCAATTTTGACACAACTTAGGTGACGATCCAAGATCGAGATAAATTCTGACCTAAGTGTGGTGACGAATGAGGACCGGGGTCAATTCTGACCCAACTGAGGTGACGATCCAAGACCGAGGTCGATTCTGACCTAAGAGTGGTGACGACCGAGGACCGGGGTCAATTCTGACCCAACTCAGGTGACGATCCAAGACCGAGGTCAATTCTGACCTAAGAGTGGTGACGACCGAGGACCGGGGTCAATTCTGACCCAACTCAGGTGACGATCCAAGACCGAGGTCAATTCTAACCTAAAAGTGGTGACGATCGAGGATCGGGGTCAATTTTGACCCAACTGAGGTGACGATCCAAGACCGAGCTCAATTCTGACCTAAGAGTGGATAAAGAGATTTGATTTTGCTGGAGAAAGTTCCTTGTGATTTTGATTTGAGCTGGGGAAGCTTTTGTTTCTTTAGGAGACCTCGCGAGGGAGGGAACAACCTATTTTGGTGCTGGAAGAACTCCGCTGAGGAAGTGATCAGGCGATCCTTAGAGATCCTCCGGAGCTTTTTCGGGAGGAGATTTCACTTGGTTTTTGAGGATTCCGCCAGGGTAGAGGGGTTCCGCTTGAGGGAATGCAAAATTTTCTTGGTGAAAATGTTCAAAATCCATACTGGGATTTTTAGGAATATATTGGGGATTTTTTGAGGCTTTATGGTGTTTTCTGGCAGTTTCTGTACGAAATGTAAGAGGGCGCCGGTAGGCATGGTATGAGGGGTGCCATTCGGCAGTGGCATGAACTTTTGGGCTACCTCGAGAAGGTAAGGAGTAAGTGCCAATGGGTATGGTGGGGGGAGGTGCCAATCGGCATGGTGCTTGGCATCCTATATAAAGGGGGCGAATCCCTTCATTTTTTTCACAACTTCTTTTGATTTATCTCTTTCTGTGATTCCTCTGCAAGTCGTTCTAGCATTCCGATCTTCATGAAATGGCTGTCTTTGTGATCACCGCAGTTCGTAAGGAGTGGTTGACCGTTGATAACTGGGAGAATATGGATTGGAGGGACATGGTGCCTCTTGCTTTGGGGAGTGAAAACTCCTTTAATGCGTTTGAGCCTATTGCGGATGAGCGGACCTTGCTGCGGGAGTTATCGCATCATCGCTCTTCGAGAGTGATTCCCGACGGTTATGTAAGTAACCTGACCTTTGGAATTCTTCTCTTTTTGGTGATTTTTTCT
This sequence comes from Sambucus nigra, assembly GCA_949130495.1. NCBI lineage: Eukaryota > Viridiplantae > Streptophyta > Magnoliopsida > Dipsacales > Adoxaceae > Sambucus > Sambucus nigra. The sequence goes on from OX422223.1 coordinate 128,105,721, forward strand.
TTCTTTCTTGACTTTTGATGAGACTTTTCCTTTTTGCCAGTCTGATATTTCTTTGAAGAACATGCGCGTCCGCTGGACGACAGGGCTTAGGGATGTCTGGGAGCTTCTCTCACCTGTGGTGCGTTGGGTGGTCTCATCAGCGGGTTTTGGGAGGTTGGCATCTGTTCTGGATGAGATACCTCATTCGACAGCGGTCCTATGCGCTTTGGGAGAGAGGTGGTGGGATACTACCCACACCTTCCATTTCGGCTTCGGGGAGATGACTGTGACTCCTATAGACGTGCAGCAGCTGTTGGGGATGGATTATGATGGAGAGAAAATAGAGGTGGATCTCTCTTTGCGGGTGAGACCGGGGGCAGTACGAGCGACACTTGGTGATGTAGGGAGGATAGTTTTTGGGGATTCTATCCGGCTGTCCCCGCTGAAGGATGTTCTACTGAGCAGGGTGATTGATGTGGAGGAAGGGTTTCAAGTGAGGCAGATGGTCCGATTATTTATTCTGCTGGTATTGGGAGGTTTCATGGTGGCGTCGAGCGGCGGCACCGTCCATTTTTGGTTCTTGTCGTACCTGAGGATGTTTTCAAACATCCCTTTCTATGATTGGGGGAGTCTAACTTTAGCGGCCCTTTATTCTTCTCTAGATACATTCAGCCGGTGCTGTCGGCAGACCTTTGCTGGAGCCACGTACCTTCTTGAGGTATTCTTTGATTTGCGCATTTCTTTTCATGCATCCGCATTCTCCTTTCATACATTCGCATTTTACTTATGCATCTCTTTTTCTTTGTGAATTCAAATGTGGTTCTATGAGGTGATTGGGTGCAATACCCTGCTGATCACTTTGAAGGATGACACTGTTGGGGACTTCTGCCGATTGTATCGATGGCGTAAGGCCAATCGACAGTCGAAGGGATCTCTGTCTCTAGAGGCGGTACATCAGGTCTTGAATGACCTAACCAGTGGTAGGGTAAGTCTCTTTACATTTCATTCTTTTTGTTTTTGCACCTTCTGATCTTGTATTGATTTATGCATGCTTGGAGATTTTTAGGTGACCTTTTATCCCTGGGGGACATCCATTCAGGATACGGGGGCGATCGGGGTCAAGCGCGGATGAGGCATTTACTGGCGCATGAGTTCGGCCATTCCTGGTACCTCGGGGAGTAGGTGGTTCGTCAGATTACTGAGGAGTAGGCGGTGGTGCCACCTATGCAGCCTCCTACGTCTATGAGGCGGGAACGACTGTTGTCAAAGGATGAGAGGATCACGACGATGATCGGTGAGTCCTACTTATTGTACACCGATACAGCTGTGCTGTATGACTATATGGACTTTGTGACGAGATGGTTGATGGCTCCCAGCATATATGATGCATTGCCTTTCCCTCCGACGGGTTTGAGTCGGGCGGTGGGATCTTCCCACAGTGGCGATGGTCCGTCGACATCTGCGGTGGCGGGAACCTCAGAGGTCCCTTTTGTGCGGTTGTATACCCCTTCGTACAACATTCGGTAGGCTGATGGATAGTGCCTATGCTGCACCGTCCTCATGCGATGGATCCGGAGGAGTTGGGTTTGACAGAGGAGGTCCTTCGACCTGCGGTATACCTTTCTTTTCCTCTCTTTCTTTCTTTTCTGTTTTGGTCATCTCTATTTTGATACTGATTTCACTTTTTCTTATAGCAAGTCCGGATGTCGACCAATTGGCTAAGGGACATCAGAGATTGGATATCTTTGGCGATTGCCCATATTCGAGACGTGGTTCCTGTCCCTTCTTGCTTGGTGCCATGTGCTTCGTCCGTAGAGGATTTTGGCTCGGGTAGTGGTGGCGCATCATCTCTCCATAGGGGGAAGAGAGCACGTCGCATGGGTGGAAGCTCTTGAGAGAGAGAGAGTGTGGGTTCGGGCTGAGTCCCGTTGTTTTTTGCTTTTTCTTTTTATTTCCTGCAAAGATGATGTAACACAGAAAACAGATATATGCAATGCAATGTAGTTTTTTGATTATCTTTTATTTAATGATGAATGAATGCATGCACATGCGCTTTTTACTTTGTTGCTGAGACCGTAAAAAGGAATATTTTTAGAATTTTTTTTGAAGGAAAATTTTTAATTAAAAAGGGAATTATATAAGGAGGAAAAGGGATTTTGAAATTCTGTTGATAATACCAATTTATTTTTATTGAGTTTTCTGATTTGACAAAGGAGGAAAAAGGGAAATTTCTAAAAATGGGGGGTTGCCGATCGGCAAGCACCTTGACCTGCCTATCGGCAATTCAGTCTAGTCCCATCAATTCAAAGCTTTGAATGGTACCCTCTTCAGCCTTTGGTACCTTGTGGGGTAGGATTCCCTTCGATTTCTGCAGGGATTATGTCTCTTGTGTGGGTTCTCAAGTATAAAAAAGGGGTAATGGTGGAGTGTTTTCATCACACCTTTGCATTTTCACCTACTTGCCCATTATCTCTTAGCCTTGCAAGATGGATCTCCCTGGTAGCATTGCGTTTGACAATTACCTCAAAGCCTTGGAAGCAATGTGCCCCTATAGTGTCGACTATGATGCTTTCAACATGCGTCGAGTCTCTTTGTGGCGCAATCGGCCTCTTAAGTGGAACGTGCTGATGGAGGCGGTATAATTCTGGTACCCCGAAGACCATGTATTCCGCTTTGGGTTGGATGAAGTTTGTCCTACCTACGAGGAGTTTTCTGCCACGCTGGGTGTAAATCCCAGTGTTACTGCGGCTTTGCCCGAATTTTCCCGTTCTCCCAGGGATTTATTGGCCGAGCTTCTTTATATTTTGCCTTCAGCGGCCAGATTATTGGTTATTAGAGGAATGATCTCCCTCCCGACGGTGCTGCAGTCCGTGCATTTGCGGGAAGTGGGTAATGTTGGCTATGCTAAAGCCGTTGCTCTGGGTCTGGTTTTAAAATTGTTGCTTGCAACTAGAGAACTGCAGGTGGACCCGCAACTTGCAGCCATTACTTCGTGGATATCATACCATCGTAATCCTGCGACAGTGATACTAGCGGAGACCCTGAATGGCTTGGAGGCCTGGAGATAAGGTTGTTCTGACTTTTTGAAGGGTAGCCCCGTGATGCTGTTCATGTGATTGTCTGAAAGGTTCTGCTTGGCGACTCCTCCAGATTATACCTTGTCGGCTGTACCCAACTTCCTTTTGCGCCACTCCCTCAGCGTTGGCCAGTATGTTGAGAACTAGGAGCATTAGCTTGTGGAGCATGGGGCTCATGGTCTGTATTGGTCAGTGCCTTGGTGGGGGTAGTTGCAGCCTATTCTGGAGCTAGGAGAGTGTTCATATGTGCGGTTTGTTGGGATAGGCAGACCTCCTTTTATTTCCCTTGGCGTCTTCTGCGCCAATTTGGCTGGGCACAGGTCGTGCCACCTCGGACCCTAAATTTCTTTCTGATAAAAGATTTAACTGAGCGCCTACGTCTATTGCTAGGATCTCTTTGGGAAAATCTGCGTCCGTCGACCCGTCCCTCCCAGTTTGTCGGGAAAGTTTGGCATGTCCCCAAAGATTATATGAAGTGGTTGTGGAGGAAAGTAGTTAATAAGATGTTGGCAGTGGAGACTGGACGAAGATGGTTTGTTTTATCCAACACCATGGAAGGTGGTGTTGTGGTCTTTTCAAAAATGGTTAAGGCTCATCAGTCCATGGAGTGTTTACGACACTCTATTCAGGCAGGGAAAACTTGGGGACCTCAGGATGTAGATGATGAGGGTGCAGGCTCCTCTGGTAGCTGTTGGTAGGACTCTTGGAGAGTTTATTTGTGTGATAGATGTGGGGATTTTTATTTGGCTTTTATGGTAGTAGGGGAAGGGAGTTATCCGCTCCTTTCTTATGTAATCTGTACTGTAATTTCTTATTAATGAAATAAACAAGTTTTTAATCATCCAGCTGTGCCTTTTGATGAATTTTTCATTTTTGAATTATCTATACCGATCGCTAAGGCATACATAATCCTTTTATTCAAGTATTTTTAGAATGAACCGCCGTTCTCGGGGGTAAGAAAAGAATAGTATTTTGTGAGAAAGAAAGGGCCGCACTCATGTGAGGTGTATGAGTTGCCTACGTACCTCTGGGGTTTTTGAAAAGTTTTTTATCTGTTTGAAAATAGTTTTTGCAGAGGATCAGGCCCATGTAGTTCTGGGTAGAGGAAAATGAAGATTTTTTTAGAGTATAAAGGGGATGAGAAGAGTCGTAGCGCGCCGAGATTTCAGACTTAGGGGTAGAATTTCTTGAGACGGTCCAGATTGACTAGACAAGCCATCTCTTCCCCATCCAGGTTAGTGAGCATGGCAGCACCACCGGATAAGATTTTCTTCACAAGGTAGGGGCCACTCCAATGAGGCTTGAATTTCCCTCTGGGGTCCCAGATGGGTTTTATTATCTCTTTGAGGGATAAATCCCCCTCCCGAACACCGCGGCCCTTGACTCTCTTGTTGAATGATTGCGATATTTGGCGATGATACCCTTGTATGTGGTAAAGAGATTTTAATCTTCTTTCATCTAGGAGGGTCAACTCATCAAGACGGATTTGGCACCAATCTTCTTCGTTAACTTTACTTTCGAGCATGACGCGTAGCGAGGGTATTTTTAGCTCCACAGGTAGGACTGCCTCCATATTGTAGACCAGGGAGTAAGGGGTAGCCCTAGTAGAGGTTCGGATTAAGGTTCAGTATCCCCAGAGGGCGTACAAGAGCTGATCGGCCCAATCCCTACAACTTTCGGTCATCTTGGTGATGATGGCTTTGAGGTTCTTATTGGCGGCTTCGACTGCACCATTGGTCTGAGGTCGGTAGGGAGAAGATTTGTGTCTCTGAATCCCGTACTCGTTAACTACTTCTGTGACTTCTGCTTCGAAATGCAACCCGTTATCTAATACAAACTCGTGCGGGACCCCATATCGGCATATAATATTTTTCTTGAGGATTTTGGCCACTTTCTTGGCGTTCAGTACTGCGTATAACTCAGCTTCGACCCATTTGGTGAAGTAATCAATGGCAACTAGGATGAACTCATGTCCGTTTCAAGCCTTTGGCGTAACCTCCCTATGATGTCGATACCCCAGGTAGAGAACGTCTAGGGAGAGGTCATGTTGTATAATTCTCGCGGAGGCAGGTGCTGAAGATTGGAGAACTGTTGGCATTTGAGGCATCTCTGGACATAAGTGGTGCAGTCCTGGGTCATGGTGGTCCAGTAGTAGCCCCGTCGGATGATTTTCTTGGCAAGCATGTGATCGTTCATGTGGGGCCCGCATTTCTCGCTCTGGATTTTCTGCATTATCTTTTTAATCTCAGCCCCAGCGATACAGTGTAGATGAGTTCCATCGAAGTTCCTCTTGAGTAGAGCTTTATGACAGATGATGTACTGGGTGGCCAGTCTTCGGAGGGTTATTTGATCTTTCTTGTTGGAACCCTCGGGATACCTACCATGTTTGAGGAGGCACCAGATATCATAGTACCAGTAATCGACTAGTTCGGGATCTTCGGTGGAGGCAAGCTCAATAGCAGTGGGTTGGTTTGTCTTGCTTTCCAACTAGGAAAGGGGTCATTGATATTCCTTCGGGCATGTCAACCATGGAGGCTAAGGTAGCGAGAGCGTCGGCTAGGTTATTCTTTGCTCGGGGTAGGTAATGGAAGGTGATATCTCAGAATCGGGAGGTTAACTCTTCTAATTGGGCATGAAAGGGTTGGAGCTTTTCGTCCTTGACTTTCCACTTTCTGAGCACTTGATCGATGATAAGGGAAGAATCCCCGTAGACATCAAGGTATTGAATAACTTTTTCGAGAGAAGCCTTGAGGCCTACTGTGCATGCCTCGTATTCCGTCATGTTGTTGGTGCAAGGGAAATCCAAGTTGATGGTGATGGGAGTGTGGGAGTCATCTGGGGCGATCAGAAGTATCCCAATGCCAAATCCCTTTTTGTTGGCAGCGCCGTCAAAGAACATTTTCCATCAAAGGCGGTCTTGAACGATGTAGAGAATATTTTCATCTGGGAATTCGGAGATCCAAACATCTGCTTCTTCTATGGGGCAATCAACGAGGTAGTCAGAGATGGCTCTTCCTTTAACTGCTTTCTGTGTGACGTACACGATATTGAACTCGGTTAGGAGCATCAACCATCGGGCCATTCCATTGGATAAGGCAGGTTTTTCAAGCAGGTATTTGATGGGGTCTATTCGGGATACAAGTTTGATGGGGAAGGCGAGCATGTAGTGTTGTAACTTTTGGGTGACCCAGACAAGTGAGACACACGCCTTTTCCAAAGCAGTGTAGTTGACCTCGTACTCGGCCAATTTGTGACTGGCATAATAGATGGCTCTTTCTTTACGGGAGTCCTCAAGGTATTGGGATAGCAAAGCCCTAGCGGCAGTGTCGGTTATTATTAGGTATAGGAGCGAAGGGAGACCAGGCTGTGGTGGCATGAGCACTGGAGGTTGGGTTAGATATTATTTGATTCGGTTAAAAGCTTCTTGGAAGGCCTCGTTCCAAACCTTGGTTGAATCCTTTCGGAGGATCTTGAATATCAGTTCACGGATGGAGGTTAGCTGGCTGATGAACCGACTGATATATTGAAATTTCCCACGAAAACCTCGGACTTCTTTCTCTGTTCAGGGTAGTGGCATCTCAAGTATGTCCTTCAGATTTACAGGATCTGCTTCTATCCCCTTTTTTCCAACTATGAATCCTAAGAGTTTTCCCTTTGTAACGCCAAAGACACACTTCTGTGGATTAAGTCGCATCTAATACCGTCGCAGTCGTTCGAAGAACTTCCGGAGAGCGGGAACATGACCTTCTCTAGTTTTAAACTTGATAATCATATCATCCACATAAACCTCGACTTCTTTGTGAATCAGATCGTTCATGATGGTTGTGACAGGCCTTTGGTAGGTAGCCCCAGCATTATTGAGACCAAATGGCATAACGGTGTAGCAAAAGGTTCCCCACGGGGTGATGAATGCGGTTTTTTCTTAGTGGTCGGGGTGCATCTTAATTTGGTTATATCCAGCAAACCCGTCGATGAATGACTTGAGAGCATGACGATCATGTCGATATTGGGTAGCGGATAATAATCCTTTGGAGAAGCTTTGTTTAAATCTCGATAGTCTACACACATTCGAACCTTCCCCCTAATTTCAGCACAGGTACTTTGTGGGCTAGCCATGTGGGATATTCGATCAAAAAAATGAATCCCACGTTCAGCTATTTGACCACCTCTTCTTTGACCTTGAGCGACCATTCGGTGCGGAGTTTTCTCAATCTTGTTTAATCGGCTTGTAATCTGGGAGAGTGGGGATCTTGTGCTGAGCTATTTCAGGATCACTGTCGGTCATATCATCATAGGACCATGCGAAGACGTCCACGAATTCCTTTAGAAATTCTTCGAGTTGTGCGCACTCATGCTCGCCAAGGGTGTCCCCTATCCTAATCTTGCGCAGTTGGCTACTAGAATCGAGATTAATAACAACAGTTTCTTCTTCATTAACTTGAATGCGGTTATGTTGTTCATTATTAACCTTATTTAGATCAGTTAAGAATTGTTCATTTGCAAAATCATCATCATCAAAAGTTTGATTAGAATCCAAGCAGTTAATGTGAGGAACAACAAGATACTCAAAATCTTCATTTATTTCATTGATAGGAAAAACAACATTGAGAACCTCGTCAAAAGAGGTCTCGATTACATTTGAACAAGGATAGACAGTAGAAGAAGAAATAGGGTAAACATTGGGGTTACGGGGGATTTCAAGAGGTAGAACTGGCGCATTATGCCAGTTGAGGAGAGGTGTATCAACAACTTTAATCAGATGGGATGGATCCATTGATGTAGTCCCTGAACGAACCATGCAGAGTTCCAGCCCCAGTGTCTGTAAGTTGAAGGAATCTTTGGAATCACTTTCCTCAGTCTCTTTGATATCTTTGATGAGCGATTTTACGCGGTGTTGGAAACTTTTGACCCATGGGTAGCTATCTTGGAAAAATATCTCCATTCCAGGCTTCATCTTCTTGTCTGTGTGGTCATACCATGGTTATGGAAAACCGCAAAAGGGGAAATCTTTTCCTTCTTTGATGAATCGTCCATTCAAGAAGTCTCCTGAGATAATTTGGGTGTAGTCTAATCTTCTCTTCGGTCGAGACTGGTGGATCATTCTGAGCTCTTGTTCTGATGGTTGATACCCTAAGCCACAAGGAGGAAAATCTTTCTTCAGTTTAATAGTCTCGAGTATCCCTTGCTGCCTTTGCCCTAGTCCCAGTCCGGGCATGAAGTGCATGTTTCTGAACATCTGAATCACATTGACATTGCCATGAGGGTCATGTTCTGAACAAACCCTTTCTTTGAAATTGTCCCCTGCTGGGAGTAAGAGTGGCTCAACTCAGAATCCTGATAGGAGCATATCATTTGACCCGTGCTGTATCTCAAGGATTGAACTGCTGGTGCTTGCACCCTTGACATTTTCATTATCGCCCAAAATAGTGATGACTCGCCCTTCGACGAAGAACTTTAATTTCTGATGGATTGAGGAAGACACACCCTTGATATTGTGGAGCCAGGGTTGTCCTAGCAACTGGTTGAAACAAGCTGGGATGTCTATGACTTGGAATTCAACGACAGGGTTTATAGGGCCAACCCCTATTACAAGTTCTATGGATCCCATCACATCATGATGGGTATTATCGTAGGCACGTACAACGAAGGAGGTTGGAGCGAGGTCGCTTTCTTTTAGGCCTAAATACTTGAAGGTTCTTAACGGGAAAACATTCAAAGCGGATCCGTTATCAATGAGAGAGAGTGACACGGCCTTCCCCATAACTTTGACGGAGATGTTGAGTGCATGATTGTGATTTGACCCAATTCTAGGGATTTCTTCTTCAGAAAATGATTGCATTCGGGGAGAGGTCAGAGATCCGACCAGATTTACCGCTTCTTCTGGTGTGGTAGAAGGTGGAACTATGGGTCCAGTGAGTAGTTTGATTAAAGCATTTATGTGTAGCTGGAAAGACATGAAAATCCCCCATAGAGTGATGTTAGCTTGAGTTTTCTTCAGTTGATCGAGGATCTTGCTCTCCTCAATGGTCATCTCTGGCATAGGAAGGTTTTCAACACCCTTCCCCTTGTCATTTGCTGGTAGTGAGCTTGGAACCTGGTAATGTCTCCCTGATCTGGTCATGTGATTTAGTGAAGAAGGGAATAACATAAATCCTGTTTCCTCGTCAATCTCAGGTTATTCTGCCACCCTGTTTATTTCTCCGAGGAGTTCTTCAAATGATATCATCCCACATATGTCAGCCACATGGCCATCTCTTCCTGAAGCTTGTTCTTTGCTCGAATCTTCGAAATATTCCCCCCATCCGGTGGCAACAATTCTGTCTTTGCATGTAAAGTCAATGCATTCCACAACTTCAACGACTTCTTTATACATGTCCTCATATTCTGTGGGGATATGTGTGGTTGAAGGGACCAAGCGCCCTTGTAGCTTTAAAGCGTCAAGTAACCCGATGATACTGCAAAGGCTGTTGGTTTGCCTGAATAATCCTGCCATAATATGGACAGCATCATCTAGGCTGACTTCGTCGGTTGGTACCACCCATCTGTCTGAATCTCGGGCCCACTTTCGTGCTTCCAAGAACAGTGTGCTGAACCTCTAGCAATCGATGACCATCTGTGAGGAAAATTTCATCCCGAACTCTAGGAGTTGGTTTAACACTTCTGACAATTCCATATTCCCATTTTCACAACGGGTAAGGACATCGATGCATGCTCTGGTAAGGAGTGACAGTGCCTGATCAGCGAGGCTAGTAGGGTGTAGGAGGAAATATGGGAAAATTTGAAGACGTTTAGGAGAGTATATGGGTGTGATTTGAGTTGATGGATCAAAATCTGGGTTTTCTTCTAAGAAGATGGCATTGGTATGATTCGAAAGTGGATTGTGAGTAGTGTTTGGTTTAGGATTGGCTGGTGGGGCGATGGTACCCCGGTTAATGAGATCTTGGATTACATTTCGTAGGTGAAAACATTGGTCGGTGGTATGGCCGAAAATTTGGTGAAAGGCGCAATGAGCATTGGCCTTGAAGTTTCTTGGGAGTGGATTTAGCAATGGATGGGGATCCAAGGGTTTGATGAGGTTTCGGCTCAACAGGTCTTGGTAAACGTTGGAGAGGGGAGCATGGAGCTCAGTGTATTCCCTTCGGATGGGGGCAAGGTGGATTTCTGGTGCCCATGATGTGGTTGGTTGAGAGATATTGTTGATGGTTGAGACTATAGCACTGGCAGGCTTGTCATACTTTTTAGGGGTGAACTATCCGGACACCTTCTTTGGTTCGACCTCTGTTTTAACAAGGCTTTCCTTGATTTCTACTCCAGCCTCTCTGAGAGCTCGAAAGTGGGGATAGTATTGTCCTCCCATCGTCGCTCGAACATGGGGCAAGAAGTTATTCACTATGTTGACCTGTTCTTCCTCAGATGGACGATTGGTCATGGTAGTTGCTTGCTCCCTCCACCATGTTATGAAGTTACTGACTGATTCTCCTGGATTCTGTTTGAGCAGCTCTATATCACGACGGGTGACCTCAATCTCTTCATTGTATTTGTACTGCGACATGAATTCTCAGGCTACATCCTCCCAGCTACGGATTCTGGATTCCTCAAGAGATAAAAACCATCGGAGGGCACTATCCTTCAATGTTTGCTGAAACAATTGGGCCATCACCTATTCAGAAGCCCCTAGTAGAGTCATGGAACGATGTTAACTGTGAAGATGAACAATCGGGGGTCCACTCCCTCCAAAATTCTCGATATTTGGCATTTTGAACTTCTTGGGCAACCTCCCTTTAGGATAAGGAGACATGTGGGTGTTTTCCATGTAATTCCCAGAGATCCTAACTTCGTCAAACTTCTTGGTGAGCATCTTAAGATCCTCTTTGACTTTATTCAACTCCTCCTCTTTTGGATCAACGACCACAGGCAGGTTAGCCACAGGCTGGGTAATGTTTGGCATTGGAAGATGGGAAGGCGGTGGCCCATTGACAGGAGGGACACCTGAAGCGTGATGATATTCTTCCGAAACCCAGATAGGCTCGGGTGGACCCATAGCACGAGGGAACAGGGCCTCGAGCTCTTGAGGAATTGGAACCTGGTTTTGTTGCATCTCTTGAACCTCAGTTTGGAGGTTGCCAATCTTGGACACGAGCTGAGCTAGGAATGTAGTCAGATCCGGTTGTATGATTGGTACCTGATCTGTATTCTCCATGGAAAGTGGATGGATTTTGGACTCGAAAGAAGTAGTAGAGGAACGAATGAAACTTCGGGGTGATTTGACAGAAGATCGAAGCCAATAGGGAGCCAGGCCAAGGGCTTGCAATCGACATGAGAAGGCGTAGAATGGTATTTATTTTTGAGAAAAAGGGAAGAAACTATCTTTTTGATTTTTGATAAAGAAGGGAGAAATGTTTTTGGATTTTTGATAAAGAAGGGAGAAATGTTTTTGGATTTTTGATAAATAAGGGAGAAATGTTTTTGAATTTTTGATAAAGAAGGGAGAAATGTTTTTGGAGACGGAACTCAGCATGATTATTATGATTATTATGTTCTCACTTGTATTTAATTCTCCTAAATGCAATGCCGGACGGGACCCGAGCCATGAAAAGTGGGGTTTTAATATATGCAAAGCTATGGCTGGACTTACAACCAAGCTCATGGATATGGTACCGTTTTAAAAATGCACGAAAGTTCGGGTGACAGATCCACCCAAAATTTCGGCAGAGTTTCGGGTTGAAACCGGCAATCTAAAGTGCGTGTCCTAGGTTTGACACCTATATGCGGGTATGCAGTTGGTTGGGTGAATCGACATGGGTTCCCCCCTTTGGCTTGACTTCCACGATATACGTCTTGCTCTTGCGGGCAATCGGTACATGTGGACAAGCCATTTGATATACCTGAGTGTACGTGAATTGCCTCACCATATACCTCGTGGGTACGGTACGTGTGAGAGAGAATTCGATATGCTCGGCGTACGTGAATGAATTCCCTGCGATATACCTCCCATCATGACTTCGGTCAAGCGATACGAGTGGGGGAACTGTTTGATATACGTCGAAGGTACTTGGCCAATGGAAGGTGAGAGTCATATCGCTTAGGCTAACTGCGACCTGCCGGACCAGCGCCCATCACGAAGTGACCCTCCAGTTACTAGGTAAAATTTGGTCAATAACAATGCTCTTTGGTGATGTCGTGTGAATCATGCATGATTCTCTTATTAGTATCTTATGATGAGAATGCCTTTCTTGATTATGCGAAACAGGGAGCAAAGTACGAGTACCCCAGGTACACCAAGTATGGATAGGTGATGCGTGCAACATGCGGATATATGTGATCCTAGGTGCACGTGGTGTGAAGTGTACATGGAGAATTTTCTACAAGTGTGTGAACATAAGCATAAGCATGGGATACACATGAAAAAGGGGAACATGCAGATATAGGGGGAAAATAAACAAATATAGCATCCATGTAAATAGAGTCAAGCCCTCACATTACACAATATCCCCAGCGGAATCGCCACTGTGGCCATCCCCGATCCTCGCCAAAGCGGGCGGGCGCTTGGAGGAAGGATCCTTGGGTCCTGCGCATCCCTCTCGGGAGCGCTTCGACCGGCGTCGTTTGAGATGAGTTGTAAAAATGTAGAGAGATTCAGAGTCGCCAGTCTATTTTACTCAAAGACATACTGGTGCATGCGAAACCAAAATGATTCGAGAAGGGTTCGGAGTCTTAGTTATGAAATGGGAAGGTGTTAGCCATCCATTCCGCCCTTTCGGTCTCTCATGGATATTTCTATTTTCCTTTATTTTTCCTCGTGATATGTGTGCATGTGTATATATAGTGGAGATAGGAATCCTCGACTTGTAACATGGAAGAGATAAAGTGAGTCATCTGTAGGAAGGTATAAGAATAATATTAGAAAATAAGATTTACGTGATTACCTCTACGTTGATCGTTATAATGAAACGATAACGCATATGGAGTAATACGTCACTAAGAACAAGTATATATATATATAATATAAGAAAATTGGATTTAGAGAAGATAGAAAATAAGAGAAAAAGTACTCGAGTCTCGAGTTTTATCCCGAGACGCCTACGTAGCTTATAAAGGCATCAAAGTCTACGTAGTTCGCATACAAAACGAGGGGTGGGGTTTATCCCATAAATCCAAATGGGAGATCTCTTATTTGTGTGTGTGTGTGTGTGTGTGTAGGAAAAAGTGTTTTTAGTTATGAGAAAAGTGTGAGAAAAGTATGAGAATCCCTATTTGGAATTTATGAGCAAACCCTTTTTTTCTTGTTTTTTGGGTTTTTATTTATATTAAAATAAGAGATGTGCAATAATACTAAATAAAAAGTATATTAGGATGTATGAGATGAGATAATAAAAAGTGCTAAGTAATAAAACAAGTTATTGCGAATTTAAGAGAAAGTTGGACCTTCTTGAAGATCTTGAGCTTGATCTTGAATGTTGGAGAGCAACCCTTGAACTTGGATGATGATGGAGAGTGGCTAATTCACCAAGTTTGATGAAAAGGATGATGAAAAGTGGAAGTAAAAAAGGGATTTGGAAGTTGAAATCACGCTGCTTTCGAGAGAGGTTTCTGAAATTCGCTAAGAGTGATTTTTATCAGATCTAGACTCTCCTTGCAAATGAGGTGGGTAACTGCCGATCGGTATAGACATATTCCTGCCTATCGGCTCCCAGGTTCGGGAGTTGACTTTGGGTCAAATATGGCTCGGAAGCGTTTATCGGTCCATTGGACGGGGAATTGTTCAGACACAAACGGATCGTTCGTCCTCATGGTAAGTCCAAATCGCGCATGGGGCAGACCGTTAGAAAGGTTAGGAGTTGTAGTTCGACATTCCAAAGAGTTTGACCCGGTTTGGGCAGTTGAATTTCGTCAATCGAGCCCGGGAAGCATACGGTGACCTCTTGGAGTCAAACAGATCGTTCGTCCGAATGGTAAGTCAGAATTGCGCATGGGATGGACCGTTGGAAAGGGGATTTAGTGCCCTTCGAAGATTCATTCAGCCTCGATCGAGCTGAAGAGTTGACTTAGGTCAAACAGAGCCCGGGAGTGCCCGATGACCTCTAGGTCAGGTTTCGAATGCAAATGGATCGTTGGTCCGCATGGTAAGTCAGAATCGCGCACTGGACGGACCGTTGGAAAGAGGATTCAGCACCCTTAAAAGATTCATTGAGTCTCGGTCGAGATGAAGAGTTTGACTTTTTGGTCAAACTGAGCCGGGGAGTGCCCGATGGCTTCTAGGTCATTACTCAGGACATGACCTGGGTTTGTAGTGATGGAGGGAGGTGTTAGGGACCTTAGGAGAGTTAGGGGGTAACAGAATGGGGTGTCTACATTAGGTTTGAATTATGTTTGCCTTATGTGCCTCAAAATGCAGTAAAAGACCAAAACTTAATTAATTTCCTAACCCATCATCCCTGCGAGGATGGTTTGGATGGGGAATATGAGATATGTTATATATCTCTAAGCCCTTAGAAGCTGTGGTTCGATGGTTCGAAAGTTGAAATTATGCCAGGCATATGGATAGTAATTGAATCCTCTGAACACATTAAAACAACACACGGTTACATGTTAGAATAAAACATATGTTTAAATAACCAAATGGAACATGATGCTGTAATAATGGGATGGAAAGTACTTCGAAGATGTAATGCTTCAGTTATCGAAGTCTTTGGTGATTCCCATCTGGTTGATTATAAATGTGTCCATGAGGGTTTGACTCTATATAACCAAGTGGCATTAAATTTGTTATCTAAATTTGTTGAAGCCACTTTAAATCATATTTCGAGATTTTTAAATGATGAAAACAATAAAATGTCTCAAAAGGCATTAGGTTTCACACTTGATAATGATTTTGAATCCAAATTAAAACTCAATGCATGAAAAAGTGTGATCTAGGCAGTACAAAGGGATGGCCTAAAAAACAAAAGTTAATTTTAAAATAAAATACAAAGCTTAAATAGGTTAATCCCAAATAAAACTTAGCACCACTTTTAAACTGAGTTGTTGTGATAAAATGATTTACCAAATAATATTTTAACCTAAAACATATATCTAGATGATAACAGATAAAATAAATAAATCAAACCATGACACGTCGATGTATGAGGAAAATCCACAATGGGAAAAATCTCAGACGACCCAGCCACCCAATCCACCATGATAGGATTTACACAAGTTGACAAATGACTGTAATACCCCGTATTTTTACTGATTTTATTTATATGGATTAATTAAATTAAATGGGATAATTAATTGGAAATTAATCTGAATTTAAATACTAGTGAGACGAGAGTTAGTATTTGATTATGTTAATTATGTTGAATATTACTTAGTGAATATGATAATATAAGATTAATGAATTTATTAATATTGTCGCGAGTTATAAATACGGCGATTTCAAAAATTTAGTTGGGACACGCGAGTCAGTCGTGTCAGGAACCAATTTAATGGATTTAAAAGTATTGTAAGGACATTTTTATCATGTCCGAAATGTTTCATTTATTTATGTCGTACGCCGTTACATTTGGCACGTCCCTACACGATCGTACACGACGGCCTCAATTCGAATTTCGGGAATAAAGCTTTTATTATCTCCATCATGTGTCCCTCATCTGCCTCAACGACTTCACGTTCCATGATTTTAGGGACTTTATGCAAGTGGTACGCAAGAGAAGTCAAAATAGTGCAACAAGGCTTGATAGGGAAGTTCAAGGGAAATTTGGTAATTTTACAGCCACCGTCCGGAGGACCGGTCAACTAGAAAGTTGAAGAGCTTGCCGCAACAAAGCAACTGGAAGAAACGGAGCCTCAATCCGAGCTACCGTGAACAAGTTATGGCCCGTTGAAAATGGAGATATTTACATTGAAAATACTCGGAATTTTTCTAAGTGTTTAGCCCCTGTTCCCAGCAAGTTTCCCCGAACCCAGTCCGAACCGGTTCAGGGGGGTGAACCGGTTCGCAGGGTACCCGAACCGGTTCGGGGTCCCTGTACGCTGGATAGAATTTCAGAGTTTTAAAATCGTGGGTCTCTTAATGTATTTCCCTATAAATACCAACTTCGGGGGAGCTATTTGATAAGACTTTGAAAGACGAATTTGAGAGTCCATATACCTTAAGTCTTCACCTATTGAGCCCAAGACTCTAGGTTTTTGATACACACAAATTTCCAAACACTTGTGAATCACTTTGCAACCCAGGAACGCAGTTTTGCTGTTCATACCCTTGTGGAGAAGACCGTTCTTCTTCTTCATTGCAGCCCTCCTGGAAAGGGACATTTCCAGTCGCCGACTACAGAATCCGACACCTGAGGGTAATTCTTAGTCACTTGTATTTTCATTATAATCCAAAATTGTACAGTTACAATATTATAATGAAAATAAATGGTTTTTCCCCTTTGGGGGATATTTCCTCACAAGCATGTGTTGGAATGTTCTTGCTTAGCTCATTATCTTATTCAATCACATACTGTTGCATGTTTAGGGTTTGTTTGGGTTAAAAGGTGTTTAATATATAAGTTTATCATTTGAACGCGAGCACATACATTCTCAAGTAAATTATTTTTACATCATCCGTATTGTCATTTTGAGTGCTCCAACGTTTTCAGAAGGGTCGAGATAGTAAAAAAAGACTAGCCGAGGTTTAGTTTGGGTTCTGGGACGTTTTAGGCCTAATCGGCAGCTCGGGTGGGTATTTTAGTCATTTTGACTTTTTAAGGAATTATAACCCACGAAATTTAGATTTAATATATCACCCAACACTAGAACTCTTAGGGTTATCAAAACCAAAAATCACCAACGGAAATTAGAGAG
This sequence comes from Sambucus nigra, assembly GCA_949130495.1. Classification (NCBI taxonomy): domain Eukaryota; kingdom Viridiplantae; phylum Streptophyta; class Magnoliopsida; order Dipsacales; family Adoxaceae; genus Sambucus; species Sambucus nigra. The sequence continues at coordinate 128,122,607 of OX422223.1, forward strand.
GAAGAGAGGAAAGTTCCCAAAGGAGAAAATACCCTTAGAGGCTTTTGCACCACCGTCACTAACACCGGATAGATCGAAAAGAGAGGATCACTCCCATACCGTCGGTTTCAAAAGATCATAATCTCTAATTCAAGGAAAGTGATTTATATTGCAATGATTTAAGGCATATATTTTACATGATAGTTAAGATTTGAAGATAAATTATGAATAATTGTAATAATGTGAAATTGGAGACTAAATTATGGATCTTGGATAGGTTTACATGTAGTGGATCTTCTGGATATATTAAACGAACAAATTTATAAATTAAGAGTTAGGAAATCACAAAATTAAATTGATATTTATGATAATTTTTGAAGAGATGATGAAGAACTAGGGTTGTAGTATTATTCATGACTTTTGATCCAAGAAATTGATAATCTATGATGTTTTGATGAATCTTGAACGTTAAAACTAGTGTAGTAATGTTGGTTCAATGTTTAATATGCTCATTTGGGAGTTTGGGACGGTGTAATGGTGAATTGGAGGTGTAATAATGGTATAATCCGTAACGTTTAAAGGAAATATGGGCAGATAACTGCTTGATCGATCGAACGACCCAAGAATTTCGATCGATCGACCCCTCTGAAAAAAATGGAATATTCCCCTTTAAATAATGGAGTAACTTCCAACCTTTAGAACTCTTTAGTGATGATTGATTGAACATATTGGTACTTCGGGAAGACCTGTAAGATGGTATTTGAGGCCCGAAAAATTATTAGATTTAACTGAGGTTAAGTGGTAAACTTACGAATATCCGACTAGTGGGATACGATTGGAAGTTGGGTGAACCTGAATATATTTTGCTCCGATTAAAATTTGAGGTTAAAGACTAAAAAGTGGAAACTTTAATTACTGAGATAACCTTAGAGACTAGTGGGAGACTTAGTAACCTTTTTGGGTAGGGTATGTACTCGGAACTATATGTCGAGAATTATCGTGCTAAACCTATTATGTAGAATAAATGGGATGATATTATTATATGTGTGAGAATTACGATATAGGGATGGAATATACCTATACTAAAATGATGATTACCTAAGTTGTGTGAGTACTTAGTATATGGATGATTATGTGTATGACATACCTACCATACTTGCTATCACGGGAGGTTGGCTTTCGAAAAAAGACCATCTTATCTTTGTGTGCCTGTGGGGGGATTTAGATTGGTACCTTAAGGACATAGGACTGTGAATGACTCATTTGCGAGTTGATAAGTCAGCTGACCATGGGAGCATAGGTATGTGAACAACCCATGGGTATGTGAACTATGTTCACCTCCAATATGTATGATTTGTGTTGAAATGGTTCCTGAGCAATTCGGAACACGTGATCCTTATGTACGTGATGTACCGAGATTCGATAGCAGAGTATGCGTGCACCTCAGCTTAGCCTAGGGGTACCATATATGTATATATGTAATAAGAGTGACTTATATATGTACTTGCGACTCATTCACTTCTACTTAGTAGATGTGAATGACTAAGAGATTTAAAAAGGAGTTAAGAATGTTGTGAACTTAACGATTACTTGAGCTAAGTAATTTGATTAATGAGTGTGTGAGTCATGAATATATTTTATTTTAAATAATATGGGTGGCATCTAAAGTAAGAACTGTTTGGATGGGGGTAGAATAGACTAATCAGGTAGTGGTATAACTAGGTGGAATTTAAAAGATGCGTTAAGCGTGCACATTAGTTGAGGGGTGAGGATCTCAAGTGAGGGCACGTGACTAACATGTTAAATATATTTGTTGTTTAATTTTGTAATTTAAACACTTGCTTCTTTTAAAATATTTTCACCTCGGGCTCTGACCCGTTTCCTTTCAAATTTATTTCTTTTTGTAAAAACCTTTTAGGTGCCCAGCCACAGGGTTGCCAATCTTAGGAGTTACATTCCCTTGACGTGCTGTAGCTTTTGTGGAAGTTATAGGATCTCGTTACTAGATGCTGCCACATCTATCCTTGCTTGTTTTGGGAGTCATTCATTCTAGTTAGGTCATGTTGCCCATTGTATTCAATGACAGTAGTTTTAGATTTCCATTTTATTTCAGTCTTGGGATTTTTTGTATTCAGACTATTGTACTTAACTTATTTACATTGTTATTATTATTGGAGTGTTTACTCCAGACATCAGTTATTTCATTCTATTGATTACCTTATGAGATTGTTCAAGTGATTGTTGGATGATGATTTAAATTATTTGGTTGATGGTTAAATTAAACATTAAAATTTGACACTTCACTATTTAAAATATTAGGTGGTTAATAATTAATTAAATGTTTTCGACAGTGATGCTATGAACTGATCCAACTTAACATTTTGCATTAATTTAAATAAAGGAGTAGCTACCTGGTATTTAATTAGTCGGGGTGTCACAGGTGGTATCAGAGCATCAGGTTTTAGAGTCCTTAGGATCTGTACGTCTTGTTATGTTTTCGCGTAGTGTCCTTTGATATAGAGCCCTATATTTTAGGATTGTTGTACACTTTGGTGTATCATACGTTCTTCCGCTATTTTGAAATATTAACTGTGAACTTATAAGATTTCTCTCTCATTTTAGATGCCTCCTCTACGTGCACAGCGAGTTCCCCGGGGTGCCCAGCTCGAGCCTCAGCCTGCACCAGTTCAGGGTTCTATGAATGCTACAGAAGTTGCCTCCATTGTAACACAGGCGATAAATGCAGCACTAGCAGTTGTACAGTAGGCACCACCTCAGGCACCGATAGTAGCCCCGGTTCAGGATCATGCATTCCCACCTTCTTGGGAACGTGTTAGGGATGCCTTTCAGACGGTGCACCCTCTAGAGTTTGCATGGATCTCTCACGTTGTTGTGTCGAGCCATTGGAAGTAGGACATTCAAAGACATTTGAGGATGTATAAGTGTACAGATGTGCAGAGGCAGATACTGGCAACGTTTAATCTGGTAGGAGAAGCATTGTAGTGGTGGGAGTCCATTACCACTGCCGAGGAGAGAGATGTTCTTTCTATTCAGGAGTTCTGGGTGCAATGAGGTTTGATCGTAAATATTTCCCCTCAGCAGTTCAGATAGAGATGAGGCGGAAATTGATGAATCTTAAGCAGGAAGGGAGGACAATGGCAGAGTACGAGGCCGAATTCACCAATCTTCTGAACATAGTTCCCAATCATATCCCTACTGAAGAGAAGAAGATCCAGAAGTTCATGGATGGGTGGACGTGGAGGATTCGCCAGCACCTACTAGGGAATATCTCGTTGGCCACCAATTCAGATGTGGTTGGTAGAACGCTACTTCACTTCTAGGACCACCACTTTCATTTGTCAGAGGGTAAGAGAGTAGAAGAGTCTAGCCAGTAGGTCAGGACAGGGGGTATTGGTGCCAGCGGGGCACAGTCAGCTCAGGGTCAGCACAGGCAGGGTGATCAGAGTTCGGGGGGGCGAACCGGTTCGTAGGGTACCCGAACCGATTCGGGGTCCCTGTACGCTGGATAGAATTTCAGAGTTTTAAAATCATGGGTCTCTTCATGTATTTCCCTATAAATACCAACTTCGGGGGAGCTATTTGATAAGACTTTGAAAGACGAATTTGAGAGTCCATATACCTTAAGTCTTCACCTATTGAGCCCAAGACTCTAGGTTTTTGATTCACACAAATTTCCAAACACTTGTGAATCACTTTGCAACGCTGGAACGCAGTTTTACTGTTCATACCCTTGTGGAGAAGACCGTTCTTCTTCTTTATTGTAGCCCTCCTGGAAAGGGACATTTCCAGCCGCCGACTACAGAATCCGACACCTGAGGGTAATTCTTAGTCACTTGTATTTTCATTGTAATCCGAAATTATACAGTTACAATATTATAATGAAAATAAATGGTTTTGCCCCTTTGGGGGATTTTTCCTCACAAGCATGTGTTTGAATGTTCTTGCTTAGTTCATTATCTTATTCAATCACATACTGTTGCATGTTTAGGGTTTGTTTGGGTTAAAAGGTGTTTAATATATAAGTTTATCATTTGAACGCGAGCACATACATTCTCAAATTGGTATCAGAGCAGGTTACGCTAATCTATCGCGTATTCCTATTTTCCGTAAAATTTTTCTAACATATCAATTTTTTGAAAAAAATTGATTTTTGAAAAAGTGCGTGTTAAAATGGAGAAGTTATATAATAAAATGCCTGTTTTTGACGGAACAAATTATGCTTATTGGAAAGCTCGAATGAGGTCGGCTTTAAAAGCCATAGATGAAAGGGTTTGGATTTTAGTTGAAAGAGGGTGGACTCCTCCCTCCGTGACTGTTGATAATGTGATCAACTTGAAACCTATCACTTCTTGGATAGAAGAAGAATTTAAATGGTCATCTTTTAATTCTAAGGGTCTAAGTGCTATTTCTGGGTCTGTCACACCTGATGAGTTCAAACGCATAATGACGTGCACCACATCAAAAGAGGCATGGGATGTTTTACAACTCACCCATGAAGGAACTAATGCTGTGAAGGAGTCTAAGTTGCAAAATTTGACAACTCAATTTAAAACCATCACCATGCATGAATCTGAATGCTTTGATGAATTTTATGCTAGACTTTCTAACATTGTGAATACTAGCTTTAATCTTGGTGAACATATTCCTAATGCTAGAGTTGTTAAAAAGATTCTGCGTTCTTTGCCTAAGCGGTTTATCCCTAAAGTCACTGTGCTAAATTCTATGGGTAATTTAAATACGCTAAAATTGGAAGAACTTGTAGGAGATTTGCAAACATATGAAATTGATATGTTCCCTAAAACTGCTAAATCTAAAGATAAGGGAATTGCACTTAATGCCCAAGAGAGAAGGAGTGAAGGGTCTTCTAGAAAGAGGGTAGAGTCATCTATAAAGAGAGAGACTAACACGTCAGATTATGATTGTGATTTTGACTTAGATGATTTGGCTCTTTTTGCAAAAAATTTCAAGAGGATTCTCAAATTTAAGAAAAATGGCAATTTTAAAGATAAAAAGAAATTTGAGAAAAATAAGTTTGAAAAGAAAAATGAAAAAGACTCCAAAAATCCTCCTAAGAAAGAAAGTGAGAGATGCTATGAGTGCGATGGTAGGGGTCATAGAGCCTTTGAGTGTGCCACTCGTCTAAATAGAGAGAAAGGGAAAGCTGTCCTTAATGCTATTCTTAGCGACGACAGTGAGGTCGAGACGGTGGATTCAGGAGATGAGTCACCGCATGAGTGTAACTTCATCGCATTCATGGCCAGTCAAGTGAGCACTCCTAGTTCTCTTCACGACGATGAAGATGATGCTACACAGGGACACCTCGATAGTGAGATCGATGTGAGTGAGGGGGAGGATGACTCAAGTGAGAGCGAAAATGATATTCAACGCGCCTACGCTGAGTTATATTCTGAGTCTTTTAAAACTAAAAAACGTAACAATGCGCTAGTTCTTAAGATCACCGGCTTAGAGGAAGATTTAAGAAAGGTGAGAGAAAGAGAGTCCTCCACCTTCACCGCCCTGAGAGAGAGAGAGAATCTGCCTGTGTCGAGAAAGAGAGTTCATTTAGAGAGAGAGAGTGTTTTAGAGAAAGAGAGAGGGGACTTGACTAAACAAGTGTCTAGTCTTACGAGTCAGCTCCATTCCTCTGTGGAGACTCGAAAGAAACTTGAAGCCCTTGTTGCCCAGCTGACTCATGATCTTGAGAAAGCACGGGAAGTCAAGGTACAAATCGAGGACAGATCTGGGAAGATGGGAAAGATGCTCCTCGACCCCGCTTTTGGTTTTGGTGATCGGCAAGGAATTGGTTATGATGGTGCCTCCACGTCCCAAATTGCACCTGGACCAGTTCCTGAGTTTACTACGAACCCTTATGGCCATCGTCAAAAACCTCGAAGGCGAGTTTGACCAAGAAAAGCAAACCAAGGTCCGTCTTTGACTGTGTTCTTTTGTACTTATTGCAAAAGAAAAGGCCACCTTAGGGAGTCTTGCTATAGCATGGGTCGGACACGACGTACTACTGCTCCACCACGTCATACTGATGAGTTTTCTAGTCTGAGAGAGCGAGTTGAGTTCTTAGCTGCCACGACCCAGAGTTTAATGGAAGAATTCCGACGGATGTCTTTGCCGTTAGTGAATGCTTCTCACATTCCAGCTAAAACCAACAACAACAAAGGCAAACAAAAGGTCATCTCGACTTGGGTACCTAAGAAAGATAAAAAGGCTTTTGTTGTTCATGTTGCTCTCAAAGCACATAATACCTCACAGTGGTATTTTGATAGTGGGTGCTCCAGACAGGTGACAGGTGATGCCTCATTTTTTAAGACTCTTAAGGACTATCAGGATGGAAGAGTCACCTTTGGAGATGGGAGCAAGTCTAGCATTGTAGGACGAGGTACTGTCGAGTTACATGGATTTCCTATGCTAGAAAATGTTTTGTACGTCAAAGGTTTGAAAGCAAACCTTCTCAGCATTAGCCAGCTGTGCAACGCTGACTTTGTAGTAAAGTTTGACCGGGATACTTGTAAAGTCTATAATCAAGCCGGTAAACTATTAGTGCAAGGGGTAAGGACAAAGGATAACTTCTATGGGACTGAGCCCACGTCCTCACTTGTCTGCAACAGTGCCACGATCACTCCTATGGATCTGTGGCACCAACATCTAGGTCACGTGAACGTTAGAGATCTCAATCGCTTAGCTAAAAAGGACCTAGTACGTGGCTTACCATCTCTTGGAAAGTCAACTTCGACCGTTTGTGGACCCTCTCAGTTGGGAAAACAAATTCGTAGTCCTCATAGGAAGTTGCATTCCATTACCACCTCTCGTGTCCTTGAATTGATCCACATGGATCTTATGGGTCCCACTCGTACTGAGAGTCTAGGTGGTAAGAGGTAAATCCTCGTGATGGTAGACGATTTCTCCAGGTACTCCATTGTAGGTTTTCTGAGAGAGAAATCCGATGCTGTAGAGCTTTTAACGACCAAGTGCCGTGTCCAAAAAAATCAACACGGAGTCACTATTAACAGAATACGTAGTGACAACGGCACTGAATTTAAGGAAGCAAAGGTGGATTTGTATTGTGATAGCCTTGGGATCAAACATGAGTTTTCTGCTGTGAAGACTCCTCAGCAAAATGGGATTGTTGAGAGAAAGAATAGAACGATCCAGGAAATGGCTAGATCTATGCTTCTAGGTCGTAAGATTTCAAGGAGATTTTGGGCAGAGGCAGTGTCTACTGCATGCCACACGGTGAATAGGGTTTATTTGCGTCCACACACACTTCAGACTCCTTATGAGTTGTGGACTGGCAAGAAGCCCAACTTGGCATATTTTCGTGTTTTTGGGAGTAAATGCTACATCCTACGGGATAGAGAGCAATTAGAAAAGTTCGACTCCCGGAGCTACGAGGGAATATTTCTAGGATATTCATCGAATAGCAGAGCGTAACGGGTTTTTAACCTGAAGAGCTCTAAGGTTATGGAATCAATAAACGTCACCGTGCAAGATGACGAACCTCCGACGGTTATTGATCCTAACCTTCAGTGTGAGGATGAGGACACATCTGACAGTGATCCACTTATCCCCCACCCACACTCTGTGGTCCCCACTCCTGTGTTAGGGGACACACCTGCTTGGGTTCGCAAGAGTTATGACCCGTATGCTATTGTTGGCGATCCCACTCTAGGGGTCAAGACTCTGTGACACCACGCCTAATTAAATACCGGGCGATCACTCCTTTATTAAATTAAAATCAAGGTGAACAGTTGGTTCATTCTTAGCATCACTGTCGTTAAAATACTTTTCAAATTTAAACACCCTAAATAATTAAGCTAAGTGTCAAAACCATTTAAAACCTTATTCTCATTTTATTAAATCCGGTTATAAAACCTTAAACCATTAACATCTAACGAGTCACACAATAAGTAAAAGAATAAAATGAACATTCAAGAGTTTACCCAACAATAATAAATCCCAACATTTAAATACTAAGGAAAAACATCTTGAGAGTAACAATCCCGAAATAAAGGTACTGAAAGTAAAAATTACAATCTCTGACAATACCAACTAATTAATAGAAAGAGGGCGACACATGCCCCTGCTGGATAAAACCGAACTAGGAGTAGAATCAAATGCATGAAGTCATCTAAACAACAGGCCTGCAACTCCCACCTAAGCTGCAGCTCGTTCCTGCCAAAGGACCCTATGCAAGACGCCCCTGTGGCTGGGCACCTGTAATATATACATATATATATATACAAGAGAGAAAGAGAAAAGGAAACGGGTCAGAGCCCGATAGTGTATATGATTTAAAAATTCGTTTAGCAAGTATTTAAATTGATTACAGGCCAATGCAACAACATATTAGTGCGACACTCTCTTGAGAAATTCTCACCTCTCTTCTAATGTGCAAACCTATCGTACTAACCTTCCCAATGGTCTATCTCGTCATATACCACACTATCTTTCCAATGATTTGACTTATCTTAGGTTATTCGCAGGATTTACAACTGAACAACACAAGTATTTAAAACGTAAGATTTCAATTTGTAACCAAAGTTCTCCCTTTTACTTTATTAATCAATAAAGTTTTCCAGTGTCATATTATACTTTCTTAGAACAAGTATTTATAATTTGAGTCATCAACCATGTCCTACATATCAATTCACAGTAGGCAGTTCCAGATTTCAGAATTTCATATATATATATATATTAACTACTCGTATAATATATATATTCTAACAGCACCCCACATAAAAATTATGGTGCGGGCATACTCTGCTATCCAATCCCCGTATCACTCGTACTAAGGGAAATACAAGTTCGGAATCACTCTCGAACTGTATTTACACATACATAAATAATATTGAGACGAAGCATAGTTTCCAAGTCCAAGAGGTCAGTACATACCCTCACGTCTCTTAGGACCGTCCGACTATCGATTCGATAGCCCGTACCTAGGATTTCTATCCTCTAGGGTACGAGTCAATATCCCCCATAAGGCACACGAGATAAGATCTTCCCAGCGCGGTAACCTCTGGGATAGCAAGTAGCGCGGGCATGATTTTCACAAGTATATAATATATGCATACACAATCATATAAATATACCACTTTTATTATATCAATTTAGGTTTATCCCATAACCCATATTCACAACATTTATCCTTATTTTCCCATTATTAGTTATCACGTATCATGGTTCGTTTCTCACATTAATTCGAAGGGTTTCTCCAACTTACTACATAGCCCTCATGGACTCTATCCTTCCAAAGGTACAATTAAGTAGGTATTCATTTATGTTCCAACGTAACCCTCTTACGTGTCTCTCCCCTTTAATATATACATACATTGTCCCTTATGCAAAATATCCCAAAAAAATATAGATTTCGCCTTACATTAAAGGTCTCTTATTCATTAATGAATCCTACTGGTCATCATTAACTCCCAAATCATTTTAGCAAGGATATCTAAGGAGTTTTCTTCATTTTGAATCAATTCAACAATTCTAAAAGGGGAACTTAAGTCTGCTAGGAGGGGTCGATCGATCGAGGTCTGGGGCTCGATCGATTGAACCTTCGATCGATCGAAGGTCTGGGCTCGATCGATCGATCAAGCAGGTCTGCGGAAATCTGCAGATTTGCAGTTACGGGTTTCATCTTCTAACCTTTACCAAATCCATATTTTTCAATCCCAATCATCCCAAAATTTATACTACTAACATTATATCATCATACCATATATTTCCAACGTAAAGCATGTAGATTTCTATCACTAAACATGGATTAACAGCCCCAAATTATTATAATTATCAAGAACCCTAGAAATCTCTTAAACATGGTTCTAACAAGAATTTTCCAGAATTTCCTTCTTGTAAACATCATAATTTCGTGGTTTAATCCTCTACATGGAAAAAGGGTTTCCAGAATATCATTTAAATCATCCCTACATGCAATTTCCTATCTCAAATGGGGTTTTTCTTCCATACAACTCATCCTAATCATTCCTACACTAATATGAGTGATGCACCAATGAAAATAAGCAAGATAAACACTTGCCTGGGATTTTCGACGTTCTGGTTTGGTGCCGAATTTGGTGTGGTTGCGTTCCCCGTCTCGCGATCTACGCGTTGGTGATGGAGGCGGTGCAAACGGATGGATTTCGGGCCTTGGATTGCTTTGGAAGCTCTCTCCTTCCCTCTCCTATGGCCGTCACTTGTCTTTGGTTGTTCTAACCCTAGAAGACAACCTTAGACATCTTATATAACCCTTGAAATTTCGTGGGTTTAATTACCCAAAAATGCAAAATGACTAAAATGCCCTCCCGAGGTACTAATTAAGCCTAAAATAACCCCGAGACTCAAACTAAACCCCCGGGTACACTTTTCTGACTATCTCGACCCTTCCAAACGCGTTGGCGCACTCAAAAAGACCATACGAACAACTTATGAAATATTCACTTTTATAAATCAACATTAAGTCCCGACACGACACAGGCGCGTCCCGACTTAAATTTCCATAATTGTCATTTTATTCACACGTGACAATATTATAAAAATAAATCTCATATATTACTATACTCATACAGTAATATTCAACAAATAACAAATTTCCAATAATTACTAACTCCCGTCACGCTAGTAAATATTTAAAGCAACATTCCGGATTAAAATTAACTTAATTATCTCAATTAAATTTATTTAATCCCTAAATTTAAAAGCCCATGAAAATACGGGGTATTACATACTTCCCCCCTAATAACGGAATTTTGTCCCGAAATTCGGAAAATAAGGCCTATCAGGTAGCACAATTCTGGATATCCTTTTCCGTACACAAAGTAACTACACATTACGGCGCTCAATCACTATAGCCCTTTCTTCACAGCAACATTGTTTTACACTCATTGGAGACACTTCACATTGTGCTCCCAACCGACAACATTCGCATAGGTCACGCCTATACATTATAAATTTCATTATCTCACTATCATTAGGAGGTCGCACTTCACTACATGACAAATACTCGGATTTATTCATATACAAAACTCCCATTCTGAGAAAATTATACGAACATTTGATCACTCTTGCTCGCCTAAAACAGTCGTGGAATTCTACCACATTTATCGGATGTTCTCTCGACCGATCCAAAAATTCTGATTATCTACTCTCCTCTAAACATACAGAAGGAGAATAGTCGAGGTTCTTCCATAACAAAACCTTAATAAGCACCTTGCACGCAACAAACGGGTACGAGTGCTTCTACCGAGCATTCCTGAAATCATCGTACCAAGAGTCCAAAATCTCCTTCACGTGGCTCCACAAATCTTTAATCACCGTGCGCCCATTCCCTGGCTACGGGTGATACATCCTACTTGAAACGAAACCTTATCTCCGCTGGTTTCTGAAATCCCATATCAAAGGTGGGATTCACCAATCTCATCCTGATTTAGAAATTTATACTGCGCCGGATCATGCACTGGCGCGATCCTTCCTTTCAAAGGAAGTCTGGGGCATACTAGTTAATATTGTAAGTCAGCTTAAAGGAGTATCAATCACCTCCTTCTAAGCGACTTTATTCACATGTTCGGGATGAACCTTTGATCTTGTTTTGACGATGGCAACCCATCCAAGGACTATACCGACTTTACCGACCTCTTCCAATTTCAGGAATTGTCGACAAACACAAAATTCTTTGGTTGATTCTCCTCTTTCAACCAAACCTTACCTATGGGCGGTGCATGTAGAGACTACTCACTATGTCCCGCTAAACATCGATTCTTCCTTGAAATGTCTCACATTAAGTGACACGTAATACTCCCCTTCCTTCCTTGTAGTATGCCGAAAGTTCCACCCTTGCTCTTCCCTCCACGAAGCGCACTTCTGGATCTCCTATACCATACCAACATCATCACCCTTTGTATGTGCAAGTCGCTCTCATACTTGCTTACTAACAACTCCGCTCCGAGTGTTCTTCATAATCATTTAATTCTGCTCCATTCAAGGAATACTCTTCTTAAATGACTTCCCACAGTCTTCCAATTCAAATTTGGGTGTGCTATTCTAATTACACACCTAGGTATGGATTATCGCCCCTCAAGTGACGTTTAATCCACTCTATTACTTCCACTTCGTTCTGTTTGCCCCACAAACACATTTTCCACACGTCCATTGCCACGCCCCTTCATCTCGGACGAATTTTAACATCAGTTAACCAGGATGTCTACACACCCTATAAACCGGGCATACTAGCGTAAGCATCACATACGCTCCATACTAATAAAAAAATTCTTTGTTTTCCCTGGTGCTTGCAGCGTGATTACAACACTTTAATCACCCTAAAAATCAAAATTTTAAATCTTCCTTATTATCGTTCCACCCCTCAACTCGTGGGGTAACTTTCAATGCTTTCTTACCACAAGATCTGGCTTCTAATAGCTTTAAGACAAAATTTAACTTCCAACTTACATACATAATTACTTGATCCCATTTTGACCAGGGTACCGAACTCATGGAATAGTGACCAGACGTCTCCCTATTTCCAACCTTACGCTAAGTTTCATGCGTGGGATGTCTCGCAAAGCGAAATCCAAATAAGGAACCCCCCCGATACACTACTACCTAGCATTGTCGGTTATCGAAATCCGTTAGGTCCTCCATCTATAGCATATACCCCTTTATTCCGTCCCTTGACAGAAAAGTTACAATTTCTCCCGTAATTATGCTTAACAAAGAACGTTTCAGTAATTTCACTATTGTTCAGTATAGGTTGGTGGTAATAGCATTCCATAAACCTCGAATACATACAATCGGAATTCTCAAAATTCCTTTCCCTAATAATAGGGGTATAAATATTAACTCCCACATCTCGAAAGGATAAATATAACAATGCACTCTTCCTATCACTAAGTTCGGAGTGCTAAACATAATACTGAGTCAAATCTTTTTGCCCAACGGTAAATCCCAATACATACGGAATTATACTGAAAAAGTCTATACATACTTTGGCATCGAATATCTCGAGCCCACTATCTCCTCCGAAGTCTCTAGGATAGATAATATAAGTGCGAGTCCAACCTTCTTACAGGTAAAGCCTCGCCAAAACAAAACGTGCTGCACTAATGCAACCACTCCGATAGCCTTGCAATAAATGCCCACTATCGTACTAACCATTTCTATAACATTTTAACAAAGATAATATCATACTCGTGTATCGCATCACTACAACGAGTAGCCTCAATAAAGTGCAAAACACTGTTAATATACACATTCATCCTCCGCGGATAGCACTAAAGAAAAATCCCGCTACACTAGGGAAAAATATTCACATTTTAATAACGTTTATAATGATATGCATTAAGCTCGTCTCACATGCTAATCTAGCAAGGAACAAAATATAGTGACTCGCTCGTGTCACATAAACATGCCTCATCCTCTGAGGATACAACTTATGCTTCTACCTTGTCAATCGTCTTGACTGCGTAAATGGTTTCCTGACGTAACACGTCTACTCAAACCAAAAAAAATTTCTTTAATCGTTGCCTTTTACTAGGCACCGTATTCTTGTCCTTTTTCTCACTTTGGGACATATTATCGCGAGCGATCTCACTCCGCACAAAATACCTCAACACATAATCCACTTACCACCTGTCCTACTAACCAGGTTAGGATTGCCCTTCTCTCGGACTTTAGTAAACTCGATTTCTGTTAACCATCCCGGTTGTTCCCTTAGCTTTTTAGGCCATAAAGATCATGTTACTATCTATAATAGTACTTACTGAATTTACAATCACTTGGTAAGAATTCCATTAGCTGAATCATTTAAATGGGTCCCCTGATGTATATCCACATCCCTTTGTGGTGCTATATCACCACCCTCGTATTCAGTCTTATTCTCGACTAACTTCTTCGATCCTTTTAAGCTTCCCACACAAGGAGCATTATCATCTTTATTGACAAAATACAACGTTGTCAACCTCTGAATCAGCCGTTCATCAGAATTTCCTCCTCGAGTATTATCAATCATTATTACGAGTTGGTCTCCCACTTGGAGTCATTTCCTCCACTCGTACTTACATCTTTCGATACAAAATTTGCTAATGATTAGGATTCATATCCACAACTGGACTTCTGTCATGCCCTCCTGCGATGAGTTCAGAACCACGTTTGCTTCTCACCCTGAATAGTTGAGAAAGGAACATACGGTCAACACTGTACCTAAGGTTCTCCTATAGGCATAGTATTCCACTTCTAAAATAGGTGGTTGACTCCAACCATTATAACTTCGTCCCGAAAGCCAAGAAAATTTTCTCTAAATTTTCACTTTCGGTTTGCCACACTCCGTCCTATATCTAAGCCTTTGGATACTTTACCTCCTTTGGTAAAGACACATAATTTCCGCATTTCTAGAATTTCCCACTGACAGTCTCTACACGTTTTTGTAATACGTTGGGTAAGTTTACCCTCGCACCTCATTTGACTATAACAGCGTTTGGAAATCACTGTTGCGCCTTAGTCGCCTTTCTAGTCTTGGCTTCTTGTGCCATAATGGAGGTGACCTCAACTACGATCATCATCCTCGGATATATTTTATAATCTCAACTGAGCCCTGCCTCCTGATGTACGCTTAACCGTCCTCTTCTGACATCCGTCATCGCTCAGCACACGCAGATATCGGAATGAAATTAGAATTCACTAATGTATACACATTATAACAGGAGAACAAAATCTCGTTAAAGGAATCGACAATCCTAAACATAGGGCTCTATATCAAACAAAGCAACGCTGAAAGCATAATAAGCCGTACAGATCCTAAGGACACTAGAACCTGATGCTCTGATACCACCTGTGACACCCCGCCTAATTAAATACCGGGCGATCACTCCTTTATTAAATTAAAATCAAGGTGAACAGTTGGTTCATTCTTAGCATCACTGTCGTTAAAATACTTTTCCAATTTAAACACCCTAAATAATTAAGCTAAGTGTCAAAACCATTTAATACCTTATTCTCATTTTATTAAATCCGATTATAAAACCTTAAACCATTAACATCTAACGAGTCACACAATAAGTAAAAGAATAAAATGAACATTCAAGAGTTTACCCAACAATAATAAATCCCAACATTTAAATACTAAGGAAAAACATCCTGACAGTAACAATTCCGAAACAAAGGTACTGAAAGTAAAAATTACAATCTCTGACAATACCAACTAATTAATAGAAAGAGGGCGACACATGCCCCTGTTGGATAAAACTGAACTAGGAGTAGAATCAAATGGATGAAGTCGTCTAAACAACAGGCCTGCAACTCCCACCTAAGCTGCAGCTCATTCCTACCAAAGGACCCTATGCAAGACGCCCCTGTGGCTGGGCACCTGTAATATATATATATATATATATATATATACAAGAGAGAAAGAGAAAAGGAAACGGGTTAGAGCCCGATAGTGTATATGATTTAAAAATTCGTTTAGCAAGTATTTAAATTGATTACAGGCCAATGCAACAACATATTAATGCGGCATTCTCTTGAGAAATTCTCACCTCTCTTCTAATGTGCACACCTATCGCACTAACCTTCCCAATGGTCTATCTCGTCATATACCACACTATCTTTCCAATGATTTGACTTATCTTAGGTTATTCGCAGGATTTACAACTGAACAACACAAGTATTTAAAACCTAAGATTTCAATTTGTAACCAAAGTTCTCCTTTTTACTTTATTAATCAATAAAGTTTTCCAGTGTCATATTATACTTTCTCAGAACAAGTATTTATAATTTGAGTCATCAACCATGTCCTACATATCAATTCACAGTAGGCAGTTCCAGATTTCAGAATTTCATATATATATATTAACTACTCGTATAATATATATATTCTAACAGCACCCCACATAAAAATTATGGTGCGGGCATACTTTGCTATCCAATCTCCGTATCACTCGTACTAAGGGAAATACAAGTTCGGAATCACTCTCGAACTGTATTTACACATACATAAACAATATTGAGGCGAAGCATAGTTTCCAAGTCCAAGAGGTCAGTACATACCCTCACGTCTCTTAGGACCGTCCGACTATCGATCTGATTGCCCGTACCTAGGATTACTATCTTCTAGGGTACGAGTCAATATCCCCCATAAGGCACACGAGATAAGATCTTCCCAGCGCGGTAACCTCTGGGATAGCAAGTAGCGCGGGCATGATTTTCACAAGTATATAATATATGCATACACAATCATATAAATATACCACTTTTATTATATCAATTTAGGTTTATCCCATAACCCATATTCACAACATTTATCCTTATTTTCCCATTATTAGTTATCACGTATCATGGTTCGTTTCTCACTTTAATTCGAAGGGTTTCTCCAACTTACTACGTAGCCCTCATGGACTCTATCCTTCCAAAGGTACAATTAAGTAGGTATTCATTTATGTTCCTACGTAACCCTATTACGTGTCTCCCCCCTTTAATATATACATACATTGTCCCTTATGTAAAATATCCCAAAAAAATATAGATTTCGCCTTACATTAAAGGTCTCTTATTCATTAATGAATCCTACTGGTCATCATTAACTCCCAAATCATTTTAGCAAGGATGTCTAAGGAGTTTTCTTCATTTCGAATCAATTCAACAATTCTAAAAGGGGAACTTAAGTCTTCCAGGAGGGGTCGATCGATCGAGGTCTGGGGCTCGATCGATCGAACCTTCGATCGATCGAAGGTCTGGGCTCGATGGATCAATCAAGCAGGTCTGCGAAAATCTACAGATTTGCAGTTACGGGTTTTATCTTCTAACCTTCACCAAATCCATTTTTTTCAATCCCAATCGTCCCAAAATTTATACTACTAACATTATATCATCATACCAGATATTTCCAACGTAAAGCATGTAGATTTCTATCACTAAACATGGATTAACAGCCCCAAATTATTATAATTATCAAGAACCCTAGAAATCTCTTAAACATGGTTCTAACAAGAATTTTCCAGAATTTCCTTCTTGTAAACATCATAATTTCGTGGTTTAATCCTCTACATGGAAAAAGGATTTCCAGAATATCATTTAAATCATCCCTACATGCAATTTCCTATCTCAAATGGGGTTTTTCTTCCATACAACTCATCCTAATCATTCCTACACTAATGTGAGTGATGGACCAACGAAAATAAGCAAGATAAACACTTGCCTGAGATTTTTGACGTTCTGGTTTGGTGCCGAATTTGGTGTGGTTGCGTTCCCCGTCTCGCGATCTACGCGTTGGTGGTGGAGGCGGTGCAAACGGATGGATTTCGGGCCTTGGATTGCTTTGGAAGCTCTCTCCTTCCCTCTCCTATGGCCATCACTTGTCTTTGGTTGTTCTAACCTTAGAAGACAACCTTAGACATCTTATATAACCCTTGAAATTTCGTGGGTTTAATTACCCAAAAATGCAAAATGACTTCCCAGGGTACTAATTAAGCCTAAAATAACCCCGAGACTCAAACTAAACCCCCGGGTACACTTTTCTGACTATCTAGACCCTTCCAAACGCGTTGGCGCACTCAAAAAGACCATACGAACAACTTATGAAATATTCACTTTTATAAATCAACATTTAGTCCCAACACGACACAGGCGCGTTCCGACTTAAATTTCCATAATTGTCATTTTATTCACACGTGACAATATTATAAAAATAAATCTCATATATTACTATACTCATCCAGTAATATTCAACAAATAACAAATTTCCAATAATTACTAACTCCCGTCACGCTAGTAAATATTTAAAACAACATTCCGGATTAAAATTAACTTAATTATCTCAATTAAATTTAATTAATCCCTAAATTGAAAAGCCCATGAAAATACGGGGTATTACAGACTCGTGCTCAGCTAGAGAACGTTTATTAGCCATCTTTGCTACACGTCCAAAGTCGAGCCCAAGAACCATAAAGAAGCACTCAAGGGTGAACACTGGATATCTGCTATGCAGGATGAGTTTCTTCAGTTTAAAAAGAACAATGTCTGGGAACTTGTCCCCCGACCTAGTGAGACTAATGTGATAGGTACCCGGTGGATTTTTAAGAATAAAATGGATGAACATGGTACCATAATCCGAAACAAACCTAGGTTGGTCGCTCAAGGCTACACACAAATAGAGGGTGTAGACTTTGGGGATACATTTTCTCCTGTTGCGAGGCTTGAGTCCGTCCGCCTACTACTCACCATCGCATGTCATCTGCGCTTCAAGTTATATCATATGGATGTCAAGAGTGCCTTTCTAAATGACATTCTACAGGAGGAGGTTTACGTGGAACAACCAAAAGGGTTTGAAGACCCTCAGCACCTGGAGCACGTCTACTATCTGAGGAAAGCCTTGTATGGTTTGAAGCAAGCACCCCGTGCTTGGTACGAGAGGCTTACTTCCTATCTCTTAGCCCGTGGCTTCAAGAGAGGGGGAGTTGATATGACGTTGTTCGTCAGGAGAGATGACGATGCAATTTGGGTTGCCCAAGTCTATGTGGACGACATAGTCTTTGGATCCACGTGCTCTCAACATGCTCATCACTTTGAAGAGGAGATGCGAAGTGAGTTTGAGATGAGCATGGTTGGTGAGCTTACTTACTTCCTTGGTCTCCAGGTTCGTCAGATAGAGGATGGGATGTTCATCTCCCAATCCAAGTATGCTAGAGACCTAGTGAAGAAATTTGGTTTAGACTTCGCTAAGCATGCACGTACACCTATGAGTACCACGACCAAGCTTAGTAAGGACACTTCAGGCAAGGACATAGAGCAAACCTTGTATCGAAGTATGATATGTAGTCTTCTCTACTTGACTGCCAGTCGTCCCGACATAGCCTTTAGTGTTGGAGTCTGTGCGCGATATCAGGCGTCCCCGAAAGAGTCTCATTTACTTGCTCTAAAACGTATTATTAAATACGTGAGTGGGACTCTCTCATACGGTATTTGGTATTCCTTTGATACTAATGACCGTTTGTCTGCCTATTCAGATGCCGATTGGGCCAGGGATGTAGATGGTTGTAGGAGAACTTCTGGTGGGTGTTTTTATTTTGGTTCTGCTCTTGTCTCCTGGCTGAGCAAGAAGCAAAATTCCATCTCTTTGTCCACTATGGAGGCTGAGTACATAGCCGCCGGGAGTTGTTGCACGCAACTCTTGTGGATAAAGCAAATGCTAGAGGATTATGGGATCTCATAGGACACCATGACCATTTCCTGTGATAACACGAGCGCGATACACATATCCCGCAATCCAATCCAGCATTCGCGCACAAAGCACATTAGGATACGTGAGCACTTTATACGACAGCTAGTTGAGGAGAAAGTCGTATCCTTGAGCTTTGTTCCTACCGACCGTCAGTTAGCCGATATTTTCACAAAACCTTTAGATGCCCTTAGATTTGAGATTCTTCGGAAGTCTTTGGGGATTTTCATAGTTGACTGAAGGGTTGGTCCATGTCTAGAATAGGATGCTTTTTCATGTTCATATTATATGCTTCTTATTGCTAGTTTGTTTTATATGTATCATTTTTCTGTTGTACAGTTATTTATTTATTCTTTTGAAAACTCCAAAAAGATTTTTGTTTTTGTATATAAAAATTTTTGAGAAAAATCCAAAAAGATTTTTGTATTTTTTCACCTTTTTTTATGGATGAACATTTAAGATAGCCAAGTCACAAATTCTTTCCATTTATCCATGTGACTGTTTGATAGAGATTTGAGACGCTACATCATTTCATCCATGTGCTTTGCATTGATTGGAGTCCTTGAGATGTAATTAGTGATATTTTTCTACATGTTTGACTCCTATCTCCTTTATTGCACACATGCACGGCTGTATTTGATTATTGTACTTGTCTATCACATGTTGGCTTGAGTGTTTCTATCTCCATTCTGTCTATACAACTTACAATATGCGATAAAACTTGACAAGATTGCTATGCATGTAAAAACCATTTTTGTGAGACTGAGTGTTTGTTTAAGAACGGGGAGGGGATGCGAAAGATAATTATCACTTCTTTGCGCAAAATCCACCGTTCAAAAGGACCTAAAAAATGGAGGAATTTTATTATCCGGGGTCCAAAGAGGTTAAAAGAGCCCGAAAAAATTTGAAGGCAATAAAAAGCAATTCATGCCAAATATGGGCCACTTAGGTTTCACCATCAATTCTCCAAAGTTTGAGAATTTAGAAAGCCTCTATTAAAAATAAAAATCTGAGGGAGTTTTGTTGGAGAATATAAACGAGTTTGCACTTCCTTGAAAGTCCTGAAAAAGCATGAAATAGTTTTGGACGTTATTGATGTGAAAATAACTTTGAGCTTTGATTTGTTGATTTGATTGAGTCAATATCTTATATTGTCATTCTTTTACACCAAAGGACGCATTTGAGTTCATTCACTAGGAGTATCCAATATTCATCGTGCACATATGTCATGTTTGTATGCATTGATTTTCCAATCGAATTTGATCACACCACTTCATTTACGCTATCATCGACTTGGTTGCTTTGTGTTCATTCATGGTGTGATTTTATCCTAGTGACACCCCGCACTTTCTTATTTTTCTTTATTTCTCTCATTTGTCTATTTGGGGACATCATAAAAAGGGGGAGAAAGAATTATCATATTTTGGGGGAGTTTTGTGGTTTTGAGATTTGACTTATGCTTATCATATTTTGGTATCTATGTTTATCTCATTTCAAACTCGATACGTCACTTGGTATTTTTTCTTTATCTCATGTGTGTAGGTACTACATTGATGATCACTGAATTACACACCCTGATGAGAAAAGATTTGAGATTCCTGAAGTTTTGAAGATCAAATGATGAAGACTTATTCATTTTTATCTTTCCAGTTTTGGGTTCATGGAAGGGTAGATTTGTATAGGAAATTTGTTATTTGATAATTCGGATATTCTTATGTATGTACCGGCATAGACATAGGGGGAGATTTGTAAGGACATTTTTATCATGTCCGAAATGTTTCATTTATTTATGTCGTACGCCGTTACATTTGGCACGTCTCTACATGATCACACACGACGGCCTCAATCCGAATTCCGGGTATCAAGATTTTATTATCTCCATCATGTGTCCCTCATCTGCCTCAACGACATCACGTTCCATGATTTTAGGGACTTTATGCAAGTGGTACGCAAGAGAAGTCAAAACAGTGCAACAAGGCTTGATAGGGAAGTTCAAGGGAAATTTGGTAATTTTATAGCCACCGTCCAGAGGACCAGTCAACTAGAAAGTTGAAGAGCTTGCCGCAACAAAGATACTGGAAGAAACATCACCTCAATCCGAGCTACGGTGAACAAGTAATGGCCCGTTGAAAATGGAGATATTTACATTGAAAATACTCAGAATTTTTCTAAGTGTTTAGCCCCTGTTCCCAGCAAGTTTCCCCGAACCCAGTCCGAACCGGTTCGGGGGGCGAACTGGTTCGCAGGGTACCCAAACCGGTTCGGGGTCCCTGCACGCTGGATAGAATTTCAGAGTTTTAAAATCGTGGGTCTTTTCATGTATTTCCCTATAAATACCAACTTCGGGGGAGCTATTTGATAAGACTTTGAAAGACGAATTTGAGAGTCCATATACCTTAAATCTTCACCTATTGAGCCCAAGACTCTAGGTTTTTGATTCACACAAATTTCCAAACACTTGTGAATCACTTTGCAATCCAGGAACGCGGTTTTGCTGTTCATACCCTTGTGGAGAAGACCGTTCTTCTTCTTCATTGCAGCCCTCCTGGAAAGGGACATTTCCAGCCGCCGACTACAGAATCCGACACCTGAGGGTAATTCTTAGTCACTTGTATTTTCATTGTAATTCGAAATTGTACAGTTACAATATTATAATGAAAATAAATGGTTTTCCCCTTTGGGGGATATTTCCTCACAAGCATGTGTTTGAATGTTCTTGCTTAGTTCATTATCTTATTCAATCACATACTGTTGCATGTTTAGGGTTTGTTTGGGTTAAAAGGTGTTTAATATACATTTGAATGCGAGCACATACGTTCTCAAGTAAATTATTTTTACATCATCCGTATGGTCATTTGGAGTGCTCCAATGATTTCGGAAGGGTCGAGATAGTAAAAAAACACTAGCCGAGGTTTAGTTTGGGTTCTGGGACATTTTAGGCCTAATCGGCAGCTCGGGTGGGTATTTTAGTCATTTTGACTTTTTAAGGAATTATAACCCACGAAATTTATACTTAATATATCACCCAACACTAGAACTCTTAGGGTTATCAAAACCAAAAATCACCAACGACAATTAGAGAGGAAGAGAGGAAAGTTCCCAAAGGAGAAAATACCCTTAGAGGCTTTTGCACCACCGCACCAACACCGGATAGATCGAAAAGAGAGGATCACTCCCATACCGTCGGCTTCAAAAGTTCATAATCTCTAATTCAAGGAAAGTATTTATATTGCAATGATTTAAGGCATATATTTTACATGATAGTTTAGATTTGAAGATAAATTATGAATAATTGTAATAATGTGAAATTGGACACTAAATTATGGATCTTGGATAGGTTTACATGTAGTGGATCTTCTGGATATATTAAACGAACAAATTTATAAATTAATAGTTAGGAAATCATGAAATTAAATTGAGATTTATGATAATTTTTGAAGAGATGGTGAAGAACTAGGGTTGTAGTATTATTCATGACTTTTGATCCAAGAAATTGATAATCTATGATGTTTTGATGAATCTTGAACATTAAAACTAGTGTAGTAATGTTGGTTCAATGTTTAATATGCTCATTTGGGAATTTGGGACGTTGTAATGGTGAATTGGAGGTGTAAGAATGGTATAACCCGTAACGGTTAAAGGAAATATGGGCAGATAACTGCTTGATAGATCGATCGACCCAAGAATATCGATCGATCGACCCAAGAATTTCGATCGATCGACCCCTCTGAAAAAAATGGAATATTCCCCTTTAAATAATGGAGTAACTTCCAACCTTTAGAACTCTTTAGTGATGATTGATTGAACATATTGGTACTTAGGGAAGACCTGTAAGATGGTATTTGAGGCCCGAAAAATTATTAGATTTAATTGAGGTTAAGTGGTAAACTTACGAATATCCGACTAGTGGGATACGATTGGAAGTTGTGTGAACCTGAATATATTTTGCTCCGATTAAAATTTGAGGTTAAAGACTAAAAAGGGGAAACTTTAATTACTGAGATAACCTTAGAGACTAGCAGGAGACTTAGTAACCTTTTTGGGTAGGGTATGTACTCGGAACTATATGTCGAGAATTATCGTGCTAAACCTATTATGTAGAATAAATGGGATGATATTATTATATGTGTGAGAATTACGATATAGGGATGGAATATACCTATACTAAAATGATGATTACCTAAGTTGTGTGAGTACTTAGTATATGGATGATTATGTGTATGACATACCTACCATACTTGCTATCACGGGAGGTTGGCTTTCGAAAAAAGACCATCTTATCTTTGTGTGCCTGTGGGGGGATTTAGATTGGTACCTTAAGGACATAGGACTGTGAATGACTCATTTGCGAGTTGATAAGTCAGCTGACCATGGGAGCATAGGTATGTGAACAACCCATGGGTATGTGAACTATGTTCACCTCCAATATGTATGATTTGTGTTGAAATGGTTCCTGAGCAATTCGGAACACGTGATCCTTATGTACGCGATGTATCGAGATTCGATAGCAGAGTATACGTGCACCTCAGCTTAGCCTAGGGGTACCATATATGTATATATGTAATAAGAGTGACTTATATATGTACTTGCGACTGATTCACTGCTACTTAGTAGATGTGAATGACTAAGAGATTTAAAAAGGAGTTAAGAATGTTGTGAACTTAACGATTACTTGAGCTAAGTAATTTGATTAATGAGTGTGTGAGTCATGAATATATTTTATTTTAAATAATATGGGTGGCATCTAAAGTAAGAACCGTTTGGATGGGGGTAGAATAGACTAGTCAGGTAGTGGTATAACTAGGTGGAATTTAAAAGATGCGTTAAGCGTGCACATTAGTTGAGGGGTGAGGATCTCAAGTGAGGGCACGTGACTAACATGTTAAATATATTTGTTGTTTAATTTTGTAATTTAAACACTTGCTTCTTTTAAAATATTTTCACCTCGGGCTCTGACCCGTTTGCTTTCAAATTTATTTCTTTTTGTAAAAACCTTTTAGGTGCCCAGCCACAGGGTTGCCAATCTTAGGAGTTCCATTCCCTTGACGTGCTGTAGCTTTTGTGGAAGTTACAGGATCTCGTTACTAGATGCTGCCACATCTATCCTTTCTTGTTTTGGGAGTCATTCATTCTAGTTAGGGCATGTTGCCCATTCTATTCAATGACAGTAGTTTTAGATTTCCATTTTATTTCAGTCTTGGGATTTTATGTATTCAGACTATTGTACTTAACTTATTTACATTGTTATTATTATTGGAGTGTTTACTCCAGACATCAGTTATTTCATTCTATTGATTACCTTATGAGATTGTTCATGTGATGGTTGGATGATGATTTAAATTATTTGGTTGATGGTTAAATTAAACATTAAAATTTGACACTTCACTATTTTAAATATTAGGTGGTTAATAATTAATTAAATGTTTTCGACAGTGATGCTATGAACTGATCCAACTTAACATTTTGCATTAATTTAAATAAAGGAGTATCTACCTGGTATATAATTAGTCGGGGTGTCACAGGTGGTATCAGAGCATCAGGTTTTAGAGTCCTTAGGATCTGTACGGCTTGTTATGTTTTCGCGTAGTGTCCTTTGATATAGAGCCCTATATTTTAGGATTGTTGTACTCTTTGGTGTATCATATGTTCTTCCACTATTTTGAAATATTAACTGTGAACTTATAAGATTTCTCTTTCATTATAGATGCCTCCTCTACGTGCACAGTGAGTTCCCCGGGGTGCCCAGCTCGAGCCTCAGCCTGCACCAGTTCAGGGTTCTATGAATGCTACTGAAGTTGCCTCCATTGTAGCACATGCGATAAATGCAGCACTAGCAGTTGTAAAGTAGGCACCACCTCAGGGACCGATAGTAGCCCCGGTTGAGGCTCATGAATTCCCACCTTCTTGGGAATGTGTTAGGGATGCCTTTCAGATGGTGCACCCTCTAGAGTTTGCAGGGATCTCTCACGTTGTTGTGTCGAGCCATTGGAAGTAGGACATCCAAAGACATTTGAGGATGTATAAGTGTACAGATGTGCAGAGGCAGATACTGGCAACGTTTAATCTGGTAGGAGAAGCATTGTAGTGGTGGGAGTCCATTACCACTGCCAAGGAGAGAGATGTTCTTTCTATTCAGGAGTTATGGGTGCAATGAGGTTTGATCGTAAATATTTCCCCTCAGCAGTTCAGATAGAGATGAGGCAAAAATTGATGAACCTTAAGCAGGAAGGGAGGACAATGGCAGAGTACGAGGCCAAATTCACCAATCTTCTGAACATAGTTCCCAATCAGATCCCTACTCAAGAGAAGAAGATCCAAAAGTTCATGGATGGGTGGACGTGGAGGATTCGCCAGCACCTACTAGGGAATATCTCGTTGGCCACCTATTCAGATGTGGTTGGCAGAATGCTACTTCACTTCTAGGACCACCACTTTCATTTGTCAGAGGGTAAGAGAGTAGAAGAGTCTAGCCAGCAGGGTAGGACAGGGGGTATTGGTGCCAGCGGGGCACAGTCAGCTCAGGGTCAGCACAGGCAGGGTGATCAGAGTTCCCAGTAGTGGGATTCTAAGAGATTTAGATCAGGAGGTTTTAGACATTGCCAGGGAGGTTTTAGGCATGGCTAGCAGGGTCAGCATGACCATCAGGGCCAGTAGCAGTTTCAGCAGGGCCAAGGTAGGTGTGGTAACGGCCATCAGGGCCGTGGGTAGTAGGGTCAGAGAGGGGTAAACTTCGCAAGGAAATGTCTCACATGTGGCAAGATTCTCCACAAACACCAGGAGTGTTTTGAGAGGGGCCCGCAGCAGCAGTAGGGTGCTCGACAGGATCCCCAGAGATCGATGTTTCTTGCCTCCCTCCCTGCACCACCACAGATGCCAGTACTTCCACCTATTCCAGCGGTCCCAGTTTAGTAGGGGGTGCTCCAGTATAGTCGGTTTTGTAACCTTCAGCAGGTCGCAGTCCCGTAGGATAAACCCGCGATTGAGGGTATGTTTTCTATTCAGGGGACTATGGGGCATATTTTATTTGACACAGGAGCCACACACTATTTTATTGCCACGAGATTTGCACACGCTATGGGATTATTAGATATCGCGGAGAGCATTATCACTTGTGTAGATTCACCGTTGAGTAAAGGTTCTGTGATTTCCTTTATATGTAGAGGCATGGGTGTAGAGATTAGGAGATTTACTTTACCTGTTGACATGCTAGTGTTAGATATGCCCGAGTGTGATGTGATTATTGGCATGGATTGGCTGGTTACGTATAAATCCATGATCGATTATTTTAGTAGGAGCATTATTTTTTCCATACCCAGTCAGGAGATGTTACTAGTGGCGATGCCTCGTCCGGAGGGAGGATCGTCCACTCACTTGTACTACATAGAGGAGAATACCTCTAAGGAGGTGGTGTAACCACTTGATTCGATTCCAGTTGTTAGGGAGTTCGCTGATGTGTTCCTGGATATTCTGGGATTACCTCCTAGTACAGAGATAAACTTTGCTATAGATTTGAGACTAATCACTCGGTCGATAGCCCGCGCACCTTACCGTATGGATCTAGCGAAGATAAGGGAGCTATGGGATTAGATAGATAAGCTATTGGGCCAGGGGTTTATCCATAGGAGTACTTCACCGTGGGGTGCTCCTGTGCTATTTGTCAAGAAGAGGGATGGATCTTTAAAGTTGTGTGTCAATTACCGGGAGTTGAATAAAGTCACGATACGAAATAAGTATCCGTTGCCCCGAGTCGATGACTTATGAGACCAGTTGAGAGTAACTTCCTTCTTCTCAAAGATTGACTTGAGATTGGGATTCCATCAGTTGCATATCAGGGATCGGGATGCCTCGAAGACTGCCTTCTTGACGAGATATGGTTCCTACGAGTTCAGGGTTATGCCTTTTGGGCTGACCAATGCCCTAGCCGTGTTTATGGACTTGATGAATAGGGTGTTCAGAGAGTTCCTGGACCAGTTCATCATTGTCTTCATTGATGACATTCTGGTATACTCCCAGACCGAGGGGGAGCATATCGAGCACTTGAGGCAGGTTTTGCAGACACTGCGTCAGTACGAACTGTATGCAAAATATGAGAAATACGAGTTTTAGCTGAAGGAAGTTCAGTTTTTAGGGCACATCATTTCTGATAGGGGGATATCTGTTGATCCGAGGAAGGTGTCAGCGGTGAGGGAGTGGGGGTAGCTCATGATACCGATGGAAATACGTAGTTTCTTGGGCCTAGAAGGACACTACAGGAGATTTATTCGGGGTTTCTCGAAGATAGCGGGTCCATTCAAACATCTGACTTGTAAAGGGGTGCCATTTATCTGGAGTGATGCCTGCCAGTTGGCTTTTGACGAGTTAAAAGACAAGCTGATCTCAGCACCAGTTTTAGCATTGCCTAGGCTGGGAGTGGAGTATCTAGTCTACACTAATGCATCCTTACTAGGACATGGGGGTGTACAGCTGCATGAGAGTCAGGCTATAGCTTATGCCTCCCGTAAGATTAAGACTCATGAGAGGAATTACCACACCCACGACTTGGAGCTAGCGACTGTCGTGTTTGCACTTCGGATTTCGAGACATTACTTTTTGGGTGAGAAATTTCATTTATTCATAGACCATAAATCATTACAGTACCTCTTCGCGCAGAAGGAGCCGAATATGCGTCAACGTCGGTGGCTCGATTTTGTGAAGGATTATTAGTTCGATATCCAATACCACCCAGAGAAGGAAAACACGGTAGCAGATGCGTTGAGCCGTAGGCCAGTAGGTGAGGTGGCCGAGGTGTGGAAATCGAAGTGGAAGGAGTTGGGACACCAAGACATAGTGGCCCGATCATTCATCTATATGATGACAATTATGCCCCAGATCATTACGAGAGTAGTACAGGCTCAAGCAGCAAACCCGTTCTGTCAAGAGCAGATAATACAATTACTAACAGAGGGGGCCGAGTCTTATACTGTTAGTTCAGATGGGGGCTTACGCTTCAATGGGAGATTAGTTATTTTTAAGGGGGAAGACTTACGACACGAGTTGATGACAGAGTCGCACGATTTACAATTCGCGGTACATCCTGGTGGGTATAAGATGTACCAAGATGCGAGACGATAATACTGGTGGAGTGGGATGAAGATGGATATTACCGAGTTTATTTTGAAATGTGCCACTTGTCAGCCAGTAAAGGTGGACTATCAGACACCGACAGGACTTCTACAACCATTAGAGGTTCCTATGTGGAAATGGGAGAGAATTTCCATGGACTTCATCACGGGATTGCCTACATCACAGAAGGGTCATGATTCCATATGGGTGATTGTGGATTGGTTGACCAAGATTGGTCACTTTTTCCCAGCTCGAATGGACTACACTACGGGACAGTACGCCCAGATCTTCATAGCTGAGATAGTGAGACTCCACGGGGTGCCTCTCAATATCATTTCTGATAGGGATAAGATATTTGTGTCACGGTTTGGGAAAGTTTCCAGGAAGCTATGGGAACTAAGTTTCAGTTGAGTACATCCTATCACCCGCAGACAGATGGGTAGACCGAGCGAACGAATCAAATGTTAGAGGACATGTTGCGTATGTGCATCCTCGACTTTGGTGGAGGTTGGGAGCAGTATCTTCCAATAGTGGAGTTTGCCTATAATAACTCCTACCAGTTCACTACTGGTATGTATCCATTTTAGGCATTATAAGGTAGACCCTATCATTCCCCAGCATGTTGGCTATAGGTGGGGGACAATAAGCTACTTAGGCCGGAGGTGATTCAGGATACATCGACGAGGATAGAGATGATACAGAGACGTATTCGAGTTGCTCAGGACCGACAAAAGAGTTACACCAATGCCAAGAGGTTCTTCCGAGAGTTCAATGTGGGGGACCAAGTGCTGCTCTGAGTGTCTCCTATGAAGGGGATTATACATTTTGGAAAGAAGGGGAAGTTGTCGCTTCGATATGTGGGGCCATTCCCTATCTCGAATAGATTGGGCCAGTTGCGTATAGACTTGGGTTACTGGAACACTTGCATAGGATCCATGACGTGTTCCACATTTCCTCACTAAGGATATTTATTCGAGATGATTTGTCCCATACTCACATTGATTTAGAGGAGATTGATCTACAACCTGATAGTTTCTATGAGGAGGGGCCGGTTACTATCCTAGACTGTAGCGAAAGGAAATTAAGGTCGAAGATAGTACCGTTAGTGCGTGTTCAGTGGTGGCATCATAATACCGAGGAGTCTACCTGGGAGTGCCAGGATGAGATGCGCGAGCGTTATCCAGAGTTATTCTTGCCAGGTATATTTTATTTCCAAATTTCGGGACAAAATTTTGTTATTAGGGGGGAAGTATATAATACCCCGTATTTTTACTAATTTTATTTATAGGGATTAATTAAATTAAATGGGATAATTAATTAGAAATTAATTCGAATTTAAATACTAGAGAGACGAGATTATTATTTGATTATGTTAATTATGTTGAATATTACTGAGTGAATATCGTAATATGTGATTAATGAATTTATTAATATTGTCGCAAGTTATAAATACGGCGATTTCAGAAATTTAGTTGGGA
Organism: Sambucus nigra; assembly: GCA_949130495.1. Classification (NCBI taxonomy): domain Eukaryota; kingdom Viridiplantae; phylum Streptophyta; class Magnoliopsida; order Dipsacales; family Adoxaceae; genus Sambucus; species Sambucus nigra. The sequence continues at coordinate 128,152,400 of OX422223.1, forward strand.
CATGCGTGTCAGTCGTGTTAGGAACCAATTTAATGGATTTAAAAATAAATTATCTTTATATCATCCGTATGGTCATTTTGAGTGCGCCAACGTGTCCGGAAGGTTCGAGATAGTTAGAAAACACTAGCCGGGGGTTTAGTTTGGGTTCTGGGACATTTTAGGCCTAACCGGCAGCCCGAGTGGGTATTTTAGTCATTTTGACTTTTTGAGGAATTATAAGCCACAAATTTTAGAATTAATATATCACCCAACACTATAACTTTTAGGTTTTAACAACCAAAAATCACCAACGGCAGTTAGAGAGGAAGAGAAAAAAGTTCCCAAAGGAGAAACCACCCTAAGAGGCTTTTGCACCACCGTCACCACCACCGGATAGATCAGAAAGAGAGGATCACTCCCATGCCGTCTGCTTCGAAGGATCATAATCTCTAATTCAAGGTAAGTGATTTATCTTTCAATGATTTAAGGCATATATTTTACATGATAGTTTAGATTTGAAGATAAATTATGAATAATTGTAATAATGTGAAATTGGAGACTAAATTATGGATCTTGGATAGGTTTGCATGTAGTGGGTCCTCTAGATATATTAAATGAACAAATTTATAAATTAAGAGTTAGGAAATCACGAAATTAAATTGAGATTTATGATGATTTTTGAAGAGATGATGAAGAACTATGGTTGTAGTATTATTCATGACTTTTGATCCAAGAAATTGATAATCTATGATGTTTTGATGAATCTTGAACGTTAAAGCTAGTGTAGTAATGTTGGTTCAATGTTTAGTATGCTCATTTGGGAGTTCGGGACGTTGTAATGGTGAATTGGAGGTGTAAGAATGGTAGAACCCGTAACTGTTAAAGGAAATCTGGGAAGATAACTGCTTGATCGATCAATCAACTGTTCGATCGATCGACCCCTCTGGAAAAAAAAGGTGAAATATTCCCCTTTAAATAGTGGAGTAACTTCCAACCTTTAGAACTCTTTACTGATTATTTATTGAACTTATTGGTAATTAGGGTAGACTAGTAGGATGGTATTTGAAGCCTGAAAAATTATTAGATTTAATTAAGGTTAAGTGGTAAACTTACGAATATCGGACTAGTGGGATACGAATGGAAGTTGTGTGAACCAGAGTATATTTTTCTCCAATTATAATTTGAGGTTAAAGACTAAAGAGGGGAAACTTTAATTACTGAGATAACCTTAGAGACTAGCGGGTGACTTAGTAACCTTTTTGGGTAGGGTATGTACTCGGACCTATATGTAGAGAATTATCGTGCTAAACCTATTATGTAGAATAAATGGGATGATGTTATTATATGTGTGAGACTGATGATATAGGGATGGAATATACCTATAATAAAATGATGATCACCTAAGTTGTGAGAATACTCAGTATATGGATGATTATGTGTATGACATACCTACCATACTTGCTATCACGGGAGGTTGGCTTTCGAAAAAGGGCCATCATATCTTTATGTGCCTACGGGGGGATATAGATTGGTACCATAAGGACGTATTACTGTGAATGACTTATTTGTGAGTTGATAAGTCAGCTGACCATGGGAGAATAGGTATGTGCGTGACCCATGGGTATATGAACTATGTTTGCCTCCAATATGTGTGATTTGTGTTGCAACGGTTCCCGAGCGATTCAGAACATGTGATCCTTATGTACGTGATGTACCGGGATTCGATAGCAGAGTATGCATGCACCGCAGCTTAGCCTAGGGGTTACATATATGTATATATGTAATAAGAGTGAATTATATATGTACTTGTGATTGATTCACTACTACTTAGTTGATGCGAATGACTAAGAGATTTAAAAAGGAGTTAAGAATGCTGTGAACTTAATGATTACCTGAGCTAAGTAATATGATTAATGAATGTGTGAGTTATGAATATATTTTATTTTAAATAATATGGGTGGCATCTAAAGTAAGAACTGTTTGGATGGGGGTAGAATAGACTAGTTAGGTAACAGTATAACTAGGTGGAATTTAAAAGATGCATTAGGCCTGCACATTAGTTGATGGGTGAGGATCTCAAGTGAGGGCACGTTATTAACATGTTTAATATATGTCTTATTTAATTTTGTAATTTAAACACTTGCTTCTTTTAAAATATTTTCACCTCAGGCTCTGACCCGTTTGCTTTCAAATCTATTTATTTTTTAAAAACCTTTTAGGTGCCCAGCCACATGGATGGCAAACTTAGGAGTTTCATTCCATTGATGTGCTATAGTTGCTGTGGAAGTTACAGGATCTCGTTACTAGTCGCCTCCACATCTATTCTTGCTTCTTTTGGGAGTCATCCATTCTAGTTAGGGCATGTTGCCCATTCTATTCAATGACAATAGTTCTAGATTTCCATTTTATTTCAGTCTTGGGAATTTATGTATTCAGACTATTGTACTTGGCTTATTTACATTGCTATTATTATTGGAGTGTTTACTCCAGACATCAGTTATTTCATTCTGTTGATTGCCTTATGATATTGTTCATGTGATGGTTGGATGATGATTTAAATTATTTGGTTGATGGTTAAATAAAACTTTAAAATTTGACACTTCATTATTTTAAATATTAGGTTATTAGTAATTAATTAAATGTTTTTGACAGTGATGCTATGAACTGATCCAACTTGACAATTTGCATTAATTTAAATAAAGGAGTAGCTACCTGGTATTTAATTAGTTGGGATGCACAATGACTTACTCAATGACTCGACTCTACACAAGAAATGATGCGTATTCAATCTTCAACCGCTCCTCCACATCGACAACACATGAATCCACGCACGCAAGGTGCCCCAATGTGTGAGTCCATGCACACCTCAATATCCATCAAATATGATCAATAACCATCTACGACTATAAAACATGGACATACTGCTTCTTTCCCATAATATCACACTACGGAGTCCACCATTTGTAAACAAAAAACACATAATCAATCACATGAAATTCACTCAACAAAGTTGATGATGAGTAAAATCTTCTTGGTGCCGACAAAACAAGATCTCAAAGCATATAGAACAATGTAACTTGGATCTTAAACACTTTGGGTGAAATTAGGGTTTGTGAACTTTTGGATATGTATGGCAAAAAGTTTTCGCCAAAAGTCTGTCTATAAACAAATGCCTGAATTCCTTTGTATAGAAAACACATTTTGTAAGGCAACACATTTTTTGAAAAGTCTTGTTCAAATGAAAACAAAGGTTTGCTTGAATGAAAACACAATCTCGGCCGATCCCACTCAAAACTCATTCGAACGAACAACCAATCGTGTTCAAACCAGTTTCGAACGATCTTCTAATGACATTCGATTTGCTAAGAGAGAAATGACATTTGATGTTCGTTTGAATGAACAATGAAACCCATATATTTGTTCGAACAAATATAAAATAAAATTGTTTTTCATTTAAAATTATTTAAAAAATAGCTCCAAATAATTATAAAAACAAGCACTAAAAATAAAATTCCAAGGAGCAAAATTCATATGCATTCAAAACCTGAGAGGTCCTTGAAAACACGGAGACAAAACATGGCACAAAAATAGGACACAATATTTATTCTCTACAACTTTGGCTCTATGTCTTGAATCAAACACGTCATAAGATTGAAAGATTTGCATTCAAAGCCTAACCTATGACTCAAAATGTTTTGTTCGGAATTAAGCTAATACATAAAAATTGACTCAACTAGATATTTATCCTTACAAATCTCCCCCCCTGATCTGATTATTCCAGGACAAAACCAAAACAAAACATCTATAGGCCGTCAAGCTCTCTAAAATTCCCAATTCCCAACCCCAAAAGGAAAATGTACAAATGCTCGACAAACACACATACGATGAGTAAATTTGCACGCTTGTAAAATTAGCTTCATATTGCAAACCTACACACTTAAGCACACCTTCAAATGCAAAGAGAATATATAAACAAAAGAAGTATGCATATTAATTAACTCCTATATGTCTAACAATCCCAATATAGGTAAGGCGTCTCCCCCTAAGATAAAGAACTCCTCCTAACAATAAAGTGGAAGATACCACTTATCCCTTTTTTTTGTTTAGGAATAGGCAAAAAAAGAATGCATAAAACTATTTCTCACCCATCAACAATTTCTCCCCCTAAATTTGAGAACATATAATATCAATCAAATTTAAGGAAGAATGAATAATATCATGCAATGGTGTAAACTGCAACAAAGCATAACATGGAAACACAAACACAAATAAACCAAAAAATTATCAATTAATACCAATATTCATGCAAATATGATACCAACTTAAATACTAAATGAAGCATAAGATATCAATGCAAACAAGAAACAAGAGATACCAATATGATCTATAACATGCCAATTTGATCCAAAGATAAAACACATGGCACACATAAACTAAATGCAAACGTATAGACTCAAAACAAAATGATACCATATATATATAAATATAATAATATACTGATGAACCTCAAGCATATATTTATATATATAATGACCACAAATTGGCACAAAATGCAAAGCTTTACACATTAGCATAGTATCAACGTGTCTAAACATGTGGGATGGAGTGAAGGGGCGTTAACTAGATACAAATAAATTATGACCCAATCACTCAAAAATGTACAAAGAGTTCTATTTGATTGTAAAACTTTATCAAACTAAGATTTAGACTCAAGTAACAAATAAGGTGAACTCAAAGAACAAATAAGCACAATGCGCACAAGCCTGGAATTTTAATGATTCAACAAATCAATAGCGTCATAACAAGATAAGCATAACCAGAATTCATTGTGAAAATCCATTGATCTTCAACTATAACACCCTCAAAATCTAAACACATAATATATTTTTTACTCAATTCTTTGGAAGATTCAATTTTTGAAAATCAATCAAACAAACATGTTTACCTTTAATCTTTTCCATTTGCCTCTCATTTTTCTATAGGATCTTGCCAACGGTGGCTATTCCATAAAGGAGATTTTCTCCTTTCTTATCCCTCTTCCATGCACCCTTATATTTTCAATAAAAACAAACATACTCACGGGCAATGATTTTACATGCGTAAATTCCCCATAGTCAACAAATATGTAGATGTCAAGATTTATGGGGGAATATCTCACTTAGCTCAAATATAACTCATGAAGTTAAATTCAAAAAAGCTCGTGCATGTGTGTGTGGAGGCATATACAAAGTGAGTCCCTTAAGAAAATCAAAGTCGGATAACTCCATGCAAGCATTATTAAGAACAATCTAAGCATTGATTATCATAATCAAATGTCCTAGTCACTTAGAAACATGAAATTAATTAGATTCAAACACACCAATATGCCACACAAAATGTGTAAAACTAAACTATATATAAAAAGATATTTTTGCGTTTTTAAACCTTTTTCAAATTGATACCAATCTAAAAAAACAACTCAAAAGACAAAAACAATCTTTTAATAGTTTTTAATAAGACCCAATAAATGGAAAATCAAAATACAAGACTCAAACCACAGATAACTAACAAACACATATAACATGGAGTGAAAAAGCTAGTGTATGCAAACATGCAAGTAATCACCCATAAGCTATAACATGTAAATAGTCATATGCAAACATGTAAGAATAAATCAGTCTAACATTTAGCGCTTCCAAAACCAATTTCCTAACCTAAATATATGAATACTTAACTCTTCGGGTTTTGGGAACCATGAGGATACTACACTTCAACTTCCTAAGGTCTTTTCTAAGATCATAGCAAAAATATTTAAGGCAACCTTTCCTACCACAGTGTGTGCATGTGTTAGCGCAATGGGAATGGGACCTTTAGGTTGACCTATTCTAACACCCTGGGCTGATGGCCTTGGCTTTAGCAACGAAAAAATTCAAATTATCGAATCCAATACCAACACTACTCGAGTCTCTCAAATTATCTTTTAACGTTAAAGTCCTAGACTCAAGTAAAGAATTAGACTCTTCAAATGTTAGGGACTCCTTCAAATTTTTAATCATCACTAGAAGGTTATCTCACTCCACTCAATGCAAGTGAACTTATCCCTAAGTGTCTTGTCACGTGCCCTCAAATTATTTATAAACTTATCATTATCCTCAATGACACATAAATCAACCCTAGAAATTTTAGAGTCCTATAATTCATTCTCTAAAAACCTGACGCTATCGTCACTCTCTTTCTTGGACACTTCGAAAGTTTTAAATCATAGTTCATGGCCAAGAGCTTCTCATAAATGATATCTCTTAGAGTTTGAACAGTTTACAAAAATTCAATTTCAACTTTAAAATGAAAGTTTTCTTTTTAAAGAATTTCCATTCATTTTGCAAACTTCGAATTCACATGAGCCAATGTTTCAACTTATTATACTCATCTCGAATATCAAAGTCATCGTCATCGCTAAATGCATCAGATAACTTATCACAATGATGACTTATCGACATAAAAAGCAAATAAACACGACATAGAGAGATAAAAATAGACCACCCTAAATAACATGAAACAAGTATCTACACGATAACTCAGTGTTCCTGCTCTAATGCCAATTTGAAAAAGTGTGCTCTAGGCAGTAGGAAGGGAAGGTTTAAACAACAAAACTCATTATTTAATTTTTTTAAAATTAAATATAAAGCTTAAAAAAATTAATCCCATAATAAACTTAGCACTAATTTTAAACTAAATTGTTGTTTTAAAAAAAATTACCAAATTTTATCTTAGCCTAAAACATACATCTAGGTGATAGCAGATAAAATAATTAAATCAAACCACATCACGCCTATATATGAGTAAAACCCGCAATAGGTAGACGTCGGGTGACCCAACCACACAATTCATTAAGATACAAATTTATACAAGTTGACAGATGACTTACTATATGACTTAACTCTCCTCAAGTCTTGATATGTCTTCAGTCTTCAATCACTCCTTTACAACGACAATGCATGAATGCACTCATGCAAGCTGCCACAACGTGTGCATCCAAACGTACCTCGATGTTGACCGAACAGGCTCAGTAACCATCTATGAATATGGAACATGGACACACCACTTCTTCATCACAACACCACACCATGAAGGCCACCATGTGCAAACAACAAACACATAATCCACCATATGAAACGTACTCAACAAAGATGATGATGAGTAAATTTCTTGGTGACCATAAAATAATATCTCAAAGCATATAAAAAATTAAACTTGGATCTTAAACACTTTGGATGAAATTAGGGTTTGGAAACTTTTGGATATGCATGGAAAAGTATTTTTTTTCCAAAGTTTCTCTAAATTTTTTTTTTAAATGGACTTTTATTCACAATCAAAAGAAGACATTTCCTCTTCTAAATGGCTTACATCAGAGCTAAGGCTAGAAAAAGAGCAAAATAAGGAACATAAATGATGTTATTTATAAATAGAATCCTTACAAATTCACGAGGTTAAGAATAAATTAAAGAGAGATTGAAATAAACCAAAGAAAAAAAAACATGACACTAATGACCACTAGACATGTCTGATAGGAGGGAGACCCCATTTGTCTACTTCGAGAATTCATTTGAGATGCTTTGGGAAATCATTTAATCTAAGGCAAAAGTAATCTTTATCCTCCGAGCTACCTATCTTGGCAAGAAAATTATCCACTTGATTAACTTCTCTATATGAATGAACTATATTGACCTTCATCATCTTCATTAGACTCATAATTTTTAAAACAACCCCGCTAATTTTCCACGGGGGCTTACTTCTATTGAGGATGATATCTACTAGAACCTTTGAATCACTCTCAATTATTAGGTTATAGTCTTTTAGGTCCATATAAAACACAAGGCCTTTGAGCAAAGACAAAGCCTCAACTTCCATATTAGTCACCATACCAAAATTAGCATAAAAAGCCCAAATCATCTCCTTTGATTGATTTCTAAGAATACCTCCTCCACATCCCATTCCTGGATTACCTTCATAGCTTCCATTAACATTAATCTTTAGAGAACCTGGTGGAGGAGGACTTCACTTGATATACAGAATATTTTTTGGCTCTTTGAACAATTGAAGGGACTTTATTGAGTAAAATTTCACGATTAACATGATTGAGAACTGAAAACACACTTGGAGAGTTATCATCAATTTTGCATCTATTTCTATGGAACCATAAACACCAGCAAACTATAACTGGAATAACTTTGCTAACAAACACGTTTACTTTTATCCCATGCAGCCACCATTGGAAAAGTTTGTTTCTCAAACCTCCTCTCGTAGTTCTTCGAATCCCATACTCCATAGTCATTTTATCCCAAATTTGCGAAGGAACATCTCCAACCTAAAAAATGTGATCAAGGTCTTCTTCTTGAGAATTCGAACAACAACTGCATTTAGAAGGACCCTTAAAACCAAAAAGCTTAATCCTATCATCTATAGGAATATGATTATTCATAAGCTTCCATATCAATGCTGACATTTTGATGGGGAGATTCTGATGCCATATATATATATATATTTAACACTAAATCTGGTAGGAGTATCCTTTCTGCATTGGTTCCATAATGAAGAAATGGAAAAGGTTCCGGTGCTAGTCAGTTTCCAGATAAGAGAGTCATTCTTATCTGGAAAGATTTCATTAAAATTCATCATTTTGGAAGTAACTAACGGATTATATACCCGATCTAATTTCTCCTCAATCCACATTTGGTCTTGAGTCCTGTATTCCTTTACCAGACCTACTTTCGATACTCCTGCTGACTTACATTCAGGAATACTCCAGTTATCTTTTGCTATGTTGATATTGCCTTCTCCTATAATCCACATCATATTGTCTTCAACTTTGTCCCTCACAGAACACATTCAATTCCTAGTCTGAGCACATCCTCTAATGGGAGTAGAGGTAGGGTTCTGCTTTTTACAGTAAGCAACCTTCATGAATTTGGCCTAATTAAAGTTTGTTGTCTAAAATTCCACCACAATTTTATACTAAGAGAGGGGTGCACATCATCAACATTTCTAATCCCCAAACCACCTTCATATATGGGCTTTGAGATTTTCTCCCACCCATACCAATGATATCTTTGATAACCAAAACTATTACTCCAAACAAAATTTGCTAGAAGATAAGATATTTTATTGAGGATAGCTTTAGGAGGACTTATGGAAGACAATAGATATAGGCACATTGAAGAAAGGACATATTTGATGTGGACAATCTTACCTCATAGACTTAGAAACTTTTCTTTCCACCCTTAAATTATTTGTTTAATTTTTTGCACCATATCATCAAAACAAATAATTTTCGTCCTTCCACTATATATGAGACATCCAAGGTATTTAATTGGATATGCTTTCAGTTGCATTCCAGCTATATCCTTATGCATGTTGATGGATCTTAAGAAAATTTTCTTTAAGCCCATGAAGTTGATTTTGCTCTTATTGATTAACTGCCCTGACACCTTTTCATAAAGACTTGGCTCTTTCATAAGCTTCTTAACTTCCTTCACTGCTCCTCAGATGAAAATGATAGTATCATCTGCAAAAGCTAAATGGTTAAATATAGGGACGCCAAGTGGTATTTTATATCCCACATAGCTAGGATTAGACATGAGATTTTCTAAGTTTTTTGAAAGGACATCATCCATAATAATAAATAGGCTAGGGGAAAGAGGGTACCCTTGTCTTAAACCTCTTGAGGATTTGAAGAAGCCTACATCCTCTCCATTAAGCATGACAGTGAATCAAGAATTTGAAATGATCCCCCATATTAACTCTAACCATATTTCATAGAATGCCATTCTTCTCATCACCTTTATTAGAAACAACCAAGAGACCCTATCATTGGCCTCAGTCATATCCGACTTTAAGATGATATTGCCTCTAATGTTTTTATGGTTGATTCTAGACAAACATTCTTGGGAAAAAAGAACATTTTCTATAATAGATCCACCTTTAATAAAACCTAACTGAACTGGAGAAATTATATGTTCTAGAATTTTTGCAACTCTGTCATTTAGGATTTTAGAAAAAAATTTATTTACAAAATTTTGCATGTTAATTGGCCTAAAATCATTAAATGACTGAGGATTCCCAGACTTAGGAATCAAAGCAATCTTAGTGGTAGTGGAGCAGAATAGAGCCTGCAAAGAAACTATGAACTACCTTCAACACATCACATTTAATATCTTCCCAAAAGAAATTGAAAAAGAACCCATTAAAACCATCCACTCCTGGCCCACTTGAAGCATTAAGACCCTTCATAGCAATTTCCACCTCATTCATATCAGGTCAAACTATTAGCTTATGGTTCATTTCCTTATTAATGGACTTGGGAATATGGCTGAGCAGTTCATTCTCCCCCTCAAGACTGATAACCTCTTTGGATTGAAAGGCTATAAATAAGTGTTCTATAGCTTCCACTTTTATCTCCTCTTGAGATAGAATCTAAGAACCATCTGCCTTCTTGATTTTATTAATAGCTAGCCTTCTTTGCTTACCTTTAACTATTTTGTGAAAATAAGCTATATTTCTATCACCATCTTTAGCCCACCTTTCATTTTCTTTCTGAGCCCAAAATTCAGTTTTTGTCTTGAGATGATGATTATGGGAAGCGGTAGCTTATGAAAGAGACTCTCTATTTAGCTCAGAGGGGTCTTGATCATAGGTTAATTCATCTTACAACATCTGATCTTCAGCATCCCTCGTATCCTGAAATAGGTCCTCATAGGAAGATTTACTCAATCTACTAAGTTTACCACTTATAGCTTTTAGCTTTATTGAAATGGGTACAATGGGATTATGGTATTCCATTTCTTTCCATGTGTCTTAAACAATCTTAACACATTTTACTTTCTCATTCCAAAATTCGAGGAAGGTAAAATGTTTTTTCTTCACCTGATTTGATATTTTACCCGTCAACAAGAGGGGCTTATGATCTGACATACATCGATTTAAGTGGCTAACTTCCCAATTGAGACCAATATCTAAGAAGTATTGGTTTATAAGAAACTTATCCAACCTACACCATATGCTGTTCTCCTTACTTTTCTTATTATGCCATCTGAATTTAGAACCTTTAAAGCCCATATCAACTAGACCATTCTATTCAATACTCTCTATAAATTCATTTATAACACCTAAGTTCATATCATTACCTCCTGCTTTTTCTGACTGGTTTGTGATGATATTGAAATCCCCACTAATCATCCATGGAGAATCAGTAGCAATCTCTGAAAAATGCTCCCACAAAATTCTTCTATTATTTCTGATACAACTTGCATAAACAAAGCTGCAAAGAATATTTTGATTAGCTCCCCCAATCTTCACTTGCAAAGAAATGCACCAAGGGATATCTACTATAAGATCCCATTCCACTCCTTCTGTGAAAAAAGAACCATATTTTACTACTCACATTAGATTTGCTAGAGGCAAAACCCAATTTAAGCATAAAACTTCTTATTTTTTCTATCTCCAGCTTAGGATCCAGGACTACTAGCACCTGCAAACTGTGATATTTATTGAGTCTTCTAAGTTTTTTTTATTTTTGCTTTTTTATAAATCCCCCTAACATTCCATATCATTGCTTCAATCATCTAGAGTACTGGGAGTTTTTGGAATTAAAGTTAGACCTTAGGATCCGAATGGGATAACTGGTATGTTTTTTCACTATGCCCCCCAAAGATCGATTTCTTTTTTTCCTTGACACTTTTATAAAACCATCCATCTGACCTTTTGACATTGATGGAGTAATATCCCTAATTTTATCATGAAGGATATCTGTTTGGGTAGGTTGGAAATTATCTTCTCTAGTAGCAGACTCCTGTATGGCACTATTAACTTCTTCTATCTCAATATCAACTATTGATTGTCTTATCTTTAAAATTTCTCCTCTATTACTATCTACATCTCCTTCTTTTGTCTCTATAGCATCAGTAGAGAGACCTGTTTTTCTAATTTCTCATCTAATACTAGCTTTACCTCCTCCTGTAAGAATAGGAAAGACCTCTATATTTTTAATAGTATCTGAGCTTCTTTCTCATAAATTGAGGATTTCTTAAAATAACTAGAGATCTTTAATTGCCTTGATTTCTTTAATCTTTCCAAAATTTCTCCTTCCTCTTCCTATGAATCTTCCCACTCTTTTCTATTTTCTACAACTAGATGCTTTTCTAAGGATCTTATGACCCACTCTTTTGCTGTCTCTTTAATCGTATTCTTCATAATTTGACTATATTGTCAAGTTTACATAATCTTCTTAGCTTCCATATCCTCCTTGGAGTGGCATTTATCTTAATCATGCCCTTTCTTGCCACAGAAAAAACAAAATGGTGGCAGGTCTTCATAAATTATGGGTTACCAAAATCCTGCTGCCTTATCCTTATTAGCAATCCACACCCTCGAGGGTAAAGTCTTTTTGATATCTACTTCCATATACAATCTATCAACACTTGGGCGAGCAGTTGAATCAGTAGCACTATCTATCTTTAAAGGCCTCCCTACAAGTTGTCTAATAGAGAACAATGCATTCTTATTGTACAAGTGTATAGGAAGAAGAGGTATTAGAATCCAAGATGGGACAATAGATGACTCCTTATTAGGGTGGAAATCAGTATCCCATTTGAAATTACTCATGGGAAATCTATGGATGAACCATGTTTCTTTGATCCATAAATGATAGAAACCTTCTTCATGATCAAGACGAATCAAAATATGCTTGTGATCGATTAAACTAATGTGAGAGAATGCTTTGAGGCTGAGAGTGTTAAAGAATTTGCGAATGTCATCTATTGAAGGTTTGCCATGTGAAAACTTACATGCAAGAGAGTGTTTGAAAGGTGAAGCCAAATCTTGAATGGATTAATCCTCATAAAAAATAGCTGGTTCACCTTTGTAGGATGTGATGGCCTACAAGGGTTTAGAAGAAGGTTTTTAGGCACTCACTGCTTCGATAAAAGATTTACATTTTGGTCCAATATGAACGAGAGGGGGCTGTTAGAAAGAGCAGTGTTGAAAGAAGTCAATGAAGGATATGGTAAGGAAGGTTGCACGCCTTCTACTTCAATAGGAGAAGGAAAGGAGGCCGTGCAAACCCTAGATAGGGTTAGGGTTTTCTAGAGATAAAAAAACGGCTAGCCTCTAAAAACACATGCCTGAATCCCTTTATATAGAAAATATGTCTTTTAAGGAGATACATTTTTCTAGAACTCGCATTCTTCGAACGAAGACACAATCTCATTTGGACCAACTCAAAACTCGTTCGAATGAGCTACCAAACTCATTAAAACCAAATTTGAATGACATTTGATCTTCTAACAGAGAGATGTCGTTTGATATTCGTTTGAAGTTTGTTTGAATGAACTATGAAACCCATAAAGTCGCTCGAACAACTTTAAAAAAAATTAATTTTCTTTTAAAATCATTTAAAAATAGATTCAAATAATTATAGAAACAAACACCTAAAATAAAATTCCAAGGATCAAAATTTATACGCATTCATACCCGAGAGATCGTCAAAAACACGAAGACAAAATATGGCACGAAACACGATATGATATGTAATCTCTGAAGCTTTTTCACTATGTTTTTAAAAAAACATGTCATAGTCGTAAAAGTCCAACATACAATGCCTAACCTATGACTCAAAATGTTTTTCCCGAAGTTAAGTCAATACATACAAATTGATTCAATTCGAAAATTTTCCTTACAATTATATTGATAGCTTCTTACCTTCGCTATGTAACATATGGCCCATGGTGAAAATTGGAAATTTTGATGTCTAGGAAGATTGGAGAAAAAAAATTATGGAATATCTCAATGATGAAAAAATATTAAAATTAATAGGGTTATGAGGTTGAGAGCAACTGATTATGTTATGTATGCAAAACAAATTGAAAAGAGGAGATGATGGGATAATCCTAGAGTGCCTAAGTAGAAATAAAGGCTTAACAACAGTAACATAAGTATATAAGGGCCTTTAAGGAGCTCACGAGGTGGTCCCAAAGATGATATGGCTGTTAAGGATAAATGGATTTTATTGGCCATCCATTTTAAAAGATTGCATTGAATTTGCAAGAGGGTGCCAAAAATGTCAACAACATGCTCCTTTAAAACATATGCGAGTAGTTGACTTACAATATGTGATCAAACCTTGGTCCTTCACATAATGGGTAGTTGATGTAATTGGTAAGATTTATCCCCCATCATCGAAGCTATATAGTTTTGTTTTGGTTTCCACCGATTACTTCACTAAATGGATAGGGAATAAAGCTTTGAATTCAGTCACCCAAAATGAATTAGTAGACTTCCTGCAAGATATTGTATATAAGTTTGGGATTACAAAAACCATAAATTCAGACAATAAAAATATTTTCGAATCAGAAAATGTGTTAGGGTTCAATTCAAGGTTAGGCATAACCTAACAAACTTAGCACCATACTATGCTCAATCAAATGGCCAAGCTAAGTCCACTAACAAAGTAATTAAAGACAATTTGAGATAAGTGATTGATAAGAATCCAAGAGATTGGCATAATTTGTTGCCAGAGGTATTTTGGGAATATTGGACTTCTGAAAGGTCGAGTAATCGAATAACCCCATATCAAATTATGGGAACCATGTTGTACTACCAATGGAAATCACTTTAAAGTAATTGAGAGTGGTAGACCATAATGATCTAATGATTGAAGGCTATGATCAAGCAATGTTCATGTGATTGGAAAACATAAATGAAGACAAGGTGAGAGCCTTGAACAACATCTTAAGAGGGGGATTTTTTGGGAAAACTGTCCTACCTAGAGGTTCGAAAGATCCTACCAATGGAAAATGGTCCCCAAAATGGAAAGGGCCATTCTTAATTCGTAGAGATTTTAAAGGAGAGTCATACCATTTAAGAAAAAATAGTGGTATGTTCACAATGGAAATACAAATGCCAGATTCTTAAAGCCTTATTATCCAATTATTAGGGAAGCAAGGGAGCAGGAAAAAAATGTATAATTTCATTAAGACATTGACAAATTGACATTCTAATGGAAGTGATTAAAGACAAGAGCTCTAAAACTGGTCCACAAGTTTCTATAAGATAATTTTTTGGATTGCATTTGGTCTTTTATTGGTTTGAATTGAGCAACCTCATTAGTAGAGACTTTGTAAGGATAATTTTCAATCGAGTCAATTTGTATGTAATTGGCATAATTCCAGACAAAATGTTTGAGTCATAGGATAGACTTTCAGTTGATGATCCCATGATCCTATGATGTTTCTTGATGAAGACGTAGCGACCAAGCTTCAACAAATGGATATTCTAAGTCGTGATTACCGTACCACGTTTGTCTTCACACATCACAAGGATCTCGCAGGTATAAACATATATAGTTTATGAGAACTTGGAATTTTAATAGGGGTGTTCTATTTACAAAATCATTTGGAACTTAATTTTTTGAAAATATTTATCCTGAGGTTTATGGTAGGCGAAGTTTTAATCTTCATTGAGCTTGTTCAAACGACTTGTCCATGTCGTTCAAACGACTTTGTAAGGTCGTTCAAAGTATGTTTTCAAACGTACATCAAACAATGCTTATTGTATTGGTTTTTGTTACATCATTAGAAGCGAGAGAAAATCTCGTTCGAACGAGATCGATATCTCGTTAGAATGAGTGCTTCATATCGTTCGAATGAAGCACCACCTTGATTTTCTATAAACAGATATTTAAAATTGGTTTTCTAATTGACAAAAAACTTTTGATGAAAATTAAAAGCAGACCTATTTACAAAAGTTCCAACTCCAAAGTTTCACCCTTTTTATTTATAAGATCCAGGATTCATAAATCATATAGTTTGAGATCTTGTTTGGGCACCTAGTTTGATTCTTACATCAATAGAAAAAACTATTTTCATATGGTGGATTTCGTACGTGCTGATTGCGATAAAGAAACGGTGGATTTCATGATCTAAATCGTAGAAGGTTACTGAGTTGCGTCGGTGGGTATCGAGGCATATGTGGAATCATGTGTTGTGGACACTTACGTGGGAAGACTCCTGCATTGCATTGTGGGGGAGTGGTTGAATATAGAAGAGTGTCAAGAATTGTGGGGGATCGAGTCATTGTGTAATTCTACTTTCTATGCTTTGTAAAACCGTATCATAATGATATTATGGCTGGGCCGTCCGAGTTTTTTTCCCTTTGTGGTTTCCTCGTACATCGAAATCTTGTGGTTTGATTTATTTAATTTATCTGTTATTATCTAGATGCATGTTTAGGGTAAAAAGATAAAATTTGGTGAATTAAATTTTCACAAGAATGGTTTAATTGGGAGAATTTTTTTTTAAAGGTTTAATCATTAAAATTGAGAAAACATAAATATATTGAACTTGTGTTTATTCGAACCATTCAAATTGGTATCAGAGTGGGTTGCTCCAAGTTATTGAGTGATCCTGATTTTTCAAAAATCACTAAGTTATTATGTTAGATACTTGTTTTGTACTTTTTATGTGATTTTGTGTTTCTGTTGATGGATTCCCATAGTTTTGATGAATTAAATCGTTTAAATTTGAAGTTTTCTAAAAGAATTGAAATTCTTGAAAAAGAAATTCTCGTTTTAAATCCCTTATGGAACTTCTACAAACTATTAAAAATCAAAGAGATATATTTCATGAGAAAGTTGTGGACATAAATTGCGATTTTAGAAAATTAGAATTGCCCAAGAAAGAGAGTGATGAAAGAGGCCGATTTTTAGAGAAAGAATTAGGGGACTTTAAAAATTCTAGGGTTAATGTGTGTTCCGTTGAGAAAAATGTTTTGATTAATGTTTTTAAGGCACATAAGAAGATTCTTAGGTTTAAGTTTTCTTTCATTAATGGGGAGCGATATAGCCTTCTAAGAATTATTGAACATATGAAGAAGGAGTCCCTAAAAATTAGAAGGGCCAAATTCTTTGCTTGAGTTTAAAATTTTAATGTTAAAAGATGATTTAAAGGACTCGAGTAGTGTTGGTAGTAATGGTACTGTAACACATGTTTCTAATGCTTCGAGTGTTAAAGCTAAGTCCATTGTTTATTTTAGAGGGTAAAAAAAACCGAGGACGTTAGAAAAGTTCAACCAATAGGTAACATTCCTCCCGTTTACACATGTTCACATTATGGTGGGAAAGGTCACCTTAGGCAATTTTGTTATGATTTTAGAAGGGGTCCTAGGAAGTTTAAGGGTAGTGTCCTCTAATTACCGTAACCCCTCGAGTTAGGTATAAACCTGTTTGGGTTAGTAAATTAGTTTTAGAGACGCTAAATGTGGGATTGGTTGATTCTCACATGATGATTCACATGCTATCTCTTATCATTGATTGCTTGCATGATTTTGTTTATTATACTCTAGTTGAGCTTCATGATATATGTTTGCTTTGTTATGACATGTGTATCTTTTTGTATTATATTTTGCTTTGAGTCATATTGAAAAATACAATAAGATTTTCGTTTGATATTTTTAAAAAAATACAAAAATGATTTTGGTTTTTGTGTAGTTTAGTTTACACATTTGTGTGGCATATTGGTGTGTTTGAATCTTTTTCTCTTCGCAATTTCCTGGTGGCTAGGATGTTTGGTTATGACTTTAGATGCTTAGATTGATCTTAACTATATTTGTGGAGTTATTTTGAACTTGATTTTCTTAATGGATTCGACTTTGTATATGCCTCCACACATACATGCATGAGTTTGTTGGATTTTGACTTCACATGTATATTTGAGTTTGGTGATATGTTCTCCCATTAATTTTGTCATCTACATATTTATTTGACTATGGAGGATTTGTGCATGTAAGAACCGTTGCCCATGAGAGTTTGTTTAGTATTGAAAAATATGAGTGTACACGGAAAAGGGTTATGAGAGGCAAACGAACTCGTCGTGAAATCCACCGTTTGAAAAGAGCCCCAGAAAAAATAAAGGCAATAAAAAGAGTAATGTTTTCCAAAAAAGGGCCAAATATTTTAGTTTGATTGATCATCGAAAAGAAATCAATTGAAATAGAAAAATATGATCATGTTTATTGTTTGAGGGAGTTTGATTGGAAATCAACGGGTTTGCACAATGAATCCCAGTTATGCTTATTTTGTCACGACTCTATTGATTTGTAGAATCATTAATATTCTAGGCTTGCGTGAATTGTGTTTGTTTTGTTCACTAAGTTCAACTTTATTTGTTACTTGAGGCTAAAGCTTAGTTTAATAAAGTTTTGCGATTAGTTAGAACTTCTTGAACATATTTGAGTGTTTGGGTTATAATTCATTTGTGTATAATTCACACCCATTCATTCCATCCCACATGTTTGGACACATCGATACTATGCTAGTGTGTAAAGCTTACGTATTTTGTGTCATGTTGTATGGTCGTTTATACCTATATATATGTGCTGGATTTTATTTGATATATTTTGCATATATTATATATGGTATTATGTTTTGAGTCTTTACGGTTTATATTTAGTCCATGATTATCACATGCTTGATTTTTTTGGATTATTTGTGCTTGTCTTTTCATGTTACGTATTTGTTACACTTTACATCGGTGCATGATTTATTCCCACATCCCTTGCTTACACTTGATATATTATGATCACAATTTTAGGGGGAGTTTTGGTTTTGGGGTAGTAATTAATTATGCTATCTTGCTTTGTCTATTCCTGAACAAGAAGGGGGAGAAATGGTATCTTTCCTTTACATGATTAAGATATCTTTATCATAGGGGGGGGGGGAGTCTTACCTAGGTTGAGATTGTTGTAGACATTGTTAGATGTTTATTCATTTACAGATTTATACTTGTTATATTGTCTTTGTGTTTGGAGGTGTGTTTAAGTGTGCAGGATTACAGGTTAAGTTAATGCGATAAATTTTTGTGTGTCTGTCGAGCGTTTGTACTCTTTTTCCTCTTTTGGGTCGGGGAATGATTCTTTTTTGAGGGATTGATGGCCCATATAATTTTCTTTTTGGTTTTGTCCCATAATAGCCAAATGGGGAGATTTTTAAGGACAAATTTCCAATCTAGTCAATTTGTATGTAATTGGTATAATTCCTGACAAAACGTTTGAGTCATAGGATAGACTTTGAATTGAAGATCCCATAAGCTTATGACGTTATTTGATGAAGACATAGCGGCCAAGCTTCAAAGAATGGATATTCTAATTCGTGTTTACCTTGCCATATTTGTCTTCACATATCTTAAGGATTTCGCATACGTATATAGTTTGTGAGTCCTTGGAATTTTCAATAAGGGTCATCTGTTTTCAAAATCATTTAGAACTTAATTTTTTGAAAGTGTTTTTCCTGATGTTTTTTACTATGGGCAGAGTTTTAATCTTCATTAAGTTCGTTCAAATGACTTCTCCATGTCGTTTGAACGACTTTGTAAGGTCGTTTGAAGTATGTTTTCAAACATACATCAAACGAGGCTTACTGTATTGGTTTTTGTTACGTCATTAGAAGCGAGAAAAACTCTCGTTCGAAAGTGATTAATATATCGTTAGAATGACAACTTCAGATCGTTCAAATGACACGCTGCCATGATTTTCTATGAAAGGATTTTTAGACTCAGTTTTCTAATTGACGAATAACTTTTGATGAAAATGTAAAGCATACCTAATTACAAAAGCTCCAACTCCAAAGTTTCACTCTTTTTGTTGACAAGTCCAAGATTCATAAATCATATACTTTGAGATCTTATTTGGGCACCTAGTTTGATTCTTCCATCATTAGAAGAAACTGTTTTTGTGCAGTGGATTCCGTACGTGATGGTTGCAGTGAAGAAATGGTGGATTCTTTGTTTTGAATCATAGATGGTTGTTGAGTTCCATCAGTGGATACGGAGGCATACGTGGACTCATGTGCTGTGGACACTTACGTGGGTAGACTCCTACATTGCACTCTGGAGGAGTGGTTAAAAATAGATACACATTAATACTTATTGGGGATCGAGTCATTGTGTAAGTCTACTATCTATGATTTGTAAAACCATATCATAGTGATTGTCTAGCTGGGTCGTCCGAGGTTTTTTTCCCTTTCTGGTTCCCTTGTAGATTGATATCTTATGGTTTAGTTTATTTAATTTATCTACTATCACCTTGATGCATATTTAGGGTAAAAAGATAAAATTTGGTAAATCAGGTTTTCACAAGAACTGTTTAATTGGTGCTAAGTTTAATTGGGAAAATTTCTTTTAAAGGTTCTATTATTAAAATTGGAAAAACATAAATATATTGAAATTTTGTTTATTCGAACCATCCAAGCATTTACAGACTTGCATTTCATCTTCCATTTGGCCAATTATTTGCTGACTGTCTTCTTCTTCCCTGAGGGTTTCATCTAGTTAAGACTTTACCTTGACAAATGTCTCTCTAATTCTTCCTTATTGGATAGAAGGGAAGGCTCCTGCTTCGAATGGCTCCCAGGTCTTGTAAACCCTTAGAATTTTCAGCCTTTGGATCAAAAATAGGATTTATCTGCAGATAAAGAGTTTTCTTCCGCCTCTACTTGATTCGTAGTTGAGAGGTGATATTTGAGTGAATGAATCCCATTGAGTATTACATTCACAATATTCCACATAATCATTCCATCTGAGAAACACATGAGCAGCCTTCCTTAAGGCCACTAGAAAAAGTAAAGTATATTTTATCTTTAATAGTATTCTAACAAAGCTTTAAGGAAACTCTAAGTCCTATGAAGAGGGTTTCAATGAGACTTTCTAGTTGTTATTCCACACTGTTATCCACAATCTCCAAGGTATGAACCAAAAGTTTACCCATGATCTTATCCAAATTCTTGTGTAAAGAAAACACTTCATCTGAGCTGAACAAGATTGGAATCTCCTCAGGTATGGTATTCTTATCCACTATAGGGTATCTCCTTCAAATTAGAAGTTTTTGATACCGTAGAAGCCTAAAAATGAAAAGATCCAACAGGGGTAATGGGTCATTAGTAACTGATCGAAGGGTTTATATCTTTAGGCTTGAGATTTCTCTTATTGTACCTTGAGTCAAAACAAAAGATATGGAGATATCTACTTCCTTGAAATCCATTTCCTCACCCATAATTGGATTCAAAGTGGGACTAGGTAGATAAACAAAGATATAAATGATATTAAACATAGTATAGTAAATTGGGGATGCTAGTGGTGGTATCATAGGACCTTTAGGAGAGTTTGTATCCCATTTCTCTACCAAGCCATCAACAAGGCCTATAATGAAGAAAAAGGAAATTCAAAGTCAAGTTTAATGGTAAGACCAACACTAAAGGACTGTAAGAGTATTGTAAAAGTAAAATATTGACTTACATGGAAACAATGCTGGAGGAATAGTCCTCCTAGCTTTGGTTTTCTTTATTTTTCCTAATGGGATAACAAACATTGCAGCAATAGGAGGCTCATCCACTCTAAAAAAGGTATTAGTAAGATTGTCAAAAGATGATTTTTCTTTCTTTATTCTCACAAGAGGACATGATATTTTTCCTCCTCTTCCCTACCTTATCTAGAATTTTATTCTTCCAAATATCCATTCACTTTAGGATTGATTTTCCTCTTATTGGAAGATTGGTAATCCTCAATAAGAGGATCTTTTGTAAGGATTAACATGGTTGCGTTAAGCTGATGTAACTATAACAAAACTTAAATAAATAATACAAGTCTTAATTATAGATGAAGGCTTCAAAGATGTTTTTTTAGTGGCAAAGATTCCAAATAAGCTTCGATGTGTTCATTGTACCAATGATAAAAACTGGATCTATTCCTACATGAAAAATTGTTCCTACCATGCTAAAAGTACTTCGAACCCTATGGTACTCACCTATTCTCTGCAAGATGGTATCTTTCAAAACTTGAGAGTTTTTTAGAAACATATCAGGGTTAGTTTGGCCCCTCATTGGGAAGGGTATTAACCGGTACCCAAATTTCCGTGCTAATTGGGCAAGCAAATACAACTCCCCACAAGACTTAGAAGAACAATATAGGAAGGTTAAGGTACCATAGTATAAATATCTTGGATGAGGAAATTCTCCCCAAAAAGATTAGTCTACCCTCCAGTATAAGTATTTTGTAAAATAGGATCCAACTAAAGAGGTGAACTAAGGGATTTCAACAGGGTTTATAAAGCTGCATTGGGCCTGTTGATTAGTAACTCCTAAATATAGTAATAAGCTCTTTAAAGCTCTTACGTGAGGGTTTAGAGCAATAATAAGTGTGACAATGGCTATACCGAGATTTGATTGTAAGATGGTCATTCTATGCCAATTAGACATGGAGCCATATTTATAAGAGCCACAGTGGCCCATCTTGATTGACATTACACGGGTCCATAACATGCTTTGAACAAGTTCTATAAAGAGATCCCAAAATATAAGGGGGATACTGTTACTTATTTCCCCTTCATATGTTGTGATTCTAAGAAGAAATATTCAAGAATCACCCTTTGTGACTTGACATAAAATACATGCCTTGATAACCAAAACAAAAGCAAGTAAAAATACTCCTTTTAGATGAATTGAGAACCAAATTGCATGTGAGTATTAATAAAGGGGAAATAAGACAACTTTGGATTGGCTTTTAGAAGTGAATATGGGAGGTCAACTTTTGACATAAATGGATGAGCTTCATCCCCACAAACTTAAAGACAGTCAGTTGGCATAATCCCACTATAGTAGGACCTATAATTCCAAAATTGATTTTGAAGCAATTGAAAGACGAGTTCCTAAAGGCACATGGCACTAGAAATGAAAAATTAATCGAACTCTATATCTTTTGTACAAAGTTTAACAACATAAAAAATGTCATACCTTTCCAAATCATTGGTTTTGAGAGCCACCATCCTTACCACCCATTTGGTTTAGTTTTCCTTGTCCAACTTTTTGAGCGAAAACCTAAATTTGAATGGCGAAGGTTCTTAGAGAGTGCCCAATCCCTGAATTAGATTTTTGGGTCTCCAAACCTTGGATGGAAGGGAAACATATGTAATAGAAGTTTTTGGAGGAAGCTGGGGCCAATAATGTTGAGTTATATCCCACTAAAAACTTTAATGGGACAATCTATATCCCTAATAACAATGCCATTGTGGATGAAAAGACTATTAAGAGTCTCATCAAATGAAAAAAAAAAGTTCTTAACCTCTGATGAATTGGATACCATTGTTGGTGAAGGGTTTTGATGAAAATATAATTTGAGGATTGAGGGCTAGCTAAAGAGAAAAACGGATGATAAAAGGGAATGGAAAAGAAATAAACTTAAATATCTTATTCACATCAGTTGGGATGAAAAAATGAACCGAGTAGGTTGTAAGCCATGTCTTTACAAAAAGTTTCCATCCAAAAAGCAAACTTATGGAGAAGTGGGGAGACATTCAACACAATTGGTGATTCAATAATCCCAAAATTTTCTCTTGATTTGTTTTAGTGAAATAATGATAAAAAATAGCTCATAAATTAGATAGTGACTATCACAAGACAAGCCAAACACATTGTCCAGAAAAATAAAAAAGTTATAAAAAATTAAATCAACTATCCATTTTGGCAATTAAAATTCATCATTTGTATGGTTCGACACGTTTTATGAGATTTGGTGGGTCTACTGCCAATGAAAAATCATAAACTTTGAGGCTTAACTAGTTTAAGGATTTCAAACTCTGAAATTAATACACCACATTTGGTTCTAAGTTCGAAGTGGGTAGAAATCCAGAATTAACTAAAATTAGTTATATCCCATAATTATACTTGCCTAAAGTAAAAAATAATTCAATTGGTCCAGTTTGTAAAGAAAACCATGCACAAGCATTTGAAATAAAATACTTTCTTCCATTAACAACCAAAAAATATTCACAGAGGATGTAAGAACAAAAGAAAGAGGGAATCGACCTTTTCGAACTGTACAATAGTAAGTAAATGTATAAGTGACGTTCTTATGGAAAGTACTCCATAGTCATATAATTTCTTCTTGATTTGCATCCAAGTATGCAATCTATCTAGCCACTTTAAAAAATAATGGATGGTCCCTTCTCAACCTTTAAACAATGCCCTTTACATCTGTATGTCAGAACGAATGATTATTTCCTAAAATAAAGATCATTAAGGTTACGATATTCAAGAGTAACCTAATAAAGAAAGTAAACAAATGAGAACTCCTTTTAATCTGCCAAAACATAGTTAGCCTTTGTAAAAAAGTCTGCCTCGATGCCCATCCTATGATTAATGTCTTCAAAATCATCCTTATATTGCCTCAACCTCCTGACAAAAGCGGGATAAATCCCGAGGAAGAAAGAAATTTAGGCTTGGGGGATAGGGAGAACATCTTCGAAGTTTTGTATGGTCATAATGTCCCAAAGAAAATTATCCAAGGCATGACCCTTTAACAAAATCTAAGGAGAAAAGTGAGCAAAGTATTGGAGTAGGTCTAAGGCTCTGCCAGTATCATTAGCTGAAATAATTGGTGGAAGAGTTTATAGAAAATATTAAAAATATTTTGGATAAGGCTATCTAAATCCTTAAAGGGATTCCCTGATGGTCTCTAAGGAAAAGCAACCATTTATGAAAGGATAACATTGAAGAACCGAGTATCCATAATGCGCCTTTTGAACCCGAAAGTGTAAAAATGGGCCTCACCTAAAACATAAGAAGAATGAAGCTCATTACGTATGTGGTAATGAGTGACATGTATAAATTAATGATGGCGGCAATGAGTGTTCCCAAATCGGGGAGAATATCCCCAAGTAGCCAACATATTCATATAGTCACTCATATCCTTATTAAAAAAGTTATAAGGTTGAGCAGGCCGAGGCCAGGCATAAGCACTACGAGAATGAACGGTAAAAGTGGGAAAAAAACTTGAGCTTGACTATCAAGTGGAAAATGAGGATGACCAATAGATAGTTGAAATCCATAACCCATCCCATAAATGTTTTGCATCATAGGAAATCTCCACATATGACTAAAGTCATACATGAAAGAGGACTGCCACAGACTTCAGTAGGGATTGTACAACCTTCATTGGAGGAATAAGGGAGAATATAATTGGGTGCATACTTAAATCTCTCAATTGAGGCACTAAGGTCAAGGTCTATTATGTACCTAGGTATTTGATCATCTTCTTCAGCTGGAGAAAGCTGAACACCATATCAAATGATGCAGATATCAAAGCCATTATGAAAGGAGGGGGCAGAATATTCAAAGTAACCCCATTTTGGCCTCCTCTGGAAAAAACAAAAATTTCATCATCATAACGTCCAAGGGAGTATGTATCATCATCAGATGATCTAGAAGAGGGTGTAAGGGGACATTTAAATATAACCTTTTGCTACTTTGAGGATCCATGGATGAGAAAATAAGAAAGAAATAAAGAAAGAATAAGGAAACAAAGAAGATAATAAGCTCAAAGCTAGTTGTCAAAATAATGATTGATTAGAGCAATGCCAACATCTTATCCACAAGACACATCTTTATGCATAGGTAAAGATGATTGACATGGGATTATGGATTCGAGAAAATCAACAATCCACTAATTAATCTTATCCAAAAATTAATTCGTGCGGGGGTTATGTTTAAACCATATTAACACAAACGAATGGGTGTTGCCACGTAATATTTAAATCGACAAAAATAACCGAGTAATATTATAAAAATACAAATAATGGGAAACATTCATGTGTGACACTCGACACAAGTTGGAACATATTATTCAAAGTGGGAACTTTATACAATTCAAATTGGAGCGGTGGTACACCAAAGCGAAAAAAAAAACTTAAATGCGTGAGTACCACTTAGTAGTTATCACAACAGTTATGTTGCAAGGAAAAAAATACTATAAATAAGAAGTGAACCCAACAAAGAAGAGAGGAATTCCTCACTAAAAATGTATTTACATTATAGTTTTCCCCCTTTTCCTTTTCGTTTATTTTTCTTTATTTATTTACATTATTTCTTTCAATTCTGCAAGTAGATTGTTAGGTAGATGTAACTTTTTATTTCAAAGTTATTTAAAGTTTATTGCCTTTATGTTTATTATCATTTACTTTCATGTTTTACATTTCCTTAGTGTGATCCTTTATTTTACTCTCAACTAGGTTTCAACCTGCGTGATGCGTGAGCGTTTTTCAAATTTATTTGTATTACCTGATGCACTTATTTCTTAACAACAAATATTTTTGACACAATTCTTGATAAAAAAATGAAAAAAATAATGATTAATGGAAACAAATAAACAATTAAATTAAGACTGGAGAAAAATAAACATGAATTGGGCACTGAAAATGTTAAGGCCATTAAAAAATATATTTGTAGAGCTAAATGGATAAATTTGATACCACCTAGGTACCCGATGTATGTGAATTCTAGTTTGGAAAAATATCCTTCATATTAACAAATAATTGAGTATTTTAGATTGTTTGAAGCTGGAAGGCTTATTTCGGAAAGGCATTTTATATCAACGACGAATTATTTTAACCTAATAGAACTGTATGTATTACACCCCATTTATACATAACCACATTACACCCATAATGTATAACTAAACTAAGTATATTGTCAGCTCAGTGAGAAAATGAGTAAAAAATGTAAAGATTAATTGGCCGTTTTCTAGCAATTAGTACCAATAGTACCCATCATATTGAAACAATCCAACTTTATTATTAAATATAATTATAGAATTAACAAATAATCAAAGTATGATCACCACCTACGAAACGAACTTCATTAGCTCTACTATTACGTAACGTGTGGTCATATAATTCATGTTTTTGAGGTTTACAGCTTCTAAATCGAAGCTACAAATCACAATATTCCGACAATGAGCCAAACTTGTGCTCCATATCAGTTTAGATCCACTTATTCAATAAATGAAGTAAACCTTATTTAATTAACTTTTATAAATAACTACTAAAGCCGATAAAGAATTCATAATTAGAAGTTTTATATCGATAAATTACCCCATACTTAGTAATGTACATATATATATATATATATATATAGTATTGGCCTTTTACTATTCACCCATGCATATTATATTATTATTTTTTTAAAAAATTAACGATTGTTTAATTTTTTCTTCTTTTTATTTTTTTAAAGGTGTTTTTTTTTAATTTTAAAAAAGGGCGGGTTATTATGGGCTAGGTTTTATCACGATGCAAATTTATCACCGTGCCCTCGGCGCGCGCGCGCGCGCGCACACACACACACACACACATATATATAAAGTGCCCCTAACCTGCGCACCTAAGGGTTTTTTAAGCATTTTAGGGTACTCATGAAAAAAAATCAAATCAAAATGATTTAATTTGCTGTTATGGAAAAATGGGTCAATGTTTCACAACCAATTGAGCCATTTTTTTAAAATAGCAAAAGCAAATTATTTTTAATTTAATTTCTTTTCATGGTTACCTAAATTACTTAAAAGCCATACAAAATAAAAATCAACCTCAATTTTTTATATTTAAAAAAAAGATCTGGAGCATGCAGACCTATTTTAAGGTCTGTTGGTGAGAATCCTCATATATATATATATATATATATATATATATATATATATATATATATATATATATATATATATATATACATTTTATGTAAGTAGTCTTTTTTAGTCTCATAATTACACAATCAAGTCCTTTTTTCCAGTTTATCCAAAGAAAGAAATCCCATGTCGAGAGCCTCCTTTTTATTTATAAAGTTCATGTATGGTTACCTAATGGCATGGAAGAGCCACTCTAATAGGCCGTGGTCAACATACATAGAGTCGTCTTCTTGCTCAAGTGGAATAAGTTTCTTTAGGCTATAGACTACTTTTCGATAACTGTTATTTCAATACCAAAGGAATCTCAACCGCTAACCAAATTCCAAGAGTATAATATTGTATTGGTAAAATCCATGTTGTTTTTTCCTACAACAGCTGAACAACTACAACAAAGGCATGGTATAATTGTATTATCACTTGGGTTTTGTTTGCCTCTTTGACTTTTCCTATGAGATATATACACCCTCAAATACAAAACTAATCCGTCCTCATAAATTATAAGTTGCAACGAAATCCACACCCAACATATATAATATGATCTACTTGAGAGGTGTACAATATTCTTGGTAAATTAAACACATAAGAGAAAACTTTAGTCAAAAAATTAAAGAAGAACATATTAAAAGAAGTGTAAGAATTAGAAAAGATATGTTTAATTAAATTACAAAAAATTATAGTATAACAAACCAACATGTGTGAGAAAAATCTAATGATGAATAATTAGAAAACCACAATATTAAGAATCAATATTTGATATAATTTTAGTAGTCACAGATATTCTATGAAAATATGCAAATGAAATGTGACAACCCGGTATCCGAAATAAGGGGTGGCTAGCCCGATACTCTAATAATACAGGAATCATAGATGAAATCATTCTCAACATCGTGACAACATAAAGAGTATACGGGATAACCACACAACATTTAAGAAAAAGGGTTGCCAAAAAAATTTATTTTGTAAATTAAAGAAAGCATTGTCGACAACCCATAATAGAAAAGAAGGTGGGAACCCCAAAAGTACATATATAACAACAACAACAATATGCAATAAAAAGTACTGAATATAATGTCGGCCAACAGAGTCTCATATAATGAATATCAAGTTCCATTAGTTACATATTGCATCCATTATACAATTACAACAGTTGGGCCACACGCCCGAATAAAGACCCGAGCATAACTAGAAGACAATAATGAATGCGTCTACACAAAATATCCCGTGATATCCGCAAAATGTCACGGATCCTCAAAAGACACTGGAATGGGGGTCATTACGGGAGACCTTGCGGTGGATCACCTGAACGAACATAATATATATATGCACAACAAGAAAGAAGAACGGGTCAGGGCCCAGTTTTATGTGATCACCAGATAAATGACAAGTATGACAATAATGAACAGTGAATCATGGATGATAAAAATGATAGTATAACATGGTGACGTCATAAAATGAACTAATACAATTAAATGATTATAAATCAAAGCCAATTATATACGAGTATATGAATAAACTTAAGCCTTTTTCATCTTTCGCCATTTTCATTATTATCTTTCCATTCCTTATCAGGAATACAAATTCTATCATGTGCTCTTTTTGGCACGTATCTCAATTGTATGCTCTTTGTGGCATGTACTTTGCTCTTTATGGAAATTTCGTTATGCTGTTTATGGCATTAATATCCATCAAGTACCACTTGATATCAAAATAGTTATAAGTATACATATATAACGATTCTAGGATCTCCCGTCCGGGTTTCCCCACTGTGCGCGCCCCTAAATAACCATCATCTTCCAGGGCCTACCATTAAGACAACCTGGGATCCTATCGAAATGTCGGGAAGAGGCCATATGCCTGCGGGGTAGTCATAGCCACACCCGAAATTACCTACCCATCGCAGAAAATATAAAACAAGCGCTCATACGGCCTAGGACTATATCCACCCTGCATTCATTAGTCAGGGGGCTTCACCTTACGCGCGAACTTCCCTTAAGATGGTATTTAGAGAAGGTGTGTTCCAACCATTTTATTAGTTATCATGACATGATTTAGTAAATTACCATTTACTTTATCCAATTACATTTTATCAAATGCGTTATGGTTATCCGAAACTATACGTTTTTCGCATCGTCTTAACAACCTCGAGGAATGTTTAAACTCCTAAGTTATTTTCCAAAGTCTCCTTTTAGGCTTCATAATAAACCATCATACCTCAAATTAACTTCTAAAGTTTCCATATACACCTTAGTAATCCCTTAGACTCCTACTAGTTATAAAGGAAAGTAATGCATGAACATCAATTCGCACACCCTCGAAATGATCCCCATATATCCCAATTCTAATCTAGGGTAGCAAACTAACTCACCTAGAACTCTAGGACTCTAAGTTGACTTCATACAAGAAGGTTCCTAAGTCCTAAGACTAGAGAAAAGGGGTTAACAAATGAAAAAAGAAAATAAATTAAAAATGCAGGATTTTCGAATCGATTAGGCCTAGCCGAATCGATTCGGCCAGGAAATATGAGATTCTGCATAATTGCCGAATCGATTCGGTCAGGGAAATTCTGCATAAATGCTGAATCGATTCGGACTAGGCCAAATCAATTCGGTTCACCTAATCCTAGAAACTGTCCCTGGGAGAATCGATTCGGCCAGGCCGAATCGATTCGGCCCTGCGAATTTCGCCAATTTTGGCTATGGAGTCTTGGACTCCAAATTTACCCCAACTCAAAACCATTCAAACCAAACTCATTTATTGTCACCAACACATCATAAATACTACTAACTACTACCATAACCATCAATAATCATCCAAATCATTCTTTAATGATCAAGACCCTCAAATACTCAAAAACCCTAAAATAGTTAAACCATGATCAATACACCATTATCACAACTAATCATTTATCTTAAACCACATATAGCAAGTAGAAAACTTGCCTCAATCTAGAAAATGCAGATTTTCCTTTATGTAGTAGCAAGAATCCCCCTGCAATCTTCAATCTCTTCTCCTTTCTCTACTCTTTATCTAGTTCTCTCTTTCTCTCTAGGTTTAGGAATATAATTAGGGGAAAATAGGAGACTTAATCAAGGCATAAATCGTGTCTTTAGTTTACAATTTACAACTTAAGTGGTAAACACCACATTAAATGGTTCGCAACTACATATATATATGTTAAAACCAGTCAAAAGTGCCCAAAATCTCAAAATACAATATGGCACATATTTTGACTATCTCGCACATTCCGAAACCAACTACGACCTCCAAATTATCATTTGGGCGTTTTATGATTCACTTTAAGTTCCGGTTCCATTTTAAACCATAGGGTCATTTTAAATCTTATGACACTATAAATTCAACATGAGGATGTTTACATACTCATACAGTAAATATACAACAAGCTAGTAAATATTAATTTTTCTTCCTTAAATTAATACTTACTCCATATTTCAACTTCTTATATATATGTACCTCACATAGTAAGTAAATATAAAATAGGTTCTCGTAAGCGAGGATTGTTACATGAAATTAGAGAAAAAACACCTCATTTTCAACTGAATTCAATATATTTATTTCTGAAATCTTAAATCCAATTCAATCTTACCAAACGAAAAAATGTTTAGGCATAAACCATGAAAAATATTAAAATAATGCTAATCCAATGAAATTTATTTTTTATTACCAACGGATTCCAACATGATAATCAAAATCTAATATAAAACATATGTAAAATGTTTATATAGAATAATTAAATTAAATTGACCCACCTAACAACAACTTGCCTCTAATGAATAAAAGTTAAAATTTTTCACAATTCTGCTTCAGATCCAAAAATACAAGAATGTCAAGAATATTGAGGGAATAACATAGTCAATATATGCTATTAGTTCATTATCATATTCAATCACTCGAGTTGGAAAAATCAATGCATCAATTGATTCATCAAGTGCTTGGATTTATAATTCCATCTTCTGTTTTTTTTTTAATTATTGAATCTCAAATGGTGGCTGAATTTTTTTGTACGAAAGATCAAACAATAAAAAATGATCCAGCTACTGAATGATAAAGGAATATAAAAAAGGGAGACTAAAAAGACAAAAAATATTAAGAGAGTAACAAGAATAATAGGGTAATCATCATGGAGGGGGAGAGAGAGAGAGAGAGAGAGAGAGAGAGAGAGAGAGAGCGAGTTAGGAATCTTTATGCGTATTTGTAACCTTTTATTTGTGTTGTGGATTTTTTTTCTTTTGAGGTTTAGATAACCACAAACGGGGTTTCCCTCTACGGAGGCTTTCCCAGTATAAATCTTATATTCAGACTCTTGCATGCTTGAAAAATAATCTTTAGATTCATGTATGTCTATAACATCACCTTTTTCGCCAATAAAAAAATGAGAAACAAATTGTTAATAAAAGATAAATCACTTTCTCTATTTAAATCCTACTTAGGGTTTTGTCATATAAATTTGTAGACATCTTGTGTAATTTGGCTAAAGAATTATATGTATCATTCAACTTATCTTAAGTTTGATGGGGTTATTCAGTCGAGAAGTTGGAATATATCGAGTTGAGGGGATTTGATTTTTCATTGTATGTAAGGAAAATGATTTAACTAGTCTTAATTAATGTCTGGACGCATGTTTAATTTAATTTTATAGGAAAATATGAGATTAATGAAGCTTAAAACATATATGTACGTGTAATATGAAAATTGAGAACTTATGAAAAAGTATATATTTCGACTGAGCACTTAACAATTATGCTAAGGTTTTACTATGGTCATGATCATGGCCTTATGTTTGTCGTTTTTAACTATTAATGAGTGATTGGTGGCTTAAATCACAACATAGACTCCTTCAAGAAAATCCAGGGTGTGAAGATGGGTTTAATATTATAGTAAGGGCTTATAGATAAATACCTTGCTTAGAGATAAACCTCCCAATTAAGAGATTAAATGAGAAACTATAGAATGATTCATAAAAAAATTATTGACATAAAAAAGGAGTGTGAGGAGTCAACGAAGCTGATTTATGATCAAGGCGGAGTGGAGCTTAATCGAAGATTGAGGAAGACTTGGAGAGGAAACTAGCCATAGAACCATGAATTTTGTTTATTTCATTATGAAATTGTAAGTTATGTTGTAATGTTATTAAGGTTACTCGGTACTAGCGATGGACCAGGTCTGGAAGGATTTGGGAGAAATTTAATTCTCCATCGAGCAACCTCAGTTGGAAATCTTTGAGGGAAGTGGTTTGGAGGATTGAGGAGCAAGACAACATTAAGACATGACTTATCCATTTTTGATACACCAGGTAAAACACCCATCTTTCCCCGAGAGAGCATATTTTAGCAACCTTGATCTACCAATTCTAAGTTTACTCTGCCATAGAGTGTTGTGTCCAAAACTAGATATAATTTCCTAAAAGATCTGAGTTACATTATATAATACCTAATACAATTTAAATCTAGACTTGTCTCAAGCAATGATGGTTTGGTGAGCAAGGGTTTGGTTCGGCGCGGACACATTTTGGCGCCGCCTGACATAACATATGGTCACTCGAAATGTCAGTCAACATTTAATTCATTGGACATGTTGAGTATGGTGGGTTGATAAAATATTTAATGAACCCGAGTTCCCTCGGGTATATTGTGACCCTATATATACCCTTTTCTTCCATTTGAGAAACCACGTGAACTTTGAGCCAAAAGATCACTTTGAGAGAGATTTTGTAAACCAGAGATTTTATTCCTTCACCATTGTTGATACCAAAATTAATATGCTGATGTGAACGAATCATACGAAGACACTTGTCAATCTACGTGGCACAATAACAACGAGGAAGGTCATTTCCCCGACCAACTCATAGTCTCTCCGAGCAACGAGGATACACCGAGGAACGTCAGCACTCCGAGGTACTATAACGCTCCGAGGAACTCCTGAGCAACGAGCAACTAAGGCGGTCCGAGCTGCATCTCGGTCGTATCATTAATTGCCAGATAATCAACAGTTCAACTATTCATTGAATGTTCATCATCTTGACACACGCACTGCATTAAATGTATTACCCTTTCATATGTATATCATTTAATGTATCAACCCTTTCATGTACAGCCTAATGGCTATAAATACCTTGTATCACCCTCATTCAAAGGGACCGGAATTTCTTGAGAGAACTTGTAATCGAGAATTCCCAAACACTCAGCAATAACATAACAGTGGACGTAGGCCATTTACATAAGGCTGAACCACTTTAAAAATATTCTGTCTTATTTATTTATCTGTGATTAAATTATTAGAGTAATCTAGTTTTTTACATCAACAACCATTAATGATTTTTTACCATTCTTACCAAGAAACTAAGCTTTCATTGAGCCTTTAACCATTTATTTCCTTAATCTTTGGTGTTTGAGCTACCTAAGTGAGATGTATCCACAGTGCTTGCTTTTTTCCTCCCTTTAACTAGTTTCTTTTGAGGTTCATTTATCGTCAAATACTTGTATTGATTATATGTTGTTAATTTATACAGGTGAATTCATTCTTTGTCATTTGAGAGTGCAATCACTATTTATTCATTGCCATTAATATGGGTTACACGTTCATTTATCTTTAAACACCATAGCTCAATTATAATTTATTTTAACCTCTCTTAAATGATATTAGTATGTGAGATAATATTAAATTGAAAAACTAATTTAGGGATATTATGTTTCTAGATTGTATATAAGATAGTATACATAGATTGACTAGAGTTACTACATGATATAACACCTTGAGTATTGTTATCTACGCCTTATAAATATGTCACCATTTATCATTAGAGAAGCATAATGCATGATACCATCATTTGTTATAATAATATAGTGAGTGGATATTTATAAGAAAAGGGATTTTCAGTAAATTATCATTTACAACTATCTTTCTATATGTTTTGTTATTTCCTAGTTTAAATGTGTTTTTTTTATGTTTAAGCCAAATGCTTATAATTGATAGGTGTTGTTCAATGTATTTTTTTTCTTTCAATAGTTTAATTGTGCATATGTAAAATAACTTTTATGTAACAATTATTGTAAAATAACTATGTGAATTCATAACTATATAATAATTATAAAATATATTTTGAAAGATACAAACACTGGTTATTTCTATATCCTTTATTTCCCTTCTCTCTACTATCCTCACGACCATTATTTCATCTATTTACGAATACATTTAATGAAATTAATCTCCCCGACTCTTTATTCGTGCCTCCTCACCCATTTATTCATTATCATCACCTCATCTCCATTCCATCTCCAATAAAATTAATTATACAGAGAATCCGATATTAAGTCCCACAAAGATGTCCCTCTATCCCTCAAACAACATCTCTCTCTCTCTCTCTCTCTCTCTCTCTCTCTCTCTCTCGACTTTTATAAAATTATAGTTGTGGACTCTCATCTTCTAAAAATTAGTTCTTTATCAATAAATGAAGTATAGATTCAATTCCATTACGATAAAGAATTGACTGAATTCTTCATTAATTCCTCTTGTCCATCCAAAACCCTCTTATAATTTACATTTCTCAGCAAAGTCGTCGTTCTTAGATGATACAAATCATTGGGATTACAATTTGGACGTCATGATCGGTGGAGGTATCAGAGATTGCGAGACTTGCCGATACAGATGTAATACAAGACGACAACGAGATAAATGAGTTTTCAAAGTGAGCACTACAGAAGTGAAAGAAGAGGAAGATGATTAAGAAAAGAACCCAGATTGGTTTGATGGAAGATGGGTGCATTTTTATAATTCAATTATGAGGATTTTGACTAGTTTTTTTTTTAACTTCCGATTTTTTCAATTTTCGATATGATTTTTTTCGAATTTGGAATGAAATTTTAGTTTTCGATTTCGATTTTCTAGAAAAAAATTGGATCGAAAATAATTATGAATGCCCGATTTATTGATTTTTCCGATCCGATTTTTTCGAAACTATGCCGATCCGATTTTTTTTTGAAATTATTTCCATTTTTTCAGAATTATTTTTTGATTTCTGGTTATTCTGATTTTTTTTCGATTTTTTGGACTTTTCCCATATCCCACATCGGTTAGGAGAGGGAGAGAGCCCCAAAGTGTGATCTATAAAAGGAGAGTATCCTCCTAACTTCTACACAAATGAAAAAATTGGTTCAAATCCTCATGTATTTACATGTTGGGTTAAACCCTTTTCTTTGTTTATTTAAAATGAGAATTTCGAGTAATCGAAAATTCAAAATTTATTTTTTTAAAATTTTGGAATTTTCAAACTTTTTGGATTTTCAATATAACTTGTGAATTTTCAATATTTTCCGATTTTTCTAAATTCATATATTTTTTTTAATTTTTTGAAAAAATCGGATCGAAAATCGAAATAATTATTTTTTTCGAAAAAAATCAAATTTTTTTTGAAGAGGCATTTTTCGATCCGATCCGATCCGGCTGAAACATAATCCTAGCCTTGACTACTGAGCAAGTATGAGTTTTCTGAGAAATTGAGATTTTTTTAATATTTGTGTAATTCAATTATTCCCATACTTTTTTTTATAAGATTGTTAAAGATATTATAAAATCTTTTTTTTAATGTTTGGATGTAAGGACATGTATGAAATATATGGTTCATTCTTATAACTTATAACATGAAATTACAATTTCCAGAAAAGTCAAACTTTTAAGCACTTTTTCCTCAATCTAAATATTCCAATTTCATTAAACTATGTAAGTATTTTGAGTAGTCGAGGGGAATCAAGTGAACACTGAAGTGCCACTACAATACTAAAATTCAAATTGATTCGTCCTTCCATTCGACCCTCTTTAGTTGTCTATCACCAGTAATTCTGATAGAAAATATTCACAATAACATCATTTCAATGGTTTTTATAATAATGAAATACTTTATCACCATTCCACGATTTTAATTTGATTTTTTTTTGTAATTTTTTATTCCTAAAACTTGCACACAATTTAATCATTTCTCATTTATTAATAGTTAAAATAATTTATAATTTAATCTAATGTTTTTGTCCAAATATATATTACAGCACAATTATAACACGCATGCGCATCCTTCAAGGATACAAGTTTTAAGTCTCGGTGTCATTAGCTGGAGAAGCCACAAATGGAACCGAAATCCAACTTTAACCATTTGGTGAGTGGAAAACCCTAACATGAATTAATAACTAAACCAAAATGCACTCAACATTCAATCCTAAGTCAAGGTTTGATATACTTTTTTTTATTTTAATTAACACATATGTCTTTTATGTGAGGTTGAGACTTTTGACTTTAACTAACTTACAAATATTTATTTTCCTTTTGCTACATATTTGTGTTGGAAAATTGGACTATTTATTAAGTTGTCCAGATTTTCTGGACAGAATTTTGAGCAACTTTGAGCTCAAATTTAGGTGGTATCCAAACTACGATAATTGTGGGAAAATATACAAACGCGTTCTCCTCCACAAGGAGATTAACGTATTATATTCACATGTCAAATTTTATTAAGTTATGAATGATAAATATGTCCCCAAAGTGACTCACAAAGCAATGAAAGTTAATGTAGTGGGTATGTTTTAACTCTTGTCCCACATTGGAAGAGTAGTGGAAAAATGATGAGTTAATAAAACCCAAATGATGGACCAAGGCTTGGATGCCTTGGGGTATCCCAACTCTTTGAAGGGGAGATGATCTAAGCTATGCACGAGTTAACTTTCGATCAAAAGTCCACACGCGTGCGTCCGTCCGTCCGGTCGGCTGGCCGGCTTTCGCTTGGGCTTGTAAAAATCTTTAATTATTAATTAATTACGAAATTAATTAATTAATTAATTAATAAACTGTTGGCAGTTATTGCCAACAGTTAATTCGCTCCTCCAATTCCTTCCATTTCCATACCAAAAGTGCTGTCATTCTGTTCCAGAAAATTCTTTTTTCTATATATCATCTGTTGCATTGTTGTTGAGTATAACACACAGAATTTGAGTTCGTTGTAATTAATTATTGTCGTGCTACATAATTAATTGGAAAAAATCCGTTCTATCTTGGGAGACAATATTCATCAACCTCGGAGCACATTGGAGGGAATAATTTGTTATAAGGATACTGTGAGATTCATAGGGCTCGGATTATCTTTCTATTTTTATTATTGTTTCTGCAAATTCAAGTAAGTTTTTATTTTCTGTAATTTCATTTTATTTCTGTAATTAGATTATAATTCGTAATTCTGTACTTTTGTATTTATTAAACAGTGGACATAACAATCTTAAGACAAATTATTTTGTTCTACTATTTTGTAGTGTACATAATTTTTTTTTAATTACAGAAATTTATTTGTTGAAAATAAATCTGTTTTGACAGAAAAATTGAATTAATTTATTGCTTTATTGTAGAAATTAATAAAACAGTTTTTGGTAAAGAAATTAATTTCTATACTGTTCTTATATTCTGTTTTAGAAAATAAAATTTTATTTGTGAATTTTGTTAAAATCTGTTTATGTTAATATTTTTAATTTTTTAAATTTTAATTCTGTTTTGTACGGAATTCCTTTTAGTATTAAAAATTAGTGTGACACAAATTTTTATTTAGTATAAACTTCTGTTTATATTATAGTTTAATTCTGAATATTATTTGGAATTCTTTTGGAATTCATTTATTGTGAATTATATTTGGAGGAAATTGGTACACATAATTTTGTATTCTGTTTTTGATTAATTCATTATATATGAATTTTATCATTGATAAAAATTCTGTTTTTGTACCAGAAATGGAATCACAAAGTACGAGCACTACTCCTACTAAACTGATTGTCACCAACACAAATGTGAATGCACCCGTATCTATGCCACATGGGGAGAAACTGAAAAAGTTCATTGCAACTGACTTCAAACGTTGGCTAGGACAAATATACTTCTATCTCACTACCTGCCAACTGGGTAGGTTTGTATATGAAGATTGCCCCTCTATTTAAGAGGGAGATGACTCTGAAAAGGTTGCTGCTGTCGATGCTTGGAAGCATTCGGACTACCAATGCCGGAATTATATTCTGGCCTACTTGGACAGGACATTGTACCATGTCTACTGCATGATCAAAACATCCAAGGAATTATGGAATTCTTTGGAAAAGAAGTATAAAACTGAAGATACTAAGATGAAGAAATTTATCGTCGGGCGTTTTCTGGACTTCAAAATGGTTGATTCTAAATCTGTGATCTCGCAAGTGCAAGAACTCCAAGTGATCCTCCACGACATTCATGCTGAAGGAATGTCACTTAGTGAAACCTTCCAAGTTGCTGCAATTGTTGAAAAGTTGCCACCATCTTGGACTTTATTCAAAAATTATCTTAAGCACAAGCGAAAGGAGATGAATGTGGAGGAGTTGGTGGTCAGGCTGAGAATCGAAGAAGATAACCGCGAGTCTCAAAAGAAAAGTGGGAAGAATCCGATGGAAACGAAGGTCCATGTCGTTGACGATCCTAAGAAGAACAAATGAAAGTAAGATGGGGAAGGCACTTCCAAACATAACAAGAAAAAGTTCAAAGGAAAATGTTACAATTGTGGTAAACCTAGACATCTCTCAAGCGAGTGTCGTAAGCCTAAGAAGCAAAATAAAAATAACCCTCAAGCAAATGTAACTGAGGGTGAGAATATCGCCAATGATTTGGTGGATATGAATCTTTCTGCCGTGGTCTCTGAATGTAACTTGGTTGGAAATACCAAGGAATGGTGGGTGGACACTGGAGCCACATGACACATTTGTGCAAACAAATGGATATTCTCCACCTATAAGCCTTTGGAAAATGAGGAGAACCTTTTTATGGGAAATTCTTCCACTTCTAAGGTGGTGGGACAAGGAAAGATTTCTTTAAAAATGACTTCTGGAAAGGAACTTACTCTCAACAATGTTCTTCACGTGCCTTATATCCTAAAGATTTTGATTTCTGGATCTCTCCAGACTAAAAATGGTTTCAATCTTGTGTTTGTGTCTGATCGCTTTGTGTTGTCTAAAAATGACATGTATGTAGGAAAGGTCTTCCTAAATGAGGGGCTCTTTAAACTAAATGTTCTTACTGTAACCCCAAAAACATCTATTTCAATGAATGAAATTGCTAGTTCTTCTTACTTGATTGAGTCATCTAATATTTGGCATGCTAGATTAGGACATGTTAATTTTGATACATTGCGTAGATTAATTAACTTGGAATTTTTGCCAAAATTTAATATTGATAAAAATCATAAATGTGAAATTTGTGTGAAATCTAAATTAGCTAGATTACCTTTCCATTCTATTGAAAGGATAACTAAACCTTTAGATTTAATTCACACCGATATTTGTGATTTAAAATTTGTAAACTAGAGGTGGAAAAAAGTATTTTATTACTTTTATTGACGATTGCACAAAATATTGTTATGTATATTTGTTACATAGAAAAGATGAGGCTATTAATGCATTTAAACAATATAAGAATGAAGTTGAGAATCAATTAAGCAAAATGATAAAGGCTATTAGGAGTGATAGAGGAGATGAATATGAATATCCATTTGAGGAATTTTGTTCTGAAAATGGGATTATTCATCAAACAACCTCTCCTTATTCTCCTCAATCGAATGGTGTTGCTGAATTCAAAAACCGTACTTTGAAAGAAATGATGAACTCAATGTTATTAAGTTCAGGAGCTCCACAAAATTTGTGTGGGGAAGCCTTACTTTCTGCTAATTACATTCTCAATAAAGTACCTCACAAAAAGACTCACAAGACACCTTTTGAATTATGGAAATCCTATAAATATTTACGAGTGTGGGGGTGCTTAGCCAAAGTGATGGTTCCTAAACCTAAAAAGGTAAGAATAGGACCAAAAATCGTGGATTGTGTATTCATCGGTTATGCTACTAATAGCAGTGCATATCGATTTCTAGTTTATAAATATGAGATTTTGGATATTCATGTAAATACGGTTATTGAGTCGAGGGACGCTTCATTTTTTGAAAATGAATTCCCGTATAGCATGACCCGAGAATCTGGTCCTTCTAAAAGGACAAATCAATCTACTACAAGTGGTACTCATCAACCTATTGAATCAATAGAGGATGAACCAAGACGTAGTAAAAGAGAAAAAACCTCGACTTCTTTCGGTCCGGATTTTCTAACATATTTGCTAGAAATTGAACCTCAATCGTATAAAGAAGCTATATCCTTACCTGATGCTTCCAATTGGAAAGAAGCAATTAATAGTGAAATTGAATCCATATTACAAAATCATACATGGAAACTAGTGGATCTTCCACCAGGTTCAAAACCGTTAGGTTATAAATGGATCTTCAAAAAGAAATTGAAGGCCGATGGATCAATCGATAAATATAAAGCTAGACTTGTAGCTAAAGGATATAGGCAAAAGGAAGGGTTGGATTACTTCAACACGTATTCACCGGTAACAAGAATAACGTCCATTCGGATGTTAATAGCAATAGCTGCTATTAATGGACTTGAAATACATCAAATGGATGTAAAAACTGCATTCTTAAACGGTGAACTAGACGAGGAAATTTATATGGAGCAACCTGAAGGGTTCAAGTCTCCCGGACAAGAAGGAAAACTATGTAAGCTTGTTAAATCACTATATGGATTAAAATAAGCACCTAAGCAATGGCATGAAAAATTTGATAATGCAATGTTATCAAATGGTTTCAAAATTAATGAATGTGATAAATGTGTTTACTTTAAAAACATTCAAAATGGATATGTCATTGTATGCCTCTATGTTGATGATATGCTTATCATGGGTAGTAACATGGAAATTGTCAAAACTACAAAACAAATGTTGAGTAGTAGATTTGACATGAAAGATTTGGCAATGGCCGATGTTATATTAGGAATTAAAATTTCTAGAACACCGGATGGACTTATATTATCTCAATCTCATTACATAGAGAAAGTACTTGAAAAATTCAAGAAGTATGATATTAGTCCTACCAAGACACCTGTAGATGTAAATTTACATCTAACAAGAAATAATGGTGAAAGCACATCTCAACTAGAATATTCTCGTATTATCAGCTGTTTAATGTATATCATGAACTGTACGTGATCGGACATAGCATACTCAATAAGTAAGCTAAGTCGATTTTGGAGTAATCCAGGAAGAGATCATTGGAAATCAATATTGAGAGTTTTGGGTTATTTAAAATATACTCAAAACTATGGATTGCACTACTCAAAATTTCCAGCTGTTCTTGAAGGACATTTCGATGTAAATTGGATATCTGATACAAAAGACTCTAAGTCTACGATTGGGTATGTGTTTACCCTGGGAGGTGCAACCCTATCTTGGAAATTCTCAAAACAAACGTGCATTGCTAGATCGACAATGGAATCTGAATTCATTGCACTAGACAAAGCTGGAGAAGAAGCTGAATGGCTTCGAAATTTCTTAGAGGATGTTCCAAATTGGTCTAAACCTGTGCCCGCAATATGTATACATTGTGATAGCCAATCAACGATTGGAAGGGCACAAAATCACATGTATAACAGAAAGTCACGACATATTCGTCGTTGACACAATACCGTTAGATAACTTCTCTCAAATGGAATTATCTCAATTGACTATGTAAAGTCAAAAGATAATATATCGGATCCACTAACGAAAGGTTTAAATCGAGAGCAAGTTGAAAGATCATCGAGAGGAATGGGTCTAAAGCCTATAAATAAATAAGAATCAATATAGTGGCAACCCAACCTACCTGACTGGAGATCCCAAGATCTTGGTTCAATGGGCAAACCGAACTACATTGTATTCAGTAAGCACTGGAGGAGATTAAATCCTATCCATTCCAAAGATAAGACAGTGCATATCTGCCGCGAAATTAGGATAAGTTATGCTTTTAATGACATTTATATCTTAGTACATCTAAGTGGGGTATTGCAGGATACTCTTTATGGAAGTCACCTACGTGAGTAAGAAGGGGGCCACTTCTATGAGAATAATGAAAGGCATATTCTGTAAAATACTCACGGAACCAAGTGGTGTTCATGGCCAAAATGAACACAAACGTGAGAACTAACTGTGTTGAAGAATTATTGTGTGAATACTATTGTCTAGGTTTACAAAAATGGTTGACGATTCAAGGACGTGAAGTCTACTGATTAACCAAGTAAATCCGATAGTATATCACTAAGGAAAGTTCAAGGCCACTAGGCTACTTCTCCCGATGCAATAAATCTTCAGTTTTACTCAACATGTGTCTG
The DNA here is from genome assembly GCA_949130495.1 of Sambucus nigra. Lineage (NCBI taxonomy): Eukaryota > Viridiplantae > Streptophyta > Magnoliopsida > Dipsacales > Adoxaceae > Sambucus > Sambucus nigra. Next base: position 128,195,154 of record OX422223.1, read on the forward strand.
CATCTGCATTGCATCTGTTCTGTTTTATTTATAGCGATATATCATTCATGTGGGGGATTGTTGGAAAATTGGACTATTTATTAAGCTGTCTAGATTTTCTGGACAGAATTTTGAGCAACTTTGAGCTCAAATTTAGGTGGGACCCACACTACGATAATTGTGGAAAAATATATGAACGCGTTCTCCTCCGCAAGGAGATTAACGTAGTATATTCACATGTCCAATTTCATTAAGTTATGAATGATAAATATGTCCCCAAAGTGACGCACAAAGCAATGAAAGTTAATGTAGTGGGTATGTTTTAACTCTTATCCCACATTGGAAGAGTAGTGGGAAATTGATGAATTAATAAAACCCAAATGATGGACTAAGTCTTGGATGCCTTGGGGTATCCCAACTCTTTGAAGGGGATATGACCTAAGCTATGCACGGGTTGACTTTTGGTCAAAAGTCCACACGCGCGCGCGCGCGTCTGTCCGTCTGGTCGGCTCGGCTCGGCTCGGTTCGATTCGACTCGTGCTTGGGCTTGGGCTTATAAAAATATCCAACATTTTTTGGCCGAATTACTTTAACTTTCTTGGCTTTAATTATTAATTAATTATGAAATTAATTAATTAATTAATAAACTGTTGGCAGTTATTGCCAACAGTTAATTTCGTTTAACTGTTTTTTGTCAGTTATTGTTACTTTGCTATAAATACAGATGCCTCCCTCCGTTTTTAAAACAATAAAAAATTTCCCTCCTCCAATTCCTTCCATTTCCATACCAAAAGTGTTGTCATTCTGTTCCAGAAAATTCTTTTTTCTACATATCATCTGTTGCATTGTTGTTGAGTATAACACACAGAATTTGAGTTCATTGTAACTAATTATTGTTGTGCTACATAATTAATTGGAAAGATCCGTTTTATCTTGGGAGACAATATTCATCAACCTCGGAGCACATTGGAGGGAATAATTTGTCTTAAGGACACTGTGAGATTCACAAGGCTCGGATTATCTTTCTATTTTTATTATTGTTTCTGCAAATTCAAGTAAGTTTTTATTTTGTGTAATTTCGTTTTATTTCTGTAATTAGATTATAATTCGTAATTCTGTACTTTTGTATTTATTAAATAGTGGACATAACAATTTGGTCATTTTTTCCCCTTTCTTTATGATTGCATTAATGCAATTTATGATTGAAACACCTAACTATGCTAATGCATCCAAAGTTTTTCATACTGATTTTCTGAAAGTTGTAAAGAATAATTGATTTGGAGTTTTTTTTATTACAACATAGGAGATTGAACTATGATGCAAAAATGAGTCTTTTGTCACAAACAAGTCTGAATAGGTTAATTTTATTGTTTCAAGTGATGTCGCTTTTAAAAATTATATCTTCTCAAATTAGCATTACTCTTATTATAATGACTGTTGTTATATATATTTTTGGGTTAATTACACTTAAGCCTGTGAACTTTGCCCCTCACTATTTTACCATTCGAACTTTTGGTTTCTGTACTTAACCCCCTTAACTTCGTACACGACTGCAAATTGTCCCCTATCGTCCAACTCCGTTATTTTTTACGAAAAATTTTAGTCATGTGTATTGCACGACTTTGTAAAGGGTATTATTCTCCCCCCTCTCTCTCAATTTTATTTATTTTTCTTTCCTCTCTCTCTCTCTCTCTCTCTTAGCCATAGAGAGTTTCCCCCAACCCCCACCTTGCCCGGATACCCTTCCCCTACTTATGCCCACTCCCTTCACTGCCACTCCTGCCTACCCCCACCCCTCCCTGCTAACCCTACCGCTGCTTACCCCACTTCCCCCTGCTCCCCTCGACCCCACCCACCTCTATATCCTCTCCCATCTCTCTTTACACACACACACGGATTTATATTTGGTTGGATTTGAAAAGGTATTGGTTGGGGTTAGATCTTAGATTTGTAAAGATTTGTAAACATTTTGGTTGGATTTGAATCTTACATTTTCAAAGGTTTTGGATGTGTAAAGGTAATTTTTTTTTCTCTTCATATTTTCAGTTTTTTTGTTTAAAAGAAATTGATTTTTTATGTATTTATTTTGTTTTTTCTCTTTTCATTAGAATTTTGCTTTTTTTTTAATGAAAAATTGTTTTTATGCAAATTTTCTATAAATATTTTTTTGTTTTTATTATTTTCTAGATTTTACGCTTTTTCTTTAAAATAGTTTTTCGTTTTATGTTTTTATGTGTTTTTCTGTTTTTTATCCTTTTATTAGGAATTTGTTTTTTATTGGAAATATGTTCTTATGCTAATTTTCCACAAATATTTTTTTCTATTTTTTTTATTTTCTCGATTTTCTATTTTTTCCTTAAAATATTTTTTCTCTTCTATGTATTTTTTATCCTATTATTAAATTTTTTTTATTGAAAATATATTTTCATGCAAATTTTTTGTGAATAATTTTCTTTTTATTGAATATTTTTATTTTTAATGTATTTTCTAGATTTTTATTTTTTAAAATATTTTTTTATATTTTCAATCTTTTTGTACTTATTGAATATTTTTTTTGTTTTTATTAGAAATTTGGTTTTTTTTATTGGAAATCTATTTTGTAATTAGAAATATGTTTTTTGCAATATTTTTACAAAATGTTTAGAATATTTATTCAATTTTTTTTGCAGATTTTTTTTGAATTATTTTCTTCTTCTTCTGTTTTTAATGTATTTTCCATATTTTTATTTAGTATTTTGTATTTAATATTTTTTAATGTATTTTTCTGATTTTTTTTGTAATTATTGAATATTTTTAGTGTTTTTTTATTGGAAATTTGTTATTTATTTATTGAAAATCTATTTTGTTATTGGAAATCATTTTTTTCCAATTTTTTAACGACATTTTCTAGATTTGTTAAGTAGATTATTATAACAACCCCCATTCTCTCACATAAAGGTTGACTAGGCTCAATACATCGAAGATGGCGCTTATTAACAATTTATACCATTCTCAATACTGAAGGAATAAAAATTTCTTTTTTTTATATGAAAATCCCAATGAATAAAAACATATGAATAAAATTGATTTAATGCATGAATAATAAAAACTGAATCATCATACAATGTTCATAATGTAAAGCTAAGTACAACTATTATAAACAAACACCTGGGCTTATGCCTGCACAAACCCTGGTATGAAATAAAATGACAAATTACTGAAGTACAACCTGTACTAGAATCAATGGAGCGAAATTCACTACGTCTAATGTAACTGCAAGTCTTATCCATCGTCAATCCAGTTATCCTTGTCATTAAGAATACCTGGGGGGAGAACATTTATAATTTAGGTCAGAAGCCTAGAGTTGCAAGGACTCTTCACCAGTAAATATGAAAAATGTTACCACTCATAGTTCACGTCTCTCCATTGACGCTCACATGTAACGAGTACTTCACCTCTCATCTAAGAGCAACCCTACTCGCTTCCTCAAACAAAATGCCAATTATAACTTCCATTGTTTAATCTGACACACTACACCAAAAAGGCAAAAATAGCACCCTTCACCCGACCAATCTTATCACGGTCAAGAACGGTGACACGTCCGTGACAACATTAAAATAAAAAAAAATCCTTTCCGCTTCAACTTTTCTTTCCCTTATTTTCCTTCCCTCCTTTAATTTCCCTAACCAACGATTCTCTCTCTCTCTCTCTCTCTCTTTAACCCGTGATTCTATCTCTTTATCAGGTACATTTCTCTCTCTAGATATATTTCCTTGGTGTGTGTGGACAGTGGGTTAGTGTGTGTGTGTCTTAGTGTGTGTTAGCGTGGGTGTTTCAATGTGTGTGTGCTAGTGTGTGTGTGTGTATATTAGTATATGTGTGTGTCTGTTTCAGTGTGTGTATTTGGTATAAATTGAAATTGGTATTTGTATATTGAAATTGGTATTTGTATATTGAAATTGGTATTTGTATATTGAAATTGGTATTTGGTATAAATTGAAATTGGTATTTGTATATTGAAATTGTGTGTATTAAAATTGAAATTGAAACTACTATCGAAATTTTCATGTATTGAAATTGTGTGTGTAATTTTATAATATGCGTATTTGATTTTTTGTATAAATTGAAATTGGTATTCAATTCTGAAATTGAAAATTGGTTTCTCTCTAATTGCAGCAGCGACGACCATCTATCTCTCTATCTACACACATTTCGGTACATCTCTCTCTCTCTCTCTCTCTATATATATATATATATATATATATATATATATATATATATATATATTTATATATACACACACACACACGTAGAGATTGTTGAATTGTTTGGGATTCTTGAATTGTTATTGACTGATGGATTTGAACATTTAGATGGCCATTGAGTTGGTTGGCCCTCACAATTTCTATTATATCGCATTATTATTTGCATTATTGTTTTGGATTCTTGAATTATTTTTGACTGGTGGATTTGAACACTAAGATGGACATTGAGTTGGTTAGCCCTAGGCACATCTAACATTTAGGGTTGTGATTAAACCGTATATAAATAAGACATAATTAAATTACATATAGTGCGCACATATACTAGACTTCTAGTTCTTATGTGTACGAGTTCAATAGCCCTAAGACCCGTTCTAAAGTCATTACTCCCTGTAATGGGATCTCTCGAATTGTTCCGTTTGGACAGTTTGGGACTGCATAGTTTCTGTATAATAATATTCTTAGTGGCTTAAACTTGTTACTTTTGGAGCAAGTTTTGCTGTCATATCTTAATGTTCTCTAGGTACGTACTAGATGATGTGATGTTAAGTGTTATTTCAATTGATAAATTGAAATAATTCTTACACTTACGAATCTATGTCGTGTACTTGGAAAACTATGAGGATATGTTGCCGAATTTTCCTCAAATCGGAACAATGTGCATAAATTGTTAAGTATATTACAGAAATATGTGGTCTTACTATGATTGGGTAAAAGTTGAGGATAAAAATGCTTGTAAAGTTGATCCTGACACCAAATTTGATCATGGTTGACTTCTCCAAGTTAAAGAGCAATGAACACATGAGCGATGAGCCATTTGCTTGTGCTTTTCAAAAGGTCAAGCAAGTATTTTACTCGGAGTATATCAATAACGAGCTGTGGTCAATCGTCCTACATGCGTCATAGCGTTTAAACAGTAGTAAGGATGACTTGACTGCTCCTACCGAATATCAATCCATTTTTTTAATGATAATCCGAATTCAAACAACTTTTAGATTTGTAATAAGTATTCCAATTATCTGTAATGACCAGTGGTGTATTATTCTAGTGCTTTATTATTATCGGACGACAGTTTAATGCTTTTAATTCATTTTTACTTGATTAGTTTAATGCTTTTAATTCATTTGTTATTATCGAATTTTTTTTTTTTGAGTAGTGATTATGTTAATTTGGATTTGAATTAAATTAAGAATTAATTCAAAGTCCATGACATGACCCGATAATGAAACAATATTTAGATTTATAATGTCGTTAACTTATATTCTTCTAGTGCTTTGTTATTATCTGATTTGAGTCAAAATTGGTTTTATGGTTAGTGAATATGTTAAATTGGATTTTAATATATTTAAGCATTAATTCAAACTCAGACATGACCCATTATTTAAAATAATATTTAGATTTATAATGTTGTTAACTTGTATTCTTCTAATGCTTTGTTTTTATCAGATTTAAATCAAAACTAGTTTTATGGTTAGTGAATATACTAATCTAGATTTTAATCAATTTAAGCATTATTTCAAAATCCATGACATGACCTGATATTGAAACAATATTTAGATCTATAATGTTGTTAACTTGTAATCTTTCTAGTGCTTTGTTATTATCAGATTGGAATCAAAATTGGTTTTATGGTTAGTGAATACGTTAATTTGGATTTTATTAAATTTAAGCATTAATTCGAAGTCAATGACATGACCCGATATTGAAACAATATATAGATTTATAACGTCATTAACTTGTATTATAATTCATTTGGCTTTGATAATGTTCTCATATACATGTTTTTACTACTAATAACAATTTTTGCAGAAAATGTCTTCATTAGGGCATCACGATAGCGGAGGCGACGAGGGATCTTCGACAACTAGGCCCCCAAAATGGGGAAAATTGGGGTCCGTCGTTGAGAACAAGATGACATTACTGGATAGATCCCTGGAGTTGCTGAAGGAGATCATCGGCCCGGGGTACAATGATTGGAGGTCTGTGCGAAATGAGCTCAAGATGGGCATTGGGGGGGGGGGGGGGCACTACAGGTAGTGTATTTATATTTATATTTATATATAAATACAACTCACACTTACTTTCTTTTTGGTTAGTATTTGTTTGACGGATCAATTCGGCCTATCCCCACATGTCCGCGACTCCACATTGGAATAGTTGAGGGATCAGTATAAGACTTGGAAGAAAAACATGCGGGCACGGTACTTTGGGAAGACCCGGGAGTCCATTATGAGAATGTGTGACATAGTCCCGTCAAAGGAGCTGATCTCATTGGCACAGTGGCAGTAGTTTGTCAACAATGAGATCGATGAGTGGAAATTGGCATCTCTTCAATCAGGGAGTGAAAACCGGGCAAAAAAGGTGAATGTGCACTACTCCGAGCGGACGTCTTACGCCGAGGTGGAGCACAGGATGGTAAGTTTTTATTATTCTTTAATTTTAGTTTTATGTTATTCTAATTTAGCATTACTTTGCATTACTTACTAATTATACATTATTTTATTTTAGGAGATGGGGAGTGGCCCTGGGGGTAGGCCACATAGGCTTGATACCTATGTGGAAATTTGAACGAAAAAGGGCAAGGATAAGAAGGTGTCCCTGAGCATCACAGCCACGATTGTAAGTTATAATTGTTTAATTACATTATAATTTTTTGATTAACTTTATTAACTAATCGTGTACTTTTTATCGTTTCAGGCAGAGCTTAAGGAAGTGCATGAAAAGTAGTCTGATGCCAACAAATAATCTTTGGCTACGAACACACTCAGTCAAGTGCTTGGGGTGTATCTCAAGGGGAGGACTAGGGGTCGAGCTCTCCGATGGGGAAGTCGAGGATCATCGAGAAGGAGACAAATGACACCGGGTTGGCTCGTAAGGTGGACACCCATGATGATAAGCTATCAAGGTTGGAGGTAACAGTCAACGCCTTCATGAAGCATTAGTGGGGGTCCACCTTTAATGAGGGGAAGGGGAAGGGGAAGGCGGTAGACTAGGACATCACTATTTCATCGCCGATACACACGGACTCGCCATATATATATGATTCATTTCCCATCTTGACCCTGTCGAACGACCTATGTCAACAATCGATTGGCCGAGCGTGTTTTTAATAGACGTATTTGATGGGGAACCGATATCAAGGGGGTTGAGGGACACGGTAACCCTCCCGGGTATGGTGGTTCATGTACGTCCCCTGCAAGACATTGAGGCAAATGTGCTCATCACGCATATTTTGGTCGGAAAGGAGAATTCACCTTGTGATTGCAAGAACAATGCGACATTCAACGAATTCATGGGTATCTCAATGCATATGTTGTGTGGCCTTCCTTCCTCCTCCAATCTATTGTAGACCCTACTCTATGACATTATTTGTATTTATTTTATTTAGATATTATTTATATTTTTGATTTGGTTATGGATATTCAAATGTTGATTTATTTTTTATTATTGATATTTACATGTTGCTTTGGTTTTGGTTATGGATATTTGTATTGGCTATTGAATATTGAATGCTGCTTGATATATATGTTGTTTGGAAATGTTATAATTTGCTATAAAAGTTACAAATATACTGTTGGGCAGTGGCAGTGGCCATACTGCCTAACAGTTTTTTAAAAGTTGTCCATATTTTTCATGGACTTTGATCGTGAGAAGTTTGTTACCAAGGAAACTTATCACGGTCAAAGTCCATGACAACTATAGAAACTTGTCACGGACTTTGACCATGACAAGTCCGTGAAAAATGTCTTTGTCACCCCCAAACTTACCACGATCTTAGACCTTGAAAAATTTGACTTGTAACGATTTTAGATCTTGACAGTGGGCAGTTTTGATGTAGTGACATGTAAAAAGTAATCCATCTAGCTACGGGTTAACTAAAAGTGGGTATTTATACTTAACACTCTATCCCCTGAATGGATTTCATAATGTGGTTACTCATTTTGATATAGACCCAGTCCATATTTTTACCTCATATAATATTCCATAACCTTAGCCTATCTCTTCATATTATTTGATATTTAATTCATACTCCTCATCCTCTACCCCATTAGATTATAGGTTTCATTCTCTTAGACTACTAAATTATTAATTTCATTAATAATTGTCTACCACATTATTCATTATCTTTAATTACTGTCTACATTCTTAGACTTCCCAATGATTATCCTCATTAATAATTGTCTGTCACATTATTCATTAGGACTCCTTTTCCTCCTTAATTATCCATATCATTATATTAACCCGACTTTGTTATCATTAGGCATTGTCTACATTTATAGACTGAGAGGGCACATTCCCATACAGGGCACACCAAAATGTGTAAACGGAGAAATATATATGTCTGTATATATATATATATGTGGTGACAATTAATCTCAACATAAAATAATAAGAAAAGGCGGTCACCAGAATAAATAAAGAACTCAAAATAACTACAATCACACACAACACAAGATATACGCGGTTCGACAAGAAGGCCTACGTCCACGGTGGTGCTCTCTGTATTTTATTTCTCTTTACTCCAGGGGAGTATTTAAAATTACATGCCCTTTGCCCCGGGCTGAGAGTTTTATTTATACATATCTTTTTTGGAGAGTGGGGGTGTAGGAATCCTCCACGTTAGCCCATAATCGCTAGAATATCTCTTGAGATATTTTAGGAATTGAATGGATCATAACTGAATCAGTTAAAGAACGAGGCCTCTAGACTTTGGGTCGGGCTTAATTTGGCTACTCATCTGGGCCAGAATAATTAATCGAGGTACCCACAATTGCCCCTAAAATTCTTGGGGTCATAATTTGGACTCAATAATTTTAAATGATTGCCTTAATGGCATTTTGTGAATCGTGCAACACCTTGGGATTGAAGCGTCTTTCTCGAATCGATTTAGGCGGCAGATTTAGTTATTTTCCTATGTGTTATGATTGAGGGGGTTTAAACTAGCTTGGAGAGGTCATTCCCTAACTTCAATTCAAACTTCTTTGTATCCTCAAGATTTATCTAACTCCTTACCTTACCTTCTCATCTTCCAGGTCTTGTCTTTCGCCTCTGAGATTCTTCCTTGCCTTCTCATCTTTTCTTTTTGTGGCTTTTCATCGTCCCAAGCTGGTTTACACTTCGTAAGTTCTTCACATTCCTTCCCTTTTCTTTTTCTATTGGAATTTCTTCTTATTAATACTAGGGTTTCTCTTTTCTGATGATGATAATAGGCAATAGGTCGATAACTGAGTTTAGGAATTTCTATAATATTCCAAACTGGGTAGACATTGAATGTACCCCTGTTCCTCATAATGTCAGGGACATTGAGGACGGTCACTGGATACATGTTCTTCTGTTATCCCAGGGGGCTTACCTTTCCCCCAAATCGGTTGTTTTTGCATTTTTTAGTTACTTTTATATAGTTCCTGCACAGTGCTCGCCAAATGTTTAGAAAATTGTCAATGGTGTGCATAGAATTAATCAACTATATGGCACCAATCTTGGGCTTGCTAAAATCTGCTATTATTATTCTTTTTTCTCGAACAAGCTCTGGTCTTATTTATCTCAAAGCTAGGAGTCCTGGTAGGGTATTGGTAGTAAATCTACCTGATTCCCACAAGGACTACTGGCATGAGGGTTTTATTGCCAAAAATTGCCAGTTCCCTCCCCAGGCTGAAGGAGAGAGGTACAAGGGGTCTGTGATTCCCTTTTATGGGGAGGAGTAAATATGTAGTCATAACTCCTATTCTGCCCATTAATTTTTATGTTAGTGTACAATCTTTCTTACATTTTTCTCTCTTCCTTTTTTCAGCAAAGACAAAGAACTCGGAACCTGCTCTTTGCGAGATCTGAGCTGCTGAGCTGGTTAAGGCTTGGAAGATCAAGGAGATCTTAGCTGACGATGAGGATCCTTGATCAATCGCATTTATTTTGGAATAAAAGAACATTAGGTCCAGTTTTATCGCATAACCTATGGATATCATTCCTCAGCTAGACATCATATAAGAGGTTTCTGCTGACCCAATTCAATTAGACGAGGAGGAAAGTAACTCTAGTGAAGAGAGCGAGGGAGCTAACAGGGGTGGTGTTGAAGGTGATTACAGTAAGGAGAGCTCAAGTAGTGAAGAATCTTCCAGCTTAGAGGAGGGTTCAGAGGCTCCAGAGGATTCAGGGGATTCAAGTAGCTCCAGCAAGTAAGATATGGCTCATCTTAGGAAAATTTTGATCCAAGATGATGATGAAGACAATGTGCTTCTTGCGCACCGATTGAAGAAGCAGAAATATGGGAGCGGGGATACTGCCATTGGCTCCCATACTGTTGCTCATGAGAAGGAGGGGAAGAAGGAGGAGGAGGCATAGGTGATAGAGAGAGAGAGAGAATGAAGGAAGAGGAGAAAAATAAGGTGGAAGAGAGAAAGAGGATAGAGAGGGAGAAGAAGGATAGAGAAGAAGAAAAGAGGAGAGAAGAGGTGAGGACAAAGGTGGGAAGTCTCTGGTGCCCGTGTTCGCTTTGGCTGAGGGGGATTCTGTTGCTCTTATCCCTCAGTTAGCACCGATAGTACTTAAGATAGAAGTGCTGCTAGCTGATCGCCAGAGGTCGATAAATATAGGGACCGACCAGTTAGCCCTGAAGGCGAGTCAGGGGCTAGCCTTAGTAAGCCTACTTTTACTCTTCTTTTCTTGCAATGCTCTTTTTGATACTTTTTCTACTAATGTTTTCCTTTTCTATGCAGTTTGTGTCCGATTTTACCGTCCTTTACCGCAGCAACGATGAGCTAGCGATGAAAAATACTGAACTGGACAGGAAAAATACCGAGCTAGAGGCTAACTTGAAGACTGTGAGTTCTGCTAAAAAATCTTCTGACCTCGCCTTGGCCCAAGACAACAAAGCGAAAGGGGCGGGGACCAAGGAGCTAAAAAAGATGAGGCAATCCTATGACTTGGTTTACACGAGCAAGATGGCTGTGGTTGAGGAGAACAAGGTGCTCGCGGGGAAGGTGAAGAAGGTGGAATTTGAGGCTACTACCCTCAAGAAGAGCTCGTATAACGCTGGATGGGTCACATTGTACGAGGATGCTGAGGTTCAGATTGTCTATATTATCCGTCTCAACTTCAAAAAGTGTTGGGATAAGGCATTGCTTGCTATTGAGGTGGATATTGACTCCCCCCTCTTTGACGAGCACATTCCTACCCCCAAGCCTTTTGTGGATGATATGCCTGCTCCTGTTGTCAACTAAGGTGCTCCAGCTGTCCAGACCACTTCTGCTGGTACTCCCCTTGACCAGGGGACGGTGACCGCTCCGTCTAAGGGAGGCATAACTAGGGCTATCGCAGACAAGGGAAAGCAACCAACAACTTCAGAGCTGACTGAGGTTGTTAGTTAGTCTTCTTTAGGCAGATCTTTATATTTTTGTTGTTCTTTCTTTTTAATGATGTACTTTTAACCTTTTTTTAATGAAATGAAATTTAGTTCCCTTCCGCGTATTGATTTATTTATTCTTCAATGCTTATATGGTTTATGATGATGCTAAGATTTAGCACCACCGGGTAAGTGATAGTGAACTCAAGCAGTAGCAGCCATGGCAGCCATAGAGATGTATAAGTGTATAGAAGGGGATGAGTATAAGAGGAAATAAGACAATGATGTATAGTGGTTCAGCCAATTTGGCCTACATCCACTGTGAGTGTGTGATCCACTAAGTATGGGCACTAATGGCCTTGGATACAATGCACATAACCCTCTCACTCTCTCTCTCTACTGTGTGTGTACAAGCAGAGTTTTAGCTAGGGCTACTGTTCATGGATCCCCCCCCTGTAGGGTTGTAGGTGACAAGTATATATAGGTCTTGGGGGGTGTAGTGTACCCCCCAAGTAAGCATGGTGCATGTGAATGGTGATCTAACCAATCCCCTGTTGACACCTGTAGATGCCAAATGATGACATAATATTCCCTCACGTGAGGGTGTGATTCTGTTATAACGGTCTGCCACGTGTCATATGAGCCTGACGCGCACTGTTCCACGCGTCTCCCAAACCACGCGCCGTCATGATACCACCCTCGGCCTATGAGCCGAGGCCGAGGGCAAAGTTTCTTCCGGTAGGGAGCCTGGCTTGATTCTGGCCTCGTACTGTCGTACCCTCGTAGTGTCGTCCGGAGCCTGAGGAAGGGTCGGCCCCTCGTAGGGTCGCCTGGAGCCTGGTGGAGGGTCGGCCCCTCGTAGGGTCGTCTGGGCCTGGTGTAGGGTCGGCCCCTCGTAGGGTCGTCTGGGCCTGGTGGGGGCCAGCTGGAGCTTGGTCAAGGGTCGGCCCCTCGTAGGGTCGTCCGTATGGGAGGCGATCCTTGTCCAGACCGAGGGTATAAACGGGTATATCAGTTTATAACTAATTGATGTTGAGGAGTATATACCTGCTACTTCTCAGCTAGGAAAGATTTTTAGTCCTGATGCAAGCAATCAAGTTCATAAATCCTTTGTAAGGATCTTCAAGTCTCTTAGGTCAAGGAATCAAGACTCTAAGGACGAGTTAGAGCTCGTTTCCAAGCTGAAGGATAGGCTTCAGGAGATGGAAGATATCGCCGCTTTTGTTTAAGGAGAAGTGGATGATCTGAAGGCTAAGATTTTGAATGCCTCGAGGTCCATCAAGTTGGAGAGGTACTTCAGCAAGAAAATGATGCTCTGAGGAGAGAAGTCTCGCGACTCAGGGATAATGCGTCGGGCATTGCTCCTCGAGTTCTACATGGTTCCTCTTTATCGATTGGACAGCGAGCTGGTACTGATGATATTGGTTCAGCTAGGGATATTATCGAGCTTTGAGGTGATGTTCGTCGGGTGTATGTGATAGCTGCCGATCTTCAAAGAGATGTTACCTTGCTAAGGCACCTATTCAAGAAAGGTCCTCGTCAAGTGTGGGATGATGGTTATGATCAGGGTTGGACTGATGTTTCGATGAAGTTGGGGGAGGTTGAAGAGTTATCCTTTATTAGGGGATGGTTGAGTGTTCTTAGGGATTTGGAGGCCCCTGGGAACTCTATCCTCTGGTATCGTCATGAGATCTCCCCCTCAACTTTGATGCCAAACCCATTCAGGAGGGATGATCAATGGGTCCCCATAGATGCTATCCCAAGGCAGCTATTGGAACCATATTCAAATGAAGTTGAGAAGGCATTAGCTCCTCACCCAGATGATTGCCGAAGAGCGCAAGTGGCTGACTATCTTGCTCGGAGACCTAATCCTCATTAGGATTTATTTTATTTAGCACATGTAACTCTTTGTATATGTAATGATGTAATAAAATAATTATTTTTTGGGTGATTCGTCGACTAAACATGTGTTGTGTATTTTTTACTTCATTGATTTCTTGTTCGACTATCTTGGGCTCTTTTTAGCTGACTAGATTTGATATAGGCAGAGTTGTTTTTGTTGAGTGAGTATCCCCCCAATCCAGTATGCTTATAATATGCCATTCTGCTTCACTTTACCTTTTAGGTTGTGTCATCACACTCCCTTAGGCTTAAGAGTGGCAATGGCGAGGACACACCTGGTGTTGGATGTTCTATCCAAGCAGTTTTTTTTGATCCAAACATTGTTTGGCGACCAACCTGGGTTGGCTGAGCTACCTAAGGGTCCCTTGTAGGGCTTAATATATTTCCAAGGGAAATGCTAGGAGGTTATTCGCGTTTGATGATGAAAACCAGAGGAGGGTAATACCCTACTTTTATATGTTAAGAGGATAGCATGTAACTTGGAAAAGGTGCATGAATTATAAAGTATTTGAGAAAAAAATCAACACTTCATAGAATGCTACTACGAAATAATTTTTATTAATGAGAAATGAATTGCAAATTTCAACATTGGGTTAAGAAATACAGAAAACTAGAAGTACAATTTCTTCAAGTTGGCTGCGTTCCAAGCTCGAGGTATCTCCGTGCCCTCCAGCATTTCTAAGTGATAGGCTCCTTATAGGTCGTCTCTTATCACCTTGAATGGTCCCTTCCAGTTTGGCCCTATCTTGCCATCTGATGGTTTTACTTCGCTGCCAAGAACTTTCCTTAGGACGTAGTCCCCAACTTGAAATGCTCTTGGATTGACCTTCTTATTGTAGTTCTTTGCTAGCTATTATTGATAACCTGCTAGTTTCACTATAGCCAGCTCTCTTCGTTCCTCAGCTAGGTCAAGTTCAGCGAGCAATGCTGTATCATTTTGGCCTTGGTCGACCAGGGTGGACCTTATGGTAGGGAGGCCATCTTCCAAGGGGATGATTACCTCCATCCCATATGTCAGTGCGAATGGTGTTTCCCTGGTTGCTTACCATGGGGTAGTGCGGTAAGCCCATAGGATGTGGGGTAGTTCTCTCACCCATGCCCCTTTGGCTCACTCCAGTCGCTTCTTTAATCCATCAATTACTATTTTGTTGGAAGGTTTATCTTATTCGTTGCTCTAAGGGTATGCCACACAGCTAAAATAGTGCCTGATCTCGTGGTCATTACAGAAACCCTGGAAGAGGCCACTTTCGAACTGGGTTATGTTATCAGTGATGATGGTCCTGGGGATCCCAAAATGGGTGACAATGTTCTTCCATATAAATATTATCATATCCGCATCTCTAATGTTTTCCAGCGGCTCTACCTCTATCCATTTGGTGAAGTAGTTTGTCACGACCAACAAATACTTGGAATTACCGGCAGCGGTAGAAAGAGGGCCTACGATGTCCATTCCCCATTGGGCGAAAGGCCATGGGCTATAAGTGACTTTAGGTCACTGGCTGACTGGTGAACCATAGGAGCATGAAGTTGGCATTTTTTGCACTTGCGAACATATATCCCAGAATCCTTCTGCATGTATGACCACCAGTAGCCTTCCTTCATTGCTCGAAAAGCTAGCAACCTGCCCCCAATATGACTCCCACAGATTCCCTCATGGATCTCATGCAGAACATTCTCGATGTCCTTCGGGTGAACGCATTAGAGGTAAGGACCAGTGAAAGATCTCTCATACAGTTTGCCCGTAGGAGATAAGTGAAAGCAAGCTGCTTTTACTCTTATCTGATGAGCGATCTTCTTATCGTATGGTAGGGAACCATCTTTCAAATAATTCCTTAAGGGGTCCATCCAGCTGGGGATGACTCAATATGGAGAACATGACCTATATTTGGCAGTTCGTCAATCTGGTTAATACTTGGCTGGGCGAGGAAGTCAATCGGAATTGTTCTCTTCAAGTCAGAATTGATCGCTGAGCTCAAGGCCGCTAGGGCATCAGCATGGCTATTTTATCCTCCGAGAAACTGTTGGACACTGACATGTTCGAATTTAGACATTAATTTCTTCACTGTGGAGAGGTAGGCAGCCATTCTCTCATCCCTAGCGTTGAATTCACCACTTATCTGGTTGGAAACCAGTTATGAGTCACCGAACACTTGGAGTTCCTTTGCCCCCAGCGCGTGTGCCTTCTGTAGGCCTGCTATCACTGCTTCATAGTCTTCTTCGTTGTTGGAGGCTTCAAATCCAAGCCCGATTCCTTGCTCAAGGATTGCATCTTCAGGGGTAATCAACACGATGCCTACTCCCGCCCCTTTGGAATTGGAGGCTCCATCAACGAACAGTCGCCAGACACCTTATGCTGAGGGGTTTTCCCTTTGATCAATAGTTTGTAGTTATTCGCAAGGATGTTCTCCTATAAATTTTGCGATGAAGTCGGCGAGGACTGTCCCTTGATGGCATTCCTTGGCTGAAATTGGATGTCAAATCACCCGAGCTCGACTGACCACTTTGATAGTCTACCGGACAGATCTAGTTTTTATAGGACTGCCTTAAGGGGTTGGGATGTAAGGGTGATGATGGAGTGGACTTCGAAATAATGTTTTAATTTCCTCGAGGCTACCACTAGCGCAAAGGCGAGCTTTTCTAGTGGTAGATATCGTTGTTCGGCATTCAAGAGAGTTTTGCTCGCGTAATAAACTGGGTGCTGGATCCCCGTTCTTTCACATACTAGTGCAGAACTTATAGCATGACTGGAAACTTCGAGGTATAGGTATAGAGAGCAATTCTCTTGAGGGATTACGAGCAAGGGTGGTGCACTAAGGTAAGCCTTGAGTCCTTCTAGTGCCTTCGAGAAATCCTCATTCCACTCCATATCTTTTCTTTTCTTCAAAAGTTAGAAGAACGACTGACACCTTTTAGATGACTTTGAGATGAATTGGTTCAGGGCATCGAGAATTCCTATGAGCTTTTTCATGTCCCTTATCATACGGGGGGCTGCACACTATTGATGGCGTCAATCTGATCTGGGTTGGCTTCGATACCCCTATTTCTGACCAAGTAACCAAGAAATTTTCCTGACTCGACGCCGAAGGAGAACTTTCTTGCATTAAGCTTCATTCGGTACTTCCTGAGGATTTTAAAGGTTCTTGACAGGTTATAGAGGTAGTCTTATTTGATCTTTCTCTTGACGATCATATCATCGATGTAGACTTCTATGGTGCTTCCCATTTCATTTCTGACCATTTTGGTGACCAGCCGTTGGTAGGTGGCTCCTGCGTTCTTTAGACCAAAGGGAATAACCGTGTAGAAATATAACCCAACTGTGGTTATGAATGCTATTTTGTCTTGATCTGGCTTGTACAGAGGTATCTGGTGATATCAGGAGTATGCGTCCAGGAAACTCATTCTTTCAGGTGCTGTAGTGGCATCGACTAGCTGATCAATCTTTGGGAGGGGGAAGTTGTCCTTAGGGCATGCCTTGTTGAGATCGGTGAAATCGATGCAGACTCTCCACTTTTCATTGCTCTTAGGGATAACTACTGGGTTGGACAACCATTTGGGGAACTAGACTTCCCATATGGATCTTGCGTCCAGTAGTTTTTCAACTTCCTTCTCCACTGCTTTGTATTTTTCTGGAGCAGTTCATCGAGCTTTCTGCATAATTGGCTTGAATGCTAGGTTGATGTGAAGTCGATGACAAGTGACGCTGGGATGTATCCAGAGAAACTCGTAAGGCTCCCATGCAGAAACGTCTAGGTTACCTCGGATTAGGGTGATCAATTCCCTTTTTTCGTTATCAGTGAGTGAGGTTCCAATCATGAATTTTCTTTCACTTGAGTTGCTGCTGGATGGGACTTCTTCCAGGTCCTCGATGACTTTTTCGGAGGGGATCCTGGTCTCCTCCACTCTTGGTCTTCCATACTTTAGTTGCTATTTGAAGGGCATCGGCCTCTCCTTCTTTTCTTGTAACTTTCTCAACCTTCTTCTCTGGCTTGGGATGGATGGCTTCTATGAAGCACTTTCTCACCATCGCCTGGTCCCCATGAATCTCCATTACTCCTCGCTCAGTCACATATTTAAGTTTTTAATGGTAGGTAGAGGGGGCGGCCTTCATCACGTGAAGCCACACTCTGCCAAGGATCGCCTGGTAGGGTGAGTCAATATCGATCACCAGAAATTCGATGATCTTGGGGATGTTTCCTGCCGTCACAAGCAGTACAATCTTTACCAAGGGGATGGTTATTTTTCTAGCGAAGCCAACTAGAGGGACGATGGCTTCTTTTAAGTCATCGACTCTCAACTTCAACTTTCTGAATAGGTCGAGTTACATTACTTCAGATGAACTACCTTGGTCGAAGAGCAACTTGTCGACATCGTAGTTAGCTATCTTGAGTATAATGATCAAGGCATCATGATGTGGGGTCCTTACTACCATCAGGTCTTCATTCGTGAAAACAATGTGCTCACTGTAGTCAACGTCATCTGCCCGCCGACACTTTTCTGCTTGCTTTTTGGCTGGATCGATTTTAAAAGCTTGCATTACTACCGTAAGATTTTTGACTTCCATCCGAGCTATGTTTCCTTGAATTTGCTTTAGGTTGGATGCCCCACAAATTACAGCGAACTCATGGCCTATGTCCTCCTCGGGCATGTTATCAGGTCTCCGATCTCCATTGGCAGCTACCTTCTCTGCCTTTTTCTCTACGAACTCATTTAAGTGCCCAACTTGGGTTAGCTCTTTGAGGAGAGACTTGAGAGATTTGTAATGCTCAGTTTTGTGCCCTCCCTCCTTGTAGAATTCATATCTCAGTGCGTTGTTTCTCTTTGAAGGGTCTCCACCCATTTTTCGGGGCCATTTAACGAACGGTTCATCCTTGATCTTTGCCAGAATCTTATAGATTGGTTCCTTAGAAATTATGTTCACTGCTTGAAATGCTTTCGGGGTGTCACTCTTATTACCATTCTTAGGGCCGCTCCTGCCCCCATTCTTACTTCCTTTCTTTTGATTCTCATCTTTATCGCTGCCCTTGTCGGCGAACTTGGCACGACCATTCTCACCTACATTGAGGTGGGTCACATCTTCAACTTTGGAATATTTTTTAATACGGGCCATTAAGTCGTCGATGGTTGTGGACTCCTTCTTAGTGAGGGACTGGTGCAAGAGGCAGGAGCTGGGTAAACCAATCTTAAAGGATGCAATGGTGACCTGCTTCGATCAGTCCTCGACCGCATTGAATAGCTCCCAATATCTCTTCGCGTAGTCTCTGAGACTCTCCTCGGGCATTTTCTTCATTGTCAATAAAGCATCCATCCTCTTCGGATGGGAGCTTCTAGTAATGAAGAGAGCTGTGAAGATCTCTTCCAAGGACTCGAAGCTTCTGATAGATTTATGAGGGAGTTTCTTGAACCACTTCTGGGCCACTTCATGTAAGATCGACGGAAAGGTCCGGTACATCAATGCAACCTTACGATTCCAGAGGGTCATGGCCTGCCTGTTTTGCCTATCATGGTCGATAGGATCAGTCTTTTCGTCATAGATCTTGAATCTGGGCATCGTGAACTTCTTAGGGCCTTCTTATTCTTCTATCTACCTTGAGAAAGTGGATTTCATCTGTGTCCTAAGAGCTCGCCTGGCTAGCTCTCTGGTCGATCTGGCACCCCGATGTGCTGGGCGTTGGTCCATTTCTCTCCTGACCAAATTTCGTATGTCATCATTTTCTCATTTAGGGCTCTTGTAATGGAGAGCTGGTTGTTTTTACTCAGGCAAGTCGTCATCTGACCTGTGTTCCTAAAATATTTGAGATCCACGGCTAGAGCTCCTTCCTTGGCTGCGAGATTTGCTCGCCTGAGGACTAGGAGTGCGATAATGACGTTTCCTTATGCTACGATGGAGTTCTCGCTCCATTCTCTCTAGTCTTCTCTTGAGATGAGCGTTCTCATCTTCTTGCTTGCGAGTGGCCTCCTCTTGATCTTGGAGCCTGGCGTCATAGGCATCGATTATCCTGAAGACTTGTGTGGACCTAGTAGGTCCCTGACTTTCCTCCGAAGCTTGCCGTTCTAGGTAAGCCCTAGGATTTGAGCGTCGAACTTCATATCTGACCCTGTGAGGAGCAGGTTTCTCTTGAATATCCCCTGCTTGAGGGGCATTGCTACCGTAACCAGTCATTCCAAGTTCTTATTGGTGAAGGCTTTCTTAAAGGAAAACAAACGTTTCCCATAGACGACGCCAATTGTGGTGACAATTAATCTCAACACAAAATAATAAGCAAAGGTGATCACCAGAATAAATACATAACTCAAAATAACTACATTCACACACAACACAAGATATACGTGGTTCGACAAGAAGGCCTACGTCCACGATGGTGCTCTCTGTATTTTATTTCTCTTTACTTCAGGGGAGTGTTTATAATTTCATTCCCTTTGCCTCGGGATGAGGTTTTTATTTATACATGTATTTTTCGGAGAGTGGGGTCGTGGGACTCCTCCACGTTAGCCCATAATCCCTAGAATATCTCTTGAGATATTTTAGGAATTGAATGGGTCATAACTGAATCAGTTAAAGCACGAGGCCTCTAGACTTTGGGCCGGGCTTAATTTGGCTACTCATTTGGGACGGAATAACTAATCGAGGTACCCACAATATATATATACGACACATGAAGACATCTATCTTCGGCGTCATGTTCGTGATCTATCGGTAATACCCGGAGGAGTCTCTTATCCTAAACGGGTAATAAAACACAAGAAAGTGTGGTCGTACCTACGCAGTACACCAGTTCACGGTCCATACCCAACGGTGACAAAAGATCCCAGCATTAACACCTACCATCTAGTAAGTGGCGCTGCTACATAGTACCTAAATGACCTACACAATGTCTAGCCCACCTGTGCCGACGTGTGTTACGCAGTCTCGATCGCACTCAAACCCCAACCGATAGTACCGTCCACGATCCCAGGTATGTTCACACAAATAAAATAATATAATATAATATAAAATAATATAATATAATATAATATAATATAATATAATATAATATAATATAATATAATATAATATAATATAATATAATATAATATAATATAATATAATATAATATAATATAATATAATATAATATAATATAATATAATATAATATAATATAATATATATTATTATCTAATATGTACAAAAAGTTACTCTATAACTACTTTAAACCAAGGAATCCCCATCAATACAAATATAGCCCTTCCGGCTTAACCATGGCATTTTGGCCCGTTATTACATGGCACATTTTGAGTCGATAACCTACGACCACTTCCCCATTAAATATTAAGTCCCACGTATTGCCTTTTAGAATTAAAAATCACATTTGTTTCATCATTTATTTCTCTTTAAATATATAGGTACCGTTATTCCCAAACTACCTTCTCAAAGCATTATAGGTGTAGTTATTCCCAAACTATCTTTCCAAAACATTATAGGTATATTTATTCCCAAACTACCTTCCCAAAGCATTATAGGTATAGTTATTCCTAAACTAACCTTACCAATACAATTATAGGTATAGTTATTCCCAAGTACCCTTCCAATACAATAAATTTTTTTTAGCATGTTTTCCTCTTTACTTAGACTTAAATCATTCCAAATTATTAATAGTTATTCGCTTATTGTTACCTTTTTAATAAGGTTTATATGTACATATATAAGGAGCCAACTACAGTGGATAAATGGTTATATGCCTCTAATATGGATAAGTAGTCTCACTCAACCTATTATCACAACCGTTGTTAACCATTTAGACTTATCCTGCTAAGCTTAAGATACATTACTACTTAGCATCGTTATATGGTAATTATTTGAGGAAATTAATTATTAATTATAACATCATGCATTCAACTTATCTCAAATAAGTATTTCTTTTTATTTTAATTCACCTCGAATTAATCATAATATTATCACCGTATCTTTTAGCATCTTATCCTCTATGCTCCTACCAAAATCACCTAATCATCTGGCACATATCCTCCTTTTAATATATTTTTTCCGTGTATCTTAATCCAAGTATTCTACATAACTCATCTTCTTTGTATAGTTAACTTGTATTTCAAGTCACTACGCATGCACTCTTATATCACGAACCCAACCCGGATTAAATACGTATATAAGTCCATAGTCATACTCCCAACATGTGTTAATAACCATCGCCCCTCACTTGGATCAAAACTCAAAGACTAAACCATAAAAAATAGCCCAAAATGGATTTCTGGGAAAAACCGAATCGATTCGCCCAGCCACCGAATCAATTCGCTTGGGAGCCAAATCAATTCGGACCTGGGCAGATGCCCAGATCTGTTACGAAATTGCTATAAGAGATTTTTAGACCCAAATCTTTTCACACCAAGGATCTTTATAATAATTCAACAACTTAAAATGTGATATGGATAAAGTCTTTATATCATCATAGGGTCATTCTAAACATGATAAACATCAAATTCCTTCCAAGATTTTTATCAAATTATCAAGATCTTTCAAGAACCTATGAACATGCAAATTTTAGATTTCATCTTACCCTACAACAATAATTTCTAGATTTCTTTAGAGGGTTCTACCACATGATTTCTACAATGAATCTTCAATTTAAATCACATGAATACAGATTTACTACGATCGGTTACAGGTCTACGGATGGATCATATAACTATCGTCAATTTTTGCACTAATCTACAGATCTCTAAATATGCAGTCTCAAACATGATTCAAATATTAGTCTAAGCATGGAATCAACATTAATATAAGACTAGTACACTTTGAATAAGAATGGTAAGAGAATCATTGCCTGAAAATAGTAGGGAACCTCCTCTTTTCTTCCTCCTAGGGTGGTTCTTCCTTCTCCTCTTTGGTGGGTGTGTCTAGGGTTCCTGGATATAACTCCCAATGGATGGTTTAACTCTTAGTAAACATTATAAATATCCAAATCCCGAGTTGGGCCTTAGGCCACAACTTTGGACCCCCAAATGGGCCCAAATACATTATTTAATTATCCCGATAACTACCCAACTCTTATATATATATATATATATATATATATATACCCTGAGACCATTCACAAGGGTCTAAAATGGCCGAACGAGCTCGTAATACCTCTCAAAGTGTATCCCAAATAATTTTATCCAAAAATATATTTTAATTGTGAGGTGACACACGCAAAAACTTTTTACTCAAAATAAAATCCCTTTTGATTTATTCCAAATCATTAAAGTCCAACTCTAAAATTTATAAATATTACTGAGTTTAATTACTCATAACCTTGATTAATTAATTTCACCAAATTAAATTAATCCCTATTAAATTTTATTTTATTCTAAAAATAAATGGGGTATTACACACTATACCAATTAGTAACACTACTGTAGTGTTACTAAAATAATTACTAACACTAAAAAAATGTTAGAAAAAAGGCGTGGGGAAGCAAATTACTAACACTTTTTTAATGTTACTAAATTATGTGTTACTAACACAAGTTTACCGTTACTAAAGTGTTACTAAATTATGTGTTACTAACACTTTAAACTATTACTAAAGTGTTACTAATTTCGTAATACATTCCTAACACAATTTTTGTAACACATTTAGTAATAGTATAGGTCCGTTACTAATATTAAAAAAATTCGACAAAAATATATATATTTATATATATTATAATATATACATATACTAGCGGAATGCTCATGCCTGAAGGCGCGAAGAAAATTATCCAAAGTATTTAAACGTGAATAAGTTAAGTAAAAAAAAATACACCACAAATGTGTAAATAATTTAGAAAATTTGGACAGAACTTCATTTTTTTTATAGGACTATCCACCCTATTAAAGAAATAAAATACTCAACGGTACAACAATACATGACTTCTCAACACCCATGTATATTTTGCAAAGTTACATCAAACATTCTCCTCAAATCTAGTGAAAATAAATTAAAAGCCACCGATAACGTTGCGTGCTTGCTACTACGTGAGATTCTTCCGCTAACAGAACAAAAAGTTGTCTTTTTATGGTTGTAGACATGAACTTTATTCCTATGGTTGGTTCCCTTTTAGTTTAACCTGTGACATGATAAGTTCAAATAAAGATTGGAAATTTAAAATAAGGTAATAATTAGTGAGTAGGAAAAAAATGCAATCCAATATTTCATAAGATGTATGCACCACTGTTGGTACGCACCTTATAAAAACATATGCAAAACTCGAAAAAATTCAAGAACCTGCCTAAAAAGTAGGAGAACTTATCGATATGAACTTCAACATATATTTCTCCAATTCTACAATATAAGTTTGTTGGTTACTGAATCTGTAAGAAAAATGAGATTATGACTCAATTTATATCCACAGTTGTCATATATCAAATGCAATATTATTTGTATAATGTATTGTTAAAACTAGTATCTGATGCAATATATATATATATATATATATATATATAGAGAGAGAGAGAGAGAGAGAGAGAGAGAGAGAGAGAGAGAGGAGAGAGAGAGAGATACTATAAACATTAATAGACTTCTTTAACATTGCTAGCAAGCAAAAAGGGTGGCCACTGAGTAAGTTTCAAGCTAGTGTCTGATGAATAAAGAACTAGCAACACATCCATCTCGCTGGAATAAATGAATACTCATTTTAGTTACAAAAGTATTATATGGAAAATTAGATTACTAAATTGAGAAAAAAACAAGAAGTTGGGTGGCTTTACCTATCACTAATGAGAGCAGCTTCACTTTTCCTGTTTGTTGTAACCTGTACATATTCATAAGAATACATTTATTACAACTGAAGAATCATATCAATCTTAGAATAATATTGAATACAATACTTTTTTAACACATGGAAGAAATCTCAAAAAACCACTTTGAGAGAGAAAATCCCATCTTCTTAGACTTATCAGAAGGCACCAAATGCATGTTAAGTGCACCAAGTAAAGATTGGAACCTTGACCTTAGCATGACCAATGTTCATATCTATATGAAGGGAAGAATATCTTAACATTTACCAGATATACAAAATATGCCAAATAATTACTATGTAGATTAAAACTGATAGTTCTGAAATAACATGAATA
This sequence comes from Sambucus nigra, assembly GCA_949130495.1. NCBI lineage: Eukaryota > Viridiplantae > Streptophyta > Magnoliopsida > Dipsacales > Adoxaceae > Sambucus > Sambucus nigra. Next base: position 128,219,701 of record OX422223.1, read on the forward strand.
TATCCTATGATCTCATATATATTTAACTAAGTGGATATAATCAACAAAAAATTGAATATTTTACAATCGAGTGTAAACTACAGGACTCCCCTAAATTATCAAGACATTATCGCTCAATTGCAAATACTCCCAATGCTACAAATAATCCTCTCAACTAAGAAAATCTTTTTAGCGAAACATGGTGGAAATTTAGAACGATAGGAGGTATTTGCATAATTACATCTTATGATAAGGTTCAGGGGGTTTCTTGCAAATTACCCATTATTCTATGCAAACAATGGAAATGATAATTTCATTCACCATTTTTTTACTAATTAATAAGTAGGATTTGAGTTGAAAAGATGAGTTTTACATAATGGATGAAAGGAAAAATAATATATCTAGATTATATAATTAGAAAAATAACATAGTGAGTAATCGATCCTATATATCGCCCGACTTCGATAAGCTTCAGTGGAAATATTCCTCACCCTTACCCCTTCATGGCTCATGAAAAATTAAGATGAAAAAATTTCTTCATTTAGTATAAAATAGATAAAAATGGAAATTATTATGGTTTTGATACAGTTAAAATGAAGAAGTTGAAATACTTGATTAGAAGAACAAAATTGTAAGACTGCACCACTCGTTTTCATTCCTTAACCTTGAATAAAAGTTGAGTTTTAAGCTCCTATGGGGCAGAGTCAACTGACCATCACCTTCATTCTCAATAAGGGGGAAGATTCAATTGGGGCAGAGTTAACAGACCATCACCTTTATTGAAGTCTAATGGTTAATTCCAATAAGGGGGGGGGGGGGGGGGGATACTCAATTGGGTTTCTAAGTCCAACCTTATCTTTTGAATAATTGAATGGTCTCATCAACATAGTAAGCATTCCTGCCTTCATTAGTTCACTTTGCCACCATGTTTTCGGGAGCAGCAACTACCACTTCGCTTGTTCATTTTGAGTTTAATTCCAACCTCCCTCAAACTTCCTAATTTAATACATTTTATAAATTATAATTCAATGTCACACGTAAATCTAGAATCTTATCAGTATCACATGGATTGTTGGAGATTTTATGACAAAATCTAGAAATCAATCATTGATTGAATTTGAATACCTTACAAGGAAACCTCTACAGATAACTGACAAGTAATGGGAAAAAGGTGATTGAATTCAGTAGTTAAATGATAAACATCATGCTTGTTTTCACACTACATTTAAGTAAACAAATTATCCATTTAAGGGAAATAATGTTTCCAGGGTCCAATTTTAAAGGGGGGAAAACAAAACGTGGAGGTTTCAGCTCATGATTGAATGATTTTAATGTAATACTTATCCTAATAATCCTACTCAACTAGCATCCTAACATAAGCTTTCAAGATTAAGCTAGGTCAAACCAATATCGAATATTTGAAGATGATGATAAATGAATAACCAACAAGCTATAACCAACAAAAAAATCTACAAACTAGTGAACAAAATTTATAATAATATATTTACTATTTCTTCCAAAACATTTCAGATATGGAAATTCATATCTTCAAAATACATCCCATGCTATATAGTGATAAATAGGCAAGAATAGTCATGACATTGATTTCAAATTTCTCTAAAGGTCCTTAAGTTGGCTATAATAGATTGAAGAATATTTTGAGAAATACTATTGACAATAAATGGCATTTCTAAAACAGATGAAGATTTCTCTTTTAGTGATATAAAATTCATATAATCATAGTTTGTCTACATCGCATGAAGCAATAGCATAAAATACTCAAGTTCAAAACATCTTTCAAAATATAAACAATCACAAACCAATGTAGAGTAAAATTATTCACTGAATGTATTTTGGGATTTCTTCTTTATTTAAGAGGAAAAGAGAGTAGTCAAAGGCAATTCAAGTGCATGTCTTAATAAAAAAGGCAATCAAAGAAGAGACACAAACCTTTGTCGCCGTCTTGAGTCCATCAACATTCACTTGAAAAAGTTTTGAGATTTTCTCGTATGATTCAGTAGCTATCTGATAATCTCTAAGCTCAACATAAAGTGAAGCAGATGTAATCAAAGACTAATATCTTCAGGATCTACTGTCATTTCTTTTGAAAAGCAGTACCTGGCCTATCCACTACTTGCTTTCTCTTTGTATAAATGATTAAAAAATTCAAAATCTGATAGATGACATAAGAAATGCACTAGTAAAGAGATAAAATTAAGCAAAATTGAACATTTGTAAACTGGAAATCATAATAATTTGGCACCTCTGTCATACCATGATTTTGTAAAATTTTGATCTGACTTCCATTTCCTTTGATGTTTCAAACTCGATCTCTCAGTATTGAGATACCAAGGTGCAGATGTCATATACTAAGGGATACGAGGGTTAATTTCTTTCCCATCATCGTCAGCCTAAGCTGGCGCAAGCCCATCCTTACGCGTTTCTTCCAATTCCATCTGCTTTCGATGGTCCTCCCTATATTTGAATGCCACTGATGTAGTCATCTTGTATATGTTCAACTGCAGTAGTAACCAAACGAAAGAAAGTTGATAAAAAAAATAATCATTCCAATAAACGAAAATAAACATTTTATAGAAATGAGAAAGAATAATGGTGGTGTAAAGAACAATTTATATATGCCCGGAAGTTATTTTAGACGGATGCTTATTGATCTTGGTAGTAATAAAGGTGATCATATGCAACATAACCAAATCAAAGAGGCCAACCATGGGATTTCTATTGCCTTTCTCATTCTTCTCTAATATAAATAGCACAACCCGTAGGTACCTCAGATCGATTAATAACTCCAAAAATCTAAAGTTGTGTTGGATAAATGCAAGTAGCAAAGCTGAAGTAGGTGAATGAGTATCTGCAATCTACGATGATGAACAATTCCATTAACTGAATATGGTATATTTGTTTCTCAGTGACATGTCTATATTTTTTTTGGTGCATCGTGTTGACATAACACTTACTACTTTTTAAGGAAAGGTCTTATGTGTACCATGTTCTTTTTATCAAGTTTCTATCCCACGTAAATTAAAATGTTGTACCCCAAATTTTGATGCAATCATTTAATGCACTTTAGACACTAACTTGATTAAAAAAACTTGTTACGTATAACATTAGTCAACAAATATAAGGAAAATATAGTGTAAAAAATATATATAATAAAGTCTAAATCAGTGTAAGAATCATATTTATAACGACGAATATCAACTAAATAACTATCTAGGTTATAACCGAAAACAATGTGATCAAATCTATTGTTGTTTCCCTTCATTGTTCCCTACAAAATAGGTAATGGTTATTCACGTGACAAATAATATTATTTAGACCAATTCTCTGATTCTAGAAAATCACCTTTTCCCTCCTCCTTTTTCCAGGCTTGGGACCGACAATGCTCGTATAAAATATTGGCATTGGAGGAGTTAAAAAAGTTTTTACAACACATAATCCAAGTATAGATAACTTAAACAAAGTCCATAACAAAAGCATAGTATTAATTCAGTCCAAATCAAGTCCAAATCATAATACAAATTCAGTCCAAATACCATAACAAAATCATTCTACAAATCAAGTCCAAATCAAAAGCATGAAAAATTAAATCCAATACAAAAATAAAATCATGGTCTTAACTCATAAACTAAACATATTTAAGCCAACAATCCATTCGAATCAAATATCCTCCCAAGACTAAATCGACAAAAGTGTCATTGCCACCTTGAGGAGCATCCAACCTAGCATCGGGCTTCATAACTTCGTCCACATATATTTTCCTTTCTCCGACTCCAATTCGCCTCCCGTGACATATATCCTTTGTCGCATCCGTCATGACCAATTCTTCATTGTACCTATCAAGCAAGATTACATTGGGGTTGATGGAGGGGGAAGGATGAGGAGTTGATCCAAAAACATTATCTAGATTTTTAGAAAGATTTATCCGCGGACGAATTGTATTAGATGTATGCTCACTTATTGGTGTCAGTTGTGAACCATTTTACTTTTGAGCATTAAAGGCCAGAACCAAACTTTGTATTGCATCCTTGACAAACAATATCAAACAATAGTAAGACTTTTATAAATCGATAGATAAGTTGATTACATAAAATTATATAACATACAAATATACCTTCATAGATTGAATCTCTGTGTTATTTTCATTCAATTTTTGTTTCATAGAATCAATGATTTCTTTCTTCAATGCATCTATACTATCATTTAACTTCTTTATTTGTTTGAGTTTTGCCTTGGCCCAGGAATTAACATCAATGTCTTGACCCGGTGCCTTGGGCCCAGGAATCAACAAAGACAATATTTGAAACACACACTTCAAGCATAAAGATGGGCCCACCTTATAAGGCGCATCCATAACTGGCCAACAACTATAACTACTAGATTGTATTCCATGGGGATTGAACCTATCTGTAGAAATGGCAAGACAAACATTGCGCCATTCTTTAGGAAAATTAGGCCATCTATTTTTTAGCAAACTGCTTCTTCAAATTATGAAATTCCACAATTGCAAATAGAGTAGTCTCAGGACCATCACATAAAGGGAACAATTTGTCAGTCGTTATCTATTGTACTCTTGATACTTCTCATTATTAACAAGTGATTTTTCTATCTCGTCAGGTTCTCCACACAGTTGTTCGTGCACTCCGTAGCACGTGTCAACTAACTCTCGAAGCCTTTCATTCTCAATGATCTCATCATTTTTGACATGTTCTTCACAATCAATAGGTTCTATAACAGGATTTGGGGAGTTTGATGATCTTATTTCACCATGTAAAATCCATGTAGTATATGTCGAATCTATACAATGCCGAATCAAATGACTCATGATATCTGACGCACTGAACTGCTTCTTATTTCGACATTTAACACGCGGACATGGAAATGTTGAGAGATGATGTCTATTGTTTGCAATTACAAAATCAAGGAAATATGTTACTCCATTTATGTATACCTCACTTATTCTGTTCCTCTCAGTCATCAATCCTTTATTTAATGTTTAGTATATTCTTCACTACCAAAAAAATATCATTATTTTATATAAAAGGATAGTGTGCACCTTTGGACTTACATGATACACTTTACCGAAATGATATAGTAGCGTTGGTAACTCAAAATAAATAAAGGTATAGTAATGTTACTAATCCTAAAATAAGTCTCTAAGCAAGTCTTCCCTCTACATAAGCACAAAATAACTCAAAAGCATTAGTGCATGGACAATTGTGTTTTAGGAAAATGCAATAGACATTGAATGGGAAAATAGATAATTTGCAATAAACAATCATAAACCGTTTCACAAAAAACTTTCGAAATCAAGACTAGCCAAGATTCGTGTTCTTAAAATAGGTTTATCATTCAAAATGGAGGGATAGGAGATTATCCAAGTAATTTTTTGTTTCCTCCCAAAAACTAGCGGGGACCAATTTACAGAATAATGGCATATATTAACCATTACTTAAAAAATCAAGAAAACTAAAATATTTGTAGCAGATATATAAAATGCAGGTACATCAAATGGAATAAGGACCTCTCAGCTTGTATATATAGTAAAAAAAATGAAGAATACAAATTTAGTACGGGAGCCAAGAGCACAAATAAATACTTCGTAGCCGACAAACACAAGGGGAAAATGAAAGAACTATATGTGTTTCAGCTTCAACCAGTCTTTGTAAGACATGCTTACACAGGAAAGGTGCCCAAGAGTACAAATTATTTTCTACTCGTATGCCTGAAGCCCTCGCCATTGTAATACCCCGCACTATTATGGGAAATTAAATTCTATAATTAAGAGTAATTTGGGAATTCAAGAATTATTGTGAATAGTAATTTTGGAGTTTTCAAGGATCAAATATTTTCGATGGGTTTTATATTTACTTCTGGGGTTAAGTAAATAAGTAGGAGTATTTTAATTATATGTCGCAGCTGAGTAAAGCGACAGAGGACAATATTTTAACGGGAATACCTCATTAAGTTGTGTGGGATAAATTAGTGAGTTGCGGTCAAGTGCTCGTATGGAGATTCCGATTGCGCGATGAGTCTCGGTATGGCCGAGATAGTCACAATTGAGTATTCGGGTGTCGAAATTGAGTTGCGAGAATTTTTGGATTAATAGGGACTTGTAATTGAGTAAACGAGTCATTTTTGAGTTTAAAGGGGATAAACCCGTATTTCTCCCTGTAAGAGGTACGTGAGAGTGGGAGAAAGAAAGAAATGAGAGAAAAGAAGAAGATAAGAAAGGAAGAAGGGAGAAAAAAGAGAGAAAAAGGATTTTCGGGCCAAATTCCGCCGGATTCAACTCGGGGTCATCGGATCTTATCCTCCAGGCAAGTGTTTACTTGCTTCATTTAAGTTGGAGCATAAATCTCATATCATAGTTGGTAATAACGAACCCTAAAAATTTTTGGGTCTGATTTTCGTGGGTTAAACGGTTTTTTTGTAAGTTTAACGGTTGAAAAATCGAAAAATGTCAAAATTGGAGAAACTTAGAAATTAATCGAATTAAATTGTTGATTTTTGGTTTTAGGATGTTTAGAACTGATTTCTTTGGTGTATATTTAGTTGGGTGTGGTTGTATGTTGGTGGGATAAGAGGAAATGAAGTTTGGAGGTTTGGAAATGGCCGAAACAGGGGCAGAAGAAGAAGCTGTCCGTCATGATCGATCGATCGATCGACGGCCAGGGGTCGATCGATTGACCGTTCAGGAATTTTGGAAAATTTTCCTAGAGTTATTTATATGGGATAAATTCCCAAATTATGGGTTCCTAGCCTATTTAATTGAGGAAATAAATAGACTTATCTAAGGGAAATTTATTTATTAAATTGAGGAAGTTTAGGGGGGTTATGAGAGTGTCTTAAGTGTGCGACACTAGAAATAATATTTTCAAGGAAAATAAATTAAATTGAGGAATTAGAGGGTTGGGGTTCCTAAAATAGAGTAGGGACCTCTAAATTATTATTTGAGTGAAATGTAGTCCTCGGGTTCGTGGAAATGGAATCCACGACCTATTTAAATTAAGGGTGTTTGGTGACGAATATTATTGGGATAATTTTTGTGGGCATTTAGGCCTATATAATTATGCGCATCGAAAACATAATTATATCAATTGTGGTTGAGTATATCCTGTGAGATTACTAGGATGAATTTGGAAAATGCGTATTTACTTAGTGTGAATTGGTATGATTGGAGAAATTGTATGAATCCTTAAGTGTGAATAAGGTACACATTATTTATCAAGTGAGGGAACACTTTTAAGTTTAGTATCGTGAGTGTGTGAATACTCGAATATTATTAATTATGAAAATATTTGGGATTATTGGTTATCGCTATGTGTGATTGGCAATTACGGCCGTTTATATATGTTTAAGGAACTATGTGGATTATATATATACTACGTGAGTAAAGTATATATATTATATGATACGGTTATGTATATATACCTATGTGTGGATGGTATATATATATATATATATATATATATATATATATATATATATATATATATATATATATATATATATATATATATATGAAGCATACCCCCTCTAATGCTATCATTGGGAAGTTGCGCGATGAGGGTGAGAACCCTGGCTCGAGGAGTAGGGTGTGGATATTACCCAGGTCATAGCGTCCACTGTGATATTGTGTGATTTTTATTAGGGGTGAGATGTGGTGGGTATGTTTAGTCTCATTGATGGGGAGGAACTATGACCGCTTCCCAGACATTGTGTGCGTGTGTTGGCCGCGATGTTGGTGATATTGGGACCGACCGATGGTCCCCAGGATGGTATGTGAGTGATGCCCTGGAAGATGATAGCATTGAGAGACCGCATCCTCGAGTTATAGCTCGTTGGGATGGTTATTGTACTTGTGTTATAGTACATTACTTGTGTATGAGAACATGATATTATATCTGTATGAGAGTAAAGAGATAAAATGAATATGAAATGAAAAAGAATGAATTCTCATTCTGGGAGATATATCCGGAAGTGTAACATGATATGTATATAAAAGTGAGTATGAAAGTTAAGGATGAGCATGATAATGAATATAATTCTATGTGTATACATATATATATATATATATATATATATATATATATATATATATATATATATATATATATATATATATATATATATATATATATATATATATATATATATATATCTTTCGTGTACTGAGGGTCTAATGGATCTCGACGATCGACCTTGCCAAGTAGTAGTGTATCGTGGGGGTTCCTTATTTGGATTTCGCTTTGCGAGACACCCCACGCACGAACATGGCATAGTGTTGAGACTGGGGGGGAAGTTTAGCCCTTAGTACTTGGGTTAACTAGGATTGTTAGGAAATGGGTAATGAACTGGTTAGGCAGGGTAGCTTGACTAGGGTATTTGTTAGGATGCGATAGGTGTGCACTATTAGAAGAGAGGTGAGGGGTATCTCATGGGAGTGCGATACCAATTTAAATATGAGATAAAACATATTTTAAAAATAACGCATTTATGCACTTGCAAAATATTTTCCCAACTCGGGCTCTGACCCGTTTCTATAGTTTGCCTCTCTTGCTATATATATTACATATATAGGTGTCCAGACACAAGGATGCTTGGATGATGATCCTTTCGAGTCAGACGTCTGCTGCAGCTGCTGTGGATGCATGTAGGTTTGATTTAGACGCTGGTATTCTTGTGATCTATATAGGAACAATTGTAATTACTTTCGGGCCGAAAGCCTAATTGTATTTATTTATTCTTTCACCGCCTTTTAGTACGGCATTCGATTTGGTTATATTATAGTTGAACCGAGTGTTCGGTTATTTTTATCTCTTTTTAGTTTCATTTATATAAACTGTGTGGATGTTTATATTGTATAGTTGTTTAAAAAGACTAGTTAAATAAAATTTTGATGCCAGCCTAATAGGTTATCAGTAATTAATTTGGTTTTCGACAATGATGCTAAGAATGATTCATATGCCACTCCGGTTTTTATTTGGTACAGGAGTGATCTCCAGGTATTTTATTAGGAAGGGTGTCACAGATGGTATCAGAGCATCAGGTTCTAGTGTCCTTAGGCATCTGTGCGAACGTACTACGATTTAAGCGTTGCTCTCGATTTGTTATAGAGCCTTATGACTAGGATTGTTGATTCCTATTCTGAGAGTTCGTTCTCTTGCCATATTATAAGATTATAGTGATCTTTTGCGTGCTCGTTCGAGATTTGTGCGTTGATTGAGGAAGGCGGCGTGAGGTGGGGCTTAGTTGGATCTAGGAGCTAAAGTTGGAGACTAAGACCGTAGTAGAGGTCACTCTCCTTGTGGCATTTGCTAAGAATCGTTGCCACGACTACTAAAGAATAGGAGTTATGTGTACCCCAGTACCGCTGTAGTAGAGAGTGGTATTAAAGTTGAATTTCCCAGTGAAGCTAAGGGTTCAAAAAGGGTATTTTGATAAGGATAATATTTGAAGTTAATTCATGCGAAGGCAGTGTAGCATTACTCAGTGGAAGTAGAAGTCTCAGAAACTTTGGCTTAGAGAAGGTTATGGAGATGCCCAGATGTGAAAATTTGAGGAATTTTGTTTTCACTCATAGGAGCAATTTTGGAATGGTGGAAATGGTAATGACCATATTCGGCTGAGAAGGATGTATGACCCCTAAGGGGATCTTACAGATAGTTTTTAATCGTGAGTCCCCATGATTTAGCAAAAGTGAGAAGAATGAAGTTTTAATTATTCACATAAGGTTCGGTCAGAGGCTGACAGTGAATAAAGAGATTTGTGGATAAGTGAACTTTTCACTGAATTGAGGTAAGTACAATGAAGAGAGAGTTCTTCCGAGGAATGATAGGCTCACTAGAGAAGTGTTGCTGACATTTATGGAGAATGTGTGTTCAAGGACCCCATTGGTGGACATCCACCCAGGGAATTCATTGAAATGGGGATGTTGAGACCGGTGGTGGAGTTTCCTTTTCATGAAAAAGTTAAGGGGAACTAGTAAAGTGATTGTCAGGATCGCGGCTATGGAGTCCAAGATACTGATAACCTTGAAAGGGTCAGGGTGACCCAAGATGCGGAATTGATTAAGATAATTTTAGTTCAGTTAAGGCAAGCGTATTAAGTCTGGGAACCTTTTGGAGTCGCTAGGGGATAGGCGAAGTTGTTGTTATGAGTTTCTTCTCAGTTTAAGGAGGCTTGTTCTGTGTGACCAGATTGAGTCACAATGTCTTATTAGCCCTAGATTCGTGTGTGTGATTGGAGTTTACAAATAGTATTGATAACGTAATATAGTATATGTTTATGTGTTTTTTCGCGATAGCGGAAATTTATTTTCTTTCATTCGCTGAGAAGAGCGGGTGTTAGTATTTTGAGTTTATATCAGATTGGTATTACTCGTTTCGTGTGTGTTATACGAGTATGGTGTTATTTTGAGTATAATATGTTATTTGTTATTCGGAGCGATCACAGGCTAATGATGGCAAGACTATTGTGTCCGCAGTTCCTGGGTGGAACGGGTTGTTATTGCGATATCTCACCTGGATACAGGCTGAGTTTGCCTTTATTATGTGTATGGATGGAACTTCGGTGAGCGGATGTTTCATTATCATGATTCGTGTGTGTGGTGAGATTATATGTGTGATTTAAGGTATGCAAGGTTAATTGTTGAGATGTGAGTTTTAGCTCATTATTGATTGAGCAAGGACTTAGTAATAGTGCGAGAGCTTAATGGTGTGATTCCTGGACAGAAATGGGAATTCATACCACGTTTTGTTAAAAGCGGGGATAGGGTTATCCCGGTTGTATATTTGAAACTAACGGACCTCCACGATTGACAAAGTTTAGTAGTAGTGTAATTGGAGGGGTTCCTTGTTTGGGTTTCGCTTGCGAGACGCTCCGCGCATGAACCTTAACGATGTCGGGAGTGGAGAGATGTTATAGGATGAAACACTATAGACTATGAGACGTGTGATGATGGTATGTTTATGGAAATAGAAGTGCTATGGAGAAGCACTAAAATGTTCACTCACCGCAAGTAGGTGGGTAAATCAGGAGTTGGAGAAATGGATTTGAGGAGTATAGCCAGGCCTTAATGAGAAGGCAATTTTTTTTGAAGAAGTATGTTTTGGGTATGATGTTCGTAACGCTTTTTCAGAGAGTTGGGGCCTCGATTAGTTAGAGTTTCCTGTTCTCCTAGATGGAAGGTTAGAGTGGTAAATTTACGTTAGTAGGTTAGTGAGGTAGGATTTAGGACGTCCCGCTGGTGTGCCTTAGGCCATTATATCTCGATGATCGATGACGTGAGGGAGTAGTGTAACGAGAGGGTTCCTTATCTGGATTTCGCTTTGCGAGACGTCCCATGCATGAAACCGAGAAAATGTCGGGAGTTGATAAAGGTCTTGGGCACCAGGGACACAATTTAGGAGAACACTATTTCGCATAGTTAGGAATGCTTCGATCTTAGAATTATTGGGCAGTGAAGGCCAGTAGAGTTAGTGGCACCGATATAGAAAGATGGGTTGGTCAACTTTGAGAAGAATGGGATTTTGCGGGTTGGGAAGACCCATGTATGAGTATTACACCGAGGAAATAGGTTCCAATATTTAGAAAGTGTGTACGTGTCGGACGTTGGTGTTAGTTGTGTGGAGAGACACGGGTGGAGGAGGTGTATGGGAACCTTAGTAAGTTGGTTGTATGTATTTCCTGAGGTAGAAAGGATGTAGTATATAGAGTTGAAAATTTCGCCGAGATGGAAATATAATATAGTATAAACCTTGATAGAGGTGAGTGATGTTTGAGTACGGTTAAGAGATATTGGGTAGAGCCATTCCACTTTGAGGTATTAGGATGTGGAGTGATTCATGATCCTAGGTTAGTGTTGGTAGTATCGTTATATCTGAATTTCGAGGACGAAATTCCGTTGTAAGGGGGGGGGGGGGGGGATTATGTAATACCCGACACTTTTATGGGAAATTAAATTCTATAGTTAAGAGTAATTTGGGAATTCAAGAATTATTGTGAAAAGTAATTTTGGAGTTTTTTCAAGGAATAAATGATTTTCGATGGGTGTTATATTTACTTTTGGGGTTAAGTAAATATGTCGGAGTATTTTAATTATATGTCGCAGCTGAGTAAAGCGATAGGACAATATTTTAACGGGAATACCGCATTAAGTTGTGTGGGATAAATTAGTGAGTTGCGTTCAAGTGCCTTGGATGGAGATTCTGATTCCGCGATGTGTCTCGGTATGGACGAGATAGTCAGAATTGACTATCCGGGTGTCGAAATTGAGTTTTGGGAATTTTTGGATTAATAGGGACTCGCAATTGAGTAAACGAGTAATTTTTGGATTTAAAGGTGATAAACCCTTATTTCTCCCTATAAGAGGCACGGGAGAGTGGGAGAAAGAAATAAAAGAGAGAAAAGAAGAAAAGAAGAAAGGAAAAAGGGAGAAAGAAGAGAGAAAAAGGATTTTCAGGCCAAATTCCACCAGATTAGACTCGGGGTCGTCGGATTTTATCCTCCAGGCAAGTGTTTACTTTCTTTATTTAATTTTGCGCATAAATCTCATATCATAGTTGGTAATAACAAACCCTAAAGATTTTTGGTTTGGATTTTCGTGGGTTAAACGAGTTTTTTTAAAGTTTAACGGTTGAAAAACCGAAAAATGTCAAAATTGGAGAAACTTAGAAATTGATCGAATTAAATGGTTGATTTTTGGTTTTAGGATATTTAGAGCTGATTTCTTTGGTGTATATTTAGTTAGGTGTGGTTTTATGTTGGTGGGATAAGAGGAAATGAAGTTTGGAGGTTTGGAAATGGCCGAAATAGGGCCGGAAAAGAAGCTGTCCGTCATGATCGATCGATCGAGGGTAGAGGATCGATCGATCGAGGGCCAGGGGTAGATCGATCGACCCATCAGGAATTTTGGCAATTTTTTCAAGATTTATTTATATGGGATAAATTCCTAAATTATGGGTTCCTAGCCTATTTAATTGAGGAAATAAATAGACTTAGCTAAGGGAAATATATTTATTAAATTGAGGAAGTTTATGGCGGGTTACGAGAGTGTCTTAAGTGTGCGATACTGGAAATAATATTTTCAAGGAAAATAAATTAAATCGAGGAATTAGAGGGTTGGGGTTCCTAAAATAGAGTAGGGACCTCTAAATTATTATTTGAGTGAAATGTAGTCATCGGGTTCGTCGAAATGGAATCCACGACCTATTTAAATTAAGGGTGTTTGGTGACGAATATTATTGGGATAATTTTTGTGGGCATTTAGGCCTATATAATTATGCGCGTCGAAAACATAATTATATCGATTGTGGTTGAGTATATCCTGTGAGATTACTAGGATGAATTTGGAAAATGCGTATTTACTTAGTGTGAATTGGTATGATTGGAGAAATTGTATGAATCCTTAAGTGTGAATAAGGTACACATTATTTATCAAGTGAGGGAACACTTTTAAGTTTAGTATCGTGAGTGTGTGAATACTCGAATATTATTAATTATGAAAATATTTGGGATTATTGGTTATCACTATGTGTGATTGGCAATTACGGCCGTTTATATATGTTTAAGGAACTATGTGGATTATATATATACTACGTGAGTAAAGTATATATATTATATGATACGGTTATGTATATATACCTATGTGTGGATGGTATATATATATATATATATATATATATATATATATATGAAGCATACCCCCTCTAATGCTATCATTGGGAAGTTGCGCGATGAGGGTGAGAACCCTGGCTCGAGGAGTAGAGTGTGGATATTACCCAGGTCATAGCGTCCACTGTGATATTGTGTGATTTTTATTAGGGGTGAGATGTGGTGGGTATGTTTAGTCTCATTGATGGGGAGGAACTATGACCGCTTCCCAGACATTGTGTGCGTGTGTTGGCCGCGATGTTGGTGATATTGGGACCGACCGATGGTCCCCAGGATGGTATGTGAGTGATGCCCTGGAAGATGATAGCATTGAGAGACCGCATCCTCGAGTTATAGCTCGTTGGGATGGTTATTGTACTTGTGTTATAGTACATTACTTGTGTATGAGAACATGATATTATATCTGTATGAGAGTAAAGAGATAAAATGAATATGAAATGAAAAAGAATGAATTCTCATTCTGGGAGATATATCCGGAAGTGTAACATGATATGTATATAAAAGTGAGTATGAAAGTTAAGGATGAGCATGATAATGAATATAATTCTATGTGTATACATATATATATATATATATATATATATATATATATATATATATATATATATATATATATATATATATATCTTTCGTGTACTATGGGTCTAATGGATCTCGACGATCGACCTTGCCAAGTAGTAGTGTATCGTGGGGGTTCCTTATTTGGATTTCGCTTTGCGAGACACCCCACGCACGAACATGGCATAGTGTTGAGACTGGGGGAGAAGTTTAGCCCTTAGTACTTAGGTTAACTAGGATTGTTAGGAAATGGGTAATGAACTGGTTAGGCAGGGTAGCTTGACTAGGGTATTTGTTAGGATGCGATAGGTGTGCACTATTAGAAGAGAGGTGAGGGGTATCTCATGGGAGTGCGATACCAATTTAAATATGAGATAAAACATATTTTAAAAATAACGCATTTATGCACTTGCAAAATATTTTCCCAACTCGGGCTATAACCCGTTTCTATAGTTTGCCTCTCTTGCTATATATATTATATATATAGGTGTCCAGACACTGGGACACCTGGATGATGATACTTTCGAGTTAGACGTCTGCTGTAGCAGCTGTGGATGCATGCAGGTTTGATTTAGACTCTTGTATTCTTGCAATCTAGATAGGAAGAATTGTAATTACTTTCGGGCCGAAAGCCTAATTGTATTTATTTATTCTTTCACCGCCTTTTAGTGCGGTATTCGATTTGGTTGTATTATAGTTGAACCAAGTGTTCGGTTATTTTATCTCTTTTCAGATTCATTTATATAAACTGTGTGGATGTTTATATTGTATAGTTGTTTAAAAAGACTAGTTAAATAAAATTTTTACTCCAGCCTAATTGGTTATCAGTAATTAATTTAGTTTCGACAGTGATGCTAAGAATGATCCATATGCGACTCCAGTTTTAATTTGGTACAGGAGTGATCGTTCGGTATTTTGTTAGGCGGGGTGTCACAGATGGTATCAGAGCATCAAGTTCTAGTGTCCTTAGGAATCTGTGCGGACGTTGTTATAGAGCCTTATGACTAGGATTGTTGATTCCTTTTGTAAGATTTCGTTCTCCTGCCATATTATAAGATTATAGTGATCTTTTGCGTGCTCGTTCGAGATTAGTGCGTTGATTGAGGAAGGAAGCGGGAGGTGGGGCTTAGTTGGAGGTAAGAGTTGAAGTTGGAGACTAGGACCATAGTATAAGTCACTCTCCTTGTGGCATTTGCTAAGAATCGTTTTTAAGACTACTAAAGAATAGTAGTTATGAGTACCCCAGTACCGTTGTAGTAGAGAGTGGTACTAAAGTTGAATTACCCAGTGAAGCTAAGGGTTCAAAAAGGGTCTTTTGATGAGGACCATATTTGAAGTTAATTCATGCGAAGGCAGTGTAGAATTACTCAGTGGAAGTAGAAGTCTCAGAAGCCTTGGCTTAGAGAAGGTTATGGAGATGCCCAGATGTGAAAATTTGAGGAATTTTTTTTTCACTCATAGGAGAAATTTTGGAATGGTGGAAATGGTGATGACCATATTCGGTGGAGCAGGATGTATGACCCCTAAGGGGATCTTACGGATAATTTTTAACCGTGAGTCCACATGATTTAGAAAAAGTGAGAAGAATGAAGTTTTAATTATTCACATAAGGTTCGGTCAGAGGCCGACAGTGAATAAAGAGATTTATGGATAAGTGAACTTTGCACTGAATCGAGGTAAGTACAATGAAGAGAGAGTTCTTCTGAGGAATGATAGGCTCACTAAATAAGTGTTGCTGGCATTTATGGAGAATGTGTGTTCGAGGACCCCATTGGTGGACATCCACCAGGGAATTCGTTGAAATGGGGCTGTTGAGGACGGTGGTGGAGTTTCCTTTTCATGAAGAAGTTAGGGGAACTAGTAAAGTGATTGTCAGGATCACGGCTATGGAGTCCTAGATACTGATAACCTTGAAAGGGTCAGGGTGACCCGAGATGGGGCATTGATTAAGATAATTTTAGTTCAGTTAAGGCAAGCGTATTAAGTTCGGGAACCTTTTGGAGTCGCTAGGGGATATGCGAAGTTGTTGTTATGAGTTTCACCTTAGTTTAAGGAGGCTTGTTCTGTGTGACCAGATTGAGTCACAGTGTCTTATTAGCCTTAGATTCGTGTGTGTGATTCGAGTTTACAAATAGTATCGATAACGTAATGTAGTATATGTTTATGTGTTTTTCCACGATAGCGGAAATTTATTTTCTTTCATTCGCTGAGAAGAGCGGGTGTTAGTATTTTGAATTTATATCAGATTGGTATTACTCGTTTTGTGTTTGTTATACGAGTATGGTGTTATTTTGAGTAGAATATGTTATTGGTTGTTCGGAGCGATAGCAGGCTAATGATGGCAAGACTATCGTGTCCGCGGTTCTTGGGTGGAACGGGTTGTTGTTGCGATATCTCACCTGGATACAGGTTGAGTTCGCCTTTATTATGCGTATGGATGGAACTTCGGTGAGCAGATGTTTCATTATCATGATTCGTGTGTGTGGTGACCTTATATGTGTGATTTAAGGTATGCAAGGTTAATTGTTGAGCTGTGAGTTTAAGCTCATTATTAATTGCACAAGGACTTAGTAATTGTGCGAACGCTTAGTGGTGTGATTCCTAGACAGAAATGGGAATTACGAGAATGTTTTGTTAAAAGAGGGGGTAGGGTTATCCCGGTTGTATATTTGAAACTAACGGACCTCCACGACTGACAAAGTTAAGTAGTAGTGTACTTGGAGGGGTTCCTTGTTTGGATTTCTCTTGAGAGACGCTCCGCGCATGAACCTTAACGATGTCGGGAGTGGAGAGATGTTATAGGATGAAACAATATAGACTATGAGACGTGTGATGATGGTATGTTTATGGAAATATAAGTTCTATGGAGAAGCCCTAAAATGTTCACTCACCGCAAGTAGGTGGGTAAATAAGGAGTTGGAGAAATGGATTTGAGGAGTATAACCAGGACTTAATGAGAAGGCAATTTTTTTTTGAAGAGGTACGTTTTGGGTATGATGTTCGTAATGCTTTTGCAGAGAGTTGGGGCCTCGATTAGTTTGAGTTTCCTGTTCGCCTAGATGGAAGGTTAGAGTGGTAAATCTACATTAGTAGGTTAGTGAGGTAGGATTTAGGACGTCCCGCTGGTGTGCCTTAGGCCGTTATATCTCGATGACCGACGACGCGAGCGAGTAGTGTAACGAGAGGGTTCCTTGTCTGAATTTCGCTTTGCGAGATGTCCTACGCATGAAACCGACAAATCTCGAGAGTTGAGAAAGGTCTTGGGCATGAGGGACACAATTTAGGATAACACTATTTCGCGTAGTTAGTAAAGCTTCGATCTTAGAATTATTGGGCAGTGAAGGCCAGTAGAGTTAGTGGCACTGATATAGAAAGATGGGTTGGTCAACTTTGAGAAGAATGGGATTTTACGGGTTGGGAAGACCCATGTATGAGTAGTAAACTGAGGAAATAGGTTCCATTGTTTAGTAAGTGTGTACGTGTCGAACATTGGTGTTAGTTGTACGGAGAGACACGGGTGGAAGAGGTGTATGGGCACCTTAGTAAGTTGGTTGTATGCATTGCCTGAGGTAGAAAGGACGTAGTACATAAAGTTGAAAATTTCGCCGAGATGGAAATATAATATAGTATAAACCTTGATAGAGGTGAGTGCTGTTTGAGTATGGTTAAGAGATATAGGGTAGAGTCATTCCACTTTGAGGTATTAGGATGTGGAGTGATTCATGATCCTAGGTTAGTTTTGGTAGTATCGTTATATCTGAATTTCGAGGATGAAATTCCGTTGTAAGGGGGGGAGTATGTAATACCCGACACTTTTATGGGAACTTAAATTCTATAATTAAGAGTAATTTGGGAATTCAAGAATTATCGTGAATAGTAATTTTGGTATTTTCAAGGATTAAATGATTTTTGATGGGTGTTATATTTACTTTTGGGGTTAAGTAAATAAGTCGGAGTATTTTAATTATATGTCGCAGCTGAGTAAAGCGACAGAGGACAATATTTTAACGGGAATACCACATTAAGCTCTGTGGGATAAATTAGTGAGTTGCGTTCAAGTGCCTTGGATGGAGATTTCGATTGCGTGATGAGTCTCGGTATGGCTGAGATAGTCAGAATTGAGTATCCGAGTGTCGAAATTGAGTTTCGGGAATTTTTGGATTAATAGGGACTCGCAATTGAGTAAACGAGTCATTTTTGGGTTTAAATTGGATAAAACCTTATTTCTCCCTATAAGAGGCACGGGAGAGTGGGAGAAAGAAAGAAAGAGAGAAAAGAAGAAGAGAAGAAAGGAAGAAGGGAGAAAGAAGAGAGAAAAAGGATTTTCAGGCCAAATTCCGCCGGATTCGACTCAGGGTCGTCGAATTTTATCCTCCAGGCAAGTGTTTACTTGCTTTATTTAATTTTGAGCATAAATCTCATATCACAGTTGGTAATAACAAACCCTAAAGATTTTTGGGTCAGATTTTCGTGGGTTAAACGGGTTTTTTGAAAGTTTAACGGTTAAAAAACTGAAAAATGTCAAAATTGGAGAAACTTAGAAATTCATCGAATTAAATGGTTGATTTTTGGTTTTAGGATGTTTAGAACTGATTTCTTTGGTGTATATTTAGTTGGGTATGGTTGTATGTTGGTGGGATAAGAGGAAATGAAGTTTGGAGGTTTGGAAATGGCCGAAACAGGGGCCGGAGTAGAAGCTATCCGTCATGATCGATCGATCGAGGGTAGAGGATCGATCGATCGACGGCCAGGGGTCGATCGATCGACCCTTCAGGAATTTTGACGATTTTGCCTAGAGTTATTTATATGGGATAAATTCCCAAATTAAGGGTTCCTAGCCTATTTAATTGAGGAAATAAATAGACTTAGCTAAGGGAAATTAATTTATTAAATTGAGGAAGTTTATGGGGTGTTACGAGAGTGTCTTAAGTGTGCGACACTAGAAATAATATTTTCGAGAAAAATAAATTAAATGGAGGAATTAGAGGGTTGGGATTCCTAAAATAGAGTAGGGACCTCTAAATTATTATTTGAGTGAAATGTAGTCCTTGGGTTCATGGAAATGGAATCCACGACCTATTTAAATTAAGGGTGTTTGGTGACGAATATTATTGGGATAATTTTTGTGGGCATTTAAGCCTATATAATTATGCGCGTCGAAAACATAATTATATCGATTGTGGTTGAGTATATCTTGCGAGATTACTAGGATGAATTTGGAAAATTCGTGTTTACTTAGTGTGAATTGGTATGATTGGAGAAATTGTATGAATCCTTAAGTGTGAATAAGGTACACATTATTTATCAAGTGAGGGAACACTTTTGAGTTTAGTATAGTGAGTGTGATAATACTCGGATATTATTAATTATGAAAATCTTTGGGATTATTGGTCATCACTATGTGTGATTGGCAATTATGGCCATTTATATATGTTTAAGGAACTATAATGATTATATATATACTATGTGAGTAAAGTATATATATTATATGATACGGTTATGTATATACATCTATGTGTGGTTGGTATATATATATGTGAAGCATACCCCCTCTAATGCTATCATTGGGAAGTTGCGCGATGAGGGTGAGCACCTTGGCTCGAGGAGCAGGGTGTGGATATTCCCCAGGTCATAGCGTCCATTGTGGTATTGTGTGATTTTTATTAGGGGTGAGATGTGGTGGGTATGTTTCGTCTCATTGATGGGGAGGAACTATGACCGCTTCCCAAACGTTGTGTGCGTGTGTTGGCCGCGATGTTGGTGATATTGGGACCGACCGCTGGTCCCCAGGATGGTATGTGAGTGATGCCCTGGAAGATGATAGCATTGAGAGACCGCATCCTCGAGTTATAGCTCGTTGGGATGGTTATTGTACTTGTGTGATAGTACATTACTTGTGTATGAGAACAAGATATTATATCTCTATAAGAGTAAAGAGATAAAATGAATATGAAATGAAAAAGAATGAATTCTCATTACGAGAGATATATCCGAAAGTGTAACATGATATGTACATGAAAGTGAGTATGAAAGTTAAAGATGAGCATGATGCTGTGTGCTACACCTTGTTAGAGCCCAATTCACACCTTAAAAAAAGGATGTTGTTTAATCTCGATCGCTCCCCTCTTCACCCCGAGCTGTTGATTCGGCTCCTCGGGCAAACCCCTTATCAAATTAGATAAACACAAATAATAAAAAGAGATAAAAAAAACTTATCCAATTAGATAAACACAAAAAATGAAAAAAGATTAAAAAAAACATTCAAACTGCAAAGCTAGAGAGGAAACATCACTATGTATCTTAAATGAGAGAGAGTCCAAACAGTAATACAAGAATAGGAGATTTGGTGGAAATATAAAGTCATAAAGAGAGATATGCATGGTCATTTATCCAAATGCAGTGTAAAATGGCGTAAATGATGGAGAGGGAAACCACATGGTTGATAAAAAAAATTAGATGCTTAAATGCTTTCAACCTCCAAATGGCTAGCAAAGGAATAGAAGGGGAAAAGTCTCGTCATTTACTATGGAGCAAATAAAGGAGAAAATCTCAATGAAAAAGGCCTTCTTTATTGTGGAAACGTGGCAAATAATTGGGAGGAGACACCATTTTGATATTTATATATGTGATTAACACAAACATCCATATATAAGGAAACAAATCTAGAAGAATTAATTATCCTTATATCAATTTTTAATGACCACCTGAAGAGATCAGATTATTCCTTCCAATGCTGGGAATATATTACAGTAATCATATTTCACAAATCAAATTGTTTTAATTCATGGATAGCATATATATATATAACAATGCTCTTGTAGGGACTAGTCCGCATTTTAAGAGTGCAGACCAGACATATGTCACCTACCGGTGAGCCTTGAAATTATCGGCTAAATTATAGGCACAATCTTTCTCTTTTCTGGTTTCACCGCCAGGTGACACATGTCCGGTCCTCACTCTTAAAATGCGAACCAGTCCGCACAATATATATATATATATATGACCACCTGAAGAGATCAGATTATTTCTTCCAATACTGGGAATCTAACATTAATCATATTTCACAGTACAAATTGTTTTGATACATGGATAGTGCGCGCGCGCACGCGCGCACACACACACACACACACACACACACACATATATATATATATATAGGGTTTTGATAACATGTTCCCTAAGGGCACACACTTAGAACCCAAAAGTAGTAGGGACAAAGTTTCGACATACAATTAATAAGGCACAGATACTCATGTAGAGCCTTCATACTTACTATTTTGAGGGTCAAAACATGTGCCCTAAGGGTACATATTATCATATTCCCCCCCCCCCCCCATATATATATATATATATATATAACCACTCGAAGAGATCAGTTTATTTCTTCCAATACTTATCTCTTACATCATACTCAAAAGCTTATAAAATGCAATGATGTAACCTAAGAAATAGCAATAATGATTTATTAGCATATCTGTCTGGGTTTTAGACAAAAGTGTACATAACATTTATGCTATATTCGTTCACTACACCAAAAATACAAACCTTAAACTGTACATATTTTTGTATGGTGTTCAGTTTGGCTTGATGGAAAGGTTTTCATTCATGCCAAAATTTACGAACCAAAACTTTTCGCATTGCCTAAAAGTGTGCCCTATTTGTTGAGAATTTAATTTTTAAGTCCTGCATTTTAGTTTTTTTGCTAGTTCTGTAGGAAGTCTGTTATTAGGTTGTTTAAATTTAAAAAATAAGTTAGTTGTACACTTGGTCAAGATTATTTAGAATTAGTTCCTTAGAGGAAGTATCGATGGTAGACTTGCAAATAACAAAGAGGACATACACATTTCAAATTTGAGAAGCGGAGGCAGGGGACATTGGAACTACAATCAGTAGCCAACTAATCATGAAACAAAATGGGACAAATTAAACATTGAGTGCTACTGCTTCCATAGGTATGGACACTATAAGTCTGACTAATTTATAAAGAGAAAAAGGGGAAAAGTTAAATTTTGCAGAGAGAGAAGAAGAATCAACCCTTTTAATGGTGTGTCTTACCATAAAAGGGAATAACTAAAATTTATGTTACTTGGAAACGGGATGCAGTAATTATATGTGTGGTAGCATGTCATTTTTCACAAATTTGGACGAATCCTTTCGAACATCAGTAAAGTTTGGTGATAATTCTATAATTTTAGTTATGGAGTAAGGTGACATTCACATTCGAACTAAATATAATTCTACTCAGATTATTTCTAGTGTTTTATGTGCCGGAATTGAAAGCAACTTATTGAGTGTGGGTCAGCTTCAAGAGAGGCTACTCGATCACAATCAAAGATGGCGTCTGTTTATTTAATGATCCAAAAGAAGGTGCAATTTCTCATGTCAAGATGACTACAAATCGAATGTTTCCATTACACATCGAGCATGATACTCAGTCTTGCTTCTCTGAAAATGTGAAAGACTCAACATGACTATGTCATTTTCGCTATGGTCATCTGAATTTTAGTGGGTTAAAGACCCTTTATGATAAAGAGATGGTAACGAGTTTTCCACAAATTGATCCTCCTGTGCAAATATGTGAAGAGTGTGTGTTGGCAAGCAACATCGTGATCATTTTCAAAAAAAGAAGGGGTGGAGAGCTACAAAAATGCTGGATGATTGCAGGAGAAAACCGCGGTGCAACTGTATAAAGATATATGTCGTTCGTTATGCTCGGCTCCCACCGCTATGCAAAAACCTATACTATTGACGAAACTCTTTTAAAGGAGTATAGCAGCAAGTCCGGGTATCAAAATTCACAGAGACAAGTTGTTAGAATTATATTGGTTTAATACTTCAGGAATAAAAGTGTAAAAGATAATTGTTAACAAAATAAAAGATAATAATAAGCATGTGTTTAAACTAAGATTAACAAAAAGGAATAAAAATTATAAATTGCGACTAATATCCCTCACCTCGAGTCAATTGGTATAAATGGTTAAATGGTAAGACAAGTTTAACAAGATTGAATCTCATTTCAACATTAGTTAAATCTAGAGTTGTCACCCCCTAAATCGTCATAAAAGCCCATTATGATTTTAGCGTCAACAAATACCCCAAAAATTACATACACAAGGCCGTAAATACATACATGATATACTTCGTTAAATCTCCAATGCATAATAACAAGAACAACCCAATCGAATTAAACTCATAAAACCAATCACCGTAGCAAAACAACCAAATCAACCCAAGGTGAGTTAAATCAATCACAACCTAAACTAAATTAGCTACAAAATATAATGGAAGACGTGTATTTAAATGAAAGAAAGTAAGGAAATAAATTAATTCTGAGTTACAAAGCAGGAAAAACAACAATGAAAGTTTGGATATAAAGAGAGAGAGGATGAATAGTAACTTACAAACCCATTTGGGTGAAACCCTAGGAGATGGAGAAGCAAAACTCAAAAATCTCCTCCAAACCCTAACCTCCTTAAAATGCCAGATGAAATGTATAAAATGAAAGATATGCCTTCAAATACTAAAAACCCACTTATGTAGTAAGTGGTAAAATAAATAAAGATAAAAGAAAAGAAAATAATTTGTCCTAAGTGGTTTTGGTGTTTTCCTTCTGAAAATTTCATTCTTTTTGTGTTGGCCCAACTTTGAGACAAACATTATTTTTTATATGCTCATGCATTTTTTATTTTATTAAAATTTATTTTGTACAAACCATAAATCGTATTTTTCTTATAATGATTTAATATATAAACTATTTTTTATAAAATACTTTTAATTTGTATTTTTATCGTAAATAATTTTTGTATTATTAGCTATGAGTTTTATTATCTTTTCAGAGTTTTTTTATGTTATTATTATTATTTTTTAGAATTTGAAAGGTGTTAAATATACATTTTATTAAACAAATATAAATTATTTAATTATCAATTAAACACGTAAAACCAAAATGACAGGGTTTAACCTTTGTTGGTGTCGTTTAGGGTCTTAGTTTTTAAAATCGTTTTGGGGCTTGAGATTATGTTTTGCTTGACGTCTGATTTTGTGTGTGATTTTGTCCAATTTGTCTCCTGGCTATTGTCCACTTTGCCCTTCCTATTGACACGGTTTGTTACGAATGCACCCCCTGGTTTTCTCGTCCCTTTTCCGCCCTTAGTTGTCTGTGATGGTTTACCATTTTGCCCTTATTTTTGAGGGAATTACGATTGGACCAAGGTCTATTTTTGAGGCTTTATATACGTTTGTTGAGCTGTGAAGTTTTAGTTTTTTTTATTTATTTTCATTCCCTCTCTATAAACGTTGCCGGACACTCCATTTTTTTCTCTTTATTTTTTTCTCATTTAGATACCAATTTGTTGAGGGTTTATCATACAATCTGTAACACACATCCGATCGATAATAGTGTTGGAGAGTATTTGTGTGTTCTAGATTTTTTTGTTGTTGGAGTTGAGGAGATTTGGGGTTTAGAAATTTTCTTTTGGACTTTGGCCGTGTGGACCGCTTTGGACCTATTGAAATTATTTTTTTTGGTTTTTGTTTACGAACTCCCTGACGTAAATCTTTTACTCTTTATACATATACTTTACCCATTATATATATACACATGTATTTATAGATATTATTTATTATACATATCTGTTGCTTTATTTTTTTGCGATCAAATATATATATATATATATATATATATATATATATATATATATATATATATATATATATATATATATATATATATATATATATATATATATATATATATATATATATATATATATATATATATATATATATATATATATATATATATATATATATATATATATATATATATACAGAGAGAGAGAGAGAGAAACTCCATTGCACACTAAGTTTGCACATGTGCTAACGCACACTAATTTTTTTAATAAAATTAAAAAAATATTTTTGGGTTGATTTTTTTATTTGATATTTTAACATTTCAACGGACCAATATAAAAAAATCAGTTCAGAAAAACTTTTTTAAAAAATCAGCCAAATTTTCGTAGCTTTTAAAGTGCTTAAAAACAACACAAGTTTTGCAGGTTTTTTAAAAACAGCTAACAAAGTTTTTTGAGTTGTTTTTTTTATATGGGTCCCTTAAAATGCTTAAATATCACAAAAAAATCAGTTAATTTTTTTTTTACTGTTTTAAAAAAATGATGTGCAAACTTAGTGTGCACAAGAGCCTATCCGTGTGTGTGTATATATATATATATATATATATATATATATATATATACAACACTATTTTTGTGCGGACTAGTATGCATTTTAAAAGTGCGGACCGGACATGTGTCACCTAACGATGTGCCTAGAAATTATCGGCACACTCTCTCTCTTTTCTGGGATCACCGTTAGGTGACACATGTCCGGTCCGCACTCTTAAATTGCGGACTTGTCCGTACAAGAGTAGTACTATATATATATATATATATATATATATATATAGTGTATTCTTATGATTTTGCTTTGGTGCTTACATTTGGTTGCCATTATTTTATATCAAGAGCTATTTTTTTGTTTAAAATCATATCTAGTGTTTATACATAAAGATTGGTTTGAAACTTGTAGATCTGTTAACGAGGTATTTTGGTTTAAACTTAATCAGGGCTAATTTTTGTTTGAACGAAAATCAGTTTGAATTTTTCTTGTCTTGATTTCTATACCATACTGAGTAGTTTAGTTTAAGACTATTAAAGAAGGACGTCTGTTTTTCTTTATTTTTGTTTGTTTGTTTTGTAATTAATCAGATCTATAGTTATATGCTATTGTTGGTTTAGATATGATAAAATAGAACACATTTATTTTGAACGATTACTGTTTAATCTGGATGTACTATTATTTTTTTTGTGGTTGATTATACCCGGATATAATTCTGTGTTGTTGGGATTAGATCTGTTTTGTTACACGATTTTCTCCATCGCGATTGACTGATTTTTTGTGTTTCGTTTTGTCAAATTAATCAAACTGATTTTGTTTGGTTTTGACAATAACTATTTATTTTACGAGTGTTAAATTTTTGTGAGCTTCACAACTGTTTTTGTTTATAGTTATTAATGAAAACTATTATAATTCTTGTTAACTAAACTGAGATAAAACCTAGAGTGTGTTTAATCTTCCTTTTTAAACAAAATAATTTCTTTTATGTTCTGATTAAAAACAAATTTAATTATTAAATTTGTGTGTTGTACCGGGTCCCGGGTATTGGGTGTGTAGTTGTACGTAAGTTCAAGTTGTCACTACCTGTGTATTATTGGGTTACTGATTTCCAATCAGGAGGGTTGTATTTAGACTAGGTTGGGTGTACGAGCTTGTATGTGCCTAGTTTAAATCGTTGTACACTTTTGGGACTGTAATCTGCAATTAATAATTGGTAATAGTGGACTTGGGTGTGTGAGTTGTCCTGGGACTAAAGGATACGGGATTTTCCACTTGGTTTCCTCAAGAACAAATATTATGTTCTTTCCACTTTACCTCATCTCATTCTTAAAAGGGTATTTTTATATCTAGAATCACCACCTTTTCTTACTAGTGTGCGTGAGTTTATTTTAATTTATTCACTTTAATAGATTTTATATCAAAGAGTTAAAAGTGTTTTTGTTATATAACCTAATTCACCTTAGCGCGTGACCGTTAGGTTGTTTCAAGTGGTATTAGAGATTCAGGATTCACTTTCTAAAAGTTTTTATTCCGCAAAGATCCTGAACTCTTTTTAAAAACTATTTTTTTCATTTTTAAAATCTATTTTTTTAAGGGGAATTCAAAATGGTGATGCAGTTTTTTCTTCTAGAAAATCCCTTTGTGAATGTTTTGAAGAGGCAGAGCTTTATTCACAATATGACATTGAAAGCTGTAATGCCATTTGCCAAGCGATAGATTCAACCTAAGTTAAAGATATTCCAGCTTGTACTACATGTTTAGAGGCTTGGAACATCCCTAAATCTTCTACCCATTTACCTAAAATGTTGGATGATATTTTTGTTTGTGATCATGTAGATAGTTGCATTCATATAGTTGCTTTTACCTCTCGTTGTGTTTTTAAGTTCAATGATATTTTTGATTTCTTATCTACTCATTCTAATGATTCTGATTCTTGTGTGGATAATTCTCAATTAGACTTTATTAATTTATCTCATATCTCACCTGCTCACACACCCTACTTTCACAGCTTCATTTTCGAATATAGATAGTATTTTTGATGATGTTGATGAATCTGAAAATGTAGACGATTCTGTCATATTAGAAGGGTGCGTGAGTAAGAATTTAGAAGGGTGTGTAGATAATATTTTCGTTGATAATGCATTTGAGGAATGCACAGATTTAGTTCAAATTAATTCTAGGTTAATGGCTAAAAATGACATTTTAAACAATCGAATCAAGTCTATAACCGAAGAATCTGATTTTCATGTTAATGAACTTGAAAATGATGTTTCATTTTTAGAAAAAAGAATTGTCATGTTAACTGAACTTAATCACTCTCTTGAATTTAAAAACAAAGAAATTTTGTTTAAATTTGATGAATCTCAAATTGAGCTTAAAGTTGCTTTGATTAAATATGATGAGTGTCGAAAAGAACTTGAGAGGGCTTTTAAAAGGCTATTGGAATTTCGGTGATGCCGTAAAAATTTTAAATAAGAATCTGATTTATGACCAATCTACAAATGAACTAGGATTTGAAGGAAAATAATTTGATGTAACTAATTTTGTCAACTCTAAGGAACAATTTTCTGATTCAACTGAAATTAGAATGTCTTATAAACATGTTGAAAAAGAGGGTTGCTCTACTTCTACTAAACCTATATTTGTATGAAATTTTTGTCATAAAAATAGACATTTAGAAAAGTTTTGCTTTAAGAAATTAGGACAAAATAAATCTGATTTAGGCAAATCTAGGCAAATTCAAAATGTTGGAAAATTTAAAACTGCCTTGCCTGTTCTTAAATGTGATTTTTGTTCTAAAATTGGACTTTTTGGAACATTCTTCTTTAAGAGATTAGGACAGAATAAAGTAAATGTAGAAAAATTTAGGAAAACTGAAAATGTTAGAAATAAACATGCTACTAAACCTGTTTTCAGTTTAGTTTTTGTTCTAAAATGGGGCATTTAGAGCAATTTTGTCATAAAAGGTGTAATTTAAACAAAAATTTTGATTATGAAAAACTGCTCACTAAGTGTTATAATGCTAAATCTGCTGAAACAAAGGTTTTTCATTCTAATTATTGTTCAAAATCTGGCAATTTAGAACATTTTTGTCACAACCCGTCTAAAATAATAACGGGTGGCCAGCCCTAGACTATATTAAATCAGGAGTTTCGGATGGTCCAGTCTCAACATCAACTGTCGGTACTATATAATATAGGACTAACTACCCGAAATCATATAAGCGGGATGTGAAAATTTAAATAAAATATGCAACATCCAACCAACTAACGCTAAAAAGAAAAGAAAGATGCATGAAAGAACTAAGATAAATGAGATGCTGGAAATAAAATGAACTAAATAAATACAACTGAATGTGCTACATGAAATAGACCCGAATAAGCTGTCGGGTCACAGCCAATACAATAACTGAAATGGAATAAATATAAACATGTATATAAATATCCCTTGGGTACAAACCCAATATACAACATGAATCCTACCTAGAATTTTAAAGAAGTAGGAAGCGGCTACATGAAACATCCTGCAACAGTCCGCAGCTGTCACGGCTCCCAAGACTCTGGATAGAAAGTCATCCAGCATCCCTGCGGTAGGATACCTGTGGTAATATATATATATACAAGGAGGAGAGAAAAGTAAACGGGTCAGAGCCCCGAATGTGAGCAATATTTAGCAAGTGTGTTAACCGTGCATAATAATTATCGGTGCACTTATTTCATAATTAAAGTGAGACGGCTCTCTCGTGGAACCCCAACTCACCTCTCATCTAAAGGCGCGCACCTATTCGCATCCTCAAGTTTTAGTTAAATTACCCCACATTTATTAGGACAACCTAACTTATCAGGCCTAGCCTACACCCACGAGAGCTACAACCCGTCATAATCCGAGGAACCACCCTTTATAATCCTACTAGATTATGATAACAACAACTATGTCATAAAAGGCTTATGAATTCCGAATCATAATAATGAATTATAAGTTTTAATGCGTTACCCCTATATATACATACATATATATATATACATATACATAGGCTAAAACAAAAGAATTTATATTCTTAATATCATGCACATGGAATATTGGCAAAACCTCTCTCTAATCTCAAACTTGTACTACGTTTCATGCGTGGGGAGTCTCGCAAAGCGAAATCCAAACAAGGAACCGCCCCGTTACACTACTACTGACAAGGTCAAGACCAGAGATCCGAGATGCCACTAATAGAATTACTTCTCTCAACTCTCGACATAACACTGCGTTTCGTGCGTGAGGCGTCTCGCAAAGTGAAATCCAAACAAGGAACCCCCTCGTTACACTACTCCTGGGCAATGTCGATCCTAGAGATCCATAATCCTTAACATACTATAATATACTACCATTATTGCTAAACTAACTAACAAGGAAAAAGAAAGAAAGAAAAGAAAAAGAAAACAAATAAAATAAATTGAAAGAATCTCCAATAATATCCTTGGGATGATGTAACAGAATTATACCTTATGTGCGATACATCAACCCCCATCAATCTAGTACACCATAATCATCTAAGATGCACTTTACCAAGATTCTATATCCTTTCCTCTATAGGATATATAAATACATATATATAGGTATTTTATGCTCACCATATATATACATATACCAATCATCAATATACCCATGACCAAGTGTACATACCAAATATGATGTACAATGGCCATGCAAATATAATACCCGGCTATATATATAGCGCCGATAAAACTGCATCAATGCTATCATCTTCCCAGAGTCCGGCTCACGTAACATCTGGGGACCACCTGGTGGGGATCAACGACACCCACCTCGTGGTAACACACACACACGACGTCCCGGGAAGCGGTCATAGCTCCAACCGGCAATGAGACGAAACATACCCACCACGTCTCATCCCGAAAATAAATATCTATATCGTATAATAACACAAGGGACGACTATGACCTAGGGAATATCCACACCCTGCTCTATATGCCAGGATGCTCACCCTCTGCGCAGAAACTTCCCAATGATAGCACGAGCGGGGTATGCCTAACCACATAAGTATATAAATTGCTCATATATGCAATATACATACACCCATATGATCCCATCATATGATACAATATAATAAACCATCATATACGGCTTAAAAATCCATACCATGAATGTCCACAACATATAATATATCCATATATTCAAATTCATACATAGATATATGTACATATATTCACACATCGCTATATCAATATATATACAAACTAATTCCCGTTCATATGTATAAGATCTATAAACCCGGCTATAAGTATACATAATCCTCAATATACAAGCCGTCACCACAATTTCCAATAAATATTCCTCGATATGTGAATACAATCCCTCACTTAAAGCATATTCAATCATTTTTCCTATGATGAATAGTCTCCCAAAACCATATGTATATATATCTATACATATATATTCAACATTAGGGTTATCACCCAAAAGTATGTGTAGGAATCCATCACTACACATTTCATCCATAACCAAAGTACAATATTTACCTTTGTACTATTTAACCATAGGCACACACGTGACTTAATAGTCTAAGGCCTCAATTTATTCCAAACTCATTTCAAGTATTGGAATCCCAATGGTTATTTCCCCATATATACATGTAAACTATCCTAACTAGAATTTATGCTACCGCTTATTCTAGTCGATAGTACGATCCCAAAGCGTTCTCAATGTCACCTATGGCTCGAGTCGAAATCAGAAACCCTCACTCCTATTGAGTTATCAATTGCCCTTAGATTAAACTTTTCTAAGGATATAAGACCCCTCACTCTTAAAGAGTATGCGACCACTCTCTTTCAAGTGGCCCCAATATGTAACTTAACAATATCATATCCTTATAAGGATTTGACATAAATGTCGGCCTAGAAATTTCACCACATCCATGGATATTTCTTATCCAATGATTCCGAGAAGTTCCCACTGTAAAATACTAAGTGAGAGACCCCCCCTATAAGTCACCAAAAGGTATTTCTTACCTTATAAGAGAGAGAACCCCAAATCCACAATCCCAACCAAACGGGCTAGAAATCATCTTAGGAAACCCATAAAACAACCCATTAAGGAAGCCCCTAAGAATAAACTCCAAAAGAAAAGGGGGGGGGGGGGGGGGGAAGAAATCCAAGTTTTGGGCTAAAAACAGGGGACCGGTCGACCGGACCCTGACCCCCGGTCGACCGCGGGTCCAAATTTTGCCTACGAAGAAATGCAGTAGGCTTTTCCTTTAAGGCGCGGTCGACCGGTCCCCAGACCACGGTCGACCGGCCATACCAGTTAAGCTGGCCGTTTTTCCATTTCAGCAGACCCCACGAATTTAAACCCTAAACTTCTCATTCCAATCCCCAAATCTTTAACCCAATAATGTTATTAACAAGAAAACCCATCCTACATCTCGTCCCAATCATTTATATGAGATTAAACCATAGAATAACATTGATTTCAAGATTTAAACCCGAAAATCTAGGTTTTGATGTTAATACCCAAAAATCCATTTCTTTACCACACAATTATGAAATGAAATACACAAATAGCTATTTAGCAAGATTAAACACTTGCCTCAGATTTGTAGAGGTTGGATCATCCTCGAAATCGCGGTTGGGCCGAAAATCCCCTAGCTTTCTTCCTCTCTCTCTTCCTTTCTTCTTCTTTCCTTCTCTTCCTCTCTCTAGGGCTTTTCTCTCTCTCTCAAAATGAGAAATGGCTTAATCCGTAAGCCACTTAAACCTTTAAAACAAAATCCCAGTTTTAAATGTTAATACACACTTTAAATGACTCGTTTACTCCAATTCAAGTCAAAATAACTTAAAAACATTCCGGAGCCGAAATAAGACCCAATGACAGTCATTTTGACTATCTCGACCCTCCCGGGATCGATGGTACCCTCAAAATTATCATCCGGAATACTTTAAAATATTCTCTATTTTCGTGCCTAAGTTCCCAAATTTTGAAATTCTCCAATTCAATTAAATTTTATTTTTCCCAAAATTTAATTTCTCAGTCTCCAAAAATCGAGGGTTGTTACAATTTTGTTTTAAGCGTTTGAATTTAAGTAGGAAAAGTGAAAATGTAAAACGTCATAACATTCCTGTTAATGCTAAATCTAATGAAGGACACGTTTTCAAATGCAATTTTTGTATTAAAACAGGTCATTTGGGACAATTCTGCTATAAGCGTTTAAATATATAATAAAGTGGTGTTAAGAATATGCACATGATCCCTTTAAAGTCTGATTTTGTTGAGAATTGTTCCCAATTTAACTTTAATTCTGCCCATTTTAATACAGCTTCTTCTATTGTTAAATCTAAGTGGATTAAAATAGATGATTTAGGTTGTCAGTTGGATTGTTCCATTATCCCAAACTAATTTTGTTTTAGTTTGTTTGTTAGTACTTTTAGTTACTTTATTTGTAGTACTAACTTTTATTTAGTAGGATTCTTCCTTACCCTTTGTCCCTTTAAGACAATCTGGGGGAGAATTTGACTATTTTGTTATTATATTTTACAATTTTTATCGAGTCTTTTAGGATTTCTTGTTGTTAGTTGAGTTATGTACTCTTCTATTTTTAGGAATCATTGTGGTTAGTTGAGTTATGTACTCTTTTATATCCATTAGGGTTTCATGTTGTTAGTTGAGTTATGTATTTTTATGTCCTGTCTTTGAGCCTCATAGTTAGTCTTAGTTTAGTTTGTCTCAAAATTGGCCAAAGGGGGAGATTGAAAATCTCATTTGTTTTGTGTTGGCTCAACTTTGAGACAAACATTATTTTTTATATGCTCATGCAGTTTTTATTTTATTAAAATTTATTTTTTACAAACCATAAATCGTATTTTTCTTATAATGATTTAATATATAAACTATTTTTGATAAAATACTTTTAATTTGTATTTTTATCGTAAATAATTTTTATATTATTATTTATGAGTTTTATTGTCTTTTCAGAGTTTTTTTATGCTATTATTATTTTTTTTGGATTTTTAAAGGTGTCAAATACAAATATGATTAAACAAATAAAATTTGTTTAATTATCAATTAAACACCTCAAACCAAAACAACAGGGTTTTACCTTTGTTGGTGTCATTTAGGGGTCTTGGGTTTTAAAATCATTTTGGGGCTTAAGATTATGTTTGGCTCGAGGTCTTCATTTGTGTGTGATTTTGTCCAAACTTGTCCCCTAGCTATTGTCCACTTTGCCCCTCCTATTAACACGGTTTGTTACGCATGTGCCCCTTGGTTTTCTCGTCCCTTTTCTACCCTTAGTTGTTTGTGATGGTTTATCATTTTTCCTTGATTTTTGAGGGTATTACGATCAGAACAAGGTCTATTTTTTAGGCTTTATATACGTTTGTTGAGCTGTGAAGTTTTAGTTTTTTCTATTTTCATTCTCTTTCTATCAATGCTGCCGAACACTCCATTTTTTTCTCATCTAGACACCAATTTGTTGAGGGTTTATCATACAATCTTTAACACACATCCGATCGATAATAGTGTTGGAGAGTATTTATATGTTATATATTTTTTTGTTGTTGGAGTTGAGGAGATTTGCGGGTTACAAATTTTCTTTTCGACATTGGTCGTGTGGATCATTTTGGACCTATTGAATTTTTTTTTGGTTTTTGTTTACAAACTCCAAGAGGTAAATCGTTTACTCTCTTTATATATATACTTTACCCGTTATATATATACACGTATTTATACATATTATTTATTACACATATCTGTTGCTTTAGTTTTTAGATCATATATATATATCCAGGCTCTAATGAGGACGCAACTTGCAAACTTAACTTGCAGACGGATTTTTGTGTGATTTTTTAAAAATAGCAAAATATCAAATTTCAACTTGAATTTTTTTGTGGTATTTAAACATTTCAGGGGATCCCTATAAAAAAATCTCAAAATGAATTGTTTTTCTATGGTTAAAAAATCCGTAAAACATATGTGAGTTTTTAAGAGCTTTAAAAACTGACATATGTTTGACCGATTATTTAAAAATATCAAAACAATTCATTTGAGTTGATTTTTTTTATGGGAGTCCCGTGAAATGTTTAAATAGCACATAAAAAAATCAAGTCGATATTTTTTTGCTATTTTTAAAAAATAAAAAAATCCGTCCAATATATATATATATATATATATATATATATATATATATATATATATATATATATATATATATATATATATATATATATATATATATATATATTGTATTCTTGTTATTTTGCTTTGCTGTTTACATCTGGTTGCTATTATTTTATAACAAGATCTGTTTTTTTGTTTAAAATCCAATCTAGTGTTTATACATTAAGTCTGGTTTGAAACTTGTAGATCTGTAAACGAGATTATTTTGGTTTAAACTTAATCAGGTCTAATTTTTGTTTAAATGAACATCAATTGGAATTTTCCTTGTCTTTATATCTAAGCCAGTAGTTTAGTTTAAGACTGTTAAAGAAGGACGTTTGTTTTTCTTTGTTTTTGTTTGTTTGTTTTTTCATTAATCAGATCTATAGGTATATGCTATTATTGGTTTAGATCTGATGAAATTGAACACATTTATTTTGAATGATTACTGTTTAATTTGGATGTACTATTATTTTTTTTTGGTGGCTAATTATACCTGGATATACTTCCGTGTTGTTGGGATTAGATCTATTTTGTTACACGATTTTCTCCATCGCGATTGACTGATTTTTTGTGTTCCGTTTCGTCAAACTAATCAAACAGATTATCGTTGGTTTTGACAATAACTATTTATTTTGCTAGTGTTAAATTTTTGTGAGATTTACAACTATTTCC
This sequence comes from Sambucus nigra, assembly GCA_949130495.1. Lineage (NCBI taxonomy): Eukaryota > Viridiplantae > Streptophyta > Magnoliopsida > Dipsacales > Adoxaceae > Sambucus > Sambucus nigra. The sequence goes on from OX422223.1 coordinate 128,254,942, forward strand.
GTTTTTAGTTATTAATCACACCTGTTATAATTCTTGTTAACTAAACTGAGATAGAACCTGGAGTGTGTTTAATCTTCCTTTATAAACAAAATAATTTTGCAACACTCCGCCCGCCCGGGGAGAGGGAACGGAGCGCTACTGTCGATAAAAACTATACTAATCCACAAATAACCAGGTACAGAGCATCTAAAACAAATCTCATAATATAAAAAAAAGAATCCACTAATCTCAATCTCTTCAAATTAAATACAACCAATAATCTCTCGAAATAATACAACTATCTATCTCGAAATAAAATGCTCTATACAACAAAAATAAATACAATCTTCTCATATGTATTCTCTCGAATATTCTTCCCAATAATAATCCATGCTAAATATCATTCTCCAAATCAAATCCAAAGCGCCCAAATCCACGCTAACCTGCCACTAAAAGAAAATATGGGGAAGTACACAATACGACATGAAAGATACTCAATAATATATTAGCGGTGAATAAAACGTAACAAGACGAGTACGAATATTCAAATCAAATGCAAATCTCATTAGCATTTTATCAATATAATTTCTCAACAACATATTTAATTCGAGTCACCAGGCCTCACCATACCGCACCATACTTTATCAAGTAGCCGAAATAGGAATCTTGGCAGGAGCACAACATCAGTGCCATATTAAAATCTCATGACAACATTCCCAACACAATAATAATAACACATGAATCAAAATTATATTCCAACAATAATTTCCAGATTCCAATTGAAATTAGCAATTCAAATATGAGTTAATAATCACAAGAAAACAAAGGGAATAACACTCACGAGATTAAGGAGCATATTGTATAAAATCCCATACCTTAAAATCATCACATGAATCATCATATAATTTCAGCCTCAAAATCTAAACACACCATCACGTTCCTCTCGCAAAAATAATCAAATCTCGTTGTAGCCCAAACTCAAGAAAACACCAAATAAGCCTTCTAATCGAAGGTTAAAATCTTGAATAAGTTTAGGACTATGGTTTGTAGATCAATGGGAGTAATTTTGGAGAGGTCTTCTGGTTGAAAAGTTTGAGAAAAAGTGATTTGAAAATCCAAGCCACGAATTAGTTGATGTATAAAGGATTAAGAGCTTGATTAAGAAAAGAGTTCTAATCCAATATAAACACAAAAAAATTTATTCCGGATGATCGGACCGTTGGAATTGGATGAAATTCTTGGAGAATTAGCTGAAGATGAGAGGAAGCTTTCCAAAATTTTTTAGCTCGATCGGACCGTTCAATATTTTTAAATATTTTGTTTCTAGAGAGTTTTATGTTTTGAGGACTCTTAGAGAGTTTTATGTTTAGAGGACTCTTCTATATATTAAAAATTCAATTAAAACTCCATTTTAATTCCGATTCAAATTCCGTTTGAAAATTTATTTTTCAAATATAAAAACCAACATTTTAAATTATAAAATTTATAAAAATCCCAAATTTCATTTTTCTTCGATTTCCAAAATTAATTTAAAAATTCCCATTTAAAAAAATTCGGGTTGTTGCAAATTTCTTTTATGTTCTGATTAGAAAAAAATCTAATTATTGAATCTATGTGTTGTACAACTATACTGGTTCTCGGGTATTGGGTGTGTAGTTGTGAGTAAGTTCAAGTTGTCACTACCTGGGTATTATTAGGTTGCTGATTTTCAGTCAGTGGGGTTGTATTTAGACTAGGCTGGGTGTACAGGTTTGTATGTGCTTAGTTTAAATCACTGTACACTTGTGGGACTATAATATGTAATTAATAATTGGTAATAGTGGACTTGGGTGTATGAGTTGTCCTGGGACTAAAGGACATGGGGTTTTCCACTTGTTGGTTTCATCGTGAACAAATATTGTGTTCTTTCCTCTTTACCTCATCTCATTCTTAAAAGGGTATTTTTATATCTTGCATCACCACCTTTTCTTACTAGTGTACGTGAGTGTATTTTAATTTATAAACTTTAATAGATTTGGTATCAAATAGTTAAAAGAGTTTTTTTATATAACCTAATTCACCTTAGTGCGTGACCGTTTGGTTGTTTCACGTTCCTCCGCGAGAAATCCAGTTACTTCTTCATTATTGATCGAAATCATGCACCGTCAGCTGCCACACGAAGATGACTCAAACGGCTTCAACTTTCGTGAAGGTATTGGGACAGAAACCCAAATTATAAAATTACTAAAATGCCCCTGTACATGCGATTGTCGATGGAACTTCCTCAGAATGCTGCTACCGAACTTCACACTAAGCGCCGTAATACCTAAAAAAACTTAATTATACGTCGTAAAACATGTAAGCATATAAAATATAGGTTTTATGGTTAAGGAGCATAAATATTGGAATTAAGGTAATCGAGGGGGGCTAAAAGGAATAAGTAAAGAGGGTGAATATATGCAAAATTCGAGCCCAATCATACCCCCTAACTTACACATTGCTAGTCCCTAGCAATAAAATACAAAGCAATAAGAACTACAAGTAAACCACAAGAAAGGGGATATGTACAAAGGAGATAAATGCCACTTTCGCAGGCGAACGATTGCATTTTGCATATGCAATAAGCCATTAAACCCTTAAGTTACCCTAGTGGACGAGTGTTGTCTCGGGAGGGTTTTCAGGGATGAAACCCACAAACATAAAATTTTCTCAAAATATGCGCAACAAACCAATATGCCAAGCTCAACAACAACTAAATATTTCAATATATTATTAACAAAGCAAAAGAGACTTTTGCCCAATAATCCAAAACTAATAACATTTGAAGAATAACTATATGGAATTAAAACCTTAAATGTGAGTGGTGTGCGTGCACATGCAAAAAACTTTGATTCGATAAAAACTCTTATAGTCCGAATAACAATTAAAGCATACTTCCACTCAAACCTCTACGGATATTACACTAAAAAATAGAAGCACTCGGAATAGGGTGTAACACATGGGACAAGCCGTCATAATGAGAAAATGTCAATGGAAACTAGGCCGCATACATGTCATCAATGAACAATGCTATATATAAAATACAAACTTTGCAATCTCAATGAAAGGATATCATCACGAAAGAGGTGAAATGAATTTTCACAGATTATCGCAATTATTATGACATTTGAATTAGATTCACCTTATGATCACATGGAATTCTTTGGATTGTAATGTAGGTTTGGGCTTAAGGTTATGAAATGAAAGAATTATGTACGGATTCAAAGGTGTTCGGGGATGTGTAATACCCCTTATTTATGAGTAATTATTTTTATATTAATTTTCCTAGTGGGTTAATTATATAAAATAAGGAAAGTTGAAATAAATATTATTTTAAGTGATTTAAGAGATAATATTTACTGAGTTTTGCATATTTACTACTAAGTGAATGTAAATAGCATCATATTATTTTTTGTTGCATCGTTGTACTTTAAGCGACAATTATGACTTATATTCCATGTGGATCACTCTTGATGCATTAATATGATGTTGGAACATGAAAGAATTTATGATATCCTGGATGCCAATTCAGAGGGCGCGGTTAGTCTGAAAATGGTTGAAATAGTCAAAATGAGTACCAAGTTGTATTTTTGGGTTCTGGGTACTTTTGACCAGTAATGACTTAATTATGTTATTACGAGTCATTTTAAGTGTGTAGTAGCATTTCGTGTTGGACTTAATGTATTTGGGGCATTTTGGGGTATTTAGTCTTGAAAGATTTCTTTATCTCTCATTTTCATGTTCTAAACCTAGAGAGAGTTAGAGAGAGAGAGAGAGAGAACTTGGGAGAAAAAGGAGAGAAATAGGAGATTTGTTGATTTGAGCTTGGAAATCGTTGCTAAGAGTAAAGAATCCGAGACTACAAACTTGTGGCAAGTTTCTAACTTGCAATTATTTATGATTTAGTGTGAATAATTTGTATCGATGGTTGTGTTTTTGGAGATGTAAACCATTTGTGGGTTTTTATGACTTTTGGTGTTTAAACCCTTAGATCTTGATTTAGATATGATTTGAGTTATTTATATGAGTTTGTTGTTGTGTAGAAATGATGGGGTGAAGTCATTAGGTGATGAGGTTGAGAGAAGTGGAAGAAAATGGGTTTAGAGGTTTAGGTTTTGTATAGGAAATTGGGGGTTAGCCGTGGTATCTGGTATGACCGGTCGATCGCAGTCCAAAACCCAGTCGACCGGGCCTAAAGAGAAAAGCCTACTGCTTCTCTAGAAAGGCAAAATTTTATAGCGCGATCGACCGCGATCCAGAGACCGATCGACCAGGGCTTAAGGAAATGGCTTACTGCTTTTCTTACAAGGTCAATTTCAAAGAGCGCGGTTGATCGCGGGTCTGGGGCCGATCAACTGGTACCCTATTTTTAACCCCGAAAATTTAGATATTTTTCTTTTCCTTTCTTTGAAGGTTTAACGCTTAGGAACCTTCTTGTATGAAGTAAAATAGAGTATTAGGGTCTTGTATTAAGGGAATCTATAACCCAGGATAGAAGTGGAGTGTTCGGTCTTATGTAGGGAATTAATTAATTATATATGGGCACAAGTGTCCTTTTCATTTAGTAAGCTAGTCTAGGACTAGGGGAAAGTAGAGTTATATGGTTTTGGACTTTTAGAGAATTGGATGAGATATGTCACACTTAGTAGCTTATGGTGTTGTCATGAACTCTTGGAAGTTATTATGGGGATAATTAAACGTTATGATTTATGTTGTTAAACATATATGGTTCCGAATAATGGAATGCACATTTTAAATGGTCATATCTTTTGAATTATGACTTTCATATACATACCTCTCTAAATGCTATCATAAGGGAAGTTACGCGAATGAGGTGAAGTCCCCTGGCTACTGAATACAGGGTAAATATAGTCCTCGGACATAGGACCGGTGGTTATATTATGTTGTTGTTTTATTCGAAGTGAGGTAATTACAGGTATGGTTATGACTCACTGTCGAAGGTATATGGTCGCTTCCCACGCGACGTGATTTAGGGTGCCCAGGTGGTCTTGGTTATAGGTCCTAGAAAATGATAGCTATTTAGGGGCGCATCCAGTGGGGTGACTCCTGAAAGGATGGTCTTAGAATCATTATATTTTGATGGTAACTATTCTTACGATTGTGGTATCTCATAAATGGCTAATGCATTTATAAATCAAATGTATGGAATAAGTTTCCTAATGAGGAATGGAATTGTGAAGTCATATTTTAAAAAACTGCAATTTAAGCTTATTAAAATGGAAGTTAGTTATTTCTCTTACATTGATGAATAGTTTAATTCTTTATATGGTATTGCGCTAGGATGTGCACTTAAATGAGAGGTGAGAATGATTCTTATTGTGAAGAGAGATTTAAACTTGTTTATGATGTTAGCAATTCATAACTCTCATGTAGTTTATTCACATGTATATCATATCAAATTGGGCCCTGACCCATTTACATTTCTCTATTTTGTATGGATCCTATTTATGCTCAGGTGCTCCACCGTAAGGACGCCCGTGCTAATATCTCCTTCTCAGTGTCAGGGAGCTACAACATTTTTGCAGATGTTGTTGGATTTTTGCTATAGATGCATCCATCTTTTGTATAATCTAGTTCTGATCAGTCTGTACATTCGGGCGTGTTGCCCAAGTTTTGTAGTTACATATATTGTGATATTTAACTGTAATAGTTGGTGTAACCTGTTTGTATTAGTCTGTTAACCAACATCTTATTCAGTTATTATTTTGAGGAATGGTTGTAATCTGTTATATGTCTTTACATGTTTATGCACCATATTTTAAAATTGGATTGTCTAAATGGTTTCTATTAAACTTGCAAATTAATTTGACATCCGTTTTCTAAAATAATTGGTGGTTATCATGTACTATTATTTTCACGACAGTGATGCTAAGAATGGAACAAGTATGATTCTTGTATTTATTAGAGTATCGGGATGGCCACCTCTTATTTTAATAAGCGGCGTATCACAGATGGTATCAGAGCATCGGGTTCTAGAGTCCTTAGGATCTATGCGGAATTATCACGTTCTACCGTAGCGTTCTTTGATATAGAGACCTATTGTTAGGACTGTTTTGCTTGTGCATGCTTGCATTCTTCTACAAAGATAAATTATTTTAAATTGTATTTTGATTTAGTTATTTTCGTCTCAGATGCCGCCTAGAAGAGGTCGCCCGAAAAAAGTAAATCGAGTTGTGGAGAACACAGAGCCCCCACCACCACAAGGAACGATAAATGCGGCGGAGGTGGCTAATATTGTTGCCCAGGCAGTCAACGCCGCAGTGACTTCTATGGACCAACAGTTTCCCTAAGCCCAACAACCAGTAGCACCGGAGGTTCAAGCCCATGCGGGACCCTCCGCGTGGGAGAGTGTTAGAGAATCTTTCTTAAAAGGTCACCCTCCAAACTTTCAGGGTGTCGCCGATGTGATTGTGGCAAACCAGTGGAAGAAAGATATGCAACGTCATCTCCGAATGGTGGAGTGTAGCCGGGAACGGAAATAGATTCTCGACACTTTCAAACTGGTAGCAGTAGATCTACATTGCTGGGACCCGTTGATAACTCCAGAGCAGAGGGATACCATATCTTTCTCAAACTTTTGGGTTTTGTTTGATTGAAAGTATTTTCCTCCAGAAGTCCAGAAAGAGATAAGGAGGAAACTCCAAGATGTTCTTCAAGGGGAACCGTCAGTTGAGAAATATGAAGAGGAATTTATGCGTCTAGCAAACTTTGTGCCGAATGAAGTCGTTCTGGAGGAGAGGAGAATTTTGAAATTTATCGGGGGCTTGAATTGGAGAATAAGGCAACACTTGTTGGGAAATCCAGCTTTGCAAATGTTCGGTGATGTGATGAATGCTTCCTTTCTCCATTGCCAAGATCACCATATTCATGTGAAAAGGAGTAAGAAGATTTCAGATTCGGGTTAAGCTAGTAAGCAAGGAGTTAATGGTGCCGATGGAGCATTACCCTCACCACAACAGTCCAAAAGTAAATAAAAAGAGAGGGACACCCAATAGGGGGAATTATCTAAGAAACAACATTTTGGGGGTTTTAAATTTAGCGGAGGTGGTTTTAGAGTTAGGGTGCTCAGTAGTAGACGCAGTTAGGCCAGCAGGGCCAAGCAGGCAGAGGAAATAATGGAGGCCGAGGCCATTAGGGCCAAGGCATGGGGCAGTTTCAGAATAACAATCCGGGCCATTACCCAAAATTTTTTATGTCACACTATTTCCAGTGTGGTGAACAGGGTCGCTTTAAGAAAGCTTGTCCACAGTTGATTGGGGGACAGTTGCCCAGAGGTCCTCAGCATCAGCAGGCGCATCTACAGCCTCGAGCACCTATTCCAGCCATCCCTCTACAAGAAGGGAAACTTCAGTATGGGGGTGTGTATCATATTTAGGATGCTTTACTTCCTCCAGTCCCTCCCGCACCACCATCTATTGAGGCTAAGTTTCCCATTCACGGGTATGTGGGTCGAGTGTTATTTGATATGGGTGCAATGCACTCATTTATTGCTAGGCATTTTTCTCAGTCGAAGGGATTGATTAAGTCTACTGAGAGTACTTTTACTAGTGTGGAATCTTCCATGGGCGATGGTTCTCTTATATTCTTTATTTGCAAAAAGGTAGGAATAGACCTCGATAATTTGCGTTTTGAGGCCGATTTACTCGTCCTGGAGATGGTCGGGTATGATGTTATTTTGGGTATGGACTGGTTAGTAAAATACCGATCCATGGTAAATTATTATAGGAAGAGTATAGTCTTTGCCATTCCGGGGCAAGAAATGTTTCTAATATCTATGCCTCTTTCGGAGGGAGGTTCGAGCACATACTTATATTGTATTGAGGAGGAGACTTCATGCCGAATATTCATTTCTTTAGACTCATTTACAATTGTTAGAGAATTTGAGGATGTTTTTCAGGAGATCCGGAGCTTACCTACAAGTCGTGAGATCGAGTTTTTAATTGATTTTGCATCGGGAACTTGGCCGATTGTGAGAGCTCCATACCATATGGCTCCTATGGAAATGAGGGAGTTAAGGGATCAAATTCATCAACTGTTAGAGCAAGGGTTTATTCGGAGTAGCACGTCGCCATGGGGTGCTCCTGTGTTATTTGTGAAGAAGAGGGATGGTTCCCTCCGGTTATGCGTTGATTATCGAGAATTGAATAAGGTAACCATCAGGAACAAATACTTGTTACCTCGGATCGATGATTTATTTGATCAATTAAGGGGAGCATCGTACTTCACTAAGATATATTTGAGGACTGAGTATCATCAACTGAGAATTCGAGAGCAGGACGTATCGAAGACTGCATTCTTGACTAGATATGGGTCCTATGAGTTTTTGGTTATGCCTTTTGGGCTAACCAATGCTCCTGCCGTATTTATAGACCTTATGAACAGAGTATTTCGGGAATTACTAGTCCAATTTGTCATAGTGTTTATTAATGAAATTCTAGTCTATTCTCAGACCGAAGATGATCATACTGAACATCTATGATTGGTCCTGCAGACACTACGTGATCATCAACTGTATGCTAAGTTAGATAAGTGTGGTTTCTGGTTACAGGAAGTGCAGTTTTTAGGGCACATTATGACAACTGAGGGTATTTATATAAACCTGAGTAAAGTTTCTGCGGTGAGGGAATGGGGTCAGCCCACGACGTCCACTGAGATTCGTAGTTTTCTGAGTTTGGCAGGTTACTGATTGCTGGACCTTTGATGAATCTGAACCGAAAGGGAGTAAAATTTATTTGTGATGATTCCTATCAGCTGGCTCTCGACGAGTTGAAGGACAAGTTGAATTCTTCTCCTGTACTCACATTGCCAAGAACGGGAGTGGACTATTTAGTCTTTATTGATGCGTTTCTATAAGGATTAGGAGGTGTGTTACAATAGGAGCATCAGGCCATTGCTTATGCATCTCGCAAGCTAAAACCCCATAAGAAGAATTATCCCGTGCATGATCTAGAGCTTGCTTCGGTAGTGTTCGCCTTGAAGATATGGAGACATTACGTCCTGGGGGAGAAGTTTAGCCTTTTTACGGACCACAAATTATTGTAATATTTATTCTCGCAGAAAGATCTGAATATGCGACAATGTCGATGGTTGGAGTTCGTGAAGGACTATGAATTCTATATTCATTATCCCCCAGGTAAGGCAAATGTGGTAGCGGATGCGCTATATCGAAAACCCACGGGGGAACTAGCGAAGGTATGGAAGGCTAAATGGAAAGAGCTTAGCCAGGAAGATGCTGTAGCAGGATCATTTATGTCAGTGTTGACCGTTACGCCTGATATTGTGATGCGAGTCGTAAAAGTGCAAGGAAGGGACAAAGATTGTCAAGACCGAGTATGCTAGTTATTAGCCAAGGGAGTAGAGTCCTACTCTATTATCTATGAGGGTGGGTTACGTTTCCACAAAAGACTTATAGTCCCAGATAAGGGAGACTTGAGACGTGCTGTTATGACTGAATCCCATGGTTCAAGATTTGTAGTATACCCAGGTGGAGACAAAATGTACCAAGACATGCGCCGTCAGTATTGGTGGGCGGGTATGAAAAAGGACATCTCTGAATTTGTTTCCTAATGCACCACTTGTCAATTGGTGAAGTTAGACCACCAGCGACCAACGGGATTATTACAACCGTTAGAAATACCGGTGTGGAAATGGGAGAGTATCTCGATGAATTTTATCACGGGATTGTCGATGTCACAAAGATGTCTTGATTCTATTTAGGTTATCGTCAATCATTTAACCAAATTGGCACACTTTTTACTGGTAAGGATGGATTACAATACGACACGTTATGCCCGACTCTTTATTACGGAGATTGTGAAACTCCATGGGGTGCCTATCAATATAGTCTCAGACCGAGACAAGATTTTTGTATCCTATTTTTGGCGAAGTTTCTAAGAAGCAATGGGGACCAAATTGAAGTTGAGTACCTCCTACCACCTGCAAATGAATGGGCAGACGGAGAGAGTTAACCAAATGTTGGGGGATATGCTTCGAATGTGCGTACTTGATTTTAAAGGAAGATGGGAGAAATACCTTCCTTTGGTCAAATTTGCATATAATAATTCATACTAATTCATAATAGGTATGGCACCGTATGAAGCATTATATGGCTGGCCGTGTAGATCACCTTCTTGTTGGTTGGAAGTAGGAGACAATAAGCTCATTGGACCTGAAATGATCCAAGAGACCTCTTCAAAGATTGAGCTTATTCGAAACTGCATCTTAATTGCACAAAACCATCAGAAGAGCTATGCCGACACGAATAGAAGGCATGTAGAATTGGAGGTAGGGGACCATGTTTTAGTGCGGATATCCCCGATGAAGAAAATAATGCGATTTGGGAAGAAAGTCAAGCTTTTGCAGCGCTATGTAGACCCTTTTCCCATTATTGCAATGGTAGGCCCCATATCATATCAATTTGCTTTGTCGGAATGCCTACAACAGATTCATGACGTGTTCCATGTCTCATCTTTGAAGAAGTATAGAAGGTGCGAGGGAGTTCACTGGCACATTCCTTTGGATGATATAGAGTTACAACCCGATATTTCATATGAGGAACAACCGGTTGCTATTTTATATCACGAAGAGCATAGGCTAAGGTCAAAGGTGGCGACCTTAGTCCAAGTAAAGAAGGGGCACTGCAATACCGAGGAATCGACTTCGGAGCGTGAGGACGATATTCGAGAGAAGTATCCACACCTCTTTTTACAAAGTACGCCTGAATTTTGAGGGCAAAATTCCCTTGTAAGGGGGGAGTATGTAATACCCCTTATTTATGAGTAATTATTTTTATATTAATTTGCTTGGTGGGTTAATTATATAAAATAAGGGAAGTTGAAGTAAATATTACTTTAAGTGATTTAAGAGATAATATCTACTGAGTTTTGCATATTTACTGTTAAGTGAATGTAAATAGCATCATATTATGTTTTGTTGCATCGTTGTGCTTTAAGCGACGATTATGACTTATATTCTAAGTGGATCACTGTTGATTCATTAATATGATGTTGGAACATGAAAGAATTTATGATATCCTGGATGCCAATTTAGAGGGCGTGGTTAGTCCAAAAATGGTTAAAATAGTCAAAATGAGTACCAAGTTATATTTTTGGATACCGGGTACTTTTGACCAGTTGGGACTTAATTATGTTGTTATGAGTCATTTTAAGTGTGTAGTAGCATTTAGTGTCGGACTTAATGTATTTGAGGCATTTTGGGGTATTTAGTATTGAAAGATTTCTTTATTTCTCATTTTCTTGTTCTAAACGTAGAGAGGGTTAGAGAGAGCGAGAGAACTTGGGAAAAAATGAGAGAAAGAGGAGATTTGTTTATTTGAGATTGGAAATCATTCCTACGAGTAGAGAATTCGAGACTACAAACTTGAGGCAAGTTTCTAATTTGCAATTATGTATGATTTAGTGTGAATAATTTGTATTGATGGTTGTGTTTTTGGAGATGTAAACCATTTGTGGGTTTTTATGACTTTTGGTGTTTAAACACTTAGATCTTGATTTAGATATGATTTGAGTTGTTTATATGAGTTTGTTGTTGTGTAGAAATGATGGGGGTGAAGTCATTAGGTGATGAGTTTGAGAGAAGTGTAAGAAAATGGGTTTAGAGGTTTAGCTTTTGTATAGGAAATTGGGGGTTGGCCGTGGGATCTGGTATGACCAGTAGATCGTGATCCAGAACCCGATCGATCGGGCCTAAAGAGAAAAGCCTACTTCTTCTCTCAAAAGGCAAAATTTTATAGCACAATCGATCGCAGTCCAGAGACCAGTTGAACGGGCCTTAAGGAAATGGCTTACTGCTTTTCTTACAAGGCCAATTTCAAAAAGCGCGGTCGATCGGGGGTCAGGGGCCGATCGACCGGTACCCTGTTTTTAACCCCAAAAATTTAGATCTTTTTCTATTCCTTTCTTTTAAGGTTTAAGGCTTAGGAACCTTCTTGTATGAAGTAAAATAGAGTATTAGGGCCTTGTATTAAGGGGATCCATAACCTAGGTTAGAAATGGAGTGTTCGGGCTTATGTAGGGAATTAATTAATTAATTATACTTGGAAGAAAGTGTCCTTTTCATTTAGTAAGCTAGTCTAGGAGTAGGGGAAAGTAGAGTTATATTGTTTTGGACTTTTAGAGAGTTGGATGAGCTAAATTACACTTAGTAGCTTATGGTGTTGTCGTGAACTCTTAGAAGTTATTATGGGGATAATTAAACGTCGTGGTTTATGTTGTTAAACATATATGGTTCCAAATAATGGAATGCACATTTTAAATGAGCATATCTTTTGAATTATTACTTGCATATACATACCTCTCTAAATTCTATCATAAGGGAAGTTATGCGAATATGGTGAATTCCCCTGGCTAGTGAATGCAGGGTGAGTATTGTCCTCGACCATATGACCGATGGTTATATTATGTTGCTGTTTTATCCGAAGTGAGGTAATTTCGGGTATGGTTATGACTCACTGTCGAAGGAATATGGCCGCTTCCCACGTGATGCGATTTAGGGTGCCCAGGTGGTCTTTGTTATAGGTCCTAGAAGATGATAGCTATTTAGGGGCGCATCCAGTGGGGTGACTTCCGGAAGGATGGTCTTAGAATCGTTATATTTTGATGGTAACTATTCTTATGATTGTGGCATCTCATAAATGGCTAATGCATTTATAAATCAACTGTATGGAATAAGTTTCCTAATGAGGAGTGGACTTGTGAAGCCATATTTTACAAAACTGCAATTTAAGCTTATTAAAATGGAAGTTAGTTATTTCTCTTACATTCGTGAATAGTTTAATTCTTTATATGGTATTGCGCTAGGATGTGCACTTAAATGAGATGTGAGAATGATTTTTATTGTGAAGAGAGATTTAAACTTGTTTATGATGTTGGCAGTTCATAACTGTCATGCATTTTATTCACATGTATATCATATCAAATCGAGCCCTACCCGGTTTACATTTCTCTATTTTGTATGGATCCTATTTATGCTCAGGTTCTCCTCCGCAAGGACGCCCGTGTTAATCTCTCCTTCTCAGTGTCAGGGTGGGTGCTACATCATTTTTACGGATGTTGTAGGATTTTTGCTATATACGCATCCATCTTTTGTATAATCTAGTTATGATCAGTCTGTACATTCGGGCGTGTTGCCCAAGTTTTGTACTTAAATATATTGTGATATTTAACTGTAATACTTGGTGTAAACTGTTTGCATTAGTCTGTTAACCAACAGCTTATTTGGTTATTATTTTGATGAATAGTTGTAATCTGTTATATGTCTTTACATGTTTAACCACCATCTTTTAAAATTGGATTGTCTAAATGGTTTCTATTAAACTTGCAAATTAATTTGACAGCCATTTTCTAAAATAATTGGTGGTTTTCATGTACTATTATTTTCACGACAGTGATACTAAGAATGGACCAACTATGATTCCTGTATTTATTGGAGTATCGGGCTGGCCACCTTTTATTTTAATAAGCGGGGTGTCACAGGATGAAAACTCGAGATAATGGAAAATTGTGGGCAATTTCAAAGTTGGAAAATGATTTCCATAGTGACTATGGTTATTAAACACTATATACATAAATGAACTACTTTATCTTTCTTTTGTTTTATTCTTTTTCTCTTCTTTTCTTTTGCTTTTGTTTTTTTGCTTTTTCTTTTCTTTGTCACTTCACTTTTTTTTCTTTACTTTTTCTCTCTCAGATGCTTAATTGCAACCGCATAACATGAACATCATTCAATCCCAAGTATCATTCCAAACAAAGGTATGGAAGGTGATACATGTGGTTTATAACTCCAATTTGGAGTTGGTTATGGGATTTTGGGTTATGAAATGAAAGGCTATATTTAGGATAAAAGGGGTTGATGAGGGAAAACATATAAGGTAACGTCAAGGTCAATATGGGTAATATAACAAAGAGGGACTATGATCATTTTCTAAAGTTTACGCAATTCTCGAGTAAAAAAAACTTTGAAAAGCACGCTCAAGTAACACATTTCAAATATGAACTCAATTAATAAAAAATCAAATGAAAGAATAGAGAGATTACCGATGAATTTAAAGTTTTCAAGAAGGAAAGAGTAATGTATAAATACTCACAAATGAAGAAAAGAACAAAGCTCTCTCGGTTTTAGTGTACACAAATCAACAAAGAGATACCAAGTTATAATTATCCTACCGAATCATTTATAAAATATGCTCAAGTGCTCATGAGTTTTCAAGGTTTAATTCATGCATTTATTCTCAATATTAAATAAACCGAGGAGAGGTTTAATTACATGAAAGAAATAGAAAATGAATCATTGAATTAGCAATTGGACAGGGAGATTATTGAATTTATCAAGGAAATTGGGGCAAAAGTCCCAAGAAAGAGAGAAGAAATAAAGAACACAACTTTTGAAAATTTTGAATTTTATTTTTTTTATTGTTAAATTAAAAAAGATAATTAATAAATATGAACATGGTTCACAATGATGAAAAAAAATTGAGATGAATAATCACTCACCCCTAACTTGAAACACACATTGTCCTCAATGAAATTAAAGACGCTATGACAAAAAGAGGGATATAAATAAATCACCCGAATTTGGAGTGATTCCCGAGGTAGTCAATGTGAGACCTATACAAACACAAGAAAAATAAAAATATTTACCACAAGAATTAAGTTAAAAGAAATCATGTCGTAAGTCACAACAATATAGATGGGCTGAAGTGCAAATACAAGATAAATTGACGGTGAACATTTAATTTTATAAAAATGGGAATCACACACATCAAAATCCAATAAATACCCAACGTCTACATTATTATTTCAAATCCCATAATTCCACAAAACAACTGAATAAAATAGAGAAAAAGAAAGAAAAATAAATAAAAATAAATTCCCATTACAAAAGGAAAAGGAGCTCGAAAATCGAGACCACCAGAGGATCCCAGTGCATAACATCATTGTAATACCCCACACTTTTATGGATATTTGAATTACATAAGTGAGCGTAATTTGAAAATTTGATTTTGGAGTTTACGAGTGTTAGATGTTTACCGATGTGTCTTATATTTAATTTTGGGATTAAGTAAATGAGTCGGGAGTATTTTAATTACATGTCGTAGTTGGGTAAAGTGACAAAGGACAATATTTTAATTGGAAAACCCGTATTCAGATGTGTTGGGTTTAATTAGTGAATTGTAGTTAAGTGACTAGGATGGATATTTCGAGTGCGCGGTTGGTTTCGAAATGGTCGAGATAGTCAGAATAGAGTATTTGGGGGTAGTGTTTAGGTTCCGGGGATTTTTGGACTAATAGGGACTCACAATTGAGTAAATGAGTCATTTTTGGATTTATAAGGGATAAACCCTTATTTACCTCTATATAAGGCACGAGAGAGAGGAAAGAAAGAGAGAAAATGAAGATGAGAGGAAAGTAAAAGTGAAAAGAGAGAAGAAAAGGAGATTCCGGCCAAATTTCGCGGGATTTGACTCGAGGTCGTCGGATTTTATCCACGAGGTAAGTGTTTACTTGCTTTATCTATTTCAAGCATAAATATCATATTATAGTTAGTAGTGATACACTATAAAGATTTTTGGGTTCGGTTTTCGTGAATCAAACGGGTGTTTTGGAAGATTAAACGGAGAAAACTCGAATAATATCCAATTTGAAAAATTTAGGAATTAATTGAAATTAGTTATTGGTTATGGGTTCTAGGATGATTATAACCCTTTTTATGTGTGTAAGTATAGTTGGTTGTGATTAAATGAGGTTGGGAGAAGAAATAAAAATCTTGGAGGTGTATTAATGGAGGTCTGGGATTTTTGGAGAAGAAGGTGATTAGTGACGAGCGTCACTTCCGAATCGATTCGTCTAGGAAGCGAATCGATTCGGTGCTTGGTCAAAAAATGATATTTGTAGATCTTTTCTATACGGTCGTGTGGACGTCGACCGTGTATTTTTTTGATTTTTTTTGAATTTATAATGATTTTTCTACGAAAGGTTATCCGAGATCGAAATCGTTAGTTAGAAATACAACCTGACCTTGGGAGAAAAAAAATTAATTGATGTGTTAGTTAGAAATCAGGGTTAGGATGATGGTGGTGATGTTGGTTGAGGTTAGAAACCATAAAATGGAGAATGGGTTGATAATTGGGTATTTTGGAGAAGATGAAATCTCCCAAACAGTGCCCTCTCAACAGGGCGAATCGATTTGGGTCTAGACCGATTCGATTCACATAAGGGGACCTGTAAATCTATCTCAGGCCGAATCAATTCGGATTAAGACCGAATCGATTCACCTTTGAGGACCTTCTTGTATAATAATTTTTGAATCATTTTGGATGGAAACCGAATTGATTTGCTAGTCCGAATCGATTCGCATTTGTTGAATTTGGTAGTTTTCCTTCTTTGATTTTATGGGGAGTTAAATTGCAATTGGAGATTATTATGGGGGATTATAGTTATGATATTAGGATTCCTAGATGACGGTATTGAGTGTGAGTAAACCTTGGAATGAACGAGGGAACCTTGGATTAGTTTAGTGTACAATTCGGGGTATGGACTTGGTGAATGTTCGGGTCGAACCACATTCGAGAGAGGTCTTCGGCAAGTGTGTATAGAGAATACTTATGGGTTTAGTATTTTAAGTGTGTGAAAACTTAAATATTATTACGAATGAGAACATTCGGGGTTATTGGCTATCGCTATATGATACTGGCACTTATAGCCATATGTATATATTGAGAAGTGATATATACTATATATACGGGAGTTGTTATAATATATATATGATATAATTATAAATATATATGTGTGTGAATGGTAAACTTATGTGAAGAATACCCCATCTAATGCTATCATGGGAATTTGCGCGATGTGGGTGAGGCCCCTAGCTTAAAGAGCAGGGAGCGTATAGTCCCCAGGTCATAGCGTCCATTTTATATTGCGTGATTTTATTAGGGGTGCAGACGTGGTGGGTTTGTTTCATCTCATTTCCTTGGAGGAACTATAACCGCTTCCCATATGTTGTGATTTTTTTCACCAAGTCGGTGTGACAGTCCGACCGGTGGTACCCAGGATGGTATATGAGTAATTCCCTGGAAGATGATAACATTGAGAGACTGCATCCTTGAGTTATAGGTCGACAGAATGGTTATTATACTTGTTGTGTATAGTATATTACCTGTATGTGAGGACAAGATATCATATATCTTTAACTAGTGTAAAGAGATAAATGAATGAGGATTTATTCTCATTCCAAGAGATTTTATCCGAACTTAAATTGTGATATGTATATTAGAGTGAGTATTATATGTATACATTTATATGAGTATACTTATACGTTATGTACCGAGGGCCTAATCGATCTCGACGATCGACATTGCCAAGTAGTAGTGTATCGGGGGGTTCCTTGTTTGGATTTTACTTCGCGAGACACCCCACGCACGAACGTAGCGTAGTGTTGGGACTGGGGAGAAGTTTAGCCCTTAGTACTCGGGTTAATTATAATTTTTAGGGATTGGGTGAAACGGGTTTAGTTAGGCAGGGTATCTTAACTAGGTTGTTTAAAAGGTATGCTATAGGTGTGCACTATTAGAAGAGGGGTGAGGGGTATCTAATGAGAGTGCGATACCAATTTAAATATGAGATAAATCATATTTTTAAAAATATGGCATTTATGCACTTGCAAAATATTTTCAAACTCGGGCTCTGACTTGTTTCTATATTTTCCCTATCTCCCTCCCTCCCTCCCTCTCTCTTTTTCTCTCTCTCTCTCTCTCTCTCTCTCTCTCTCTCTATATATATATATATATATATATATATATATATATATATTAGGTGTCCAGACATAGGGATGCCTAGATGAAGATTCTTTCTAGTCAGACGTTCGCAGTAGCAGCTATGGATGCATGCAGGTTTACTGTAGACGCTTCTGTCCTTATAATCTAGATAAGAGGTACTGTAGAAACATTCGGGACGATAGACCAACTGTATTTATTTATTCTTTTACCGCCTTTTAGTGCAGCTATTCGATTTAGTTGTGTGATGTTAAATAGAAACATTCGGGACGATAGACCAACGGTTATTTTATTTCATTTCAGTTATATATATAAACTGTTGTGGATGTTTTAAATTGAATGCTTTGTCTAAAAAGATTATTTAATTAGAATTTTGATGCCAGCTTAAAATGTTATTAGTAATTAATCTGGTTTTTCGACAGTGATGCTAAGAATGAACCATATGAGACTCCTATTTTAAATTGGTATAGGATTGTTCGCCTGGTATTTTATTAGGCAGGGTGTCACAATCACCCCACACCATAGTCTCATTTGATGTCCCCCCCACCCTTCACCACCAAGATTGTCGCATGAAAAATATGCACAAAGTCCTCATTGATGCGACCAATTATTGCTTGAAAAAAACTCTGAAATGTGGCGACGCAAGATGACTTGTGCCACCCTTTCACCACGAAACCCCTCGAAATCTCGAGATGTCACACACTTGATTGAATCATACTTTTTATTACGGCATTTTCAACATAGAAAACAATAATTAGGCAAGACAAAAATTGTAAAGCGCAATTAAAGTTAGCTAGTGAACAAGTTGAAATGTTGTGTGCAAGTGTGTGAAACCGAGTGAAAATATAGAACATTGTGACAAAAAGTGTCGTGGTGCAACAAAGAGTGAAGAAAATGCAACTGTATGCTAAACATCTCGAAAAAAATTTAGTTTAGGCATTTTCGCGAATACTCGGTGTGCACAATGTGGTATAAGAGTGTGTGAGCTCCATTTAAACCAACACAAGCCCCATTCATGAAAAATACAATAATCCAACTGCAATTTGTGTTCATGATTGGATATTAATCAATAATTGAGTAATATTCAAGCTGGAACAAAAATTGGGACACACCCAACAACAAACACAAAAACTGTCAAAATAAAAAAAAGCATAAAACCTTAAAATCATGACAATTATAAACAAACAACACAAAATATATAAGATAACTAGGAGGAATTTGTAGCTTAGAGGTGTCAAAATTGGATGAATTTGGGTGAATTTAGGTGGGGATGAAAAAAAGGCACGAAATGGGGGGTAAATAGTAGAGGAGTGTGTAATCCCAGATAGAAGTAGGTCTTGTGTGAGAAAAGAATAGAATAGGCAAAAAAATGAGAAGAATCTTTCGGTTTTACCTGTGTAACAACCCATCCTTTTGGAGACAATTAAATTCCATAATTAAGTATAAATTGAAATTTGGAGAATTTCTCAGAATAGTGATTCTTGGGATTTTCGAGGATTTAATGATTTTCGATGGGTGTTGTAATTATTTTTGGGATTAAATATGTCGAAGTGATTTAATTATATGCCGCCGTGGAGAAAAGTGATAAAAAGTCAGATTTTAATTAGAAAACCCGCATTAAGTTATATTGGGTTAGAATAGTGATTTGCGGTAAAGAACCTCGGATGGAAACTTCGACTGCGCCATGAGTCCCGGAATGTCCGAGATAGTCGGAAAAGAGTGTCCGATGTCGAAATTGAGTTTTGGAGAATTTTGGAGAATTTTGGAGTTAAACAGGCTCGTAATTGAGTAAACGAGTCATTTTCGGGTTTTAAGGGTTAAAACCCTTTTCTTCCTATATAAAGAGGGAGAGATGGAAAGAAAAGAGAAACAGAAGAAAGGAAAGAGAGAAGAGAGAGAGGAGGAGAGAAAAGAGGAGAGAAATGGAGATCTCGGGCCAAACTCCGACGGATTCTACTCGAGGTCATCGGATTATATCCATGAGGCAAGTGTTTACTTGCTTTATTTATTTTTGAGCATAAATATCTCATATCATTGTCGGTATAACAAACCCTAAAGATTTTGGTTTTGGTTTTCGTGGATAAAACGGGTTCTTGGGAGTTAAAACAATTAAACCCCAATAATGTTTCAATTAGAGGAACTTAGGTTTTAACCTAAATTAATTGGTGATTTAGGGTTCTAGGATGTTTAAAACCCGTATTATATTTGTATTAGTAGTTGGTTGAGGTCGTAGGACGTTGGGTGAGGCGACAAAAGCTTGGGAGAAGCTTTAATGGCCAAAATCGCCTCGGAGAAGATGATGAATAGTGACCTGCGTTCTTTCGAATTGATTCAGCTCTTGGTCAAAAAATAAAATTTGTAGATCTCTTCGACGCGGTCGCGTGGGCGCTGACCACGTATTTTTTTGATTTTTTTTGGATTTATAGTGATTTTTCTACGGAAAGCTGTCCGAGATCGAAATAGTTAGTTAGAAATTAAGGATAGAACTTTGGAGATAAATACTAGGGGTTGTCAAATGGAGTGTTAGGACCTCTAAAGAATTTGAGGAGATATAAAAACTTTGGGTTTGTAAATATAAATCCAAGTTATGATTTAAATGTAGATTGGATTGAATTTTGGGTATTTTGGAGATTGAAAAATTGCCCAAACAGTGCCCCTCGAACAGGCCGAATCGATTCGGGTCTTGGCCGAATCGATTCACCTAAGGGGATCTGTGTTTCTACAGTGGGCTGAATTAATTCAGATTTAGACCGAATCGATTCGCCATTAAGGACCTGTTTGTAGAACACTTTCCGAATCGATTCGGATTGGGGGCCGAATCGATTCGCCTACCCGAATCGATTCGCAATTGGGACGAATCGATTCGCTTTGGTCAGATTTGTCAGTTTTCTCCCCTTAAGAGTATGGGGAGTTAAATTACAATTTGGGATTTTATATGGGGGTTCCTAGTTATGATATCGGGACTCCTAAATGATGGTTTTGAGGGTTGGTAAACCTTTAGATGAAAGAGAAGGCCTTGGATCGGTCTAAGGGCATAATCCGGGGAACGAACATAGTCAACGTTCGGGACAAACAAAATTTGAGAGGGAGTTCGGATACCATCGAGCCTAGGTATTTATGTAATTGAATGTATGTGAGGGAATACTTTGGGTTTAGTATCATGCTTATATGAATGCATGATTATGATTCTTTGAGAGAATCTTTGGGATTATTGGTCATCGCTAGATGTTATTGGCAAATATGGCCATTTATATATATTCTTGGAGGAATATATGGTATATGTATATACTATCTAAATAAAGTATATATATGATATGAGATAGTGACTTTTGAAAATATAAAAATGAATGTTTTCAAAATGGAAAAAGATAAATGATTTTCATAAATGATAATTTATGGATACACACCTCTCTAAATCGCTATCATAAGGGAAGTCGCGTGCGTATGGTGATGCCCCCTGGCTAATGAATGCAGGGTGGATATAGTCCTATAGGCCATATGAGCGATTATTGTTTCTGCGCTGGTTAGGATATCATGGGTGTGGTCTTGACTATCCCGCAGGCATATGGCCGCTTCCCGACGTTGGTAGGTTACCAGGTTGTCTTGTTTGATAGGCCCTTGAAGATGATAGCCATTTAGGGGCGCGTCCAGTGGGGAAACCCGGAGGGACGGTCTTAGATTTGTTAAAGAAATTTATGATAATAAATTGTCTTTAAATACATTTCCCGGATGGAAGAAGGGAAATGGGATAAATGATTGGCTTCGAAAACACTTCCCGGATGGAAGAAAGGAAGTGGAAGCATATGATATGGTAAAAGCATTTTTATGATAATAAAAATGGCTTTTAAGTACATTTCCTGGATATAAGAAGGGAAATGGGATGCTTTAAAACGGAAAAGAATTTTTATGTTAATAAAACTGGCTTTTTAAAAGTATATGATATGTTAAAGCAATTCATGCTAATGAGTTGGCTTTTAAATACATTTCCTGGATATAAGAAAGGAAATGGAAAGTTTTGAGATAAAAATGAAAAGTATTGATAAATACTTTGTATATGAATCCTCAGTCCGGGAGATATTATCTGGATGTATATTGTAAGGTATATATAAGAATGAATGTGATATGTATATAAATATATAAGTGTGTATTTATACTTTAGTTTCGTGCTACGTGCCTAATGGATCTCTACCATTAACCCTGCTAAGTAGTAGTGTATCGGGGGGGGGGGGGGGTTCCTTGTTTGGATTTCGCTTTGCGAGACACCCCACGCACGAACATAGTGCAGTGTTGAGAATGGATAAGTTTAGCCCTTAGTGCCTGGGTTGTAGAGGTTTCTAGTAGATGGGTGAATTAGATTAGTTAGGCAAGGTAGCTTAACTAGAAAGTTAAGTGCGTTAGGTGTGCACTATTAGAGGAGAGGTTAGGGGTATCTCATGAGAGTGCGATACCAATTTAAATATGAGATAAAATCTATTTTTCTAAAACTAAGCTTTTATGCACTTGCTAAATATTTTCAAACTCGGGCTCTGAATCGTTTATCTACCTTTCCTTTCTTGCTATATTATATACATATATATAGGTGTCCAGACACAGGGACGCCGGGATGGCATTTCATTCGAGTCAGACGTCGGCTGCAGCAGCTGTGGATGCGTGCAGGTTTTCGATAGTCGCTTCTATCCTTATAATCTAGATAGGAGGTACTGTATAAACATTCGAGCCAATGGCCCAACTGCATTTATTTATTCTTTTAGTACGGTATTCGATATGGTTGTGTATTTTGTTCGAGTGTTCGATTATTTTATTTCATTTCAGTTTCAATTACGTAAACTGTATGGATGTGTTTATTTGTAATTGTTAAAAAGAGTAGTTAAAAAAACAAACAAAAAAAAATTTGACGCCAGCCTAATAGGTTATTAGTAATTAAATGGATTTTCAACAGTGATACTAAGAATGATCCATATGAGACTCCTGTTATAATTTTATATAGGAGTGATCTCTCGATATTTTATTAGGCAGGTTGTCACAGATGGTATCAGAGCATCAGGTTCTAGTGTCCTTAGGAATCTGTGCGGACGTACTACGCTTTCAGCGTTGTTCTCGATTTGTTATAAAGCCTCAGGATTAGGATTGCTGATTTCTCTTGTGAGATTTCGTTCTCCTGCCATATTATAAGATTATAGAAATCTTTTGCGCGCTCATTTGAAATTCGTATGCGGGTCTTGGATGGCAGCAGGAGGTGGGGCTTAGCTGGAGCAGTTGATAGAAGTTGGGGACGAGGACCTTAGTAGAGGTCACTCTCCTTGTGACAATTGCTAAGGATTTAGGTGGCGACTACTAAAGAATAGTAGTTATGAGTATCGTAGTACCGCCATAGTAGAGTGTGGTACTAAAGTTAAATTTTCAGTGAAGCTAAGGGTTCGAAAGGGATCTTATGGATAGTTTTAACTGTGAGTCCCCATGATTCAGCAAAAATAGGAATGAGAAGAATGCAGTTTCTGAATTATTCACATAAGGATCGGCCAGAGACCGACAATGGATAAAGGATGATATGGTGAAGTGAACCTTTTACCTAAGTGAGTTAGGTTCAATGAATAATGAGTCCTTTCGAGGAATGATAGGCTCACTAGAGAAGTGTTGCTAACACTTATGGAGAATGGGTATGTTCGAGTACCCCATTGGTGGACATCCACCCGGGGAATTTATTAAAACGAAGTTATTATTAGGAGTTTCACCTCAGAAGGAGGGGTATTATTGGCGTGACTAGATAAAGTTGCGGTGTTTTGTTATCCCTAGACTCGTGTGTGTAATTTGAGTTTTATGGCGGTCTTGATAACATTATGTAATGTATATCTATGTGTTTTCCGCAGTAGCGGAGTTTTATTTTTCTTCATTCGCCATAGAGGCGGGTGTTGATCTTTTGAATATATATAAATTTGCCTTTTGATACTCGTTTTATATGTTTATACGAGTATGGCAATATGGTGAGTATATAATGTTATTGGTTGTTCGGAGCGATAGCAGGCTAATGATTTCAAGACTATCGTGTCCATAGTTCCAGGGTGGAATGGGTTATTGTTGCGATATCTCACCTGGATACATGTTGAGTTCGCCATTATTATGTGCATAGATGGAACTTCGATGAGCAGATATTTCATTATCATGATTTGAGTATGTGGCGACCTTATAAATGTGATTTAAGGTGTGCACGGATTATTGTTGAGCTGTGAGTTTAATCTTATTTTTAATCGCGCAAGGACTTGATATTTGTACGAGCGCTGGATGGTGTGACTCTTAGTTACAGATAGGATTTCAGACCACCCTTTTGTTGGAAAAGGGGATAGGGTTATCCCGATTGCATGTTTCAAATAACGGACCTCCATGACCGACAAAGTTAAGTAGGAGTGTGCGGAGGGGTTCCTTATTTAGATTTCGCTTTGCGAGACGCTCCACACATGAATCTTAACGGCGTCGAGAGTGGAGAGATGTTATAGGATGTGTTAGGATGTTGGTTTTATTGATAAGTCTTATAGTGTGGATGAACCACTATAGACTATGAGCCATGTGATGATAGTATGATTATGGAAATATTGTGCTATGGAAAGTCACTAAAGTGGTCCTCTCGCCACAAGTGGGTGGGTGAAGTAGGACTTAGAGAAATTGACTCGAGGATTATGGCTAGGGCTTAATAAAAAGGTAAAATTTTGAGAAAGTATATGTGTTGGGTGTGATGTACGTAGTGCTCTTACAGAGATTGGGCACTTCGATCAGTTAGATTTCCTTTCGTATGGGCGGAAGGATAGAATAGTAGAAATGCGTTCGTAGGTTAGCGTGGTAGGATTTAGGACGTCCCGCTGGTGTGCCTTAGGTCGCTATATCTCGATGATCGACAATGCGAGGGAGTAGTGTAACAGGAGGGTTCCTTGTTTGGATTTTGCTCTTACGAGACGTCCCACGCATGAAACCAAGCAAAATGTCGGAAGTTGAGAGAGGCCTTGGGCACTAGGGACATACTTAGAATTATACTGGCTTCGCGTAGGTAGGGTAATGCATAGACCGTAGTATTGTTAGGATGTAAGTTCGATAGAGTTAGTGGCGCCGAGGTTAGGAGAATGAATTTCGCGGGTTGGGAGGACCCATGTGTGAGTATTACACCGAGGAAAGGAGACCCTTATTGGGAGAGAGTGTTACGTGTCAGACCTTCACTATGGATGTGCAGATGTGCACAGGTTAGAAAGGTGTATGGGCACCTTAGTGGGTTAGTTTATATGCCGCCTGAAATAGAAGGGGCGTAGTATATAAAGTTGTGGTTTATGCAGTGAAGCGGTCACGAGAGGTTTGGAGTGTGTGAGATGTAGCGTTGTTGATGTGCATTAGCATATAGAAATTTAGATGAGCTTATGGTAAAGTTAGTATTTTGAGTACACCTTTACGTGGGTGGAATATGTTAAAGGATTGTCGTATTAGCACCTTTTGATTTTTGGGGGTACTAAGACGTAGTGGGATTTGTGATCCTATTTTGGTGATGTAGGTTATATCCAAATTTCGAGGATGAAATTCCATTTTAAGGGGGGGGGGGGGGGGAGTATATAACAACCCGTCCTTTTGGAGACAATTAAATTCCATAATTAAGTATAAATTGAAATTTGGAGAATTTGTCGGAATAGTGATTCTTGGAATTTTCGAGGATTTAATGATTTTCGATGGGTGTTGTAATTATTTTTGGGATTAAATATGTCGAAGTAATTTAATTATATGTTGCCGTGGAGAAAAGTGACAAAAAGGTCAGATTTTAATTAGAAACCCGCATTAAGTTATATTGGGTTAGAATAGTGATTTGCGGTAAAGTACCTCAGATGGGAATTTTGACTGCGTCGTGAGTCCCGGAATGTCTGAGATAGTCGGAAAAGAGTGTCCGATTGTCGAAATTGAGTTTCGGAGAATTTTGGAGTTAAACGGGCTCGTAATTGAGTAAACGAGTCGTTTTTGGGTTTTAAGGGTAAAAACCCTTTTCATCCTATATAAAGAGGGAGAGGGAAAGAAAAGAGAAAGAGAAGAAAGGAAAGAGATAAGAGAGAGAGGAGGAGAGAAATGGAGATCTCGGGCCAAACTCTGCCGGATTCGACTCGAGGTCATCAGATTATATCCACGAGGCAAGTGTATACTTGCTTTATTTATTTTTGAGCATAAATATCTCATATCATTGTTGGTAAAACAAACCCTAAAGATTTTGGGTTGTGTTTTTGTGGATAAAACGGGTTTTTAGGAGTTAAACAATTAAACCCCAATAATGTTTCAATTTGAGGAACTTAGATTTTAACCTAAATTAATTGGTGATTTCGGGTTCTAGGATGTTTAGAACCCGTATTATATGTGTATTTGTAGTTGGTTGAGGTCGTAGGACGTTGGGTGAGGCGACAAAAGCTTGGGAGAAGCTTTAATGGCCGAAACCGTCTCGGAGAAAATGATGAATAGTGACCTGCATCTTCTGAATCGATTCGGCTCTTGGTCAAAAAATGAAATTTGTAGATCTCTTCGATGCGGTCGCGTGGGCCCCGACCGCATATTTTTCTAATTTTTTTTTATTTATTGTCATTTTTCTACGGAAAGCTATCCGAGATTGAAATCGTTAGTTAGAAATTAAGGATAGAACTTTGGAAATAAATATTAGGGGTTCTCAAATGGAGTGTTAGGACCTCTAAAGAATTTGAGGAGATATAAAAACTTTTGTTTTGTAGGAATAAATCCAAGTTATGATTTAAATGTAGATTGGATTGAAATTTGGGTATTTGGGAGATTGAAAAATTTCCCAAACAGTGCCCCTCGAACAGGTCGAATCGATTCGGGTCTAGGCCTAATCGATTTGCCTAAGGGGATCTGTGTTTTTGCAGTGGGCTGAATCGATTCGGATTTAGACCGAATCGATTCGCCATTAAGGACCTGTTTGCAGAACACTTTCCGAATCGATTCGGATTGGAGGCCGAATCGATTCGCCTACCCGAATCGATTCGCAATTGGGACGAATCGATTCGCTTTGGTCAGATTTGTCAGTTTTCTCCCCTTAAGAGTATGGGGAGTCAAATTAAAATTTGGGATTTTATATGGGGGTTCCTAGTTATGATATCGGGACTCCTAAATGATGGTTTTGAGGGTTAGTAAACCTTTAGATGAAAGAGAAGGCCTTGGATCGGTCTAAGGGCATAATCTGGGGAACGAACATAGTTAACGTTCGGGACGAACAAAATTTTAGAGGGAGTTCGGATACCATCGAGCCTAGGTATTTATGTAATTTAATGTATGTGAGGGAATACTTTGGGTTTAGTATCATGCTTATATGAATGCACGATTATGATTCTTTGAGAGAATCTTTGGGATTATTGGTCATCGCTAGATGCTATTGGCAAATATGGCCATTTATATATATTCTAGGAGGAATATATGGTATATGTATATATTATGTGAATAAATTATATATATGATATGAGATAGTGACTTTTGAAAATATAAAAATGAATGTTTTCAAAATGGAAATATATAAATGATTTTCATAAATGATAATTTATGGATACACACCTCTCTAAATCGCTATCTTAAGGGAAGTTGCGTGCGTATGGTGATGCCACCTGGCTAATGAATGCAAGGTGGATATAGTCCATATGAGCGATTATTGTTTCTGCACTGGTTAGGAGATTCTGGGTGTGGTCTTGACTATCCCGTAGGCATATGGCCGCTTCCCGACGTTGGTAGGTTACCAGGTTGTCTTGCTTGATAGGCCCTAGAAGATGATAGCCATTTATGGACGCGTCCAGTGGGGAAATCCGGAGGGACAGTCTTAGATTTGTTAAAGAAATTTATGATAATAAATTGGCTTTAAATACATTTCCCGAATGGAAGAAGGGAAATGGGATAAATGATTGGCTTCGAAAACACTTCCCGGATGGAATAAAGGAAGTGGAAGCATATGATATGGTAAAAGAATTTTTATGATAATAAAAATGGCTTTTAAATACTTTTCCTGGATATAAGAAGGGAAATGGGATGTTTTAAAATGGAAAAGCATTTTTATGTTAACAAAACTGGATTTTTAAAAGTATATGATATGTTAAAGAAATTAAAGCTAATGAGTTGGCTTTTAAATACATTTCCTGGATATAAGAAAGGAAATGGAAAGTTTTGAGATAAAAATGAAAAGTATTGATAAATACTTTGTATATGAATCCTCAGTCCGGGAGATATTATCCGGATGTATATTGTAAGGTATATATAAGAATGAATGTGATATGTATATAAATATATAAGTGTGTATTTATACTTTAGTTTCGTGCTACGTGCCTAATGGATCTCTACCATTAACCCTGCCAAGTAGTAGTGTATCGGGGGGGGGGGGGGGTCGTTGTTTGGATTTCGGTTTTCGAGACACCCCACGCACGACCTTAGTGCAGTGTTGAGAATGGAGATAAGTTTAGCCCTTAGTGCCCGGGTTGTAGAGGTTTCCAGTAGATGAGTGAATTTGATTTGTTAGGCAAGGTAGCTTAACTAGAAAGTTAAGTGCGTTAGGTGTGAACTATTAGAGGAGAGGTGAGGGGTATATCATGGGAGTGCGATACCAATTTAAATATGAGATAAAATCTATTTTTCTAAAAATAAAGCATTTATGCACTTGCTAAATATTTTCAAACTCGGGCTCTAACCTGTTTATCTACCTTTCCTTTCTTGCTATATTATATACATATATATAGGTGTCCAGACACAGGGATGCCTGGATGGCACTTCTTTCTAGTCAGACGTCGGCTACATTAGCTGTGGATGCGTGCAGGTTTTCGATAGCCGCTTCTATCCTTGTAATCTAGATAGGAGATACTGTATAAACATTCGGGCCAATGGCCTAACTGCATTTATTTATTCTTTTAGTAGGCATTCGATATGGTTGAATATTTTGACCGAGTGTTCGGTTATTTTATTTCATTTCAGTTTCATTTACGCAAATTGTATGGATGTTTTATTTGTAATTGTTAAAAAGAGTAGTTAAAAAAAATTGACGCCAGCCTAATAGGTTATCAGTAATTAAATGGATTTTCGACAGTGATGCTAAGAATGATCCATATGAGACTCCTGTTTTAATTTGATATAGGAGTGAGCACCCAGTATTTTATTAGGCGGGTTGTCACAACCTTTTTGCCCCGGTCAACCGCGGATGGAGCTCGGTTGACCGCAATTTGCGAATTTTCCTTGGTTTGGAAATATAGTGTTTTGGCCATAGGGACCGGTCAACCACAGGAGGGATCCCGGTCGATCGGGTTTTTGATTTTTACCGTGGGGCAGAGGCAGAGTCAAGGGGGATTGGGGCCGGTCGATCACGGTCCGAGTTTGCTGAACAAGTGTGATCCCCTTTTTTAAGCAAGACCTGCTTGCGTTTATTTGTTGAAAGATTTTTTTATTTATATACCAAGACTTGTTTCCTATTTCTATGCCTTGCAAGACTTGCTTCTTAAATGACTCCAAACCCTTACAAAAGTTACCTAACACTAATTGGGATGCCTAGGGATTATTTGTAATGAGATATGAGAGGGAGTTATAAAAAAATAAAAATAAATAAATAAAAACTATATATAAATAACTGAATAATACATACTGAAATTTCTATAAGAAGAGTATATACACTACAATACTAAAGTAAGGATGAAATTTACAACGAGTGACACACACGCACACACAATTAAGAAAAATTAACAAACGCATGTCCAAGATGCACAGTCTCCGTAAATTTCAGTTAATTGAACCTACAAAAATTGTCAGAACCAATCATACAAAAAAAATAAAGAAAAATGAACTAATTACACTAAAAGCTATAAGAAAAAAAATTAACAATGTACAACCTAAATTTCAATTACTCAATTAACTGTACAAAAGTAGTTGAAATTTCTGAGGGTCCACACAAACAATTATTTGACTTTGAGGGATAATTGGCCGTTCGTCAATTTCATGCGTACCTTACGAAAAATAGGAATTCCGTTCAAACAACGGAAGGTATGTGTAAGGCGAAAGAAATGAACTATCATCAATTAAAGTTTTTAGGGGATGATGGGTAGTTTGGATTGAACAGGCGAAGAAAACACATGGGATCCAAGAAAAATAGAATTTCCTCCGAAAGGTTTATAAATTTAAATGGGAGGTGGTGAACATAGAGGCAGAGTTGCTTTCATGGAAGCAACTCGAGCAAGTAATCCTCATCGGTGAAAGGGTTAAATGTTTTAAAGTTTTGAAGAAATTCATTGGATACTTGTGTCGATATTACAATCTAGAAAAAAATGGGGAAGAAATAAATTCAAACTCAAGAGATGACTCATCATCACTAGAAGATTGAATTTTGAGGGAAATGGGATCACTTTCAATGAAACTTTTTTCTTTGGCTACCAATAAAGAAATCATTTCATTACAAATGGATACTATGTCCATTTCTTCCTCATTTTCATTCTCTATTATACCATGGGCCACGTGAAGAATGATTTATTCCAAAGTAGGCGATGATTCCTCATTTGGTTAAAAACATTCCTCAACTTCAAAAGTCTCAGAAGAAAAATCATCGCCGGATTCAAATAATAAATCAAACTCTTATTCCCAATAACGATTTTCTTCCCGAGAATGGTTTTCAAGTTTTTCATTTTCAAGAATACACAAGCCCTCACGCAATGTCATAAGTGGCGACACAGATTCTTGAAAATAAGAACTTTGAAAATCATCCTCGGAACTACTATCAAAATCATTAATATAAGAATTTTGAAAACTAATGAAATTAGATTCAACTTTCTTATTATAAGGATTTTATGGCTCAAAATCGTAAAGATCATTCTCAAAATTCCCATAATCCAACACTTGACTTTGGTAATACTCACACAATGTCATTTTAGAAGTTTCAAATTTTTGGGCTTGAAAGTATTGACCAAAAGTCATAGGTTTAGAAGATTTTGAGAATTATCACTATGATTACCAAAAATATTAGAATAAGACATGCTTACCCTAAAAAAGGCTCGAAATGTCAAATTCCACAAAGTGATGTGCGTCTGAAAAATTCATGCATTTCTTGGCGCTCAAATGAAGAAGTCCTACAAAAATTGTTGACAAAAAATACAAATAGAAAGAAAAATATTATGAAATACTAAATCAATTAAATTCTAAAATGAACAAGTCCCCGACAACGGTGCCATTTCGATTACAGGAGAATACCGTGGCGCAAGTGTACGAAGATATACGTCGATCGTTATGCTTGGCTCCCACCGCTATGCAAAAATCTAAACATTGACGACACTTTTTTAAGGGAGTATAGCGGCCTGTCCAGGTATCCAAATCCACAAAGACTAGTTGTTAGAATTATATTGATAAAAGTGTAAAAGATAATTGTTAACAAAAGAAAAGATAATACTAGGCATGTGTTTAAACTAAGATTAATAAAAAGGAATAAAAACTATAGATTGTGACTAATATCGCTCACCTCGAGTTAATTGGTATAAATGGTTACATGGGAAGACAAGTTTAACAAGATTGAATCTTATTTCAACAATTATTTAAATCTAGAGTTGTCACCTACTAAATCGTCATAAAAGCCTACTACGATTTTGGCATAAAAAAATACCCCGAAAATTACAAACACAAGGTAGTAAATATGAAGCATACATGATATACCCCGTTAAATCTCCAGGAGTAATAACAAGAACAACCCAATCGAATTAAACTCATAAAATCCATCACCATAGCAAAGCAACCAAATCAACCCGAGGTGAATTCAATCAATCACAACATAAACTAAATTAGCTACACAACATAATGGAAGACATGTATTTAAATTCAAAAAAGTAAGGAAAGTATTTAAATCTAAGTTACAAGGCAAGTAAACAAATATCAAAAGCAAGAAAAACAACAATGGAAGCTTGGACTTAAAGAGAGTGATGATGAATAGTAACTTAGAAACCCATTTGGGTGAAACCCTAGGAGAGAGATAAGCAAAACCCTAAAATCTCCTCAAAACCCTAACCTTTCTAAAACGCAAGATGAAATGTATAAAACGAAAGATATGTCTTCAAATACCAAAAAAAAAACACTTATGTAGTAAGTGGTAAAATAAATAAAGATAAAAGAAAAGAAAATAATTTGTCCTAAGTGGTTTTGGTGTTGTCCTTACTCCTCGAGAAATCCCGTAACTTCTTCGTTATTGATCGGAATCGCACACCATCAGTGGCCACGTGAAGAAGACTAAGAGGGATTTAACTTCCATGAAGACATTGGGCCAGAAACCCAAATTGTGAAGTTACTAAAATGCCCATGTACGTGTGATTATCAACGGAACTTCCTCAGAATTCTGCCGAGCTTCACACTAAGCACCATATTACTTACAAAAGCTCAATTATACCTCGCAAAATATGTAAACATATAAAATAGAGGCTATCTTGTTAACGAGCATAAATATAGGAATTAAGGTAGCCGGGGGGCTAAAATGCATAAGTAAATAGGGTGAATATATGTAATATTCGAGCCGAATCACTGGATCTAGTACATTCCAATATTTGTGGACCATAAATACGGTATCCAATGGTAATAAAAGGTATTTTATTACGTTCACTGACGATTATAGTCGAAAAACATGGGTAGATTTATAACAGGCAAAATTTGAAGCTTTTTCAACTTTCAAAAGTTACAAGGCTATGGTTAAGAAATAAGTTGGGAGATCTATTCAAACTCTTCAAATTGATCGGGGTGGAGAATAAAACTCACAAGAATTTGTAATTTTTTATGAGGGACATGGAATCAAAAGGCAACTTACAGAAGCTTATACACCACAACAAAATGGTGAGTCCGCGAGGAAAAATCATACCATTTTAAACATGGTGCGAAGAATGTTGGCAAGGAGAAGCGCTCCAAGGAGTTATTGGTCTGAAGCTGTCAATTGGGGCATTCATGTACTGAATAGAAGTCCCACACTAGCTATCTGAAACATGACACCCAAAGAAGCATGGGCTGGTGCAGACCATCCGTTGATCATTTTAGAATTTTCAAATGTATATCATATGCTCACATTACCTATGAAAAAAGGAGGAAGCTCAATGACAAAGGAGAAAAATGTATTTTTCTCCATGTTAGTGAACATTCAAAGGCTTATAAGTTATATAATCCGATTACTAAGAAGATTGTTATCAGCCGTGATGTAGTATTTGATGAAGAAAGGTCATGGACGTGGGATGATAACTCAGAACAACAACAAATTCCAACAAATTTTGATGGAAATAATGAAGAAAGTAACTAGACTTTAGATTATTGTTGATGTAAAAAACTAGATTATCTCTAATTAATAAATTACAGATAAATAAATTAATAAGCCAAAGGATTTTTAAAGTGATTCAGCCTGATGAAAATGGCCTACGTCCACTGTGTTTGTATTGCTGACTGTTTATTTGGAATCTCGATAATAGGTTTACCAAGAGATCCAAAAGTCCCCTTCTTATGAGGAAGTTACAATGTATTTATAGCCTTGAGACTGTACATATGAAAGGATAATGCGCTGTTATCCAGTAGAAATATACATCTGTACGATAATAATGCGCATTTAATGCGTAGCTGTCTAATCATTCCGATGCTCTGCACGCTAAGTAGCTCAGACTGCCTGAGGTGCTCGGTATGCTTAAGTTGCTCGGGGCACCTGAGTTTCTCGGTATGCTTAAGTTGCTCGGGGCGCTTGAGTTGCTCAGTACGCTTAAGTTGCTCGTTGCTCATGAGTTGCTCGATGATAGTATGTTGTTCGTTGAAAGTGTTTGTATTTGCCACGTAGATTAACACGTGTCTTCAAATGATTGGTCTATGTCAGAAGACTAAATTTTGTGTCAACAGAAGCCCCCAATGTTTCACAATTAAGGTTTGAAGGAGTGTGTGGAACATTTTGCTAAAAAAATGATTGGATTACTGGTCTTTATGAATTTTAGGAAGGTTTTCCTTATATATAATTCCCTTTTGAGTGCATAATATCAAGCTTCATAAATATTTTGAATTTTCACGATCACTTTGATATTTGTTCCCTTTTTTTCTTTTAGCCGCCAGAAATGCAAACGTCTTTCCTTGTAATCATTATTTTTCTCTATTCCCGAGGTAAAGTATTTAAGTACGCCAGAAATCCTATCATTTTTCACATTTCAAATATGTATCTCTGAACTCTTCATCTTCTCTCTATCTTGTGCCTTCGTTCTTTCCATCGTTCATTGACAACTGATCTCTATTTCCTCTATAAGATTTTCTTCCTTCTTGTTTATTTTCTTTATTCACTATGGTTTATCTTGTTGAATCGTTAGACAAATTTTGGTCTGAGTTTTCAATCCCTTCACGGGTTATCTTGGAAGAAATTTCTAGTCCTTCTGATTATTTTTCTTTGGCTGAGGGACATTGGCTCCCAAGTCTTTTTATAGCTGAATGCAACTTTTCTTTCTGGCCAAATCCCCTGTGTTTGGAGTTTTGCCAATATTTCGATATTATACCTTCAAGAGTGGCTCCAAATACATGGAGGGTGGTTAATGGCGTACATAGGTTGAATCAACTTTATGGAACTCATTTGGGGATTCCAGAGATTATGTATTTCTACAGATGGGTTACCAGTGAAAATAATTTCTATTTAAAAACTAGGTTTTCGAATAGAACTTTAGTTGTCAATCTTTCCGATGCCAATAGGGACTATTTTGATTATGGGGTTGTGATGAAAAATTGGCAACACCCTCCATTAAATGGAGATGATGTATACAAAGGTACCAGATGCCCTCCTTATGGCAATGGGATATGTTGTTTTTATTTTTGAAATCTTGTTTTCTTTGTATTTGATAAAATGCATCACTGACATTTGATTTTGTTTGTTACAGTTGACAGTAAAAGGAAACCTCCAAAAGAAATCGAGGTTAATATAACGCATTTAAAACTTATCTGGGGCTTGCATCAATCTGTTGCTGGGGAGAATATTAGATCTATTTCTTATTTGTTACAATATAAAAGCTACACCTCATCTTTCATTGCTCGTCCTTGTCCTGGGGTAGTTGATCTTGATCGGGTACCAACCTCTGAGACCAGTGTGGAAGGTTCTTTTTCTGATTTGAGTATTCCTATTACTGATATAATGAAGAAAAGGAGAGCTCCTGCCTTTTTTGACAAGTATGCCTTTGCCACCGACGGGGCAAAGAAGAATAAATAAGATGTCCGAGAGGAGGGGACAAAGAGCATAGATGTACCCCCCTCTACTGCTTCCAAAGAAGCTGACAAAATCCCGTTGTGCCTCCGAGTAAGACTGTTGCCCTCTCACCTTCGAGTGAAACTATTGTAATCTCCCCAATAGAGACAACATCTTTAATTGAAAGTGCTCATGCTCCTCTGAGGAGATTAAAAAGAAGTTCTTCTGAGAGACCTGTTGAACCTATCTCTCAACCTTAAAATATTGAAGGTATTATTCCAGCTCTTGTTCCTCCAAGCTTTGCTGTGGGCTTGGTAAGATCCTGGAATGTTCCAAAATACTAAGGTGTTAAAGGCACCTTTTCTCGTGAGAGACTCACTACACTAGCTGATCAACACATTACTTCAGTAAGTATCTTTAGTCTGAGTCCTTTATTTCTAGTACTATGTTCATATATTGACTTAAAATTTTTCCTTTTTTAGCTTATGACGTGTTTCAACAGCATTTTGAAGAAAGATGAAGCCATCAAGGCTTCCATCTCCTCGAGTGGGGTAGAAGAGGCTTTTGCTGGACTGACCTAGTCTTTAAAGGAATTTCATTAGAAGTACGAGGAAGATAAAGATTCTTGGGAGAAGAAATCCAAGTCTATCGAAGCAAACCGAGATCAAGCTGTGACTGCCTCCAAAGAGCTGGAGAAGAAATTAAAGGAGGCTGCACAGAGAAACAAGGAGCTTGAGTTCAAG
This sequence comes from Sambucus nigra, assembly GCA_949130495.1. Classification (NCBI taxonomy): domain Eukaryota; kingdom Viridiplantae; phylum Streptophyta; class Magnoliopsida; order Dipsacales; family Adoxaceae; genus Sambucus; species Sambucus nigra. Next base: position 128,290,682 of record OX422223.1, read on the forward strand.
CTTAAATCTGTTGAGGAAAATGTTGTTAAACTTTAAGATGTTAAGGGACACAAGACAGAGGTAGAAGAAAAGCTGAAGTTTACCGAAGAGCTCCTTAAGGAAAGGACCTCCTTAGAGAAGGCAAAAAGGAAAGCTGCAGTTAAAAAATCATTTAGTGCTGGCTGGTATAAAGGTTGGAACAAGGGCCTAGATATCATGTCTTCTCAAATGGAGTATGCCAATGTTAAATATTTTAGGTATGGATGGGTAGTAGCCTTGAAGGAGCTGAAGGTTGCTGAGAATTCTCAGTTATTCCAGCAACATACTCATGGCCCTCCTCCCTCTCCTGGAGAAGAAGAAGAAGATAAAGCAACTTCAGATGAGTCTTCATTGATGATAGGAGAGCAGGTCCCTATTGTTACTGTTGCCCAACCTTTAGAGAAACTCCAATCATCCAGCACATCTATCAAGCAACTGCCATTGCTCTCTGAGCAACCAACCCTTTCATCCAAAACACTTGAAGAAATCGTAGGAAGCAAGGAGAAGGTGTAAAGTTGTTCGGGTCTTTTGTTTTGCTCTTTTCATGAATGTAACCTTGAACTATATTTTCCTTGATTATTATGGATAAAATTTGAACTTCTATTGTTCATCTGGAATTTCCCTCTTACTTGCTCTGTTTGCACCGTTGTTGATTTTTTTTATTTCTTCTCTTTGCTATTTTATGACCAGGATAGAGCTCTTATCAGCTCATGATACAGAGTTGATGAAGAAATGCAATGACTATTTCAAATCTAGTCATGCAGACCTTAATGAGGTCCAGATAATTGACATCCCCATATCAGGTGCTTCTGATCGAGTAGTTAAAGCTTACCAATACTTGAAGTGCTTACTTGATCGTGCTGTAGCCAATAATTTAGCCTACTATGAGATGATTGAAGATCTCCAAGGAAAGATCGAGGAACTCCAATAGCAGTACAAAGAATCCACCACACTTCTGCATCAAGGTTATGAGAAAAGGTATCAACAATTGAGTGCTGACAAGGGATATAACAAGTTTATTTCTGCTCATGAGAAAAAGGAGAGTGTTCTGAAGCTTGAAATTGAAGAGCATAGACATATCGCCAAGTTATTAGAGCAGGAGAACATTATTTTACAGGAGGAAATAAAATAACTCAAATCTACTGCCTCTTCCTCGGAAGCCTTGGTCCCCATTAATGATGAAGGTTTTTCCTTCTTGGAGGTAGAAAATGCTAACTTACGAGATGAGTTAGAAACTTTGAAAAGAGTTGGACCCTCCACATCTACTCATGGTAGAGCAAGATCTTCTTATGGACGAGCAAGGGCTGGTCGGGTCACCATTGAAGAAGTGAGAACTCAGTCGGCTTTAGAGAATCAAGCCGTTCAGTTAATGGCGAAGAACCAAGCCTTAGCAGAAATGTCTACGAAGATTCTAAACTTCATCGAGAAACTATATAATCAAAGTTTTTCTCTGGAAAGTAAAGAAATTCTGGTGAAGAATATCCACGAGCAACTTGAGAGGTTAACTTATCAATTTCACAAGCAGCCCAGGGAATTCTGGATTGATGGGTATAATGAAACTCTATATCACCTTGATACTCGCTTGTAGCAGTCGAACAACGAAGGGTACAAGTAAGGGTGGTTAAATGCATTATGTGTCCTGAAGCTGGAGAAAGGTCATTTCCTGTGGGATTACTTCGAACCTGGGGTCCTTGATTTACCTGTGCCTCCCTTCAATCTTGACTTTAATTGGATTCCAGCCCCTACTATTCCTCGAATTTTGATATCGAAGTATCTCAGTGATTACAGTGTTCATTCAAACTTTTAAATAGCTCGTCCAGAACACTTGCTCGATCGTCCATCCATAATAAATGTTAGAATGCTGCGAGATCTAAACTTTATAAATTCCACTTATGCCTTAGATGATCCTCCAGCTGGGGTAGAACCTGTTTCAAAAGCAGAGGGAAAGAAACCCATAGGATAGGATATGTTTATGTAATGAATCAAAATTCATATCATATTTAATCTACTTGATTTTAATGAAGAATTTTTTAGTCTTTGACATTTTCATTTTTCTTCGAAATAATTTGTAGAATGTCCTTATCCCATTTGTTGTTTGATTATAGTGACTTGTCACTCTTTGGGCCTAAGCAATGGAATGATTTTCATCCTATGTTCCTGCTTAGTTGTAGTAATCTCGTATGGATTACCTGGTTGCCTAGACTGTGGACGCCCCGGGAGGTCATCCAGCTTCTTGCCTAGTTTGGTAATTTACCGACCAACCGGAGTTGGTGGTAATGAGATGCCGACCAACTGGAGTTGGTGGTATTGAGTTACCGACCAACTGGAGTTGGTGGTAATGAGATACCAACCAACCGGAGTTGGTGGTAATTAATTTGTAGACCAACCGGAGTTGGTGGTATTGAGTTCCCGACCAACCGAAGTTGGTGGTAATTGATTTGCCAACCAATCGGAGTTGGTGGTATTGAGTTCCCGACCAACCTAAGTTGGTGGTAATTGATTTGCCGACCAACTAGAGTTGGTGGTATTGAGTTCCTAACTAATCGGAGTTGGGGTTAATTATTTCCCAACCAATCGGAGTTTGTGGTATTGAGTTCTCGACCAACCGAAGTTGGTGGTAATTGATTTGCCGACCAATCGGAGTTGGTGGTATTGAGTTCCCGACTAACCGGAGTTGGTGGTAATTGTTTTTCGACCAACCGGGAGTTGGTGGTAATTATTTCCCGACCAATCGGAGTTGGTGGTAATTGAATTTCTGACCAACCGTAGTTCGTGGTGTGCTGCTCTCTGGATTTGGGTTTGTGTAGTGTGTAACACTAATATTCCAAAAAAAAAATTCAACAAAAGAAGAAACATCACTTTATTCATATTGAAACAACTGTGTTACATAAGAATTTTATCTATTAATAATACTTGTGCAGATGCTCTGCATTCCATGCATTCTTGAACTCGTCTCCTTCCAAAGTTTCAATTCTGTATGTCCCGGGACGAACAACTTCTATTACTCTGTAAGGTCCATGCCAGTTGGCTTCTAGTTTGTTATTCTTTTGGATTACTTTCTTCAGCATATAATCCCCTTCCTTCAAATCACACTTCTTCACTCTTTTATTGTAGAACAAAGTTGTTCGTTGTTGATATGCTGCATTCCTGATTGCTGCTTCTTCCCTAACTTCTTCGAGCATATCCAGGTCTAATCTTCTCATCAAGTCACTGACAGGAGAATTGAAATTAATCACCCTATGCGCGGGTAGACCCAATTCAGCAGGTATGACAGCCTCACTTCCAAACGTCAACATGTATGGAGACTCTCCCGTTACTGTTCATGATGTAGTGCGATAAGCCCACAACACAGAGTGTAGCTTGTTAATCCAATTTCCCTTTGCATCATCCAGTCATTTTTTCAAAGCATTCAGTAGCGTTCTGTTTGTCACTTCAGTTTTCCCATTGCTCTGGGGATGGCTTGGTGCAGGTTGGATCTTCAGTACATTGGATTGATGACAATATGTAGCAAACTCCTCGTTGTCAAACTGGGTTCCATGGTCAGTAATGAATAAATGTGGGAAACCATATATGCAAATAATATTCTTCCAAATAAATTGATAGACTTTATCGTATGTCATATCAATGAGAGGCTCAGTTTCCATCCATTTAGTAAAATAATCCACAGCAACCATAAGGTATTTGAATCTTCCCCTGGTCGTTGGAAGTGGCCTGACCAAGTCTATCCCCCACATGGCGAATGGACAAGGGGACGTGATACTGTTAACAATGCTTAGGTAGTTCTTCGGATGGAAGAGACACGTTGGCATTTATCGCACTTCTTGGCATAAGATGTGCAATCAGCTCTCATCGTTGGCCAGTAATACCCTTGTGTTGTTATCCTCCGCAAAAGTGTCCAACCTGCTACATAGGCTCTACAGGACCCTTCGTGAACCTCTTTGATCAAGTCTTTAACTTCGGAGGGATGGACACATCTTTGTAATCCTGCTATAACTCCTCTTCTGTACAAAATACCACTGGTCAATACATAACGAGAAGATTTAAACTTTAGTTTCTTAGCTGCGAGTTTATATGGTGGCAGAATCCCTTCTTCGATATAGGCCCTGATGGGATCCATCCAGGAAGTTCCCAAGTCAAGGGAAATGAAATTCATCATTAAATATTTGTCTATGATACGACCAACCAGGACTTCTATTGGGATTGTTCTTCGTAGCTCGATGCATGTGGCTGATGCGAACCGAGCTAGGGCGTCTGCTCTTGCATTCTCTAATCTCGGTATTCTAATCAACTCAACTGCAGTAAAACTCGATACAAACTCCATTGCTTTTGCATGATACTTGATTATTAATTCTCCCTTTGCTGCATACACCTCCAGAATTTGATTTATGATTAACTATAAATCACTAAATACAACGACCTGCTTTGCCTTCATGGTTTTGGCCAGACTTAGACCCGCGATCATAGCTTCATATTCAGCCTCATTATTATAAGCCTTAAATTGAAAGCACATAGCATACTCCATATTAATCCCATTCGGACTATTTAAAATAATTCCCGCTCCACTGCCTGTAGTGTACGAAGAGACATTCACATACAGATTCCACACAGGTACTTCATTATCAAACTCTTGGTCCGACAAAGCTCCTCGGTGGAATATTTGATGCTTCCTTTTTTCTCCCCCCAGCACTTCTCGCTGCTTGTTGATTATCTTCTCTAGATCATCCACGGATGGAGGTTGGACGGGGGTTAAATTTGATGATCTTATAACATCCACGGGTTGGTCTGTATAAACCTCCTGTTCTTCGGAGCTATCAGATTGAGTAAACTCTGCGATAAAATTCGCTATTGCCTGCCCCTTAAGTGATGATCTAGGCTCATAAACTATATCATATTCACCGAGTTCTACTGCCCAGTACATCAATCTTCCTGATTTCTCTAGTTTATGCAGAGCCTATCTCAATGGCATATCAATATACACCACTATAGTATGGGCTTGGATGTATGGCCTCATCCTTCTGATCGCTTCGATTAGTGCTAGTGCCAACTTTTCCAATCTTGGATATCTGATCATTGCTCCTCGAAAACCCTTGCTGCTGTAATAAACCGGTTTTTGGATTCCGTACTCCACTCTTATCAATGCCGAACTAACTACATTCTCTAAAACTGCCAGATACAAGTCTAATCTTTCTCCCATCACTGTTCTAGATGACAATGGAGGTGTCCCTAGATATTTCTTCAATTCTTGAAAGGCCTCCCCGCATTCATCATTCCACTCAAAAGTTTTTTAGAGTGTTTTGAAGAATGGGAGACATCTGTCTGTTGCTCGTAACACAAATCTATTGAGTGATGCGACTCACCTTGTGAGACTTTTCACTTCCTACTTCATAATTGGAGATCACATCTCCAATAGGGCTTTGATCTTTTCAGGGTTCGCCTCGATACCTTGTTGGTTAACAATATATTCGAGAAACATGCCTTTTCGTACTCCGAATACGCATTTGGTGGGATTCAACTTCATTTGATATTTCTCTAGTTGATTAAATGTCTAACCTAGGTCAACTAGATGATCAACATCTTTCTTTCTCTTCGTCATCATGTCGTCAACATAAACCTCCATGTTATGACTGATTTGCTCTGCAAACACCTTATTCATCAGCCGCTGATATGTCGCACCTGCATTTTTAAGTCCAAAAGGCATAACATTATAACCATAAGTTCCCCTTGGGGTGATAAAAGAGGTACTCTCTCTGTCCTCAGGCTTCATTTTAATCTGGTTGTAACCAGAATAAGCATCCATGAAACTCAACAATTCATGCCCCGAGGTAGCATCCACCAGTTGATCGATTCGGGGTAAAGGAAAATAATCCTTTGGGCATGCCTTATTAAGATCAGTGAAGTCTACACACATCCTCCACTTGTTATTTTTCTTCTTTACCATCACCACATTTGCTAGCCAATCAGGGTATTTGACATCCTTAATAAAAGAGGCTTTTTGCAGTTTCTCCACTTCTTCCTGTATAGCTTGGTTCTTTTCAGGGCTAAACACCCTTCTTCACTGCTTCACTGGCTTGACCTCCTTGTTCGTGTTGAGCTCGTGGCACAAGAAACTCGGGTCTATCCTTGGCATGTCTTCATCACTCCATGTAAAATTTTGCTTTCTGCACCTTAGAAATGCAATCAATTCCTATTTTATCGATACATCCAGTGATGGACCAATTTGAGTTGTTTGTTCTGGATGTTCATTGTCCAGAATGATATTTTCGATAGCCTCTATGACCTGTCCCTTCGGGAGCTGAAACTCGTCTCTAGGGTCTAATGTTTCAATCTCTGCATCTTCTATTTCATCCACTTGATAGGTAGTAGTCTTCTTCCTGGATTCTTCGCATTCCTCCTATTCGGCAGATGAATAATAGCATTCCCGAGCTACTTTCTGGTCGCCTTTCACAAATCCCACTCCAAAGTTTGTTGGGAATTTTAAACATTGATGTACAGTAGATGGTACTGACTCGAAGTTCTTTAGACCTACCCTTCCCATGATGATATTGTTAGCTGATTGGACATTTTTATCCATTATAAAAAAGCGTACTCTTTCTGTTCGACAAGCCGGCAATGTACCTATAAGCATATCCAACTTGATCATCCCAAGTGGAAAAACCTTTTCTCCAGTAAAACTGAGGATGGGCCTATGATAGGGCTCCAACTGGGCTAACTTCAGGTTCAAACTATCAAAGCATGGGTAAAACATGATGTCTACAGAGCTACCATTGTTCACTAGTACCTGTGAAATCACCACTTCCTTCATTCTCATCTTGATTACCAATGGGTCATCATGAGGATATAGCACACCTGTTAGGTAGTTCTTAGAGAAACCAATGATGAGTTTGTCTTTATTTACCTTCCTTGGGCGATCATCTTCTTCCAAGTTTATTCGCTATATGTACGAGAAGGCTTGAGCCTCATTGAGGTAAGCTTTCCTCTCCGCAGTAAGATCTCCACCTCCTGCATCTCCACCTGTAATAACATTACATTCAAATGACCTAAAATGGATTGAAAATACCTCATGCTCTAGATGTCTCGGTCTTTTGGGGAGATCGGGGTCATCTTCTGGATCATCTTCGTGGTCTCTCTTCTTATCTTCTTTTGTTCGACGAGGAGATTTAGATCTTTGCCTTCCTTGGTCGCTGGTCTTTCTACCATTTTTGCGATCAACATACTTAGCCAATTTTCCTCGCCTGATGAATGCTTCAATTTCATTTTAGAGAGCTATGAAGCGTTTGGTTGTGTGACCATGGTCTTTATGGAATTCGCAATATTTGGACTTGTCCCTTTTCTTAGGATCTGCCTTCATTTTCCTTGGCTAGGGTAGCTCTTCACTATTCTTGATCTCCTCTAGAATGTGATTTATGTCCACTTTTAAGGGAGTATAATTTCCATACTTCCTCATCTGCTCCAGCCCTTGCTTACCTTTCGACTACCTGTTGCCACCATTATTCTTCTGATCCTTCTTCTCGATTTTACTGGCCTCAACCTTGGTCTCCTTAGTGTCTGTACTCTTCTTTGCAGCCATGGCTTTCTCAACGTTCATGATTTTGGCTACCTTTGCCATCAGTTTTGCCATAGTCCTAGGTGGATCTTTGGACAAAGTGTAGTACAACTTATATGGCAACAGCCCACTCATCGGAGCAGTAATTGATGTTTTCTCCTCATAATTAATTACCTTAAGCTTCTCGTTATTGAAACGAGTAATGTAGTCCCTAGTACTTTCTTCTGGTTTCTGTCTAACACTCAACAAATGTGCTACTTGTTTGACTGGTTTCTCTTCAAAATAGAAATTCCCTATAAAGATCTCTGCCAGTTGAAAGAAAGTCGCAATCTTCCCCCGAGGAAGGTTATTGTACCATATCTGGGGTGACCCGTTGAGAGTTCCTGAAAATGCCCTACATCTCATCTCATCTGGGACCGCATAGATATTGGCAGCAGCTTGGTATTGTTCTATATGAAGGACAGGGTCAATTTTTCCATCATATTTAGGTGTCACTATAGGAGCTTTGAACTTTGATGGTGTGGGAAAATCCACAATTGCCTGTACGAATGGTGTTCCTCGGACAAAAGTTCTTCGTAGAGGATTTTTGGCCTTAGCCATTTCCCCTAATCTGTCCTCTAATCTTTGAATAAAGCCTTTCCATGTATCATTTCCTACCTCGGGCCTATTCGTCCGAGCAAATGATCGCATTGAATTTTCCTCTTGGGATCTTTCAATACGTGCTGGTGGTCGTGATTGGGCAGAGCCTTCCCTTAGGTCGGATGGTCATTGAGAGTTCCTCGATGCAATCCTAGGAGGAATTCTATTCCTCCTAGGGACCAATCGATCAAAAGGAGATACTCAAATCAACCTCTCTATAGCACTAATCCTTTCTGGGGTGAGAGTGACATTTCGGTGGGAATCAGTAGCTCATACTGATGAAGTTCGACCTAGTTGATATGAAGGATCGCTAGATCTTTCAGTACGATATGAGTCAGTACGACTAGATTGAGAGACCTCCGGGAATAACGTTTGTCTAGTTCTTAAAGAAGGCAAATGGGTATTTCTCTGAACACTTCGTTGTCTTGATTGGGTCGGCACTCCACCTTGAACAGTTTGTATAAGTTGACGTATAGTTTCCTGCATGGTCGTTTTACCTTGGGCTAAATTAGCCGTTATGCCAGCCAGATCTTGAATATTTGGGGGAGTATAAGGGTTTGGAGGGATCCTAGTGTTTCGATTATTGGATTCTGGATTCTCATCCATAGATGATGACTTGTTTTGGTGAAAAACGCTATGTACAGTCATTTTCCACAGACGGCGCCAATCTGTTGATGGAAAAAACTAGATTATCTTTAATTAATCAATCACAGATAAATAAATTAATAAGACAAAGGATTTTTAAAGTGGTTCAGCCTGATGAAAATGGCCCACGTCCATTGTGTTTGTACTGCCGACTATTTATTTGGAATCTCGATAATAGGTTTACCAAGAGATCCAAAAGTCCCCTTCTTGTGAGGAAGTTACAATGTATTTATAGCCTTGAGGTTGTACATATGAAAGGATAATGCGATGTTATCCAGTAGACATATACATCTGTACAATAATAATGCACATTTAATGCGAAACTGTCTTTTTATTCTGATGCTCTGCACGCTAAGTAGCTCGGACCGCCTGAGTTGCTCGGTACGCTTAAGTTGCTCGGGGCACCTGAGTTGCTCGGTATGCTTAAGTTGCTCGGTACGCTTAAGTTTCTCATTGCTCAGAGCCGAGAGTAGCTCGGTGATAGTATGTTGTTTGTTGAAAGTGTTTGTATTTGCCACGTAGATTGACACGTGTCTTCAAATGATTGGTCTATGTCAGCAGACTAAATTTAGTATCAACAATGATGATGATCAATTATAATAAGACTTCATCCCTACCAATCCACAAAGTCCACAAGCGCCAATATTCAGTGAAATGCAACCATCAAATTCAACAACAGCTCAACACATTGATGTTCCAACTAGATCGCGATCTTAATGCACTAAAAGGAGGCCAGGATGGATACAAGATTATGAGGTAAGTTGATTTGATCAATCAGATGATCCATTTACATACTAGGAAAAAGATAATAGGTGTCAAGTGGGTTTACAAAACTAAGTTAAATGAGAAGCGAGAAGTAGATAAACACAAAGCTCGCTTAGTAGCAAAAGGGTACAAGCAAGAGTTTGGGGTGGATTATAAAGAGGTTATTTATCCAGTTATAAGATTAGATGCTATTCGGTTGGTGCTGTCCATTGCTACGAAAAATTCATGGCCCATCCTCTAGTTAGATGTAAAGTCGACTTTCCTACATGGCGAATTGGAAGAAAAAATATATGTGGATCAGCCTTCGGGATATGTGAAGCAAGGAAATGAGCAAAAACTTTATAGGTTAAAGAAGGCATTATACGGACTCAAACAAGCACCCAGAGCTTGGTATAGTCATATATATGCTTATTTTGCTAGAGAAGGATTTTATAAATGTCCATATGAGCATACACTTATTACAAAGCTTGGAGAAGGTCGAAAAATTCTTATTGTATGTTTATATGTGGATGACCTAATTTACACGGGTAATGATAAAGCTATGTTTGATACTTTTAAACAATCTATTATGAATGGCTTTGATATGACAGATTTAAGGTTCATACACTATTTCCTTGGCATTGAAGTAGTACAGTCATCAGCTGGGATTTTTATTTCTTAGAAGAAATATGTTCAAGAAGTCTTAAACAGGTTTTAGATGAAGGATTGTAATTTAGTATGGACTCCAATAGCACCAGATTTAAAGCTAGTAAAGAATTCAAATGGAAAGAAGGCGAGTGCCACTCATTGCTTGTGGGAAGTCTGATGTATTTAACTTCAACCAAACCTGATATAATGCATGTTGTCAACCTAATCAGTTGCTATATGGAGAATCCAATAAAGCTTTATCTCTTAGAAGTAGCAAGAATCTTTCATTATTTGCAAGGTACAAAGAATTTTGGTATTTTCTATAAAAGGGGAGCACAGTCTGGTTTATTTTGTTTCACTGATAGTGATTATGTGGGAGATCCTGATGATAGAAGAAGCACTTCGGGTCATGTGTTTATGATGGGGACAGGGGATGAATCATGGTCATCCAAAAAATAACAATTTGTGACCTTATCAACTACAGAGGAAGAATTTATTGTAGCTATATCATGTTCATGTAAACCATTTGGCTAAGAAGGTTAATTAAAGCACTCTACCACCAGCAGCCAGGTCCAACATTGATTTATTATGATACTATTTCTGCAATCAAGCTATCCAAAAATCCAGTCTTACATGGAAGGAGCAAGCATATAGATATGAGATACCATTTCTTGCGTAATCTCTGTAAGGATGGTATCATTGATTTAATTTTCTGTAGAAGTGAAGATCAAGCAACTTTTTTTCACCAAGCCTCTCAAGTTACCTGTATTTGTGAAGCTGAGGCAAATGTTGGGAATTTGTTTGTTAAAGGATGCTGTTTGAAGGGAGTGGAAACCACTAGCATGCCCAAGCTAGAGTTTATTTCCTCTAAACTAATGTTTGTAAAAGGGAGGGTGTTGGGAGTTTAATTTAAGTCCATCATTTAGATTGTTTGACTAATTCTATAAGAACTATGTTATTAGGTTGTTTAAATTTAAAAAATAAGTCTGTTGTAGACTTGATCAATATTAGTCAGAATTAGTTCCTTATTCGTTTTTAGGTAGTTCCTTGTTATGTGGATACTCAGTTGGGTACTCTGCTATTTAAAATAGCTTTGTTGTAGTGAATAAAATAGTTCTTATTTTAATCCTTCTTGCGTGTGTTTCTGAACTTTTAACTCTATTGTACGACTCCTCTAGATTTGTCAAATAACTCTACCATATAAAGTGTTCAAGATATGGGCCATTGATTTTAAATAGACAGATAAGATTTCAGTTAATGGCCAAAATGAGCTCATTAACTCCTTCCCAAGTCCCCGTTCCTTAATATATTTGATATGAGTTGTCTTTGATTCCATGATGATGAATACATCTGGCAACAATATCATTTGTTTTAGTAATTTATCTATCTAACTAGACAAAAAAGGTTTAAAATATAAAAACAAAAAAATGCCAAAAATACTTTATATTTGTAATATTTCCAAGACTAAGTATTTGTGTGTATATATATATATATATAAGGGTGAACACAAAATAACCTCTGAAAAATAGGGAGCTATAAGATGATAATCCATAACAAATAAGGGTTTTCCCCTACAACCCAAAACATAATATTATCCATAAGGCCCCCCCCCCCCCCCCCCCCCCCACACCAATGTATACCTTATATTGTCATCGTATACACAAACTTAATAACTATGCCTTACAGAAAATTTGTGTGCACATTAAAAAAAAATATATATAGATCATAGAATAAATCATGTGTGAATTACGACACGACAATCACATTGATATACAATACAGTACTGTCGAACTTTATCTAAAAAATCATCACATCCTAAATAAATAAAAAATATAGTTAACCCAGAGTAAAGTAAAAAAATAATAAAATTAATATAAGAAATTGGTTTTTCTTGGCTTGGCTTTCTCGAATGAATTAAAACTTTCCTTATAATTTAAAATTGGTAACCATATTTTGTGTAAAATTATTTGTAAAACTCGCCATAAAAAAATTAATTTTGCAAAATTAATTGTCGATAAAAAATTACATTTTGAACGTATACATGTTAAGTTTGTGTATACGGATAATATGAAGTGTACTTTATGGATGAAAACCCTTAGTGATAAAAAAAATTATCATCTTGTAGCCCCATATTTTTCAAGGATTGTTTTTTTGTTAACCCTAAATATTATAATTTTATTTTTTTAGTTCTACATATTTAAATAACCAGTCTTGGAAATTGATTCGTATTGAATATTGCATATTTTTGCCCGTTATCTTTATGCATTCTAGCGCTTTTACGGTCCTTAATGCCTATATTTATGCTCATTAACCAGATAACCTTGGATTTGGATATATGCATTCTTTGCAGGGGTTAATTGTGCTTTTGTAGGTATTCGAACGCTAAAAGTGAGGATCTGTTGCATTTCAGAGAAGTTCTGTCGCTGGACACTACTTTAAGGGCATTTTAGTCAATTCATATTTCATCTTCGGCTCATGGAATTTTCACGGATGCGTAGTTCGTTGAACAAGCTTTGTGTGGCCGAAAATGGTGTGCGATTCCGAGTTCGGATGAGGAAGATACGACCATTTCCATTTGCAACCACGTTTCCCCCTCTTCATGGACCAAAGGATTGTAGAAAATAGAGTGTCGGTCGACTACGGCTTGAGTCTCGGTCGACCGCGGGTTTGAGTTTTGCCTTAGATCGAAGACAATGGGCTTTTACATGAAGGCCCGATCAACCGTGTGTTTATATTTTTCCTTGGATCGAAGACAGTACTCCTTTGCCCACGGGCGCGGTCGACAGACCCCCTGGACGCGGTCGACCGCGATTTGCAGATATTTTTGGGATATTTTCTTTTCTTTTCTTTTTCCTTTATTTCTTTTGTAACTTACTATATAAAGGAATTTTGGTTTCATTTTCAGATATAGTTAGATATTATTAGAAGGTAGATAGTTTAGGTTAGGGTTTGGAGGGTGAGAGGTCATTTTTCTTCCTTATTTGGTGTGACAACATTTGGGTTTGTAATTTAAACTATTCATCTTCCCTTCCATTTAATTTAATTTGTATTTCCTTTATTTCCATTATTGTAGTTTAATTTACATGCTTTCTTAATTAGATTTACATGTTTTCTTACCTTGCTTTCTAAGTAGATTTATCACGTTTGTTTACTGTTTTCCTTTATCGCGTTTTTACCATGCTTTCTAGCTAAATTAGTCTAGGCTGTGCCGGATTGAACTCATTCTGGGTTGACGTGTTGCTTGGCTTTGGTGATGGTGTTTACGGGTCTATTTCGGGTGCGTTGTCCTAGTTATTACGCCTAGGAGATTTGACGTTGAATTCATCTATAATCTCTCTATTCTTTCATTTGACTGTTAATTAATTGAGTTCATACTTGAAATGTGTTACTTGATCATGATTTTCATATATTGTTTGATTCGAGAATTGCGTAAAATTTTTGAAATGATCATAGGACCTCTTTTTTATATCACCCATATTAGCTTTGACCTCACCCTTATATGTTTACCCTCGTTAACCCCTTTAAGCCTAAATATTAGCCTTTCATTTCATACCCCATTCCCATAACCAACTCCGCATTGGAGTTATATACCATACATAGAATTTCCATACGTTTGTTTGGAATGTTACTTGGGATTGAATGATGTTGTTGTGATGTTGGTTGCAATTTAGGCATATGAGAGTGAGAAAAGTAAAGAAAAGAAAATGTGAAAAAAGTGAAAAAAAGTGAAGAAAAAGAGAAAGCAAAAAGAAAAAGAAAACATGAGAAAAAGAAGAAAAGAAAAAGAAAGAGAAAGTTGTAAATGTTGTATATAGTTCAATAAGCTTTAATTACTCTCCCTGATGATATATCTAATGCCTTTTTGGAACTTGTTTTCCAATTTTGATATTACCCGCATTTTTCCATTATCCCGAGTTTTCATTCCGAACACCTCGAATCCGTACATACATTCCTTCATTTCGTACCCTAGCCTAACCTACATTATAACCCTATACAAGTCCTATGTGATCTTTTGTTGATGTAATTTAAAAGTTATAATAGTTTTGATAATCTGTGAAAATGCATTTCGCCTCTTCTAATGTGGGGTATCCTTTCATTGAGATTATAATTTTTCAGTTTATATATAGCGTTCTTCATTTGTGACATGTGTACTCTTTAGCCCGCATGTTCCATGTGTTACCTCCCAGTTTCGAGTGAATTCTCTTGATAAGTGTAATGCCTGTGATGATTGAATATATGATTGCTTTAATTTTTATCCGATTTATTTAAGTTTTTGCCAAATCACACTTTGCATGTGCTCGCTCCCCCTCCCACATTTTAAGTTTTCAATTATATGAGGTGCATTCTATAATTGTAATGATTTGGACTTTTGTTTGAATTCGTTCATTGTGCTAATAACATGTTAAAATCCTTTTCGCTTTTGTTGGGCTTGTCGCATGTTGGTTTGGGCATATTTTTAGGAAACCATGTGATGTTTGTGGGTATCATCCTTGAAAACCCTCACGAGACGACACTCGTCCACTAGGGTGACCTAGGGATTTAACGGCTTATTGCATATGCTAAATGCAATCGTGTTCCCTACGAAAGTGGCATTTATATTTTGATGCATATATACGTCTTGTACCGCCTTCTGTGGACTGGTTTTGTTTGTTTCATTACTAGGGACTAACAATGTTTAGGTTAGGGGGTGTGATTCGTATTGAATATTGCATATTTTCGCCCATTATTTTTATGCATTCTGGTGCTTTTACGGTCCTTATTTCCTATATTTATGTTCATTAACCATACAACCTATATTTATGCTTAGTGCCAATATTTGTGCTTTTGTAGGTATTGGAACGTTAAAAGTGAGGAACTGTTGCATTTCGAAGAAGTTCCGTCACTGGATGCTACTTCAAGGGCATTTTAGTCAATTCACATTTCATTTTTGGCTCATGTAATTTCCACGGATGCGTATTTTATTGAACAAGCTTTGTGTGGCCGCAAACGGTGCGCAATTCCGAGTACGGGTGAGGAAGATATGGCCGTTTCCGTTTGCAACCACTTTTCCCCTTCTTCATGGACCAAAGGATTGCAGAAAACAGAGTGTCGGTCGATCGCGGTTTGAGGCCCGATCGAACACGGGTTTGAGTTTTGACTTGGATCGAAGACAGTGTGATTTTACATGAAGGCCCGATCGACCGCGTGTTTATATTTTGCCATGGATCGAAGACAATACTCCTTTTTCCATGGGCGCGGTCGACCGCGATTTACAGATATTTTTGGGATATTTTCTTTTCTTTTCTTTTTCCTTTATTTCTTTTGTAACTTACTATATAAAGATTTTTTTTTTTCATTTTCTGATATAGTTAGATATTATTAGAAGGTAGATAGTTTAGGTTAGGGTTTGGAGGGTGAGAGGTCATTTTTCTTCCTCATTTGGTGTGACAACATTTGGGTTTGTAATTTGAACTATTCATCTTCCCTTCCATTTAATTTAAGTTGTATTTCCTTTATTTCCATTGTTGTAGTTTAATTTACATGCTTTATTACCTTTCTTTCTAGGTAGATTTATCGCGTTTGTTTACCGCTTTCCTTTACCGCATTTTTACCATGATTTCTAGCTAAATTAGTCTAGGTTGTGCCGAAATTGAACTCATTTCGGGTTGACGTGTTTCTTGGCTTTGGTGATGGTGCTTACGGTTCTATTTCGGGTGCGCTGTCCTATTTATTACGCCTAGGATATTTGACGGGGCATATCATGTATGTCCCGTGCTTACGACCTTGCGTGCGTAATTTTTGGGGTATTTGTTGATGCCAAAATTGTATTAGGCTTTTATGCGAATTTAGGGGCATGACAACTCTTGATTCAATTAACTGTCGAAACGAGATGCATTTGTAATAACTCGTCGACCCATGTAACCATTTTATACTAATTAACTCGGGTGAGGGATATTCGACGCAACCTATAGTTTTTATTCATTTTGTTAATTTAGTTTAAATATACTCATGCCTAGTTTATCTTTTATTTCTTTTTAGTTAACAAAATACCTTTTACAATTTTATGTTAGGAGTATTAAATCCTATAAATTCTAGCAACTCGTCTCTGTGGATTTTTGATACCCGGACTCGACCGCTATACTCACCCGTTGAGAGTAGTCATAAGTTTAGGTTTTGTATAGTTCAGGTGAGCCGAATTCAAAACGATCGACGCGTAGGTGACTCTTGCGTCGTGGAAAAAACCCTGCCTATCAGAAATATTAAATGTATAAAATATTTTGGCATTTTTTTAATTTATATTTTTGTGGCTTAAAAAAATTACATTGACAAGTTGATGAGAAAAATGAAAATGTTTGCCAGAAGTATTTATCATCAATGGAGTCAAGACAACTCATATCAAAGCTATTAAGTAAGGTAAAAGCTATTAAGGAAGGAGGACTAGGGAGGGGCTGAACGAGGTCATTTTTTCAATTACTTAAAATCAAATCCATATATTTAAAATGAATGGATCTTGGCACTCTAAATGGTATAGTTATTTGAGAAATCTAGATGAGCCATATCCAAAGTTTACACTAGTTTCAACGTGAAGTAAATTTATTTGCTTAATTTTTTTTTGTTGGAACAACTATATTACTTTGAAAATTAAAAAAAATATTCACCAAAATATATGCTTTGAAGATGTTTTATGTATTTAGGTGCGACCTAATGGAAGGAGAAAATTAATTTATTTGTAAAGTCGCTGAAAGTCAGATTTTAACTTCTAAGTTCGTATTCTAATTTAGTCACCGCTTTCCTCAGTTCATAAATATATCAACTTTCACAAAATGATTTATATTTTCTGTTGTGTTAAGATCATTGAATTATTTTTTATCCAAAATGATTTCTTCTAATTATCTTACAAATATTACAAAATTAGTAATTACAGAATTAATAAATAATGAAAATAATAATTACAATAATAGTATGTAACAACACATAAACTAGATTGAGGTAAGTGTTACAAACTCTGACCTTAAGAAATTTTTTGCCCAGAATTAGTGCTTCTCGGACACAACAACAATCGACTCCCAGGATACACAAATCTTACTTGCAAATGTAGCACCCCAATTTGAAAATCTTCTTGAACAACTGTTGAGAACTCTCATATGAACTTACAGAATATATGGACTGTCTTAGTAAATTTCATAACTTTTAAATGAGACCCCAGGCCACTTATTTATACCAAAAAAAGTGGCAGTTAATAACGGTTCAAAATTCCAACAACCAACTGTTGGGAATAACTGAAATTAACTGTCAACAGAAAAAGAAAAAGAAAAAGAAAAAGAAAAAGAAAAAGAAAAAGAAAAAGAAAAAGAAAAAGAAAAAGAAAAAGAAAAAGAAAAAGAAAAAGAAAATAAAATTGGGCCGAAATTTAATAAAAATAACCCACAAAAAATAATAAAGTGCTAAAATTTGGCCCAAAAAGTTTGTACTTATGACCAAGTTAAAGCCTAAAGCCCAAGGCCCACAACCCAAGAGCAAGAGCCGAGCTGGACAGGGCGGCGGCGCGCGCGCGCGTGTGGGTTAGAAGTCAACCCAAGACCATGTAAGTCCTCCCTCCTCCAAAGAGATGGGATACCCTAAGAGCACCAATCCTTTTAGCCAAATTTAGTTATATTATACTACACCCGTTTCTCTCATTCTTCTTATGTGGGACAAGATCTTTAATAA
Organism: Sambucus nigra; assembly: GCA_949130495.1. Lineage (NCBI taxonomy): Eukaryota > Viridiplantae > Streptophyta > Magnoliopsida > Dipsacales > Adoxaceae > Sambucus > Sambucus nigra. Next base: position 128,308,608 of record OX422223.1, read on the forward strand.
AACACTTCAACCTATTCCATATTCAAAGTGGGTACTTTGAGCTACAATTTCTCTTTCATTAATTTATGGTTTTATGTATGTGAGTATATCACGTTATACTCCTCACGGAGGAGAACGCATTACCATTTTGAACTGTCTCAAATGACATGTGGGTCCCATTTTAAATTGACCCTAAAGTTGACTAAAATCTTATTTGGTTAACTTAAATGAGCCCATAAATTCTAACAATTCCCCACATGAATGAAAATTGGTTGGGTCAACATAAACGACAATGCAAACACTAAGAGAGTTCTATAAAAATATTCTTATATCGAGATATATAGGTTTTGGCCTTGAATCTTCCCTAATAAGAGAAACGCGATGTCTTGAATTGTTCAGTGTTTTGTGTAAATCAAGTCAATAAATTTCACACTGTAATTTTCAAATAAATTTGATTCTTTTAGTTGTGTTCATTTTGGCCCCAAACAACTCCTAGTTTCATGAGCGCTTTAGATAATTTCAGCCTTTCAAATTTCTCATAGAAGCAACCCCTTCACACTCACTTAGGTGACTTCCCATTAAGAGTATTCTACTATACCCCACTTGAATTCAAAGTATAAGAGTCATTAAAAGATAAGCTTATCCTTACTTAATTTGTTGGAAACACTGTTTTATCATAGGAATAGGTATGAGTTTGAAACTTATCAGTGCTCTTTTCAAAGAGTCAGTCAAGATTCGGTTGTCGCTTTGAACCTAGATCTTGGTATCTACAGTCAGCTAGGTAGGGTTGACATCAAGATAACTCTTTATTTTGTAGGCTTTAGTCCCATTCCGCTCGATAAATTATACACTTACTCTCTATTTAACCCTTTGGTTAATGGATCCGCTATATTATCCTTAGACTTAATATAATAAATGGAAATTATTCGATTAGAGAGAAGTTGTTTAACGGTATTATGTCTTCGACGTATATGTTGAGACTTACCATTATACATATGCCTCTGTGCTATGCCACTTGCCGATTGACTATCACAATGTATGCATATTGCAGGCACATGTTTTGGCAATATTGGAATATCCTCTAAAAAGTTTCAAAGCCATTTTGCTTCTTCTCCAGCTTTATCTAAAGCTATAAATTCAGACTCCATAGTTAACTTAGCAATGCGAGTTTGTTTTGAGGATTTCCAAGACATTACTTCACTACCAAGTGTAAATACATAACAACTTGTGGATTTAAAATCTTTTGAGTTAGATATCCAATTAGCATCACTGTATCCTTGAAGTATATAATGATATATAGAATCCATTTTAAAGAGTATATCATAGATATCTAAGAACTCTTATTATGGATTTCCAATGGGTTTCACCTGGATTACTTGTATACCGACTCATTTTACTAACCGAGTAAGCAATATCTGGACGAGTGTAGCTCATGACATACATTAAACTGCCTATGATTTGAGAAATTCCAATTGAGATATACCATTTCCTGTATTTTTGTATAAATGAAGATTTGGGTCAATAGGTTTTTTAGCAATGCTATCACTACCTTTATCGAACTTATCGAGTATGTTCTAAATATAATGAGATTGAGACAAGGCAAGTCCTTCCGATGTTTTAGAAATTTTAATTCCTAATATAACATCGTAAAAACCCATATCTTTCATATCAAATTTACTCGATAAGATTTTCTTAGTAGATTTAATGATATCCTTATTATTTCCAATAATAAGCATATCATCTACATAGAGACAAACAATGACATAGCTAATTGTAGTGTTTATAATGTATACACATTTATCACAGTCATTTATTTTAAATCCGTATGACATCATTATGCTGTCAAAATTCTCATGTCATTATTTAGGTGCTTATTTTAATCCGTAAAGGGATTTAACATGTTTACGCACCTTATTTTCTTTTCTGGAACTGTAAACCCTTCTGGTTATTCCATGTATATCTCCTCATTTAATTCTCCATTTAATAAGGTTGTTTTTATATCCATTTGATGTATCTCAAGATTATTTAATGCTGCAATGGCTATTAACATTCGAATGGATGTTATTCTCGTAATAGGTGAGTAAGTGTCAAAGTAACCCAATCCTTCTATTTGTTTATAACCTTTAGCTACAAGTCTATCTTTGTATTTATCAAATTATCCATCAACTTTTAATTTTCTTTTGAATATCCACTTGTATCCAAGAGGTTTACATCCTAGTGGAAGGTCAACCAGTTCTAACGTATGATATTGCATGATGGATTCAATTTCACTATTGACAGCCTCTTTCCAAAAAGGGGCTTCTGGAGTTGACATCACTTCTACGAAGTTTCTAAGATCAAAATGGTTTTTTCTAATTATCTTACAAATATTACAAAATTAGTAATTACAGAATAATTATAGAATTAATATATAATGAAGATAATAATTACAAAATTATTATGTAACAACATAGAAACTAGATTGAGGTAAGTGTTAAAAACTCTGACCTTAAGATGAGTTTCGCCTCAAATTAGTGATTCTCAAATGTAGCGACAATCGTCTCCCAGGATACAACAATCTTACTTGCAAATGTAGCACCCCAATTTGTAAGTCTGTTTGAACCAACTGTTGAGAACTCTCATATGAACTCACAGAATATATGGACGGACTTAGTAAATTTCGTAACCTTTAAATGACACTCCATGCCATTTATTTATACAAAAATAAGTTCCAGTTAAAAATGGTTGGAAATCCCAACAGTCAACTGTTGGGAATAACTAAAATTAACTGTCAACAGAAAAGGAAAAATAAAAAATAAAAAATAAAAAATGAAATAAAATTGGGCCAAAATTTAATAAGAATAACCCACAAAAAATAACAAAGAGCCCAATAGAATTTATACTTATGACAAAGTTGAAGCCCATGGTCAAGAGCACGAGCTGAGCCGAACCGCACCAGGTGGGCGACGCTCACGTGGTCTTGGAAGTAAACCCAATACCATGTAAATCCTCCCTCCTTCAAAGAATTGGGATACTCCAAGGGAACCAAGCCTTTAAGCCAAATTGGGTTATATTATAGTACACCCATTTCTCTCATTCTTTCTATGTGGGACAAGAGCTTTAACAAAACACTTCAACCAATTCCATGTTCAAAGTGGGTACTTTGAGCTACAATTTCTCATTCATTAATTTATGGTTTTACATATGTGAGTATATCACGTTATACTACTCACGGAGGAGAACGCGTTACCATTTTGAATCGTCTCACATGATGTGTGGGTCCCATTTTAAATTGACACCAAAGTTAACCAAAATCTGATTTGGCATAAATTCTAACATTATCCAACAGAATCTACATAAAAGTACATGTCCGATATTTGAGCTCACATTCTCAACAAAAAAATTATAGTCATCTTCGTAATTGCATTTATAAATACATATAGTTTGATCAAAGCAGGGGCGAATTTTGTGTGAGTGGCGAGGGGGAGGGGGGCGAGGAAGGGAAGCTGCCCCCCTGAGAATTAAAAAAAAATTATGTAGAATTTTTTTAGGGTGCTATACATAAAAATATAAAGTTAAAAGATTTTTAGAAGTTTAAGGTCAAAATCGTAAATAATTTAAAACAAAATAAACCCTACAACTTATGCAAACTTTGAGCCGACATCTCTTTCTCAAACATTTTTTTTCTTCTCTTTCTCCAAACTTAGAGCCGACCACCGGCTATAGAAGTCAGACCTTCCTCGCTGCCAACCAACCTCCCCTTATGGCTTACTGCCAGTCTCAATCGCTCCCCCCTGCCAACCGCAACCCTAACCACCCTTTGTTGGCTTCCATCCTCCGAAAAACCAACCGGATAAAATCAAGGTTTGTTTATACCTATCGTGTTATGTTCATGAAGATTTCTTACTTGAATCATACTTTTATTTTATGGATTTTACATTATACCTGTTGTTATACTTTTTAACTTTTATGCACTTTATTGTATAGAATACATATATAAAATGAATATAGCCAAATTAAAATTAAAAAAAATAGGAAAGTAGAAAAAAATTGTACTATACTTGTTTATTTGTTAGTTATGTAAAATGTTATTTGTTGTTTTAGTTTAATTTAAATGTTATTTATTTCTAATGTTTATGTAAAAAAAATAATAAGTTTGAAATTATAAAACTCTACACGGTCTCTTGACCAAATATTTCTATAAAAATTGAATTAACCTAAAAAAAATCACCTCGAGGGCTCCCGCCCCCGAATCCCCGGTACCACTCAAAACTTTTGCCCCCCCCCCCCCCCCCCCCAAACCAAAAATCATGGATCCGCCACTAGATAAAAGGTAAATAAATATCAATTTAAGAAATTGAACACAGAGCCGACCTTGGGCAAGTGCCAAATGGGCAACTGCACATGGCCCAAAATTGTAAATACCAAATTGCTTTAATACTATGTAGAATGGAGGGCCATATATTCTACAATCAGGTCACTGATTAGGGCCATTTTAGTTTGATATGTGCCTTCCATCCCTTTTCTCAATTTTGAGAATTAATACCCATTTGTTCACTCCTCATTACACCACTTTAATACAATCAATTGTTTTTATTTAATAGAATAATTATAAATTCTCTCTATCTCTTGGTCCTTCTTTTGCATAACCTTTTCATATCAGTAATTCTTATAAAATAATTGTATCGAATGTTTTTGATACATTGAGAGTGTGGTATTAAACATATTCAGTTATAGTGATATTATATACCAAAAAAAGTTATAATGATATTGACAATTACCATGTACATGTGTTTTTTATATCAATTTTAAGCATCGGATAGATGAATGAAACAAGTTAATAAAGATGATTAAGACCATCCTAATAAAGAGAAATAATTGTGGGAGGGTGCATTTAAAAAAATCTCTTTGGGAAATATCTAGCAAAAAACTAACATTGTTAAACAAAATAAGTAGTATGGAGCTATGAAAAATACATTATTTTGCAACAAATGATAATAATATAAGATAATTTGTCATTAGTATTGTGGGTACCCATAATTGGCATCATGGGCCCAGACGAGTAGCCTAATAAAAATGGCCCAAAGTCTGGCCCCTCGTATCTCAACAGAATTCAGTTGGAGACTTAGTCCATTCCTAAAATCTCGTAGGGAGATATTCTAGGAGTAGGAGATTGACGTGGGGGAGTACAACACACCCACTCCCCAAGAACGAATATGTATATAATAACCCTAAGCTCGAGGCAAGATGGCACGCACGATATTCTTTGTAAAACGCTCCCCGGAGTATATAGAAATAATACTGACTGCACCACCGTGCACGTAGACATTCTTGCTGAACCACGTACATACTGTGTTGTGTGATTGGAATTTTATCTTCTTTATTTCCTCTGGTGATTGCGCTTTTCTTATTTATTTGTGTTGAATATAATTGCCACCACAATTGGCGCCGTCTGTGGGAAACGTGTAACAACCCTCACTTTTGAGAGCCTATTTTATATGCATTTACTATGTGAAGTAATTATATATAAAATGTTGAATTGTGGAGTAAGTATAAATTTAATGAAGAAAAGTTAATATTTACTAAAATGTTGCATATTTACCTTATTGTGGGTGAATATCACCATGTGGTGTTTTATTGTGTAATAAGAATTAAAATTACATTATGGTTTAAAATGAGACCGTAACATAAAATGAGTTATAAAATTTCCAAATGATAATTTGGAGGGTGTAGTTAGTTCCGGGAGGTGCGAGACAGTCAAAATGTGTGCCATATTGTATTTTGAGGTTTTGGGAACTTTTGACTGGTTTTAGTATATTGCGTATTGGAAATCATTTTAGTGTGGTATTAACCACATAAAGTTGGTAGACTTTAGACTAATGCCACGTTTTAGTGTTGCTAAGCTTTTTATTTCTCTTAAGCCCAAATTGTTAACCTAGAGTGAGAAAGAGAAGAAGAGAACTTGTGGAGAAAGTGAGAGAATGAAGATTTGTGGATTGTTCTTGCTCTTGCATTCATCTTCATCAAAATCTGAGATTGGAACCCCAAGGCAAGTTTTCTACTTGCTATTATGTGATTTACGGTGGATAATTAGTATGATAGTTGTGTATTAGTTTTGGTTTGATAATGTTAGGGTTTTTATTGGATTATGGGCTTTGAAATCTTTGGAAGAGATTTGGATATTTATTGGTGTAGATTAACGTTGTTGGAAGCATTTATAATCATTCGGTAGAAATAAATGACTTTGGTTTGGAGGGTTTTGGTTTGGGAGAAATTAGGAGTCCAAGACTCCATGGCCAAAATTGGCAAAATTCGCAGGGGCGAATCGATTCGCATGGAGACAGTTTCCAGGTGTGAGTGAACCGAATCGAGTCGTCTATTTACGAATCGATTTGGCTGTTATGCAGAATGTTGGTTTTTTTGATCGAATCGATTCGGCCAGGCCTAATCGATTCAGAAATCCTGCATTTTTCTTTTGTTTTTCTTTTCCAATTTCAACATTTTTCTCTAGGCTTAGGACTTAGGAACCTTCTTATATGAAGTCAGCTTAGAGTCCTAGAGTTGTAGTTGAGTTTGGTCACCACCCTAGAGCATAATGGGTTCACTTGGGGTTCATTCCAGGGGTGTTTAAAGTGAGGTTCATGCATTACTTTTCTTTTTACAACTTATTAGGAGTTTAGGGGTTAAAAGCCCATATTTGAAGACTTTTAGGGATCATTTGAGGTATATAAGACCTTGAGAGTTGTGGAATTATGGTGATTACTTAGAGATTAATTCGGGACTTGAAACATGATGAATATTAATGAAAATATTCAATTATTATGGTTTCAGATATAATGAAACACACATATGATTAATGGAAATGAAAATGTGATTTAAAAAGGTAAATGTTAATTTACTTAAACACACCTCTCTAAATTCTATCATAAGGGAAGCTCGCGCATGAGGTGATGTCCCCTGACTAGTGAATGCAGGGAGACTATAGTCCTCTACCATATGCGGGTTTATTATATGTTTTATTCTGCGCTAGTGAGGTAATTTCGGGTGTGGTTATTACTCACTCGCAGGCATATGGCCACTTCCCGACGTGCGTTAGGTGCCCAAGCTGCCTTGTTTGATAGGCCCCTAGAAGATGATAGTCATTTAGGGGCGCGCCCAGTGGGGAAACTCGGAGGGGGGGTCTTTGAATCGTTATATGTATAAGAATATAACCTTTCTAAATTCAAGTGGGACTTGAGATATGTATATTGCCACCAAAATGTATGATGGTAATTATATTCCTGCTAAGGAATAAGAATTGAAAAGAAATGAGAAATAATGATGGTATTATAATCCTGTTAAGGAATGGAAATTGGAATAAAGTGGTAAATAATGATGGAGGCTTTTAAATTTATGATGTCTATTACATTCTCCTGTATAATTTAATAAAAGACACATCATTTAAACTGCTTCATTTATGCTTCATGATTAGGTTTCTAGATATTCATCTTCATCATTCTTGATTAACTATTCATATCTATCATGCTTCTTATTCGTTTGGGAATCATATAAAAACCGGGCCCTGACCCGTTCATTTTCTCCATGTTGTGCATGAATTTGTATCCTCTCAGGTGCTCCTCCATAAGGTCTCCCGTTATGATATTCCTACTCTTATGTTTTAGAGGAGCTGTAAGATTTTGCGAATATTACAGGATGTTTTGTTAGACGCCCTCATTTTTGTATTCTAGATATGATCGGGTCTTTTACTCGGGCGTGTGGCTCAAAATTTGTAATTACTTAATGACTTTATTATGTAACATATTAAATTGTTGTAAAACATTGTATGTAGTTGTGGACCGACAGCATATTCGGCCCTCTCCTTGTATATTCGTTATGGAGGTATTATATAAGTTATCTTGGAATTTCACTATCTTTTATAATGGGTTGTTTAAATTATTTTCTTAACTTAAGCTTTTAATCAAACAAATTAAATTTTGGCAATCCGTTTTCTGAATTATTGGGTGGTTTTCCCGTATACTCATTTTATTGTTGTGATGCTGAGAATGATTTCCATCCATGATTTCCGTTATGTTGGAGTATCGAGCTGGCCACCCCTTATTTCGGACTGCGAGTTGTCACAAAACGTTTGTCTTCCCTGAGAAGGCCCTCACCAACAAAGAAATTTGAATTATCTGGTCACAGCAGTAATGCCCCTCAGGCAGGAGATATCCAAGAACAACCTGATCCTCACAGGATCAGAAATGAAGTTCGGCATTCAGATTAGAGGGCTCGACTAGAGAGGCCAGCCTCAGAGGAGAGCCAAGGACCAGAAAAGTCCACACAAATCTCCATATTGATTGATGCCTATGAGGCAAGGCTCCAAGAGCATAGGGAGTCCTCTCGCAAGCAAGAGGTTGAGAATGCTCACCTCAAAAGGAAATTATAAAGGATGGATAAAGGGCTCCATCGCAGCACTAGGCGACGTCCATACCACACTTCTAGCCCTTAGGCAAGCAAGTCTCGCAGCGGAGGAAGGAGCCCTAGTCGTGGATTCCAGAAGAGTGAGAAGCACGAGTCAAGCGATGACTCGCTCGAGCACCAGCGACTGGCTCGCCATTATAGGATCCCAGCTCACAGCAATAAGAACATACGAAATTTGGTCCGAAGGGAAATTGACCAACACCGAGCACATCGCGGTGCAAGATCGACCAGGGAGCTTGATAGACGAGCTCTCAAGACCTAGATGAAATCCCATTTCTCAAGGGATATAGAAGAAGAGGAAGCCCCCAAGAATTTTTTTATTCCGAGATTCAAGATCTACGACAGAAAAACTGACCCTATTGATCACGTTAGGCAGTACAGGTAAGCCATGACTCTCTGGAACCACCGGGATGCACTGATGTGCTGAATTTTCCCCTTGAGTCTACATGATGTGGCGCAAAAATGGTTTGAGAAGCTCCCTCATAGGTCTATCAGGAGTTTTGAGTCCTTGGCCGAGCTCTTTATGGTCCGCTTCATTACTAGTAGCTCCCATCCCAAAAGGATGGATGCTTTACTAATAATGAAAAAGACACCTCGAGAGAGCCTCCGGGACTACGCAAAAAGGTACTAGGAGTTGTTCAACAAAGTCGAGGACTGTTCGGAGTAAGTAGAAGTATCCTCTTTTCAGATTGGTCTACCCATCTTTTGCCTTCTGCACCAATCCCTGACGAAGAAGGAGGCCACGACCATCGATGACCTGATGGCTCGCATTGAGAAGTACACCAAAGTGGAGGATGTGACCGGCCTCAGTACAGGGGAGAATGGTCGAACTAAGCTCGTTGCCAAAGGCAACGACAAAGATGAGAATTAGGAAAAAGGAGGCAAGAATGGGGGCAAGAATGGATCCAAGAACGGAGGCAAGAACGGTGTTTCGAAAGCATTCCAGGTAGTTAACACTATCTTTAAAGAACTAATCTATAAGATCCTGGTGAAGATCAAAGATGAGCCATTTGTTAAGTGGCCCAGAAAGATGGGAGGAGATCCCTCAAAGAGAAAGAACACGCTGAGATGCACTTTTCATTAAGAGGGAGGACATAAGACTGATCACTGCAAAGCTCTTAAGTCCCACCTTAAAGAACTGGCCCAGTCTGGGCACTTGAATGAGTTTGTAGAGAAGAAGGCAGAGAAAGTCACTGCCAATGGAGAAGTAAGACCTGACAACATACTCGAGCACGATGCTAGCCATGAATTCATAGTAATTCATAGGGTATCTGATGTGAAGCAGATTCAAGGAAATTTGGCTTGGATGGAAGTAAAAAGGCTTGCAACAGTGATGCAAGCTTTTCAGATCGATCCAGCAAAGACACAATCAAGAAAGCATCAGCGAGCAGATGACGTCAACTGTAACAAACATATCGTGTTCACATATGAATATCTGGTGGGAGTGAGAACCCCATATCATAACGCCTTGATCATTACGCTCAGGATAGCCAACTACAACGTCGACAAGTTGCTCGTCGACCAAGGATGCTCATCATAGGTAATGTATCTCGACCTATTCAGAAAATTGAAGTTGAGCGTCGCCGACCTGCAGGAAGCCACTATCCCTCTAGTTGGCTTCACTAAAAAAATGACTATTCCATTGGGAAAGATCGTTCTACCAGTAAGGGCAGGAAGTATCTCCAAGATGATTGAGTTTCTGTTAGTCGACATTGACTCTCCATACCAAGCTATCCTCGGCAGAGGGTGGGTACATGCGATGAAGGCAGTCCCCTCGACCTACCATCAGAGACTCAAATATGTGACCGAGCGAGGATTAATGGAGATCCATGGGGATCAAGCGATGGCAAGAAGGTGATTTATAGCGGCCATCCGCCCAAGACCAGAGAAGAAGGCCAAAAAGCCCAAAGAGAAGGTCGAGGAACAACAAGGTCTGATACCTTTAAAATAGCAGTTAAGGTACGGAAGACCCAGAGTAGAAGAGACCAAGATCCTCCCCTCTAAGCGGGTCATTGAAAACCTAGAGGAAGTTATAGATGGTGGTAGCGAGAAAGACAGGATATTTTTGATTTCATCTTCTCTCACAGATTAAGAAAAGAAGGAGTTGACGATTCTGTTGAGACGTAACGTAGATGTTTTCGCATGGGAACCATATGAGCTGCCTGGAATTGATCCCAGTGTGGTTTATCATTGGTTGCACGTCGACCCCACTTTCAAACCTATCACACAGAAGGCATGGTGAACTACGCTCGAGAAGGAAAAAGCCGTAGAAAAAGAAGTTGAAAAACTGCTGGATGTAGGATCCATATGGGAGGTTCAATTCCCTAAATGGTTATCCAACCCAGTAGTAGTTTCGAAGAGTAATGGGAAATGGAGCGTCAGCATTGAATTCACTGACCTTAACAGGGCATGCCCTAAGGACAATTTCCCTCTCCCAAAAATTGACCAATTGGTGGACGCCACAGCAGCTCACGAAAGAACGATTTTTCTGGATGCATATTCGGGGTATCATCAGATCCCCTTGGATGCACCAGACCAGGACAAGAGAACATTCATCACCACCGTCGAATTATACTGTTACAAAGTCATGCCCTTCAGGCTCAAAAACGTAGGGGCAACCTACCAGCGGCTGGTCACCAAGATGTTCAAAGACCAAATGGGAGACACCATGGAAGTCTACATTGACGATATGCTCGTTAAGAGCAAGAACAAATAAGAACACCTCTCAGACCTATCAAGAACCTTCGAAATCCTCAAAAAATATCGAATGAAGCTCAACGCGAGCAAATGTTCTTTCGGTGTTCAGTCAGGAAATTTTCTTGGGTACTTCGTCAGTAAGAGGCATTGAGGCTAATCCAGACCAAATTAATGAAATCAACAGGGTACAGACCCCTCTCACAATAAGGGATGTACCGAAGCTCATCGGCATGCTCGATGCCTTGAATCGTTTCATCTCAAAGTCCTCTAAGAAGTGCAAACCATTATTCCAGCTCTTGAAGGGAAATAAGACAGTAGAATGGAATCAAGATTGCTCGTAAGCATTGGACGGGCTCAAGGCTTACCTTAGCTCACCACCCCTGCTCGTCATACCTCAAGAAAGAGACTCCTTGTAGTTATACCTCGCCATTTCCATCCACGCCGCCAGTTATGCACTAATGTGCGAGAAAGAAGGAATCCAGCACCCCGTTTATTATGTGAGCAAGACCTTATTAGACGCCGAGCAACGGTACCTACCACTAGAGAAGCTCACCTTTGCACTCATAGTAGCTTCGATGAAGTTGAAGCACTACTTTGAATCTCACACTATCATCATCCTTATATCTCCCCCCTTAAAGCAGTCCTACGGAAAGCGGATTTGTCGGGAAGTCTGACTAAATGGTCGATCGTGCTCAGATGATTTGACATCCAATTTTAACCAAGGAATGCAACCAAAGGTCAAGTCCTTATTGATTTCATAGCCGAGTTCATAGGAGATCAGCCTCTCGACCAACTTCAACCCATGAAGCAAAGAGAGAATCGTGCAACAGATGGAGTTTGGCGATTATTTGTTGATGGAGCCTCCAACTCAAAGGGGGCAGGAGTAGGCATTGTGCTTGTTACTCCAGAAGATACCTTCCTCGAACAGGGAATCGGGCTTGGATTTGAAGCTTCCAACAATGAGGCAGAGTATGAGGCTTTGATAGCCGGCCTCCAAAAGGCACAGAGGTTGAGGGTAAAGCAGTTACAGGTGTTCGGTGACTCACAATTGGTCTCCAATCAGATAAGTGGGGACTACAATGCAAAAGATGAAAGAATGGCAACCTACCTCGCCTTGACAAAAAGGCTAATGTCCAGCTTCGAGGAAGTCAGTGTCCATCAGTTTCCCAGAGGTCAGAACAGCCATGCCGATGCCCTGGCAGCCCTGAGTTCGGCAATCAATTCCGACTTAAAAAGAATGATCCCCATCGACTTCCTCGCCCATTCGAACATCAACCAGAATGATGAGCTGCCAAGCATGGAGCATGTGCTCCAGATTAAGTCAGCACCCAGTTGGATGGACCCTTTAATGGACTATTTGAAAGATGGTGCACTTCCAAACGATAAGAAGACCGCTCACTAGATAAGAGTCAAAGTTGCTTGCTTTCATTTATCTCCTGAAGGAAAGCTATATAAGAGATCGTTCGACGGCCCTTACCTTCAATGTGTTCACCCGAAGGATATCAAGAAAATTCTACACGAGCTCCACGAAAGAATCTGTGGAAGCCATATTGGAGGAAGATCACTAATTTTTTGAGCTATGAAAGAAGGCTACTGGTGGCCATATATATAAAAAGATTCGCTAGTATATGCTCGCAAATGCAAAAAATGTCAACTATATGCTCCTATGGTTCACCAACCTGCCAATGACTTACGATCACTCACCAGCCCCTGGCCTTTAGCCCAATGGTGAATGGACATCGTAGGCCCACTTCCTACCACGCCAATAATCATAAGTATCTGTTGGTCGCAATGGATTACTTCACCAAATGGATCGAGGCAGAGCCACTGGAAAACATTCGAGATGCAGATATAATGAGATTCATATGGAAAAATATAATTACCCATTTTGTAATCCCCAGAACCATCATCACTGACAATGGAACACAGTTCAAGAGTGGCCCTTTCCAGAACTTATAAAATGAACACGGAATCAGGCACTATTTCAGCTCGGTGGCATACCCCTAGAGCAACGGTCAAGCTAAGGCTTCCAACAAAACAGTGATCGATGGACTGAATAAATGACTAGAGTGAGCCAAAGGTGCATGGGTGAGTGAGCTTCCGCATAATTTGTGGGCTTACCACACTACCCCACGACGAGCAACTAGGGAAACCCCGTTCTCATTAACGTACAGAATGGAAGCAATCATCCCCTTGGAAGCTGGTCTACCAACGATGAGAACCACCCTTGTTGACCAAGGCCAGAACGATGCAGCATTACTCACTGAACTTGACCTCGCTGACGAACGTAGAGACCTAGCCTAAGTAAGGCCAGCGAACTATTAATAACAACTCGCAAAACAATATAATAAGAAGGTCAATCCGAGGGCATTCTAGGTTGGGGATTACGTCCTAAGGAAAGTCCTTGGCAGCGCAGTAAAACCCTCAGACAACAAGCTAGGGCCGAACTGGGAAGGACCATTCAAGATAACAAGAGACGATCTACAAAGAGCCTTTCAGTTAGAAACGCTGGAGGGCAGAGAGATACCCCAAGCATAGAACACAACCAACCTAAATAAATTCTATTTCTAGCCTTTTCTTTTTCTTGGTTCTCTTATCAAATCTTTGGAATTGGCAACTCATTTTTTATTTACTTGAGAATTAATGAAAGATGTTTAGTAATTGCATTCTATTAAGTGTTAATCCTATATTGAGAACTTTATAACTTGCACAGCTTTTTCAAATAATAGGCACCTTACTCAAAGCATAAAAGCAGGGTATCACCCTCCTTAGGTATTCGTTATGAAACACGAACAACCTCATAACATTGCCTTGGTAATATATGAAGCCCTATAGGGGATCCTGAGGCAATTAGACCAAAAATGAATTGGTCACCAGACTATGTTTAGATCAAAAAACCTGCTCGGATAGAACATCCAGCCTCATGTGTGTCCTCGCCATTGCCACACTTAGGCCTAAGGGAGTGTGACGACACGACCTAAAAGGTAAAGTGAGGCAGAATAGTATCTTATAAGCAAAATGGACTGGGGGGACACTAACTCAACATTGCAACCCTACCAATCTAGTCAGCCATCAGGGGCCCAAGATAATTAAGTGAGAGATAAATGATGAACACATGTTTAGTCGGCGAGATTGCCCAAAACATAGATATTATATTACTTCATCACATTTACAACAAGAATGTACAACCCATGTTTAGTCGGCGAGATCGCCCAAAACATCAATATTACATTACTTACTTACATATATAGAGAGAGTTACAACTGGTAAAATCCTAATGGTGCTGAGGCATCTGAATAAGATAGTCAGCCACTTGTGCTCTTCGGCCATCGTCCGGGTGAGGAGCCAGTTCCTAATCGACCTCATTGGCGGTTGGCTCTAACAGTTGCTTGGGGATAACATCGATAGGGATCCATTGGTCGTCCCTCTTGAAAGGGTTAGGTCGTAAAGTTGAAGGAGAGATCTCATGACGGTACCAGAGTACTGGGTTCCTTGGAACTTGAAGCTCCCTGAGGGCACTCAACCATCCCCTAATAAATGCGATATCTTCAAACTCTGTCAGCCTCATCACAGCATCTGCCCAAACTTGGTCGTAACCATCAGCCCACACTCGCCGAGGTCCTTTCTTAAATAGATGCCTCAGTCGTGTGACATCCCTTTGAAGCCCAACAAGAATCACATATGCTCAACGAACATCTTCTCGAAGTTCGTCCATTTCCCTAGATGAACCACCTACGTTTGGACCAGCTTGTGGAGCCGTCGATGAGGTAGACCCTCGCAAAGATGGGGGAGCGCCGCTCGGCTCTGTGCCAGTCTGCAGAGTAGCTGAGGAAGAGGAACCTCGTAGAACACGAGGTGCGATGCTTGGCGCATGCTCCTTGAGTCGTGACACCTCCCTCCTCAGAGTCTCTTTCTCCTACTGAAGAATTTATTCGACTTGATTTATTTTAGAAGCATCTAGGAGCCTAGCTCTCAGAGTGTTTACTTATTCTTGGACTGAGGCACCAAATTCTTCCATTTCCTGAAGTCTGTCCTTCAGCTTGGTGACAAGCTCAGAATGGTCCTTAAAGCTCTTGTTTCTTAACCTGAGAGATTTGCAGATCCTAACAAAGGCCTGATGAACTTCGGTGCTCTCATTAGGACTGAGAATTCTTCCCATCTAAGAAGTGGTAGGTATATACTCGTCCACATCAATCAACTACAAGACATATAAGTAGTAAAAAAGCAGAAGAATCAATGACCAAAAAAGAGGGAACTTCTATTTCATTAAAATAAAAAATTACAATTACATCGGTTTATTAAAAAAGAAGCACGAGTACAAATCAGTCCTAAGAGCAGTCTAAATAGCAACCTCAGCCTGTTCGGAGGAAGCCGACTGCTTTCCCTTATCAGCAACAGTAGGAGCTTCACCCTTAGAGGGAACAACTACTATTCCCTGAGCAGAAAGAGAACCAACATAAATAGTCTGGGAGGAAAGGGAAACACCTTCAATGATTGGGGCATGGGCTTCATCTACAACAGTCTTTGGGCCTAGATCATGCTCGTCAAATAAGGGTGAGTCAGTATCCACCCCAATAGCCAGAAGAGCCTTATTTCATCACTTCTTGAAGTTCAGTCGGCTGATGTAGCCAATCTGAACATCAGTATCTTCATATGCCGCGACCCAACCATCATTGTAAGAACTCTCCTTCAAAGTAGTTGCCTCAGACTCCTTATCCTTCAGCTTCTCCACCAGCACCTTATTTTCCTATGCCACCGCTAGATTGCTTGAGCAGACTAAATTATAGGCCTACTGTAGGTCATTCAGAGCCTTGACCACTGCCTCCCTCGCATGATTAGGTTTAATAAGGGAAAGATCAGAGGACATCCGAGTAGTATCAGTAGCCTTCAAGCTAGCCCCGAGATCAATACTCTTCCCCTTTAGAGCAACATTTTTCTTCTCCAACTCAGCATTCTTATTCACCAGGTCATCGCGAGAGCGATAGAGCACGGTTAAGTCAGTCACAAACTGCAAACAACAAGAAATCATTAGAAGAGAGCAGCAAAACAATGTTTTATTAGTGTTAAAGAAAAGAAACAGACTTACCAAGGCTAGCCTCTGACTCGCTTGTAAGGCTAACTGGTTAGTCCCCATTGCCCTTTGGCGATTAATAGGAAAGACTGCTCTCTCCAGCAGCGCAGGAGCCAGTTGGGGAGAAATGGCAATCGATGCCCCCTCTGGAAATGCAGACACGGGAACTAGAGCTTTCCCAGCCTTCGTCCTCACTTCCACTCTTCTCCTTTCCTCCTCTCTCTCCTTCTCCTTCTATGCCCTCTTCCTCTCCTCCACCTTATTTTTCTTTTCAGTCTTCTTCCTCTCCTATTCTCTCTTTCTTTCTTTCAGTCTTTCAACTTTTCTTCTTTTTTTCTCTTTTTCTTCTGCTCATGAGCAGGAGACTGAGAACCAGTGGAAATAACCCCACTACTGGATTTTTGCTTCTTTGACCGCTGAGAGAGAAGCACATCATCATCATCATCACGGATCAGGTTCCTCTTAGGAGGAACCATTTCCTCCCTAGAAATGCTGGATGTACTTGAAGACTCTTGAGCCTTAGAAACCTCTTCTGAGTTAGAAGAGCTTTCACTACTGGAGCTTGCCTCACCAGAACCGCCTTCAGCACCTCCTATAATATCACTTTCAAAAGGGCTTTCTTCCTCGTCTAACTGGATGGGGTCAATAGCAACTTCTTCAGTAATATCTAGGGCAGGAATGCTGTCTACAGGTCGCACAATGAAACTGGACCCGATGTTCTTGTACTCCAGGAGAAAAGTGGCCGACCGAGGATGTTCACCCTCAGCGAAAGGCTCTCTGATGTTCCAGGCCTTGATCAGCTCAGCAGCACGAACCTCACTAAGAGCAGGTTCCAAATTCTTTATCCTCGCTGAAAAGAGAACACAAAAGTATCAAAAAATTCATACATTAACAAGCAGATCGAAAGAGCAGAGCAAAGATTACCTATTTACTCTTCCCTATAAAAGAGAACATTGAATCTATCAGACCTCGCACCCTCAATTTGGGGGGAGAACTGCCAATTCCTAGCAAGAAAGACATCATACCAGTAGTCCTTATGGGAATTAGGTTAATTTACTACCAATACCCTGTTAGGACTCCTGGCCTTGAGGTAAAGAAGACCAGAGATCGTTCGAGAGAAGGAATAATAAAAACAAATTTCAGCGAGCCCTAATTTAGTGCCATAAAGTTGATTTATTCTACGGACACCATTGACTATCTTCTAGACATTGGGTGAGCACTGTGCAGGGACAATGTTGAAATAACCAAAGAAATGCAGGAACAAATTATTTGGAGGAAAAGTAAGACCCCCTTTGGAAAGCAACATGACGTGAATCCAATGAGCGCCATCTATCTCTCTAACATTCTTCGGGACATAGACGCACTCAATCTCTACCCATTCTGGGATATTATGAAACTTCCTAAACTCATACACTGATCTATTACCTATCTTTTTCATTTGTAAACCCCAAATTGCAAATTTAAAGAAAACTCAACAGGGAGAGCATAGAGAGAGAGCAAAGGGGACTTACGAGACGAAAGTTTTACTTGGACAACGCAAGATCACAAGCCCAGATGATGAGGGAGATTGAGAGAAAAGAAAATGAAGACCTGGAGAAGAGGTCATAATAGATAAAGATCGCAGAAGATGAGGGAACACTAGGAGGCTTGAAATGACAATATAAAAATACCACTCCAAAAGACTCTTTAAACTTTCTCAATCATGATGCACAAAACACGAAGCAGGCTACCGCCAAAATCAAGTAAAGAACTTCAATATTGGAAAGAGTCACATAAATTATAAAAGAGCCATTATGCCAAACCATTTAAATTTATTGAGCCCAAATTGAGGCCCAACAACTTTAGGGGCAATTGTGGGTACCCGAATTTGGCATCATAGGCCCAGACGAGTAGCCTAATAAAAACGGCCCAAAGTCTGGCCCCTCGTATCTCCACAGAATTCAGCTGGAGACTTAGTCAACTCCTAAAATCTTGTAGGGAGATATTCTAGGAGTAGAAGATGGAAGTGGGGGAGTCTGACATGTAATACCCCGTATTTTTATGGCTTTTAAATTTAGGGATTTATTAAATTTAATTAAGATAAATTAATTTAATTTTAATCCTGAAAGTTATTTTAAATATTTACTAGCGTGACGAGAGTTAGTAATTATTGAAAATTTGTTGATTCGTTAGATATTACTTATTGAGTAAAGTAATATGTAGAATTGATTTTTATTAAAAATTGTCATGAGTGAATAAAATGGCAATTATGAAAATTTAAGTCGGGACGCGCCTGTGTCGTGTCAGGACTAAATTATTATTATATAAAGTGAATAAATTATAAGTTGTCTATATGATCATTTTGAGTGCGCCAATGTGTTCGAAAGGGTCGAGATAGTCCAAAAAATGTACCCGGGGGTTTAGTTTGGGTCTCGGGGCATTTTTAGGCCTATTTGACATCCCGGGAGGGTATTATAGACATCTTGCATATTTGGGTAATTAAACCCACGAATTTAATTAGGTTATATCAGCCATTTGGAGTTGTCTCTTAGGGTTAGCAAACACAAAATCAAATAACGGCCATTAGAGAAGGAGTTGGAGAGCTTTCCAAGAAACTCAAGGCCAAGGACTCACCCGTTTGCACCGCCACCACCACCAAAATGTAAATCGCGCGACGAGGAACGCAACCACACCATTTCATCCATGAAATCAGAACCTTGAATTTCAGGCAAGTATCTATCTTGCTTTTATATTTGGTTAATGCCTCACCCATGTTAGTTTAGGATTACCAAGATCCTGTTTTATGAAAGAAATTGTTAATTTAGAGACTTTAAATCGCATGTTTAGAGAGATTCCATATATTCTGGATGTACCCATAAAATGTAGAGGATTGCCAGCGAATTATTATGAGTTTAGAAACAAGAAATCTGGGAAATAATTAGAGGAATGTATATTTCTTTCAAAATTAGGGTTCTTAAAGATTATGTCAATTTTACCCCATTAATCCGACATCGTTGATGAATTTATACATGTTTCACATAGAAAATTTTGTATATATGCATATAGAACTTGTAGTACTATTATTTGAGAATTCTAGAGTTGTTAATGACATTTTTGGAGAAATTGGAAGATGAAACCCGTAGGTTTAATTTGCAGTTTCTGGGCAAGAACTGCTTGATCGATCGATCGAGCCAAGAGCATCGATCGATCGACTGATGGATCGATCGACCCCTTTTCTTCGATCGATCGACCCCTCCTGGAAAAATGCATATTTCTTATTCGTTAGTTTAATCCGATTAAGATGTATGGGAACCCTTGATTGTTGTTATTGGAGTATAATGGGATATAGAGATGACCAGTAGGGCCTAGTTAGACCCCGTTGAGTAAAATTTTAGTGTAGGATGAGATTTTGGGTTAACGAGGAATGATTCATGTGTATAAGAAATCATGCGTATATTTAATAAAAGATCGGGACTCATAAGGGAGTTAGATCGGAACGTAAGTGAGTGAATGCCTACTAAAATTATACTTAGAATACTTAGAGAGAGGAGAAGTGAGTATGAAGTGAATAATAAATGAGAATACAAATAACGAGTCCGTTATACGAAATAATCAAGTAAAATGTGTAATAACGGATAATTATAATTATGGGTCGTGAGCGCACCTAATTTAGCAATGTGGATGTATATATATATATATATATATATATGACTGTGTGATTGTGCATATATTATATCTGTATAAAAATCATACTCGGGATACTTGCTATCACGGGGGTTTCGTGTCGGGACGGTCTTATCTCGATTGGACCTTTATGGGGGATATTTACTCGTACCCTAGAACATAGGATTCCTTTGCACAGGCTATCTGATTGATAGTCAGACGGTCTTAAGAGACGTGAGGGTATGTGCTGACCTCTTAGTGACTTGGAACTATGCTTCGCCTCTATTTGTATGTGTTTTATGTTAATGCAGTTCGAGAGTGATTCCGAACTAGTATTTCCCTAAATATGTGTGATACAGGGACTTGATAGCAGAGTATGCCAGCACCATAGTTTTTATGTGGGGTGCCATTAGTATATATATTATATGGGAGACTAATATATATATATATATATATATATATATATATATGTATATTTATATGGGAACTTTCTACTATGCGTATAAGTAGTTAAGTAATGAATAAATGTTGCAACTTTCTTAATGGGTTCGAAAACTTCATAACGGTACTGATTTGTTCTAAATAGTGTAAGAAATCTTGAAGAGATCAATTTTCTAAACTAAATATTATAAACTTGTTAATTCTCGAGATAAAACTTCATGGAGAATAATTGAGATAGACTTTTGAGGTTTAGTAGTACGGTAGACGTGCACATTAGATGAGAGGTGAGAATTTTCAAGAGAGTATCGCATACTAGCATGGTTGTTGCATTAGCAGGTAAGCATTTTAAATACTTGCTAAACTACTTTTTTAAAAACTATTTTACAATCGGGATCTGAATCGTTTTCTGTTATCTCTTCTCTTTTCTTATATATATATATATATATATATAATAAAGTATAAAACTTATATATGTCATAAGCTTAAAGTATGACATCACAAGATGAAATTATCATGTACTCTCTATTTTGTCCTTGAAATATTTCGATTCCCTCTCTTTTTCTCACTAATTAATTCCGCCTCTTTACATTTAATTCAAATATAATGGCTATTTTGGTAAATTGCCTCTCTTTGTACTCTCTGAAAGGACCCTCTTTCACGACACTATACCTATTTCCTCTTAACCCCTAATTTTTCTCTCAAAATTTGAAGCCCACACCTCTCAAACTCCTCTACCTCCCAAACTCAGAACCCTTTGTTTGGATCCAGCCGATTTTACAGGTATTCTCTCTTTCTCTCTATTGTTGGGGTTATGCCTGTTTAGAGTAAATTTTTACAGGTACGTATGAGTCAATTTTTATAGAAGAACCTCATTTTGAGTCGATTTACAGATATATACATTTGTTGAGTTTTTATACGGAGTATATACCTTTGTTGGGTTATGGTTGTTTGTAGTATGATTTTTACAGTTTGGTTGTAGACATTTTACTCCATTTTAATATACCTCTTTTTTACTTTCGGGTTTAGGACATGATTTTATTCATTATCGCATATTGTTCTTTGTTTTTCAGATTTGTGAGCTTTAAGTGTTTGCTTATTGAAGATCTGAAGTCGGTTTGCTTCTGTTGAACTTGGTTTGGAAGTTATGGGTGTAAAGAGAAGGATCTCCTCTGCTTTTTCAACCCCAACGTCTATTTTTCACCTAAATAATCTCTTCTTCAGATCCCCTCTGCTTTTTCAACCTTCTACTATAGCTCATTATTTTTCTGGGTTTCATGGTTGGTTATTTAAATTAATCGTTTGGTCTTTTGCGATGGTTTAACTGATGCATATGGACAAATGCTTACGAAGAGACACGAATGAATGATAATGATGATGCAAGTGTGATTGTTGATACTTGATATTGAATGAGAAGGCAGAAGTAAGTTTTGTGGGTAATTTTCACAACTTTGTTGTGTGCGCTAGAAACATAAAGCTTTTTGTGTTGTTATTGTGGTTCTGTACATCATGTAAATAGTTATTGTGCTATTACGAGTTCTAATTTTATCAACCTATAAAATGCATACTGTTATATTTTGAAAGGGGAAATACATGCCGAGAGGAAACTCTGCAATTTTTCTACGAGGCATTACGAGGGATATTACGCATTTTGTTTGAATAATTGAACGTGTATATGACCATTACAAAAGAAAATTTCTATTGTAAATTGATTTAACTTTTATATACCTGTTATAAATACATTGACAATATGTATCGTATTTACTGTTGAAATGGATGAAATAGCATGAGAAACATTGTTTACCCTTTTATTCATTTATGCATACTTCGATCTATAAATTTTAATGCCTTTTCAAGTTGAAAAACTAACTATTGATTATTGTTCAAGAATTTTAATGATTTGTGGTTCATAGAAACATGGTTTGAAAAGGACATTGTGATTAACACGTTTTTAATAGTTAATGATGTGTTTAGTCCGTTCAAGTCCAATCAACGTGGGGCCACAGTACACAACAACAAAAATATATTACTTTTTAACAAGTTTCCTCTATTTTACAATCTAACAAAACTGATGGACAAGGCATGATAGAGAAATAATATCAACCTGCTGAACAACAATTGTATAAAAAATTTAAACTTATGAACTACTGTTAGGTTATATAAACTTATATAGATGTTTATAATAATAAAAAAAAGTGTAACAGTTATATAAAAAAATAAACATGCAAAAAAAGTTGTTTACAAATCTTACGCGAGGTCCAAGATGTATTCAAAGATTTTGTTTGGCACATTGTTCCAAGCTTAAATCAATCATGGGAATGTATTCTCTCCCTGTGAGTAGATATACTAAAAAAAGCTTATATGTATTGAATAGACAGATGCCAAAGAAATAAATCTGTAAACATGATAATTATATTAGTACTGTGATGGACAATGAATAAAATAGATAAATGGTTTAAACTCTCTCTTTCTCTCTCTCTCTCTCTATATATATATATATATATAATGTAACTAAATAGTTTATATAGGAGCATATATTAAATAGTTTTTCGAATATATTTTAACATACATTAAGTTCAAATTTTTTTATTTGTTCCAAAAAGTCTTTCAACATGTCGTTAGCGCGAACTTTAAAAATAAGAAAATATTGATTAAATGGGTATTTGAGGGACTTTTTAGATCAAAATAAAAAAGTTTGAACTAAATATGTATTAAAAAATATTTAATTTTTTTATAATATTTAGTCCTTACATAAATACGCACGGTGTAAAAATAAATGGAAAACATAATAATGTTAAAACCAAACACACATGGCTTATATCAAATCCTTATTTACTAAGGTACTTGACAAGACTTTACACAAGGTACAAATAGATGGAGAAGATTTGAGCATGGCCCAAGGATATATTTCTTACGGATTTATATCATACTAAGCAAGGAAAGGACTATTGTCCTTTCTACTCAAAAACATCTACTGCTAGCTTTGTACAAATTGTCAAACTTATGTCATATCATGACAACTCTTATATATATATATATAAAGATTTTATAACAAATGATTTCATCCAATACGATACTTATATATAATAACAGAATGAGCAGTTGTGTGTGGCTCATCCGTTAAAAAAAAAGTTTAAACGTTAAACAAAACTTAACTAATATATATACAAATAAAATATATAAAAACATTTAAAAAAAAATATATAAATACATATATATGAAAAAACGTTATAAAAATATAAACATACAAAGGTAAAAAAAATGTAAACATATATTATAACATTACATGTAGTATGTATGATAGTGTAAAGTAATATGTATATATAAAAAATATTATATGATATATTATAGACTAAAAAAAATTGAATACTTATTTAACAAAATTTGTACAAAAGAATGAAATAAATAATATACTCAATAAATATATTAATTATTACACAAGTACATATGTATAATTATATAAACAAAATGTATAAATTAATAACATAATAAATATTTGTAACATAGTTATATAAATTGGAGTATGTGAGTGCATTTGTAAATGTACAAGTCACAAGCATGAGTGTAAATGTACAAGTCACAAGCATGAGTGTATAAAACAAATATATATATCATAAAGAGCCTATATATTAATTTAATGTAAAAAAAAAAAAAAAGTGAATCTGACCGAATCGGGAATTGGACCGAATCGGACCCGAATCGAAAGATTCGAATCGTGAATCGCCGATTCGGTCCGATTCTTTAGACATTTGCGATTCTAAGGTTGATTCGAATCGTTTTGGTAGTGAATCGCATCGAATCGTCTGATTCGAATCGCGAATCGGACGATTTTGACAACTATGGATTTTTGTTATATAAAAAAAATTATTTAAATTTTAAATGACTTAATACTTCAGAAAATTATCATCGTGCCTTCAGGCACGGGCATACCCTAGTGTATATATATATATATATATATATATATATATATATATATTATAGGTGCCCAGCCACAGGGGAGTCATGTATAGGTTATTTGGATTGGACGTATTGTAGCTTATGTGGGAGTTGCAGGTCTTTGTTGTAGACGACCTCTTAATTGATTCGATTCTTGTTATAGTTCTTCATAGTTAGGTCATGTGTCGCCCATTTACCATTCAGTATAGATTTTTCAGAGATGTATGTTCATTTATTTTCAGTATTCAGTACTCTTTGAGTATTAACTCTTGTTAGGATGATTTCATTTGTAGTTTAAATTTGGTTTGGTTAATCTAAATGAATTGATTCTTTTATGTTGATTACTATCCGTAGCACTTATGTGATTCTTAAACTGTTGGTTATTTAAAAGGTTTTCAAATTGGAATTTAATAAAAATGGAAATAAAGTTTTAAATTGTTTTGACACTTAGCTTAATTATTTAGGGTGTTTAAATTGGGAAATTTTATTTTGCGACAGTGATGCTAAGAATGAACCAATTGTTCACCTTGATTTTAATTTAATAAAGGATTGATCTCCCGGTATTTAATTAGGTGGGGTGTCACAGGTGGTATCAGAGCATCAGGTTTTAGTGTCCTTCGGATGTGTACGACTTATTATGCTTCCAGCGTTACTTTTTTTTATATAGAGCCCTATGTTTAGGATTGTTGTTTTCTATGGTGAGATTACATTCTCCTGCTATAACATACATACATTAGTGAATCTTAATTGCGTTCGGGCAAGTTAGAGCAATGAAATATGGCAGGCAAGGGCCGTTGGGCGGACAACAGGAGGCAAGGATCAGTTGAGGTTGAAGAGCATATTCGAGGATGATGACCGTAGTTAAGGTCACCCCTATTATGGCACGGGAAGCCAGAACTATAAAGATGGCTAGGGCGTAACTTATGATTTTCAAATGTTGCTATTGTCGAAAGAGGTGCAAGAGTAAACTCACACTAACATGGCACGACTGGGAAAAGTTAGACGAAGCATTGTAGAGAACTGTTAGTGGGAATTCTAGAAATGCAAAAATTATGCGTATTAGCCAAAGGAGGTAAAGTATCCAAAGGTGAAGACATAGGACGGAGTGTGGCTAACTGAAAGTGAAAATTTGGAGAAAATTTTTCTTATCTTATCGGAACGAAGTTATATTGGTGGAAGTCAGTCACTATTTTTAGAAGTTAAATGCTATGCCTGTAGAGGAATCTTAGGTACAGTTTGACTGCATGTTCCTTCATCATATGTTCAGGATAAGAAGTGACCGTTGTTCTAAACTCACCACAGGAGGACCTGACAGAGGTCCATTTGTGACTATGAATCTAATCCATTAGGGAATCTTGTATCGAAGGATGTAGATACAAATGGAGGATAGGACTCCAAGTGGGAGATCGACTCGTAAAAATAGTTAATAACACCAAAAAGGGAATTCTGCTCGACGGTCGGTTCAGAAGTTATCAATGTCATGCTTTGACAATAGAGATGTTAATGCTTCTTTGTGTGGGAAGCTAAAAGAATCGAAGAAGTTAGTCAAGAATAAGACTAGATGCAACAATGGTAATGTAGCACCACAAGGGGGTGGGGATACACGTCAGGGGACCCAATTAAATGATTCGAATAGCTAAATTCTTACCAAAGTGATGGCAAATTCAGTAAGGACTATTGTAGCCAGTAGCATGTTCTTTAAGGACAACAAGGCTAAGGGAACCACAGGGGATAGACAATATGAATTGAGCCTACTAATGTCCGAGAGAAGGACAATCCTAATATGGTTAGTATGACAGGTGATAAGTGGATTATGTGTAGAGGTATTTTATGGAGAGTGAAATAGCACGCATTGATGTTTTCCCGAAGTGAGTAAAGGGATAAGAGTATGGTTCCTAGTAAAAGACAACGATTAAAGTAATTTTATGTTGGTTGGGCAGGCGTGTTACGTCCGGAGACCATTTGTGCAATCAAGACGATTGGAAAGGTAGGAGTATAAGTTTTATCCTCAGAGGATGAGGTGTGTTTTATGTGACACGAGCGAGTCATTATATTTTGTTCATTGCTAGATTAGCATGTGAGACGAGTTTAATGCGTATAACTACCAACGATATTATTATGTGAATATTTTTCCCTAGTGTAACGGGATTTTCCTTAGTGCTATCCTTGGAGGATGAATGAGTATATTAATAGTGTTATATACTTTATTGAGGTTACTTGTTTTAGTGATGTGATATACGAGTATAATATGGTATTGATTATAACTTTATAGAAATGGTCAGTACGATAGTAGTCAGTTATTGCAAGGCTATCGGAGTGGTTGCCTTAGTGCAACATGTTTTGTTCTGGTGAGGACTCACTTGCAAGAGGGTTGGACTCGCACTTATATATAATATATCCTAGAGACTTCGGAGGGTATAGTGGGCTCGAGATATTCGATACCGGTGTGTAGGGACTTTGTTGTTATGATTCAGTATGTATTGGGTTTACGGTTAAGCGAAAAGATTTAACTCAGTATTATGTTTAGTGCTCAGGACTTGGTGATAGAAAGAGTTCATTGTTATATCTATCCTTTAGAGACGTGGGAGTTAAGATTTATACCCCTCTGATTGGGGAAAGGGATTTCGAGAATCCCTATTGTATGTATTCGAGGTTTATGGAATGCAATCACCACCACTACTGTATGATAGTGCAATTGGCGAAATGTTCTTTGTTAAGTGTAATTTCGGGAGGAGATGTAATTTTCTGCCAGGAAAAGGGAAAAATAGGGGTACATGCTATGGACGGAGGTCCTAACGGATTTCGATAACCGATAATGCTAGGTAGTAGTGTATCGGGGGGGGGGGGGTTCCTTGTTTGGATTTCGCTTTGCGAGAAATCCCACGCATGAAACTTAGCGTAAGGATGGAAATAGGGAGATGTTTGGTCATTAGTCCATGACTTCAGTACCTCGGTAGTAATAGGAGAAGATAATTACATCTATAAGTGGGTAATTGAATTATGATTTAAGGCCAGTGGAGCCGGTTGCGTGGTAAAAAAGCATTAAAAGTTTTGTTTTACCACCACGAGTTGAGGGGTGGAACGATGATAAGGAGGATTTAGAATTTTGATTTCTAGGGTGAGTGAGAGTACCCAAGTGTTGCAATCACGTTGTGAGCACTAGGAAAATAAATATTTGGTTATTAGGTGTGAAGCGTATGTGATGCTTACACTAGTATGCACGGTTTATAGGGTGTATAGACATCCTGGTTAGTTGATGTTAAAAATTGGCCGAGTTGAAGGGACATGGGAATAGACGTGTGGAATATATGTTTGTGGGACTAACATAACGAAGTAAAAGTAGTAGAGTGGATTAAGTACCGTGTGAAAGATGATAAATCCATATATACGTGTGCAATCAGAGTAGCACACCGAATCTGGTAGGAAGGCTATGGGAAGCCGTTTACAAAGGGGTATTCCTTGAGAATGGTAGAATTTAACTATATGGAGAACACTCAGGATGGAGTTGTAATTAGTCAATTGTTGAGAGCGAGTTGTTCATACAAAGAGTGATAATGTTAGTATGGTATAAAAGATCCAGAAGTGCGCATCGTGGAGAAAAATGCATGGGTCGAAACTTTCGATATACACCAAGGAAGGAAGGGGAGTATTAAGTGTCACTTAATGTGAGACATTTCAAGGAAAGTTGATGTTGAGCGGGACATAGTGAGTAGTCTCTGTATGCACCACTCATAGATAGAGATCGATTGGAATAAGGGGATAAACTGTAACGGAAGAGGGCGGTAAAGTCGGTAAAGTCCTTGGATGGGTTGCCATCTTCAAGGTAAGATCAAGGGTTCATCCGAACATGTGGAGTAAGTTGCCCAAGAAGGAAGTGATTGACATTCCTTTGGAGTGATTTATAATACTAACTAGTGTGCCCTAGTCTTCCTTTGAAAGGAAGGGATCGCGCCGGTACGTGGTCCTACACGGTATTATTTTCTGAATCAGGACACAATTTGTGAATCCCAACTTCAATATGGGATTTCAGGAAACAGCGGAGATAATGTTTCGTTTTGAGTAGGAGGTATCACCCATAACCGAGTAGCAGGCGCACAGTGATTAACGAGTAGTGGAGCCGCGTGAAGGTGATTTTAGAATCTTGGTGATCATTTCGTTTCCACAATGGTTATATCTAACAAGTGGAACAGTACGGTAATTGGGGGAGGATATTACCTAATGGTAGAGTTCCGTGGAAGCACTCATACCTGTTTGTCGTGAACGAGGTGCTTATTGAAGTTTTGGTGTGGAAAAACCTTAACTATTCTCCCTCTGCGTATGTTTAGAGGTGAGCGGATAATCAGAATTTTGGATCGGTCGAGAATAATCCGATGACTATGGTGGAATTTCACGACTGTTTTAGGAGAACAAGAGTGGTCAGATGTTCGTATGGTTCTCTCAGAATGGGAGTTTTGTGTTTAGATAAATCCGAGTAGTTGTCATGTAGTGAGGTGCGGCCTCCCAATGATATTGAAATAATGGGAATTAATAGTGTATATGCGTGTCTTATGTGAATGTTGTCGAATAGGAGCACAATGTGAAGTATCTTTAATGAAGAGTGTTAAACAAGCTTACTGTGAGGCGGGGGGGGGGGGGGCTATAGTGATTGAGCGCCTTACTATGTGGATAGGTTGCATACTGTTAAGGTATCCAAAATGTGTTTTACCAGGTAGGCCTTATTTTTCGAATTTCGGGACGAAATTCCATTATTAGGGGGGAAGTATGTAATACCCCGTATTTTTATGCCTTTTAAATGTAGGGATTTATTAAATTTAATTGAGATAAATTAATTTAATTTTAGTCCTGAAATTTATTTTAAATATTTACTAGCGTGACGAGAGTTAGTAATTATTGAAAATTTGTTGATTCGTTAGATATTACTTACTGAGTAAAGTAATATGTAGAATTGATTTTTATTAAAAATTGTCATGAGTGAATAAAATGGCAATTATGAAAATTTAAGTCGGGACGCGCCTGTGTCATGTCAAGACTAAATTATTATTATATAAAGTGAATAAAGTATAAGTTGTCTGTATGATCATTTTGAGTGCGCCAATGTGTTCGAAAGGGTCGAGATAGTCCGAAAAATGTACCCGGGGGTTTAGTTTGGGTCTCGGGGCATTTTTAGGCCTATTTGACATCCCGGGAGGGTATTATAGACATCTTGCATATTTGGTTAATTAAACCCACGAATTTAATTAGGTTATATCAGCCATTTGGAGTTGTCTCTTAGGGTTAGCAAATACAAAATCAAATAATGGCCATTAGAGAAGGAGTTGGAGAGCTTTCCAAGAAACTCAAGGCCAAGGACTCACCCGTTTGCACCGCCACCACCACCAAAACGTAGATCGCGCGACGAGGAACGCAACCACACCATTTCATCCACGAAATCAGAACCTTGAATTTCAGGCAAGTATCTATCTTGCTTTTATATTTGGTTAATGCCTCACCCATGTTAGTTTAGGATTACCAAGATCCTGTTTTATGAAAGAAATTGTTAATTTAGAGACTTTAAATCGCATATTTAGAGAGATTCCATATATTCTGGATGTACCCATAAAATGTAGAGCATTGCCAGCGAATTATTATGAATTTAGAAACAAGAAATCTGGGAAATAATTAGAGGCATGTATATTTCTTTCAAAATTAGGGTTCTTAAAGATTATGTCAATTTTACCCCATTAATCCGATATCGTTGATGAATTTATACATGTTTCACATAGAAAATTTTGTATATATGTATATAGAACTTGTAGTACTGTTATTTGATAATTCTAGAGTTGTTAATGACATTTTTGGAGAAATTGGAAGATGAAACCCGTAGGTTTAATTTGCAGTTTCTGGGCAAGAACTGCTTGATCGATCGATCGAGCCAAGAGCATCGATCGATCGACTGATCGATAGATTGACCCCTTTTCTTCGATCGATCGACCCCTCCTGGAAAACTGTATATTTTTTATTCGTTAGTTTAATCCGATTAATATGTATGGGAACCCTTGATTGTTGTTGTTGGAGTATAATGGGATATAGAGATGACCAGTAGGGCCTAGGTAGACCCCATTGAGTAAATATTTAGTGTAGGATGAGATTTTGGGTTAACGAGGAATGATTCATGTGTATAAGAAATCATGCGTATATTTAATAAAAGATCGGGGCTCGTAAGGGAGTTAGATCGGAACGTAAGTGAGTGAATGCCTACTGAAATTATACTTAGAATAC
This sequence comes from Sambucus nigra, assembly GCA_949130495.1. Taxonomy (NCBI): domain Eukaryota; kingdom Viridiplantae; phylum Streptophyta; class Magnoliopsida; order Dipsacales; family Adoxaceae; genus Sambucus; species Sambucus nigra. The sequence goes on from OX422223.1 coordinate 128,339,068, forward strand.
TTCGAGAGAGGAGAAGTGAGTATGAAGTGAATAATAAACGATAATACAAATAACGAGTCCGTTATACGAAATAATCGAGTAAAATGTGTAATAAAGGATAATTATAATTATGGGTCGTGAGCGCACCTAATTTAGTAATGTGGATGTATATATATATATATGACTGTGTGATTGTTCATATATTAAATCTGTATAAAAATCATACTCGGGCTGCTTGCTATCATGGGGGTTTCCGCACCGGGACGGTCTTATCTCGATTGGACCTTTATGGGGGATATTGACTCGTACCCTAGAACATAGGATTCCTTGGTATAGGCTATCTGATTGATAGGCAGACGGTCCTAAGAGATGTAAGGGTATGTGCTGACCTCTTAGTGACTTGAAACTATGCTTAGCCTCCATTTGTATGTGTTTTATGTTAATGCAATTTGAGAGTGATTCCGAAATAGCATTTCCCTAAATATGTGTGATACAGGGACTTGATAGAAAAGTATGCCAGCACCATAGTTATATATATATATATATATGGGAACTTTCTACTGTGCGTATAAGTAGTTAAGTAATGAATAAATGTTGCAACATTCTTAATGGGTTCGGGAACTTCATAATGGTACCGATTTGTTCTAAATAATGTAAGAAATCTTGAAGAGATCAATTTTCTAAACTAAATATTATCACCCTGTTAAATCTCGAGATAAAACTTCATGGAGAATAAGTGAGATAGACTTTTGAGGTTTAGTAGTACGGTAGACGTGCACATTAGATGAGAGGTGAGAATTCTCAAGAGAGTGTCGCATACTAGCATGGTTGTTGCATTAGAAAGTAAGCATTTTAAATACTTGCTAAACTATTTTTTTTAACTGTTTTACGATTGGGGTCTGACCCGTTTTCTGTTATCTCGTATCTCTTGTATATATATATGTATATATTACAGGTGCCCAGCCACAGGGGCGTCATGCATAGGTTCTTTGGATTGGACGCGCTGTAGCTTATGTGGGAGTTGTAGGTCTTTGTTATAGATGACCTCTTCATTGATTCGGTTCTTGTTATAGTTCTTCATAGTTAGGGTATGTGTCGCCCATTTCCCATTCAATACAGATTTTCCAGAGATGTATGTTCATTTATTTTCAGTATTCAGTATTCTTTCAGTATTAACTCTTGTCATGATGATTTCATTTGTAGTTTAAATTTGGTTTGGTTAATCTAGACCGTAGCACTTATGTGATTCTTAAACTGTTGGTTATTTAAAAGGTTTTCAAATTGGAATTTAATAAAAATGGAAATAAAGTTTTAAATTGTTTTGACACTTAGCTTAATTATTTAGGGTGTTTAAATTGGGAAATTTTATTTTGCGATAGTGATGCTAAGAATGAACCAACTGTTCACTTTGATTTTAATTTAATAATGGATTGATCGTCCGGTATTTAATTAGGCGGGGTGTCACACAACACACCTAATCCCCAAGAACGAATATGTATATAACAACCCTAAGCCCGGGGCAAGAGGGCACACACGATATTCTCTGTAAAATGCTCCCCGGAGTATATAGAAATAATACTGACTGCACCACCGTGGACGTAGGCATTATTGCTGAACCACGTATATACTGTGTTGTATGATTGGCATTTTATCTTCTTTATTTCCTCTGGTGATTGCGCTTTTCTTATTTATTTGTGTTTAATATAATTGTCACCACAAGTATTATTTTAGTCAATAAATAAGGATTCATATTTTTAGTTTCGTTCAAGGCCCTCCATAGCTCAGGATTGGCCCTGCTTGAACACAGACATAACATCAACACATCATTACTTAAAACACTTTTGAGATAAGTAGAATGCAGTCCACATCTTCTACTCCTCAGATGTAAGATCATTGTTGTAATTTGGTATTACAATTGGCAAAGCAACGATGAGTGCTATGAAAAAGAGATTAAAAATGGTGCAATTCCAGTCATGCAAGTATTATAGGTTGCAATCAGTAAATTAAGGGAAAACATCATTTCCAATACCATTGGAAACCCAACAATCATAAAATGAATCATGTGAAGAGATATGAAAAAACCAATGGAACTGAATATGAGAAGCAATTTGTTAGGACACTAAGTTGTATGAAGCCATAACTGCCTATCCAGTAACCTGTGGTCTCATAGTATGATTAGTGACATTGTTGTTTCCAAAAGCTAAGTCATCATGCCAAAATCCACCTGGTGGACTCAACAAGGTTTGATATGTTGCGGTGGAAATGAGTATAGCTGTGATAAGGAGAGAGTTTGGTACTTTTGTTGGAGAATCTGTTATATTTTGGGACTTGAATAACTCTTGTAATCGTGCAGTAGGAGATTGAGCACGGTTTGTTGATTGTTCAATTGTCATTATTATCGACAACTCGTTCTTGTGTCAAATTGAGCAAGTCTTTCTCGAACATACTTTCGGTTGCGAGAGGTGATTTTAGGATGTGAATCGATGTCATTTTTGTCATTTTTAGCATATTAGTAGTTTTATTTGTTTTTGTTATTTTTCCTTTATTTTTGTCATATTATTTTCTTTTGTTTTATCTTAGTATTTAAAGGGTAAGGAGTAGTAATCGATTTTTTTTAATTAATGCCTTAGCTTGGAGCCTAAGCTACTCCTCCCCTTTAAATACCCACTTTCAAGCCTCATTTGAGGTACACTTGAATTTTGACAATATAAAAGAGTGTTTCTCTCTCTAAATTAGTGTTTAGATAATTTTAAGAGCCTTTTGACGGGTAGTTTACTTCAAATTGGTATCAGAGCTGGTGGTACTCCACATTGGTGTTGGGTGCATCGGTGTATTTGTATCAAAAAAATCGTACACTACTCTTCAATGGCTCCCCGAAAATCCTAACAACAACAAGATGAGAATTTTGAATTGAGACAACAAATGGCGATCTTAAAATGACAAGTGTCCTAACTCCTTATGGCCCAAACAATCCTCACATCCCCCCACCCAAGTGGCCTAAACCATAGCAACCTATTTCCTTGTTGCCTCAACTTTAAAAGACCTCCAAACCCTAACCACCACCCTTCAAAACCCTAGTTCTTCCATAATCTCCACTCAATACCCAAACCCTAGCCTTATTGCAACCCAAAAACCAACCGAAGTTATCCCGAATCCAATCCGCACAAGCCGCCTAACCTCCGGCGATCAGACCCCACCCGTGCCACCTATTCTGGCCGAAAACCTTCCATTCCACTCACGTGACACCAAAAAAAGCCCATGCCCACTATTCCGGCCACCAATCCCTAATCAACTAACTCGATCCTAAAATCACCCTAACCCGACCCATTTCGAACGCAGGAGAACCTGACCTGATCGTCGACCACCCAACGGCCATAAACCCTCCCTGCCGACCAGCCTCCGACCAAAGCCCATATCGCCAACCCCCATAAAACCCCTTTGCCCCTTCTTCTCCACCAATCAAACAAATCACCACCACAGATGGTCCCCTGCCCTTTCATCCACCTTCCGACCAATGTTTTAAATCGCGATTGTGTAGGGTGTTGCATTTTGGCTCCGAAGTTGCATCGCGCAAATCTCTAGCAATTCGTGCATATAAGATTTTTAATTTGAAAAACATGTAAAAAATATAAATAAATAAATAAGATCAAACAATCACTCCAAATCATTTCATATATAGTCATGAAAACATAAAGTACTACAACATTCGGAATAAAACACAATAATACGACCATATTGTTCTAAACATAGGACCATATTGTTCCAAAAATCTATAAGGCATGAAGTTTCGTAAATAAATTAACAACAAATAACATCAAATGATATTTTAGATGTGTAATACCACCTTTTGACCTATGATGAAAATACCTACAAAAAACACCACTTTCACTTTTCATATGCATATTTATACCCAAAATCATTCTTCGTAGACATTATTTTGACAACCAACTGAAATTTCAAAGACAAACAAAAAAATAAGAACTTGAAATAAAAAAAATTCCAAACACAAAAAATAAAAAAAAATAACCGTGTAAATTCTTACCAAGTAAATCGGGGCTGCCAAAGTGTGGAAGGAAGAGTCCAGAGCAGTAAATCTGACCAATCGGAGCTGCTAAAGTGTTGATGAGTTTTTGGTTTTTGTTTTCAAGATCGAAGCATTAAATCGGGGTTTCACTGCGACGGGGATGTTAACACTATAATAAGGTAGTTTTTTTCCAAATCGGGGCTTAGAAGAAAAGGTATCTGCGTTTTTATTTTTTAACCTTTGTACTTACTAAAACGATGCCATTTTGTTTAGTTAGAAGGTTTAAAAAAAAGCACAAATCGCGTCTGTTTTGCACCCTTTTGCATTGTTTTGTGCACTTTTGCCCAAAATTCTGCCAAATTGCACACGCAACAACAGCATCCTAAATGGCAGACCCATTTGCATTGCCTTTTTCCTTTGTAAAATGCAATAGCGCGCAATCTCCCTCACAATAGCACACTATTGTGTTCGCAATAGTGCACTTTTAAAAACACTGCTTCTGACCTAGCCTACAACCATCCTCACCAATCCTGCCCATCAAAGCCCTATTGCACTTAGATGACAACCACATACCACTCTCCCACGCTTGTTCGAGCCTAGAATACTCTCTACCACACTCGGGCCTTCACCCACCCCATTTTTTTACCCGTCTACCTCTTGTCTAACCCGACCGACTTCCACTGACCCATTGTTCCACCACTATGATGGCGAAATCCTTCCTAGGCTATTCCCACACCCACCCGCACCCTTTATTCATCCTCGTAACTACTCCATATCCCCTTCCAATCACTTATTCACACCTTTCGACCCAATTTTACACGCCTGAGGCTTTTACCCATTCCACCTTTACCCCAAAAATCCCCGAAGCCCTCAACCGCCTTTATGGGACTCCCGATCACCCCTTATCACTATTTTCTCACCATACACCCTCCCACCACCCCTTTCACTAATCCATTCATATTCCTCCACCTCATCCTCCTCTAAGTTTGGGGATAGCCCCCCCAGTATTCTATAGTGGGTACCTCCACCCCCACCCCCACCCCATTCCCATTGACCTTCTCCACTTTGAGCCTGACACTGTTTCTATTATGGCAAGCTTGGCCATTTGATAGGATCTTTCCCTCACTATCCCCGTGTTCCTCCAGTACCTCCCGTGCCTCAACATGGTCAGCCTCTTCATCCACCGCTTGCAAAGGTGCCCCCTCCTATGAATTTTTTTCCACCTATAACAGATGATGCAAGGGGTCTAGATACTCATCAAGATGAGATCCCTTTATCTATGGTCCTTCAGCTACTTTCTTGGAGCTTTTACGGGGATATTCACGTAGACGTGCCCATGTTTGATGGGATATTCTACCCAGATTCCATGGTCGATTGGTTAGATTTGATATAGATAATTTTTTAGTACAAACGGGTTCAAGACCACTCTCGTGTTTTCCTTGCAGCTACCCAATTCCAGGGATTTTCTTGAATTTGGTGGGATGACCTCAGCTACTGTCGCACGGTGGCATGACTGCCTTCTATTCAGACTTGGCCTGAGATGAAGGCCACTCTTCAGGCATCCTTCATTTTGCCTACCTATGAGTGCGGCGTCTTTGCTCACGTTTAATCTCTCAGGCGGGACACCTTATCGGTAGTGGAGTATACAAAGAAGTATCAACTTCTATGCACCAGAGCTCACCTTCCCGAGATAGATGATCATTGGATTGACCGTTATATATTCAATTTGCAGCCTCATATTCAACACGATCTAAATTAGAAGGAGATACCGACCTTGTTGAAGGTCGTCGAGTATGCATCCAAGGTCGAGGCTTACCATACAGAGCCCAAAGCTCCCCCATCATTACGGGCTTCACTTACACTGATTTCTGCACGATATCCTCCTCCAATGGAATCTTGTGTTCCTACTTCCGCTATTCCCATTGCTCCACATCCAGGACATCGTACCTTCCAGTGCTACAACTGTGGCAATGTTGGGCATCGAGATTCTGATTTTTCTCTCCCACGAAGTCATGCATTATTGGCGATGGATCATCCACCTAACTATTTGGACGTGTCTGAGGATCTCCCCCTACATGCCTTATCACCGTCTTGGAGGGTGATTCCATTGGTCTTCCCCTTTGAGTTCGAGGGTTAACTCTTTTCAAGGAGGGGAGATTGATGTGAATCGATGTCATTTTTTACGTAAATCGCCCGTCAAAAGGCTCCTAAAATTATTTAAACACCAATTTAGAGAGAGAAACATTCTTTTCTATTTTCAAAATTCAAGTCTACCTCAAATGAGGCTTGCAAATGGGTATTTAAAGGGGATGAGTAGCTTAGGCTCCAAGATAAGGCACTAATTACAAAAATATGCCAATATTATTGATTGATGTGAATAACTCTTGTAATCGTGCATTAGGGGATCGAGCATGGTTTGTTGATTATTCGATTGCCATTATTTTCGGTTACTCGTTCTTGTGTTAAATTGAGCAGGTATTTCTCGAACATACTTCTAGTTCCTGATGTAATTTTAGGCAGGGGATGGGGTTATGCTAGAGAAGTATTTTAGCGAGTTGAACCGGTGGTCAAATGTATCAAGCGAGGTAGGCTGGTAAGGTGGAAACACGGGAAAGGCCATCTTGCAATGGTTGTAGACTTAAGCAACATGGTAATATTATTACTCTGGAGAAATTAATTGGTAACCAATCCTATCTATAAGCAGCATTAGTCTAACCTTGGCTGACTTCCACATTAAATATTCGTGAATACCCATCGTTTCGAAAGGACTGGATTATGGAAGATGACTCATGTTTGCAAAGAATTCATTTTTATCGAGATCGTAGATGCGACATTGGAATGTCAGACATGTTGGCGCCGCCTAAAGAAAAAATGACGCGGTGGATCAAAAAGAGATGGAAATCGGTGGGTGGAGTGGATATGCACAGTTTACACTCATCGTTATTTTTGTTCGTCTTTCCGTCAGGATAAGAGGCCGACAGGATTTTGAAGACTAGAAGTTAGTCTTATGATGGTAGTCCTCTTTGGTTACAAAAAGGGCACCCACAGAATACAGTGGATAAGAGTTATGGGCATACCCTTACATCTGTGGGGGAGGGCGTGTTTAGAGATATTGGGGGAAAGTGTGGTTGTTTTTCAAAAGTAGATGAGGCTACCTACAAAGGTGAAACGATGATATGGAAATACTACACATACAACGGACACAAATGCCACCAGTGAACATGAGGATATCAATCAGAGAATGGATATTTATTTTACTGATTGAGGAAGAACAACTGTGCTACTATGGAGGAACAAAAAAAAACACAACAAAGTTTCCAGTAAATTATGACAGGAGGCAGGAAGGAGGAAACGGGTTATTCAGACAGCAACAATAGGCGGGGTAGAGTAGATGGGAAATGATAATGGGAATCAGGCGGTATTCTGGGTAGTTTTCACTGAGATTGACTGCGGTAAACTGGTAGGCGGGGAAGGGGGAGTCTGTGTTTCATCAGTATAAGATGTTGGGGAGCTATTCAGTGAAAACATGGCGATAGGGGATATCAACGTGTTTGAGGAGGTGGACGAATGGATAGAAACATCTAAGGTTTTTGACGAAGAGTGGAATGATAAACAAGGGGACAAGCTCGTGGTTGGTATCATGGGTTACTATCAGTGGTCGGGTAAGCATGCAAATTAAAATCATTCTCAGTTATTCGTAAAGGTCATTGTGCTTGAAGCAACCAACTAGTCAGAGAGGCCGAAGCAGCGAGGGGAGTTGGCAACACTGCGACCGTGCGTATGAGGAGAGGAGTTTGGGCATCGGTTGCCATGTCCAAGGTAGGATAGAATGCCAGAGATGACAGGGGGAAGACTGTAGCATGAGGAAGGTAAAATTGGGTGTGGGGAGGAGTAAAAAGGTGGGCGAAAGCAGTATGTCTAGAGGGGAAGCGAATTCCAGGAAAAAAGGGAGAAATGGTGGGGAGCTTTCCACAATGTAGTTTCCAGGAATAAATGATGGTTGTAGGGAAAGTGATGGGGAAAAGATAAAGGTGTCCAACAAAAAGAGTGCAACTCTAGTTAAACTTTTGAAATTGCATGTAGACAACAAAAAATCAGGGTGTCGATCGGATGAGGATGCCAAATGTTAGGAAGCATGTGGTAATCAATTGGAGTCTTTGGGAGGTGAACAAGTGGAGGAAAAATTCCCATATATAAAAAATGGTACTCTTATGGGAAAAAATGGCAAGTCAGTGAGTAATATTAATAAGTTAGGCCCCTTACTGAATTTTGGGAAGGTGCTATAAAACGGTGCCTTAAGAAAAAATAATATATTTAAAGTTGGGTATTTTAAGCAGAAGACTAAATGGAATTTTTCCACCAAGGGAAGAATGTAAAAGTAGGAGGTTAAGAGTGCATTGATGGACCAAATTTGGCTATGACGCTGGACAATAAATATTCTCTTAAAAATTTGGCATTTACGTTACCTCAATTAAATAATTCTCTAAGGAAAATTATGGAGGAGGGGGAGCGAGTATTCAAAGAAGGGGGGGGGGTCTTAGATTATGATCATGGATAGGCAAGTGGGGTGGGAGAGCTTGAGAAAGTACCGACTACCTAGGGTTTTGAATTTGATGGTTTTGATTGGGATGATGATCATAGGATTTTCGATTCTTCCAGTGAGTCACCGAGTGGATTAGATGGGATGGATTATGATAATAACTATCATATCCCATATTATGGATGAAATTGGAGGTTTAATGAGGGGTGGAGGAGAAAATTGGGGGGATTGGAGGGGAATAAAGGAGTGTCCTCTCTAATGACAAGTCCCATGAGGAAAGAAGGATAACATTGCGTGGGAGGCTAGTCAAGAGGGGGGATAATAGGGATTTGTATGGGGAGGAGGTGGTGGGATGGGTAGAAGATATGATAAAAGGGTTTAGAATTTTTTTGGTAATATCATATGAGGGGAATGAGAAGGAGGCATTGAAGTTTAAAGATATTAAGAACTACAGAGAGGCAAAGTGGGAGGGGAGGGGAGAGAAGGGAGAGGTGTTGAAAGGTATCTAAAGAAGTTACGTCTGATCTCATGAAATGCGAGGGGCTTGAATGATATTGAGAAGAGAGGAGTAGTTAATGGGGCTATTTCTAGGTGGGGAAGTCAGTGGGTTAGGAGGTGTAGTCTGAATGTTGTGGGGTCCTAGGGTAGGGTGCTAATTATGTGGGATATCAGAGTGGTGGAGAGAATTGAAGTCTTTATTTATGGGTAAATGGTCATTATCTTGTTTGTTTAGGAGTCTGGATGATGGATTCATGTGGAGTTTTTATGGAACTTATGGGGGTGATGGAGGACTCGAGTAGATGAGAGTTATGGAAAGAGCCAACAGGGGTGAGGGGATTATAGGGGGTTCCTTGGTGTACACGGGCGATTTCAATATTGTCCGATTTCCATTGAAAAGGAGCGGTGTGTGAGTTGGGGGGGGGGGGGGTGAGCAAGTATACAAGGGATTTTGTTGATTTCATTGATGAGATGAAATTATTAGGCCTACCATTGGAGGGGGTCTTTACTTAGACCAACTTTAGGGATGCTCCTTCTATGTCTCGATTAGATTGGTTCTTACTTTCCAAAGAGTGGGAGGAGCATTTTTTGGGGGTGATCCAGTCTTGTCCGTCCCGTAACCTCAAATAATCTTTTAGAGTTGGGGTGGGGGTGGAGAGGAGGGAGGACTCCATTAGGTTTGAAAATATGTGGTTAAAGGAGGAGGATTTTTTCGACAGGGTGAAGAAGTGGTGGCAGGGGTATGTGGTGGAGGGAAATTCTAGTTATAAATTGGCGACGAAGATGTCTCTTCTCAAGAGAGGCATCAAATGGTGGAACAAATAGGTGTTTGGGAATGTGGAGAATCTTATCGAGAGATATTTGGAGGAGATTCGGTTAATTGACGAGAATGACGGGAAGGGTGGTATTACGAGGGAAGATAAGCTTTTGAGGGAGGAGAGAAAAGGGAGGTTGGGAGGAGGTTGATTTAGGAGGAGGTCAGTTGGAGGAAAAAATTGAGGGATTTTTGATTGAAGGAAAGGGAGTGATGATGCTGTAATCAACACCATCATACCAGGATGAGACTTTGAATATCTTAAACTCAATCACAACACAACAATGGAGATGGATATATGTATATACAAAAAAGGGAGATGCAGATAAGAAAATGAACTCAATAATTTAAAGTGGTTCATCTAATTAGGCCTACATCCACTTTGTGAGTGTGTGAGAAATCCACTAAACAAGGGCACTAATGGCCACAGATAAAATACTAAAGTTCTCTCTCTATTTTGTATACAATTGGACAGAGTTTTGTTAGGGTTATGAATCAAGGATCCCTTCTCATGGAGAAAATGAAGTGTATATATGGGGCTTGGGTGGTGTAATGTAGCCCCCAAGCATGCAATCAGCATGTGCATGAGGAAACTCCCAATTAGATGTAGACACCTATCTTTGGCACATGGGCACAATAATGATGCAATATTCCCTCACGTGAGGGAATGATCTTGTTATAACAGAATTATCCACGTGTTCATACCTGTTTTGTGCTTGCAAATGATCGTGCTGCTGGGTATTATCCATTGTAACCTCGACCTGAGAGGATACGAGGTTGCTAAGTCCGATAGTATGGTCCATTCTCTGTCATAAGTATGACCTCGGCTGGATAGATCACACGGAGGTTGGATTAACCGGGTCACTCCTACTATCGGCTATGGCAGAGTACGAAGATGGTGCTAGCTGAATAGGTGATGCTATCATGGTCTCGTCTTTCCATATGGCTGAGGCTAGTTGAGGCATAGCCAAAATTTATCGGGACGACCCCACCAATGACATGTGGGTCTCTTATGAAGACTCGGCCATGAGATGCAATGCCACTCTTCTTAAGAGATAAGGATACATTTTGACCATATCAATCACCCCTAGCCCTTAGCCTTCTATGTGAATAGGAGGTTGAGAAGTATGAGTTGTTGAGGTCATGATGAGACGTCTCTTACGTGTTCACTGCTTAGGGCTTGGTACATGAATGGGTGACACATGTCACTACCTGATTGAGTGGTGTCTAACCCAAGTAGGGTTTGGTGGCTGCGCACTTGGGGTTTTGTCCCCTAAATGATGACAATATTGAGGAGTGTGCACAAAAATATTTCATTTCTCTTTCTTCCCCAAAACATCATTCGTGCTTCTTCTTCTCCTGCAAAAAAAAACCTCCATACCTTCCTACTGGTGTAAAACTTGCAAGCCTTTCCATCTCAGGTCTCTTTCTACCATTCCCCCTGTTTCAAGAGTTTGAGTTTACTTAGGTAACCCTCTTCACCTCAACTTTCTTCATTTCTAGAAACTCCAATCATTGTTTAAAATTTTCCATTAGCATTTTCATTTTTCTGTGGTTGTCCTGCCATTGCTAGGGGATCTTTTAGGCTGAGAGAGTGTTTTGTTGGTGGTTTGGTGTGTGGTTAATGATTGTGAAGAGTTTTTAGGGTGAGGTTGGTAGTTTTTAGGTTTTCAGGCATCCTCTAGTCACCGTATCCGGTGGTTAAGGTTAGGATTGTTCTTGGAGTTCTTGGGGAAAACCTTTTAAATTTCCAAGGTTTGATCCTTAAGTCAAATTGTAGTCAAACCCTAAGTTGCTTTCCCTTTCCTATTTCACCCAAGTGTAGCCTCGTCCTTTGGATGATACAACCCTTGCACAAATTAGCAGAGGACTAACCTAATCTGAGAGAGAAGTGCTTTGATAAGATTAGGCAAATAGAGGAAGCCCAAGCCGAGAGTCGAAAGGCTGAGGCTTTTTCAGTCCGACCTATCTTTCCACCACCCTTGGCTATAATATACCCCCAAGTCGCTGAGACTTGTGAACCAATGTCAGAGTCCTCCACGGACGACCACATGTCCACCTCTCAACATGCTGAGAGTGTGGATTCACACGAAGAGGCTTTGGATTTCTCCCCTGTGCAAAGTGCAGGGTCTAACGTTGAATAGGTTTCCTCTCGCAACTCATCTTCTAGAGGAGCTCGCATACTCCCTCCAATAAATGCCATTCCACTATTGGCCATGACTGGGGCTGAGTTTGCTGAGAGGTTCCCTAGTGGAAACCCAAGAAATCCTTAGGCCGAGGTCCCAGTTGGTAATGATGACGAGAGCGAAGTTGATAACTCCATCACTGCTGAATATGAGAGTACTATCTCTGAGGCTGACCTCTTAGTCTTCAGACAACTCTATAGTATAGATCCCACTATTTCTATGAGGGTACCTCTTGTGAACGAGAGATCCTTTGATGGCCAGGACTGTAAGATCCATGTCTATGAGTAGATGTTCAACTTAGGTTTTCGTCTACCTATTCATTTAATACTTCGATACATCCTTTCCCATATAAACCTTGCCCCTTTTCAGTTGTCTTCGAATATGTAGAGAGTGATGATTATGTCAATCGTCCTTTGGAAGGCTGTACATCAAACCGACCTTCTAGATCACATATTTCTTTATTGCTACACGCCATCATCTTCCAAGACTCATCTAAGCTACTACCATTTTGTATATAGGAAGTCTGAAAAGAAAATCCTACTAGTAACTCAGACCTCTAACCATAATTGGAAACCCCGATACTTCTTCATTTCGGGTGCTTGGGAGTTCGTCCCCAACTAAGCCCGCAGGACATCTGCGCCTAAGACTCCTCTGAGGTGGGCCAAGGTTCCCACATCGACCAAAACTGAATCGATCTTGAGCCTTAAAGCCTACGATAAGATAAATAAGCTCCGTAGCCAAGGTGACAACGGTCGTCTTGTGAGGTTTGAGCATCTAATGACCCTATATTACCTTGCTCAAACAGTTCTGGGGGTGGCCCCTGACTGAACTTTGTAAGTTATTTTGTCATTATTGCTAAGTGATGCCTCGTACTTTTGTATAGACGATACACTGATTTTCAGACTTTTTTTTACAGAGCGTCCAGAAGGAATTTTGGACGAGCTTTGGAACATGTCAGCCCCTAACCTGAGCAAGCTCATTGACATATGTGGTAACAAAACTGATCCTCCAACTGCCCTACCGAAGAAGAACGTTGGCTCCAGATGGATAGATGGTACTGGGATAAAGAGGATGGTTCTGTTGGCTGACCCAACCTCCACCCGGCCTTTTAAAACTCCGTGTTCCAACAGTGCCATCCCCATTTTAACAGATAATGCTCTCGCTACTCATCTCTCGTAGTTGAAAATAAGTGACGATGGCGTCATAGACCATAGTCTAAAGGATACTGATGCCCTCGACTCCATGATCTCAAAGGATGATAAGCATTTTCTCTAGTCCATGGACATGCCTTTGCTGGTTGAATTTTCCCTCCACCGAACTGTCCAGGTAACTTCAAGAATTTTTACAACTGTTGTCCCTTCATTTCCTATGACTCGTACTTAAGTTTATGCCTCTTATGTTACAGGGTGTGGTTTATCTTCACCGCCTAGTCAACTAGACCTTAAAGAGGCTGCCCTTGAGCCAAAAGGGCCAAGACGCTGAGAAATCAGAGAAGGCCTGGAAGGATGATCTTGAGAAGGTAAAAAGGGACCTAAAGAAGGAGAGGGACCTCGTCACCAATCTAAAGGCTCTCAAGGCTAAAGATGAGATCATAAATGCCAGCATTGATGTCGTTGTTAAAGCTGCCCTGGCCAAGGCTAAAGATCAAATCATTATCGACTACAAAGGGTCCGATGAATTTATGGACTTAGGCTATGATTATCTAGAAATGGGTTTCCCTTAACATGCTGAGACCGAAAGCCTATCACCGGACCACTTTATTGTCCTTGGTTTTGGTGACCCTCGTCTCGGAGATACTTTGGACGAGGTTGGAAATGTTGATACTTCCCCTGCCAAGACCAGCCCTCTGTAGGTGATAGAAAACCATGAGGAGTTGGATGACCATGATGATGGTGCTGAGGTCAACAACATCGGAGTTAATGATATTTCTCATGTGAGTGATGGGTCGACCTCGGTTGAGGGTGTTTTCAGCCTTGAAGGCTCCTGCATTATCTTTCTTATTAAGGCAGTTAGCCTTAAGGGATTTTATATTTCTGAATTCTGTTATCTGTAACCTCAGATATTATCAATGGATGAATGTTTGCTTTCCATATGTTTTCCATTATTTTTTCTATCATGTGCTAGATACCTTTTGAAGTACGATACCACCAACTAATGAAGTTTGGAATCACATTAAAATCACTCACATATCACCACATCACCAAAATAATGATGTTTTAGGTATGAGATCACCAATTTAATGATGTTCATCTCGTATTCACAAAATTAATAATGTTTAAGGTCTAAGATCACCAAACTAATGATGTTCTTCACCAAATTAATGGTGTTTAAGGTCTGAGATCACCAAACTAATGATGTTGCATCTCATATTCACCAAATTAATGATGTTTAAGGTCTGAGATCACCAAACTAGTGATGTTTCATCTCATATTCACCAAATTAATGATGTTTAAGGCCTGAGATCACCAAACTAATGATGCTTCATCTCATATTCACCAAATTAATGATGTTTAAGTCTAAGATCACCAAACTAATGATGTTTCATCTCATTTCCACCAAATTAATGATGTTTAAGGTCTAAGATCACCAAATTAATGATGTTTCATCTCATTTTCACCAAATTAATGATGTTTGAGGTTTGAGATCACCAAACTAATGATGTTTCATCTCATATTCACCAAATTAATGATGTTTAAGAAATGAACAACACCCAAGAAATTTTTAATTTGGACTTACCAAATTATGGTGTTATGCTATACCCCTTTCTCATCATTTTGAGAGTTCATAGTTGAGCATCGTCTCGTACATGCACTGTCGTCTCGGCCGAGAGTGGTTATTTTTTTCACCAATTATTCACCAAATTAATGATGTTTTAATAATTAATCTGACCCTTCTTGGTTTTATAGAAAATCCATTAATAGGGTCGACTCCTTTTCCAGGTTATCATTTCACCAAGGTTGGGTTATTGTTATCCTACCACGAATGATGTTTGATAGCTTTTAAGGGTACTTGAAACAAATCATTCAAGACATAGTATATAATATATGAGGGAAAAATCCATCTTCATTTTTGTCATTCATAATAAACCTTTTTTACAATGATTCATAATGAAAAGCTCCTATAAAATGATCTAATGGTAGTACCTTTTTAAGTGGTCGACATTCCAAGGGTTGGAGAATTTTCCCCCCTCTAGGTTCTTCAGCCAATAGGTGCTCGGGACTACCTCATCAGTAACCTTATAAGGACCACGCCAGTTGGCATGAGGCTTGCTTGGTTTCTACCAAGTCTTCTTCCAAATGAGGCCTCCCACTGCTATCGGCCTCGGTTTTATCCTCTTATTCTAAAACTTGGGCGTCCTCTTCTAATAAGATGCCGCTCTGACCTCAGCATCCTCTCTTATTTCTTCAATCAGATATAGGTCAAGTCTTTTCTGTGTTGTATTTCCCTCAGGGTCATATGTCTAAACTCTATGGGTGGGGTGATCCATCTTTGTTGGTACCACAGCTTCCGATCCATACACTAACATGAAGGGGGTCTCCCTAGTCGGTGTTTTCGTTGTCGTTCAGTAATCCCATAACACTGCATGTACCTCTTCAGTCGATTTCCCCTTGGTCATACTTGGAAATATGATTATCCCTCTTATATTTGAAGCACAAAATGCTTTTGAGGAAGGATGGAAAATCTTTGATGCAGTATTGGTAACGAATGAGTGTGTTCAGTCTGGGTTGAGAAGTGGGGAGATGGACATCATATGCAAGTTTAATATTGAGAAAACATATGACCACGTGATCTAGGAGTTTCTTTTATATCTATTGAAGAGGATGGGAGCGGTGGTCTAGATGCATGAAGAGTTGTATTTCATCTGTTAAGCTCTCTGTTTTGGTGAATGGGGTACCAAAAGGATTTTTCTCTAGTTCCCAAGGGTTCCGACAAGGTGAATTGCTCTCCCCTTTCCTTTTCATTTTGGTGATGGAGGCCTTTACTCTAATGATAGGCCGTACGGTGGAGCAGGAAGGATCAGTGGATTTATGATAGGTCATTCGAACTCTCAGTAAGATACGATTTCTTATCTCTTATTTGCATATGACACTCATTTTTATGTTGCAATTGAGGGTCAAGTGAGATCTCTATGCTTGTCATTGTTGTGCTTTGAGACTATGTCAGGTATTCATATCAATGTTAGGAAATGTCAGATGATCACGATCAGGGAAGTGGAGAACTTGGAAGCTATGGAAAATGTGTTAGGCTATAGGGTCAGTTCTCTCCCTTCTACTTATATTACCCTATCTCTAGGTGTCAAATTTAAGTCTACTTTGATTTGGGATCCAGTTCTCGAGAGGGTTAAAAGGATGTTGGATGGAAGAAAAAATAGTTTACTTTCAAAAGGAGGGAGGCTAATATTGATCAAAACCACTTTATTAACCCTTCCAACTTACTTTATGTCTGTCTTACCTTTGTCGAGATATGTTCATGAGTTATTAGAAAATATGATGAAAGACTTCATGTGGAGAGGAAATGAGGATAAATTTACATATTTGTTAGTGAGTTGGGAAGATGTTTATAAACCTCTGAAGGAGGGGGTGCATGAGTGAGAAGTTTAGAACATTTCAATAAAGCCTAGTCAGGTAAATGGTTGTGAAGATTTAATAAGAGGAAAATAGATGGTGGATGAAAGAAGTGGTGTCTCAGAGTGGAGCCACTCGCCATGGTTGGGAATTTAGAGTGGGGATCTTTACTCATGGGGTGGGGATGTGGAGGTTTATAGTGCAAGGGTTAGAGTAGTTTCCTTGACTCACGTCCTTCAAATTACGATGTGGGAGGAGAGTTGTATTTTGGAGAGATAACTTGGGGAAGGATGGTTCTTTGGAGAAGTTGCTTCTAGTTGATAGGGATAAGAAGGGTTAGTGTAGGATCATAGGATGAGGTCGAGGATCATATGGTACAGAATCAAAAAGTTTATAAGGGGTCTTCGCGATTGGGAATTAGAGAAGGCAAATGCTTTTTTTGATTGGTTAGATTCGGCACCGACTCCTGTAGGCAGGGATGATATCTTAAGATGGGTGAATACAAAGGATGGAAGATATAGTATTAAGAGTTATTACATAGTGTTGAGGAGGAGTGGGTCTAATATTTTCCCATGGATGGAAGTATGGAAGTCGAGGTCACCTCGTAAGGTTATTTTTTCATATGAACCACTACGAGATAGGCCATATTGAGTCAGAAGGGCCATAAAAGAGAGAAAAGGAGGGCTAGTAGGTGTTGTTTATGAAAGGAGGTAAAGGAATCGAGTAATCATTTTCTTCTGCATTGCAGGGTGACTAAGGGTTTATGGGCACTATATTTATCCTTATGTTGCGTTCAGTGGGTTATGCCACATACGATAGAAGGGGCATTGGAGGTCTGGGGGATTTCTAAGGGTTGGAAGGATGAGTGTCAAATTTAGATGATGGTGCTTCATTGCATTTTTCGTTGGTTTGGCTAGAGAAAAATAGGAGATGTTTCAATGGGGAATATTTGGCTCCATCTAGACTTCATTATATCTTCTTGAGTACACTTTTAATCTGGCAGTAAAAAGTCACAGTTCATCGCTTCCTTTATTTGAGTATTTTATGGAGGAGTTAAAAGGAGTAGGCTAATTTATTTTGTTGGGGGTGAGCAGGTTGGTTGTCCCATTTTCTTTATTTTCTTGGATATACTTCATGTATACAGGATTCCGCCACCTTAGGCAAGTTTGTTTTATGAATCATTTACTTACAAAAAAAGTCAAAAATTGGAAAATGATGGGGCCCAAGTTTTTGAGTTATAAATAGAAACAACGAAAAATACGATTAAGATGCACTTGCACAATAAAAAACCATAAATAAATTATCACACTAGTGGAGCATTAAACTCTAAACTAAAACATTAATATTCACCTCTAAATACAAGATCAATTTTTCACTTTGTTTTACATATGAAAACAAACTTAGGCTCTGTTTGGTTTCGCAAATTGTTTGATTACGTAAATCGGTTCATTGTGAATTGTAAATGAATGAATTTAAAATGGGTTTCAATCCAATTTTACGGAATGTTCCTTAATCTGAAACTAATATTAAGATTCTATGAGGAAAAAAAGATAAAAATAAATTAAGAGAGAGATGAGCTTGCCCTACTTCAAATGGATGCATTTCATTTTTTTGTGAAATGATTCAATTTAAGATTTTACACATGAGTTAAATGGGGCAATTAATGTTGAGTAAAATATTGTGCAAGCAGTGAACAATAACTAAAATTATTTTATCACACAAAAATAATTGTATGAATTTAAGTACAATTATTGACTAACAAAATACACACTTAAATGATACATTAATATTACAAAACTCACTCAATATTTAGGACACAATTTTATTACTCACATACACACCTCAATCTGAACGCCCCCAATTTTAAATTTTAACAGAAAGTAATTCAATTTCCTTTTAAGATGCGGAAGCGAGATGGTACAAATAAAAAAGTACACAACAAATTTTAATTTCTTTCAATTAAAATTAAGCATAAAAACAAAGTGAAATTAAATTGATCAACAAATACATATTTCACTTAAACAACTTAATTCAATCCAAGTTCTAGAAATTTTCCTAACAATATTAATTCATTTTTGTAGTTTAGGCCAAACCAAATTTTATCAAATTATATTATTTAGACTAGAATTAAATTAAGTTAAACATTTACCCAAATATTAAACATGCACCCAATTAAATATACCGATTTTATCTTTTTACCTAAACATGCATCTAATGTGATTTTTCAAAAGATAAAATAAGGAGACAAACCACTACGCCGCGATGTACGAGAAAAAACTCACAACGGGAAAAAACCCTCAGACGGCCCTAGCCTTAAGTCCACTAAGTATGGTATTTTACAATTACAAGACAAATGACTTAATCAACTAGACTCCCTTCAAGCCCCTGATGCGTCTTCTTGTACCAACCTCCGCTTAGTTGACAATCCTGGACTCCACCGGAACCTTGGAATCCACCAATGAGGCTTTCGGAGCCACCATCAGCCACACATGGTGCCTTTCACCATGTGAGAATGCCGCAGTAAAACAATGAGACTTCTTCTTTGAGGGATGTAGAAGTAAACCCAAATGGACTCTTCAACTCAGTAGAGTAAACCCGGTGCCAAACACTCCAAGCAAGATATTTATAAGGAAACTTGGAATAAACAAACTATGGGTGTAAACAAAAGTGTTTAAGGATTTTTTTCTTGAAAAATAAACACTCAAAACATGAACCTTTTCATTTGAAAATGAACACTTTAAAACTCTCTCTAGGAGACGAAGGAATATGAAAAAGTTGGGTTTTTAAACATGGTTCCCGCACATATAACTTCTGTCAAGAGTTAATGGGAAAAGGTAAGTGGGAACATGGGGAAAAACTTCTTAAAAACTGCCAAAAAATTCTCGCCAGAAATCTCGTTCGAACGAGATTTTCATTCGAACGAAGTCTCGTTTGAATGAGACTTCTAACGAAATTACAGTGGCCTGTTGGGAAAACTCGTTGGCAAACTCTTTCAAACGACATTCTCGTTTGAATGAAAAACTCGTTCGAACGACAATTTCGAACGAACTTCCAGAATGCTTAAAATTTTGATTTTTTAGCCCAGAAACTTTATTTTAAAGTTTTTAAATTAACTTATGAAAATAAACCTCAGTTTAAAATAAATAGCACCCAATAAAAATTGTTACAAGCTCTTATATATATAATTAATGCATTCATTCCTTAGTATTAAATGGAACACATGTTGTTGACGTAGAAACGAGGCACAACAAACTCGGCATTTGATAAAGCTTTAATCGTAGTCGCTACGTCTTCAACTAACACATCATAGGCTATGATGGATACACATGAACACTATCTTATGACTCAAATGTTTTTGTCTGGAATTGAGTCAACACTACATTAAGACTCGATCGGAGAATTGTGTCCTTAAAAATCTCCCCCTTTGGCTATTCCGAGACAAAAACCAACAAAAATCTGAAAAGGGTTGTCAATCTCTACTAGACTAAAAAAAATATCCCACCCAAAAAAAAAAATACATAGCTTGACTCAAAAACCCAAGGATCAATATCTTTGTTGACGAAAGTTTCCATTTAGAAGAATTCTTGCACACTTAAGCAAACTATCAAACTCATGGGGAATATCAAGAATATTAAATGCATGTAAAATAAATACTCCCCCTAAATTCATTCTCCCCTTTATCAACTATGATCAACATAGAAAGACGTCTCCCCCTAAGATAAATATCCCAAACTAACTAAGGTACGATTACAATAGGATTAGATACCATTTCTCCCCCTATCATTCTCCCCCTTTTTGTTTAGGAATAGACAAATGTGATATAATTAACAAAAGTGCATACAAAGCATAGAACATGAAAGTATATAGGCAACAGAAGCATAACTAATCCATGAAAATAATAAAGGATACCAACTGAGATGCAAGAAAATGATACCAATATGATATATAAAGTATTAAGAATGTGATATCAACAAAGAGTGCAACAAGATAGATACCCATTATGAAGTAGAAGCACAGATGGACTAGAAAGCAAGGCAAAGACAAATAGAATACCTTGAATATGAGTACATAATAAATATTATTAACGCACACTCATATATACTAGGTATAAACACCACACATGACACAAAATACAATAAGATTTTCACACTCGTATGGAAAAAATGTGTCATATGGAAACGGAAGTGTTGAGGTGTGAACTAGTAACATTTAAATTTAGAACCATTCACTTAAAATATGTTCACGGAGTTCTCAATTGATTGCAAACTTCATCACATTTGAATATAACCTCACGTGACAATATAGATTGAAGTCAATGAACAAACATACACAATGCATACAAGTCTAGAATTTTGATGATTCTACAAACCAATAGAGTCATGACATTGAAAGAACAACTAGGATAAACAGACATTGTGCGAACCATTGACATACCATCCAATCTCCCTTAATAAGCATATATATTTTTTAATGAATATATCAATTAAACAACATAGGCATTGGCAAATATTTTATTTTAATGCCATTATTCTTTTAGGCATTTGGACCACATATTTCTTTTAGGTCCAAGCAAACGGTGGCTTAATCGCAAAGGATGATTTTACCTTTCGAAGCCCTTCCCCATGGACATTTATATATATATCATTTTTATATCTCACACAAATCTCACGTGAAATGGATTTTAATATGCACTAGTCCTACTAGGTCACATAACATGTGGATCACAAGATTGGTAGGAGAACACCTCACAAAGCTCAAATATACATCTGAAGTTATAGATTCAAGTGAGCTCGTGCATGCGTGAATTGATGCAGATAAAAATAGAATCCATTATATCAACACAAAATCCAACTACTCCATGTAAGCATGGTAAAGAACATTTTAAGGATTGACAATCTATACCAAAAGCTCTAGCCACGTGAAAGCGAAAAAGAAGGGATTCAAAGACAAGTATATGCCACATAGAGTGTGTCAAACTAAAATACACACACAAAAAATATTTTTGAGTTTTTGAAACTTTTTAAACCAAACAATAAAAATATTTACTCCAAAAGACAAACAAAAATCATTTCTATTTTTCATTAAGCCTAAATTATTAAAAGATGAATCACAAATGATAAAAAAAAAATCTTTTTGTATTTTTCATTAAATGCAACCTAAAATGAAAAAAATATAATACAAAAGATAGACAAGAATCATAATTCTAGAATGTGATTAAGCATGGAGCTTAGACGAGAAAATCATTAAAACAAGCATACAATTAACATGATGATATGGCATGAAGCACAAAAGCTAAAGTATGCAAACAAAACAAACACATTCAACCTTTAGATTTTGCAAGGGAGGAAGCATGTGAAAGTAAATGAGAATCAAAAATCCTATCTTGTAAAGCTACCAAGTCGGACCTCCTAACCCAAACTAATGACGAATGGAGATCTTGGGGTGTAGGAATCTTGGCTACCTCGGTTGCCTTACGTTGGGATTTTTAGGACCTCATTTAAGATCAAAACAAAATTTCCTAAGATGACCTTTTCGACCACAATGTGAGCACCTAAAGACTCGACGAAAAGACTTACATAAGGAATTATCTCTAAAGGCTTTCCTAGGAGATTCTCCTAAAACATTGGTTTTGGCTTTATGATTTGATTCATTACAAGTATCGAAGCCTAAACCACAAGTGTCATTTTTTATTTGGACCATGCCTAAGATTTTATCTAGTTTTTTGAACCTACACTCCAAATCAAATTTGACTTTACTAGAGTCTTTTAATTGTTCTTCTAATTCTAAAATTCTAGACCCTAATAAAACATTTCTCTCTTTAAACTCGAGAAGCTCCTTTTTCATTGATTCCATTAAACCTCTAAGGCTATCTCTCTCTCCTTCTATATATTCAAGCTTCTCTTGAAGAGTCCTCTCACGTGTCCTAAGGTCTTCAACCAACATACTATCATCAACGACTTTGACACGCTCTCTTAAACTTGCTTATAACTTCAAATTAGCTCTTTTTAATTTAATAGATTCTTCATATAATTATTGAAAAGCATTTTGAAGTTCACTCACATCAACCTCATCATTTTCATTCTCTCTCTCTTCTTCGCTCTCGCAACCATAAAAAATAAGGGAATCATAAACTTTGACCTCTAAAGTGTCATGTATTTGAATATCCTCATGGGAAGATTCATTATCATTACTCACATAACTAGCCATAAAAGCCACAAAATTGGGCTTAGTGGGGGAATCGGGTCCCTCTTCCTTATCACTATCACTAAGGGTTGCATTATAAGAAATTGGTTGCTTACCCTCTCTCCTTAGTTTAGTGGGGCACTCAAAAGCCCTATGACCATACCCTTCACAACCATAACATCTATTAGACTCGTCCCTATTTAAAGTTTCATTAAAAGTTGTAGGGATCTTCTCGGCTTTGTCATGCTTAGACTTTTCAAATTTCTTAAAATCATTTTTAAATTTATCTTTCTTAAGTTTAAGAAATTTATGAAACTTCCTAGCAAACATAGCCATATCTTTCGAGTCACTTTCACTTTCACTCTCTACTACTTATTTTTCCTCCTTTCGGGCTTTCAAAGCAACGCCCTTTTCAATTTTCTTTTCAGTTTCAGAGGGAAAAATGTCTAGTTTATAGGTTTGTAAATTAGCTACGAGCTCTTCTAATTTCGTAGAGGCTAAAGTGGGTAAAGAATTTAACACGATCACCTTAGGAATAAATCTATCGGGTTGGGACCTTAAAATTTTCTTTACTACTCAGTTGTCGAGTATTTTCTCTCCCAAATTAAAAGTTGAATTAATAATATCGAAAAGTCTAGCATAAAATTCATCAAAAGTTTCTTTTTCGTTCATTTTGATGGTTTCAAATTGAGTGGTGAGGTTTTGGAGTTTCAAATCTTTTACGACACTAGTTCCTTCATGAGTGAGTTTTAAAATATCCCAAGCTTCTTTAGCGGTTTCACACATCATAATGCGATGGAATTCATCCGGTGTGACCGCGCTAAACAAGGCATTTTAACCTCGGGAATTAAAATTAGATAGTTTAAATTCATTCTCACTCCATCTATCGTCGGGTTTGGGAACACACTCATTATCTACTTAATGTGTAGGTGGGGACCACCCGTTAACAACATACAACCAAACCCTCTCGTCGATAGATTTTAGTGCCGATTTCATCCGCGCTTTCCAATACGCGTAGTTAGAACCATCAAAAATAGGAATTTTTGAAAATGGGGAAAATTCCATTTTAGCGAAAAATATTTAAAAAGGATCTTAACGAAGTAATTTATCATTTTGGCTCTGATACCAATTTGAAGGCCCCCAATTTTAAATTTTAACAAAAAGTAATTCAATTTTCTTTTAAGATGCGTAAGCGAGATGGTTTAAATAAACAAGTACACAACAAATTTAATTTCTTTTAATTAAAATTAAGCATAAAAACAAAGTGAAATTAAATTAATCAACAAATACATATTTCACTTAAACAACTTAATTCAATCCAAGTTCTTGAAATTTGCCTAACAATATTAATTCATTTTTGAAATTTAGGCCAAACCAAATTTTATCAAATTATATTATTTAGACTAGAATTAAATTAAGTTAAACATTTACCCAACTATTAAACATGCACCAAATTAAATATCTGAATTTTATCTTCTTACCTAAACATGCATCAAATGTGATTTTTCAAAGGATAAAATACGATACGAAGAAGATGTAGTTTGAGGGAAGGGATGGATATTTTTTCGCCTCCATTGAAGCTCACTTGAAGAAAGAATCAACATGATTATCATGAACATTTGGGTTTGAGTTAAAAAAATTCGTGATTTTTTTAAAGTTTTGAAGTTAGATTAGGGTTTTTGAAATTAAGGGTTGTTAGTTGGAGAAGAAGGAGTGTGCTTGGTAATATGTGTTTGAGTTTTTAACTTAAGGGTATTTTTATTATAAAAAGATTAGTCGGGGTTATGTCTAGTTTTGAATTAATAAAATCTTAACAAAGAGGTTAAGTCAAAGAGATTATGAAAGTGTGGGTTAAGTGAAATATGGCATTATTGAGTGGGGTTTAAGACAAAAAAATCCCTAATTATTATTATACACGAGATAAAAGTCGTCCCAAAAGAGTAATTTTGTGAGATGATTTTTGGAAGGAAGTTGTCTTTTGGGGGTTGGTTGCCAAAAGTTTTAGGTAGGGCAAAATCTTCCCATAATGATTTTTATGGAAATGCATCTAGGACTCTTTGCCACACCATCAGTAAAAAATGATTTAAAAAAAAAAAAAATATACCATGTTTACACCCGTTCCAACTTGTCTCACTTGTAATCATAAACAAATACCCCCTTACAAAAACATTACATAATCTCTCTTTTGTAATCATTCCAATATAACGGAGCTAAAAGAATAATCGTTAAAAGAAGAATAATTCATTTCCCATTCAACTATAATAGATGTTCATATAATTAAAACCAAAGTATATGCACACTCAACACATCCAACTTCTTATAAATCAACGTTATTTCAATCATAAATATAATTACTATTTAACTAGTTGTTCAAATATTATTTCTTCATTTTTAAAAACCATAACTACTCATCTACTCCTAATATGAAACACTTGAGTAAGTATGTGTTTTTTTTATCTGTCTAATCTCTCATTGGAGAAGAATATCCCATTATTTGGCCTCCTGTAGATGGAGAGTGATTTGATCTTCAATGTCTTTCTTTTGTTAATCCTTCTTCACATGATACTTTTGTTGTTTCCAAAAAAATCCCATCCTTACAAAGATAATATTCTTAAAAACCCTCTAGTTTATTTGTGTTCTTCTAAGAACAAAAATAATATACAATGCCCTATATAAAAATACGTGTGGCCAATAGAACTTTTATCTTTAGGGTTATTAATTTATCGATAAGTGATTATTTTAATAATTAATTTAGAGAGAGTATTTTGTTTCTACTTCTTGCACACATATGTATTTTAGATCCAAACACAATATGCATGGTCAAAAGTTACCAATTGTTCATCCAAAAGAGACCTTTCATGCAATAGTAACCATAAATATATAATTGTTACAACATTAAAAAAAATACGATATGTGGTATATGCATTTAAAAAGAAAAGGATGAGGTTGAGTTTTGTTTCTTTACAAATAAAAGGCAATGAACTTAAGATGCATATTTAGAGAAAAAGTTAAATTGAGAAAATAAATCTTGTTAAGTGAAAATTTTCTCAATATTATGAATTTTCATGCTAGTTTTTATGTGAATCAATTATAATTTATATTTCGTTGGCCCCTTGAAAATTTCTAAAAAAAATTATAATCATACGCATTTAGGGATGTTATTAGTTAGTCCACTGAGTCAGGACCAAAAGATTTTTTATTTAAGCAATGTTATTATTTATCAAACATTAATTTATCGAGTTTTTACAAAATTTATTAAAATGTCAACACAATCATTTAATATGAAACAAACAAATCAAATTGAGTTAATAAGGCTTGTCATTGAGGTCACTGAAATTTTTTATCAACACGCATACTTGGTCATTCATTCCATTACCTTGAGAATTCCACTTAGGGTCCGTTTGGATGCGCATAATTGGAATTGAATTGGAATTCAAATTCTATGGAATTCAAATTCAAGGAATTCCAATTCCATTTTAATTGTTTGGTTCAAGTGCAGATTTCTTTTGGAATTATAGTAGAATTCAAAATCCCTTGTTTGGATCAGTTTCAGAATTCTTTCGGAATTTTAGTAGTTTGAGAACTATTAAAAAATTATACTTTTTTTATAACGATTCTAATAAAAAAAGAGGAATCAAATCACATCACAGTTTAACAATAATTAATTATCGAAGTAACATTAAAATAAGATAGATAGAGGTTAATCTAAATTTAAGAGGTGGTAAAGATAGAACTAATTTGTAAGCAACATTAACATATTAAAAAAAGTCTACCTAATAACATTACAAGTCAATATACATTAGAATAATAAATTGTTATAATAATCACGCGCCAAGATGCATCAAAATCCATCGTCTCTTCAGCTCATTCGGAAGACCATAAAAAGTTTCAAATTTCCTTTGGTCATTCATTAAAAGATCAACTTCTTTCAAGAGTTGTATCTCATCCAAATCTTAAACCTTCGAAACCACAACCAATACCATTTGAGTTGTTGCCTTGGAAGGTTTGGAATTTAAGAAGCAATCAAGTGACTCGCCCATGTCCCCAAGGCATTCGAAAGTGCTTCAAAACTGGAATGCTTTCTCTTCTTCGTGCGAGAAATAAATGAAGATGATGCATTGGTCTTCCCTTGTTCATTTCGGACTCGAGATGTATGTGTGACATCGTCTTCAAGTGTCCTCTCATCAATCTCTAATATATCTTCTAAATTGTTAGACTCTTCATTATTTGTCGTTTCCATCTCATATTCTGATACCGTTCGAGAACCATCTCCCTTAGCACGATCTTGAGAAAAAAGAACACATTAACTATCCTAATTATCAATTGTAATTCTCCTTCGATATGGGATAACTTTAGGACGAGCCTGAAAATAAATGTTAAAATTAAAGAAAAATTCATTAAAGGACCCCAACATATAAAACAAAAGTATGCATTCCACAAAAGTAATGAGTATGTTAAAATAAGACTTACTAGAACATATGCATTCCACACTCTTTCTTTAACATCAATTCTACCCTTATCATAGTTCCAAGAGAATCCTGATGTTGATAGAATTTAAATTATAACATCATAATGTTTCTCCCAAGTGTTGAGGCGTGATTGTACATTTTGCTTTGTAATGGAAATGTGATGTTCATCCATTATAATATTTATGGCATTAGTCCATGCAACCGATTTCCATGCAAATTTTCTATCCAACTATTCCGTTAATTAATTTGATCTACAAAGCAAGTGCATAATGTCTTATCCGTCTCCGGGGTCCATGAGAAATAGCCTTTCCCCTTCTTACTCCCTTTTCTAACTTGATAATTAAAATCCATTCCTTTACAA
The DNA here is from genome assembly GCA_949130495.1 of Sambucus nigra. Classification (NCBI taxonomy): domain Eukaryota; kingdom Viridiplantae; phylum Streptophyta; class Magnoliopsida; order Dipsacales; family Adoxaceae; genus Sambucus; species Sambucus nigra. Next base: position 128,366,687 of record OX422223.1, read on the forward strand.
TAATTAAATTTAAAATAAATAAACCATACACATTAATCAAGTAAGCTAAAACCATATACGTTAATCAAGTATGCTAAAACCATACATATTAATCAAGTAAGCTAAAACCATACACATTAATCAAGTACGCTAAAACCAAGTGTATAACTAGAAAAGTAAGCCAAATTGGAAATTTATCCTTCCTTATTTCGGTACCCAAGAACATTGCTTGTGTTAATGAATCCCTTTTTTGCGTCCACTCCCTAGTCGTTTACATATGTCCAATACGATCAGTATTGGTTGCACCATGGTTATCCATTACATCCTCCTCATCTATGCAATCTACGTCATTTTCTTCTGGCACTTAATTACGTAAATCATTGTCGAGCATATCCAATAACGGATCATTTGATGGATCCATTTGTTTAAGATTGTGAAGGATGGAACACACATTTATAATTCACACATGAGTTTTCACCTTAAAGGAAAAATCATATCTAAGAATATCCCATCTTTTCTAAAGAAGTCCAAAGGCTCTTTCGATTACATTTCTAGCAGTTGAATGACGAAGGTTAAATAGCTCCTTGTATATTTATGAATTATAACCCATTCTTGACCACTCATTAATATGACGACGCGTGCCTCTGTAAGGGGCCAAAAAACCAAGTCCATTTGTATATCCAACATCAACAAGGTAATATTTACCAACGTTAGAAGAAAATTTATTTTTTAACCATTGAAGAAAATAAAAACGAAGAAGAATATTATGAATTATTTTAAAATAGAATAGGATGTGCACCATTTAGAATAATTAATTGATTTTGTCTTGCCAATGCATCTCGTAAAACTCTACCATCCACAACCGACCCTTCCCACCCAGGTAAAACATAAGTGTTTCCCCCATCGGAGTCACCAAATGTAAAAGGGTAGTCCCCTTGAAGCCTGAGAGATAGTAATACCAGTAGAGGCGTAACCCCTATAGGTATGGTGATAAAAGATAACCCAAATACTCTTAAAACAAATGAACACACAATACTATATATAATAAACATTCAGATTGAACTAAAAAATCTCTTGCGTATAACTCAATTGATAGTAAAGGAAACTCAAAAATATCTCATTCAAAGGGAGAGAGAAGTAAATTCCATAAATACACCTTAGTAGGCAACCAACACACAAACAACCTCTGATATCTCTTTGGTCAGCTATTAAAAGCTTCACGACAAATGGCAATAGTGGGTGAGTAAACTCTGTGGTTTTTCAATAAATTATCTTCAATATATTCTCTCTCTAGCAAGAAACTCTCCCTTCTCAGAAGTGGTTGAGGCTAATAAATAGCCTCACGCATTTTTCCTCGATGTCTCAGACCTACAAAGTGTGAAAGACATCCCCCTCACACTTTACGTCACAAACATTAAATGCTTGATGGGTTAGAACACCATACGTCATCATCATTAAAAGCCAGGACATGCCTTTTGCCTATACACTGTGCGTCAGAGGACTGTCACCATAGAGGTGGATCATTAAACTGTTTGACAACCCCAATACCACAGTGGTTAACTCATGTTTGGATTGGATAGAGTTTATCTAGATAATGAAATCACCTAAAGTAGATGTGACATTTGGTAGAGGGTTGTTTTGCTCAAAGATGAATATATGATGGAACTCAAGGTTATTCTGCACAAGCTTCCATGTCGAAAGATCTCTCTGAAGCACCTTATACCCTTGACTCACTTGAGTTTGTATTGTATAAGTGTTCATCCAGTTTGGAAATAGTTACAAAATTATGTCTTTCCTAGAAACTAACGAACCTCAGAGATTGGTTTCCAAATTATTCCTCTTGATTGATTGATCTAGGTATATTTACCAACACTCACACACATTAGAATTGCGTTCACACATTTCATATTGCATATAATTGTATGTATACATGTTGAGTGTGTTAAAATCCCTAAAATTGATTCTTAATATTTTTTTGGGAATTTTATAAACTTTTAAAATAAGGTTTTTATTAATTATAATTTTGTTTTAAAAGTTTTGGGGTCAAACTGCTATTTTGGTTTATTGGTTTTATTGGCTAAAAGTTCACTTGGGTATAATTCGAAAGCGCCAAAGACTATAAGGCATGCTGTGTAATTATTTTTAGACATGCGTGTATCATCCAATCTCATGCCTATACCTGTCGAGCTATAATCGTTCCAAATTGTGTTTTCTCTGTGAGACAATTGTTGTGTTATTTCAACCCTTGGATTAGATTTAATCGATGAACTGCATGTGTTCTTATAGAATCCTAGTGAAACAAATTTGAGCTAATCAGAAGCGTTTTAATCACCGCCTCTGTTTAAACCATTGGATAAAAGTTAATCCTCCAAGACCAGATCGTAGCCCTTCATTTTGGTCTGTATTCTCGAATCTTCTCAGCCTCCTATAAAAGGAACCCTACCCTCAGCCATCTGAGACTTTTTGCCACTTTTTTCATTAGAGTTAGAGAGAGAGAAGAGAGAGAAGAGAGGGAGAGAGAAAACAGAGTTAGGAAACCCTAACCCTAAATCGTCCAAAACTATATATAAACAATAACCTCCTTCATAAACAGTGTATACCAAACACAACCTTAAGTGTTTGAGAGATTTTGAGTGATTGGTTTGTTAGTTTTGTTGATGTAACCTCTTCGTTCTCAGATATTGTTATCAACTTAAACATCTGTTTAGATCTGTGTTTCTACTTTTATAAAAATCTTAGATCTAAGTCATTGCATGTTATATTTCATATAGATCTGCATATTTAGTTTCTCATCTTGAGAAAATATTTGTTGATTTGTTTCTATAAATGTTTTTATCTACGAAATCAATAAAAACATTTTCTGTTTCTAGTTCTTTTGAAATAAGACCTTCGACCTAGTTGGAATGGCACTTGGTGATTTTCAAGATCAAAAATATTTTCAAAACCTGAGATTGATTAAGATCATGATACGTCTTCCGAGCAAGATAGACATGGATTTTGGGATTATGATAAAGGTCAAATAAGGTTAAGTTTTATAAGAAGAGAGAAATATAAAATCACAACATATAGATCTTATATGTAATTTGATAGGTCTCTTTGTATAAAATAAATGTGTGTGTGTGCATGCATGTGTTAGAAAGCACCTTCACAAACACTATTACCCTACCACACTAAAAGTGTTGGTAACAAGATCTCAAGAACAAGAGTCAACATAAAGAACTTGAACAAATTGGAAGTTAGCAAACTGGAAGACAACATCAACAAACATAACTGCAGAGAAGTTATAAGGACAACAGTGGGTACATTCCTAAACTTGTATAGGTCTAATTTGTGTACAGGTGTGTTATATAGTTTGTAACTTTTATAATTTGTTTTAGTGGAATTTTTGGTTTACTCCGTAGAAGGAGTCGTGGACGTTTCCTCAGTTGGGCGAGGTTTTACCACGTTAAAAATCCTTGTTCTTAATCTTTCTACATCTCCTCATCTAATTCTTAGTTGTGCTGAGTATAATTTTTTTTAACTAATTTATTAAACCTGGTAACCAATCTTGAACAGATCTCGTACATATTTTTGTTAAACATATCTTGTGATTAATTTGATTTGATTTTAAGAAAAGAGTTTCCTAAAAAAACAGTTCGGAGTTACTTAAATAGTCTAATTTTATATTAAACGGCTTTAGTAACAGCATTTCACTCTCGGTGTTTTGCCAGGTGTATCTAAGATGGTCAAGACAAACCTTAATGCTGGCTCACTTCTCAATCCTCGAAACCAAGTCCCTCTAAAGTTCTCACGGTGAACTCATTCGATAGAGCATGTAAGCTCTCCTATGTCCTACCAGGCCTTGCCTCTTGCGAGTACCGTTTGACCTCACACTCAATATTATAAACGTTACAACATTATAATTAATGTAATTTAAAAGAAAAAGTTTAACTAAGTAAAGACACAATGGGAGATCTCCAAAACCCTGCATCACGAGCTTCCTCGATGAGCTACCTCATTGAGTTGCCTCGCCGAGTTACTTTGCTGAGCTGCCTCGCTGTCTTCATGTTGCTTCCTCGTCTTAAGGTTCTTCTGTTAATTCAGAAATCTGTCTCTAATTTAGAGATTACCTTCAAGTCCCCTACAGATATCTCCCTTCATCTTGATAAGGAACTGTTACAAGAACGTATGTCCCATCCAAAGCTCCAAGACAATTCTTAAACCATTCCCACTTTTCATCTTCCTGACTTTTAATTTCTTTCTCAGGTTGGACCAAATACCCGTGCCGTAGTTTAATTACAGCATGTAAAATCGCATTAAAATGTCGACTAACTGTCTCTCGTGAGCGGATGAATTGAAAGTTGGCAACCCGATTCTTTAGGTTATGTCCAAGCATAGATAAAAACACAACCACAACTTCCTATATCCGAACGTGTGTCGTTTCACGTTATAATTTTTTATCACATAATTTGTTACATAAAATTTCAAACGCATCTATGCCAAGATGCTTTTGCTCTCTACAAGTTGAATCACTTTTATAATTAAGTCTTCTCAAATATATCTCTGTTGCATTTCTCAAATATTCGGAAGGAACCCTTAATAAATGTGTTTTATGCACCCATACCGCAATTGCCGCCAAAATAACTATACGATATCCTACAATTATTTTTCTTTTCTTTCTTTCTCTAGTGTCATTTTCATTCCTAACCAAGTCATGAATCCCCAACAAACAATTATCCATTTTCTGAAATTGTTTTACATTTTATCATGTTAGCAATGCATATATAAACAAAAATTATAACAATACATCTCTCTCTCTCTCTCTCTCTCTCTCTCTCTCTCTCTATATATATATATATATATATATATATATATATATACCACCATATATAAAGTATCAAATTATAACACATACATAGATAAATATTATATAGCATTTTTTATGTTTTTTAATTAATAAATTATATAACATTTTTTATGTTATATAATTTAATAAAAAAATACCATTATTATTATATTAAAAAAACATCATTATTATATAATTTTTTTTTATGTTTTTTAATTAAAAAATTATATTATTTTTTGTAATATAATTTAATTAAAAATAGATCTTATTATTTAATTAAAAAATTAAAAAACAGATCATTATTATTCAATTAAAAAAATTGAAAAACATTTCATTACTATATAACATTTTTTATGTTTTTTAATTAAAAATTTATATAACATTTTTTTATGTTATATAATTGAATTAAAAATAGATCAGTATTATTTAATTAAAAAAATTAAAAATAGACCATTATTATTTAATTAAAAATTAAAAAACAAATCATTATTAAATAACATTTTTTTATGTTTTTTAATTAATAAAAATTTAAAAAAGGAAAGCATTATAGTTGCCGAAGAACTATCTAAGTTCGAAAAATGATTTAATTTACTGAAAAACGAACAATAAAACGATCTGAGATCTATATAGTTGCCAGAAAACAAATCTGAGAACCACATAATTGTCGACAAACGAACAATAAAACAATTCCAGATTCATTTTGTATATATGAATATGAGATCTGAGATCCATATAGTTGTCGAAAAGAAAATCTAAAAAGTAGGTGCCGAAAAATAACAAACCGATATGAGGATTTGAATAGAAAACGATTGGAAAGGCAGGTGCCAGAAAATGAACAATGAAACGATCGAAAAATAATCCCAACAACAAACTATCAAAAAGCTATACCAACAAGAAGATATAGTTGTCGAAAAATGAGTAACCTGAAAAAGACCGAAGATAGGTGTAGTTGCTAGCGGAGAGTGCTGCTGTCGGAGAGATTGCACTGGCGAAGTAACTGTCGGCGAAGTAACTGTTTTCGATGGGAGAGAGAAAAAGGGTTTTGTGTGTGTAGTTTTGTTTTAGTGTGCACAGCAAAACTGAATTCCAAATGGATTTGGATTTCAAAATATCTACAAAATGAAGGGCTCGTTTGACAATTCAATTCCAACGCTAAAATCATATTTTTGGGTGTTTTTGGATGAACCCTTAAATTCAGTCTCCACCCTTTTGATTTTATTTGCCCTTATTTAATTGGACACGGTAAAAGAAAGACTTTTCTGACTCTACTTTAAAACCCACACAACAGATAACAACAACAATTGAAACAATTGTATATGAATAAAACTTAAAAACAATAACTAGATGGATTTTCTCAAAAACAAACTATACAATGCTTTCTCGATTCTTTGTTTTCCACAATAAGACAAAACTCTATAATATGTAAACAAATTCTCTCAATAATAGAAAAAAAACACCCTGAAATCATTATCAATCGGAACATGAAAAAAAACTCTGACATAATAGTTTACAAAACACAACAAATTATATCTGAGAAGCTCCTCCATGCGATTGTCCGTCGCTGTTCTTCATATATGGTGGTTGATCCAACTAAAGAGTTTAGAAAAAAATTACAGTAATGGATATGCAAAGATCTGAAGCATTAAAAACAAAATTTTCTTTGAAATCCCCACTAGATCTACAAACGTAGCCTCCCGAACTGAATCTGTGTGCTTGAAATGGCTCGAGTTGAAGAATCTATCCCGAACTGGATCTTTGCTTAACATTCATGTGTGTAAATATTAAAGAATCTCGAGTTGAAGGACCTAAGAAAATGGATACGGGATGCTGTCTGAAAGAGTTGAGATGGGTAAATCCTATGTTAATATTTTCTTCTCTACACATCCGGAGATATGGTGTATTGAGTTCATTTTTATCCATTTATGTGGGGTTAATAAGGGTGCGGTCTCTATGCAGAAAAAAGGGGTCCAAATAAAAGTATCCTATTTTTTAGATCAAAAATATTTTGTTCACCTTGTGTTATTGAAAATATTTTTTCCATTTTATTAATAAAATTTCTAAGATTTTGTTCCTTCATTTCACTTAATACTTGAACAAATCATTTTTAAAATACATTTGTTCTTGAGAATTTTTTTTAACCTTGAAAAATAATTTGTGAGTTTTTTAGTGGTCAAACACTATTTCTTTATACTTTTGCACTATAGTATATACTCATACATCCTAGTGTAGTTTTTGTGTGTACTCTTAGATCCTTTTTCGCCAATACAAGTTTCTTTTAACTATAAAAATATTTGAGTTTGGGTAGATTTAAAAACATTGGGTACTGACCTAAAGAGTTTGTGGTTGTATATCATTCTCTATCTATTGACTCGTTTCTAAGTTGGGTAAAAGAGTTTTAGAAAAAAGTCATTCATAAGTGAATGTAATTCGTAGTTCTTCTTTCTAAGTCTCTCTTTTAGTAAAATTTTCATTCTTATCACCCCAAGGTTTTTTCCGATAGTGGGATTTTCCTCGAGTAGTCAGTGTTATGTGATTGTTTTATTTTTTTTACCTTTTCTTGAATAAATTGAGTTAGTAAAAAGTTAAAAAGTTAAAAAGTTAATTGATTATAATATTGTAAAATTTTCTTTCAAATAGACTATTCAGGACATGTTTTTTATCCTTTGAAAGAAGAAAAATTATCTTTTAACTTGGTATTCATTTTCAATTAGGTAGCTACCGTCAAAAGCATGCACTCTCGTAATGTGGCGAAGATACTCAATCAATAGAGTGATCCATGAATTCAATGATTCAAGATTACAGAACCTTAACAAATAAATAAAATAAATAAACTCTAAATGCAAATTAATGAAAATGTAAATAGAAATCACACATTAATAGCGCACATGACAAGATGTATGTGGTTCACAAATTTGTGTATGTCCAGTAATGATCATGGCTTACTTTCCTTGATTAAATCGAAAGAGGTTTACAACTGATCTCAAGCCTCATACTCTCCCAATGTGTATACAAGAGAAATTAATGATGGAATAATTTCAGTTTAGCTTAGGTTTTTTTTAGTCGAATGAGTTAAAACCCAAGAGAGGGAAATGGCATCCAAACCAAGTTGGTACGACCCCAATAAATCCACCTCAAAGCTAAGATAAAATATTATATGACAAAATAATAGAAAACAATGAGGGGGAGATGGCCTTACCTCAGAGTACAAGACAATACATAAAAGAAAAAAAATACCAATAAGCTTTATAAATTAGCTTATTGAGAGAACATATAAAGAAAGACTAACATAATGTATATCTAGGAAGACTGTGAATATCTCTTTGAACTTCATCTTCAATAAATTCCATTGAGTAAGGCCACCATTGAGAACCATGAGAGAGGGCATCATTGGCAATAGAATAACTGGGGCATTTACTTCTCTAAAGATATAAGAGATCCTAATGTTCATGTGGTTTTCCTTGCTAAAAAACTTCAACCATATTCCTTTAAGTTTCCAGTGAGGGGAGTAATGCCCGTTCAAAATAAATTAAAAAACTAAAAAAGAGTCCACTTTAATCCACAAATAAATCCAACATTTATCAAAAGCAATACCATTGACAATTAAAATTACATGAATTCAACATAGAAAGAAGTTTGAAACCCCAATTTCTCATAAAAAATCCATTTTACAATGCTTCTATGATTTATAAAAAGGCCACCACAAGTAGTTTGTCAAGGATTCATTGCAAGAGGTCATTCGTGTTCACTTTCATCATATCCAGATGGGGGGCTGCCAAGTAACTGAATTATCTTAGGAACCTTACTTTGTTTGAATTAAACACTAAGAGATTTGGTTTTTTGAAGATCTTCAATGGTGTTATACATATGGCCGCCACATATTTAATTAGCCTCCTGAATTTAATGCATAATATTTTTCTTTATGGCATTAATTTGGGGACTAGATCTAAAAGCTATTAGATGATCAAGAATGTCATGAATGGATGTAGGATTGTAGGCCTAATGTTAAATATTGAGTGTGACCAGTTCCATTAGTGAGAATTATATTCACTATGCAGAAATATATAATCTCCAGTCTCATAATAGGATGTGGAACGGCATAGAAGGCAACATGATACAACTTGCATACCATTCTTTCTAAGATTTTTGTCACACGGATTTTCTGATGAACAAGTCTCCATAAGAGGAGCGATCTTCTTAGAGGTATGAATTTATGCCAACAAATTAGATATTTTTTGAAGCTAATGTCTTCACTGGCCCTACAAGCTCATAATAGATTTTAAAGAAAATTCACTAGTCATATATTTTTCCCATACAAAACAATCTTCTATAGAGTAAACTGGTGTTGAAGTGATATCAGAGAAAATTTAAGGTAATTTGGAGATAAAATGAGATGGAATAGCCCATTTTCCATTGATAATGAAATCTGTTACTTTAGCTTTTAAATATCTAGCATCTTTAGAGGGAATATGAATAATTGGTATATAATTACCACATCGAGTGATCATAGTAAATATGAAAAACTACACTTAATCTCATTTTAATGATATTTTCTTGAAATTTTCATATACCTACTGTGGGTGCCCGAGATTTAGTGCTATAAGCCTGGACGAGTAGCCCAGCCCAAGCGACCCAAAGTTCAGGCCCCTCATCTTTTGTATGGATCCAATTTCCCCACGATCCCATGAAGGGAAGTTATAGGGGAGCACGATCCCATGAAGGGAAGTTATAGGGGAGATGGCTAATATGGAGGAATCCATCACCTCCATTAACTCACCTACACATATATAAATTAAACCCTAGGTACGGGGCAAAGGACAAGTTGTATTCTCTGTACTTATTCTCCAGAATATAGAGAAGTAATACTGACTGCACCACCGTGGACGTAGGCACATCTTTGCTGAACCACGTACACCTGTTGTTGTGTGATTGGCGTTTTATTTGTTCTTTCTTGGTCATTACTTCTCTCATATTTACTTGTGTTGCACAATAATTGTCACCAACAGTAATTGCAACCACACCTACTCACAACGATTACTGATTGATCTATATTCAGATAAGTACAAATATTTTCATACATAAATATCCCACAACACTCGTAACTATATACTCCACTTAATCCTTAATGCTTGAAGTAATCGTCAATGCACATGTAAACTTTGAATCAAAGGGAGTATTCGTATTCTTTGCATCATATATCCAAAAATGTGCTTTAATATTCTCTAGGTATTACATTTGTGTAATGTTTAACCTATCCTTCTTCCTCGATATACTAATCTCCATGTTGAGAATATTTTTGGTCTTACCCAAGTCTTTCATCTCAAACTCTTGGGTCAATTAGCCTTCACTTTGTCAATATCCACTATGATTAAAAAAGTTATGGACATGTCATCAACATACAAGAGTAAGTAAATGAAAGTAATTGAAATATATTTAATAAACACAATCACTATGTATAAATTTTCGACCCATAACTTTTTTTAAATTGCTTGTAGTACTTTTACGAAAATTACTTCCACCCATATAAATACATAAGTAATTTTCGCACAAAATCCTCTTTGCCAATAATATTGAATCCCTATGGTTGAGACATATAAATATCCTTCCCCCAGATCCCCATACAAGAATGACATTTTAAAGTCGAGAGAATATCTAAGTCAAAATGCATTTATATAGCCAATATTGCCTAAATGGAAATGTGTTTCACTACCGCATAAAATACTTCATCATAATTTACACCTTCTTTTTGTGTGGAACCCTTGGATTTTAACATTAAAATATAATCAATGTCATAATATGGACATAAAACCCAGTTGAACCTAATAAACTTATGGAGTTTGGCTCAGTTTCTTCCTTCTCACTCGATGAATGAATCTCCTCATTGCATCCAATAGGAAGTTCGTGGAGTGCGCCTATGGCCAAAGTTTTTTGGAAATTTTATTTTGGAAACTTCTGACCATCCAAGAGCTATGTTCGCTACAACGAACAAGCTCAGATTTGTGCAAAAATGGGTTTAATGTGAGGGTTATTTTGTCTATTTCTCCTATTGTGTATGAGACAACTTGGAAAATCGATAAATATATTGATCAAGTATAATGTAAAAATTATGGGAGTAAAAAAGAATTAGTAGCATTCTAAGCATGAACTAGATAAATGAAAAGGTTAACATGACATCGCTTATATTTTAAATAATTAGGTTGATCAAATCTATTTATTAAAATCATACGTGTTGTATAAACAATTAATTATAATCCTTAGTATGTAACATGAAGCAAATACTGAAGTCAAAATCATATATAGAGAGGTATGAGAAAACCTCCAGCTTTGATATATGTATACCAATTACATTTACCATTGTTTGCCAAAACTCAATACATACTATCTATCAATTTACAAAATTTGAATACAATTTCTAGTGTAGGATATCCTTCCCATAATATTCAGTGGAATTTTAGGAACGCCCCAAATAATTATATGAAAGCAGATAGAAAGAAGATAGCTGCTTACGTGGTTCGGCCGTGAGATCAACCTACGTTCACGGGTTTAAATGGGAGTAATCTTTTATTAAAAAGGGGGGATTGCAATATCTGGAATGCTAGTATTGCTAGTTTATATTCTAGGCTATTACATACGGGGTATAATTAATAAATTTAATGTTGACCAAATTGGCCTTATTTATCAACCTAGTCTCCTATGCCTGTAGGTTTCCTCATGTTTATCCTCATCTCTCCTAATTTCACTAAATTTGCTCTTATCCTAATTGTTATGGACTAATTACTCCAAATCCCTCCTCTTGGTTCTTTGCCATGTGTTTAATTAATCTTATTCCTTCATTTTCTCCCAAGGTGGGAGCGATCGATTGTACACCCTGATCGGCCTCACCATGAGTTATTAGAATAGTTTTCGGTCGTTCGAGGATGATTGACTTAATGTTTTAACTTCATTATCTGCCACATGTCTCATTAATTTTGGTGCCTTTTTTATTCTCGTTCATTTTGGAGGCGCGCAATGCAATCATTACTTTCGAGACTTGTGTACGTGTCTGTTGCATTGTTTAATGTGTCCAACACCATCATTATAAGTAATGATGTCTCGTGGGTGCGTGATGCATTTTTCAAAGCACTATAACGGCTGCTGAGGGAACGTCTCTTTAAAGAGAGTATAAGTATTTTCATCCTTATACCTTTGCACTTTCATCAGTTTCCAAGGTAATTTTTCTCTCACCCCTCTCCTCATTTCCATTGTTCATCTTCTTCATCTTCATCATTTTTCTTTATCTTCTTCACCTTTTGACATCTATAGGCACTTCAGAAAATACGAAGTTTCTTCTGCCAATAAGTTTCAGGAGTTGTGTAGTCAATACGGGATTCCTAATAATGTTTCTTTGAGGGATTATCCTGAGGAAGATGACATTTTTTATCTTCCTCATAGGTAAGTAGCCTTCTTAATAGTGGCAATACTTGAAGGGAGTTCATTTTCCCCTCCACCCATTACTGGTGAGAGTACTCCATTATTATGGAATACTTCCAACCCAAGCAAATGGTAGCTTTTATCGTATTGTAATGGGAATAATGGCCATTAATAAAATTTGTGAGACCAACCTTGGTCTTAAGGAGATCAGGTACTATAGCAACCTGAGGTCTTCCCCAAACATTGGGCTCTACCACTTCAAGGCTAGGGATAAGGCCCGAAATTTGGTCACCTACTTTCCCATATCCCAAAAAGACATAAATATAAATGTCATTGTGGTGTCTGGGAAATTTTTCATGGTGAAGGTTATAATGGCCTTAGGGTACTTTCCATAAGGGGGCTTCTAGTTGGTCGCCCGCCAGTAGTTTATTTGTATTTTCCTTATTTTTCCTTACTATTGATTGATTTGATTTTTGTTTGTAGATCAATTTATGAACACCAAGCCCTCGGATTATCAGTTGAACCTTAAAGACTTGGAGATAGTTTGGAAATGGCCAACCCTAATAGGAATTTATACACATTAAAGAGCAACCCATGTCCTTCTAAATTACCCACTCACCTACCAATCCTTTTCCAACTTCACTGCCATTTTGATCGACATCCCAATCTCTTAAGTTATTGATCCGATTGCCCATGAATAACCAACCCTTTCCATTCCTCACGTGATCTCCATCGACTTTGGTGAGAGCGAAGAAGAAGAAGAAGAAGAAGAAGAAGAAGAAGAAGAAGAAGAAGAAGAAGAGTAAATGGGAGAAAAAGAGAATGAGAGGGAATAATAATAATATTTGGGTTCATTCCTGGATGATCTTGATCCTCTTTATCCTATGAGGCGAGATTATCTAGTCATCATTAGGAGGAAGTTAAATCCAAAGAATTTTTTTCTTTTGAAGACTTTACTTTTCTCGGTCCCCACTTCACTAGATGCCATAAGCAGCCAAACCAGGAGACCGATAAAAATCCAATCGATTGTAACTTCAAAACTCCTCCTCCACTAAGTCGGTCGATGGTTATTAGCGAGGTCGACTGGAGGCCTTGTTCAAGGACTATTCCTCTTCCCATAATTCGAAATCATCCATGGGAGCCTGCCATCTTTAAAGGGAAAGATCCTTTGATGGCCACCGAATCATCCCACAGGGACTTGGAGGTGGCATTCTCCATTTCTTAGGTTGTGATGTTGTCATTTGACATAACTGAATTAATGATCTTTACTCTTGAGAGTCTCCACAAGGAAGGTATTTTCCACAACGTGTTGGTAACTTTGGCCCCTTTTTCCTTTACATATCTATTTTGCTTTTAAAATTTTTTGACACATCTTGTTTTGTTCGTGTAGAGCATGAAAGTTTAGCAGGAGCTCATTAGCTTAAACTCTTCTTACTAAAAGTCGCTTGAGGGCTCTGAAAAGGATAACACCATCCTTATGTGCCTAATGAATACTCGAGCACAACAAGTGGATGACCTAAACAAGCACCTAAATTACCAATCCAATGATCATAGCAAGGTAATGAAGGAGGCCTAATGACTCTAGAAAGAGTTTGGTCGGGTAGATATTCAGCTCACCAAGCTCATGGTTTTCCACAAGCAGACCCTCTTGGAGAAGCTTATTCTCTCTAAGTTGAATGCCCAAAGAGAGAGTTCCATGAGGCTGATCTGGATAAGGCCTTCGACGATGGGTATGATGAAGCCATTCAGGAGATAACTACCCAGTCGGACTACCATAAGTCTATTGCCTTTAACAAAGGTTGGATAGCAGGGATCAAGAGGGGTTCTATTGATCAGGGTGACCCTGCTTATGCCAAGCACCTTCTTCTGGTTAACCCCTAGACTATCCTTCTTATGGAGTCCTTGATCCCCTCCTCCACTTAGGCTTGTCAATGGATTGGGTTTGGACCCAGACCTAACCCGGACCTGATCCGTTATACCCGGGTTTGATCACTTTCATGAAACCTAGTTACCCGACTACCCGCTAATTTAATGTATCAGATATGAATATAGGTAGACTCAATTCATTAAGGATCTGACCCGAAATCTCTCTCTCTCTCTCTCTCTCTCTCTCTCTCTCTATATATATATATATATATATATATTCCTTTATGTTGATTTTTATATATGTACTTTTATTTTTATGTGTGTATATTTGTATTTATAAACATGTACATATAAATATGTATACATATTTTTTCATTCAAATTGGATTTTTTTGGTCCATTTTTTAGTTTCAGCTATTTGGGCCGGGTTCTCGGGTCCTTAACGGGTCCGAGTCTGGATAGATTTTTTTAGACCGAAAGGGTAATCAGGTAAGACCCAATCCTCTAAAAAATTCCCGAATCGAATATGGATATAGGTAAACCCGACCTGGACCTGAACCGTTTACAGTCCTACCTCCACCAGTCTTCCAACTTCAATCACCCCCTGCTTCTATTGAGCTTTCTGGAGAGGTGGATGCTAAATTAATGAAGGATTTACTAATTTAGGCAGTCGGTTAATGCCATTTTTGGTGATCAACTAAGCAACCCTTAATAGTTAATATTTGGATAAAAAGCTAAATTTGTAGGCAACTTTTAATCAATAGCATAGTTCGCTGATCTTAATCCCCGCATGCTTTTAATCGGCCTTCGGTAATCTTAGTTTATTAAGGTAATTAGATACTTTCTCAAGTCGTTAGCCTTAAAAAGGGCAAACCCAGTGCACGAGGCTCCCGCCACTGCGGGGTACTGGGGGGCTGAATGTACGCAGCCTTACCCCTGCTTGCGCAGAGAGGCTATTTCCGTGAATCAAACCCGTGACCTCAGGTCACAGCGGGGGCAACCTTACCGTTGCGCCCTTTTTAATCAATTCAGACCTGAGTTATCTCGAATGATTGGTTAAGTTTAACCTTTTTATGTTATTAACGGGCGATCGGTTAAGAAGCAAGTATTTCTTTAGGCCGATCATCCTAAGATGTATTACTTATGTGGTCTTTTACCTCTTCTAGGTCGATTTAATACTATTGCCAAGAATGGGTTTTGACTGACCTTTCATAGATCGTACCACTTATACAAGTGTGTTTTTTGCCTCTTTTAGGATGATCAAATTTAAATCATACCCTTCACAAGAATGGGTTTTAACCGACCTTTCCTAGATCGTACCACTTATATACTAGGTTTTTTCCTCTTCCAAGATTATCTAACTTAGATCATACTGTGTCCATCCTCGATCCTCACTGTGCGGGCGAGCGCATGGAGGAAAGATCCTTTGGGTCTCGCGCATCCCTCTCGGGAGCGCTTCGCCGGCGTCATTTGAGATGTGGTAAAAATGTAGAGAGATTCAGAGTCGCCAGTCTATTTTACTCAAAATAGACAAAAGAAAAAGGGGAAGCCACCCCGAAGGATGGCATCCAAAGACATACTGGTGCGTACGAAACCAAAATGATTCGAGAAGGGTTCGGAGGCTTAGTTACGAAATGGGAAGGTGTTAGGCACCCATTCCACCCTTTCGGTCTCTCATGGATATTTGCTATTTTCCTTTATGTTGCCCCCCGTGATGTGTGTGCATGTGTATATATAGAATGGAGGTAGGAATCCTCGACTTGTATCATGGAAAAGATAAAGCGAGTCGTCCGTAGGAAGATATAAGAATAATATTAGAAAAATAAGATTTATGCGATTACCTCTACGTTGATCGTTATAATGGAACGATAACGCATATGGAGAAATACGTCACTAAGGGAAAGTATATAGAATATAAGAAGATTCGATTTAGAGAAAAGAGTAAGTAAAAGAAAAGGTGAGAAAGAGGACTCGAGTCTCGGGTTTTACCCCGAGACGCCTACGTAGCCTATAAAGGCATCAAAGTCCACGTAGTTCGCATACAAAACGAGGGGTAGGATTTATCCCATAAATCCAAATGAGGGATCTCTTATTTGTAAGTGTGTGTGTGCATAGAAAAAGTGTTTTAGATATGAGGAAAGTGTGAGAAAAGTATGAGAATCCCTATTTGGAATTTATGAGCAAACCCTCTTTTTCTTGTTTTTTTGGGTTTTATTTATATGAAAATAAGAGATGTGCAATAATACTAAATAAAAAAAGTATATTAGGATGTGTGAGATGAGATAATAAAAGCGCTAAGTAAGAAAACAAGTTATTGGGAATTTAAGAGAGTTTAAGAGAGAGTTTGAGAAAGTTGGACCTTCTTGAAGATCTTGAGCTTGATATTGAATGTCGGAGAGCAGCACTTGCACTTGGATGATGATGGAGAGTGTCTAATTCACCAAATTTTATGAAAAGGATGATGAAAAGTGGAAGTAAAAAAGGGATATGGAAGTTGAAATCACGCTGCCTTCGAGAGAGGTTTCTGGGATGTGTTGAGAGAGATTTTTATCAGATCTGGGCTTTTTTGCAAATGAGGTGAAGGCCTCCTTTTATAGGCTCAGGTAAGTGACGATCGGCATATATCTGTTCCTGCCTATCGGCAGGTGCCGATAGGCAAGGTCTGGAACCTGCCATTTGGGAGAGCGCTTCAGAATTTTTTGGAAAATCGGTCACCGAGGGAAAACCGTTGGTCAGAATCGCGCACGGGGCATACCGTTGGAAAGGTAATTTAGAGAACTTTGAAATTCCCTGGGACCGCTCCTGAGTTCAGGAGTTAACTTCGGGTCATATATGGCTCGGAAGCATTTGTCGGTCCATTGGACGAGGAATCATTTGGACGCAAACGGATCGTTCGTCCGTATGGTAAGTTTGAATCACGCATGGGGCTGACTATTGGAAAGGTTAGGAGATGTAATTTGACATTCCAAAGAGTTTGACTCGGTTTGGGGAGTTGACTTTAGTCAACTGGGCCCGAGAAGCATTCGGTGTCCTCTCGAAGTCGAACGGATCATTCGTCCGCATGGTAAATCGGAATTGTTCACGGGGCGGTCTGTTGGAAAGAGTATTTAGTGCCATTTGAAGATTCATTTAGCCTCAGTCAAGCTGAAGAGTTGACATAGGTCAAACAGAGCCCGGGAGCGCCCGGTGGCCTCTAGGTTAAGTTTCGGACGCAAACGGATTGTTCGTTCGCATGGTAAGTCGGAATCGCACACGGGATGGACCATTGGAAAGGGTATTTAGTTCCCTTCGAAGATTTATTGAGTCTCAGTCGAGATGAAGAGTTTGACTTTTTGGTCAAACTGAGCCGGGGAACGCTCGATGTCTTCTAGGTCAGTACTCGGGACATGACCTAGGTTTGTAGTGATGGAGGGAGGTACTAGGGACCTAAGGAGAGTTAGGGGGTAACAGAATGGGTTGTCTACAGAGCCCCTCGACGGGTGAGTTGGGAACAAATGATGACCGTCGAATAAACACCACATGATGCCTTTGAGGGAGTATGACCGATTCAGAAGGTCGAGGCCGATTCTGAGGACCTAAGGAGTGTTCTAGGGATGATCAATTTTATGGGTCAAAGCCGAATCTGTGGGATTAGGGTAAAGATCCAATAATCGAGGTCAATTCTGACCTAAAGAGTGGTGACGACCGAGGACCGGGGTCAATTCTGACACAACTCAGGTGACAATCTAAGACCGAGGTCAATTCTGACCCAAGAGTGGTGACAACCGAGGACCGAGGTCAATTCTGACCTAACTCAGGTGACGATTTAAGATCGGGGCTAATTCTGACCCAAGAGTGGTAACGACTGAGGATCGGGGTCAATTCTGGCCTAACTCAGGTGACGATCCAAGACCGGGGCCAATTCTGACCCAAGAGTGGTGACGATCGAGGACCGAGGTCAATTCTAACCTAACTCAGGTAATGATCAAAGATCGGGGCCAATTTTTACCCAAGAGTGGTGACGACCGAGGACCGAGGTCAATTCTGACCTAACTTAGGTGAAGATCTAAGACCGGGGCCAATTCTGACCCAAGAGTGGTGACGACCGAGGACCGAGGTCAATTTTGACCTAACTCAAGTGACGATCCAAGACCGGGGACAATTCTGACCCAAGAGTGGTGACGACCGAGGACCGAGGTCAATTCTGATCTAACTCAGGTGACAATCCAAGACCGGGGCCAATTCTGACTCAAGAGTGATGACGACCGAGGACCAAGGTCAATTCTGGCTCAACTCAGGTGACGATCTAAGACCGGAGCCAATTCTCACCCAAGAGTGGTGACGACCGAGGACCGAGGTCAATTCTGACCTAACTCGGGTGACTATCCAAGACCGAGGTCAATTCTGACCTAAAGAGTGCATAGAGATTGGATTTTGATTTTGCTGGAGAAAGAAATTTTGTGATTTTGATTTGAGCTGGGGAGCTGACAGCTGGGGAGGCTTTTAGGAGACCTCGCAGGGGGGGAACAACCTATTTTGGGTGCTGTAGGAGAATTCCACTGGGGAAGTGATCAGGTGATCTTTAGGGATCCTCCGGAGCTTTGCCGGGAGGAGTTTTCACTTGGTTTTTGAGGATTCTGCTGGGGGAGAGGGGTTCTGCTTGAGGGAATGCGAAATTTTCTTGCTAAAAAGGCTTTAAATCCTTCCTGGGATTTTTTGAGGATTTTTCGAGGCTTTCTGGTATTTTTTGGGAATTTTTGTACGAAATTTAAGGGGGGTGCCGGTCGGCATAGTATGAAGGGTGCCATTCGGCAGTGACACGGACTTTTGGGCTACCTCGGGAAGGCAAGGGGTCAGTGCTGATTGGTATGGTAGGGGGAGGTACCGATCAGCATGGCGCTTGCCATCCTATATAAAGGGGGCGAATCCTCTCATTTTTTCACATCTTCTTTTGCCTTCTCTCTCTCTGCGATTCTTCTGCAAATCATTCTATCATTTCTATCTTTAAGAAATGGCCACTTTTATGAGCACTGCAGTCCACCGGGAGTGGTTGACCGTTGATGATTGGGTGAATGTGGAGTGGAGGGATAGGGCGCCTCTTGCTTTGGGGAGTGAGAACTCCTTTGATGCGTATGAGCCTGTTACGGATGAGCGGACCCTGCTGCGGGAGCCATCACGTCATCGCTCTTTGAGAGTGATCCCCGGCGTTTATGTAAGTAACCCGACCTTTGGCATTCTTTTCTTTATTTCTTGACCTTTAATGAGACTTTTCTTTTTGCCAGTCTGATATTTCTTTGAAGAACATGAGTGCCCGTGGGACAACGGGGCTCAAGGATGTCTGGGAGCATCTCCCACATGTGGTGTGTTGGATGTTATCATCAGTGAGTTTTGGGTGGTTGGCATCTGCGTTGGATGAGACGCCTCGTTCGACAGCGGTCCTGTGCGCTTTGGGAGAGAGGTGGTGGGACACTACCCACACCTTTCATTTTGGATTTGGGGAAATGACGGTGACTCCCATAGACATGCATCAGCTCCTGGGGCTGGATTGTGATGGAGATCAGATAGAGGTGGATCTCTCTTTACGGGTGAGATCGGAGGCAGTGCGTACGACACTTGGTTATGTAGGGAGGATAGCTTCTGGGGATTCTATCAGGTCTTCCCTACTAAAGGATGTTCTGCTGAGCAGGGTGATTGTTGTGGAGGATGGGCTGTAAGTGAGGCAGATGGACTGATTATTCATTTTGCTGGTATTGGGAAGTTTCATGGTGGCGTCGAGCGGCGACGTCGTTCATTTGTGGTTTATGCCGTACTTGAGGATGTTTTCAAACATCCCTTTCTATGATTGGGGGAGTCTAACCTTGGAGACCCTTTACTTTTCTCTGGATGCATTCAGTCGGTGCTGTCGACAGACCTTTACTGAGGCCACGTACCTTCTTGAGGTATTCTTCAGTTTGTGCATTTCTTTTCATGCATTCGCATTTTTCTTTCATGCACTCGCATTTTCCTTTCATGCATTTGCATTTTCCTTATGCGTCTCTTTTTGCTTGCAAATTCAGACGTGGTTCTATGAGGTGATTGGGTGCAATACCCCACTGATTGCTTTGAAGGACGACACTGTTGGGGACTTCTGTCGATTGTATCGATGGCGTAAGGCCAATCGACAGTCGAAGGGATCTCTTTCTCTAGAGGCGGTGCGTCAGGTCTTGAATGACATGACCAGTGATAGGGTAAAACTCTTTCAATTTTAGTCTTGGTTTTTTCTCCTTTTGATCTTGTATTAATTTATGCTCACTCGAAGATTTTCAGGTGACCTTTTACCCGTGGGGGACAGCCATTCAGGATGCGGGGGAGACCGGGGTGAACGCGCAGATGAGGCGTTTGTTGGTGCATGAGTTCGGCCATTCCTGGTACCTTGGGGAGAGGGTGGTTCATCAGTTTGCCGAGGAGGAGGTGGTGGTGCCACCTGCGCAGCCTCCTACGTCTACGAGGCGGGAGGGACTATTGTCGGAGGATGAGAGGATCGCGGCGATGATTGGCGACTCCTACTTGCTAAACACCGATAAGGCTGCACCATATGACTATACGGATTTTGTGACGAGCTGGTTGATGGCACCCAGCATATATGATGCGTTACCCTTCCCTCCAGCGGGTTCGAGTCCGGTGGTGGGATCTTCCCACAGCAGTGGTGGTCCGTCGGTATCTGCAGTGGCGGCGACCTGGGTGGTCCCTTTTGTATGGATGCATACCCCTTAATACAACATTCGGTGGGCTGATGGAGGGATGGTGCCTATGCTGCACTATCCTCATGCGATGGATCCGGAGGAGTTGGTCTTGACATAGGAGGTCCTTCGACCTGCGGTATACTTTTATGTTCTTCTCTTTCTTTCTTTTCTATTTTGGTCATTTCTGCTTTGATACTGATTTCACTTTTCCTTGTAGCAAGTTCAGGTGTCGACCACTTGGCTCAGGGACATTAGAGACTGGATATCTTTGGCGACTGCCCATATTCGGGATCCGGTTCCCATTCCTTCTTTCTTGGTGCCGTCTGCCTCGTCTGGATAGAACTCTGGCTCGGGTAGTGGTGTTGCGTCATCTCACCGTAGGGAGAAGAGAGCACGCCGCAGGGGTGGAAGCTCTTGAGAGAGAGGGAGAGAAAGAATGTGGGTTCGGGCTGAGTCCCGTTATTTTTTCTTTTTATTTCTATTTCCTGCAAAATGATGTAACACAGAAAACAAATATATGTAATGCAATGGAGTTTTTTTTTTTAATTTTTTTATTATCTTTTATTTAATGATGAATGCATTCACATGTGCTTTTTATTTTGCTGCTGAGACCGTAAAAAGGAATATTTTTGGAATTTTTTGAAGTAAAGTTTTTGATTAAAAAGAGGGAAATTTTATAAGGAGAAAAAGGGATTTTGAAATTCTGTTGAGAATGTTAATTTATTTTTATTGAGTTTTCTGATTTGACAAAAGAGGAAAAAAAGGGAAATTTCTAAAAATGTGGGGGTTGCCGATCGGCAAGCACCCTGACCTACCTATCGGTAGTTCAGTCCAGTGCCATCAATTCAAAGCTTTGATTGGTACCCTCTTCAGCCTTTGGTACCTTGTGGGGTAGGATTCCCTCCGATTTCTGCAGGGATTGTGTCTCTTGTGAGGTCTTTCAAGTATAAAAAGGAGGATGGGTAGAGTGTTTTCATCACACCTTTGCATTCTTATCTACTTGACCACTATTTCTTAGCCTTGCAAGATGGCTCTCCCTGGTAGCATCGAGTTTTCCAACTACCTCGAAGCCTTGGAAGCTATGTGCTCTTATAATGTCGATTATGATGCTTTCAACATGCGTCGAGTCTCTTTGTGGCACAATTGGCCTTTTGAGTGGAATGTCCTGACGGCGGCGGTACAATTCTGGTACCCCGAAGATGATGTATTCCGCTTTGGGATGGAAGAAGTTTGTCCTACCTACGAGGAATTTTCTGCCATACTGGGTGTAAATCCCAGTGTTGCTGCGGCTTTGCCCGAATTTTCCCACTCTCTCAGGGATTTGTTGACCGGGCTTCTTCGTATTTCACCTTCGGCGGCCAGATCATTGGTTGCTAGAGGAATAATCTCCCTCCCGGTGGTGCTATGGTCCGTGCATTTGCGAGAAGTAGGTGATGCTGGCTATGCTGGAGCCGTTGTTATGGGTCTAGTTTCAAAATTACTGCTGGTGACTGGGAGGTGCAAGTGGACCCACAACTTGCAACCATTACCTCATGGATGTCATATCGTCGTAATCCTGCGGCGGTGATATTGGAGGAGACCATAAATGGCCTGGAGAGAATACCATTCTGACTTTTTGAGGGGTAGCCCTGTGATGCTATTCATGTGGTTGTCTGAAAGATTCCGCTTGGCGGCTCCTCCAGAGTATCCCTTGTCGGCTGTACCCAACTTCTTTTCTCGTTACTTCATCAGCGTTGGCCTGTATGTTGAGAACTGGGAGAATTGGCTTGTGGAATATGGGGCTCATGGGTTGTATTGGTCAGTGCCTTGATGGGGACAGTTGTAGCCTATTCTGGAGCTAGGAGATTATTCATATGTGTGAATGTTTGGTCTCAGACATACCTCTTTTTATTTCCCTTGGCGTCTTTTGCGACAATTCGACTGCGCGCAGATCGTGCCCCCTCGGACCTCAAACTTCTTTTCAGTAGAAGATTTGATTGAGCGCCTGCGTCTGTTGCTTGGGTCTCTATGGGAAAATCGACGTCCATTGACCCGTCCCTCTCAGTCTGTCTGGAAGGTTTGGCATGTCCCCAAAGATTATATGAAGTGGTTATGGAGGAAAGTAGTCAGCAAGATGTTGGCAGTGGAGACTGGACAAAGATGGTTTGTTTTATCTAACACCATGGAAGGGGGTGTTGTGGTCTTTTCGAAGATGGTTAAGGCTCATCGATCCATGGAATGTTTACGGCACTCTATTCAGGAAGGGGAAACTTGGGGACTTCAGGATGTAGATGATGAGGGTGCAGGCTCCTCTAGTAGCTGTGGGTAGGACTCCTGGGGAGTTTATTTATGTAACAGAGAATGTATGTGGGGATTTTATTTGGCTTTTTATGGTAGTAGGGGGAAGGGGGTTATCCGTTCCTTTTTCTTATGTAATCCGTACTTTAATTTCTTATTAATGAAATAAATAAGTTTCTGATCATCCAGCTATGCCTTTCGATAAGTTTTTGTATTTTGAATTATCTATACTGATCGCTAAGGCATACATAATCCTTTTGTTCAAGTATTTTTAGAATGAACCGCCGTTCTCAGAGGTAAGAAAAGAATAGTACTTTGTGAAAAAGAAAGGGACGCGCTCATGTGAGGAGTATTAGTTGCCTACGTACCTCTGGGGTTTTTTGAAAAGTTTTAAAATAGTTTTTGTAGAGGATCAGGCCCGCATAGTTCTGGGTAGAGAGAAATGAAGAGAATTTTTTTTAGAATAGAAGGGGGATGATAAGAGTCGTAGCGCGCCGAGATTTCAGAGTAGGGGTTGAATTTCTTAAGACGATCCAGCTTGACTGGACTAGCCATCTCCTCCCCATCTCGGTCAGTGATCATGGTGGCACCGCCGTATAAGATTTTCTTCACAATGTAGGGGTCATTCCAATTGGTATTGAATTTCCCTCTAGGGTCCCAGATGGGTTCTATTATCTCTTTGAGGGCTAAATCCCCCTCCCGGACACCGCGGTCCTTGACTTTCTTATTGAATGATTGCGCTATTCAGCGATGGTACCCTTGTATATGGTAGAGCTCTTTTAATCTTCTTTTATCTAGGAGGGATAGCTCATCAAGACGGCTTTGGCACCAGTCTTCTTCACTAACCTTGCTTTCGAGCATGACGCGTAGCGAGGGTATTTCTATCTCCACAGGTAGGACTGCTTCCATGCCGTAGACCAGGGAGTAAGGGGTAGCCCCAATAGAGGTTCGGATCGAGGTTCGATATCCCCAAAGGGCGTATGGGATCCGATCAGCCCAATCCTTACAACTTTCGGTCATCTTGCTGATGATGGCTTTGAGGTTCTTGTTAGCAGCTTTAACTGCACCATTGGTCTGAGGTCGGTAGGGAGAAGATTTGTGTCTCTGAATCCCGTACTCGTTGACTACTTCTGTGACTTCTACTTTGAAATGAAACCCATTATCTGATACCAGCTCATGCGGGACCCCATATCGGTAGATGATATTTTTCTTGAGGAATTTACCACTTTCTTGGCTTTCAATACTGCGTATGACTCAACCTCGACCCATTTGGTGAAGTAATCGATGGCAACCAGGATGAACTCATGTTCGTTTGAATCCTTTGGTGTAACCTTCCCTATGATGTCGATACCCCAGGTGGAGAACGGCCAGGGAGAGGTCATGTTGCATAATTCTCGCGGAGGCAAGTGTTGAAGATTGGAGAATTGTTAGCATTTGAGGCACCTCTGGACATAAGCGGTGCTATCCTAGATCATGGTGGTCCAGTAGTATCCCTGTCGGATGATATTCTTGGCGAGCATGTGGCCATTCATGTGGGGTCCCCATTCCCCACTGTGGATTTTTTGCATTATTTTCTCAATCTCAGCCCCTGCGATGCAGTGTAGATGAGTTCCATCGAAATTCCTCTTGAGTAGAGCTTTATGACATATGATGTATTGGGCGGCCAGTCTTCGGAGGGTTGTTCGATATTTCTTATTGGAACCCTCGGGATACCTACCATGTTTGAGGAGGCACCAGATATCATAGTACCAACAATCGGCTAGTTCGGGATCTTCAGTGGAGACAAGCTCAATATGGTAGCAATGGGTCGATTTGTCTTTCTTTTTAACTAGGAAGGGGGTCATTGTTATTCATTCAAGCATATCGACCATGGAGGCCAAGGTGGAAAGAGCATAGGTTAGGTTATTATTTGCTCGGTAGAATCCCCGTAGAAGGTATTGGATACCTTTCTTGAGAGAAACTTTGAGGCCCACTGTGTATGCCTCGTATTCCGTCATGTTGTTGGTGCAAGGGAAATCCAATTTAATGGCGATGGGAGTGTGGGGGTCATCTGGGGCGATCAGAAGTATCCCAATGCCATATCCCTTTTTGTTGGCAGCACCATAAAAGAACATTTTCCATCAAAGGTGGTCTTGAATGGTACAGAGGATATTTTCATCTGGGAATTCGGAGATCCGAACCTCTGCTTCTTCTATGAGGTAATCGGCGAGGTAGTCAGAGATGGCTCTTCCTTTAATAGCTTTTTATGTGGCATACACGATATCGAACTCGATTAGGAGCATCAACCATCGGGCCATTCGACTGGATAAGGCGGGTTTCTCAAGCAGGTATTTGATGGGATCCATTCGGGATACAAGTTTGATGGGGAAGGCGAGTATGTAGTGTCGCAACTTTTGGGTGACCTAGACAAGTGCGACACATGCCTTTTCTAAAGCAGTGTAGTTGACCTCGTACCTGACCAATTTGTGACTGGCATAATAAACGATTCTTTCTTTACGAGAGTCCTCAAGGTATTGGGCTAATAAAGCTCCATCTGCAGTGTCGGTTATGGTTAGGTATAGGAGCAAAGGGAGACAAGACTGTGGTGTCATGAGCACTGGAGGTTGGGTTAGGTATTGTTTGATTTGGTCAAAAGCTTCTTGGCAGGCCTCGTTCCAAACCTTGGTTGAATCTTTTCGAAGGAGCTTGAAGATTGGTTCATAGATGGAGGTCAGCTGGCTGATGAACCGGCTGATATATTGTAATTTCCCAAGAAAACCTTGAACTTCTTTCTCTGTTCGGGGCGGTGGCATCTCAAGTATGGCCTTTAGCTTTGCAGGATCTTCTTCTATCCCCTTTTCACTGACCATGAATACCAAGAGTTTTCCCTTTGTAGCACCGAAGACACACTTCTGTGGATTAAGTTTCATCTGATAACGTCGCAGTCGTTCGAAGAACTTCCGGAAGGAGGGAACATGACCTTCTCTAGTTTTGGACATGATAATCATATCATCCGCATAAACCTCGACCTCCTTGTGGATCAGATCGTGCATGATGGTTGTGGCATCCCTTTGGTAGGTAACCCCAGCATTCTTGAGATCGAATGGCATAACGGTGTAGCAAAAGGTTCCCCATGGGGTGATGAATGCAGTTTTTTCCTGGTGGTCTGGGTGCATCTTGATTTGGTTGTATTCGACAAACCCGTCGACAAATGACTTGAGAGCTTGACTGGCTGTGTTGTTCATGATCATATCGATATTGGGTAGCGGATAATCATCCTTCAGAGAAGATTTGTTTAAATCTCGATAATCTACACACATTCAAACCTTCCCTCCTGACTTTAACACATGTACAATGTTGGCTAGCCATGTGGGATATTCGATCACCCGAATGAAACCCACGTTTAACTGTTTGACCACCTCTTCTTTTACCTGTGCGACCATTCGATGCGGAGTTTTCTCAATTTTTGTTTAACCGGCTTGTAATCTGGGAGAGTGGGGATCTCGTGCTGAGCTATTTCAGGATCGATGCCTAGAATATCATCATACGACCATTGAAATACATCTACGAACTCCTTCAACAATTCTTCGAGTTCACGCTCATGCTCATCAAGGGTGGCCCCTATCCTAATCTTGCACAGTTGGCTACTAGAACCGAGATTAATAACAACAGTCTCTTTTTTATTAACTTGAACGCGATTATGTTGTTTATTATTAACCTTATTTAGATCAGTTAAGAATTTTTCATTTGCAAAATCATCATCATAAAAAGTTTGATTAGAATCCAAGCAGTTAATGTAAGGCACAGCGAGATACTCAAAATCTTCATTTATTTCATTGATAGAAAAAACAACATTGAGAACCTCATCAAAAGAGGTCTCAATTACATTTGAGCAAGGATAGGCAACAGAAGAAGAAATAGGGTAAACATTGGGGTTAGGGGAGATTTCAAGAGGTAGAACTGGCGCAGCATGCCAGTTGAGGAGAGGAGTATCAGCAGCTTTAATCAGACGAGATGGGTCCATTGATGTAGTGCCTGAATGAACCATGCAGAGTGCCAGCCCCAGTATCTGTAAGTTTAAGGAATCTTCAAAATCTCTTTCCTCAGTCTCTTCGGCATCTTTGATGAGCTATTGTACTTGATGTGGGAAACTTATGGCCCATGGATAGCTGTACTGGAAAAAGATCTCCATTCTCGGCCTCATCTTCTTGTCTGTGTGGTCATACCATGGTTCTAGAAAATCGCAAAAGGGGAAGTCTTCGCATTCTTTGATGAATCATCCATTCAAGGATTCTCCTAAGATAGTTCGGATACAGTCTAATCTTCTCTTTGGTCAAGATTGGAGGATCAATCTGAGCTCTTGTTCTGATGGTTGATACCCCAAGCCGTAAGGAGGGAAAGCTTTCTTTAGTTTGATGGTCTCAAGTATCCCCTGCTGCCTTTGTCCTAGCCCCAATCCGAGCATGAAGTGCATGTTTTTGAACATCTGAATCACATTGGCATTGCCATGAGGGTCATATTCTGGACAAACCCTTTCTTTGAAACCATCCCCTGTCGAGAGTAGGAGTGTCTCGACTCGGAATCCTGATAGGAGCATATCATTTGACCCGTGCAGTATCTCAAGAATTGGACTGCTGGTACTTGCACCCCCGACATTTTCATCGTCGCCAAAAATGGTGATGACTCGCCCGTCGACAAAAAACTTTAATTTCTGATGGAGTGAGGAAGACACACCCTTGATATTGTGGATCCAGGGGCGTCCAAGCAACAGGTTGGAACAAACTGGGATGTCTATAACTTGGAACTCAACGACAGGGTTTATAGGGCCAACCATATTATAATTTTTATGGATCCCATCACCTCACGACGGGTATTATCGTAGGCACGCACAACAACGGAGGTTGGAATGAGGTCGCTTTCTTTCAGGCCTAAACACTTGAAGGTTCTCAATGGGAAAACATTCAAGGCGGATCCGTTAACGACAAGGGAGAGTGGCATGGCCTTTCCCATAACTTCAACGGAGATGTTGAGTGCATGATTATGATTCAGCCCAATTCTGGGGATTTCTTCTTCATAAAATGATAGAATTCAGGTAGAGGTCAAGGATTCGACCAGATTTACCGCTTCTTCTGATGCAATAGAGAGATGAACTATGAGTCCAGTGAGCAGCTTGATTAAAGCATTTTTGTGCAGCTGGGAAGACATAAAAAGTCCCCATAAAGTGATGTTAGCTTGAGTTTTCTTTAGTTGATCGAGGATCTTGCTCTCCTCGATGGTCATCTATATTATAGGAAGGTTTTCAATGCCCTTCCCTTTGTCATTTGCTGGTAGTGAGCTGGGAACCTGGTAATGTCTCCCTGATCTGGTCATGTGATTTACTGAAGAAAGAAAGAACATGAATCCCGTTTCCTTGTTGATCTCAGGTTGTGCTGCCACCCTACTTATTTTTCTGAGGAGTTATTCAAATGAGATTATCCCACATATGTCGGTTACTAGGATGGCTCTTCCTGAAGCTTGTTCTTCGCTCGAATCTTTGAATTCTTCCCCCCATTCGGTGGTAACAATTATGTCTTTCCCTGTAAAGTCGATGCATTCCACAACTTCAACGGCTTCTTCATACAAGATCTTGGATTATGTTCCGAAGGTGAAAGCATTGGTCGGTGGTATGGCCGACAGTTTGGTGAAAGGCGCAATGAGCATCGATCTTGAAGTTTCTTGGGAGTGGATTTGGGAATGGACGGGGATCCAAGGGTTTGATGAGGTTTTATCTTAACAGGGCTTGGTAAACTTTAGAGAGGGGGCCATGGAGCTCAGTGTATTCCCTTCGGATGGGGGCAGGGATACTTTCTGGTGCCCATGGTGTGGTTGGTTGAGAGATGTTGTTGATGGTCGAAACGGTAGCATTGGCAGGCTTGTCATACTTTCTAGGGCTGAATTGTCCGAACACCTTCTTCAATTCAACCTCTATTTTAACGAGGCTTTCCTCGATTTCCACTCCAGCCTCTCTGAGAGATCGGAAGTGGGGATAGTATGGTCCTCCCATCATTGCTCGGATATGGGGCAAGAAGTTCTTCTTCACTATGTTGACCTGTTCTTCCTCGGATGGCCGATTAGTCATGGTAGTTGCCTGCTCCCTCCATCAGTTTATGAAGTTACTGACTGATTCTCCTGGATTCTATTTGAGCAGATCTAAATCATGATGGGTGACCTCAAGCTCTTCGGTGTATTTATATTGCGACATGAATTCTCGGGCTACATCCTCCCAGCTACGAATTCTAGATTCCTCAAGAGATAAAAACCATCGGAGGGAACTATCCTTCAAAGTTTGCTGAAACAATTGGGCCATCACTTCTTCAGAAGCCCCTAGTAGAGTTATGGAACGATGATAACTGTGAAGATGAAAAATTGGGGGTCCACCCCCTCCGAACCTCTCAATATTTGGCATTTTGAACTTCTCGGGTAACCTTGCTTTAGGATAAGGAGACATGTGGGTGTAGTCCATGTAATTCCAAGAGATCCTGACTTGGTCAAACTTCTTGGTGAGGATATTGAGATCCTCTTTGACTTTATTTAACTCCTCCTCTTTTGGATCAACGACTGCCGGCAGGTTAACCATAGGCTGGGCAATGTTTGGCATTGGAAGCTGGGCAGGCGGTGGTCCATTGGCAGGAGGGACACGTGGAGTGTGCTGATATTCTTTCGAAACCCAGATAGGCTCGAGTGAACCCATAGCACGAGGGAATAGGGCCTTAGACTCTTGAGGAATAGGAACCTGGTTTAGTTCCATCTCTCGAACCTTGGTTTGGAGGTTGTCAATCTTGGACACGAGCTGAGCTAGGACTGTCGTCAAATTTGGTTGTATGAATGGTGATTGATCTGTATTCTCCATGGAAGATGGATGGATTCCGAACTAGAAAGAAGTAGTAGAAGGACGGATGAAACTCCGGGGTGATTTGACTGAAGACCGAAGCCAATAGGGAGACAGGCTAAGGGCTTGCGATCGACCTGAGAAGGCGTAGGATAAGATTTATTTTTTAGAAAAAAGGAAGAACTATTTTTGGATTTTCAATAAAGAAGGGAGAAATTTTTTTGGATTTTTGATAAAGAAGGGAGAAATGTTTTTTGGATTTTTTGATAAAGAAGGGGGAAATGTTTTTGGATTTTTGATAAAGAAGGGAAAAATGCTTTTGGAGACGGAACTCAGCATGATTATTATGATTATTATGTTCTCACTTGTATTTAATTCTCCTAAATGCAATGCCGGACAGGACCCGGGCCTGGAAAAGTGGGGTTTTCAATATATGCAAAGCTATGGTTTGGACTTGTAACCAGGCTCACGGACAGGGTCCCGTTTTAAAAATGCACGAAAATTAGGAGGTAGGCCGACCCAGAATTTCGACAGAGTTTCGGGTTAAAACCGACAATCTAAAGTGTGTGTCCTAGGTCTGACACCTATATGCAGGTATGCAGTTGGTTGGGTGAATCGGGATGGGTTCTCCCCTTTGGCGTGACTTCCACGATATACGTCTTGCTGTTGCGGGCAATCGGTACATGTGGACAAGCCATTTTATATACATGAGTGTACGTGAATTTCCTCACCATATACCTCATGGGGACGGTACGCGTGAGAGAAAATTCGATATACTCGGCGTACGTGAATGAATTCCCTGCGATATACCTCCCGTCATGACTTCGGTTAAGCAGTATGATGCGGGGGAACCATTCGATATACGTCGAAGGTACTTGGCCAATGGAAGGTGAGAGTCATATCGCTTAGGCTAACTGCGACCTGCCGGACCAGCGCCCATTACGAAGTGAGCCTCCAGTTACTGGGTAAAATTTCGTCAATAGCAATGCTCTTTGGTGATGTTGTGTGAATCATGCATGATTCTCTTATTAGTATCTTATGATGAGAATGCCTTTCTTAATTATGCCAAACATGGATCAAAGCATAAGTACCCCAAAAGGTATGGATGGGTGATGCGTGCAACATGGGGATATACACGTGATCCTAGGTGCACGTGGTGTGAAGTTCACATGGAGAAATTTCTACAAGTGTGTGAACATAAGCATAAGCATGGGATACATATGAGAAAAGGGGAACATGCAGATATAGGGGGAATATAAACAAATATAGCATCCATGTAAATAGAGTCAAGACCATAAAATCACACATGTCCCCAGCAGAGTCGCCACTGTGGCCATCCCCGATCCTCGCCGTGCGGGCGTGCGCGTGGAGGAAAGATCCTTTGGGTCCCGCATGTCCCTCTCAGGAGCGCTTCGGCCGGCGTCGTCTGAGATGTGGTAAAAATGTAGAGAGATTCAGATTCGTCAGTATATTTTACTCAAAACAGACAAAAGAAAAAGGGGAAGCCACCCCGAAGGATGGCATCCAAAGACATACTGGTGAGTGCGAAACCAAAATGATTCGAGAAGGGTTCGGAGGCTTAGTTACGAAATGGGAAGGTGTTAGGCACCCATTCTGCCCTTTCGGTATTTTCCTTTATGTCCCCCCCCCCCCCGTGATGTGTGTACATGTGTATATATATAATGGAGGTAGTAATCCTCGACTTGTATCATGGAAAAGATAAAGCGAGTCGTCCGTAGGAAGATATAAGAATAATATTAGAAAAATAAGATTTACACGATTACCCTACGTTGATCATTATAATGGAACGATAACGCATATGGAGTAATACATCACTAAGGGAAAGTATATAGAATATAAGAAGATTAGATTTAGAGAAAAGAGGAAGTAAAATAAAAGGTGAGAAAGAGGACTCGAGTCTCGGGTTTTACCCCGAGACGCCTACGTAGCCTATAAAGGCATCAAAGTCCACGTAGTTCGCATACAAAATGAGGGGTGGGATTTATCCCATAAATCCAAATGAGTGATCTCTTATTTGTAAGTGTGTGTGTGTAGAAAAAGTGTTTTAGTTGTGAGGAAAGTGTGAGAAAAGTATGAGAATCCCTATTTGGAATTTATGAGCAAACCCTCTTTTTCTTATTTTTTTGGGTTTTATTTATATGAAAATAAGAGATGTGAAATAATACTAAATAAAAAAAGTATATTAGGATGTGTGAGATGAGATAATAAAAGCGCTAAGTATGAAAACACGTTATTGGGAATTTAAGAGAGTTTAAGAGAGAGTTTGAGAAAGTTGGACGTTCTTGAAGATCTTGAGCTTGATCTTGAATGTAGGAGAGAAACCCTTGCACTTGGATGATGATGGAGAGTGGCTAATTCACCAAATTTTATGAAAAGGATGATGAAAAGTGGAAGTAAAAAAGGGATTTGGAAGTTGAAATCACGCTGCCTTCGAGAGAGGTTTCTGAGATGCGTTGAGAGTGATTTTTATCAGATCTGGGCTTTTTTGCAAATAAGGTGAAAGCCTCCTTTTATAGGCCCAGGTAAGTGTTGATCGGCATATATATGTTCCTGCCTATCGGTAGGTGCTGATAGGCAACGTCTAGAACCTGGATTTGGTAGTGCGCTTCAGGCTTTTTCGGAAAATCGGTCGCCGAGGGAAAACCGTTGGTCAGAATCGTTCATGGGTCATATTGTTGGAAAGGTAATTCAAAGACCTTTGAAAGTACAAAACGCTCCCGATTTCGGGAGTTAACTTCGGGTCAAATATGGCTCCGAAGCATTTGTCGTTCCATTAGATGGGGAATCGTTCGGACGCAAACGGATCATTTGTCCACATGGTAAGTCCGAATCGCGCACGGGGTGGACCGTTGGAAAGGTTAGGAGATGTACTTAGACATTCCAAAGAGCTTGACCCGGTTTGGGGAGATGACTTTGGTGAACCAGGACTGGGAAGCACTCGGTGTCCTCTCGGAGTTGAACGGATCGTTCGTCCGCATGGTAAGTCAGAATCGCACACGGGGCGATCTTTTGGGAAGGGTATTCAGTGACCTTTGGAGATTCATTCAGCCTCGATTGAGTTGAAGAGTTACATAGGTCAAACAGAGCCCGGGAGAGCCCGATGGCCTCTGGGTCAAGTTTTGGATGCAAATGAATCGTTCGTCCGCATGGTAAGTCAGAATCGCGCATGGGATGGACAGTTGGACAGGGTATTCAGTGCCCTTCGAAGATACATTGATTCTCGGTCGAGATAAAGAGTTTGACTTTTTGGTCAAATTGATCCGGGGAGCGCTCGATGGCTTCTAAGTCAGTACTCGGGACATGACCTAAGTTTTTAGTGATGGAGGGAGGTACTAGGGACCTAAGGAGAGTTAGGGGGTAACAGAATGGGGTGTCTACACATACCATTCATAAGAATGGGTTTTGACTAACCTTTCACAAATCGTACCACTTATACAATTGGTTTTTTTCCTCTTCTGGGCCGATGTAATTTAGATCATACCATTCAAAAGAATGGTTTTTGACCGACCTTTCCCAGATCGCACCACTTGTATAGTGGATTTTTTGCCTGTTCTAAGTATATCTAAAATAGATCATACCATTCATAAGAATAGTTTTTTTTGTTGATACACGTTTATGAAAGGTATAATAAACAATTCAAGATGATCAAATGCTAGTTGTTTTATTGTGCATAAAAATAAAAGAAAATCCAACTAGATGTTCATTTGAGTGATAAAATTTCCTAAGGTTTATGGCATTCTATGACCTTGGGACTACCCTCCCATCTGATTCTTCTAAGTGATATGAGCCCCCCCCCCCCCCCCCCGTTTTAAACTATATGGTAGGATCCCTTCCAATTTGATGCTTACTTTCCATCTGATGGTTTCTTCACGGTAGGTAATATCTTCCAGAGAACTAAATTGCTGACCTGGAACTCTCTGATCCTGACTTTCTTATCATGTTGTTTTTCCAGTTCTTGCTGGTAGGCAACCAAATGTATTAGGGTTTCTCCCTCATCTCTTCGATCAAATCTAGCTCGTGGGCTATTCATTCATCATTTTGGCCATCTTCAAATATTTATGATTTGAGAGTTGGTAGGCCGATCTCTAGGGATATTATTGCTTTCACTCCATAGGTAAGGGAATATGGGGTTTCCTTCATCGGCTTCCTTAGAGTTGTTATATATTACTATATAATATATGGCAGTTCG
Organism: Sambucus nigra; assembly: GCA_949130495.1. Taxonomy (NCBI): domain Eukaryota; kingdom Viridiplantae; phylum Streptophyta; class Magnoliopsida; order Dipsacales; family Adoxaceae; genus Sambucus; species Sambucus nigra. Next base: position 128,400,798 of record OX422223.1, read on the forward strand.
TCTACCCATCATGCTTTTGTATTTTCTAATATTCCCTTTATGCCCAATAGGATAGTCTTATTAGTAATCTTTGTATGCCCATTGCATTGGGGGAAGACCACTAATGTGTAAAAAAACATTGACTCTATTTTTGACGTAAAAATCCCTGAATTAATCTTTATTAAATTGGGTACCATTATCGGTTACCAGTGCTGATGGAATGCCGAACCTTGTGACGATGTTTCTCTAGACGAACTTTTTGGCATCTAGTTCTCTGATATGGGTGAGTGGTTCGGCCCTAACCCACTTGGTGAAATAGTCAGTCACTGTTATCAAGTATTTTTTATTTCTAAGTGAAACCGATAGTGACCCTACAATGACCATGACCCATTGGGTGAAAGGCCATGGGCTTGTAAGAGAATTGAGATATTTAACAAGTTATTTGATCACTGGTGAGAACATTTGCACTTTGGGAACTTTCTGGCGAACTTTGTTGAATCCTTGTGCATAAACAACCACTAATACCATTGGGCGATGGATCTATAAGAATGTAATCTTCTTTCTATGTTCACTCTGTAACTTCCTTCGTGCATTTCCTTTAAAATTCCTTTGACTTGGTCTGGGTGGATACATTTCAATATCAGGCTTGTGAATGATCTCCATTAAAGCTTTCTATCCTAGATGAGGAAAAATATGGCCGCTCTGACTTTCAGCTTGTGAGCTTCTTTGTCGTCTAGGGGTAGGTCACTGATCTTCAGAAAATGGATGATAGGATCCATCCATGATGGGGACAGTTTCACTTAAAGAACGCAGAGATCACCCGTTACTTATTCAATGCTCGACCGATTCACATATTCCACTTAAATTATCCTCTTGAAGTCATCTTCAATGGTAGAAGCCAAAGTCTCTAATGCATCCACATGGTTATTTTAGTTCCTAGGGAGTTATTCCACTAAGGCTGATTTAAACTACTGAAGTAGTTCCCTAGCTTTGTGTCCGTAAGCTAGCATCTTAGGTTCTCTTGGCTCATATTACCCATTGAGTTTATTTGCGATTAACTTATAATCATAAAACATAGTGAAGTGTTGAGATCCCATGTTGATCTCCCTTCGAAAATCATGCACTATGGCTTCGTATTAAGCTTAATTGCTTGACCTTTTGAACCCTAATCACCCACTCTGGTGTATTTTTCATTTGATGAGCTATCCATGAAGAGTTTCCAATGATGATCATTCCCGATAACTTTTAACCTTTCAAAGGTGGGTGTTGGTTGCTCGTCCCATAGAGATGTTATAAATTCTTCTATAAAGTCTGCCAAAACATAGCCTTTGACCCCAATTATGGGCTCATACCTAAGTCAAATTGGACAAGATTGAGGAACCATTTGGTCATTCTATTTTAGAGATCAACCTTTCTGAGGGCATATTTTAAAGGGTAGGTTGTCAAGAAGACTGTAGTGTGGGCATTAAAATAATGTCCCAGCTTCATCACAGAGGTCACCAGTGCCAGAACCATATTCTATATGGGCATGTACCTAGTTTTTGCTTCGAGAAGAGTATGTATTACATAGTAGATCATATTTTTCTCTCCATCGTGTATACAAACTAATGTTACACTAATTGAATGATTCGAAATGGGCAGGTAGAGGTAAAAGTCTTTACCATCGTAAGGAGTTCATTGTAATTGAGTAGTTCCCAATTATTGTTGAATTCTTTCTAAGGCTTGATCACATTTGTAGGCATTGAGGTTCATCTTATATTCCCTGATAATGTTGAAAGTATTTATGATATCTTTCAAATGATCGATTGAATACCTGCTCTTGACAAGCATATCATTTATATAAACTTCCATGGTAGTGTCGATCAACTTTTTAAACATCTTGGTTACCAGCATCTGATATGTTTCCCTACGTTCTTCAGTACTAAGGGAATTAACTTATAGCAGTAAAACCTAATGGATGTGATGAATGATGTCTTCTCTTGGTTTGGGCCGAACATGGGTATCTGATGGTAGCCAGAGTACACATTCATGAAGCTCCTTCGCTGATGCCCCATCATTGAATCCACTAGCTGATTGATTTAGGGAATTGGGGAATTTCTTTCAGGAGAGTGATCATGTTGATAGTGATGGATCAAACGGGGAGTCCTCGAACGATAAGCCCTGTGTGACACCCTGCCTAATAAAATATCGGGTGATCAATCCCATACCAAATTAAAACAGGAGTCTCATATGGTTCATTCTCAGCATCACTGTCGAAAACTAATTTAATTACTAATAACCTATGAGGCTGGCGTCAAAATTTTATTTAACTAATCTTTTTAATCAAACCATTCAAATAAAATATTCACACAGTTTATAAGAAATAACTGAAATGAAATAAAATAATCGAATACTCGGTTTAACATAATACAATCAAATTGAATGTCGTACTAAAAGGCGGTAAAGAATAAATAAATATAGTTGGGCTATCGGCCCGAATGTTTCTACAGTACATCCTATCTAGATTACAATGATAGAAGCATCTATAGTAAACCTGCATGCATCCACAGCTGCTGCAGCGAACGTCTGACTCGAAAGAATCTTCATCCAGGCATCCCTATGTCTGGACACCTAATATATATATATATATATATATATATATATATATATATATATATATATATATATATATATATATATAGAGAGAGAGAGAGAGAGAGAGAGAGAGAGAGAGAGAGGAAAATAGAGAAATGGGTCAGAGCCCGAGTTGTGAAAATATTTTAGCAAGTGCATAAATGCTACATTTTTAAAATATTATTTATCCCATATTTAAATTGGTACCTCAATCTCATGAGATACCCCTCACCCCTCTTCTAATAGTTCACACCTATCGCATACCTTTTAAACAACCTTGTGAAGCTATCCTGCCTAACTAATCCGTTTCACCCAATCTCTGAAAATCCCTATAAACCCAAGTACTAAGGGCTAAACTTCTCCCCATTCCCAACACTACTCTACATTTGTGCGTGGGGTGTCTCACGAAGCGAAATCCAAACAAGGAACCCCCCCCCCCCCCGATACCCTACTACCTGGCAATGTTGATCATCGATATTCATTAGGCCCTCATCACATAACGTATATATAAACTCATATATATACATATAATTCTCACTTTAATATACAAATCATAATTTAAGTTCGGATAAAATCTCCCGAAATGAGAATAAATCCTTATTCATTTTACTTTTTACACTAGTTAAAGATATATGATACCTCGTCCTCATATACAGGCAATATACTATACACAACAAGTATAATAACCATCCCACCGAGCTATAACTCGAGGATGCAGTCTTATGGTGCCTATCTGAACCCGGGTTTACTCACTCAACCACGGTACCAATCCAGACTCACTCATGGTCATGGTAAAAATACACAATGGTGGAGGGAGTCATATTCACTCTGCAAGTGGAGTACACACATCGCACTCGTACGCGGGATGAGATGACCTGGGGATATACTCTCCCTGCTCCTCAAGCCAGGGGATTCACCCACATCGCGCAACCTCCCCGGATCGCACTAGAGAAAATACATAATCTGGCTGTTCCAACCCTACGCCAAAGGAAAGCCCGTGGAACCAGCCTCTAAGATACAAATATACCAATCACACACAAATATATTTATTCGTATCATATTGTATTATATGTACTGTAATCACATCGTATATATAATCTACACCACTTCTTAAATATATATATGGCTATAATTTCCAACTCTTATAGCGATAGCCAATAATACCGAATGTTCCCATTCATAATAGTAATTAAGTATTCACACACTTAAAATACTAATCCCATAAGTATTCTCTTACTTAAATATAACTTGCACCTTAATCACTTTTAAGGATTTATATACTCTACAAACATACCAATCATACTAATTAAATAAGTATACTCTCAACTTATTTTAGTCCTATAAGTATCGCATTTCCTATGACAATAGTCGTCAATAGACGTATCGGATAACTGCTCAGTCATCTTTAGCCTATACCTGAAATTCCATCCTGGTCTCCTCATAGGATTTACTCAAACATAATCGACATAATTATCCTAACCGTATAAATATGCTTACATACTCTTGCCGAATAATTTTCTCGAATGTCTCTCATCCTAAAAATTCGTTAGGTTCGCACCCCGGATTGTACCCTTAACTAACCCAAGGATTGTATGCAGCTCCTCGAGTCCTTTAGGTCATAACCCTATATAATCCACTAATTTAGAAGGCCCCTATGTTTTAAACCCAAAGAGAATAAGGAATAGAAAACTCCAAATTCTTGGGTAGAAAATAGAGTACCGGTCGATCGGTCCTTGACCCCCGATCGATCGCGATATGGGAAATTGCCTAGCGAGCCAAGAAGTACCCTTTTTACCTTGACCCGGTCGACCGAACATAGGGGCACAGTTGACCGGTCACACCAGTTAGGTCGGCCAACTGTCCATTTCTCACAAAACCTAAATCTCCAAAACACCAATTATCAACCCAACCTCCATTTTTATGGTTTCTAATCTCAACCAACAACACTACAATCACTTAAACATTGATTTATAACTAACACCTCAATTACTTGGGGGATTAAACTAGTTTTCTTAGATTTAAACCCTAAGACCATTGAATCCCTAGTTTTATCATTTCTCCCATTTCTAATCATTTCTATACTCCATTATCATGGGTTTACAACTAGAATTCAACAAGAGTTTACAATACATCAATTTGTAAACTTAAACTTAAATTTCCCCAAATTTATTTTAAGGGTCCTAACCTAAAATTATATAGTTTACCAACTATAATATGACATATGTACAGTTAATTAAATAAAGTAAGTAAACACTTTCCTCGTGGATGAAATTCGACGACCTCGAGTTGAATCCCGCGGAGTTTGGCCGGAATCCCCTTTTTTCTTGTCCATCTCTTCCTTTGTTTCTTCTCTTTCTCTTCTTTCTCTCTTTTCTTTCTTTCTCCAACTCTCTCTTGCCTCATATAGAGAGAAATAAGGGTTTATCCCTTATAAACCCAAAAATGACTCGTTTACTCAATTGCGAGTCCCTATTAGTCCAAAAGTCCCCGGAATCTAAACACTACTCAAGGATACTCTATTCTAACTATCTTGGCCATTCCGAAACCAACCGCACACTCTAAATCTCCATCCGAGTCACTTAACTGCCATTCACTAATTAAACCCAACATATCTCGATACGGGTTTTTCAATTAAAATATTATCCTTTGTCGCTTTACCCAACCGCGACATGTAATAAAATGATCCAACTCATTTACTTGATCCCAAAACTAAAGGTGACACACATCGGTAAACATCTAACACTCATAAACTTCAAAAAATATTTTTCAGAGAAATTCATTACTAGAGATGATGGGATCCCTAATTTTAAAAACTTTGAATAATAATTTCAATTTTAGATGCGAAAGCGAGATGGTTCAATTAAACATACACAAACACCAAATTTTAATTTCTTTCAAATTAAAATTAAGCCAAGTGAACTTTACAAACACCCAAGCCTAGAAATTTGCCTAAGTCATATTTTCAATATTACCAAATTGGGCCAAACCAATTTTAACAAATTAAATGACGACTTGAACTAAATTAACTAAACAACACCCAAATTTATTTTAGAATCAAATTAAACAAGTTGTGATTTAAACCAATTTTATCTTTTTACCTAAGCATGCATCTAATGTGAATTTTGCAAAAGATAAAATAAACAAATAACCACTACGCCGCGATGTACGAGAAAAAACCCACAACGGGAAAAAACCACGGACGACCCTAGCCTTAAGTCCACAAAGTATGGTATTTTTACAAGTACGAAACAAATGACTTACTCGGCTTGAATCGACTCCCTTCAAGATCCTGATGCGTCTTCTTATACCAACCTCCTCTTAGTTGACAATCCCAGACTCCACCGGAACCTTGGAATTCACGAACGAGGCTTTAGGAATAATCGTCAATCACACATGGTGCCTTTCACCATGTGAGAATGCCGCAACAAAAAAACGAGACTCCTTCTTTGAGGTATGTAGAAGTAAACCCAAGCGAACTCTTCAACTAGGTAGATTAAACCCGGTGCCAAACACTCCAAGTAAGATATTTATATGGAAACTTGGATTAAACAAACTATGGGTGAAAAAAAAGTGTTTAAGGATTTTTTCTTGGAAAATAAAACACTCAAAACATGAACCTTTTCTTTTTGGATTTTTTTGTTCTCAAACTCTCTCTTTGAGATTGTTGTATGTGAAAAAGTTGGTTTGAAAAGGTTGGCTCCCGGACATATTAAGTCTGTCAAAAGTTAGTGGGGAAAAAGTAGTTGGATAGAGGTGAAAACTGCCAAAAACTGCCAAATGATTTTCCCACTGAAAATCTCGTTCGAACGAAGTCTCGTTCGAACGTCACTTCTAACGAAGTTCTAGTGGACTTTTGGGAAAACTTGTTGGCAAACTCGTTTGAACGAAAAACTCGTTCGAACGACAATTTCGAACAAACTTCCAAAAAGCTTAAAATTTAATTTTTAGCTCAGAAACTTTATTTTAAAGTTTTAAACAAATCTTCTGAAAATAAACCTCAGTTTAAAATAAAAGTACACCCAATAAAAAATTTTCCAAGCTCCTATAAAAATATCTAATGTGTAAGGACATTTTTGTCCATTATCAATTTGTTATGTCGCACGTCGTTACACCGTTGAAGAAATTCAAGATTCATACAGTCATCAATGGATTCGAATATCAAAAGAAGAAGAGGAATCAAAGTCTAACAGGTCAGACCGGTCTGCCAAGAATAAACGAACCGATCCGCCTGCCGACCGGTCCGCCTCAGACCCGGACCGATCCGCCTGCTGAAATCCAGTTTACCCCAGACCGCAAGCGAACCGAAGAAGCCAGATATAAAAAGAACCGGTCCGCCTCAGACCCAGACCGGTCCACCTGGGATAAACTTCAACAGATCGTGTTCAGATTTTTAAGGCCCAAGACTTCTTATTTAATCCCACTACGGAAAGTGGTTTTCCAAGACTTCCATACACGATTTTCAGAGTACAAGAAACTCTTAGTCTTCACCTATTCAGCCCTAGACTCTAGGTTTTTTATTCACACAAATTCCAAACATTTGTGAATCTCTTTGCAACCCAGGAACGCACTTTTGCTGTTCATACCATTGTAAAGAAGACCGTTCTTCTTCTTCATTGCAGCCCTACTGGAAAGGGATAACTCCAGCCGCTGACTACAGAATCCGACACCTGAGGGTAATTCTTAGTCACTTGTATTTTCATTATAATCCAAAATTGTACAGTTACAAAATTATAATGGAAATAAATGGTTTTGCCCCTTTGGGGGATTTTTCCTCACATGCATGTGTTTGAATGTTCTTGCTTAGTTCATTATCTTTCACATACTGTTGCTTGTTTAGGGTTTGTTTGAGTTAAAAGGTGTTTAATATATAATTTACCCATTTGAACGCAAGCGCATACGTTCTCAAATTGGTATCAGAGCAGGTTACGCTAATCTATCGCGTATTCCTATTTTCCGCAAAATTTTTCTAAGATATCAATTTTCTGACAAAATTGATTTTTGAAAAAGTGCGTGTTCAAATGGAGAAGTTATATAATAAAATACTAGTTTTTGATGGGACAAACTATGCCTATTGGAAAGCCCGTATGAGATTTGCATTAAAAGCCATTGACGAGCGTGTCTGGATTTTGGTTGAAAGAGGGTGGACACCTCCCTCCGTGACTGTTGATAATGTAATCAACTTGAAACCTGTCACTTCTTGGACTGAAGAAGAATTTAAATGGTCATCTTTTAATTCTAAGGGTCTGAGTGCTATTTCTGGGTCTGTCACACCTGATGAGTTCAAACGAATAATGACGTGCACCACGTCAAAAGAGGCATGGGATGTTTTACAACTCACCCATGAAGGAACAAATGATGTGAAAGAGTCTAAATTACAAAATTTAACAACTCAATTTGAAACCATCACCATGCATGAATCTGAATGCTTTGATGAATTTTATGCTAGACTTTCTGACATTGTGAATACTAGCTTTAATCTTCATGAACATATTCCTAATGCTAGAGTTATTAAAAAGATTCTTCGTTCTTTGCCTAAGCGTTTTATACCTAAAGTCACTGTGCTAAATTCTATGGGTAATTTAAATATGCTAAAATTGGAAGAACTTGTAGGAGATTTGCAAACATATGAAATTGATATGTTCCCTAAAACTGCTAAATCTAAAGATAAGGGAATTGCACTTAATGCCCAAGAGAGAAGGAGTGAGGGGTCGGCTAGAAAGAGGGTAGAGTCATCTAGAAAGAGAGAGACTGACACGTCTGATTCTGAGTGTGATTTTGACTTAGATGATTTGGCTCTTTTTGCAAAAAATTTCAAGAGGATTCTCAATTTTAAGAAAAATGGCAATTTTAAAGATAAAAAGAAATTTGACAAAAATAAGTTTGAAAAGAAAAATGAAAAAGTTTTTAAAGATCCTCCTAAGAAAGATAGTGAGAGATGCTTTGAGTGCGATGGTAGGGGTCATAGAGCCTTTGAGTGTGCCACTCGTCTTAACAGAGAGAAAGGGAAAGTTGTCCTTAATGCTACCCTTAGCGACGACAGTGAGGTCGAGACGGTGGATTCAGGAGATGAGTCACCGCATGAGTGTAACTTCACCGCATTCATGGCCAGTCAAGTGAGCACTCCTAGTTCTCTTCACGACGATGAGGATGATGCTTCACAGGGACACCTCGATAGTGAGATCGATGTGAGTGAGGGGGAGGATGACTCAAGTGAGAGCGAGAGTGATATTCAACCCACCTACGCTGAGTTATATTCTGACTCTTTTAAAACTAAAAAACATAACAAAGCGCTAGTTCTTAAGATCACCGGCTTAGAGGAAGATTTAAGAAAGGCAAGAGAGAGAGATTCTTCCACCTTCACCGCCCTGAGAGAGAGAGAATCTGCCTGTGTCAAGAAAGAGAGTTTGTTTAGAGAGAGAGAGAGTGTTTTAGAGAAAGAGAGAGGGGACTTGACTAAATAAGTGGCTAGTCTTACGAGTCAGCTCCATTCCTCCGTGGAGACTCTAAAGAAACTTGAAGCCCTTGTTGCCCAGCTGACTCATGATCTTGAGAAAGCACGGGAAGTCAAGGTACAAATCAAGGACAGATCTGGGAAGATGGGAAAGATGCTCCTCGGCCCCGCTTTAGGTTTTGGTGATCGGTAAGGAATTGGTTATGATGGTGCCTCCACATCCCAAATTGCACCTGGACCAGTTCCTGAGTTTACTATGACTCCTTATGGCCATCGTCAAAAACCTCGAAGGAGAGTTCGACCAAGAAAAGCAAACCAAGGTCCGCCTTTGAATCTGTCCTTTTGTACTTATTGCAAAAAAAAGGCCACCTTAGGGAGTTTTGCTATAACATAGGTCGGACATGACGTACTAATGCTCCACCACGTCATACTGATGAGTTTTCGAGTCTGAGAGAGTAAGTTGAGTTCTTAGCTGCCACATCCCAGAGTTTAATGGAAGAATTCCGACGGATGTCTTTTCCGTTAGTGAATGCTTCTCACATTCCAGCTAAAACCAACAACAACAAAAGCAAACAAAAGGTCATCTCGACTTGGGTACCTAAGAAAGATAAAAAGTCTTTTGTTGTTCATGTTGCTCTCAAAGCACACAATACCTCACAGTGGTATTTTGATAGTGGTTGCTCCAGACATATGACAGGTGATGCCTCATTTTTTACGACTCTTGAGGATTATCAGGATGGCAGATTCACCTTTGGAGATGGGAGCAAATCTAGCATTATAGGACGTGGTACTGTCGAGTTACCTGGGTTCCCTAAGCTAGAAAATGTTTTGTACGTCAAAGGTTTGAAAGCAAACCTTCTCAGCATTAGCCAGTTGTGCGACACTGACTTTGCAGTAAAGTTTGACCGGGACGCGTGTAAAGTCTACAATCAAGCCGGTAAACTTTTGATGCAAGGGGTGAGGATCGAGGATAATTGCTATGGGACTGAGCCCACGTCCTCACTTACCTGCAACAGCGCCACGATCACTCCTATGGATCTGTGGCACCAACGTATAGGTCACATGAACGTTAGAGATCTCAACCGCTTAGCTAAAAAGGACCTAGTACGTGGCTTACCATCTCTTGGAAAGTCAACTTCGACTGTTTGTGGACCCTGTCAGATGGGAAAAAAAATCCGTAGTCCCCATAGGAAGTTGCATTCCATTACCACCTCTCGTGTTCTTGAGTTGATTCACATGGATCTTATGGGTCCCACTCGCACTGAGAGTCTAGGTGGTAAGAGGTACATCCTCGTGATGGTAGATGATTTCTCCAGGTACTCCATTGTAGGTTTTCTGAGAGAGAAATCTGATGCTGTAGAATTTTTAACGACCAAGTGTCGTGTCCTGCAAAATCAACACGGTGTCACTATTAATAGGATGCATAGTGACAATGGCACTGAATTCACAGAAGCAAAGGTAGATCTTTACTATGATAGCCTCGGGATCAAACATGAGTTTTCTACTGTGAGAACTCCTCAGCAAAATGGGATTGTTGAGAGAAAGAATAGAACGATCCAAGAAATGGCTAGATCTATGCTTCTAGGTCGTAAAGTTTCTAGGAGATTTTGGGCAGAGGCAGTGTCTACTGCATGCCACACGATGAATAGGGTTTATTTGCATCCACACACACTTCAGACTCCTTATGAGTTGTGGACTGGGAAGAAGCCCAACCTGGCATATTTTTGTGTTTTTGGAAGTAAATGCTACATCCTACGGGATAGAGAGCAATTAGGAAAGTTCGACTCCCGGAGTGACGAGGGAATATTTCTAGGATATTCATCAAATAGCAGAGCATACCGGGTTTTTAACCTGAAGAGCTCTAAGGTTATGGAATCAATAAACGTCACCGTGCAAGATGACGAACCTCCGACGGTTATTGATCCTAACCTTCAGTGTGAGGATGAGAATCGTTATGACAGCGATTTACCTATTCCTCTCTCACTCTGTGAACCCTACTCCTGCGCTAGGGGACACACCTGCTTGGGTTCACAAGAGTCATGACCCTTCTGCCATTGTTGGCGATCCCACTCTAGGGGTCAAAACTCGTGCTCAGCTAGAGAATGTTGTTAGCCATCTTTGCTACACGTCCAAAGTCGAGCCCAAGAACCATAATGAAGCACTCAAGGATGAACACTGGATATCTGCTATACAGGATGAGTTGCTTCAGTTTAAAAAGAACAATGTCTGGGAACTAGTCCCCCGACCTAGTGAGACTAATGTGATAGGTACCTAGTGGATTTTTAAGAAAAAAATGGATTAAAATGGTACCATAATCAGAAATAAGGCTAGGTTGGTCGCTCAAGGCTACACACAGATAGAGGGTGTAGACTTTGGGGAGACATTTGCTCCTATTGTGAGGCTTGATTCCGTTCGTCTTCTGCTCGCCATCGCATGTCATCTGCGCTTCAAGTTATATCAGATGGATGTCAAGAGTGCCTTTCTGAATGGCATTCTACAGAAGGAGGTTTATGTGGAACAACTAAAAGGGTTTGAAGACCCTCAGCACCCGGAGCACGTCTACTATCTGAGGAAAGCCTTGTATGGTTTGAAGCAAGCACCCCGTGCTTGGTACGAGAGGCTTACTTCCTATCTCTTAGCTCGTGGCTTCAAGAGAGGGAGAGTAGATATGACGTTGTTCGTCAGGAGAGATGACGGTGCTATTTTGGTTGCCCAAGTCTATGTGGACGACATAGTCTTTGGCTCCACATGCTCCCAGCATGCTCACCACTTTGAGGAGGAGATGAAAAGTGAGTTTGAGATGAGCATGGTTGGTGAGATTACATTCTTCCTTGGTCTCCAGGTTCGTCAGCTAGAGGATACGATGTTCATCTCCCAATCCAAGTATACAAGAGACCTACTAAAGAAATTTGGTTTAGACTCCGCTAAGCATGCACGTACTCCTATGAGTACCACTACCAAGCTTAGTAAGGACACTTCAGGCAAGGACGTAGAGAAAACCTTATATCGAAGTATGATCGGTAGTCTTCTTTACTTGACTGCCAGTCGTCCCGACATCGCCTTTAGTGTTGGAGTCTGTGCACGATATCAGGCGTCCCCGAAAGAGTCACATTTACTTGCTCTAAAAAGTATTATTAAATATGTCAGTGGGACTCTCTCCTACGGTATTTGGTATTCCTTTGATACCAATGACCATTTGTCCGCTTATTCGGATGCTGATTGGGCCGAGGATGTAGATGGTTGTAGGAGCACTTCTGGTGGGTGTTTCTATTTTGATTCTGCTCTTTTCTCCTGGCTGAGAAAGAAGCAAAATTCCATCTCTTTGTCCACTTCGGAGGCTGAGTACATAGCCGCCGGGAGTTGTTGCACACAACTCTTGTGGATGAAGCAAATGCTGGAGGATTATGGGATTTCACAGGACACCATGACCATTTCCTTTGATAACACAAGCGCGATACACATATCCCGCAATCCAGTTCAGCATTCGCGCACCAAGCACATCAGGATACGTGGGCACTTTATTCGTCAGTTAGTTGAGGAGAACACTGTATCCCTGAGTTTTGTTCCCACCGACCGTCAGTTAGCCGATATTTTCACGAAACCTTTAGATGCCCTTAGATTTGAGAGTCTTAGGAAGTCTTTGGGGATTCTCACAGTTGACTGAGGGGTTGGTCTACGTCTAGAATAGGATGTTTTTTCATGTTCATATTGAGAACGTGTGTGCTCGCGTTCAAATGATCAAATTATATATAAAAACCCTTTTAGCACAAACAAACCCTAAACATGCAGCAGTATGTGATTGAATAAGATGATAATCTAAGCAAGAACATTCAAACACATGCAATTAAGGAAAAATCCCCCACAGGGGCAAAACCATTTATTTTCACTATAATTTGTAAGAAAACGGCTTACAATCGGATTACAATGAAAATACAAGTTGACTAAGAATTACCCTCGGGTATCGGATTCTGTAGTCGCAGCTGGAATTATCCCTTTCCAGTAGGGCTGCAATGAAGAAGAAGAACGGTCTCCTCCACAAGAGTTGAACTGCAAAAACTGTGTTCCTGGGTTACCAAAAGGATTCACAAATGTATGGAATTTGTGTGAATCAAAAACCTAGAGTATTGGAACTCAATAGGTGAAGACTTAGGGCTTTCTCTACTCTGAAAATCGTGTGTAGAAGTCTTGGAAAAACCACTTCCCGTAGTGGGATTAAATAGGAGAACTTGAGCCCTAAAATTCGGAACATGATCTGAACACGATCTGTTTGAAATTATCCTCGTCGGATCGGTCCGGTCTCTTTAGGCGGATCGGTCTGGTGACATCGGATCGGTTCCTTTTTGAAGGCAGATGGATCCGGTTGGCGTCGGATCGGTTCGGCTTTTTAGCTTCATCGGTTCGCTATGGATCCGGGGTACACTGGCCTCTCCTCAGCAGGCGGATCGGTCCGGTATCTTTAGGCGGATCGGTCCGTATGAACCGGATCGGTTCTTTTATCTGGGCCGAATCGGTCCGGTCTGTTCCCTGATTCCTTTTCTTCCTTTGATATTCGGATTCCATTGATGAGCGTATGATTCTTGAATTTTCTCAACGGTGTAACGGCGTACGACATATAAAATGCTAATGGACAAAAATGTCCTTACACATATCATATGCTTCCTATTGCTAGTCTGTTTTATATGTACCATTGCTTGTTGTACAGCTGTTTATTTATTCTTTTTGCTTTTTATATTTCTTTTGAAAAATACAAAAAGATTTTATTTTTACTAAAATTTTTGAAAAATCCAAAAAGATTTTTGTTTTTTCTCCTTTTATGGATGAGCATTTCAGATAGCCAAGTCACAACTTCTTTCCATATATCCATGTGACTGTTTGATAGAGATTTGAGAGGCTACATCATTTCATCCATGTGCTTTACATTGTTTGGAGTCTTTGAGATGTAATTAGTGATATCTTCCTACATGTTTGACTCCTATATCCTTTATTGCACACATGCACGGCTATATTTGATTATTGCACTTGTCTATCTCATATTGGCTTGAGTGTTTCCATCTCAATTCTGTCTATACAACTTACAATATGCGATAAAACTTGACAAGATTAGAATGCATGTAAAGACCATTTTGGTGAGACTGTGTGCTTTTGCATAACGGGGAGGGGTTACGAAAGGTAATCATCTATCCTTTGCGAAAAAGCCACCGTTAAAAAGGACCTAAAAAATGGAGGAATTTTAATATACGAGGTCCAAAGAGGTTAAAAGAGCCCGAAAAAATTTACAGGCAATAAAATCACTTCATGCCAAATATGGGCCACTTAGGTTTCATCATCAATTCTCCAAAGTTTGAGAATTTAGAATGCCTCTATTCAAAATTATATCTAAGGGAGCTTGGTTGGAGAATCGTTAAACGGGTTTGCACTTCCTTGAAAGTCCTGAAAAAGCATAAAATCATTTTGGACGTTATTGTTGTGAAAATCACTTTGAGCTTTGATTTGTTGATTTGATTGAGTCACTATCTTATATTGTCATTCTTTTACACCAAAGGACGCATTTGAGTTCATTCACTAGGAGTATTTAATATTCATCATGCACATATGTCATGTTTGTATGCATTGATTTTCCTATAGAATTTGATCACACCACTTCATTTACGCTATCATCGACTTGGTTGTTTTTGTGATCATTCATGGTGTGATTTTATCCTAGTGACACTCCACACTTGCCTATTTGATTTATTTCTCTCATTTGTCTATTTGGGGAAATCATAAAAAGGGGGAGAATGAATTATCTTATTATGGGGGAGATTTGAAAGTTTGAGTTTTATCATAAATTGGTATATATGTCTATCTCATTTCAAACTCGATACGTCACTTGGTATTTTGTCTTTTCTCATGTGTGTAGGTACTACATGGATTATCATTGGATTTCACACCCTGATGAGAAAAGTGTTGAGATTCCTGAAGAATTGAAGCGCAAACGTTGAAGTCTTATTCAATTGTATCTTTTCAGTTTTGGGTTCATGGAAGGGTAGAATTGTATAGGCATCTTTAGTTGTTTGATAATTCAGATGCTTGTTTTTATGTATGTACCGGCATAGACATAGGGGGAGATTTGTAAGGACATTTTTGTCCATTATCAATTTGTTATGTCGCACGCCGTTACACCGTTGAAGAAATTCAAGATTCATACAGTCATCAACGGATCCGAATATCAAAAGAAGAAGAGGAATCAAAGTCAGACAGGCCGGACCAGTCCGCCCAGAATAAACGAACCGATCCGCCTGCCGACCGGTCCGCCTCAGACTCGGACCGATCCACTGCTGAAAGCCAGTATACCCCGGACCACAAGCGAATCGAAGAAGCCAGATATAAAAAGAACCGGTCGGCCTACCCGGACCGGTCCGCCTGGGATAAACTTCAACAGATCGTGTTCAGATTTTTAAGGCCCAAGACTTCTTATTTAATCCCACTACAGAAAGTGGTTTTCCAAGACTTCCATACACGATTTTCAGAGTACAAGAAACTCTTATTCTTCACCTATTGAGCCCTAGACTCTAGGTTTTTGATTCACACAAATTTCCAAACATTTGTGAATCTCTTTGCAACCCAGGAACGCACTTTTGTTGTTCATACCATTGTGGAGAAGACCGTTCTTCTTCTTCATTGCAGCCCTACTGGAAAGGGATAACTCCAGTCGCCGACTACAGAATCCGACACCTGAGGGTAATTCTTAGTCACTTGTATTTTCATTGTAATCCGAAATTGTACAGTTATAATATTATAATGGAAATAAATGGTTTTTCCCCTTTGGGGGATTTTTCCTCACATGCATGTGTTTGAATGTTCTTGCTTAGTTCATTATCTTTCACATACTGTTGCTTATTTAGGGTTTGTTTCAGTTAAAAGGTGTTTAATATATAATTTTCCCATTTGAACGCAAGCGCATACGTTCTCATAATGCATTCATACCTTAGGAGTAAACGGAACAAATGTTGTTGACGTAGAAACGAGGCACAACAAACTCATCATATGATGAAGCTTTATACTCTCGGCCGCTACGTCTTCAACTAACACATCATAGGCTTGAATGGATAAACTTGAACACTATCCTATGACTCAATCGTTTTTGTCCAAAATTGATCCAACACAATATTGAGACTCAATCGGAGACTTGCATCCTTACAAATCTCCCCCTTTGGCTATTCCAGGATAAAAACTAACAAAAATACTAAAGGGCCGTCAAGCTCTACTAGACTTTAAAAAATCCCACCCAAAATAAAAAATACATAGCTTGACTAAAAAATCCAAGGATCAATATCTTTGCGGATGAAGAAAAGTTTTCATATTTAGAAGAATTCCTACACACTTAAGCAAACTATCAAACGCATAGGGAATATCAAAATATTAAATGCATGTAAAATAAATACTCCCCCTAAATTTATTCTCCCCCTTTTTGTCTAACAGTGACATTGTTAGAAAGACGTCCCCTCCAAGATAAATCTCCAAAACAAACTAAGATACAATTACAATAGGATTAGATACCCTTTCTCCCCCTATCATTCTCCCCCTTTCTGTTCAGGAAAAGACAAAGAATAAAGGATACCAACTAAGATGAAATAAAATGATACCAATATGATACATAAAGTATTGAGCATGTGATATCAACAAAGAATGCAACAAGATAGATACCGATCATGAAGTAGAAACATAGTTGGACTAGAAAGCAAGCCAAAGATAAATAAAATACCTCGTATATGAGTACATAATAAATATCATTAATGCACACGTACATATAATCGGTATAAACACCACACATGACACAAAATACAATAATCTTTTCACACTCGTATGGAAAAAATGTGTCATATGGAAACGAAAGTGTTGGGGTGTGAACTAGTAACAATTAAATTTAGACCCAATCACTTAAAATATGTTCACGGAGTTCTCAATTGATTTAAAACTTCAACACATTTGAATATAACCTCATGAGATAATATAGATTTAACTCAATGAACAAACATACATAATGCATATAAGCCTAGAATTTTGATGATTCTACAAACCAATATAGTCATGACATTAAAAGTACAACTAGGATAAACGGACATTGTGCAAATCGTTGATATTCCATCCAAACTCCCTCAATATAAGCACATTATATTTTGAATGAAATATCAATTAAATATAGGCCTTGGCAATTGTTATTATTTTTAATGTCATATTTTATTTTTAGGCCTTTGGACCACGTATTTCTTTTAGGTCCATTCGAAATGGTGGCTTACTCGCAAAGGATGATATCTCCTTTCGAAGCCCTTCCCTATGCACATTTATATACATCATTTTTATATTTCACACAAATCTCACGTGAAACGGATTATAACATGCACTAGTCCTCCTAGGTCACATAACCTGTAGATGATAAGATTGGTAGGGGAACACCTCACAAAGCTTAAATATACATATGAAGTTAAATTTTCAAGTGAGCTCGTGCATGTGTGAATTGATGCATATAAAAATAGAATCCATTATATAAACACAAAATCCAACTACTCCATGTAAGCATGGTAAAGAACATTTTAAGGATTGATAATCTAAACCAAAAGTTCTAGCCACATGGGAGCGAAAACGAAGGGATTCTAACACAAGTATATGCCATATAGAGTGTGACAAACTAAAATACACACAAACCAAATTTTTTTTTTGAATGTTTGACAATTTTTTTTAACAAAAAAAATATTTACTCAAAAGACACACAAAAATCATTTGTATTTTTCATTAATCTTAAATTATAAAAAAGGTAAAACACAAATGATAAACAAAACCTTCTTGTATTTTATGTTTAATGTAAATCAAAAGAGATATAATACAAAAGATAAACAAGAATCATAATTCTAGCATGTGATTAAGCATGGGGCATAGACTAGAAAATGATTAAAAAAAAGCATACAATTAGCATGATGATATATCATGAAGCACAAAAGCTTAACTATGCAAACAACTTAACACATTCAACCTTTAGATTTAGCAAGTGAGGAAGCATGTGAAAGTAAATGAGAATGAAAAATCCTACCTTGTAAAGCTACCAAGTCGGATCTCCTAATCGAAACTAATGACAAATGGCGATCTTGGGGTGTAGGAATCTTGTCTACCTCTGTTGCCTTACGTTAGGATTTTCTTGGACATCGTTTAAGATCAAAATAAAATTTCCTAAGATGACCTTTTCGACCACAATGTGAGCACCTAAAGGCTCGGCGAAAAAACTTACCTAAGGAATGATCTCTAAAGGCTTTCCTAGGTGATTTCTCCTAAAACATTGGTTTTCGCTTTATAAGTTGATTCATTACGAGTATCGAAGCCTAGACCACAAGTGTCATTTTTTATTTGGACCGTTCTTAAGATTTTATCTAGTTTTTCAGACCTACACTCCAAATCAAATTTGAATTTACTAGAGTCTTTTAATTTATTTTCTAATTCTAAAATTCTAGACTCTAACAAAACATTTCTCCCTTCAAACGCAAGAAGCTCCTTTTTCATTGATTCCATTAAACCTCTAAGGCTATCTCTCTCGCCTTTTATATATTCAATATTCTCTCGAAGAGTCCTCTCACGTGTCCTAAGGTCTTCAACCAACACACTTTCATCAATGAACTTCAAATAAGCTCTTTTAAATTTAATAGATTCTCCATAAAGTTCTTAAAAAGCATTTTGAAGTTCACTCACATTAACCTCTTATTTATTTTCATTCTCTCTCTCTTCTTTACTCTCACGGCCATAAAAAATAAGGGAATCATAAACTTTGACCTTGGAAGTGTCATGTGTTAAAGTTTCATCAATAAAACAGTTTGAACTATAACTCACATGACTAGCCATAAAAGCCACAAAGTTAGGCTTAGTGGGGGAATCAGTTCCCTCTTCCTTATCACTATCACTAAGGGTTGCATTGTATGAAATTGGTTGCTTACCCTCTCTCTTTAGTTTAGTGGGGCACTCAAAAGCCCTATGACCATACCCTTCACAACCAAAACACCTATTTGACTCGTCCCTATTTAAATTTTCTTTAAGAGTTTTAGGGATCTTTTCGACTTTGTCACGCTTACAAGTTTCAAATTTCTTAAAATCATTTTTAAATTTATCTTGTTAAATTTAAGAAAATTTCGAAACTTCCATGCAAATAAGGCCATATCTTCCGAGTCACTCTCAATTCCACTCTCTACTACTTATTTTTCCTCCTTTCGAGCTTTCAAAGCAACGCCCTTATCTATTTTCTTTTCAATTTTAGAGGGAAACATGTCTAGTTCATAGGTTTGTAAATCACCTACGAGCTCTTCTAATTTCGTAGAGGCTAAAGTGGGTAAAGAATTTAACATGGTCACCTGGGGAATAAATCTATCGGGTAGGGACCTTAAAATTTTCTTTACTACTCATTTTTTGGGTATTTTCTCTCCCAAATTAAAAGATGAATTAACAATATCGGAAAGTCTAGCATAAAATTCATCAAAAGTTTCTTTTTCATTCATTTTGATGGTTTCAAATTGTGTGGGGATGTTTTGGAGTTTCGAAGCTTTTATGACATTAGTTCCTTCATGAGTGAGTTGTAAAATATCCTAGGCTTCTTTAGCAATTTCACACATCATAATGCGATAAAATTCATCCGGTGTGACCGTGCTAAACAAGGCATTTAAACCTCAGGAATTAAAATTAGATAGTTTATATTCATTATCACTCCATCTATCGGCGGGTTTGGGAACACGCTCATTATCTACTAAATGTGTAGGTGGGGACCACCCGTTAACAACAGACAACCAAATCCTCTCGTCAATAGATTTAAGTGCCGATTTCATACGCGCTTTCCAATACGTATAGTTGGAACCATCGAAAATAGGAAATTTTGAAAATGGGGAAAGGTCCATTTTAGTCCAATATATTTAAAAGGATCTTAAACATAATAATTTAGCGATCCTGATCTGATACCAATTGTTGGGAATGATGGGACCCCCAATTTTAAAAACATTAAATAATAATTTCCTTTTAGATGCGGAAGCGAGATGGTTCAATTAAACACACACACAACAAATTTTAATTTCTTTCAAATTAAAATTAAACCAAGTGAACTTTGCAAACACCCAAGTCCTAGAAATTTGCGTAAGACATATTTTCAATATTACCAAATTAGGCCAAACCAATTTTAACAAATTAAATAATGACTTGACCTAAATTAACTAAACATCACCCAAATTTATTTTAGCATCGAATTAAACAAGTAGTGATTTAAACCAATTTTAAGCATGCATCTAATGTGAATTTTGTAAAAGATAAAATAAACAAATAATCACTACGCCGCGATGTACGAGGAAAAACTCACAACGGGAAAAAACCTCAGACAACCCTAGCCTTAAGTCCACTAAGTATGGTATTTTTACAAGTACAAGACAAATGATTTACTCAACTCGGCTCGACTCCCTTCAAGCCCCTAATGTGTATTCTTGTACCAACCTCCACTTAGTTGACAATCCAGACTCGACCGGAATGTTGGAATTCACCAACGAGGCTTTAGGAACAACCGTCAACCACACATGGTGCATTTCACCATGTGAGAATGCTGCAGCAAAACAATGAGACTTCTTATTTGAGGGATGTAGAAGTAAGCCCAAACGAACTCTTCAACTAGGTAGAGTAAAATCGGTGCCAAACACTCCAATGAAGATATTTATATGGAAACTTGGAATACACAAACTATGGGTGAAAACAAAAGTGTTTAAGGATTTTTTTTCTTGGAAAATAAAACACTCAAAACGTGAACCTTTTTTTTTGGAATTTTTGATCTCAAAATATCTCTTTGAGATTGTTGTATGTGAAAAAGTTGGTTTAAAAAGGTTGGTTACCTCACATATTAAGTCTGTCAAAAGTTAGTGGGGAAACAGTAGTGGGATAGAGGTGAAAAACTGCCAAAAACTGCCAAATAATTTTCCAGTCTGAAATCTTGTTCGAATGAGATCTTCGTTCGAACGAATTCTCATTCTAATGACACTTTTAACGAAGTTCCAATGGCATGTTGAGAAAACTCGTTGTCAAACTCGTTCGAACGACTTCTCATTTGAATGAAAAACCCGTTCGAACGACAATTTCAAATGAACTTCCAGAAAGCTTAATATTTAATTTTTAGCCTAGAAACTTTATTTTAAAGTTTTAAAGAAACCTTATGAAAATAAACCTCAGTTTAAAATAAAAGTACACCCAATAAAAAATGTTCCAAGCTCCCATAGAAATATGTAATGCATTTATACCTTAGGAGTAAACGGAACAAATGTTGTTGACGTAGAAACGAAGCACAACAAACTCGTCATATGATGAAGCTTTATACTCTTGGTTGCTACGTCTTCAACTAACACATCATAGGCTTGAATGTATAAACTTGAACACTATCCTATGACTCAAACGTTTTTTTCTGGAATTGAGCCAACACAACATTGAGACTCAATCAGAGACTTGTGTCCTTACATTCCTCAAATCTCCAAATTACACCCATTTATGTAATTTAAATATACATAAAAGTGCGGGGTATTACACCCTGATGGGTTAGTTTCTAAGGTAGAGAGGACCTCTCCTACAGTGCCGCTGAGTAAGGGAATTCGAGGTATCGCCCTTAAAATGTTGAGACAACTGACGAGGTTCTCTTATGTGATGGGGCCAAATTCGTTAGTTTGATGTGTCACCCTATGATTCATGGGTGAGCTGTTGTCTCATGTGAGAGACTTCTTGATCACGGTTGTTGAGTTTTTCCTCGTAAATGTTGGCCAAACGAGATACATCATTTTCTTCAGCCTAGCTAATCGGCAGTGTTCAGTGCTTTCGATTGGGTCCAGATCTTCCTGGCGAGCATCCTTTGAACCTCAATGGTTCCTGTAGAGGAGGCATTCGCACAGGAGTTTGTTCCCTTCTCACGATGCAAATTTTAGACTGTATGCGACTCCTTGCTTAGGTGGGGTGCGATTTTTCTGCACTCATGATGAAGTTTTGAGCTTTTCCTGATTTTGGAGTTACTGAGAGATTTGCTTTCCATAGACGATGCCAAATTATAGGAGATCCTTCCCAAAATATTTAGAGGAATTTTAGGAATGTCTCCAACAATTATATGAATGCAGAGAGAAAAGAAGAGAGCTATTTATGTGGTTCAGTCGTGAGATCGGCCTATGTCCACGGGGTAATGGGGAGTATTCTTTTATTAAAGAGGGGGAATGGAAATAGCCAGAGTGCTAGTGTTGCTAGCTAAGAGTCCAGGCTATTACGTGTGGGTTACAATTAAATCTAATATTAGCCGGACTGGCCTTATTTATCAGCCCAATCTCCTACGCATGTAGGTTGCCTCATGTTTATCCTCGGCTATCCTAATTTCACTATATTTTATCTTATCCCAATTGTTATGGGTCGATTACTCCAAATCCCCCTCTTGGTTCTTCCCCACGTGTTCGGTCCCATGTCTAATTAATTTTGTTCCTTCAGCTAGATACCTCACATTACTCAATATAAATGAATTACACCTAAAAGGAGTCATAATGTCGAATCCTCAAGACTTTATAGGTAATGTAAAGGAAGATCAATGTGCTTGAGTAGAAATACTATGGTAGTACACTGGAGCATCTGAAGCAACGAGTAGGGTCAAGTCCACCACAACAAGATAATATCTATGCACTAAAGTAGTAAAACTATCAAACATGAGTATAAATAATACCTCCATAGTTATTAAGTTTAGTTTAAATACAACTTTTACAGTTATTAAGTTAACCGTTATATCCCACCATTGTCGGTGCTAAAACCTTTAGTTTATACACTTTAACCATTGTATCTTTAAACCCCCCACTACTTCCCATGTAAAGGAGAGATGATTAATAGTGGTTAAAACATCTTTAATATCATAAACAATATATTACCAAAAACTATGCTAAAGAATATGAGCACACACACACACATACACACACACACACACACACACACACACACACATATATATATATATATATAATATATATATACATATATACTGGCATAAGTATATCAAACCATGACTACAAATCGAGTCATGCATCATATCATACTAAACCATATTAGGCCCATATTTTGTAGCTTAAGAAAGTTACAACAATCTACATAATCAACCAATTAATATAAATTCCATCCACCGAACCAATTTGAATATACCGATTGTGTGTCATCAGTTATAATTATATAAATCATGAAATATATATTCTTAATCATGAGTCTGAGACTCATATCTAACAATCAAATCCCAATTACTAGTATTTATTAATTGATTATACTCGTCACATATCAAGAGGTTAAAAATTATTTTCATACCCGGTTATTCTAATTATTTAACTTTTATCATATTATGAAGAAGAGAGGAAATACATAAATTTGACTTAAATATTTAAATACGTCCCTACACTTTTAATTCTGATAGAAATTCCTTTTTAAATTTCTAATTTCTCATTTTTATTTGATAAGACTTCAACATATAGTCAAATCTAAATTATTATATCTTTCATTCTCTAAGGGAACCTAAAATCTCATACTAAAATGATGGTCTAACTATGTGATTTTAAATTAGGGGAAATATACTACTTTATAATTTACAAGTATAACAAGAATATATGATTTTCGCCATTAAATTTGAATTTAGTAAATTATAATATAATATCGGGTTTGTAATTTAAAGAATTTGATTATTTTGTTTATTTATAAAAATCTCCACTTAAATATGTGATCAACATAAAGTAAATCCTAATTATCTCTACACTAAAATTTATCATTTATAAAAATTATTTAGGTAGAAAATACTATTTAACTCATGAGAGGAGAGAGTATAATTATATTGTCTCAACTGAAGAGAACCAATGATCATAAGTGTTGATATGGTGTATAGAAAAGCCTCTTTGATTTCGTCAAATTATGTCTCCAATTCACCTCCAAAAGATGCTTAAAAGTTTCGCAAATGCTATCCCAAATATCCTTTCAAAAAAATATATTTTTTGATAGAATGAAATAGAATATTTTGAGGGTTAGGAATATATAATTTTTATGGGTTTTGGTTGAGATTTAAGGGTCAACGTGTGTGACGCCCCGATTCTAGGGGACAATGCAAAAAATCTTTTCATACTTTTATTTATTTTAAGAAAATCCTCCTTTTGGAAAAAAATCATGCTTTCATATTTTTTCCATAAAATTCATTAAATCTAATTAATGAAATGATGTCCAACTTTATGAAATTTATAAGTTAAGAGAGTTTTTCCCACTTCATAGTATAAGTAACGATTTAAGAAAGTCTAGGTCATCCTGTTTTACTACAATATGAATTTAAAATACTTCTAAATAGTTCAAAATAATTCTAATCAAATAAAATCTCCATTAAAGAAATACATTTAAAGTAAATAGTAAGTAGAGCTCTACTGGGGCATAAATCCTTCGTTGTTCCTCATGGTTTCCTTGCCTTTATCTTTTTCCAAAGTACTTGGGGGGTTTGGAAAATAGTGGGGTATGAGAGTGCACCCAGTAGGAGAAATACTAGCAGAGTAAACGTAAAAAGAATATTTATACATATAAAGTATATTTGAGCAATTATGAAACCATCCATCATTTGATTAAGTGTTCTCATACAAAAAGCAACATGATATGCAATTGACGTTTTGACCATGTAACCCGGGCAATAATCCCACTCACACTTAATTCGTTTCCTTTAACAATACCTATATCCCGTTAATTTAATCATTAACGTACTTTCACATTCTTTCAAGTTGTTTCATAAACTTTTATTTACATTAATCAACGTCATGCTCAAAATCATCTTATCACTTTTTTAATCGGGGTACCAATCCATGAGTGTTATACGTCCTTTCACTAACTCCCACCATGCCGGAATATGCTATCGATCATTTATTTGGGGTCTAATCATTAAGACGCACCCTAGGGCTTCGGGCCCTCAAATTTCCTAGTGACCTCTGGGGGTCTTTTACTTGTTACATATTTGTATCTCTCTTTCCTTTCTTTATTTCTTATTCACTATTAAAAAAAAATCGTTATTTTCTTTTTACCGGTCGATGAGGCCAAATATTAAAGATGAGACAAATCCCGACACACTTTATTTCAAAGTTTCATACTCTATTACACTTTTCGCTATTCACACACACTCGTAAATTTGCATTTTATACCTTTACCAAAAATACTTATTTTCATTTTTACTTTACTAATTATGAGTTTTCACCATGTAAAATCCAATTCTTTAACTAGTATCATTTGGTTTCGAAAGTATACTCACAAGTCCAACTATTTTATAAAATGACACTTCTACACTAAAACATCATTTTTGTCATTTAAGGACTTATATTTCAAACTTAACGACTTTGCACCTTTTATATTACTTATTATCATTTTATGTGGACATAATACTTCATTTAAAACTAACGTTTTAGAATAATACCCATGTTTGCAAAAAATATAATTAAACCCACACTTGACATAAAATGACACTTTTTGTACTTAAAACTATACTTTTGACATTTCAAGATTTATTCTTACAAATTGATAACTTCTCATTTTGGACTTTTATCGTGGTCATTTTATGTGTAAATATTATTATATTTATTGTTTTACCCCAACACTTTACTATTTTCACTTTTAGTCCTTTAATTCTTAAACTTCTTGAACTTTTACCACATAAAGTAGCGTCATTTTATGTGACTAATATGATGATTCTTATAATATTATTATTTCTTTTTGCAAGGCTTGTTTAAATGTATTTTTAATATACTAAATACATTTATCCTAACCACATGAGTTTATGTTCATGAATATAAGGTCTTATACCAATACATCGTAACATTTCTTCAAGAGGTTCAACTTAATATTTGATATGAAATAACTAGTTTAAATATGGTTTTCATAAGGAATAACTTTCTTAAAGACTTTTTAATTTTTACTTAATTTCAACTTCAACCTTCAACCATTTTTATCACATCTTTATCTACCTATATTCATATATAGTGATAATAAGCATAAGTAGTCATGTAAATAATACATACACACACACACATATATATAACAAGCATGATTGTATTTAAACTTGAAAATAGTATATAACCCCTACCTCTTGAAGATATAAATTTCTTTGATAAAAAGGTTGTAAGAAAAACCAAATAAGCTTCCTACTTCCATGCTACTTGCAAGCTTTCTTTTTCAAATAAAAAACCGTTAATACCCTCCTTAAACCTTACTAATTCAAAGCTAGAATGGTTTTCTTATAGGCTTGATATGGAGAGAGTATAGATGACTTTGGCTACTAATTTGATCAGTGATAGAAGAGAAAAAATTATGCCCAAGGGTTCTCTAAACTAAAAAATATTTGAGAATAATTTGTGAGGACAAAGTCTCACATCCCCCATCCCCCCCCCCCCCCCCCCCTCTTTTTAAAGTCTCCAAACCCATCCTAATGACCCCCCACTAATCAATAATGGTTCCACTAAGTATAATGGGGTAGGAGGTTAGATATAAAAGACAAAAACAATCGCATGATGGTTGTCTTCTTTGCCCCCTCAATTATGTAAAAATGTTGACAACTCAAAAGAAGCCAAATTATGTGATAACTTCAAAAAAACACCAATAGGGGGGGTCTAAACGATTTTTTTGACGTTTTTGAAGAAGGGAAAGTTGTTCAAAATTAAATTTTACATTTTATGGTATTTTTTTCATTTTTTTTGATACTTTTATTTTTTGACGAAAAATCCATTATTATTATTATTATTATTATTATTATTATTATTATTATTATTATTATTATTATTATTATTATTATTATTATTATTATTATTACTACTACTACTACTACTACTACTACTACTACTACTACTACTATTTTTCTTCTAATTTCCTTCTTTTATCCTTATGATATTATAATACATAAATAATTATGAATATTTCAATTAATTTAATATGTCCCCATTAAAATCTAAAACTCAATTTCACACGCGTAACATGTTACACGATATTTTTTCTTTTGGATTTTTCTTTTTTAATTTTAATTACTTAATTATTCTAATATAATTAATCCCATAATTTTTTATAACACTATTTTTATTAATTTACAAAAATTCGGATGTTATAACCTTTCCATCTTAGGAATTTTCGTCCGTGAAATATTAAACATTTATAAGTAAGCAATTGGGGATGTGATCTTATTATCGTCGATTCTAATTCCCATGTCTCGCTCTTAACGCCATTGTTATCCTAAACAACCTTGACGAGGGGAATCGTCTTTTTATGAAGCGTTTGTGGCTTGTGGTCTATTATTGCCATTGGTGTAGTCTCGTATGGGACATTATTCTGTAAGTTTAACTTACTCCAATTAATAACATGTGATGAATCTGGAATATACTTTCTTAGCATCGATACGTGAAAAATATTTTGTACTTGATATAACTGTGGTGGTAGTGCTAAGCGATACGGCACTGGACTAATCTTGTCCAAGATTTCAAATGGTTCTGTGTACCTTGGGGCTAACTTCCCCTTTATTAAAAACCGTGCAACTCTTGGTCTAGTTTTGATATTTAGAAACACGTGATCACCCACTCCAAACTCTAACTCAAAGCGATTAGTATTAGCATAGTTCTTCTGGCGGTTTTGAGTGGTCTCGTGTGACTTGAATTTTCTCAGGCGTTTCCTATATCATTTTGAACCCTGAGATGTGATTCTCACCGACTTCTGCCCAATAAATTGGTGAACGATGAGGTCTTCCATACAAGGTTTCAAATGGTGCCATTTCAATACTCACCTAATAACTATTGTTCTTGTTAAACCTTCCTAACGGTAGATGGTTTGTTCAACTACCCTAGAAGTCTATACAGTAAACCCGTAACATATCTTCGAGTATCTGAATAGTCCTTTAGTATTGTCCATCCATCTGTGGATGATAGGTTGTGCTGAGGTTTAGATTTGTTCCTAGCTCTTGCTGCAATTTACTCCAAAACTAAAGCATAAATATAGGATCTTTATCTGAAACAATGGATAAAGGTCCACCGTGCAACCTTATAATTTCTTGGATGTAGTTCTTGGAGAGCTTGGTCACATAATTCATGACTTTAATAGGAAGGAACTTTGCTGAATTAGTGGGTTGATCAACCACAACCCATACCACATCATGCCCTGCCTGAGTCCTAGGTAAAATAGTGACAAAATCTAGCATTATGTGCTCCCACTTCCACTTTGCAACCGGTAGTAGTTTCAACAACCATGCTTACCTATGGTTCTCGATTTTTACTTGTTGACATGTTAGACACTTTGCCAAAAAAGACAACATCCTTTTCTTTCCTAACCACTAGTAGTTTCTGCACAAATCCCTTTTACATCTTTGTACTACCATGGTGAATGCTGAAACGAGATTGGTGCGCTTTTGCCATGACTTCTTCCCTGAGATCCTCTATACTAGAGACTAATAACCTCCCTCGGAACCTAATGCCATCATCTTTATTGAGTGATAAATTCTTGATTGGTTCTCCTATTAAAATTTAGTTGAGAAAGTGCATTAAACTGTCATCATAAGCTTGTGCATCAATCATGTTTTATTGTATGACCATCCCGCAGATGTAGGGGTGATGCTCTACTCGTTTAACCCTCAATTTGTATCTGTGCAGATATTTCATCATCTTATGACGATAGCATTTCATTTCCACCAAAGATATTACTAGTTTCCTACTCAATGCATCAGCTACAATATTGGCTTTACCAGGGTGGTAATGGAGACCGAAGTCATAATCTTCCATAAGCTCCATCCATCGTCTCTGCATAAGATTTAGATCTTTTTGAGTGAAAATATATTGTAGGCTTTTGTTATCTGATTACTCCTTGAACCATCCCCCATATGGGTAATATCTCAAAATATTAAGAGCAAAGACAACTTCTCCAAGCTCAAGGTCATGAGTTGGGTAGTTTTTCTTATGAACTTTTAACTGCCTTGATACATAAGCTACTACATTCTTCCCTTGCATCAATACTGCTTCTAAACCCTGATGCATTACAGTATACGGAGTATCCTTTTCCTCATTTTGGGAAGATAAGTACCGAAGTTGTAGTCAGTCATACTTTTAGCTCTTGAAATGCTCGCTCACACTCATTTATCCACTCAAAGTGAGCCTCCTTTTGTGTCAGTCTAGTGAGATATGAAAAAATTTGAGAGAAACCCTGGAAGAAATGCATTCAATACTCGACAAGTCCTAAGAAACTCCTTATATTAGTAGCTATCTTTGGTTGCTCCCAGTTTAAGACTGATTCAACGTTAGCTGGGTTCACGAATATTCCCTGTCCTGAAACGACGTGGCCAAGAAATTTGATTTCGCACATCCAGAACTCGCATTTACTGAAATTTTCATACAACCTCATGGTAAAATTTTGATGCTAAATAAATGGGGATGTTGTCAACGAACACCACAACAAACTGAGTTAGATACGGGTGGTAAATCCGATTCATCAGGTCCATAAAACATTACTGGTGCATTCATTAACCCGAATGCTATAACGAAGAACTCATAATGCTCGTATCTTGTACGCAATGCTATCTTCTGAATATTTTCAGTTCTTGCAACTGATGATAACTGGATCGGAGGTTTGTCTTTGAAAATATACCAGTGCCTCGTAACTAATTGAATAGATCATCAATTCTGGGCATAAGATATTTGTTCTTAAACGTGACCATATTCAACTATCTATAGTCAATGCAGAGTCTGACTAAATTTTCTTTCTTTTTGTACCAATAATAATTATTTCACTTTTATTTTATGATATATGAATTTTCTCCACATAAAATTCAACTCTTTTAACTAGTGTCCTTTAGTTTCAAAAGTATACTCATAAGTCCAACTATTTCATAAAAATGACACTTTTTCACTAAAACATCATTTTTATTTGTTAAAGACTTATATTTCTAACTTAATGACTTTGCACCTTTTATATTACTTTTTATCATTTTATTTAGTCATATTACTTCATTTAAAACTAACTTTTTTCAAACAATACTCATATTTGAAAAAATTACAATTAAACCCACATTTGACATGAAAGGGCACTTTTGTACTAAAAACTATACTTTTGACATTTCAAGATTTATTCTTAGAAATTGATAAATTCTCATTTTTGACTTTTATTCTTGTCATTGTATGTGTAAATATTACTATATTTATTGTTTTAACCTCAACACTTTACTATTTTCACTTTTAGTCCTTTAATTCTTAAACCTTTTGAACTTTTACCACATAAAGTGGCATCATTTTATGTGACTAATATGCTGATTTTTCTAACATTATTATTTCAATATCCAAGTCTTGTTTAAATGTATATTTAACATGCTAAATACATTTATCCAAACCACATGAGTTTATATTCATGAATGTAAGATTTTATACTCATAAAACTCATATATGCATCCTAACATTTCTTCATCAAGTTCCACTTAATATTTGACATGAAATAACTAGTTTAAATATGATTTTCATAGGGAATAACTTAAACATTATGAAATTTTAACTTAATTCCAACTTCAACTTTTAATCATTTTTATCGTATCTTTATGAACTTATATTCATATATAGTGATAATAAGAATATATAGTCATGTAAGTCATATAAATATATACATATAATTAGCATGCTTGACTTCAAACTTGAAATTAGTGTAGAAACCTACCTCTTGAAGATATAAATTCCTTTGATTAAGAGCTTGAAAGAAAAACCAAATAAGATTCCTACTTTCAAGCTACTTGCAAGCTTTCTTCTTCAAATAAACACCCTTAATACCGTCCTTAAATCTTACCAATTGAAAGGTAGAATAGTTATCTTGTAAGCTTGATATATGGAGAGAGTATATAGGATTTTGGAAATTGATTTTGAGCAAGGAGAGAAGATCTAATATTATGCCTAAGGGTTGCCCAAACTCAAAAATATTTGAGAATGATTTGTGAGGATAAAGTCTCACATTCTTCCCCCTTTTTAAAGTCTCCAAACCCATCCTAATGACCCCTCCCACAACAAATCAATAATGGTTCCACTAAGTATGATGCGGTAGGAGGTTAGATAACAAAGCCAAAACATCTCGCAATGGTTGGTTTATTTGACACTTCAATTATACAAAAAGTTGATAAACAAAAAAAAAACTATGTGATAATTTCAGACAAAAAATTACCTATAAGGGAGTTTAAACAATTTTTTGGACATTCTTGAAAGGAAAAGTTGTTCAAAATTAAAGTTTACACATTTTGGTATTTGTTTAAATTTTTTTGAGCACTTTTAATTTTTAACGAAAGACTCATTAACATATTTATTATTATTGTTACTATTTTTCTTCTAATTTCCTTCTTTTATCATTATGATATTATAATACATAAATAGTTATAAATATTTCAATTCATTTATTTAATCCCATTAAAATCTAAAACTCAATTTAACACGCGTAATGCGATACACGATATTTTTTTGGATTTTTCTTCTTAAATTTAATTATAAGGTTATATTAATACAATTAATCCTATAATTTCTCATAACATTATTTTGTTTAATTTGCAAAAATTCGGATGTTACAACGTATGTACTTGGAAGGGGGGTCTAATAGGGTTTTGGTGTACTAATATATGGAGGAGAAATGAGAGCTACTGCCTCTAATTTTTTTTATTTTCTTTATAAAAAAAATCCCATTTTTATTTTTATTTATTTATTTATTTTATTTTATTTAACTTTCATTACCGCTTAATTCCTTTCTCTTTCTTTCTTTAATAACCAAAACTCAAAACATTTCTCTAAGTAATTACCTCATTACCAATATACCCTCTACTTGAACCCATAATTTCTTTTGTGCTAAACATTATATTTAATTTCTATAATTACAATTATGTCTCATAGTTTTATGTATTCATTATTAAGCCTAAACCTTTTATTAATTCACGAAATAAATTATATATTTCATAATCAATTCTATAGTTCATGAAATAAATTCTATAATTATAATAACTCTCATAAATTATATTTCAACTTCAACTACGACAAATAAAACTTTATCTTTCACTTAAAAAATTATAAAATTGAAGCGTCTACTTAAAATAATTATGAAAAATTCCCCAATTTTCATTGTTAATTAATTATTTTAATTAATTAAATTCCTTTAAAATTATGGGTTATTACAATCTTCCGCCTAATAAAAATAATTTTATTATCGAAAGTCAGAATTTACGCCTCATTTACTTGAGTAAAAAATAATGGCACCTAGTATAATTTAGTCACAAAACTAATACCTTAAAGAGTTGGGTGTAAGTACTAACACCATGTATAAAATGTGCCAAAACTATCACTCATATAAAATGAGTAAAAACTCTCTCCTCATATATTGATGAGTCAACATAATCACCTTATCCTTCATAACCATATATATCCCTGTCCAAACCACCTTGAAAACCAAGGTAAAATAAATCATCATTACCGATGAATAGTCTAGGTCCTGCACATATGATTTTTGATGTAACGAGTCGATAATTGATCGATCGCTAAAGCATCAATAAGGGGTAAAGTAGTCATCCAATATAGATCTTGTACATACACTGTATGATATAGTTAGTTGACACTATAGTCTTCACTAACAAAGATTCAACATTAATTAAATATAAGAATTTAAGTGTCCTAAACTCTCAACTCTTGACCTTCCTTAGATTCCATGTGTGGTATGTCTCATAAAATGAAATCCATATTAAGGAACCCCCTCGATACACTTTTTTCTAGGTCAAATTGTCATTGAGATACTATAATAATCATATATTAACTACATAGTACTTAAGAACCGTTGACTCATCTTATATCTCCTAAACTCCCAACTCCTACCCTCTCAAGACTTCTTGCATGGGACGTCTCATAAATAAAATCCAAATAACCCCCCCCCCTCCCCCCCCCCAATACACTACTTGTCTAGATTAGTTAGTTATTGAGACAAGAACTAGGCCAATCCTCACACGCATCCTTTTTTTAAGATTATATACACCGAAACTCTTTACCACATAGCTTACTATATGGGGAATAAAACATATTCTACTATAATCCATCTTAACCGTTTTGCTATTTTTTCAATCACTCCTATTTACCATCAAAATTATCATTTTCTATAACCTTATTTTTCTTCTAATCCCAATTGCTCCAATAATATTTTTTTTAAAATCACAATTTTACTCTTTACGTTAATACAATTATCATTAATGTTCCATGTACATATACTATTTATATCTCTCATCATACCCTTGTAAAATCTCAGGCATAGAAACTCCTAAGAGTAAGTATCATAATAAATACACACCGCTCACTTTCTCTTTCAAACATTCTAACTTAAAACAACTCTCATTATTATCTAGTGAGTGAAATTAACAAATATTCACCTATCATCACAACATCTTTGATGTCAATACATAAAGTTCCAATCTCGATAATATTTTTCAATAAGTTAAACACCATTGATAATAAATAACAAGGATAGATCACTAAATTAATTGTATGACTATTCATCAAATCATACTTACTGTACTAATAACAATCCCTAATCCAACAACATTCACCTGCACTAAATCCCAAATAATTTCAATATCTTTGATCACCACCAACATCCTTCAACACACTATCCACATAACCCAAGGTAAAAATTCTCCTCGAACAACATAGGCTAAGAATTTAAAATTCTCAAAATGAACTTCTAAATAATACCAATTACTCAACGCCCACCTTATAATTTCAATAACACAAGTATAGAATCAAAATTCTACATAATAATTTGTAATCTTAACGAATGCATTGTTTCATTCATCAAACTTATACTTTCTAATCATACACATTTAAGAAAAAAATTTCCAAAATTTTGAATAAGATTTTGTAATATTTTATGTAATCCGTATTGAAATGGGATTCATATCAATTCCTTAACAATCAAAACCTACCAATAGAAACTTAACATCTATTAATGCTAATCATATTTTACTATACATCAGCAAGTTTCAACATTTTAAATAAAATTTTATGTTTTAGACTCAACACACCCATCTATTTATTAGAGGTATTTTCATTTCATTATTTGACTAATACTACGATCATATCACCAAAATACCATTTTTCATATAATGACTACTTAATCTAGTCAATAAGTCTCAGCAAAACTATCCAATTATACCATAACCAAATTAGTTCTCAATTCATTGATATATTAAAATATGGTTTAAGAAAGCATATATAAAAACAGGATTCATATTAATTTCCCACAACTAATGGTGTCCCTAACATCACTACAAGTAATTTGTATTAAAATTTAACAGGACTAATCATAATAATATTTCATAATTTTAATTCTCAAAAGAGTCATAAAGCAAACATTTTAAATTATTATCCCGTTAATATACTACTTATCTTGTCATTACCACTTTTAAACAATTTACTTTGTATACCCATTTCATAGGCATTATTACTTTTTAGGGATTTCATGTTTCAATATAAACAAATACTATCATGGGGACAATTACATCAATTTATATATAGATCTAAACAATATCTAAATCATTTATTTACTAGCATAAGATATTTTTACCTTAAATTTATGTTTTTAACATTTACTACCTAAATTATAAAAACAATTCCCACCAAAAAAATTCCCAAAGGTCATAAACTTTTAGAATCTTTTATATGCCCATAAGTAAATTTGAATTAACATCAAAATATTTTTAAACTTGTGTTATGTTTTGGCCCTTATTCTTTCTTTATTTACTCTACTATTTTACCCTCTAAATCTTTACGTAAATTCCTTACTAAATAGGGCCACAATTTTCATAGTAATTATATAATGACTAACACGTAAACTACATTAAAAGTCATCCACATATACCTAGAATACTATAACTCAACCTGAGTGACCATACACTCAAAACAAAAGCTAGCGATTACAATATGTGTAATCATAAGTAATATCACACACCCATAAAATATGACGATAAACTCAAGAGCATAATATACGAATAAAACTAGCCGCGTTTAATCTCTAAGGAAAGTGGTATGATTTCAAATGCAAGTGGTAAAAATTCCTACGATACCATCTGAATGTAGATTTTTTCTCATAATGAGTCTGATTTCTAGGACATCTCGTATCTCGTTGTCCTTTCTCTCCACATGTCTAGAAAAAACCTTTGAAACGGCCTTATAACCTAATTAACACATTAACACTCGCTCTCCCTCTTAGGATCCTTGACCTTAAAGTTGAGTAAATTTTGGGTCTCTATCGCCATGCCTCTGATCATACTCGACTCGGCATCTCTTGCCATAATAATTCTCGTGAGGGTCTTTTTGATCCTCAAATTCAATATTAGCATTATCTGTCATCATCTTAGTCACATCTAGACCATTTTTTTCTCGCTTCTTTTCTATACTCTTCTTATAGTTTACCCGATCATGTCAAAGTGGTATTCACTACTTGATTATAAGTAGTAAATCTGAGTTTCCTAATATAAAATTATTAATCAACCAATTTAATCCTAGGATGAAATAATTCTTCCCCTTTTCCTTACTGTCCACCTCTTTTGGGAGAATTGTAGATAGATTTGTTAACTCTTGGTCATATTCAGCCATGCTACGTGAACCTTGCTCTAAAGTGAGTAACTCCATCTTCTTCTCAAATTTGATAGCATATGGTAAGTACTTATCATTAAATTTTATCAATAATTCTTCACAAGTCAAATTGTCCCTCAGCTAAGGTGTGGTCACACTCTCCCACCATTATAAAGAGTTATCGATTAACTTAAAGGAATCCAACATTTGTTTGTTCACCTCTGTGAATTCCACCATTCTAAGATGTCTTTTCCAAGTCTTGCATGAATTGATGAGACAACATTGGGTCAAATCACCCGAGAACATGGGCGAATTACCCTTGTGGAAACTTGCCCCCATCTTATCCCAAGATGATATGGGAACTTCTTGTTGTTTCACTAACATGGCTCTAGTATTTTTATATACAAGTGTAGTATATAAAAATATATATGATTGCAAACCGAATCATGCATCATATCATACTAAACCATATTAGTCCCATAGTGTGTGGCCTAAGACAATGAGCACAAGTTATGTAATACACCAATTAATATAAGTCCACCCCTTATGAGTAAGGACAATAATATAGATTTCATCTACTGAACCCAATTCAACATACCAATTGTGTCTAAAAAATTAAAATTATATAAATAATAAAATATATAGTCTTAATCATGAGTGAGGGACTCATATCCAACAATTAAATCCTAATAACTAGTATTTATCAATTAATTATAGTCGTCACATTTCAATAGGTTAAAACTTATGTTCATACTCGGGGTATTACAATTATTTAATTTTTAGTATATTATGGAGAAGAGAGGAAGTACATATATTTCATTTAAACATTAAAATCATCCCTACTTTTTTATCCGAATAGAAATTCCTTTTTAAATCCCTAATTTCTTATATTTATTTTATGAGGATTAAACATATAACAAAATCTAAATTTTTCTATCTTTCATTCTCTAAGGAAAGCCAACTCTTATACTAAAAGGATGATCTAAATATGTGATTTCAAATTAAGAAAAATCTATTATTTTATAATTTATAATTATAACAAGAATATAAAACTTCCACCATTAAATTCTATTATAGTAAATTAGACTAAAATTTTAAGTCTACAATTAAAGAATTTGATTCTTTTGTTTATTTATAAAAATCACTATTTAGAGATGTGATCAACATAAAGTAAACCCTAATAAATTTTATTATTTAGGTTCAATGTTACAAAGTAATAGGGATATTGATGAGGATGTTACGAGAAGTGGGATGTTATGCAATAAAAGGATAACTAATAAATTAAAAGGAAAATTTTATGAACAGATGTTAGGCCAATGACCCTATATGGAGCGGAGTGTTAAGCTTTGAAGAAAAAACATGAACAAAGTATCCATGTTGGTGAGATGACGATGCTCCGATGGATGATAAAAATTACTAGAAAGGAAAAAAATTAAAAAGCATTATGTGAGAGAAAAGTTAGGAGTATCTCCCATTAGCGATAAATTAAGAGAAAGTAGACTTAGGTGGTATGGATATGTGTTACTTAGACCAACAGATGCACCTATAACAAGGGAGATTATTGAAAATAGAGGATAAAAGAGACAGGGGCCACCCCAAGCTATCATGGGAGAAAATTATTAGGAGAGATCTTAAGGGTTTAAACTTGAATGATAATATTACCTATAATATATTATAATGGAAAAGGAGAATCTATGTATCCAACCCCATATGATAGGATTAAGGCAAGGATGATGATGATAAACGTTAATTAGGTAGAAAATACTATTTAACTCATGAGAGTAGAGAGTATAAT
The DNA here is from genome assembly GCA_949130495.1 of Sambucus nigra. Taxonomy (NCBI): domain Eukaryota; kingdom Viridiplantae; phylum Streptophyta; class Magnoliopsida; order Dipsacales; family Adoxaceae; genus Sambucus; species Sambucus nigra. The sequence continues at coordinate 128,438,278 of OX422223.1, forward strand.
TATTATTCCTCTATTCAAGATAATCAATCATCAAAAGTGTAGAAATGGTGTAGAGAAAAGCCTATTTAATTTAGTTAAATTACGTCTCCAATTTCCCCTTCAAAAGACTCTTTAAAAATTTTCGAGATGCTCTCCAAAAAATTCTTCAAGAATAATATATTTTATTTGGCCGGAATGAAAGAGTATATTTTTAGAGTTGGAAATATATAATTTTTCGCGATTTGGTTGAGGTTTAAGGGTCAACTTGTGTACTAGGAATGAGAGGCCAATAAGGTTTTGTTTTACTAATATATGGAGAAGAAATGAGAGCCACCACCTCTATTTTTTTAATAAAAATTCTCCCATTTTTATTTTAAATTTTCTTTATTCTTATTTATTTTTCTTTAATTATGCCTTAATTCCATTCTCTTTTTATTCTTTAATAACCATAGCCCTAAACCTTTCTCCAAGTAACTACCTCATTACTAATATACCCTCTACTTAAACCCATAATTTCTTTTGTGTCAAATCTTCTATTTACCATTTATAATTACAATTAAGTCATATACTTTTATTCATTTACAATTAAGCCCAAATTTTATTAATTCACCAAATAAATTCTATAATTCATAATAATTTGTATACTTCATCAAAGTAATTTTATTATTATAATAACTATCATGAATTATATTTCAACTTCCACTATGACAAATCAAACTTTATCTTAACTTAAATAATTATAAAATTTAGTTGTTCGCTTAAATAATTATTTCCCCAATTTCCATAGATAATTAAGTATTTTAATTAATTAAATTCCTTTAAGATTATGGACAAAACTCCCAACTCTAGAATATAAAACTCCCAACTCTAGAATATAAAAAATTCAAATATTCCAATATCAATCTCTGGATAATAATAATAATAATAATAATAATAATAATAATAATAATAATAATAATAATAATAATAATAATAATAATAATAATAACAATAATAATAATAATAATAATAATAATAATCTCAATTAAATACATGTCATACATATCTCTGACTCGAGGAATCTAAATATATACGTATTTCTAAAAACTAAAATATTAAAGATCGCAGGAATGTAATTGAGCTACAATGATCAACACATACATTCAAGGAAATGATAAATTTAACATATGACGGATAAACTCCTCTAATGAATAGCCCATGTATACGGCGGCGACTGTGAGCTAAGACATGTAAAAGGAGTTCCGCTGAGAGGATTAAACCTGTCAAGTCTACAATACTTAAGAATATAGCCACATTTGTGCCACAATAATAATAAGACATCTTCCTCTAATATTTAAGTCTATTTTATGTCATCCTAAACCCAAAGAACCTAAATAAGCACGCGGTGCTAATACCAATCCCAATTGAGGCCCATGTGTTATAATATCATCTTTTAATTTATTATTCTTTACTATATTAATTTAAGTTCGTATTTTGGATAAGTATATCTCACTCTACCTTATTCTCCAACATTAATACTACCCCACATTATATAGCATTAATATCTTACTTTAACAATATTAAGTTATGATTCTAATTATAATTATATCTTTTGCGTATCACACATTAATATTTTATGGCCGCATTTCAGTATATACATCTCTAGTATGTTCTATAATATTATTGTGATACCCCGCCTAATTAAAAACCGGGTGATCAGTCCTTTATTAAATTAAAATCAAGGTGAACAGTTGGTTCATTCTTAGCATTACTGTCGCAAAATAAAATTTCCCATTTAAACACTCTAAATAATTAAGCTAAGTGTCAAAATAATTTTAAACCATATTTCCATTAAGAAAACCTTTTCAATAATTAACAGTTAAGAATCGTATAAATGTTAAAGACGACAATTAACACACAAGAATTTAGCCATTTAGATAAACAAACACCAAGTTTAAAAACTACAAATAAAATCATCATGGACATGAATTACATCCCAAAGAGTACTAAGTACTGAAAATAAATTAACATAAATCTGTGAGAAATCCAACTGAATAGGGAAACGGGCGACACATTCCCTAACTAAACAAAACTGAAATAAGAATAAAGTCAACAACAAGATCGTCTAAGCAATGGCCTGCAACTCCCATATGAGCTGCAGCGCGTCCGTTCCAAGGAATCTAAGCATGATGCCCCTGTGGCTGGGCACCTGTAATATATACATATATATATACAAGAGAAAAGAAATAACAGGAAACGGGTCAGAGCCCTAATGTAAAACAGTTTTAAAATAGTTTAGCAAGTATTTAAAATGCTTACCGGGTAATTTAACAACCATTTTAGTATGCGTCACTCTCTTGAGAAATTCTCACCTCTCATCTAGTGTGCACGCCTACCGTACTATCAACCTCAAAAGTTTATTTTAACTTAACATTCCCATAAAGTTTCATACCGCTAACTACGATGGCTAAGATAAATAATTTCTGAAAATTAAGCTCTCTCGCATATCTTATATTATATTAAAATAACCCAGGTATGTCACAAAATTCCCAAACACTTATAATAAAGTTGGAGTATTTCTTCATTACTTAACTACTTTTATGGACAATAGAAAGTTCCCATACTTAAGTGTATGTATATATATTAGTCACTCATATAATATATATATACTATCAGCGCGCCACATAAAATCTATGGTGCTGGCATACTCTGCTATGAAGTTCCCGTATCACTCGTACTAAGGGAAATACTAGTTCGGAATCACTCTCAAACTGTATTAACATAAAACACATACAATTGGAGGCGAAGTATAGTTCTAAGTCACTAAGAGGTCAGCACATACCCTCATGTCTCATAGGACCATCTTACTATTAAGGATACTATCTTCTAGGGTACAAGTCGTTATTCCCCATAAAGGCCCAATCGAGATAAGACTATCCCGGCGCGAAAACCCCCGTGATAGCAAGAAGCTCGAGTATGATTTTTACATAGAATATATAATATATGCCTAATCACACAATCACATATATATAAGTATTCCCATTTCTAAGTTAGGTGCGCCCATGGCCTATAATTATAATTATCCGTTCTTAGCACATTTTACTCGGTTATCTCTCATAACGGACTCGTCACTTTTATTCTCATATATAAGTTACTCCATACTTACTTCTCATCTCTCGAATTATTCTATTTACCTAAGTAAAATTTCATTAAGCACTCTCACTTATCTCTTAGTCGAACTTACTCATGAGTCTCGATCTTTTATTAGACGTATGCATGATTTCGTATGTGTGAATAACTCCCCGTTAACCCATAATTTCATACTACATTAAATTTCCCTCAACAGGGTCTACCTAAGCCCTACTGGTACTCTTTATATCCCATTATATTATAATAATAACAATCAAGGGTTCCTACGCATTTTAACCGGATTAAACCAACGGATGAAAAAGTATGCTATTTTCCAGGAGGGGTTGATCGATCGAGGAAAGGGGGTCGATCGATCGATGTTCTTGGGTCGATCGATCGATCAAGCAGTTCTTGCCCAGAAACTACCATTAAAACCTACGGGTTTCATCTTCCAATTTTCTCTAAAACGTCATTAACAACTCCTAAATTCTCAAATAACATTAATACAAGTTCGATATACATATATGCAAAATTTCTTATGTGAAACATGTACAAATTCAACAACGGAATTTAATTAAAGGGCCAATGTATCTTAATTATCAAGAACCCTAACTTTCCACTAAACTTGAATTATTCTATTTCTTTTTCTAGATTTCTCACTTCCAAATTAATCAAATTTCGTGAGTAATCCTCTACATATGATTGGGATGTCCAGAGTTTATTTATTTTCTCTACAACATGTGATTGGGTTCTCTAAATCCTTGAGTTTTTCCATGAAACATAGGTTAAATCATCCTAGTCTAACATGGTGTGACATTTAACTAAAAGAGAAACAAGATAGATACTTGCCTGGATTTTGAGTTTCTGATTTGTGGACGAAAGAGGTATGACTGCGTTCCTCATCGCGCAATCTACTCTTTGGTGGTGGTGGCAGTGCAAACAGTTGAGTCTTTGGCCTTGAGTTGCTTGGAATGCTCTCCAACTCCTTCTCTATTGACCATTATTCGATTTTGTGTTTGTTAACCCTAGAAGGCAACTCCTACAGGCTAATTTATCCTTAGGAAATTCGTGGGTTTAATTACCCAAAAATGTCAAATGTCTATAATACCCTCCCGAGAAGTTAATTAGGCCTAAAAATGCCCCGAGACCCAAACTAAACCCCCGGGTACATTATTTTGACTATTTCAACCCTTTCGGACACATTGACACACTCTAAATGATCATACGGGCGACTTTTAATTTATTCACTATTAATAATAATAATTTAGTCCTGACACGACATAGGCGCGTCCCGACTTAAATTTCCATAATTGCCATTTTGTTCACTTGTGACAATTTTTATAAAATCAATCTTATATATTACTTTACTCATTTAGTAATATTTGACAAATTCCCAATAATTACTACCTCTCATCACGCTAGTAACTATTTAAATAAATTCTCGAATTAATATCTCAATTTAAATTTAATAAATCTCCAAATTTTCAAAGCCATAAAAATACGGGGTATTACATACTTCCCCCTAATAACGAAATTTCATCTCGAAATTCTAAAAAATAAGGCATACATAGTAAGAATAAATCTGGGTATCTCTCACACATATCTGCCTTGCATTCCCAAGTGGATTCCTCCACATTATGATGCTCCCACTGGACCCGTACAAGTGGGACTACCTTCGAACCTCAATTTTCTCTCACTATGGTCTAGGATAGCCACTGGTCTCTCCTCGTAAGAGCTGTCAGGATGTAAATAAATCTCCTTATGTGCAATTCTGACTTAGCGTGCGGACGAACGACCTATTTTCCCCCAAAACTCAATCAAGAGGCCACCGAGCGCTCTCAGGATCTGTTTGACCTAAGTCAACTCTTCAACTCGACCGAGACTGAATGAATCTTCTAAGGTCACTAAAACCCCTTTCCAATAGTTCATCCCGTGTTCTATTTTGACTTACAGTACGGACGAATGATCCGTTTTACTCCGAAAGGTCACCAAATGCTTCCAGGGCTCGATTGACCAAAGTTAACTCCCCAAACTGGATCAAACTCTTTGGAATGTTTAAGTACATCTCCTAACCTTTCCAACGATCTACCCCCGTGTACGATTCGGACTTACCATGCGGACAAACGATCCGTTTGCGTTTGACGATTCCCCGTCCAATGGACTGGCGAATGCTTCTGAGCCATATTTGAACCAAAGTTAACTCCCGAACCCGGGAGAGATCTAGAGGACTTTCGAAGGTCTCTGAATTATGTTTCCAATGGTCCACCCCGTGCACGATTCTGATCAACGGTTTGCGTTCTGTGGCCAATTTTCCAAAAAGGCCTGAAAGACACTACCAAACGGTAGGTCCTAGACCTTGCCTATCGGCAATGTGCCTACACGTACCTACTGATTGGCAGGAATAGGGCTATACCGATCAGCAATGCCTTGGTCCTATAAAAAGGAGGCCTGACCTCACTTGCAATTGGGAGCCCAGATCTGATAGATATCACTCTCAGCAAATCCAGAAAACCTCTCTCAAAGTTAGCGCGATTTCAACATCCAAATCCTTTTCCAACCATCACTTTTCATCATCCTTTTCATCAAACTTGGTGAATTCACTACCCTTCATCATCATCCAAGTCTAAGGGCTGCTCTCCAACATTCAAGATTAATCTCAAGATCTTCAAGAAGGTCCAATTTTCTCAACTCCCTCCTTAAATTCTCATAAATTCACAATAACTTGTTTTATTACTTAGCACTTTCATTATCTCATCTCACACATCCTAATATACTTTTTATTTAGTATTATTGCACATCTCTTATTTTCATATAAATAAAAAGCCAAAAAAACAAGAAAAAGAGGGTTTGCTCATAAATTCCAAACGGGAATTCTCATATTTTTCTTACACTTTTCTCACAACTAAAATACTTTTTCTACACACACACACACACAAATAAGAGAGTCCCCCAGTTGGATTTATGGGATAAACCCCACCCCTCATTTTTCATGCGAACTACATGGACTTTGATGCCTCAATAGGTTACGTAGGCATCTCGGGGTAAAACCCGAGACTCGAGTCCTATTTTTACTTTTCCTCTCATTTTATATTTTCTCTAAACTCCACTCTTTTATATTATATATATACATGTATTTGTTCTTAGTGGCGTCTTATTCCACATGCATTGTCATTCCATCATAACGATCAATGTAAGGATAAACGCGTAAGTCCTATTTTCTAATATTTTTATACCTTCCTACAGATGACTTGCTTTACCTCGTCCATGGTGGAAGTCGACGATTCCTATCTCCACTATGTATACACATGCACACATATCACGGGGAAAATAAAGGAAAATAATAAAAAACCCATGAGAGATCGAAAGGGCGGAATGGGTGCCTAACACCTTCCCATTTTGTAACTTAGCCTCCGGACCCTTTTCGAATCATTTTTTGGTTTCGTAAGCATCAGTATGTCTTTGGATGCTGTCCTTAGGGATGGCTCCCTTTCTTTTGTCTGTTTTGAGTAAAATAGACTGGCGACTCTATCTTTTTACATTTTTCACCTCACCCAAATGACACCGACCGAAGCGCTCCCGAGAAGGACGTGCGGGACCTAGGATCCTCCCTCACGTGCCCGCCCGCTGCGAGGATCGGGGGATGGCCATAGTGGCGACTCTGGTGGGGACTTTCTTTTTAGGGCTAGACTCTATTTACATGGATGTTGTACTTGTTCATATTTTCCCCATTTTTTCATGTTCCCCTTTTTTATGTATCTCCCATACTTATGCTTCTATTCACACACTTGTAGAAAATTCTCCATGTACACTTCGCACCACGTGCACCTAGGGTCATATACATCCACATGTTTCACACATCATCCATCCATACTTGGTGAACTATTGGTACTTGTACTTTGCTCCCTGTTTGGCATAATCGAAAAAGACATTCTCATAAGATACTAATAAGAGAATCATGCATGATTCACACGACATCACCAAAGAGCATTGTTATTGACCAAATCTTCGTGATGGGCGCTAGTCCGGTAGGGCGCAGTTAGCCTAAGCGATATGACTCTCACCTTTCATTGGTCAAGTACCTTCGACGTATATCGAACGGTTCCCCCCGCATCGTACCGCTTGACCGAAGTCATGATGGGAGATATATCACAGGGAACTCGTTCACGTACGCTGAGTATATCGAATTTTCTCTCACACGTACTATCCCCACGAGTTATATGGTGAGGCAATTCATGTACACTCAGGTATATCAAATGGCTTGTCCACACATACCGATTGCTCGCAAGAGCAAGACGTATATCGTGGAAGTCACGCCAAAGGGGGAAACCCTTTTCGATTCACCCAACCAACTGCATACCCGAATATAGGTGTCAAGCCTAGAACACACATGTTAGATTGTCGGTTTGTACCCGAAACTCTATCGAAATTCCGGGTAGGCCTGCCGCCCAAATTTTAGCCCATTTTTAAAAACATGGGACCCTTCCCGTGAGCCTGGTCACATGTCCAGTCATAGCTTTGCATATATTACAAACCCAATTTTTCCATTTAGGAGAATTAATACAAGTGAAAACATAATAATTATAATAATCATGATGAGACCGTCTCCAAAAAGAAAATTCTCTTTTTTTTTTATCAAAAATCCAAAAACATTTTTTCCTTTCCTTATCAAAAATCTAAAAACATTTCTCCTCTCTTTATCAAAAATCCAAAAATATTTTGTCTTTCAATCTGGAAAAAAAATGTCAAAAATATACTCATCCTTTTTTTTTCTCAAAAATAAATCCCATTTTACGCCTTCTCAGGTCGATCGCAAGCCTTTGGTCTGGCTCCTTATTGGCTTCAGTCTTCAGTCAAGTCACCCCGGAGTTCCGTCCGTTCTCCTACTACTCCTTTCGATTCCAAAATCCATCCGCTTTCCATGGAGAACACAAATCAAGTACCCGTTGTGCATCCAGATATGACGATAGTCCTAGCTCAGCTCGTGTCCAAGATTGACAACCTCCAAACTAAGGTCCAAGAGATGCAACAAAACCAGATTTCCATTCCTTAAGAACCCGAGGCCCTATTCCCTCGTGCTATGGATCCACCTGAGCCCATCTGGGTTCCTGAAGAGTATCAGCACGCTCCACGTGCCCCTCTTATTAATGGGTCATCGCCTGCCCAGCTTCCTATGCCGAACCTTGCCCAGCTTGGGGCTAACTTGTCTATGATCATTGATTCGAAGGAAGAAGAGCTGAACAAAGTCAAAGAAGACCTCAATATGCTCACCAAGAAGTTTGACCAAGTCATAATCTCAGGAAACTACATGGACTACACCCACATGTCTCCTTATCCTAAAGAGAGGTTACTCGAGAAGTTCAAGATGTCGAATATCAAGAAATTCAGAGGAAGTGGACCCCCAATTGTTCATCTCCGAAGTTATAACCGTTCCATGACTCTACTAGGGGCTTCTGAAGAAGTGATGACCCAATTTTTTCAGCAAACTTTGAAGGATAGCGCCCTCCGATGGTTTTTATCTCTTGAAGAGTCCAGAATTAGTAGCTGGGAGGATGTAGCCCGTGAATCCATGTCACAATACAAATACAATGAAGAGCTTGAGGTCACCCATCGTGATTTAGAGCTGCTCAAATAGAAATCTAGGGAATCAGTCAGTAACTTCATTGCCCGATGGAGGAACAAAGCAGCTACCATGACCAATCGCCCTTCCAAGGAAGAACAAGTCAGCATAGTGAAGAAGAACTTCTTGCCACATATCCGAGAAATAATGGGAGGACAATACTATCCCCACTTTCGAGCTCTCAGAGAAGCAGGAGTAGAAATCGAGGAAGGTCTTGCCAAAACAGAAGTCGAACCAAAGAAGGTGTCCAGACAGTTCACCCCCAAAAAATATGACAAACCTTGTAGTGCTACAGTCTCAACCATCAATGACATATCTCAATCAACCACCTCATGGGCGCCAGAAAGCCGACCTATCCCATTTCGAAAGGAATACACCGAGCTCCATGCTCCCCTCTCCAATGTTTATCAAGCCTTATTAAGCCAAAACCTTATCAAACCTTTGGATCCCCGTCCATTTCCAAATACACTCCCAATAAACTTCAAGGCAGATGCCCATTGCGCCTTTCACCAAACTGGTGGTCATACCACCGACTAATGCTTTTACCTCCGAAACATAATCCAAGGTCTAATTAATCGGGGTACCATCACCCCGCCAGCCAATCCTAAGCCAAGCACTACTCATAACCCACTTCCAAATCATGCTAATGCCATCTTTCTAGAAGAGAACATAGAATTCGATCCCTCAACTCAAATCACACCCATATACTTTCCTAAACCTCTCCAAATTTGCCCATATTTCCTCCTACACCCTACTAGCCTCGCTGATCAGGCACTGTCACTCCTTACCAGAGCCTGCATCGTTGTTCGTACCTGTTCTGAAAATGAAAGCATGTAATTATCAGAAGTGTTAAACCAACTCCTAGAGTTTGGGCTGAAATTTCCCTCGCAGATGGTCATTGATTGCCAGAGGTTCAATAAGCTGTTCTTGGAAGCACAGAAATGGGCCCGAGAGTCAGATAGTTGGGTGGTACCAACTGATGAAGTCAGTCTGGATGATGTCATCTAGATCATGGCAGGATTATTCAGTCAAACCAATAACTTTTGCAGTATGAGCGAGTTACGTGATACTCTGAAGCTACCGGGGTGCTTGGTCCCTTCACCCTTACATATCCCCACATAATGGGATGACCTGTATGAAGAAGCCGTTGAAGTTGTGGAATGCATAGTATTTACATGGAAAGACATAATTATTGCCACCAGATGGGGGGGGGGGGGGGAGAACTCAGAGATTTGAATGAAGAACAAGCTTTCGAGAAAACTGGCCCGGTAGTTAACATGTATGGAATGATATCATTTGAAGAACTCCTCGAGAAACAAATAAGGTGGCAAAACAACCCAAGATCGATGAGGAAACGAGATTCATGTTTTTCCCTTCTTCAATAAATCAAAAAACCAGATCAGGGAGGCATTACCAAATCCCAAACTCACTACCAGCCAACGACAAAGGGAAGGGTGTTAAAAACCTTCCTACGCCAGAAATGACCCTCGAGGAGAGCAAGATACTTGATTAACTGAAGAAAACTCAAGCTAACATCACTCTATGGGGCCTTTTCATGTCTTCTCATCTACACAGAAATTCTTTGATCAAGTTTCTCACTAGACCCACAGTTCCTCCTTCTACCACACTAGAAGAAGCGGTAAATTTGGTCGGATCCTTGACCTCTACCCGAATGCTATCCTTTTCCGAAGAAGAAATCCCCAAGATTTGGCCAAACCACAATCATGCACTCAACATCTCCGTCGAAGTTATGGGGAAGGTTGTGCCACTCTCTCTTATCAATAATGGATCCGCCTTGAACGTCTGCCCACTAAGAAATTTCAAATGTTTAGTCCTGAAAGAAAGCGACCTCGCTCTAACCTCCGCTGCTGTGCGTGCCTATGATAATACTCGTCGGGAGGTAATGGGATCCATAAAGCTTGTAATAGGGGCTGGCCCTATAAACCCTATCGTCGAATTCTAAGTTATAGACATTCCAACCTGTTTCAACTTATTACTAGGACGACCTTGGCTCCACAGTATCAAGGGCGTGTCTTCCTCACTCCATTAGAAATTAAAATTCTTTACCGATGGACGGGTCATTACCATTTTGGGCGATGACGACAATGCCGATGGTGCAAGTACCAGTAGTCCAATCCTTGAGATACAACACGGTTCAAATGATATGCTCCTATCAGGATTATGAGTTGAACCACTTTTACTCCCGGCAGGGGACAACTTCAAAGAAAGGGTTTGTCCAGAATACAACCCTTATGGCAACGTCAATGTGATTCAGATATTCAGAAACATGCACTTCATGCCTAGACTGGGGCTAGGGCAAAGACAACAAGGGATACTTAAGCCCACTATACTAAAGAAGGTTTTCCCTCCTTGTGGTTTGGTGTATCAACCGTCAGAAGAAGAGCTCAGAATGATCCGCCAGTCTCGACCAAAAAGAAGACTAGACCGCGTCCAAACTATCCCAGGTGACTCCTTGAACAGACAGTTCATCAAAGAGGGTGAGGACTTCCCCTTTTGCGGCTTTTTAGAACCATGGTATGACCATACAGATAAGAAAATGAATCCTGGAATGGAGATCTTTTTCTAAGACAGTTACCCATGGGCCAAATATTCCCAACACCTAGTACAACCGCTCATCAAAGATATCAGAGAGACTGAGGAAATTGACTTCAAAGATTCCTTCAACTTACATACACTGGGGCTGACACTCTGCATGGTTCATTCAGGCACTACATCACTGGATCCATCCCACCTGATTAAAGCTGTTGATACACCTCTCCTCAACTGGCATGCTGCGCCAGTTCTACCTGCTGAAATCTCCCATAATCCTAATGTTTACCCCTTTTCTTCTTATATTGTCTATCCTTGTTCAAATATAATCGAGTCCTATTTTGACGAGGTTCTCAATGCTATTTTTCCTATCAATGAAATAAATGGAGATTTTGAGTATCTTGATGTGCCTTACATTAACTGTTTGGATTCTAATCAAACTTTTGATGATGATGATTTTGCAAATGAACAATTCTTAACTGATCTAAATAAGGTTAATAATAAATAACATAACCGTGTTCAAGTTAATGAAGAAGAGACTGTTGTTGTTAACCTCGATTCTAGTAGCCAACTGCGCGAGATTAGGATATGAACTACCCTCGACGAGCATGAGCGTGCACAACTCAAAGAATTGCTAAAAGAATTCATGGATGTCTTCACATGGTCCTACGATAATATGCCTGGCATTGATCCTGAAATAGCTCAGCACGTGATTCCCACTCTCCGAGATTACAAGCCGATCAAACAAAAGTTGAGAAAGTTCTGCACCGAATGGTCGCTCAAGGTCAAAGAAGAGTTGGTCAAACAGTTGAACGTAGGCTTCATTCGTGTGATCAAATATCCCACGTGGCTAGCCAACATAGTGCTCGTGCTAAAATCAGGAGGAAAAGTTCGGATGTGTGTAGACTATCGGGATTTAAACAAAGCCTCTCTAAAGGATGATTATCCGCTACCCAATATCGACATGATCGTGGACAACACAGCCAGTCATGCTCTCAAGTCATTCGTCGACGGGTTTGCCGGATACAACCAAATCAAAATGCACCTAGACCACCAAGAAAAAATAGCATTCATCACCCCATGGGGGACCTTTTTCTACACTGTCATGCCATTTGGTCTCAAGAATGCTAGGGCTACTTACCAGAGGGCTACCACAACCATCTTGCACGATCTAATTAACAAAGAAGTTGAGGTCCATGTGGATGATATGATTATCAAAAGTTCTTCGAACGACTGCGAAAGTATCAGATGAGACTCAATTCGTAGAAATGCTTCTTCGATGTTACAAAGGGAAAACTCTTGGGATTCATGGTCAGTGAGAAGGGGATAGAAGCAGATCCCGCCAAGCTGAAAGCCATACTTGAGATGCCACCTCCCCGAACAGAGAAGGAAGTCTGAGGTTTCCTCAGGAAATTATAATACATTAGTCGGCTCATCAGCCAGTTAACCTCTATCTGCGAACCTATCTTCAAACTCCTCCAAAAGGATTCAACTAAAGTTTGGAATGAGGCATGCCAAGAAGCTTTTGACCGAAACAAATAATATCTGACCCAACCCCTGGTAGTCATTCCACCACAGTCTGGTCTCCCCTTGCTCCTATACCTAACCATAATCGACACTGCAACTGGGGATTTTCTAGCCCAATACCTTGAAGATTCCCATAAAGAAAGAACCATCTATTATGCCAGTCGCAAATTGGCTGGGTACGAGGTAAACTACACTGCTTAGGAAAAGGCGTGCATCGCACTTGTTTGAGTCACCCAAAAGTTGCGGCACTACATGCTCACCTTCCCTATTAAACTTGTATCCCGAATGGACCCCATTAAATACTTTCTTGAGAAACCTGCCTTATCCAGTCAAATGGCTCGATGGTTTATGCTCCTAGACGAGTTCGATATTTTGTAAGTCATGCAAAAAGCCGTAAAAGGAAGAGCCATCTCTGACTACCTCACTGATTACCCCTTAGAAGAAGCTGATGTATGGATCTCCGAATTCCCAGATGAAAACATCCTTTGCACTACTTAAGACAACCTTCAATGGAAAATGCTCTTTGACGGTGTTGTGAATAAGAAGGGATATGGCATCGGGATACTTCTGATTGCCCCACATGACTCCCATACTCCCATCGCTATCAAGTTGGATTTCCCTTACACCAACAATATGATTAAATACGAGGCATGCACAGTAGGCCTCAAAGTTTCTCTCAAGAAAGGTATTCAATGCCTAGATGTCTACAGGGGATTCCGCCCTCATCATCAATCAAGTACTCAGAAAGTGGAGAGTCAAGGATGAGAAACTCGCCTCCCAAGATATCACCTTCTATTACCTACCTCGAGCAAAGAATAACCTAGACGATGCTCTCCCTACCTTGGCCTCCATGGTCGACATGACCGAAGGAATAACTATGACCCCCTTCCTAGTTCAAAAGCAAGACAAACCAACCCACTGATACCATGAGCTCGTCACTACAGAAGATCCCGAGCTAGCCAATTATTGGTACTATGATATATGGAGCCTCCTCAAGCATAGTAGGTATCTCGAGGGTTCCAATAAGAAAGATCGAGCAACCCTTCGAAGACTCGTCGCCCAGTACATCATCTGTCACAAAGAACTGCTCAAAAGGAATTTTGATGGAGCTTATCTTCACTACATCGTAGAGGCTGACCTCGAAAAGATAATGTAGAAGATCCATAGCGGGGAGTGCGGACCCCATATGAACGGTCACATGCTTACCAAAAAGATCATCCGACAAGGATACTACTGGAACACCATGACCCAGGATTGGACCGCTTATATACGGAGATGCCTTAAATGCCAACAATTCTCCAACCTTTAGCATTTGCCTCCACATGAATTATACAACATGACCTCTCCCTGACCGTTATCCACCTGGGGCATTGACATCATAGGGAAGGTTACACCAAACTCTTCCAATGGGCATGAGTTCATCCCAGTTTCCATTGATTACTTCACCAAGTGGGTCAAAGCGGAGTCATACGCAATGCTGAATGCTAAGAAAGTGGCCAAATTCGTCAAGAAAAACATCATTTGTCGGTATGGGGTCCCGCACGAGCTAGTATCAGATAACGAGTTGCATTTCGAGGCTGAAGTCACAGAGGTGATCAACGATTATGGGATTCAGAGACACAAATCTTCTCCCTACTGATCTCAAATCAACGGTGCAGTTGAAGCCGCCAACAAGAATCTCAAAGCCATCATCAGCAAGATGACTGAAAGTTGTCGGGATTAGGCCGACCGGATCTCGTACACCCTCTGGGGATATCAAACCTCAATTCAAACCTCTACTGGGGCTACCCATTACTCTCTGGTTTACAGTATGGAAGCAATCCTACCCATGGAGTTAAAAATACCCTCGTTGCACGTCATGCTTGAAAGCAAGGTCAGCGAAGAAGACTGGTGCCAAAGCCGTCTTGACGAGCTGGCCCTCCTAGACGAAAGGAGATTAAAATCACTATACCACATACAAGGGTACCGTCGCTGAATATCTCATTCATTTAATAAGAGAGTCAAGGACCGCGGTGTCCGATAAGGGGACCTAGCCCTTAAAGAAATCATAGAACCCATCTAGGACCCCAGAGGGAAATTCAAGCCCATTTGGAGCAGCCCCTACATTGTCAAGAAGATCTTGTCCGACAGTGCCGCCATGCTTATCGACTTAGATGGGTAAGAGATGGATCGTCCAGTCAACATGGACCATATTAATAAGTTCTACCCGTAGTCCAAAATCTTGGCGCGCTACGACTCTTCTCGTCTCCCTTCTATTCTAAAAAAATCTCTTCATTTCCCCTTGCCCAGAACTACGTGGGCCTGATCCTCTGCAAAAAGCCATTTTCAAACAAAGTATAACATTTCAAAACCCCAGAGGTACGTAGGCAGCTCATACACCTTACATGAGCACAACCCTTTCGTTTTGACAAAATACTATTATTTTCTTAACTCCGAGAACGACAGTTCATTCTAACATATATTTGAACAAAAAGATTATGTATGCCTTAGTGATCGGTATAGATAATTCAAACAACACAAAATTCATCTAAAGGCATAGCTGGATGATCATAAACTTGTTTATTTCACTAATACGAAATTATGGTACATATTACATAAAAAGGAATGGATAACTCCCTTCCCCCTACCCTCTTAAAAAAGACAAATAAAATACCCACATTTATTCCCCATTACAAAATAAACCATCCTACCCACAGCTACCAAAGGAGCCCGCTCCGTCATCATCATCTGCATCCTGGGGTCCCCAAGTTTCCCCTGCTTGAACAGAGTGTCACAGACACTCCATGGACCGATAAGCTCGGACCAACTTCGAAAAGACCAAAACACCTCCTTTTATGGTGTTAAAAGAGACAAGGCACTTTTGTCCAGTCTCCACTGCCAACATCTTGCTAACTTCTCTCCTACACAACCACTTCATATAATCCCTAGGGATATGCCAAACTCTCCCAATAGACTGAGAGGGACGGGTCGACGAACGCCGACCCTCCCACAAAGAGCCAAGCCTCAGGTGCAGATGCTCGATCAAATCCTCTATCGGAAAGAAATTTAGTGTCCGACGTGGAACGACCTGTGCCCAGCCAAATTGGCGGAGAATCCGCTAAGGGAAATAAAAAGAGGTCTGGCTGAGACCAACCAACTGCACATACGGGTATTCTACTAGCTCCAGAATAGGCAGCAACTGTCCCCACCAAGGCACTGACAAGTACAGATTCCGAGCCCCATGCTCCAAAAGACAATTCTCCCAGCTCTCAATATACAGGCCAATGCTGAAGAAGTGACGCGAAAAGAAGTTGGGTATCGCCGACAAAGGATATTTTAGAAGATTCGCTAGGCGAAGTCTTTCAGACAACCACATGAACAACATGTTACACCCAATGGACCGATTGCACCACAAAGAGACTCGACGCATGTTTAAAGCATCATAGCCGACATTATAAGAGCACATCGCTTCCAAGGCTTCGAGGTAGTTAGCAAACTCAATGCTACCAGGGAGAGTCATCTTGCAGGACTAAGAGATATTAGGCAAGTAAGTAAGAATGTTAAGGTGTGATGAAAACACTCCACCCCTACCCCTTTTATACTTGAGAACCCTCACAAAAGACATAACCCTTGCAGAAATCGGAGGGAATCCAACCCCACA
The DNA here is from genome assembly GCA_949130495.1 of Sambucus nigra. Classification (NCBI taxonomy): domain Eukaryota; kingdom Viridiplantae; phylum Streptophyta; class Magnoliopsida; order Dipsacales; family Adoxaceae; genus Sambucus; species Sambucus nigra. Next base: position 128,454,699 of record OX422223.1, read on the forward strand.
AGGTACAAGAAGCTGAAGAGGGAAGTAATAAAAAGCTTTGAATTGATGGGACTGGACTTGACTGCCGATCGACAACCCCCCATTTTTGGAAATTTTCTTTTTCCTTTTGTATCAAAATCAGAAAAACCCAATAAAAATAAAATTGATATTCTCAACAGAGTTTCAAAAAAATCCTCTTCCACCCCTATATAATTTCCCATTTTTAAAACTTTCCTTTAAAAAAAATCCTAAAAATGTCCCTTTTTACGGTCTCAGCAGCAAAGCAAAAAGTGCATGTGCATGAATTTACTCACCATTAACAAAAGATAATAAAAAATCTCATTGCATTGCATATATATATTCTTCTGTGTTACATCAAATTTTGCATGAAATAAAAGAAAAGAAAAAAATAAATGAGACTCGGCCCGAACCCATATTTTCTCTCTCTCTCACCTACCCTTCACCCCTCTCTCTAAGAGCTTCCACCCCTGCGATGCGCTCTTTTTCCCCTACGGACGAAGCAGACGACACCAAGAAAGAAGGAATCGGGATTGCATCCTGAATATAGGTAGTCGTCGAAGATATCCAATCTCTGATGTCCCTCATCCAAGTGGTCGACACACACACTTACTGCAAGAAAAAGGCAAAATAAATATCAAAGAGGGATTCAAACAGAAAAGGAACCAAAAAGACGAAGAAGGTATATCGCAGGACGAAGAACATCCTCTATCAAACCCAACTCCTCCGGATCCATCGCATGAGGGAGGTGTAACATAGGCACCATCCCTCCATCAGCCCACCGAATGTTGTACGAAGGTGTATGCAATCGAATAAAGGGAACCTCTGAAGTTGTCACTGCCGCATACGCCGACGGAGCACCGCCGCTGTGGGAAGACCCCACCGCCCGACTCGAACCCACAGGAGGGAAGGATAAAGCATCATATATGTTGGGCTCCATCAACCAGCTCATCACAAAGTCTATATAGTCATACGGCGCAGCCGTATCAGTGCACAACAAGTAGGACTCGCCGATCATAGCCGCGATCCTCAGATCCTCCGGCAGTAGTCGCTCCCGCCTCATAGACGTAGGAGGTTGTGCAGGTGGAACCACCACCTCCTCCTCCTTAATCTGACGAACCACCCACTCCCCCAGATACCAGTAATGGCCGAACACATGCGCCACTAAACGCTTCATCTGCGCATTGACCCCGGTCTCCCCCGAATCCTGAATGGCTGTCCCCCAAGGGTAAAAAGTTACCTGAAAATCCCCAGCAGGCATAAGTCAATACAAAATTAGAATGTGCAAAAAATCAAGACTGAAAAGAAAGAGACTTACCCTACCACTGGTCAGGCCATTCAAGACCTAACACACCGCCTCCACAGAGATATATCCCTTCGACTGTCGATTGGCCTTGCTCCATCGATACAATCGACAGAAGTCCCCAACAGTCTCGTCCTTCAAGGTAATCAACTGGGTATTGCACCCAATCACCTCATCGAACCACATTTGCCAAAGACAGGAATTCACAATAAAAAATGTCGCATAAGGAAAATGCGAATGCATGAAAGGAAAATGCGCAAATTTAAAGGAGACCTCGAGGAGATATGTGGCTCTAGTAAAAGTTTATTGGCAGCACCGGCTGAATGTATCCAAATAAAAATAGAGGGTTGCCAAAGTCAGACTCCCCCAATCATAGAGAGGTATGTTCGAAAACATCCTCAAATACGGCAAGAACCACAAATGGAGGACGTCGCCACTTGACGCCACCATAAAACCTCCCAGCACCAGCAAAATGAACAACCGGGCCATCTGCCTCACCTACATCCCTTAATCCACATCAACAACCCTACTCAGCATAACATCCTTCAGCAAGGACAGTCAGATGGAATCCCCAGAAAATATCCTCCCTACGTCACTATGCTCCGCCTCACCGCCTCCGGCCTCACCCTCAGAGAGCGATCCACCTCTATCTGCTCCCTATCGCAATCCAGCCCCAGCAGATGCTGCATGTCTGTGGGAGTCACGGTCATCTCCCCAAAACGAAAATGGAAGGTGTGGGTAGTATCCCACGATCTCTCCTCGAAAGCGCATAAGACCGTTGTCGACCGAGGCGTCTCATCCAGCGCAGACGCCAACCTCCCAAAACCCACTGATGATACCACCCAATGCAGCACAGGTGGAAGATGTTCTCAGACGTCCTTAAGCCCCATCGTCCCTCGGGCACGCATGTTCTTCAAAGAGATATCAGACTGTCAAAAGAAGAAACCTTGTCAAAATTCAAGAAGGAAGGAAAAATCAAGAATGCCAAAACTCAGGTTGCCTACATAACCATCAGGGCTCACCACCTTAAAAGGCCGATGATGCAATGGATCCCGTAGAAAAGTTCGCTCATCCGCAACTGGCTCAAATGCATCAAAGGAGTTCTCTCTCTCCAAAGCAATAGGCACCTTGGCCCTCCACTCCACATTCGCCCAGTCATCAACAGTTAACCATTCCCTATGCGTTATTGTGCTCACAAAGGCAGCCATTTCTTAGAGATCGGAATGCTGAAATGATTTGCAGAGGAAAATCGCAGAAAGAAAGAAAGCAAGAAGCTGTGAAAAACTAGGGGAATTCCCCTCCTTTATATAGGATGCCAAGGGTCATGCCGATCGGCATTTACCCCCCACCCACCGATCGGTACTGACCCCTTACCTTCCCGAGGCAGTCCAAAAGTCTGTACCACTACCGAATGGCACCCTCGGAACCATGCCGACCGGCACCCCCTTTAAATTTTGTACAAAAATTCCCAAAAATACCAGACGACCCTGAAAAATTCTCAAACAATTCCTAAAAATCCCAGGAAGGATTTAGAACATTTTCACCAAGAAAATTTCGCACTCCCTCAAGCGGAACCCCTATTTCCCTAGCATAACTCTAAAAAACCAAGTAAAACTCCTCCCGGAAACATCCCCGGAGGATCTCTAAAGATCACCCCTATGCCCTAAAGGCCTCAATTTTCCCTAAGAAATACATCCAAACCCTGGGCCACCTAAATCTCCCCAGTGGAATTTTGGCTTTTCCTTCAGAGGATGCAAAAGATTTCCCCAGCAGTCGACTCCCCAGCCCAAAATAAAACCACAAGATAAATCTCCCCGGCAGAGTTCCCCAAGAACATATCTACATAAGCTCGCAGAATTGGCTTCGACCCGCAAAATTTTTTATCTCTACATAAGCCCGCATAATTGGCTTTAACCCGCAGAATTTTTCATCTCAACTTAAGCCCGCAGAATTGGATTCGACTTGCAGAATTCGTCATCTCTACATAAGTCCGCAGAATTAGCTTCAACCCGCTGAATTGGTCATCTCAACTTAAGCCAGTAGAATTGGCTTTGACTCACAAAATTGGTCATCACTACATAATCCCGCATAATTGGCTTCGACCCACAAAATTGGTCATCTCTACTTAAGCCAGCAGAATGGGCTTCGACCCGCAGAATTAGTCATCTCTACTTAAGCCCGCAGAATTGGTCATCTCAACTTAAGCTCGCATAATTGGGTTCGATCCGCAGAATTGGTCATCTCCACATAATCCCACAAAATTGGCTTTGACCCATAGAATTGGTCATCTCAACTTAAGCCCATATAATTGGCTTCGACCCACAGAATTGGTCATCACTACATAATCCCGCATAATTGGCTTCGACCCACAGAATTGGTCATCTCTACTTAAGCTCGCAGAATTGGCTTCGACCCGCAGAATTGGTCATCTCAACTTAAGCCCGCAGAATTGGCTTTGACCCGCAGAATTGGTCATCTCTACTTAAGCTCGCAGAGTTGGCTTCGACCCACAGAATTGGTCATTTCAACTTAATCCCGCAGAATTGGCTTCGTCCAGAGAATTGGTTATCTCAACTTAAGCCCGTAGAATTGGTCATCACTATATAAGCCTGCAGAATTGGCTTCGACCCGTAGAATTGGTCATCTCCACTTAAGCCCGCAGAATTGACTTGGACCCGTAGAATTAGTCATCTCAAGTTAAGCCCACATAATCGGCTTCTACCCATCGAATTGGTTATCCCCAGCACACTCCGTAGGTCCTCAGAATCGGCCTTAACCCTCTAAATTGGTTATCCTCGCTCCCTTAGGTCCTCAGAATTATCCTCGACCCTCTGAATTTTTCATCCCCCCTTAGAAGCACCATGCGGTGTCTATTCGACGGCTATCATTTTTTCCAAACTCACCCATCGAGGGGCTCAATAGACACCCCATTTTGTTACCCCCTAAACTCTCCTTAGGTCCCTATCACCTCCATTCATCACGACAAACCCAGGTCATACCCCGAGTACTGACCTAGAAGCCATCACGCACTCCTAGACTCTATTTGACCAAAAGTTAAAGTCTTTAACTCGATCAAGACTGAATGAATCATCGAAGGGCATTGGAACCCCTTTCCAACGGTCCGTCCCGTGCACGATTCCGACTTACCATGCGGATGAACAACCTATTTTCCCCGAAACTCAATTAGGAGGCCACCGAGCGCTCCCGAGCTCTGTTTGACCTAAGTCAACTCTTCAACTCAACCGAGACTGAATGAATATTCAAAGGGAACTAAAACCCCTTTCCAATGGTCCATCCTGTGCGCGATTCCGACTTACGGTACGGACGAATAATCTGTTTTACTCCAAAAGGTCATCGAATGCTTTTGGGGCTCAGTTGACCGAAGTCAACTCCCCTAACTGGATCAAACTATTTGGAATATCGAAGTACATCTCCTAACCTTTCCAACGATCCACCCCGTGCGCGATTCGGACTTACCATGCGGACAAACGATACATTTGCGTCCGATGATTCCCCATCTAGTGGACCGACAAATGCTTCTGAGCCATATTTAACCCAAAGTTAACTCCTGAACTCGGGAGCAGTCCAAAGTACTTTCTAAGGTCTCTAAATTACCTTTCCAACGGTCTACCCCATATGCAATTCTAATCAACGAGTTGCGTTATGTGGCCAATTTTCTGGAAATGCCTGAAAGACACTGCCAAATGGCAGGTCCCAAACCCTGCCTATCGGCAGTGTGCCTTAACGCACCTGCCGATTGGTAGGATTAGGTATATGCCAATCGACAATGCCCTGGGCCTATAAAAAGGAGGCATGGCCACACTTGTAATAGGTAACCCAGATCTGATAGATATCACTCTCAGGAAATCCAGAGAACCTCTCTCAAAGTCAGCGCGATTTCCACATCCACGTCCCTTTTTAACCTTCACTTTTCATCATCCTTTTCATCAAAATTGGTGAATTCACTATCGTCCATCATCATCCAAGTCTAAGGGCTGCTCTCCAACATTCAAGATCAAGCTCAAGCTCAAGATCTTCAAGAAGGTCCAATTTTCTCAACTCTCTCCTTAAATTCTCATAAATTTGCAATAACTTGTTTTATTACTTAACACTTTCATTATTTCATCTCACACATCCTAATATACTTTTTATTTAGTATTATTGCGCATCTCTTATTTTCATATAAATAAAAATCCAAAAAAAAAAAAAAGGGTTTGCTCATTAATTCCAAACGGGAATTCTCATACTTTTCTTACACTTTTCTCACAACTCAAACACTTTTTATACACACATACACACACACAAATAAGAGAATCCCCTAGTTAGATTTATGGGATAAACCCCACCCCTCATTTTTCATGCGAACTATGTGGACTTTGATGCCTCTGTAGGCTACATAGGCATCTCGAGGTAAAACCCGAGACTCGAGTCCTATTTTTACTTTTCCTCTCATTTTATATTTTCTCTAAACTCCACTCTCTTATATTATATATATATACATGTATTTGTTCTTAGTGGCATCTTATTCCACATGCATTATCGTTCCATCATAATGATCAACTTAAGGATAAACGCGTAAGTCCTATTTTCTAATATTTGTATACCTTCCTACAGATGACTCGCTTTACCTCGTCCATGGTGGAAGTCGATGATTCCTCTCTCCACTATGTATACACATGCACACATATCACGGGGAAAGTAAAGGAAAATAATAAAAAAAACCATGAGAGATCGAAAGGGCGGAATGGGTGCCTAACACCTTCCCATTTCGTAACTTAGCCTCCGACCCTTTTCGAAACATTTTTTGGTTTCGTATGCATCAGTATGTCTTTGGATGCTGTCCTTCGGGATGTCTCCCTTTCTTTTGTCTGTTTTGAGTAAAATAGACTGGCGACTCTATCTCTCTACATTTTTCACCTCACCCAAATGATGCTGGTTGAAGCGCTCCCGAGAGGGACGCGCGGGACCTAAGATCCTCCCTCATGCGCCTGCCCTCTGCAAGTATCGGGGGATGTTCACACTCCTCTATTACTATGTGGGTGTGGGCTATATCATCCCAAAGGTATCGTGTCAATGATGAAATGTTGAATACATCGTGAATGCGGTGCAAGTGCTCTGGCAACCCCAATTTGTATGCAACCGGACCAATCCTCTCGATAATGGGAAATGGTCCCACGTACCTCGGATCCAACTTCCCCTTCTTCCCAAACCTCATCACTTCTCTCATAGGATACACATATAGTAATAATTGATCCCCCATGTTAAAATCTTGAAAAAACCATTTTGCATCGGCGTAGCTTTTCTGCCTGTCCTGGGATACCCGAATGCGACTTCTGATAAGCTCAATCCTAACTGAAGTTTCTTGAATCACCTCTGGTCTGAGTAACTTGTTGTCTCGCACCTCTATCCAACAATCAGGAGAATGACAAGGCCTGCCATACAATGCCTCAAATGGGGCCATGCCGATTGTGAACTGGTAGGAGTTATTATAAGCAAACTCCACCAGTGAAAGATACGGCTCCCATCCTCCTCCAAAATCAAGGACACACATGTGTATCATATCCTCCAGCATCTGATTGGTACGCTCTGTCTGTCCATCCATCTGCAGGTGATAAGCTGAACTCAATCTCAACACTGTACCCATGGCCTCCTGAAAGCTCTCCCAGAAGCACGACACAAAGATCTTGTCTCTATCAGACACGATATCCAGGGGCACCCCATGTAGCCTAACAATCTCGACAATGAATAACAGTGCATACTGGCCCGTCGTATAGTCTATCCGTACTGGAAGAAAATGATAATCCTTGGTCAACCTATCCACTATAACCCATATGGAGTCATGACCCCACTGTGATGTAGACAGCCCAGTAATGAAGTCCATGGAAATACTCTCCCACTTCCACGTAGGTATCTCCAACGGCGGAAGTAATCCCGACGATTTTTGGTGGTCTACCTTTACCATCTGGCAAGTAGAACACTTGGACACGAACTCGGCAATGTCCTTCTTCATCCCACTCTACCAGTACTACCACCTCATATCCTGGTACATCTTATCCCCTTCGGGATGTACCGTAAATCTGGACCCGTGAGACTGTGTCATCACTGCATGACGTAAGTCTTCTCCTTCTGGGACAACCAATCTCCCATTAAACCTCAAACCTCCATCAGAACATACTGAATAGGACTCAGCACCCTCAACTAGAAGTCGTACAATATGTTCCTGACAAAACTAATCCGTTGACTGTGCCTGTATCACACTCGCAACAATCTCTAGTGTGACTGTTATGAAAGATACAAAGGAACGGGCTACCGCGTCCTGGTGACCCAACTCTTTCCACTTCGCTTTCCAAACATCTACTACGTCACCCACCGGTCTACGTCTTAACGCATCAGCAACCACGTTAGCCTTTCCCGGATGGTATTGTCTTTAGAACTGGTAGTCTTTCACAAACTCCAACCATCTGCGCTCACGCATATTCAGCTCTCGCTGAGTAAATAATTACTGCAGTAACTTGTGGTCTGTGAACAATCAAAACTTCTTCCCCAATAAGTAATGTCTCCAAATCCTCAATGCAAAAATGGTCGCTGCTAGCTCTAGGTCGTGGGTGGGGTAATTCTTTTTGTGAGGCTTTAGCTTGAGGGAGGCAAAAGCTATAGCCTTCTCCTCTTGCTGAAGTACTCCCCCGAGTCCCCATAAAGAGGCGTCAGTGTACACAAGATATTCTACTCTCGACTTAGGCAAAGCAAGAACTAGTTTCGAAGTTAACTTATCTTTTAGCTCATCAAAAGCCAATTGAGAGGCATCATCCCAAACATACAAAATTCTCTTACGAGTTAGATTCGTCAACGGACCCGCTATCTTCGAAACGCCTCGAATGAATATCATGTAGTACCCGACTAACCCCAAGAAACTACAAACTTCCATCGGTGTCGTGGGTTAGCCCCACTCCCTCACCGCCGACACTTTTCTCGGGTCAACTGATATTCCCAATTTCGACACAATATGCCCTAAAAACTGTACCTCCCGTAACCAGAATCCACACTTCTCATACTTAGCATACAGCTGATGCTCTTGTAGAGTCTGAAGAACCTACCTCAAGTGCTCGGCATGCTTCTCCTTAGTATGTGAATATATCAGGATGTCATCTATAAAAATGATGACAAACTGATCCAAGAACTCTTTGAACACTCGGTTCATCAAGTCCATGAATACGGATGGAGCATTTATCAGCCCAAATGGCATGACTCTGAACTCAAAGGACCCATATCTTGTCAAGAAAGAAGTCTTAGACACATCCTGCCCCCTAATCCGTAGCTGATGGTATCCCGATCTCAAATCTATCTTCGAAAATAAGGTTTCTCCCCTCAGCTGGTCGAACAGGTCATCGATTCGAGGCAATGAATATTTGTTTCGTATTCTGACCTTGTTCAGCTCCCAATAATCCACACATAACCTCAGTGAACCATCTCTCTTCTTCACAAACAACACTGGAGTGCCCCAAGGTGAGGTTCCCATACGAATGAAGCCCTGACCTAACAGCTTCTCTATCTGATCTCATAACTCCCTCATCTCTGTTGGAGCCATACGATACGGTGCACGTGCTATCGGTCGAGTGTCTGACATCAAGTCTATGACGAAATATATCTCTTAATTAGGGGCTAGGTTCGGTATCTCCTGAAATACATCGAAATACTCACGAACTAATGGAATCGAATCTAAAGGAATCATAATCTCCTTAGAGGTATCCTCCTCTAATGGTACAAATAGGCGAAAGATCCTCCCTCTGGGTGAGGCATCGCAACCAAAAACATCTCCTGCCCCAGAATGGCAAAGATAATACTCCCACTGAAATAATCTATCATGGCTCTGTATGCAGCGAGCCAACCATGCCAATAATAACATCGTGCTCATGCATCTCTAAGGCTAGCATGTCTGCCGATAAAATTAAGCTACCAATCTCTACTCCTACACCCCGGCATATAAAGAAAATCAAAGACCCATTCCCCAGTGGTGAGTCTACGCATATCACAGTGCTCTCTTCCTTGTTTAATAACCCTAAGGCCCGTGAAAAATGAGTACCTATAAAATAGTGTGACACCCCAGTATGAAATAAAACCCTACCCATAGTGCCATGGATAGGAAACGTACCCTCGATCGCGAATCGTTCCTGAGGTGCTGCTGCCTGGTGGACGTTATAGAAATGCCCGTACTGAAATTGCCCCTGATAAACTGGAGATGTTGGGATGGAGGGTAAGGCTGGAACCTGAGCTGGAGCTGGGAGGGCTGCTGGAAAGAGTGGCCTCTGCAGCTCATTATGGGCACCCTACTGCTGTGGGTCCCTATCTCCCTCTGGGAAATCCTGGCACCTGTGGCCATTCTTTTCGCATCCAAAAAAATCTGCCCCTGAAGTTACCTCCCCTCTTCCCCTGCTGACCACGGCCCTATTGGTCGTTACCACCCCGCCACTGGCCTGCTGGAAATGCTTTTGACCCTGATGGCCCTACTGCTGATGGTGTTGGCCCTGTTGGCCATCCTGATTAGACTGGCCTTATTGGCCCTACCTAAATCCCCTAAATCCCTGTCTAGAGTCACCTGATCGGAACCGCTTGGAAGGGTCCCCCTGATGAGAACTCTGCTCACTATGACGGGTCTGCCTATGGGCTGCTGGTTCCCCACTAGTACTACTTCCCCCTGTCATGCCCTGCTGGCTGGATTCCCTTCTCGTTTGCTCCCCTGCAGATGGAAGCGGTGATCCTGACAGTGTAACAAAGCAGCGTTGAGTACATCAGTGTAGGTACTCAATGATAGATTATCGATGAGGTGCTGACGGATCCTCCAGGCTAATCCATCTACAAATAGCAATATCTTTTTTTCCTCAGTGGGTTCCTCATCTAGCACTATAGTGAGAAGTCTAGTAAAATCATCCTCGTACTCAGCAGCAGTCATACTCTCCTACTTCAGATTTAGTAACTTCCCCCTCATCTCAGTCTGCACGGCAGATGGGAAGTACTTGCGATCAAACCGCGCCTAGAATGATTCAATCGCGATGTTATCCCTCTCCTCTAAGGTGGTGGAAGTCCACCACTGCAAAGCGGCCCCCACTAGCTTGAAGGAAGCCAAAAGCTGTCTCTGCACGTCAGTGCACTCATACATGCACAGATGCCTCTGGATATCTTTCTTCCATTGGCTGGAGACTACTATGTCCGAACTACTCGAGAACTCTAAGGGATGCACCTTCTGAAAGGCATCCCTAACCCACTCCCATGCATATGGAAGTTATGCTGGTACTGGCGCTACTGCCTGAATCTGGGGTGGAGCCTGCTGCACTACCACTAATGCGGCATTCACCCTCTGAGAAATAATAGAGGCTACCTCAGTTTCATTCATCATCCCTTGAGCCAGAGATACTGGTTGCTCGTCCTAGGCATACCTATCTCGGAGTGCGCATCTCGGAGGCATTTTAAATGAGAAGGAAGTTTATTAGTATACAATTATTAAATAATCTCGAACAGCTGAAGAGGTAAGTGTAAATACAAGAATACAATAGTTCTAAAAATAGGGCTCTATATCAAGGACGCTAAGCTGGAAGCGAAATAAGCCATACAGATCCTAAAGGACACTACAACCTGATGCTCTGATACCACCAGTGACACCCTGCCTAATTAAATATCGAGTGATCAGTACTATATTAAATTAAAATCAAGGTGAACGGTTGGTTCATTCTTAGCATCACTGTCGCAAAATAAAATTTCCAATTTAATCACCCTAAATAATTAAGCTAAGTGTCAAAACAATTTTAAACCTTATTTCCATTAAGAAAACCTTTTCAATAATTAACACTTAAGAATCGTATAAATGTTAAAGACGACAATTAACACAAAAGAATTTAGCCATTCAGATAAAACAAATACCAAGTTTAAAAACTACAAATAAAATCATCCTGACACGAATTACATCCCAAAGAGTACCAAGTACTGAAAATAAATGAACATAAATCTCTGACAAATCCAACTGAATAGGGAAATGGGTGACACATGCCCTCTAATCAAAACTGAAATAAGAATAAAGTCAAAAACGAGATAGTCTAAGCAATGGCTTGCAACTCCCACGTAAGATGCAGCGCGTCCGTTCCAAGGAATCTAAGCATGGCGCCCCTGTGGCTGGGCACCTGTAATATTTACATATATATATATATATATATAAGATAAAAGAAATAATAGGAAACGGGTCAGAGCTCGAGTGTAAAACAATTTAAAAATAGTTTAGCAAGTATTTAAAATGTTTACCGGCTAATGTAATAACCATGTTAGTATGCGTCACACTCTTGAGAAATTCTCACCTGTCATCTAGTGTGCACGCCTACCGTACTATCAACCTCAAAAGTTTATTTTAACTTAACTTTCCCATAAAGTTTCATACCACCAACTACGATGGCTAAGATAATTAATTTCTGAAAATTAAGCTCTCTCGTATATCTTATATTATATTAAAATAACCCAGATATGTCACAAAATTCCCAAGCACTTATAATAAAGTTGGAGTATTTCTTCATTACTTAACTAATTTTACGCATCGTAGAAAGTTCTCATACTTAAGTATATGTATATATATTAGTCACTCATATAATATATATACTATCAGCACCCCACATAAAATCTATGGTGCTGGCATACTCTGCTATCAAGTCTTCGTATCACTCGTACTAAGAGAAATACTAGTTCGGAATCACTCTTGAACTGTATTAACATAAAATATATACAATTGGAGGCGAAGTATAGTTCCAAGTCACTAAGAGGTCAGCACATACACTCACGTCTCTTAGGACCATCTGACTATCACTCAAATAGCCTATATCAAGGATACTATCTTCTAGGGTGCAAGTCGTTATCCCCTATAAAGGCCCAATCGAGATAAGACTATCCCGGCACGAAAACCCCCATGATAGCAAGTAGCTCGGGTATGATTTATACACAGAATATATAATATATTCCTAATCACACAATTGTATATATATATATATATATATATATATATATAAGTATTCACATTTCTATGTTAGGTGCGCCCATGGCCCATAATTATAATTATCCGTTCTTAGCACATTTTACTCGGTTATCTCGCATAACGGACTCGTCACTTTTATTCTCATATATAAGTTACTCCATACTTACTTCTCATCTCTCGAAGCATTCTATTTCCCTAAGTATAATTTCAGTAGGCACTCTCACCATGAGTCTCGATCTTTTATTAGACGTACGAATGATTTCGTATGTGTGAATAACTCCCCGTTAACCTATAATTTCACACTACATTAAATTTCCCTCAACGGGGTCTACCTAAGACCTATTGGTCCTCTTTATATACCATTATATTCTAATAATAACAATCAAGGGTTCTTATGCATTTTAACAGGATTAAACCAACGGATGAAAAAATATGCAGTTTTCCAGGAGGGGTCGATCGATCGAGGAAAGGGGGCCGATCGATTGATCATCGATCGATCAATGTTCTTTGGTCGATCGATCGATCAAGCAGTTCTTGCCCAAAAACTGCCATTAAAACCTAAGGGTTTCATCTTCCATTTTTCTCCAAAACGTCATTAACAACTCCCAAATTCTCAAATAACATTACTACAAGTTCTATATACATATATGCAAGATTTCCTACGGGAAACATGTACAAATTCAACAACGGAATTGAATTAAAGGGCCAATTTATCTTAATTATCAAGAACCCTAACTTTCCACTAAACTTCAATTATTTTATTTCTTTTTCCAGATTTCTCACTTCTAAATTAATCAAATTTCATGGGTAATCCTCTACATATGATTGGGATGTCCAGAGTTTATTTATTTTCTTTACAACATGTGATTAGGTTCTCTAAATCCTTGAGTTCTTCCATGAAACATAGGTTCAATCATCCTAGTCTAACATGGTGTGACATTTAACTAAAAGAGAATCAAGATAGATAGTTACCAGGATTTTGAGTTTCTGATTGGCGGACGATAGAGGTATGATTGCATTCCTCATCGCGCGATCTACGCTTTGGTGGTGGTGGTGGTGGTGCAAATGGTTGAGTCTTTGGCCTTGAGTTACTTGGAAAGCTCTCCAACTCCTTCTCTAATGGTCGTTCTTTGATTTTGTGTTTGTTAACCCTAGAAGCCAACTCCTATAGGCTGATTTATCCTTAGGAAATTTGTGGGTTTAATTACCCAAAAATGTCAAATGTCTATATTACCCTCCCGGGACACCAATTAGGCCTAAAAACGACCCGAGACCCAAAATAAACCCCCGGATACATTATTTTGACTATTTCGACCCTTTCGGACACATTGGCACACTCAAAATGACCATACAGCGACTTATAATTTATTCACTTTTAATAATAATAATAATAATAATTTAGCCTTCACACGACACAGGCGCGTCCCGACTTAAATTTTCATAATTGCCATTTTTTTCACTTGTGATAATTTTTATAAAATCAATATTATATGTTACTTTTCTTATTTAGTAATATTCGACAAGTTCCCACTAATTACTACCTCTCGTCACGCTAGTAACTATTTAAATAAATTCCCGGATTAATATTAAATTAATATCTCAATTTAAATTTAATAAATCCCCAAATTTTAAAAGCCATAAAAATACGGGGTATTACAATTATTCTTAAGTTATAATCTCATGGTTATACATTCCTAATATAAATAATAATCTAGTTCAATCATCTCAAGATAGAGGGTAACTTAAAGCACAAAATCTATAATATTCGTTAGTATGCTCAACTCACAATAAATTATATAGGCTATACTCAAACCCTAGTGCCTTTAGGGATCACTGCACTACTATAGGATGTCCCAAGTATATATCCTCCAAGTAACGTCGAAGGAAAATCACTACTCCACACAAAACATAAATTGTATGGCCCCATAACCGAGGCTATATGAAAGGATTTGGTCCCATTGTCCCAACTCGATGTAGCAAGTAAGATTAGGGTAAATATGACCTATGTAAAGCTCATCTAATTTAGCGAGGTACCAATCGTGGTCAATGTTGTATACAACCCATCAAATCCCTAATAGTAGGTTACACACGAGAAAACATAAACCCCTAGCTTTGTTGCACAAAAATCAAAGCAAATTAGAATCAAATCTAACTCAAAGGTTCATAAACATATTATAATTTATTTCATATTATTACACATAATTAACATTTATCCTTTGTATAAACTTTATCTCAACCCCAAGATTCCTAAGTATAGGTATCATCCCGCACCTACTAATTATATAACTATTTTAGATAAACAAATACCTTCTCGATAAGTGAAAAATACATTCATTTTTATCTTATAATTTACCCAATCATTTATCCTTAACTGATGTTATAAGGTTAACCTGAACCCCCAAGGTTCCCAAATTAGGTATTTACCCTCAAACCTATTGTGTATATATGAATTATAATTTATCTTAGTGTTCCTGAGATAAATCTATTTCAAAACCCAACTATAAAGTCTCTAAGTACCCATCTAAGACAAATATCTTGAAACTAATCAATTCCCCCATCCCAAATTGATTCCCTCTTGCAACTCCAAGTTTGACCCAACTTTGTCCATTTCGGCTCAAACTCTATTCAAACAAAATACAACCTCTAAAACACCGCAATAACCCATCCTCCAACCATATAAACAACATAACAAGGTTTATGATAAGTTTCTATAAGATTTAGAGTTATTATAACAAGATTAAAGGTTCAAATTTAGAAATTTTAAAACTAACCTTAAGTTCACATTCTAAACAATAATGACTCGATTACCTTACGGATCTAATAATAATAACATCAAAACATTGGGGCTTTCATTGATTCAACTTATGGAATTCATATCTAATGATTTTAAGATCGGATTACATGGTTTTAAAGGATAATTATATTTCATTAACTAATTTCAATAATTTCTTCAATATTTAACTATGGGTTATAGAATATTAATCTTAATTATTAATTAAGGTGGATTATGAACTAAAAATTCTAGGTTTAATCCTCTCCATGGAATTATTTTTACATGTCTTTAGTCTTAGGTCATAGTCACCGCCATTGACTTTAGCCATTGATTAAAAGTGTTTTTCCAGCAGCAGTTCTATTTAAGTCTACAAACGACTGAGATATTCGTGAACAAATCAAGCTTGGCTCATTTGTTATACAAATGAACCAAGCTTCATCATGATTTTGAGCTCTTTTAAATAATTATGACCATTTTGTTTGGCTTGAGCTCAACTTTTAAGTCTTAAAAGGTCTCAAATAAACCCCCTAAAGTCGAGTTGATAGATCTTGTCTCTAACTTGGGTCGATTAAAGCTTGAGTATTTAGGTTCGTCTACGTCATAAAATACAATGCCAAGGCCCCTGGGTATTACTATTTTGCCACATAAAATCACACTTGGAAATGGTGAAGGCTTCTCAAACAAGCAATCACATTTGGAAGAACCAATATATGTTCTTGAAGAATAATTGGCAGTTCCACCACATAACAGGTTTCAAACCAATCGTATCCCCATGAGTGGAGTGGGCCTAACAAGATTGGTATATGTATCTTCCTCTTTTTTTACTTTAATTTCCTTTGTTCTAACACTTTTGTCCAACCCTTTTTTTAAAAAGAGGCCACCTAAATTACCTTAAATGTTGAAGGACTTAGTGGAGAGAATATGTATAATCACCCCTATAAGTTTGAGGACCTTTTCTCTATTGATAACTTCATTAAGCTTGGCTACTACACAACTCTAGGAGGTGTTCTCCCTCTAAAAATTCTAGTACCACTTATAGCCTAGGGTGACGCTAAGGCTGATTTGGTGGTCGAGGTCAAATAAGGTATGATGATTTTTCCAATTATATCATGTCGTATTCCATTATCATTGTAATGTGACTAAATGCCAAGTTCTTCTGCAACTTATTCTCCCATTTCTTCGTGTTTTAGAGTTGAACTTCTTGTGGTATTGCCCCTGATTAAGTTGATTGTGGTTCCATAGAGGATTCTCGTTGGAAAAATATTTAACATGAGGAAAAGAAGAAGGAAGGTGTTGAGTCTAAGGCTAATAATAAAGTCATTGCTTAGAAGAAAGACAAATCCTAGGCCATGAAAAATGTTAAAATTATTGTGAAGAAAGAGGCCGAAGTTAATGCTGCTGCAAAGGTAAAATCCAAACGTAAAGCCCTCATGCCTTATGATCTCCCAATTGTTGGTGACAAGAGGCCTATCGAGGACACCACAATCCAAAATGATCCTAAGAACATAAGGATAAATAAGTCAAGGCTAACAGGTCGCATATTGGAGAGGGTACACATTAGAGGGTGTCATGCTCATCTACTTGCTCATGAAGCGGGATTGCCCTCTCCCCATAGAGAGGTGGAAGAATTCTATTTTTAACCTAGAAATCTTGTCATGATCGACCGACTGATGGGGGATCAAGACTCCATCTTCCATCACATGAATAATGCTATGGACATGCTCGACTGTCATAGGTGTGATCCAGACTCTGAATTCTTTAGGATTTTTTATCTTGATGCTCTGTGGATGTTGGTCCAACATAACCTCTTTATACAAAGTTCTCAGAAAGTTTATGCACATTTTTTGCCAAGTACTTTGGTTATTATTGATCCCATTATCTTCTTTTCAGGGTGAGCGACTACCACCATCCTCAAAGATCAAGGTGTGACTAATCCACATGCTTATGAGGAGAAAAAAGATACCATTAAATATCTCACTCATCAGAACAACTAGATGAAGGAGGGTAACAAATATTCTAGAGATGAGATACAGAAGACATGCATTGAGCTTTAGTAAAAAGACAACAGTTGGTTGCGAAGACATTAAATCTCAGTACGATCGAAGAGGAAAATAAGAAGATGAAGGATCAAGTTAGGACAAATGCTATAAATCTTCAAAGTTTAAAAGAAACCCTAAAGAAGTCCAATAAGGAGCTCACCAAGGCTAATGAGGCCTTTATCAAAGACAACGAGAGTGGGGTTACAAAATTCAAAGCCTCTATTGGTTATAACATGGAAGTTATGTCCTTTTTCATTAAGGGTTATGATGAGCTAAAAACTAGGGTTATGAAACATTACATAGACATAGAAGATGACATCGGTAAGTGGGAGGGTAATGAGTATGAAGCCAAAGCTCTATCAACAGAGAATGAGATGGATGTGGAGAGGCCGCTATAGTGGATGATAAGATTGGTCAAGTTGATCAGATCGCTCCTGAGGATACCATTATTCACATATTTCCAGAGTTTGCCCAAGACATTTCCATGACTAACATTGTTGCTATCAATGCTCACCAAGTAATTTTAAAAAAATGAAGATGCTCTCATGGCTTGAAAACTCCTAAACTTGTTTTTTGTGAAGCCTTTCGATTTTGTAATTGATCATATTTTTATTTTTAGTCTTCTTGCTTAATGATTTTGAAATCAAATAGTATTTAACTTCATATTTGTAGGCATGCATGTAGTTCTCATTGTGTTTGATTTTTTACAAGTTATTTGGCATCAAAGCTATTAGCCTTTGGATGTGACCAAGTATAATTGCAAAACATTTTTATAATTTAATAGGGTCAGACATTTCCAATCTTCCAGTATTTGTGTTCATGTAGTTGGATCTTGCCGACTTGACCTAATTTACTAACTTTAAAATAATGGTAGTCTTTCCAGTAATTTAGTCATGTGGTTTTAACGTCAGATCTTATCTACCTAACATGACTTACTAGCTATGAGGTGGAAGAACGTGACTTGACTTGACTTAGGATCTACCATTGCTTGTGCCAGCTTAATGGTCGTATGGATGGATTTTGTCATCCTAACCATCAACATTTGTTTCTAGAGTTAGCCAAATGTACTAGGATTTATCTTTATGTTAGTTAGCTTATAGATCAGTTATGGTCGGATCTTATCGACCCGACCATGTGACTGCACTAAATTTCTAAAATTTGGATAAAACATCTTCATCGTGACCTGTTTAAGATGAGTCCATTCATGAAGTGTGGTTTAATCAGTTATTCTGATATACTTGGTTTTGAGATATCTTCAATCTAGGCTTCTTGCACATATCTCATATCGATGAACTAGGCATTGAATAATGAAGAAAACTTGACAATGTCAACAAATGTAGAGGAAGAATTTGTTGATTTTCATTTATCAGTTGAAAATTTATTACAAGGAATTGAAAAACTATATACATAGTATTGTGTTACTTTAAACCATAATGTTCTCATCATTATTTATAATACTTCCTCAAAAGTTTTTCTTTCCATGGATTCTTGAATTGCTTACCCTTTAGTGTTTTGATCTAAAAATTCCCAAATCGCACCACTTGAATGAACTGATCGCATTATAACGGGATGCTCGATTTGAGAATATGATTAAAATTTTCAAATAACTAGACTTAGGCTTAAAAACATGTCGCTAGAGGGGGAAAAAACAAAATAGACCTCAAATAGCCCTTATGAGGCATAAACACCTCGCATGGGAACAATGTAACTCATAGGAACTAACCTCCTAGTTACGAGACTTTTGGTTTAAGAATATGACTAAAATTTGCAAATAATTATAAAAAGTCTTAAAAACATGCTCTAGAGGGTGAAATCCCAAAACAGCCTCCAAATGGCCCTATGAGAGGCACGAACCCCTTGCATGGGACCAATGTAACTTGTAGGAATTCACCACGTAATCATAGGATGCCCAATTGGATATTGTGGCTAGATTTTTTAAATAACTATATTAAAGTTTAAAAACATGCCACTAGAGGGTGAAACCCAAAACAACCCCCAAATGATCCCATAAAAAGTCCTCGCACATGTTAAATGTAACTCATCGAAACTGAATGCATAGTCAACGAACATCTGATTTGAGAATGAGTAATATTTTCAAATAACTATTCTTTGGCTTAAAGCTATGACACTAGAGAGGGATAACCCAAAATATCCCCTAAACGACCCTATAAGAGGCACGAACAACTCGCACATAACAATATAACTCGTAGGAACTGACCGTTTAGTCACAGGATGCTTGGTTTGATAATCTTACTAAAATTTGTAAATAAATAGATTTAGGCTTAAAAACATGTAGCTAGAGGGAGAAAACCCAAAATAGCCCCCAAATAGCCCCATGAGAGGCACGAACACCTCGCACAGGACTAATGTAACTCGTAGGAACAAACAACTTAGCCATGGGATTCATGGTTTGAGAATATGAATAAAATTTTCAAATAACTATACATAGGTTGAAAAACATGCCACCAGAGGGAAAAACCCAAAAGAGCTCCGTAAGAGACACAACACCTCGCACGAGATGACTGTAAGTTATAAGAACAAACTGCATAGTCACGGGATGCTCAGTTTCGGAACATGATTCAAATTTTCAAATAACTATACTTAGTCTTAAAACTTATATTTAGAGGGAGAAAACCACAAACAGTACACAAACATTCCCGTTAGAGGCATGAATACCTCGCACGGGACCAATGTGACTCGTAGGAACGGACCTATAAGAACAATTTCTCCAATATTGTTCATGGCATAGTTTTAGATCAGTTTGTCATATCGCGTTACAAATACTCACGAACCGTCAAGACTAGCCGAACTCAAGCATCTCCAAGTTTGAAGACTTCCCGATATCCCGTAAAGGTATAAAGCAATTTAAAGTTTAAATTAATTCGCATAATTTATTTTTGGGATGTTTTATTTTTATAAAAAATGAACAGGATTTTTTTATTTTGAAAAGAAAAAATAATTTTATTTTTAATTCTCATTCAAATAGATGGACATCTCGTTCAAACGAGATTACATGTAGTTAGAAGGTCGTTTAATGTGTTTTTTAAATGAGGTCGTACTGTCTTAAATTTTTAGATCTCGTTAGAAACGAAACATATGTCGTTCGAATGAAATCACCATCTTGTTAGAACGACTCGAATTTTTCGTTCCAACAATGCCACCACCTCAAATTTTGTGTCAATCTATAAATAATTATTTCGTTTTCAGTTTTATTAGGACTTTTTCCATATTCATTTTTGCATAAATTTTGTGAAAGTTCTTCACTATTTGTGTTCTAAAAATACTGTTTAATTCACAACAAACATCCTGAATATTTAGTTTTGTGAATTCGTTTAAACCCTATAAATGTTTGTATACTTTCATACACCTCTGTGGGGAAGGCATCTCCATAGCTAACTTGTGATACCAGAGGGGATTCACTGCTGAAGACAAAGGTTGAGGCTAAAGGAGGAGAACTACAATTCTTATAGTTCTTGCGGGAATCATTGCTGAAGGATGGCTGCGGTCATTGTAATTCTTTTGCATATCATTCCTGGTTCCTTTATATAGTTTGTATGTTGAGATTTGTAAATTTTATAAAGTGAAGAAAAGGTTTTTCCCTGATGGTTTTTTCCCTGAAACTTTGTTTTTGTTGAATGCTTGGTTATTTCTATCCGTTTTATCACATAGATGTATGCTTAAGATAAACAGATAAAATTCATTGCGCACTCTCAAATTGGAATCTTTCTTGAGAATATTTTTTTTTGCATTCTCATAGTGGTATAAGTGCCTTCCATTCTCTCTAAGTGGTGTCAAAGAAGTTTTTTCACCTTTACAAATTGGTATAAGAGTTTTTTGCTATTTTTTGCTTACAGGACTGCGTAGTCACGGGATGCCCAGTTTGATAATATGACTAAAATATGAAAATAACTATACATAGGCTTAAAAACATGCCACTATAGGGAAAAATCCAAAATATCAGCCAAAACGGCCCAGTGAGAGGCACCAACACCTCACAAAGGAGCAATGTAAATTGTAGGAGCTTACCGCGTAGTCACGGGATGACCCGTTTTAGAATATGACTAAAATTTTCAAATAACTAGACTTAGACTTAAAAACATGATGCTAGAGGGAGAAAACCCAAACTAGCTCTCGAACGGTCCCGTGAGATGCAGGAACACCTCACACGGGACCAATGTGACTCTTAGAAACTGATCGTGTAGTCATGGGATGCCCGGCTTGAGAATATGACTATAATTTGTAAATATTTTTATGATTTATAAACCAAAGAGGATGTCTCAATGATTTACTTGAATTGTCAACCCCATGGTTAATATATTGATTAATTGCATATTGATTTATCATTGAATAGACGTTTTTTCTTCAGGGTTGCCTAATTTAATTTTTTTATTAAATGGATATGGTCATGGCCCATATACATGACCCTAATGTTTTTTTAAAAAATAACACCATGGTCACGGTCTTGGACTATGACCATGTTTTTTTTTTGTAAATTAGGGGTCACATATTTCTGCCTTGTCCCATCTTCAACTGTGTCCCATAATATGTCACCACCCAAGTCCATAACCAACTTTCAATATCAGTCTACCCATGGTCGCAGCATATGTCCGTGACCATGGGATCACGACCAAGGTCCATGGCCATAAAGCTATATATTATCCCACGAAGGAGGCCGTGACCCTTATTTTAGCTCAGAATAAAGTCGGTGACCACTTTTTTTGTCATGAAGAAATTAGGCACGAACCTCAGCTGTGACCCGAGGGCTCGATCATGGCTAAGGTTTGTGACCATCTTCAATGAATATGTTACGTAGTTATTTCATGTTACATATTAAGTTAAAGTTGATGAAAAAAAAGTTAGAATGAACATATGGGTTTTATTGGTGTAAATCCCTTCATTTATGAACCAAAACATGTGTATTTATGGGAAACGGGTTTAATATGTTGAAAACGAATTTAAACAAGCCAGTGAACAATAAATAATAATCTTGGAAAATTCAGCATACTACTCACTAAAATGATGCTACTTTATGTGAAGAAAGTTTAAAAGGTTAACAATTAAGGGATTAGAAGTGAAATAGTAAAGTTATGAGGTCTTACATAAATGTTTTAATAGTTACACATAAAATGACAAGAATAAAAAGTTAAAATTGTAAAGTTATCAAATTATAAGACAAGTCTTGAAAATGCTAAAGTAAGGTTTTTGCCCAAATGTATCATTTTATGTAACGTTTTGACTTAAGTATATATTTTGTAAACTAAATTGTACATTAAATGGAAAGTTAGTTTTAAAGAATGCGATAAAACTCATATTCTTAAAGGTATATGTGAAAAGTGGTATTTTTTAAAAGAAAAAGTGAAAAAGAGTATTTTTGACAAAATAATGAAAATAAAAGTTTATTAGTATTCATGAATAATGAAAATGAGCATGAAAGTTTACAAAAATGGCGTTTGACATTAAAGTATTAAGTTTCACCAGAAATTGTAAAATAAAGTTTGTTTTATAATGTAAAATATCAAGTTTAAGTTAAAATGAAAACATGTATTTTGATCAAATGTGAAACCTGGAAATAAAGTGTGTCAGGACTTGTCTCGTCCCGCATATTATGACCTCATCGACTAATGTATAAAGTAAAGGATAAATGAAAAAGGGAATAAATGGAAAAGAAAAAGGAAAGAAAAAAGGTTTACGAAGATGTAACAAATAAAAGATACTCAGAGAAATCAGGGAAATTTATGAAGGGCCGTCTGGAGCCTTGAGGTATGGTTTCGACTTAAACCCAAAACCACCGGATAGTTAGCACAGTGCAACATTCATGGCAGTCAGTGAAAGTCCATAAATACAAATGGAATTGCTGACCTCCATTGTGAAAATGAAAAGATAAATTTGAGCACATCGCTCATTAATTATTAAAGAAGATACAAGTTAATGTAATAACTTGGGAAATATTAAAATTTCATTAATGGTTTAATTAACTAGACTCTATTAGTAGTCAAGGAAAGATTAATTCTGAGTGGACTCATCGCCTAGGTTGCATATTTATAACATAAATTACATTGTTACGACACACATTGCATGAGAAATCTTAATCAAAGTAACGACGATTTTTAGAACTATTCAAATACATTGTATATGTATAAATATTCCTTTTACATAATACATTTTGTTAAAATTTCCTCTACTGGGCACTCGTTCATACCCTCCTATTTTCCAAACCCCCCCCCCCCCCAAGTACTTCAGGGAAATATAAAGGTAAGGAAATCGTGAGACGCAAGGAATGATTTTCATGCTAGTAGTACTCTATTTACTATTTATTTTAAATGTGTAATTTAAATGGAACCTTCGGTTATGTTATTCGAACTATTTGTAAGGGATTTATTTTTTTTATAATAACACATGATGATTTGGAATTTACTTAATTGCTATTTATTTTACAAAAATGACAAAAAATTGTTATAATAAATGTTACTGGATAAATAAACGATCACCATTTGGTAAAACATGGAGACTTTTACTTTGCAATATAATTAAGTAAACAAGTGAACATATGAAATGGGATTTTCTTAAATGAAATAAATGTAAAGAGTTTTTCCGCATGACACCTCGACTCGGATGCTGGTAAGCCTTCGAGCAGGCCCAAACCCAAAAAATTGTGGCATTATAGGGCCCATATATTACTTTTTGCAATAGGTTTGTACACATAAGGGAAGAAGTGAGGAGATAAAAAGGTTAATATACGAAGATAAATGGCGGGGGAAAAATTTCAAAAGAGAGGGTAATAAAGAGAGAGGAAGGAAAGAAAGAGGAGAAAATGGAGAGTCTGCCTGCAGGTTTTACCCATATGGAGGGTAAAAAAGGTAAATGGTTTAGGTTAGGAAAATTTAGGTAGTGTAGAAATTGGGTTAGGCTAGGTGTCATGGAAGTTTAGCATATTATTTGGATCATAACTAAATAAGGTGGTTTTACGAGTTAGGTATTGGGATGTAGTGGTGATTAACGGTATGTGCATGTGAGTGTGTGGCTATATATCTATATACTAGTGTATGTCTGTGCCTGAAGTCACAACAAAAATTTCCAAAGTACGTAATCGCAAAATGACAAAAAATTCCAAAGCACGTAGTTGCAAAAAGAAAAAAAATCATTCCCCAACAAAACAAAGTGCAATTTTAAAAAAATTGGGCATAATTCCCAAAATTGTGCGCGTCATGACTCCAACTCGCATGCCTATAACACTTCTTGCATAGTGTATAATGTAATTAATAAATGTTTTATATATTATAAGTGTAAACAATTTATAAAATTTGGACAGTTTCGTCCCGATAATAGTCCACGATGTAAAACTTGAAGTATCAAAATAATAGAATTACAATAATAAATCTGGATCAACATAATTAAAGAAAATGTAAAAGAAATGAAATAAAATAATATAATCCCCACATGAAAATTACATTCATTGATCCATACTCCATAGCACGAAAAAAATCGCTATGTATAATTTAAGTCGAAAGGTTTTTATATTACAAATAATTTTAAACAATTTAAATATTTTGGGCAAACCTTCCTTTGTTTATAGGACTATTCACCCTGTTTAAGAAATAAAAAAAGCACCAATAACAATAATACTAATAATACATCCCGGATATGGAGTATACTAATATGGACAATATTCATGCATAGATCCCTAATATGGACAATACTATATAACAAAATAAATCGTCAAAAGTCCATTTTATAAACCACCCGAGTACTTTACATACATTAAATGACAATTTCATTCCAATTGGAACGTAACCAAAAATTATCAGATGACACTTTCATATATGTACACGTAAACTATTACCATGGTAATAAAACAAATTGCAACTTGTATAAAAAAGAATGGAACTTGAATAAAAAGGATATTGAATAAATAAAGTTGAATGTGTACCGTAGAAGTGTCCAAAAACATGTCTGAAAACCTGGTGAGTTAACTGCCTAAAAACTTGTCCAAAAATAATGTGTATCATAGAACTGTAATTAGTGCAGCACGCTTACATATATGTGAAACAGTGCAGTGGAAGCAATGCAGCTGCATACAGTAGCAGTGTAAGAAGTGCAGCAGCGAGCTGAAGCACTGCACCCTCGCAAGGGCTGAGGCGAGGGGTGCGTAGCAGTGAGCTAAAGCGTTGCATGGTAGTGAGATGAAGCCGAAGGTGTCTTTCACCTAAACTAAGCATAAAAACAACAAAAAACATAGATATGAGTGAAAGTAGTAGAAAGAATCATGTTATTGGTAAACCATACGTGTTTCAGAAACTAAGGAAACAAATAAAACTGATTTCGAGTATTTTTCAGCAGGGGAAAGAAACTAAGGCCCAATGTCGTTCGGAGTGAAATAGGTGAAAGTGAACTGTTTCATCACGTGCGAATGAAAAAAAAACAATTCATATTGCAACATCAGTTATTCATCATTCATATAATTACAAATCCAACCCTATAGAGATTAAAATCTCCACTTCAGTCCATTATAGCTCAATTAGATATAGAAGAACAAAATGTCCTATGTAAATAAATACAGTAGTCGCACCAATAACACACCTGGTTCTTTCCCAATAAATACAATATTCTAAGATGCTTCAAATGCCCAATTTGAGGAGGAATTGATCCTGGAAAGAGAAATAACAATACAAACTTTAGAAACTTCTATTGAAAAATAAACATTTGAAAGTATTAAATCTTAATCGACTTCCACATACTATCTGCAGTAACAAAAAACTAAAAAGATGAAAACCTGATAAACATGCCTTGATGAAGTTATGGCAACCAAACACGCTTTGAAAAAGTTAACTATAGTTTGGATGATTGAAGGAGGGGATCGAAAGAAATGTTGTGTGATATATGATATTTTAATGGTATGGGTATTACCTTTAATAAAAGGTTTGGGGTATTTTATCAATGCATAAATATACATAAAATGGAACTTTTGTATTGAGAACACCTATGTTTCAACGAAACCTCTAACATGGAATTGACAAAATATTCAGTGGCCAAGAAAGATAAGATAATAGGTTTTAAAAATTCGTTACCCCGACATATATTTGCACATATATTTTGAAATTATCTAAAAGAAAAAAAAAAAGAACATACTTTATATTTGCACATATATTTGCAAATATAAGAAGAAAAAAATGGAAAAAACTTCTAACTTAAAAAACGAAACAGAACAGATAAAAGAAAAAAACATAACATATATTTTGAATGATTTAAAGTTAAAAAAAAAAATCCCCTGTTGCTGTAAGAAGTTAATTGCATATCATCCATGTCTACCGCTGATAGATAACCAAACACCGTTGGTTTTTGGACCTTTGGGTCGGCATATGATCAACACCACGAGCATGTCTCATGTGTCGACATGATATTGTTAATTCTTGGTCCATGGCACATCCCGTGCTCATGACAATGTACACCTGCACATATTTACCGAGAGATAATAAATGAACAACCATTTTAATTTCAGTGTCATACATAGAAGAAATAAATAAACCACACTAACTTCTAGACTTTAGTTCTCCGCACAAACATAATTAAGGTAGTAGAGATAAATAAACCACATGTACACACCAAACATCTATTGAAGAACAAATTGAGTTTGAAACCATAAAAACATAGAAGAACCCACAAAACCCAACCTCTTAATACAAAACTTGAGTACTCAATTAAATAGATAATTGAGTTTGTAAAAAATGTAATATATAAGTAAATAAGCAAGAATACCTGAATTTGCCAAGAAAAACCTCTGAAATTCATGAAACCCAGCCTGAGCCAACTCGAGAATACCTGAGTGTGTAATGATTGAATCTGAGCGAAGAAATCCAAAATTTGATAATGTAAATAAGCAAATAAGATATGAGTTTGCAATGAATAAAAGAATAGTTGAGCCAAGAAACCCAAAACCTACGAAACCCAACTTGTCAAGCAATCTGAATGTGTCGAAATCGAAAACCTATGGGAAAGACTAATGTTTGATTCAACACATTACACCAAAACATAATAAATCATAGGTATTCACAATAAAAAGAAAAAAGAACTCATAAATACAGAAAATGTAAATAAATCAATAATCATACACAAATAATATAAAATAATGAAAAACGCAAAGTTCCAATCAGAGAGAGGGATTATATATACTTGATTGTTTCTATCTAAAAATAAACATAAACACCAAAACAAAAACAAATAATTATATTTACAAAATGCTAATTTGAACAAAAAAACGGAGTTCTAATCAGAGCGAGAATGTATACATGAGAGAATGTATATCTCATTAGATCTGCAAAAAACTCATGTCTATGTGAATCCTTCAATTTAGATTTGCAGCGCCAATACAAAGAGAATGGCATCGTTAAAAATGAGTGTCAGGCTTGAGTGTGTGGGGTTGAGTGCTAAATGGGTGAGGGTGGAAGCGGCTAGTTTTTTTAAAGGGCGTAAAGAGTTGAGAGGAAGAATAGAATGAGGGGACGAACGGCGGGGTAGAGTTTGGGGAGAGAATGAGATGTCACGTAGGGTTACGGGGGTTGGAAGCGTAAGTTGTCTCATTTTCCATGTCACAATGGTAAGTGGTGGCATGGCATAACCTCACACCCTTAGATCTTCCCAAAAAAATTTATCCCAACCGTTAATTTGGTGGCACTATTCAAACACCCCCCTCCCCCCCCCCATATATATATATATATATATATAATTCTAGGCCGACTAATGATTGCGACATAGTGGTGTGTCGCACCAGTATCAACCTGTGTCTAAGCTCCACTACTGTTGGACCCAAACACAAGTTAATACTAATGTGACATGTCAGTGCATCTCACCAAATCTGTCAAAATCATGAATGCATAAAAGGACTCTTATGTGATATAAGAAAAATATTCACCAAAATTAGAAGACAAATATATATACACATGCTCCTGTTCACACTAAGTTTGCACATCATTTTTTTAAAATAGTAAAAAACATATTTTTGAATTGATTTTGTTTATGTGATATTTAAACATTTCAAGGAACCCATATAAAAAACTTCAGCTCAAAAAAATGTTTTTATATGGGTCCGTTGAAATTTTAAATATCACATAAAAAATCAACTCAAAAATAATTGTTTTAATATTTTAAAAAAATTGGTATACGCCAACACGTGTGCAAACTTAGTTTACATAGGAGCCAACATCTCTCTCTCTCTCTCTCTCTCTCTCTCTCTCTTTATATATATATATATATATATATATATATATAGGTCAATGGCCTTACCTTTCTCTAACTTATAAAAGTAATCAAATGCTTCATGTTTTTTTCCAACACAATTGAAATAAATGATGGATATTGAAGTAAAAAATTGAACTTCCAAGAGATGCCTCCCACTACTCGTGTCCATGTTAAATAACCATAATACCCTCAACCTCTCTCTTATTTTAATTTTAAATCACTTTAACACCTCTCCTCATCTCATGTGTTCTTCTCTCTGTAATTTTGTATCCAAAGAACAATGCGAGCATTTCCATACTCTTTCTTTCTGTCATATTTACAAATTGTACTTTATTGTGTAATTTTTTTCTTTTGGTTTTGGGTTTATGAATTTTGGGTTGTTCATGACTTAAGGCTCGTTTGGGAGTTTTGGAGAGAAGGGAAAGGAAAGGAAAATTTTACTAGGAGAGAAAAGAAATGAAGAGAAAGTAAATAAGAGAGAAAATAAAAGAAGAGAAGATAAAGGAGTTTGGGAGAGAAAAGAAAATAACTTTTTTTCTTCTGTTTGGGAATTTTAGAGGAAAATATTTTTTTAAGGGAAAGAATGAATTATTCATTAAAAAACTTTTCTTTCTTTCCGATTTGGAAAGAAAGTTTTGCAGAGAAAGGAAGGGAAAGATTTTTAAAAAAAATACTTTCTTTTCTCCCCTTTTAAACTCCTAAATGAGAGAAAGACACTTTCTTTCCTACTTAAACTCCCAAACGAAGGAAAGGAAACACACTTTCCCTCCCTTTGTTTTTTTTCTCTCCAAAATAGAACTCGCAAACAAGGCCTTAAGGTTTGAAAATTCTAAATGAGTTCATATTTTTGGACATTCCTTATATTGACTATCATCAAGGTGTCCATTCTACGGATAAACTATTATTCATCTTCTCAAAAGTTAAATCCATAAATATTAAGGTTTCAAACCCAACTATGAACTGTAAGAGTTGATTTATATATATATATATATATAATTTTTAAGGTCATTTACATAAATTTCCACTTTTTGTTGCATTATATTCAATCATATCCTACTCGGTATGTCAACCATTTCTATCAGTGCTACATATTACTTTAAATATGTTTCAATTTTTCCAACACCCACCTACAATGGATGGATTAATTTTTTGGGGTGTGAGGCTTCGTATATTTTCCTTTTCTTTGTTTTTCTTTCCTATACATATAAAAATGATAGTTTTTCCTTATATGGTAGTAGTTGTCTAGAGCTATATTTCGAGTTGTTTGGATAATTAGAAGTGATATCAACCGACAAAACCACTACATAAATGCAAAAGTATATATCTCCATCCCACCCTATATATGTATCATTATCTATGATTATACTAAACTTGTATGCTATTAGTTAATTTCTTTTGCGTATTTTCTAATTTGATCTAAATAGTTGTATGCATAAATTTACACTAACAAATGGGGAGTTTAATTTTTGATATGTTTGTATTACTTTTATTGAATGATCATCCACATTTTTTCAATATATTTCCTTTTGAACAAACAATAAATTTCATGTATAAGAATTGTTTTTGATTTTTTTTGTGTTTTACGGTATTCCTGAATTTAAACTGGGGTATGGCAACTAAGATATAAGGAAGTCAACTGAAGGATTTTGAACACCCCATGTGTTTTCATAATTGTTATTTATATGATTACACTTTTATTAAATCTTTGTATAAATATTATGTTAATTGTTTTCAACCGTAACTATAAATGATGTGTCTAATGGTAGGGACATATCTTCAACAAATTCCTTAAAATAAGGGTTTCATATTTCAAGACATGTTCAACAACAAAAAATCTCTCAGCTTCTTAATTCTCTAAAAAATACTCTTATAATATAGTTTTGAATCAATGATGTAATATTTATATAAATCCATATTATCTAGGAAGATATTCGTTGTAAATTATCAATAAATATAATCAAAGAAACCAATGTTAGGGTGTGGTTTTGAAACCGTAATTATATACTGCTCTTTTGAAACTTTCATGGTATGAGAGTTTTCAAATCCAATAATTTTTCCTTCTTGTCTTTCTCTATTTAACAATGGAAGGAACTACTTTAAAAGTTAATGTTACTGTGCATAGCTTATTTGGAATCCTATCAATTAAGAAAAAACTGAACCAATTACTCCTTATGGTTAGATCAAATTTATAATATTTTCAATAGTAGGAACTGGATGGGATTTGTCATTGTTGCGTTTCCATGAAAATTTTAGCATATCTTCGTTGAGTATTCTCTCCCGTGGTTTGACTGAGATGAAGGAAGTGTGAGATCATCTTCCTTTAGCTGTGCGATTGATGGTGAAGGCTATCTAATTTAGCCCTTTGGCGAGGGTTTTGGATGAGAGACGCCTCATTTTATAATACTACTGTAAGACCCAATCAAGAGATGGTGGGACACCACTCATATATTCCATTTGGGTATTGGGGAGATGATGATCACACCTATATTCACCGGTTGATGGGACTGGAGTGCGAGGGGCACCAGATAGTGGTAGATCATTCTGAGCACGTCTCTGAGGCTGCAGTTTAGGATGCCTTAGGATACATAGGGAGGATTGTGTAAGGGATTTTATCCGTATATCAGTGTTGAAGGACACCTTTCCATCTAGATAAATTGATGAGTTCGATGGGCAGCAGGTGAGGCAGGCAACTCTCTTGATTATTTTTCTTTAGTTGGGAGGGTGTGTGGTGGCGACAAGGGGCGATGTTGTCCACGTATGGTTTCTTCACTTATTAAGGATCATCTCAGATCGGGGAGCTTTACGTTGGTAATCCTTTATGCTTTTCTTGATGATTTCAGTGGGTGTTATCGACAAACTTTTACGGGGGCCCACGTATCTTCTGAAGGTAATCCTTATATTCATTTTCCTTTTATTTTTTTGTTGTTCTTCCATTTTCATTATTTTTGGCATCCTGTATTGCTTTATGAAGATGTGGCTTTATGAAGTTATTGGGAATAATATTAGGTTGATACCCTTGAAGGTAAGTGAGCTAGAAAATTTCTCAAGGATGTATAGGTGGAGGAAGTCGAACAATAGATTGAACCAGTCCCTAACTTTAAAAGATGTGTGAGAGGTGTTGAACGCCTTGATGAGTAACCCAGTTAGGCTTTGATTTCCATTTTTTGGGGTTTTAACACTCTGTTTTTACTTAGTAGATTGCTGAATATTACTGGGAAACAAGTGACGTTATACAATTGGCATTTGTCTTCTAGAGTTGCAGGTATTACAGGAATGAATGCCTAGATGTGAAGGCAATTGGCTCAGGGGTTCGGTTCATCTGGTACTTGGGGGAGAGGGTTAAGAGGCAGGTGATGGAGGGTGAGGTGGAGGCTCCACCATTAGTGCCCCTGAAGTACATGATGTCGGAAAATAAGATGCCAGATGAGGCGAGGGTGGAGGTGATGGAGGGCAAACCCTATATGTTGTATACAAACATGATGACGGGCTACCTGGACTTTGTGACTAGCTAGTTGTGGTCATCATGTATTTATAACATGGAGGGTATTCCTCCGCCAACAGTAGTATCTAGGAGAGGTACTAGTGTACCGGTGGCATCGGCCCTTAGCATGAGGGAGGTGCGACGGCAGTGGAGAGGTTCATTTTTAGCACATTTCCACCCCTTCCTACAAAATTTGGGTGGGTATTAGAGAGGTGGTCTCAGTGCCTCATTACCCTTAGGAAAAAATAGACGATTTTTCTGGTATTCCTTAGAAGGATCTCCGGAGAGATGTGTCACGACCCCGACCCAAAAATAGTAGGGAACGGGTGTCTTGACATGCCACCAAGGCATCCAATATTCTGGCTTTAAAATTTTTGTTTTAAAATATATGTAGCGGAAGTATAATCACATGGTTATGAATCATAAAATACTGAAAGTGAAGGAATTACATCATCAGAGCTTTCTAAAGGGAACTTCATTTGAATTAAAATATCAACGAGTTACAACTTGACACAAAGAGCTAAACATGCTCTATCTAATTAAACAAACTTCTACTTAAGGTAACAAAAAGAGATTTAAAAGCTAAATCTTCAACATAGTCCTTTTTCATTCCATCCACGAACTTAATTATTTCCTGAAAAATGGTTATTTATACAACGTCAGCTAAAAGCCGAATGAGATTCAATCTCCAAATATTCCAAGGTTTTTAGAAAATAGATACCTATTCAATTTAGAACATAAGGTATATACATAGAGATAGTAATTTCAAGTAATATATATATAAAGTAAATGATAATATATATATTTAGAATAAACAGTTCAGAACAGAACAGATAAAACAATTGAGCATGTGTCAATTATTCAGTTTTAGTGGCCATGTACACTCTAATACCCAGACAGATAGTGTTATCAAATGTTTCCACCCGATAACATCACAGACAGATAATCATGATTTCTGGAACAACGCCTTGTTTAGGGCACACCAGCGATAAACCAGCTGGGAAGGTACCACCCAAATATTTCCACCCGGTAGTCAAGGCCAACATAGTAAGAGAGTTTCCATAGGCCGAATCAATAATTTTAGAGTTCAAATCAGATGTTTATATGGAGAGATATAAACATATAGAAAACGATGAAATCATCGGTATCAGATGCATTTTGAGAATAAAAGCATTTCACGAAATATACATAGTTTTCATAATATAATATAATCAAATCGCGCAAGAAATTATATAGAGTACTCACCTAAAATAGAGGTCGAAATTATAGATAATGAGTCTTCGATCGCACGTTAATCTAACAAATACGATAAAGGTTTAAGTATACGTTCTAAATAAGGTCCAGTCTACATATTGTATTTTAATAGTAACTTGTTTCAAAGGATTACTAAAAAACCATTTTCTTAACTTTTAAAACTTATTGATCGTAATTAAAGGATTCAATTCATAGTTCATCCTAATCAGTCGGTTCCCAGTAGAGATGGAGGGTCACAGGGGCACCGCTTAAATACCATCTCCTCTAAACAGAACATTTCCGGATTCATTCCCAGTAGAGATGGAGGGTCACAGGGGCACCACTTAAATACCATCTCGTCTAGACAGAATTTCACCGGGCCTGACTTTGGAATCACTTAAATGGGATTCTATAATAACAAGCAATTTCTTTAAAAAGAATCATTTTATAAAAGCGTATAATTTCAAACAAGTTTATAAAATCAACTTGAATTTGTTCTAAATTTTAAGTTTTGATTAGTGAATTCTTTATTGTATTTTACCAGCATAACTACTAAGTAAAGCTATAAAACAATAAATTAAAACTATAAAGATGCATTATAACATTAAGATTACCTTAAGATGAATATCCCTAAGAACTTCTTCTAAAACTTTCTCACACTTTCTCTCACTATTTCTTTCTATAATTCTCAAGGAATTGGTGTGAGTTTCAAATGATCCCCAAAGGCCCTATTTATAGTTTTCCAAAGATATCACGCATTGACACGTGTCCATGATGACCAAGCTTTTACAATGGGAGTCAGCGTTGACGTGTCGCGTAACGGAGGTATCTTGCAGTCTTATTTCACTAGAATGCGACACGTGTTTTAGCTTATCCTCTAACGACGACACGTGTTTTGGCTTCTCCTCTAATGACGACACGTGTATGGTGGAGGTGACCAGCACGTGGTGGAAAGGTGATAGGGGTATAAGGGTCATTTAACACATGAAGGGTATTTTGGTAATTTCACACTATATATTTTGAATATTTCTTAGAGGTCCTTGAAAATATTTTATTTACAAAATGGCCCATTTTATATTTATATTTTAGTCCTTAAATTTTAATAAAATTATATTTTCTACCCCAAAACTTATTATTTACCTTAAGATATGTGATAAGACTTCGATTTGATCCAATTTACAGTTGATTCTTCGTAATTAAAATGGGGTTTGTTATATTGATAGCCAATAATAACACATATCTAATAATACAACATCTATAAGATAATAAGTAACACATGAGTGTAAAAACAAACTATATACATATGAGCATATAAAAGTGGGGTCATTACAAGATGTATGACTTCTGTATTTATTTCATATTTTTGCATTTTTATTTTCTTTCTCTTATTACTGACTTGTTTTCTGTAACAACCCGCCTCATTAAATATCGGGTGATCAGTCTTTCATTTGATTAAATCAGAATATCCAGTTGGTTCATTCTTAGTATCACTATCGAAAACAATATCTTTATTAATGCGTTAGGCGCAGTCAAAATGACCATTCGGATGACATGATAGTTTATTTTTATTTCATTAAATTATAATCCCGACACAACTCAAATGCACGTCCCGACTTAATTACCATAATTGTCGTACACATAATTTGCGACAATTACATAAGGTCATAATCAATTGTAAAGTCATAATCATATATATTACTTTAATCACTAAGTAGTATTCAACATAAATCACATATTACTTTATTCTCGAGTAATATTTAAATTTAGATTAATTTTCGATTATAACACAATTAATTCTAATTATTCCCATTTTAAAAGTCATTAAAAATACGGGGTGTTACACTTTCCTTTCATGGATTGGTTCTTTTGCAAACTATTCGCATGTTGACATCCTAGATGCGGGACATTCGGGATTGGATGGCATCGGTGTCCGACTATATGAGGAAGTCGGTCAGGTCCAACATGGTGCCACCATCCAACTCTGAGGAGAGCTCTGATTCCAAGAGTGAGGCATCTACCACATGTCGGCCTGTGAAACATGTGATAACCCTCTTATTCTAATACTAGGTGGCCAATCCTCTATTAAATTAAATCAGGAATCTAGTATGGTTTTATTTTTAGCATCACTGTTACAACAAGTAATATAAATATAAATGAATAAAAACCATACAGCTAAATGAATAAAATGAATCATCATGCATAAATAAATAAATATGAACCGAATAAACCATCAGTCACTAATAGTAATCCTCCAATTGAAATAAAATCGAATAATAAAATGTCTTTGTTATAAAATAAAGTCCTATCCAAACTATGGGCAACACTCCCAAAAGGAAAAAGTTAATTGGCAAGAGTTTTATCTAGATATAAATATATAGCTGAGTAGGCTAAGTCAATCTTGTAGCATCCATAGCTACTACAATGGCAATAAATGATATATCCATGCTATCCCTGATTTTGCTTCACACTTTGGGGTTTTAAAAGAAGACAAGAAAACAAATTTACCCACAGGTCAAAGATCAAAGGTTTGAAAATATTTTTCAAGTAATTAAATCCTTTAAAGTAATAAAACACGTAGTGTATTACTTTCACAATTAATTAACCGGTCACACTCATATGAGATAAAACCTCACCTCTCATTTATAGTGCGCGCCTAACGCATTCATTTTATTATCCTAATTATTCTACCCATTGTAACTAGGACAATAATAACTATCCAAGCCCAATCCCACTAATAGTCACCATTAGCTAAGCATATACTACCCTCACTAGGTATACGTTCATGAATAATATCATAGAGACGTGTCATAAATATAACTGTTCACATAATGTAATACTATTGCTACACTTAAGCTATGAATATATATTCATTATATCATATATACATACATATGTATCACACCGTATAAACGTATAACCGTATCTCCATATCATAGGCTTCGCGAATAAATCCCTCGTGTGCTCCGGGCTCCAGGCATATCACTCATCACACTGAGCCACCGGGTTTGAATCTCACCACCTATTCCAAACATAAACACAAACAAAAGTCGAGGCGGTCATAAACATGCATTCGGGGGTCGTAACCATAACACATCTCACCCAAATGGTCTCCAAACCATTACCTATCCTCACACATGGATAGTGTCCATGCAACATTGATATGACCTGAGGAATCAATCCAACCCCTATTGGTCAATGCCAGGGTGGACTGCGCACTATGTGCAACCTCTCAATGATAACATTATCGAGTAGGTATGTTTAGCACAAACAAATAGCACACACACACACACACACACACACACACACACACACACATATATATATAAAGTTTTGACTTCGTACGCAAATCCCACAGCGTACTAGTCTCCCAATCCCGTAGCCCGCACTGACTTTCTGATTATACATATAACATGAATTTCCGATTTGTCTCACCCCAAACCATCTATCCTTTGGCCCATCACACATACCAAACCCTGAAAAGTATTCTCCAGTAGTCCCACTCTACCCTGAAGCCCTTACAATCATTACCTAAGCCCTAAAGGGTCAAAACAACACATAAATAAAATCTGGGCAGGCCAGGAAACTAAACCAATTCGCTTGGCAGACCGAACTAGTTTGATCAACTGAATTGATTCACTCCCCTAATGAACTAGTTCAGTTTGCTAGGTCGCCAATCGTCTTCTTACTCGGGGTCTCTCTTCCAAAACCAGCCAATGGAGGTCCCACACTTGCCAAACATGAAATTAAAATCCTACATCAATAACTTAACATCCCAAAAGCATTCTAACATATAATTAATCCCAAATCCATCATCAAAACCCTAGGATTCCAAACCAAATTTCAATTTTATCAAACAAAAAATTAACCCAACTTGAATTTTCATTATTTCAAACATCCTATCAATGTTCTACATGCTCATCCTTGTAAACACAACTTTCAAATCGAATTTTTTTATAGAATCATCATCAATTAATTATGAATTCCAATAAAATATTAATTACGATCTACATCTCTTACTTAATTCACCAAAGTTTCAACCATTAAATCACATATTTAATACCATTAACTATGAAGGTAATTACGTACATAATTATGCAATTTAAATCAAGTAACTACTTACCTCTAAGGATCTTAATCCGAAATCTCGAATTTTGGAATGTATTGAATCTTAAAATGGCTTATTATTTTCTCTTCTCCAAGTCCATATTTCCATTTTCTTCCTCTTTCTCTTCTCATAAACTCTCTCTAACTCATAATCATGTAGATATTGAAAAGTGGTGTTGTCATCCACACCTTTAAACCTTATATACCTTCTTATTACACTCTAATCTCATTTTCCCATTAAACCTTAGGTGTAAAAAGACCACCTTGCCCTTATATGAAGCTTGTTATGCCTAAAATGCCTCTGGAGCCCAATTATAACACCCAGGTACCTATTCAGGACTATTTAAACCTATTTTGGATTATCGATGCACTCAAAAATGTACTCCGAGCCACCCAACTATAAATATATTAGCATCTCGTTAATCGGACCTGACACGTGCATATAGTATGCATTGCCCATAAAATATACCAATCTATCGATGTAACTCTCTATTGACATAATATAATGTACCATCGCTTTTCACTCATATGCGACTACGATAAATCGCATATCTATTTACTTATCATAGTCAAGTAAATAATAATAATAATAATAATAATAATAATAATAATAATAATAATAATAATAATAATAATAATAATAATAATAATAATAATAATAGTAATAATAATAAATATTAATCCTTATCTCACTAATTAATATTTATCGAAACCAAATTTCCCCAATTAATTATTAATTTAAAGGAAAACGAAAATTAAATAATCATAAAAGCACGAGGTATTATAAAATGTGTTCGTCGAGGCGCCTTATGAGGTGGTTTATTGGATGGTTGAGGTTTTTTAAGGGTTCGGGTTGCATCCCGATTTATCATGATGTTCGCTTTTTTTTTGCTTTTCTTGATCTATGTACGTGGAAAAATGTAATCATTGTGATAAGTATATATAAGATGATTTTTTTGGTCATTTTTTTTATTTATCTTGGATTAAATGACCCAGTTTATATTCACGTTTAATTTTCTACTGAGATTGTTATTTGTTGCAAAGATGAGATAAAATAAATAGAAGAAATACTTGAAATTGCTTTTTACCAACAACTTGATTTTTTTACAAAGAAAAGTCTTTATTTCGAAAATGATATCTACAAAAGAGGAAAGTTGAGAATTTATTAAAATAAGGTGTGCCGATCGACATATGGTCAAGTCCAAATCAATTTCCTACCATTAATTGCAGTTCATCCACTTAATCTGTACGTAGGATTACTTGGGAACAAGATTCAGAGCATCATCTCGGGTTCCTTATTATTTATGGTTACTTGTGGGTATAAAAAGGGGCTTGGAAGGGTTTTTTTCATCACCACAATTAAATATTCTCTCTTTTGTAAATCTTCCTTTGAGATGGATTTTTCCATGTATGAAACTTTTGCGACTTATCTTAAAGGTTTGGAGTCCATGCGCCTCTATAATGTTAATTATGAAAACTTTACGGTGCTGCAATTTTGGTATCCCGAAGAGCATGCTTTTTTTATTCGATTTGGATGAAGTGTGCCCCACTTATGAAGAGTTTTCTATGATGTTGGGTATCAACGCAAGTGTTGTGGGATCCATGGATGACTTGTCCCGTTCCCTTAAGGTATCATTAGCTGAGTTTCTCCACATCTCTCCTTGGGATCCTTCGAAATGATGATAAAGTGGGTTCGTTCGGTAGTTGAAAGAAGGTATTGAGTATGAGGGGGTTGGTAATATATAGATTGGGTGTGTATGTTTTGCGGTGTTTTAGTTTGTGAAGCTTTTCAGAATGTTAGTTGTTTTTCATTCCTATTGTTGATATTCATGTAATTATCATACCCTATTTTTTAATAAAAGATAATGATGATTTCAATGCATTTTATCGTGTCTTTGATGAATTTTTTTATTTGAACTATTTAGATCGTTCGCTAAGGCATACATAATCTTTTTATTCATTTAAATGATGAGGAGAACCATCATTCTCAGAGAAGAAAAGAATAGCATTTTATGAGAGAGAAAGGACCGTGTCCAGGAGTATCTTTGGACTGCCTACGTACCTCTATGGGTTTTTAAAAATTGTGAGCTTCTCATTTTTTAAAAGGCTGATTTTTATGAGAGGATTAGTTGCTACTTACTTCTGAGTCGAGAGGGGGGAAGATACTTTTTATAATAGAATGGAGGTGATAAGAGCCATAGTGCGACTAGAGTTTGGACTAGGGGAAAAATTTCTTAAGAGGGTTCAAATTGACTAGATGGGCAATTTTATCTCCATCGAGGTCCATGAGCATAAAGACGCCACTAGACAGAATTATCTTTACAATGTAAGTGGCCTTCCAATTGGGCTCAAATTTTTGTTCTGAATCCCAGACGGGTTTTATGATTTCCTTGAATGCAAAATCTTATTTTTGGACACCGCAATCCTTGATATTTTTATTAAATGATAGCGTAATACATTAATGGTACCCTTGTATATGATATAGGTCTTTCAACCTCATTTTATATAATAGAACACGTTCATCGCAATGATTTTGATGAAAATCTTCTTCACTACTTGACTTTTTAGCATAACCCATAGATAAGGTATTTTAAGTTCGACTGAAGGATCGCATCCATTTCGTATACCAAAGAGTATGGAGTAACCTCTATGGGTGTTCTAATGGAGGTACATTACTCCCTAGAGGACATATGGTATCCGATCGGCCCAATATCTACATTTTTGTCATCTTTCTAATGATGGTCTTGAGGCTTTTATTAGCTGCTTCAACAACCCCATTGGTTTGCAGTTAGTAAGGAGAGGACTTATGACTTTTGATTTTGTATTCGTCAACTAGTTCTGTGACCTCAGCTTCAAAATGGAGCCCCTTTTTTTATACTAACTCGTGGGGATGTCCATAGCGACCGATGATGTACTTTCCTATGAATTTAGCTACTTTCTTTGCATTAAACACCACGTATGACTCGGCTCCATTTCGTGTAGTAATCAATGGAGATCATGATAAATTTATGCCCGTTTGAAGCCTTAGGAGTGACTTTCCCGATGATGTCTATGTCCAGGTGGAAAAGGGCCAGGGAGAAGTCATGTTGTACATCTATTGAGGAGACGAGTACTAAAGGTTAGCAAAATGTAGGCATTTAAGGCATCTTCGGATGTAAGTAGTGTAATCTTGAATCATAGTGGTCCAGTAATATCCTTGATGGATGATCTTCTTGGGAAGAATGTGACTGTTCATGTGGGTTCCACTTTCCCCACTGTGGATCTTCTACATCATGTATTCAATCCCATCCCCTGCTATGAAATATAAATGGGTTCCATCGAAATTCCTTTTAAATAGTGCCTTATTGTAGATGATGTATTGAGAAGCTAACTTTCCATGTTTGAGGAGGCTACTTTTATCATAATACCATATTCCTTTAATGTCCAGATATTCTTCTGTAACGAGCTCAATGTGGTAGAATTAATTGGGTGTATCCTATTTTTAGATTAGAAATGGGGCCATTATTATCCCTGCGATCATATCGACCATAGAGGCTAAGGTCCCTAGTGCATTGGCTAGGTTGTTCCTTAAGAGAGCGACATGATAAAAGGTGGCATCTTTAAATTTAGAGGCAAGCTCTTTTGAGTGAGCGTGGAATGGTAAGAGCTTTTCATCTTTGAATTTCCATTTCCTAAGGATTTTCCCTATGATGAGGGTTGAGTCTTAGAAGACATATATGTGTTTGATTACTCTCTCGAGGGCGATCTTGAGCCCTACAGTACACGTTTTGTATTTTGTCATGTTGTTAGTGTAAGGGAAATCCAATTTGATGTCAATAGGAGAGTGAGAATCGTGGGGCGATCATAAGTATCCATATATCATATCCTTTCTTATTAGTGGTTCTATCGAAGAACATATTCCATTTAAGGTCCTCGTGAGAGGTGTAGAAGATGTCTTCATCTGGGAATTCAAAAATCCAAACATCGGTTCCTTTCAGGGGATTTTCATCAAGGTAATCAGAAATGCCTCTTCCCTTTATAGCCTTCTGCATGACATATGTGATGTTAAATTTATCCGGTAATATCAGACAGCTAGCTATACGTCTAGACAAGGTGGTCTTCTACAACAAGTATTTCATTAGATCCATTCTGGACACAAGTTTGATAGGAAATGCAAGCATATAGTGACGAAACTTTTGCTTGACCTAGACTAAGGCGACACACTCATTCTCTAATATAGTGTATTTTACCTCATAGCCATCTACTTTTCGACTAGTATAGTAGATAGATCTCTCCTTATGGGATTCTTTGATGTATTAGGCAAGCATAGTCCCTGATGTAGTGTTGGTGATAGTTAATTATAGGAGGAGGGGGAGACCCTGATGCAAATGCATGGGCATCGAACTCTAATGAGGTATTACTTGATCTGATCGAAGGATTGTTGACATGCCTTGTTCCAAACTTTAGTTGAATACTTTCGAAGAAGCTTAAAAATGATCTCACAGATAGAGGTCAATTGTCTAATGAATTGACTAATGCATTGGAGCTTACCTAAGAATCCACGTACTCATTTCTATGTCTAAGGTGATGGAATCTCGGCTATTGCTTTTAGTTTGGCATAGTCTTCCTCAATCCCCTTTTCACTAACCATGATGTTGAGGAATTTTCCCCTTCTAACAATGAATATGCATTTTGTGGGTTTAATTGCATCAAGTATTAGCACAAGTGCTCAAAATATTTCCTCAAGGCATGAATGTGACATTCTTGAGTCTTGGACTTGATGATCATATCGTTGACAAAGACTTCGACTTCCTTATGGATAAGATCCTACAGAATCATTTAGTGGCCCTTTTGGTAGGTATCCCTGACATTCTTGAGAGTGAATACAATTATTTGTATGAAAACATTCCCCGTAGGATGACAAAGGTAATTTTTTTCTGATGGTCGGGATGCATCTTAATCTAATTATACCAGGTGAAACCATAAACAAATGACTTGAGGGCATGACTACTAGTGTTATCTATGACCATCTCAATGTTAGGTATATGATAATCATCCTTAGGGGATGCTTTGTTCAAATCTCTATAGTCGATGCACATGCGGACTTTCCCTCCCAAATTTGAAACGGGGATGATGTTTATAATCCACATAGGATATTCAACCATGCGAATGAAGCCTACGTTTAATTATTTCACCACTTCATCTTTGACTTTAAGGGATAATTATATCTGTAGTTTTCTCAATTTTTCTTGACAAGTTTTCTCTCTAGGAAATTAGGGATTTCATGTTTAATGCCAGGCATGTCATTATAAAACCATGCCAAGACGTCCACACTAGAATCGAGATTGATAACAACAGTCTCATTAATTTGAATGTGTTTATGTTTTTTAGTTTTTTCTTTATTGAGATCTATTAAGAATTTTTCATTTATAATATAATCTTCATCAATAGTTTGATTAGAATCAAGTCAATTAATGTAAGTCACACCAAGATACTTGAAATCATCATTCATTCCATTGAAAATGTTTTCAGAGAA
This sequence comes from Sambucus nigra, assembly GCA_949130495.1. Taxonomy (NCBI): domain Eukaryota; kingdom Viridiplantae; phylum Streptophyta; class Magnoliopsida; order Dipsacales; family Adoxaceae; genus Sambucus; species Sambucus nigra. The sequence goes on from OX422223.1 coordinate 128,497,381, forward strand.
TACAAAGGTGATAACCTCATCAAAGGATGCCTCATTCACGATTACATCAGAAATAGAAGAAAAAGTAGTAGACTCGGGTGCTTCTTAGAGGGGATAAGCAATGGGGTTCGAGTTGACTTGTGCAGGACAGATAGTGATGGCATGACAGTTAAGGATTGGTTCATCTGGTGATCTTCTTGAGCAGTTGAGTTGGATTGACTTTTGGGTGGATCATGTAGCGATCCAACCCTAACGTATTCATGTCATATAATTTATTAGTGTCACTGCAATCAAAATTCGCGATGCTTTCCACACCTTTGACTATTAGAGGATCCAACTCAAGATTTTGACCTTCACCCTAGGCAACTTCATCTTCAAAGAAAATCTTTAGCCCCAGTTTTATCTTTTTCTCTACAGGGTTGTACCACAGTTTTGGAAATTCACAAAATGGGAAGCCTTTACCTTCTTTAATAAACCTCCCATTTAAGGAGTCTACTGAGATTATCTTCTTGCTTTCTAAGCTTCTTTTTTAGTATGACTGATGGAGTGTCTTCTTGCTTTCTAAGGTTCTTTTTTGGTATGACCGATGGAGTGCCTTAAGTTTAGTCGGTGATGGTTGGTATCCCAATCCACACGGGGAAATGCTTCCTTCAGGATTATTGTCTTTAGAATTCCTTGTTGGCGTTGACCTAGTCCCATTCTGCACATAAAGTGTATGTTTTTGAACATATGAATTACATTGACATTCCCATGAGGGTTGTGCTTCAGACACATTCAGTCTTTAAAATTATCCTCGGATGCGATGAAAAGTGGATCGATCTCAAAATTAAAGAAAAGCAGGTCATTGGCCCCGTGCTAAATCTCTAATATTGGGTTGCTTATGCTGGTACCATCTAAGTTGTTGTCATCCCTGAGAATGATGATGACTTGATCGTTGACAAAGAACTTATAATTCGTATGGAGAGAGTAAGATACCCCCGAATATTGTGGTGCCACAGGTGGCCAAGGAAAAGGTTAAACCATAAAGGCATGTCGATGACTTAGAATTATATGTGAGGGAAAATAGACCCATCCCTTAATGTAACTTCTTGAGACGTATTGTTAAAGGTGCACACATCTGTAGATGTTGGAGTGATCACTAAATTTTGTCCCCAAGCAATTAAGGGTTTTGAGTTAGTAGGCATTGAGAGCAGACCTGTATCTACAAGTGTCAAGGGAATTGTCTTCCTTATGACTTCAATGGAGATATTAAAGGTGTAGTTGTGACCATGACCAATCTTTGGAATTTCTTCCTCAGAGAAAGAGAGGAGTTTTGTAGCCACCGGAGATTCGACCATAAGTAGGGCTTCTTCAGGAGTAGTAGTGGGAGGAACCGTGGGTCCCGTGAGGATATTTATCCGGGCATTCATGTGTGATTAGGAGAAAGTGAAAAGTTCCCATGGAGTGATATTAGCTCAGTCTTTTTGAGTTGGTCAAGGACCGTACTTTATTCAACTCGCATCTGTGGCATCGAGAGTTCCTTGATGACTCATTTTCCCTTGTTTGGTCCCTCGAATGAAGGAATTAGATCCTTGTAGTGTCCCTGAATAGTTAGGCTTATCTTAAAGTAATATCATTTAGAAAGCATTATTAATTAATTCTTTTCCTAATTCAATCTCTTGCAAGTTAGTTCCATTCGATTGTAGTAAGTTCTAGACCAATACTAAGATAAGCCCTTGTAAATGCAGTTAAGAGGTGTCACGTGATTTACAGAGGCATGGAAGAATAAGAACACCATATAATTATCTACTTTGAGTGTAATGGATACCTTGCTGACCCCTCCTAAAAATTCCTCGATGTAAATAATTCTGCACAAAAAGATAATCGAGTTGGCTTCCCTACTATTTCATTCATCATATGAGCTATCAATATTATCCCCCATACGGTGGCAATGATGTCATCTTTCCACGATAAATTGATACATTCCATAACTTCTACGGCTTCATCATATAGTTCTTCCCATTCAGTAGGGAAGTGTTATAAGGAAAGGACTAAAAGCCCTTTTAGTTTCAAAATTATGAGCAGTTCGGAGATAGTGCATATTTCTCATTGTTTAACAAATTAATCAGATATAACTTTTACTATTTTATCCAAATTGAACTCTTCTGCAGGTACGACCCATTTATCGAATTATCAGGTCCAAGTCTGGGCTTCCATGAATAAGGTGCAGATCTTTTCACGATGAATGATCATTTCTAAGGGTAAATTTAGCCCAGATTTCTGAAGCTAATACCGGACCATAGGCAGTTCCATTCATTCCCCCTCTAAGCAAGTATAAACAATAATATAATCCCTGGTAAGGAGTGATAGAGCTTGGCTGGTAGGATTATCAGTGTGCGGGATAATGGAAAGTCATATTTTAAGAGGTTTAAGTGAGATGGTAGGTAGATTTGGTGTTTCGATGGGATTGATTCTAGTTAAAAGGTTAAATTCTGGATCTTCTTCTAAGAGGGTGCCATTCACCCCAGTTCTATGTGCTAGGAGAGGATTTTGAGTGGTGGGGCTTAGGATTGGCTGCTGGGGCAATGATCCCTCTATTTATGAGACTTTGGATAACATTATTTAGATAGAAGCATTGATTAGTGGTGTGCCCAACAATTTGGTGAAAGTCACCATGGGTATCATCTTTGAAGTTTCAAGGAAGATGATCTGTCAAAAGTTAGGGTCCTAAAGGTCTGATGAGGTTTCCAGTAAGAAGAGGTTGATACATTTTTGGCAAAGGGGCATAAATCTTAATATGATCCTTTTTGGCTAGATTAAGATGAATTTTAGGTCTCCAAGTAGTGGCGCATTAGGATATGTTGTTTATGGTTGAGATAGAGGTACTAGATGGCTTATCATACTTTCGAGGTGTGAACTCCCTGATTAGTCTTTTCGGTTCAGATTTAGCTTTCTAATTTTTGAACCCTTCTTGAATTTCTACCCTAGCCTCCCGTAGGGCTCTAAAATTATGGCAGTACAGACCTCCCATTAAATATCAAATATAGGGCAAGAAGTTTTTCTTCACGATGCTTACCAGTTCTTCCTCTGATGGTCAGTTTGTCATAGTAGATACTTTCTCTTTCCACTTTCCAATAAGTTATTAACTGATTCACTAGGGATTTGATTAAGTAGTTTCAAGTCTCAATGGGAAACTTCTCGCTCTTTATTTTACTTGTACTAAGTCATGAACTCTTTGGGTACATATTCCCAATTGTGGATTCTATATCATTCGAGGGATAGGACCCATCTGAGGGCACCTTCCTTCAGTGTTTTCAAGAATATCTAGGCCATTACCTCCTCTGACGCCCTAAGGAGAATATAGCATGATATGGCTACGTAGGTGCACAATTGGAGGCCCACTAACTCTAAACTTCTCAATTTCCAATATTTTAAACTTTTCTGTAATTGAGCTTTAGTATAGGGAGACGTGTGGGTGTAATCCATATATTTCCCTAAGATCTTAACACGGTCAAACCTTTTAGATAAAAATCTAAGGTCTTCCTTAACCATGTCCAATGCTTCTTCCTTAGGATCAACTAACACTGGTAGATTACCCCCTTGCTGGGCAAGATTCGATAGCGGCAACTGAGCTGGCAATGGCCCATTAGTAGGTGGGGCATGTAGGGCATCCTGCTACTCTTTTGGAACCCATACTGGTTCTGGAGCTAGTGGACCCATGGCACGGGAAAAGAGGATTTCAAGCTCAGGAGTCTCGGGGGCCTAAACCAGGTGCCATTGCATTTCCTAAACTTTTTCCTGAAGGTTGTCGATTTTAGCACTGAGCTGGGCAAGGACTGACATCTGGTTGAGCATACGCAGCCTGGTTAATATTCTCCATGAATAACCTTCGGAGGGATAACTCGACCTTTATAGAAGCTGTAGAGGAATCAGTGGAGCTTCGGAGTTGTTTGACGAAAGATTTGAGCTAATAGGGGTCCTGGTAATTGGGATATACGATTGCAACTGAGAGCAAAAATTATTTTTGTGTTTATTTTGAGGGAAGGATGAATATTTTTGGTATATATGTCTTCTTATATTTTATTTTTTGAAAAAGGGGGAAAATGTTTTTGAATTTTTTTTAAAAAGGTAAGAAAGAAAATCCTCAACATGATTATAATTATTAGGTTCCTGTTAAGCACCCAAAATTGTACATTTTATACCCCATATAGACGTATTTTAGTTGCTAATTCTCGACAATAATGGTCTTATGCGCGTAAATGTTCAATGTGCAGGCTTGATTACAGTTGCGGTGTCAAAAGCTTTATTTCGAGGCAATTTGCAGTCAAATGGAGGTAATTCCTCATTCCCGTAAACATACCCAAGCCTAAACATGTCCCTAAACCTACCCCTAAGCCCGTGTGTGTTTAGTTTGTGCCTTTTTAATTTTGTTTAGATTTTTAGTTTGAGTCGTTTTATTTTTAGTTTTTATTTTAGATTTATTTAGAATTTTCTAGAATTTATTTTCTATTTTTCTATTTTATTTTTATTAGTATAATTTTTTTTTTTTTTATTCTTATTATTTTTTAGTTTTTATTTGGATTAGATTTTTTTTAAGATTTCATTTATTTTTTAGTTTTATTTGATTTTACATTTATTTAAGATTTTAATTTTTAATTTAATAGATTTTTATTTATTTATTCTTATTTTTATTTCTTTTTAGTTTCATTTTTTGTTGAGTCTTTATTTTTTTTTATTAGGATTTTATTTTTAATTTTAATAAAAAATTTTTTAGTTAGTTAATGTTATTTTTCCTAGGGCCACAATTTGAATACATACGCTCACACCTTAATACCCAACACCTTATCGACATTGTAACACCTCCTAAAACACACACACTCTCCTAGACCCTCACCACCACACTCTAACCACCACTCCCATCATCTTCAACCTCATATCCTCTCTCTCTCCTCTCTCCTCCATAACCCAACCTTAAACCCACCACAACAACACCCACCTGTTAAACCAACCCGAGCCCCATGCTCCGGTGAGCCAAACCCAGTACCATACCCGGATACCCCCTATAACCCGCTGCACCTGTTCTCGAATCAAGCATCCGGATACCCTTATCCCCGCCGTTGACCACCAAGCCAACCAGCCACCGGCGACCTCAGTCTGCCCGAGTTCGACCAAACAGACCTGCTCGCGACCCGGACAATGGCCAACCAAACCCAGAAACCGAACACCGACCTCACCCCCGAAAACCTCCAACCTGCGACACAACCCGACGGACCACTACCAACCTGCTACAAACCACCGAGACCCTCAGTTCAAACCTCTAAAACCCGACGTCCGACCAGCCACACCCGCCAAAACTGAGCTGTCCAATCCCTGCTCGACCCAGCCACACCACAATCTGAGAACCCGTGCCCAAACCCATTTCCAAACCTTACACATGTTCCATTTTCAAAGCCATGAACGAAATCGATTTTATGTTCTACCTATTACAAACCAACCAAGGCCAACGAAACAAATAAAAGCCTCACATAGGGGTGTGCACGGGTCGGTTCGGTTTTGTACCGCAATTCAGACCGAACCGATCGGTTCGGTTTTAGAAAAAATCAGACCGAAACCGAACCGAAGATGAAAAAAACCGCCGGTTTCGGTTCACATCGGTTTCGGTTCGGTTCGGTTTCGGTTCGGTTTTAACCGATTTTCAGTTTTGGTCGGTTTTTTGTAGGTCGGTTTTCGGTTTTCGTCGGTTTTGGAGGTTAGTTAATGGTGTTTGGATATAAAAATAAAAGATATTTAAGGGTTTTTTATTATATAATATTGATGTCGGTTCGGTTCGGTTCGAATCGGTTTTTTCTTTGTCTAAATCGACAACCGAACCGATATTGTCGGTTTTTTAAATCCTTAAACCGCAAACCGAACCGGGCTAAAAAAAACCGCCGGTTTCGATTCGGTTCGGGCCGGTTCGGTTCGGTTTTCGGTTCGGTCGGTTTTTTTGCACACCCCTAGCCTCACATGTTAATATACCCTTTTAACCCATTTACCCAAAATACTCCCAACTCAGCCTAACTATTAAAACCCCAAAAATACTCTCACCTAAATCAGATTTTATATCCTCTCAACCCACATGCTCCTCTCACCATTTTCATGCACACTCATATCAATTACCCAAATTAGACCCTAGCTTCTTCCACCTATAAATGCAAGACTTGGTACCATTTTCAAAAGATCTCAAATTTAGTTTTAAAACTCTTGTGTGATAAATTTTTCTACACCCCTCTATGTTGAGTATTTGCATTTTTAGTAAATATCTCAATATAGAGGTGTATAGTGAAATTTATCTCTAGCACGAATTCCACCCCATCCATCTATAATGAATTTTTGCATTTTTAGCAATTATTTCATAATAGATTGATGTAGTTGAATTCATCCATTTTTAGGATGATCAATTTGTAGAGAGAATTATAGAGAGAAATAGTTAGAGTAGAAAATAAATTAGGTAGAACATTTTGTAAATAGTTTTATTTTATTTTTTTATTAGAGATTAGTGAGTGATAAATTAGTGAGAAATTCAATTGAGTGCGTTTTTATTATTAAAAATCATTTGGAGGCTCGAATTGAATGGATGATGTGCAAATTCAAGGGTCCAATTTCACTCAAAGAGATTTGGTTTGATTGTTCTTCTCTTCTATTTCATTTTAATTGTCTATTAATTATTTGTTTATCATGTTTGATATCATGTTAGGCCAAATTCCCTTTCAAGGGGTGGGGTGAACCCTTATTTGATGTTATTTTAATTTAATCAGCTTGATTACTTGAAAATTCCTTTTGAATATTAATTTTGGTCCCTCACCCTTAAGTTTACGCCTCGAGAGAGGGTAAATGATTTTCGAGAGATAATCAAAATTCTAAGTTATAATACCCATTTTAGATTTGACCTAGAGATAGGGTTTTCTTAAGTGTGGTATTATTCCTTGAATTTGAACTCTAAAATTCATTTTCTAGATTTACATAAATTTTGATAAATACATCCTAGTGGGTGATTAATTAAAAGGAGTGTAGATCTATTTTCTAGAGCTGTGGGGTAATAAACTTAGTTTTCTAAAAGATTACTACTAAAATTATACTTGCAACGAGAGTTGATTTGTACTTTTGATATTAATTTGGGAGAATTCAAATAATTAAATTAATTAGTTAAAATTGCTAAAATTTGTGGTGTAAGCCCACTCTTTGATTGCTCTCACTCTTATTTAACGCACTTTATCTCTTACTTTTGTGTTAGATTTTATTTTTCATTTTAGTCACTTTTTAGTTAGTTGTTTTCATCTCTCATTTTTGTTTAGTGTTATTTCACTTCTTCTCACCCAAAAAATATTTTAATATTGGAAAAGCTAAAAAAATAGAAAAAGTAAAAAATCCCAAAAAGAAAACAAAAAGTGAATTGAAATTGTTTTCCCCTCACTTTACCCCCTTGATGTGGATTGATACCCTTACTTACTGCTCTATACTTGAGTTTGTTATTATTTTGTAGGTATTTGAGGATTTTGACTAGAGGAGCTTTTCAAGCAACGATGAAGAAAAAAATACACCGAAAAGTTCTCATTATATGTTCCATTTGTATTATTTTGTTGGTATAAGGTGGAAATCTTTTCACAATCAATGATCATTTCTAAGGGCAAATTTAGCCTAAATTTTTTAAGCTAATATCGGACCATGGGAAGTTCCATGCCTTCCCCCTCTAAGCGAGTACAAATGATAATATAATCCCTGGTAAGGAGTGATAGATCTTGGCTGGTAGGATTCTCAGTGTGCGGGATAATGGAAAGTGATATTTTAAGAGGTTTAACTGAGATGGTAGGTAGAGTTGGTGTTTCGATGGGATTGATTCTAGTTAAAAGGTTGAATTCTGGAACTTCTTCTAAGAGGGTGGCATTCACCCCAGTTCTATGAGCTAGGAGACGGTTTTGAGTGGTATGGGGCTTAGGATTGGTTGCTGGGGCAATGATCCCTCTGTTTATGAAACTTTGGATAACATTCTTTAGATAGAAGCATTGATTAGTGTTGTGCCTAACAATTTGGTGAAAGTCGCAATAGGTATCATGTTTGAAGTTTCAAGGAAGATGATCTGTCAAAAGTTGGGGTCCTATAGGTCTAATGAGGTTTCGGGTAAGAAGAGGTTGATACATTTTTTACAAAGGAGCATAAATATTGATATGATCTTTTTTGGCTTGATTAAAATGAATTTTAGGTCTCCAAGAGGTGGCGCGTTAGGATATGTTATTTATGTTTGAGATAGAGGTACTGGATGGATTATAATACTTTCGAGGTGTGAACTTCCTGGTTAGTATTTTTGGTTCAGATTTAGCTTTCTAATTTGTGACCCCTTCTTTAATTTGTACCCTACCCTCCCGTAGGGCTCTAAAATTATGGCAGTACAGACCTCCCATTAAATATCGAATATAGGGCAAGAAGTTCTTCTTCACGATGCTTACCAGTTCTTCCTCTGATGGTCAGTTTGTCATAGTAGATACTTTCTCTCTCCACCTTCTAATAAAGTTGTTAACTGATTCACTTGGGTTTTGATTAAGTAGTTTCAAGTCTCAATGGGTAACTTTTCGCTCTTTATTTTACTTATACTAAGTCATAAAATCCTTGGGTACATATTCCCAATTGTGGATTCTATATTATTCGAAGGATAGGACCCATGTGAGGGCACCTTCCTTAAGGGTTTTCTAGAATATCTAAGCCATTACTTCCTCTGACACCCTAAGGAGAATATGGCACGATATAGCTGCGTAGGTGCACAATTGGAGGCCCACTAACTTTAAAGTTCTCAATATCCAACATTTTAAACTTTTCCTGTAATTAAGCTTTAGGATAGGGAGACGTGTGGGTGTAATCCCTACATTTCCCTAAGATCTTAACCCGGTCGAACCTTTTAGATAAAAATCTAAGGTCTTCCTTAACCCTGTCCAATGCTTCTTCCTTGGGATCAACTAACACTGGTAGATTACCATCTGGCTAGGCAAGATTCGATAGTGGAAACTGAGCTGGAGATGGCCCATTGGTAGGTGGGGCATGCAGGGCATGCTGCTAATCTTTTAGAACCCATACTGGTTCTGGAGCTAGTGGACCCATGACACGGGAAAAGAGGATTTTGAGCTCAGGAGTCTCGAGGGCCTAAACCAGGTGCCATTGCATTTCCTAAACTTTTGCTTGAAGGTTGTAGATTTTAGCACTGAGCTGGGCAAGGACTGCCATCTGGTTGAGCATTCGTAGCTTGGTTAATATTCTCCATGAATAACTTTCGGAGGGATAGCTCGACCTTTATGGAAACATCATAGGAATCACTGGAGCTTCAGACTTGTTTGACGAAAGATTTGAGCTAATAGGGGTCCTGGTAATTGGGATATGCGATTGCAACTGAGAGCAAACATTATTTTTGTGTTTATTTTGAGGGAAGGATGAATATTTTTGGTATATATTTCTTTTTATATTTTATTTTTTGAAAAAGGGGGAAAATGTTTTTGAATATTTTTTAAAAATGTAAGAAAGAAAATCCTCAACATGATTGTTATTATTAGGTTCCTGTTAAGCACCCAAAATTGTACATTTTATACCCCGTATAGACGTATTTTAGTTGCTAATTCTCGACAATAATGGTCTTATGCGGTAAATGTTCAATTTGCAGGCTTGATTGCAGTTGCGGTGTCAAAAGCATTATTTCGAGGCAATTTGCAGTCAAATGGAGGTAATTCCTAATTCTCGTAACCATACCCAAGCATAAACATGTCCCTAAGCCTACCCCTAAGCCCGTGTTTGTTTAGTTTGTGCCTTTTTAATTTTTTTTACATTTTTAGTCTGAGTCGTTTTATTTTTAGTTTTTATTTTAGATTTATTTAGAATTTTCTAGAATTTATTTTTTATGTTTATATTTGATATTTATTAGTTTAATTTTATTTTATTTTGATACTTATTATTTTTTAGTTTTTATTAGGATTAGATTTATTTTAGGATTTCATTTATTTTTTAGTTTTATTTAATTTTACATTTATTTAGGATTTTAGTTTTTAGTTTAATAGATTTTTATTTTTTTATTTTTATTTTTATTTTTATTACTTTTTAGTTTCATTTTTTATTGAGTCTTTATTATATTTTTAGATTAGGATTTTATTTTTAATTTTATTAGTTTTTTTAGTTAGTTTGTGTTATTTTTCCAAGGGTCACAATTTAAACACACACACTCACAGCTTAATACCTTACACATGCTCGACCCAGTCACTCACACCTTAATACCAAACCGAGCTGTCCAATCCCTGCTCGACCCAGCCACACCACAATTTGAGAACCCGTACCCAAACCCATTTCAATACCTTACACATGTTCCATTTTCAAAGCCATGAACCAAATCGATTTTATCATCTACCTATTACAAAACAACCAGGACCAAAGAAACAAATAAAAGCCTTACATGTTAATAAACCCTTTTAACCCATTTACCCAAAATACCCCCAACTCATCCTAACTACCACATCTCCCACATGCACAATTAAAACCCCAAAATACCCTCACCTAAATTAGATTTTTATATCCTCTCAATCCACATGCTCCTCTCACCATTTCCATGCACACTCATGTCAATTACCCAAATTAGACCCCAGCTTCTTCCACCTATAAATGCAAGACTTGGAGCCACATCAAAAGATCTCAAATTTAGTTTTAAAACTCTTGTGTGATAAATTTCTCTACATCCCTCTATGTTGAGTATTTGCATTTTTAGCAAATATCTCAATATAGAGGTGTGTAGTGAAATTTATCTCTAGGATGAATTCCACCCCATCCATCTATAATGAATTTTTGCATTTTTAGCAATTATTTCATAATAGATTGATGTAGTTGAATTCATCCATTATTAGGATGATCAATTTGTAGAGAGAATTCCAGAGAGAGATAGTTAGAGTAGAAAATAAATTAGGTAGAACATTTTGTAAATGGTTTTATTTTATTTTTTTTATTAGAGATTAGTGAGTGAGAAATTAGTGAGAAATTTAATTGAGTGTGTTTTTATTATTAAAAATCATTTGGAGGCTCTAATTGAATGGATGATGTGCAAATTCAAGGGTCCAATTTCACTCAAAGATATTTGGTTTGATTGTTCTTCTCTTATATTTTATTTTAATTGCCTATTAATTATTTGCCTATCATGTTTGATATCATGTTAGGCCAAATCCTCTTTCAAGGGGTGGGGTGATCCCTTATTTGATGTTATTTTAATTTAATTAGTTTGATTACTTGAAAATTCCCTTTGAATATTAATTTTGATCCCTCACTCTTAAGTTTACGCCTCGAGAGGGTAAATGATTTTCGGGAGAAAATCAAAATTCTAAGTTATAATACCCATTTTAGATTCGAACTAGAGATAGGGGATTCTTAAGTGTGGTATTATTCCTTGAATTTTAACTCTAAAATTCATTTTCAAGATTTACATAAATTTTGATAAATCGATCCTAGTGGGTGATTAATTAAAAGGAGAGTATATATATTTTCTAGAGTTGTGGGGGGTTAAAATTAGTTTTCTAAACGATTACTATTAAAACTATACTTGCAACGAGAGTTTATTTGTAATTTTGATATTAATTTGGGAGAATTCAAATAATTAAATTAATTAGTTAAAATAGCTAAAATTTGTGGTGTAGTCCCACTCCTTGATTGCTCTCACTATTATTTAACGCACTTTATCTCTTATTTTTGTGTTAGACTTTATTTTTCATTTTAGTCACTTTTTAGTTGGTTGTTTTCATCTCTCATTTTAGTTTAGTGTTATTTCACTTATTCTCACCCCAAAATTATTTTAATATTGGAAAAGCTAAAAAAAATAGAAAACGTAAAAAATCCCAAAAAGAAAATAAAAAGTGAATTGAAATTGTTTTCCCCTTGCTTTACCCCCTTGATGTGGATTGATACCCTTACTTACTGCTCTACACTTGTGTTTGTTATTATTTTGTAGGTATTTGAGGATTTTGACTAGATGAACTTTTCAAGAAACGACGAAGAAAAAAATACACCAAAAAGTTCTCTTTATTAGTTCCACTTGTATTATGTTCTACCTAGGGTGCAAAAATGTCGGATAGGACCCGAGTCTAGGGAAAGCATAGGGTACATGGTGCAAAGCACAATTTGACTTGTTTCCAAACTCATGGACATGGTCCTATTTTAAAAATGGGTGGAATTGGACGAAAATTCGGGTTGTACGGCGGCCTAGAATTTTAGTAGAGTAACCGAAAACTAGGTATGGGTGTCCTAGGGTAGACGCCTATATGAGGGTGATGCATTGGTGGGTTAGTGTAAAGGTTTCCTCTTTTCTCATGATTTCCACGATGTACCTCTTTCCTATAAGGGTAATCATTCATCGGTATGTATGGACAAGACATTTAATATACTTGAGTGTATGTGAACTACCTCATGATATACCTCGTACAATGTGGGGGAACCGTTCGATATACATTTAAGGTACTAGGAAAATGAAAGGTGGTATCCATATTGCTTAGGTTAACCGTGCCCTGCAGGACCGGAACCCATCACGAAGTGAGCCCCTATACAGGACACAATTTTAGTTAATATTGCAATGCTCAAGTGACATAGTGTGTAAGAATGAATGAGTCTTAATTAGTATTTTATGGATATTTTTATGTATGCTAAGAGAGAAAAATACAACCAATATGAGGGAGAATATATAAGTAGAATGGGACAAGAGGATAACATTAAGAGTAAACTAGAAAGTATGTACATGAAGCATGGAGACTATACAAACCATGGTGATCGATAAAAAATGTGAGATGTGAATATACACAAGCGAATATGAAATATGAGTATAGTGAGAGAGTGACATGTGAATATGTGTGGGTGAAGAGACTATGTGGATATATAAAAGTGAAAGAAATGTGGGAGTGTGTCCTAGTGAGACCAAACATGAGAATCTACAAGTGTTGTGTGAAACATATGAGTGAGCATTTTTATACAGAAGTGTGGTCTCATTTGGACGAGACTCAACCCTGCTTGATGACCCCTTCCAGGTGCTAGTCAGACTCATCTACATACGGGCCCACAGCATGGAGGCCCATGTTAATGAGTCTCGACCTCCTATACCTAATTATTAAAACTGTTGTAATCATGCACGAAAGCTAACTCTATAATCACAATTGATCATATGTCTTGGTTTTGCCATCTGTCAGTTTCACACGAAATTCACAGGTCGAGACCTGTATGCAGTTCTTGAACAGGCTCCACAATCTCGAAGTTATATCTAGAAGACTTCTCCAGCAGTCTCAGCCTATCCGAGACCCACGAATCCAACTTCACTACCTCATATAGAACAGGTGACTTGTGCATCACCAATCCAATTGGACCAAACCGTTACAAGAGATTAACAACCTATGTGAGGTAATATTTTATCATCATGACCTATACATGCGGGGGACATATAGTAGCCTATCAATGGACTACTCATCTTGTGCACACCAGATGCATGCTTAGGGGTCACACTGCCCACCCCAAGCCTATATATGCCCACTTCATCCTCTTTGGAAAGGATCGAGTAATTCAGAATCCTATTGAAACTCCGCAAAATTTTATTCTAGAGAAAGAAAAATTAAGTGTATATAACAGTTGCCTTCAGTGCCTTATTGAAATACAAACCATCATCACCTTGCACAGTGGAGTAGGCCAAGGTCGAACCACTTAAATCTTAATGTCTTCTATCTCTCTCATCCTCTTCTCTATACATCCATCCATATATGTGTGTGTGTATATATATATATACTAGCAAAATGCCCGTGCCTGAAGGCACGACAAAAATTTCGACACCACGTAACTACAAAACGACGAAAATTTTCAAAGTACGTAATTGCATAAAAATAAAAATATAATTCTCCAACAAAAAAAGGAGTAATTTTAAAACAATTTGCCACAATTTTCTTTATTTATAGGACTATTTAGACTGTTTAACAAATAACAAATAATGATTATGTGCTTATTCGAATGAATTATTTGCTAATTGAAATATTTATGCGGATGAAACATGCGTATTATGAATTATGATAATACGGAAATGTTAAACGAAAATGGTATTATCTCTTAATTATTTATTATCTTAATATAATTATTATAAATGAACCTTTTAGTTTAATACTATATATAGATTTTGATGATTACAAACAAATATTTCTAAATGTGTTTTGTAACTATTTCTTAATTTATAATACATAATATTTTGTTTTATTTTTGTATAGTTGTCACTTTATTCATTCATATAATTTACAATATATTTACATTCATAAATCTGTAAGTTATACATCTTAAATATTTCCATATTATTATTATATTTGTGTTACATAGGTTAATACATGTGTATATTCATCTCAAATTAACTTACATGGTATCATTTTGTTGATAATATATTTTTTTATATATACTTTATATGTATATAAGCTTTAATTGTTTCCTTCCTTAACAATTACTCTTGTTAAGAAACCGATAATACGACTAAGGTAGGTAAGCAACTTACCAAACATTATCTTTTTATTAGGGTTATTTTGAGTTTTTCTCCCGCTTTTGTGATCACTTTTACAATACATCTCTACTTTTTTAAAAATTTGCAATACACCCTCATTTTGTTAACTTTCCAGCCAAATCGTTAGTACTATTTACATTTTGTGTTTTTTCCCCCACTTTGTTGACCAGTTTTACGAAAGACACGCATTTTAAAAAAAATTATGTCAGCGCTAAATTATTAATTATATAAAGAAATTTCATCGAAATATGTTTAAAAAATTCAACTCTTCTTCAAAAAAATTAAAAAAAATCCAGAAAATGGAAAAAAATTATAAAAAAAGGAAATTTTCTAATCGACATCTATTAAAAATCAGAATATTATAAATTCAAATAAGGAATATATGTCAAAATACATGTCTGTTATAAAAAGATGTTTTTCAATAAAATAGTCATCTTGATATTAAAACATGTTTTTTTTATTATAATTTCACATTCATAAACTGCACCCAGTTTTTATTTATAAAAAATAGTTAAAAATTGAAATATAAATAAAGATTGCTTTTATAAAAAAAAATACAATTTTTATATTAAAAAAGTAAAAAATAGTATAAAACAATGTATATGACTTCAAAAATTTGTACTACAATTAAAAATAACTTTTTACCTGTTTTCTATATATAAAAACTGGGAAAAACTATTAAAATATTTTTTAACCAATTAAAAAATCATTAAAACAATTAAATTTAAAAATAAACAGTTTCTTATAAAAGAACAGTTTTTTTATCAAAATATAATATATTTCTTCATAGATAAATATATTTTTATACCGGGTTAATCGTTTTATAAATATGAAAAACTATTTGTTAAAATAATAAATAAAGTATAATTTTTTTAAATAGCACAAATTTGTTTTTTAAGAAAAAAGACTAAACAAATTTGTTTTTTAAATAACTATTTTCTATAAACCAATTTGTTCTTTAAATAGACAAAACAATTATACAATTTGTTCTTTTAAAATAGTCAAAACAATTTTTTTAAAATAGGTGTTTTAAAATAGAAGTTATACTATTCCTACTTTTTAATAGATATCCGTTAGAAATTTTTGCTTTTTATTTTATTTCAATTTTTTTTCAGACTTTCCTAATTTTTTGAATTTTTTTTGCATTTTTTAAACATATTCCGCTGAAGCTTCTTTATAAAAAAATGGACTTCTAATAATTTATGGTTGAAATGATTGTTTTTTAAAATGGGAATCTTTCGCAAAACTCATAAAAAATACAAAATATAAATAATACTAACGATTTGAATGATTAATGAATGAAAAATTAATTGAATGTTAATATATTGTAAATTTTTAAAAAAGTATATTGGAAAAACAGAAAAAACTCAAAAATAACCCCTTTTTTATATTGACTGATTACTTTGGGCCCCACATCCTTATCATGGGAATAGTAGACGTTTTTTTTAAAAACCACTTGGTCCTCACGCCAAGAGTTGGTAGACTGCCACGGGCAGTTCTAGTGATTTATACCTCCAACAGTGAGTGCATTGATTGACCCATAAAATATATATATATATATATATATATATATATTTGTTATACCAAAGATTCGTGTGGCTCAAAATCATGGTCAGATACTTAAGAAAAAACTATTTTCTTTCAATCACCTTTTTACGAAAAGTATACACCTCCAAATGAGATGTCTTTTCCATTACCTTGGACATATTTTGTTAGTCTTAGCTGATATCATTTTTGGTTTAAATGACTTAAAATATATTTAAATATCCATCCAACATGAAAATATAGTTATTCCTTAATTTGTGTGTAGATATCTCGTTAAATGATATAGAGGATAATCAAATCAGTAGGATATTATCTCACATATAAGTTTAGAAAAGTTTCCAACAAAAATCAAATAAGTCGAGAAAAGTATTGTTGAGATAAATATTGAACCCAAAGGATAGTGTGACAGTTTGGAAATAAGTGATACAATTCAAGAGAGAGAAGGTGGGTTTGTCCATTCTTCATACAAATAAATGAAACCTTGAATATCAAGTGATGAAGTATTATCAGCAGTAATACTTGAAGACGTAAATCAGTTTTTTTAAACGAAAGGAAAGGCATTTTTTATTCTCTCACAGATCGGTTATAGATCCTCAAAATATATTTTGATTTAAAAATCAATTTGGATCGGTTATAGCTTCGGTGTTTCACATCTGAACCACATAAAACGGAACCTCTCTCTATATATATACACCACAATACTCTCCAACATGAAACTGAATTGCCTTTCCTTACCCCGCTAGCTAGTAATCAATTTTATGACTACCTCATAAAAGAAAAAATGTTTCCTGGAGACACAGGTATACATTGATTTGGTTGGGACGGAAGAAAAGCGACAATACAAAGTACTCTGAGGTATTGGAGTTGTCCAGAAACGCCTGCCAGGATGATTTGAAGCATGCCTCATTCTTTATGATATCTCCATCTGTGCCACAAAAAAACAACAAAAATAAGAATTATAAGAGGTGTGAAGATAAAAATTCAGAATAAGAATTATAAGAGGTCAAATAGATCTTCAAACGCATGAAGAAAAAATTTCAAATCTTGAAACGTATGAAGAAAAATACCTCAACTGTACATCTATAAGAACTATTTATATGCAAATTAAGAACTGTGCGACCTAAAGAGAGAGGAAAAAATAGATACGAAAAGATATGAGATATGAGCGTTGGTCACCACCACTCGCTCTTTATCTCCTACATACATAGGAGCATTCGTCGCCATCTGTAAGAAATCACAAAAAATAAATTACAACCATTAGAAAGAAATCCTAGAATGGGGAGGGTAAAGAGAGTAAGAGTACATAGTGAATGGTTTCGAGAGAGAGAGAGAGAGATGCAAATGGATTCTGAAATATTTATTGCAGGACACCGTTTATTTTGGCAATGGAGGTGATGAAGAGAGTGTTATAATGGGGTGGTGGAGTGTTATAATGGGTTTATTTGAGATATCGATGGACATCTCTGACGTCTATCATATAAAGTGTGAATTTTTTAATTAAAGTAGAAATGTGTTGAAAGGCTCCCACACGAAGATTCTCCACGCAACCTTGTCCCTTCTAATTTTTTCAGTTTTGATCTCCACCGTTCCTTTCCTGCCTTGTTGGCTAATTATGGACCCTTAATTAACTTATGATTTATGGAATAGTTGCAAAACTTTTACTCCTTATTTTATATATATATATATATATATATATATATATATATATATATATATATATATATATATATGTGTGTGTGTGTGTGTGTGTTACTATGACTTCCTCCATTATTGAAATAGTTAGACCTTGAGGTGCACATATCAGTATCAACATCATCATTTTTATCTCCATTTATGGGAATTTTTTTTCTTGATATTCATTTTATTAGCTTAGACTCTCACCTTTTTCCTCTAGTGGTGATCCATATCCACCATTATTAGACTTGAATCACCATTGAAAGATCTTGGGTGAATGTTCTTTAAGGTTCTCTTTGCTCACGTATCATTTCTAGTCTTTGTTACTTTTTCTCTCTTTACTTGTGAGTAAATATAATTGGAGATGGCATCGGATTTGCCTTCTAACATTAACCAAAGTTCTAGTCAACTACCACCTCAGTAAAAAAATGACTGATGTGGCACTGACGCTGCGATCCTTGGTAGTCGTCCAATAAAAGATGCGAGAACGATTTATGGCATTTAGCTAAAGTGTACAGGGGAGAGCTTCGAGTGACCCAGCAGTGGATATGATTACTCCGAACACCAGAGAAGTGGTAAATTCGATGATAGGGGGACCACCCCAGGCCTTACTCAAGGAGGCGAAAAATCATCACAGGCGGAGAGACATCATCGATCCTAGGCGTCTCTATCTAGAAAAATAGATCCAAGGTTATCCAGACGACTAAGTCTGGGACAAGGAAGAGTACTAGGAGCCGTATGTCATTTCTGAGAATATGGTCCACCCAGGTCCAACCTATCAGGGAAAAAGCCCGTAATCAACTCTACAAGGCCAACAAAGAGCTTCATCTTTTGACAGATTGAGCAGAGGTTCGGCCTTTGACCATCTCGGTCCAAGAGGAGAAAGGGGACGAGATAGTCACTCTCATTATCATAGCATTGGTGGATCCATAGGAAATGGAAGACGTTGTGATGAAATACCAAGGCGGAGCGGAGATAGAGATGACCAAAGGGAGGTAAATAGTCGACAAATGGTTGCTTGCCGAGAGCCAGCACCACTGTTAGTGTCTATAGAATGTGGAGGAGATAACATAATAGAAGAAGAAAAGTTATGGAATAGTTCCATACAAAGTCTAGAAAATAAGATCATCAGTTTTATCAAGAGTTGAGACCTAAGCCGCCAAGGCTATATGGGAGGGGTCACCGATTATGCCAAGAATTATAAGTTATCCCACTCCTACCAAGTTTAATCCTTCCATAGTGACTCTTAGATACGATGGGAGTTCAATCCATGTACACCATATAGAGATGTACCAGTCGGTGTCAATATATACTCCACACCCAATAAAATGAGATGCCGAGCTTTTCTAGCACTCTCATAGGTGCTACTCACATGTGATACACAGGCTTATCTAGAGGCTCAATGAAAACTTTAAGAAGTTGGCTAAGAAGTTTATCCATAATTTTTTCTTCAGCATGAATCCACCAAAAAGGGTAACTCACCTATTGAATGTGAAGTAGGCTAAAAACGAGGCTCTGAGAGACTATATTTCTCGATTTAATAAAGAAAAAATGGAGGTAGAGGATTATAACGAGAATATAGACATGATAGCCCTCATTAATGGGATATAGCCGAGCAAACTTCTTTAGAAACTATTCAGAGATCCTCCAAAAACTATGATAGAACTCGTGGCCTTAATCGGGAAAATCGTGAACACACAAAAGTCCATAGTGGCCAAGAGGAGAGACATAAAGGAGGTCGGTGAAAGAAAGTTCGGCCAGTCTAGGATAAAGAAGGGAAGAAGAGATCCAATGAGGATACGTTAGCCAAGTACACTCCACTCACAGTGAGCCCATACTTGATACTTAATGAGATCAATGATGATATATCACTCAGATGTCCATAAAAACTCAAGTCTCCTCCTCACAAGAGGGACTAGGTGACACGACTCAGAATGTGTCTCTAAAGTGTGTACTCTCTAGGCTCAAGTGCAAGCCTGTCATTCAAGTAATAATTCGACAAGTAGGGTATCGATCCTCAGGGAAAAAGGACAACGAAGTTGTGACGACGGGATAAGACGGAGGAATCCTAACGATGACTCTAAAAAGAAAGGAAAAGATTTGATTTTGGTTTTTGGGATTGATTAAACTAAATGCAATTATGAAATTATGATGAAATATGCAACTAACTAAATTATCTAAATGAAGAATGAAGAATTAAATTGAAAGTGTTAAACTTAAATGATGAGAAAATAGGATGGGAATACAATGCCCCAACCCTAGTGTAGTGTAGTGACAACGTCAATCATAAATTTATCCGATTAATTCAAACCCGGAATTTAGTACTCCCAAGCATTATGTATACGAGGTTCAAGCCCGCGTCATATCTAATCTGAGGATGAGTAAGTCAGTATCGCGGTAATTACATTCAAATTGTGTTCTAAATCATCACGAGTACCCAAGGGAAAACGAGATATAAAGATCCACAATTATTATGAAATTACACGATACGATCAAAATTAATCATTAAAATCATAGGATTAATGTTATACACATGCACTAACACATCAGGTTGGGTTCATGCATCCCAACCTTTAAAACCTAGTCGGACATGTTAAATAGACTAATGGATGAAATACTAACGTTGCATGTGTATGAAATCATGATGAAACAAGATTGAAACATGTAAAGATGTATTATGAAAGCAACAATACGTTAAAACGAATATGGAAAACTAAGCATGCAAGAATAATGAAAAGAATCTTGATATTTGAATTAAAACCTGAAAAACAAACCCTTAATAATTGAATCTTGAAGCAAATAATTCCTTTGATATTCCTAGATGTTTATCCTTCTTCTCCTCTATCAAAAACTGAGTTAAACTACTCCTAATGGCCGTTCCTAAGTTGTGACCTACGTTCCCTACAATATTGGAGAGTTTAAAACCTAATAGGAGACTTGGGAAAAATCAGCATAAAAGACAAAATTCGCGCATCAGGTACCCCGAACCGGTTCGGGTGTACCTGCGAACCGGTTTGCCCCCCCGAACCGGTTCAGGTTGGGGTTCGCGAATGTGTACTGGCCTGGAGTTCAACACTTAGAATTTTTCTGACTTTTCTCTTCTTTTCTTGGATTTTTCTTCAACTTGAACTGAGCATAACTTTTCAACCGTAGCTCGGATTTGAGTGCCGTTTCTTCCAGTGCCTCGTTGTTCTGAGCTTTTCAACTTTCCAGTTGGCTTCGTCTTCCGGATCGGGCTTAAAAATTACCGAATTGCCCTTGAACTTGCCTTCTTAGCTTTTCTTGCACTGTCTTGCTTCCTCTTTTGTACTGCTTGCATAATTAACCTGTAAAACCAATAAGAGCAGCGCGAAACACGAAATACTCGCCACGAAGGTTATTAGCACAAATTTGAATCAAATCCATATTTGTTACATCACTCGGGTTCACAAATGTACTGAAATTAGGGGAATAAATATACAATATTTATGCCCAATCAAACCCCCCTAACTTAGAACTTTGCGCGTCCCGAGCAATGTAAAAGAATGAGAATATGAGTTAAGGATCCATCAAAGACTTTATTGGGATAGAGTACCTCTTTCGCGGGCAATCGATTGCATTTAGCGCATGCAACAAGCCTTTAAACCTCTAGGTTACCCTAGTAGGACGAGTTGTGTCTCGTGAGGGTTTGCAGTGAATATACCCACAAAATTCGACTCAAAGAAGATTCAAAATACGTAAAAATTGAGAAATTCAAACTTTTTCAAAAAATAATCATCATTAAGTCATATTTACGAGTCTCAAACCGTAGTGTGTGTGTGTGAAGCCTGAAATGTAATTGCCAATTTCCATCGATTGATCATTACGTTACTTATCCGAAAATTCGTTTTGATTTCAATTTCTCACGGAATACTCTCTCAAACGAACCTCTCGGATTATGGCTATTCTCTCGGCATGCGTGATATAAAGAGTAAATGTAATTGAAGCAAATTCACGCATGCAATTAGAAAGACGGAAATTTTATGGCAAAAGGATCTCTTCAACGGACTACGATTTTAAAAACGGGAACATTGCCTTATTTCGCGCACTTAGCCTCTTATATTATCTTTTGGTGTCGTAACTCTCCACGCGGTAATCAATTTTCGCAATTTGGACTCGGTTAGGACTTTTTCGGATTGAAGGTTTCATTGGGTAAAATGAAGGAGGTATGGAAGGTTGGAATTGGAAAAATCATTCGTGACGTCCATTTGTGCATTTTCCGGGCTATTGCTCATTTTTTTTTCTTTTTCTATTTTTTTTGAGCATGCTATTTTGTTTCTTGCCCCTTTATATGCACTTTTTGGACTTGAAATCTGAATTTATCAATTTTCACAATTCCGGCTATTTTTGGATTTTTCGGGTTGTCAAATGACAGGAAAAATTTGTTCGACTCAATTTGGGTTGCAAAAGGGGTGATTTTTCGCTTCTTTTTCTGGCCAATATTTTTGGGATGACAAACGAGGGCCTACTTCATTGTCCAAAATGCCAATTGCGTTACCATATGCGTTTCGAGGTGAAGTTAAATTTAGAGACTAATTTAGCACATTTTTCAAGGCAATATTGCACACATTTTTCAAAACCGATCAAAATGAAAGAATTGAGATCCTTGACAACTTATTAAGCGCTAAAAAGAACCTTGAGTTAACAATTAACTCGGATTCATTTAAAATCTCGCAAAACGTGATAGGCTCGAATCTCACCGGGGTTGTTAATCTCCATATTTATTCGTTAAGTCGTCAATTTTCGCTCAATTTCCATCTTTGGTCAATTTCGGCTTTGTTTATGTTGGATATTTACAATTTGAGACTCCAATTCGACTTTTAATGATATTTTTGAAAAATTTGAATTCCAATTTTTATTTATTTTGAACAAAAATATTTTTGGAATTTTCAAAATTTTATGATTTTTTTTTTGGGCATTTTTGAAAATTTGTAAAGTTTTAGAAATACGCACTTGTGACCCCCCCTAACTTATACTTTTGCATTGTCCTCAAGGAAAAAGTACTAAAATCTAACTCAAAGCGAATAATAAGTGCGGAAAAATAAAACAAACAAATATGAAAAAAATGCAAGCTTGTATTATAACCAATGAGAAACCTGTGTTACATGAGAAATGGGGAAACAACTGTGAACAATGTGAAAGCCCTACCACAACTAACAATTACACCAAAATATAAAAACAATGATAGGTCATGGTGGAGGTGGGTGGGAGGTGGAGGGTTCATTCGGATCATATGGGTCATAATAGAAGGGGGGGGGGGGGGGGGGGCGGGCCGCCAAAGTTGAGCTGGTGAAGGTGGACTTGGAGTTGATACATCATCCGGGTGTCCCTTCGGTAGTCCGCTTGGTATTGAGTGTATTGGTTGATGAACCCATCGAGACGGGCCTCAACCGTCGAAAGGCGACTATCGAAGTTTGCCCCCGGGGGCTCGAAATCGGAATCCTCCTCATCATCCTCAAAATCTTCCTCTTCGACGTCCATCATCGGGTCATCATGAGCTTCCTCAGGCACGTCCTCTTCATGAATGGGACGGCCGGGGTGAGCTACGTGCATTTGGCGTTCGTTTCTAGTGGTGGACGTGCCGCCAATGGGGCGAGGAAGGCGAATTTGTTGCCCGGGGGGGTTCTCCACTCCTGCTTCCATCAATAGCTCCGTGATGAAACGGGCGTAAGGTAGTGCAGTTTTGCCGTTCTCATCGTAGGCGGCATTGAGGATATCCGCATAGAAGAGTTGGGCGAGGTTGATGGTGCTCTCGGGGTCCAAAAAGTAATAGAGGAAATTTGCGTGACGTAACCGGACCACCGAGTCATTAGTGGTTTGGTGGATGGCCCCACAAGCAATGAGGTGCGTGAAGCGCACCGTGGCGGCCAAACCACCAATAGGAAAGGACTCGCGCACCCATTCTACCCCGGGTGCCATGCATGCGATGCATTCTTCTTTGGTATGGGGGGTAGCGTTGTTGGGGTATTGGAAGGGTACGGGGAGGATCACCCCTTTGGCACGCATTTTGCGTGCGATGATGGCCGCCGAGAAGGGAATAGTGATGCCGTCAAGGTACGCCTCGTGAAGTGTGGAGGATTTGCGATCCAAGGTCGCATAAAATTGGCGAATGGTGGCATCAATGACGTTATTGCTCGTAGGGGCGAGGAAAGAGCACCACCCGCGGCGAGCAAATAGGGCGGTGACATCGCCCGGAAGGTTGTCCCAATCCACGAAACGTACAATATGAATGGGGCGCGTATGGGAGAAGTAGTGCTCGGCCCAATGAAGTTCTTGGACACATCAAAAGACCCCCTTACCCGGGTCGACAAGGATGGTGGTATCATCATATTTCTTTGGGCAGAGGTTGGGGCGGCGTTGGCGCGGCATATTGACGGAAAGAGGGAGAGAGAGAGGAAATATGGGAGAGAATATGGGAGAGAAAAGAGTGAGGGAGATTGTTTTGGTGTGAGAAATGGAGGAGGGGTGGTGGGGTATTTATAGGTGTGAAGGGGTGGGTTTTGGGTGGGAAATATGAAAGGGTGGGAAGGAGAGGAGGGAAAGGGTGAATTGGGTTGAGTTTGGGAAGGGGGAAGGATTTGGAGGGAAGAAAAACGAAGGGGAAAGAAGGGGGAAAGAATGGAGGGAAGGGAATGAATTTGGAAAAGAAGGGGGAAGAATCTGCCAGGTACCCCGAACCGGTTCGGGTGTACCTGCGAACCGGTTCGCCCCCCCGAACCGATTCAGGTTGGGGTTCGGGGTAGCAAGCTGGTCCGAACGCTGGAATTCACTCTTCTCTCCGTTTCGAAGTGCTCTCTCATCCTCTAACTTGTGCATAAGGCCCCGAAAAACCTTCTAGACCCTAGGGCTCCCTAAAAATCCTCGAATTCAACATCGTGATACGTGCTAGCTCCCTCGAAAAGCGTGCTAATCGATCTCTCTTGTAACCCAGGCTCTTGACTCCTAACTAACCTATTCACAAACGACTCCTATACACACAATTTCACCCTATACGCGTCGGGGGTGCGACGACCTCACTTTCTCAGCTCAATTGACCCCGTAAACGGGGTCCGATAACCAAATTAGGTCGACCTCTTCAGCACACGCCTCTAGATATGGCTTTAGGCGTTATCCATTTACTTTGAACGTGTTTTCCCCTTTTGAATCTTCTAGTTCAACAGCTCCATGGGGGAAAACGTTCTTCACGACGAACGGGCAGGACCATCGTGACCGCAACTTGCCTGGAAAGAGGTGAAGCCTAGAGTTGTAGAGAAGAACTTTTTTCCTGGGATGAAACTCCTTTCTTCGAATGATGCTATCATGAGCAAGTTTCATCCTCTCTTTTGAAATTTTGGCGTTCTCATACGCATCATTACGTAGTTCTTCTAGCTCATTCAATTGAAGCTTACGAGCTTCACCGACTTTGTCTAAAGCATAATTCAATTGCTTAATTTCCCAATACGCTTTGTGTTCGAGCTCAACAGGAAGGTGGCAAGGTTTGCCATACACAAAACGAAAAGGAGACATGCCAAGTTGATTCTTAAATGCGGTACGATAGGCCCATAGCGCATCGGTCAATCTAAGGGACCAATCTTTCCGGGTAGGATTGACGGTCTTTTCAAGAATGTTCTTGATCTCTCGATTTGCTAGCTCGGCCTGCCCATTCGTCTGTGGGTGATATGTCGTCCCAACCTTGTGGACGACGCCATACTTTCTCATGAGCTTCTCGAATGGCCTATTGCAAAAGTGCGTGCCATTATCGCTAATTATCGCTTTCGGTGCACCGAAGCGAGAAAGTATGTGCTCCTGTAGGAACTTAATCACCACCTTGTTGTCATTAGTCCTAGTAGCTATAGCTTCCACCCATTTAGAAACATAGTCTACCGCGACTAGGATGTATAAGAAACCAAAAGACGGTGGAAAGGGACCCATGAAATCAATACCCCAACAATCAAATATCTCAATGATGAGTATGGGGGTAAGGGTCATCATGTCGCGTCGAGAAATGTCTCCCATTCGTTGGCACCTATTGCATGACTTGCAAGCGTCATTTGCATCCCGGAAGATTGTGGGCCAATAGAGGCCGCTTTGCAGAATTTTAGCGACCGTATTTTTCGTCGAGAAATGGCCTCCACATGCTTCTGAATGACAAAACTGGATGACTTTCGGGATCTCGTCATCCGGTACACATCATCGGATGATTTGGTCGGTGCATTATTTAAAGAGGAAAGGATCATCGTAAAAGAACATGCGCGACCAATTAAGAAACCTCTTCTTATCTTGCGGTGTCCAATCGGGAGGGACGACTCCCATGACAAGATAGTTCACTATGTCCGCAAACCAGGGGTATGAAGAAGTAGCAAATAGTTGCTCATCCGGAAAATGCTCGTCTATGGGTATGGGATCACTAGGTACGTCAGACGAAAGCCGAGATAAATGGTCGGCAACGACGTTTTCTACTCCTTTCTTATCTCTGATGAAGAGATTGAACTCTTGTAGGAGTAGGATCCACCTTATGAGGCGCAGCTTGGCGTCTTTCTTCGCAAGTAGATACTTTAAAGCCGCGTGGTCGGTGAAAACTGTAATGGGAGAAGCAATGAGATAGGAACGGAACTTATCGAGGGCAAAGACTACCGCTAGCAACTCTTTCTCCGTGGTAGAGTAATTAAGTTGAGGTCCGGTAAGAGTCCGGCTAGCGTAGTAGATGACATGAGCTTGCTTATCTTTGCGTTGGCCCAAAACGGCTCCGATCGCATAATCGCTTGCGTCACACATAAGTTCGAATGGTAAGGACCAATTCGGAACTTGAATGATGGGAGCGGACACTAGCATGTTTTTCAACTTATCAAAGGAGCTTTGGTATGCTTCTATCCACTCAAATGGGTTGTCCTTCATAAGTAGGTTACTTAAGGGCCTAGCGATGGCGCTAAAGTCCTTAATGAACCGTCGATAAAACCCCGCGTGGCCCAAGAAAGAGCGCACGTCCTTCAGCGATTTCGGTGGGGGAAGATCAGCTATGATATCTATCTTAGCCCTATCAACCTCTATTCCGTTGGATGAAATAATGCGGCCAAGAATTATTCCCTCAGTGACCATGAAATGGCACTTCTCCCAATTCAGCACTAAGTTTTTGTCCACACATCGGGTAAGTACTTTTTCCAACTTGTCCAAACAATGGTCAAAAGAGGTGCCAAAAATGCTGAAATTGTCCATGAACACTTCGAGTCCTCTCTCGACCATGTCGCTAAATAAGCTCAACATGCACCTTTGAAAAGTCGCAGGCGCATTACACAAGCCAAATGGCATACGTTTGTAGGAAAACGTACCAAAAGGGCAAGTGAAGGTCGTCTTCTCTTGGTCAAGTACATCCACCTCAATTTGGTTATATCCGGAATAACCATCAAGGAAGCAATAATAAGGGTGGCCCGAAACTCTCTCAAGCATCTGATCAATGAATGGCAAGGGGAAATGATCTTTCCTAGTTCCCGCATTGAGTTTCCGGTAGTCAATGCAAACGCGCCAACCGGTGGTGGTGCGTTGGGTAACAAGCTCTCCCTTAGCATTCTCAATCACAGTCATACCCGACTTCTTTGGGACGACTTGAATAGGGCTCACCCATTTGCTATCCGATATTGGGTAGATAATCCCGGCATCCAATAATTTGATGATCTCAAATCTCACAACTTCTTTCATGTTGGGATTCAGTCTTCTTTGCATTTCTCTAGAGGGATTAACATCCTCTTCGAGATGAATCTTGTGAGTGCAAATTAGAGGACTTATCCCCTTCAAATCAGCGATACACCAACCAAAAGCACTTTGGTGCTTCTTCAGAATTCTTAACAATTTACCCTCCTGCCCTTCATCTAGGCTAGAGGAGATAACAACAGGAAATGTCTCATCCTTTCCTAGGTATGCATATTTAATATGGGAGGGTAGTTTCTTTTGTTCAAGGGTTGGAAATTTTTCACTGGAGGGAGCCATGTGTGTATCCCTCGGAGGTAATTCCTCAAACCTAGAAACCCAATTAACCTCTCCCACGTCCTCGTCCGACGTACTCTCATCGAGTAATTCTCTCAACCTCCCAACCTCCCAACCTCCCTCTCGAAGTGGGTATACGTCCCCTCACACTCATAGCTCGTCGCTAAACAGGATTCTAAAGCGTCACCACAGAAAGTTTCCTCAAAATACTCTTCTACTACCTCGTCTATGAGGCTCACCGCGTGAAGATCATCTTCCTCCCCTGCGTTTTGGCCTATGTGGAAGATGTTAGTATCCAAGGTCATGTTCCCAAAAGTGAGTTGCATTCGCCCATTTCTTGTGTTGATGATTGCATTAGCTGTAGCTAAGAAAGGGCGTCCAAGGATGATGGGAACATGATTGCTCGAGTTAAAGGAGGGCTCCGTGTCCCAAATGACAAAATCTACCGGGAAGTAGAAAGTGTCAACTTGGACGATCACGTCCTCGACTATGCCTCGTGGGATCTTCACTGTTCGATCCGCCAATTGGAGAGTGACCTTTTTGGGCTTGAGGTCGCCCAAATCAAGTTGCCTATAAATGGAGTAAGGGAGTATGTTTACACTTGTTCCCAAGTCAAGTAAGTCTTTCTCAATTTTATTATCTCCAATGATGCATGATATGGTGGGTGCACCGGGATCTTTAAATTTAGGCGGGAGATCATTTAGTAGAATGGAGCTCACGTTCTGAGCTAGAAAGACATTATTTTTTACCTTCATCTTCCTTTTTACCGTCAACAAATCTTTGATAACTTTTCCATAAGCTGGAATTTGTTTGATGGCATCGAGAAAGGGTAAATTTAGCTTTACTTGTTTAAGTACTTCTAGCACTTCATCACGTGGATTCCCTTTTTGAGCGGGAATCAATCTTCGAGGAAATGGTGCTGCGGAGGGTGGTTTCACTACCACCTCAGGCTCACTAGTGTCTTCCTTATCACTCTCGTTCAAGGGGACATCTTCGGCCTCTTTCGTGCCTAGCGAAATCTCCTTGTCTTTTGTTGTGTCGTGTGGAGGAGGTGATAAATCAACGACTCTTCCACTACGAAGAGTGGTCACTGCTTGACATTGCTCCTGATGTTCAATGGATGCGGAGCTAACACTAGTTTGACCTTGTGGAGGTCGTTGGCCTTGGGCAGGGAATTTTCCCTTCTCTTGAACACTTAACGAGGATTATATTTTAGACAGATTCGCATTTATATCGCCGATCAGACGATCATATTTGGCATTGGTTGCGGTCTGGTTTGTAATGAATTGATTCATGGTATCCTCGAAAGTTCTCCGCTGTGGCGGGATATAATTTCCATGAGGTGGTGGTGCTTGCATATGTCCCTGCATGTGAGGAGCTTGTTGAAATTATTGTGGTGGAGGAGGGGCCACATGCGAAGGAGGGTTCATTGCGGCATGTTGTTGCCCGTAGCTAAAACCGGGATGGTTTTTCTACAAAGGGTTGTATATATTCCCGTGCGGGGAACCGAAATTACCCTTATAGCCTCCTATACCACTAACTTGCTCTTGCAACATTACTTTGTAGGCGGGTATCATTGGGCATTCCTTAGTTGAATGTCCCGCCTCACAAATTGCACACACCTTCATGACAGGGTTCGAAATGGGTCCAGCTAGTCCTTTTCCATATAACTCGCATAGGTCTCGCAATCCTTTCTCAATGGTGTCCAATCGACAATCCGTCATAGAGTTCTTATCTAAGTGGAATAGGCCGGATGCCGATGGGGCCGTGGTGGGTTGTCGATTTTGATTTTGAGCATTCGGGTCAGAGGTATCCCAAGATTGGGTAGTCTCGGCGACATACCTCATGTGAAGATCAGCATCACGGGCATCTAAATCGACAAACGGACCGCTTCCCATAGTTTCAATAAGTTGTTTGGAGTTAAGATTTAACCCATTATAGATAAAGGAGATGATTTGCGATAGATCAAATCCATGATGGGGGCATAAAGCCACTAACTCATTGAAACGTTCATAAAATCGATGGAATGGCTCATTCTCATGTTGTCTAAACGCTTGAATTTGAGCCTTGATAGAGATTGTTCGATGTGTTGGGAAGAATTTCTTGAGAAACTTAGACTGTAGCTCATTCCAGGATGGAATCGAGCTTGGAGGTAAAGACCATAGCCAGGCTTTAGCTTTATCTTTAAGCGAGAAAGGGAAGAGCTTGAGGCGGATTACCTCTTGTGTGCAGGTTTGATCATTAAGAGTATCACACATGTCCTCGAATTCCCTTATATGGAGGTATGGATTTTCAGAATCCATACCGTGGTAATGTGGTAGCGTCTGGATCATCCCATTTTTGAAATGGAACTGCCCGGCATTATACGGGAGTATAATGCATCCTGGAGTGACAGTGCGCTCAGGATATAAGAATTCTCTCAACGGGCGGTACGAAATCTCATCCTCACCGGTAGGTGCATTACTATGTTGCGACATCTCTCTCTCACTTGACGATTCAGCGCTCTCACTGGGTGTGCACGACGTGTGTCCTACGAAGGAGAAGGGAGTGTTACTAGAGATTGACTGCGACGGTGTGGGCGGTGGGATCCAAAACTGTGGGGCGTTCGGAGTGTGGGGACTATCAGGATTATACTGAACGAGTGGATTTTCGTGAATGCTGGTTGGAGTATTATGGGGTGTGGGAGTGGTTTCAGAATTTTGCATTAAAGCTTAGGATAGAGGGTAATTGTGAATCTTTTTGTGCTTTTTATTTTTTTTTATTTTTATTTTTATTGGTCAAAGCTTTGGATTAACTCGATCTATACCTAAGTCTACCTAAATCCCTGGCAACGGCGCCAAAAATATGACACGACTCAGAATGTGTCTCTAAAGTGTGTACTCTCTAGGCTCAAGTGCAAGTCTGTCGTTCAAGTAATAATCCGACAAGTCGGGTATCAATCCTCAGGGAAAAAGGACAACGAAGTTGTGACGACGGGATAAGACGGAGGAATCCTAACTATGCCTCTAAAAATAAAGGAAAAGATTTGATTTTGGTTTTTGGGATTGATTAAACTAAATGCAATTATGAAATTATGATGAAATATGAAACTAACTAAATTATCTAAATGAAGAATGAAGAATTAAATTGAAAGTGTTAAACTTAAATGATGAGAAAATAGGATGGGAATACAATCCCACAACCCTAGTGTAGTGTAGTGACAACGTCAATCATAAATTTATCCGATTAATTCAAACCCGGAATTTAGTACTCCCAAGCATTATGTATACGAGGTTCAAGCCCGCGTCATACCTAATATGAGGATGAGTAAATCGGTATCGCGATAATTACATTCAAATTGTGCTCTAAATCATCACGAGTACCCAAGGGCAAACGAGATTTAAAGATCCACAATTATTATGAAATTACACGATACGATCAAAATTAATCATTAAATTCATAGGATTAACGTTATACACATGCACTAACACATCAGGTTGGGTTCATGCATCCCAACCTTTAAAACCTAGCCGGACATGTTAAATAGACTAATGCATGAAATACTAACGTTGCATGTGTATGAAATCATGATAAAACAATATTGAAACATGTAAAGATGTATTATGAACGCAACAATACGTTAAAACAAATATGGAAAACTAAGCATGCAAGAATAATGACAAGAATCTTGATATTTGAATTAAAACCTGAAAAACAAACCCTTAATAATTGAATCTTGAAGCAAATAATTCCTTTGATGTTCCTAGATGTTTCTCCTTCTTCTCCTCTATCAAAAACTGAGTTAAACTACTCCTAATGGCTGCTCCTAAGTTGTGACCTACGTTCCCTACAATATTGGAGAGTTTAAAACCTAATAGGAGACTTGGAACAAATCAGCATAAAAGTCAAAATTCGCGCATCAGGTACCCCGAACCGGTTCGGGTGTACCTGCGAACCGGTTCGCCCCCCCGAACCGGTTCAGGTTGGGGTTCGCGAATGTGTGCTGGCCTGGAGTTCAACACTTAGAATTTTTCTAACTTTTCTCTTCTTTTCTTGGATTTTTCTTCAACTTCAACTGAGCATAACTTTTCAACCGTAGCTCGGATTTGAGTGCCGTTTCTTCCAGTGTTCTCGTTGTTCCGAGCTCTTCAACTTTCCAGTCAGCTTCGTCTTTCGGATCGGGCTAAAAAATTACCGAATTGCCCTTGAACTTGCCTTCTTAGCTTTTCTTGCACTGTCTTGCTTCCTCTTTTGTACTGCTTGCATAATTAACCTGTAAAACCAATAAGAGCAGCACGAATCACGAAATACTTGCCACGAAGGTTAGTAGCATAAATGTGAATCAAATCCATATTTGTTACATCACTCGGGTTCACAAATGTACTGAAATTAGGGGAATAAATATACAATATTTATGCCCAATCACTAGGGTAAGGGGTGTGAATTTCCCCAGGATCATGGGGACACGACGGACAAGTAATTTTCCCCGAAGGACGAGATCAAGAAGTTGCAAAAATAGGGTAAACTTTGAAAATACGTGGATAGGAGTGGAGACAAGGACGAGTAAAAAAACAGGCAGAATAGGAGGAAAAATGATAGTCGAGACGAGAGGTTCAACTAAATAAAAATGGTGATGAGTCTGATGATAGTTGGGGAGACAAGCCCGACCTCTCAGCAAGGATCCCTGATGAAAACGTTATTTCCATATGATCTCTTTTGATGTGAAGATGATATGTCGTAGCGTAACAAGTGGCGATATAGAGCTGGCTGACAAAAAAACACTTTTGATAAAAGCAAAAGCAACCCCAAAGAGTTATAGGTAAATTTTATCGAGAACGAGGCAAAGACATGAAAATTAAAGAAGGTTGATATGGACATTCCAGTTGTCAGATTTTCTAGAATGGACTTTAAAGGGATCCTCGCTCCACATGATGACACCATGGTCATCACTACTAGAATTCACCGGTACGGTGTTTCTCGTATTCTTGTCGATGGGGAAAGTTCAGCATATGTGATGTTCTGGAAATATTTCAAAGGATTGAAATTAATAAAAAAGAGACTTGTACTTTATCACCAACCACTGATCGACATCAATGGGGAGAAATTCAATCCATTTGGGGTATTTGAGATGGATGTCTGCATGGGCACCTGGCCGAGGTTCTCACCAAGAATGTTAGATATTTTTTCATGGACGATTACGTGTTCTTAGCCTATAATATATTTCTAGGAATGTTATCCCTCAATTAGTTTGAGTTCTTGCCTTCCACATTTCACCGGGTGATGAAATTCCCGACTCCATATGGAGTAGGGGAAGTACAGGGTGACCATGTGGAGGCTTATGATACTACTTCACTTCAATCGAAGAGAGAATAGCCCATAATAGAGAAACCACCTTATACAACATTGTCACTCTCGACCTAAGATATGAGAAAAATATGAAAAAGGGTGAAACCATAGAGGGGGTAAAATCCATCGCCCTCAACAAAGATGTGAAAAAAAAAATTGTCCAAATCGATTCATCCCTGAAATTTGAGATTAAGAAAAAATTAGTGAAGATGATGAGAAGGAGTATTTTTACCTGGATCCATGGAGATATTCCTGGGATTTACCCTAACATTATCTGCCCTCTACTGAATATTGATGAAAAAGTGAAGCCCGTCAAATAGAGATGCAAAACTTTCGCAAGGGAAGTTATTTAGGACAAGGTGAAAAAACTCCAACCAAATTCATCACAGAGGTACAATATTCTGATTGTCTCTCTAATGTAGTCACCGTACCTAAATCAAATGGGAAGTGGGTAATGTAGTCACCGTACCACTACCTCAAATTGATCAGATGGTTGATTCCACGGCCGGGCATGAATTTATGAGTTTTATGGATGCATATTCGGGGTATAATCAGATCTTCGTGCACAAAGATGACTCTGAGAAGACTTCTTTTCTCACAACCTACTACTATAAGCCATTCGGGCTGAAGAACGTACTGCTAACCTATCAGAAACGATGGAATTCAATGTAGACAACATCCTGACAAAAATTTTGAAGGTTGAGGACCATGTGGCCGACCTTGAACTCATATTTGATATAATAGACAAATACAAGATGTAACTAAACTCGTCTAAGTGCGCCTTCGGGGTCGAAGCGGGTAAATTTTTAGATTTTATTGTGAGAAAAGGGATAGAGGCAAACCCAGAAAAGATCAAGGCATTGATTAACATGCAGACACCAAAAATAATAAAAAAATGTTCAAAGGCTTACCATACGAGTCACAACTCTCAACCCTTCGTCTCACGAGCAACTGCGAAATATCTGCCATTTTTTAAAATTTTAAGAAAATCCTTCTTCTCAGATAAAGAATGTGACAAAGTATTTAAGAAATTGAAAGATTCATGAGGTTTCCTATTCTTTTATCTCGACCTGTTCAAGGTGAGAAGTTATTTTTGTATCTAGCGATATCAGAATCGATAATTAACGTGTCCATTATCCCAGATGATGATGGGGTTTTGAAGCTAGTGTATTTTACTAGCAAAGCCTTGCAAGGGGACGAGGTTTAATACCCAAAGATAGAGAAGATGGCCTATGGACTGATTCATTCCTCGAGGAAGACATATATTTGTAGGTGCACGTGATGGTGGTGCTTATCGACACTCCTCTGAGGTAGGTCATTCATAAACTCGAGAATTTGGGTAGGTTAATGGCTTGGTCAGTTGAGCTAGATCAGTTTGACATCGTATACATCCCATAGATGCAATCAAAGGATAGACTTTGGCAGATTTTATAGCCGAGTTTACTTGGGTCAAAACTAATAAGGATATTACTAAAGAATCGGGAACAATGGGAGTTGTCTCAGAAGAGATTATGGATGACACTCCATCAGTCGATACTATTCAAGTCGATGTTACTTAAAAAAAATATTGTTTAGAAATTTAGTTTTGTGTGAAAATCTTTTATCTAAGGGAGGAGCAATTTGGAGTTTATTTATGGATGGATCATCTTGTAAAAATAGCAACAGCGCGAGGTTAACACTATCATCCCTGGACGAAAGAGATACTGAGTATGCCCTAAGATTTAGCTTTAAGGCATCGAATAATGAGCCAGAGTATGAGGCCCTACTAGTAGGTCTCTCTCTCGCCAAATAATTGAATATCGGCCAAATAATTCCCCATAGAGACTCATAACTAGTCGTCAATCAGATATTGGGAATTTAGGAGGCCAAATGTATTTGGCCAGAGTCAGAATGATGATGACAAACTTCAAGTAAGTAAGGATCAAGAGGATTCCCTAACTTGAAAATAACCGAGATGACGTTGTGGCTAGGTTAGCATCGGCTATAATGACAGAAATCAGATGATCCACCCCCATTAAAATCCTATATAAGTCGAGCATTGAATAAGATGACAACAACCTTATGTTCTATCTAAATCTAAACTTGGGGGAGTGCTAGATGGATCCACTGATCAAGTACATTCGAGACGGGGAGCTGTCAGAGTCTAAAGCCGAGTGGAAAAAAATCTGATACTGTTCTACAAAGTTCACCATCATTGGTTATGTACTTTACAAAAAAGTATTTCTGATCCCATTGCTCAGATGCGTTCATCCCACCGAGATGGACTACATCCTCAGAGATGTTCATATAGGTTCTTATTCAAGCCACATTAGTGGTCAATCTCTAGCAAAGAGGATCGTTACCCAGGGTTATTTCTGGTCAACACTTACTAAAGACATAACCGAATATATAAAGAAATGTAATAAATGTCATAGATTTATGAGTATTCCCCACAAGCCTTACTAGCCACTCTAGTCCATTACAACACCTTGGCCATTTTATAGTCTTGGGTAGTGACTTGGTTGGCCCTTTTCCAAAGGAAGCATGCAATTACTAGTATTTAATATTAGCGGTTGATTATTTCTCAAAGTGGGTGGAGGCCAAGGCTATAATATCCATCACATAAGTTAGAACGTTCAAGTTTATTTGGAGGAACATCATCCGTTGGTATGGCCTACCCCACCCCATAATCTCAGATAACGGTAAACAATTCACGAATCAGTCACTAGAGGCCTGCTGTAAGAAGGTTGGCATAAAATAGTTTTTCTCTACTTCAGGACGACCTCAGGCCAATGATCACACTGAGGTCACTAATAGGATGATACTCAATGGGATCAAGAATAACTTAGATGATGCCAATGGCAAATGGACTAAAGAATTACATGGGGTCCTATAGGCCTATAGGACGACTGAGAGGACACTGACAGCTGAGACACCTTTTATGTTGGAATATGGGTCAGAGGCAATCATTCCTATTGAGCTTAGACTTCCTAGCCATAGAGTCCACACTTATGATTTTAAGTCCAATTTGGATGCGTGACGATTGGACTTAGATATGATTGAAGAAAGAAGGGAAAACGCTGCGATCGGGAAGTTAGATTATCAACAGAGGGCTGTAAGATTCTATAATAAAAGAGTGAAGATTAGGTCGATAGCCGGGGGTGACTTAATCTTGAATAAGTTCTGTAAAAAGCCTAACAAGATTCATCCCAATTGGCATGGACCATACAGAGTGACTGAGGAGGTTGTGCCAGGAACTTTTAGGCTAGAAAATCTAGAGGGCGAGCCTTTCTCCAGTCCCTAGAACGCTGACCACTTGAAGAGATATTACCAATAGCCATATTTGTATAAAGATTGTGAAGTTCTTCCTCTTAAGTCAATGTATTTCCATTTTAGTCCCATATGTATAAAAAAGTTATTAATGAAAAATCTAAGTGTTGGCTCATATTTGTTCTACTTATCATCATCAATTGCTGCATTATCTGAACTTCATTAAACTAACAAACATCATTTTATGGTGAATTAGTTTATAACTCTATCTCGACAATACGAGAGTGTATGAGGGTCTAGTCTCCTTCATACCCTCCCATTAATGTCGAGAGGGGGGATCAATGTTATAACATCAATTTTTATAGTGAAAACAAAATGATAAATCATTTTATATTGTTATACAACATCATTTTTTGTTGAATTAGTTTATAACTATATCTCGACAATACAAGAGTGTATGAGGAGTCTCGTCTCCTTTATACCCTCCCAATAATGCCGAGTGTGTCCATCCCTTCCTTAGGGGATCCTTCCCCCTAATCTCGAGGTGGTCTGGCGCTCTTGCGCGTGCACTCGAGGAGGGAAAGAAGGTATCGCTTTTTTTTCTCTTTAGGGATGCCTCGCCTGTCATCGATGCGGGGTAATGTAAAGAGATGGAGTCGCCAACCTATTTTGCACAAAACAGGCGAAAGAACATGCTGTTACCTCGAGATAATGGCATCAAACACAAACTGATGCTTATGAAACCAATAGTTCAGAGGTTCGGGAGCTAAGTTACGAAATGGGAAGGTGTTAGGCACCCATACCGCCCTTTTGGTTTCTCATGGACTTATGTTACTATTTTTCTTAATTTATACGTGAAGTGTGTGCGCATGTATATATAAACGGAGATCGAAATCGCTGAACTCGTATCATGGAAAAGATAGAGTGAGGTCATCCGAAGGAATGTTCCCAAAATAATAATTAGAAAATAGTAAGTGAACGCTTATAGAGATATTAATCATTATAATGTATAAATAATATTTGTTAGATTAAGCGCAAAATCTCAAGTATGATATTATGGATAATATATGGATAAAATGGAAAAAGTTGAAAATATGAAAATTGGACTCGAATCTTAGGTTTTTACCCGAAACACCTACGTAGCCTATAAAGGCATCAAAGTCAATGTAGTTCACATGCAGCATAAGGGTGGGGTTTGTCCCATAGATTCAAATGGGAGTTTATTACGTTGGAATTTATAGGTGTAACCCTCTTTTTCTTTGTTTTGGGTTTTTATAAAAAATAGAGTATGGGCAATATAATTAATAAAGGATGAGAAATTATTGTGTATGAACTAAAGTAAAGGCTAAATTAAGAATTTATGTAACTAATGCAAAAATAAAGAAATTTAAAGAGAGAGAAGGGTATTTAGACCTTCTTTCGAGAATTGAGGCTTGATCTTGATCCTTGAAGAGATTCCTTGAAAGTTGGGATGAATGTTGGTGAGAGAGAGGAATATTTTTTTCTAAATTAGTATAAGAATGATGAGAATGAAAGGTGGAAAAATATTTCACATAGGGAAACTTCACTGATTGCAAAAGAATGATGCTGAGATCACTAATAATGATGGATATGAGGTCTGCATGGGAGTGAGATCATTCCCTCCTTTTATAAGGTGTGGGGACTACCAATCGTCATACCCCAAGCCTGCCAATCGGTAGGTGACCCTAGACACACGATCGATAGGTAGGGAAATGGACCTGTCGATCGGTAGTCTCGTGCAGATTATTTTGGAAAAATGGTCGTAGAATGAAATTCATAAATCTATATTGTGCACAGGGCATACCGTTAGAAAGGTAATTTAGAGACATTTAAGAGTCCTTAGGCCTCTTCTGGTTTCGGGAGTTGACTTCGGGTCAAATGGGGCTCGAAAGCACCCATCAGTCCTTTGGATAGGAGATCGTCAAGCGGTAATGGATTGTTCTTTGGAACTGTAAGTTAGAATTATGCACGGGGTGGACCATTGGAAATGTTATGCGAGGCACTTTGACGTTATAAAGACCTTCACTCAGGTCATAGAGTTGACTTTGGTCAAACGGGGCTCGAAAACCCCAATAACCTTTCAAAGTAAAACAGGTCATTCGTTCGTATTGTAAAGCTGATTCACCCATGAGGTAGACTTTTGGAAAGTGTATTCAGTGACCTTCAAACATTCATTCACTCTCATTCGAGCTGAATAGATGACTTTGGTCTAACAAAGCACTGGAGCTCCCGGTGGCCTCCAGACCAATTTTCGAGGGAAAATGGATTGTTCGTCCGAAGAGTTATGACATTTTATGGGAGGACTCTTGGAAAAGAGTTTTAAATCACTTTGAATATCCATTGAGCTTTTTCTCTGATGATGAAGTTGATTGGGGTCAAAATGGGGCCCGAGAGCACCCGGTGGCCTCCAGATCGGTTTTTGGTAGTAAAATGGTTCAGTCGTCTAAACCTTTATGACGATTCATGCATGGGGAAGACTATTAGAAAAGGTATTCAGAGTCCTTTAAAGATCCATTGAGCTTTTTCTCTGATGATGAAGTTAATGGGAGTCAAATGGGGTCCGAGAGTGCCCGATGACCTCTAGATCGGTACTCAAGGTATAACCTAGGATTTGTAGTGAATGGAAGAGATGCTATGGACCTAAGGAGAGACTTAGGGGGGCCTAGAATGTTATGTTGATAGATATCCTCGATGGGTGAGCTTGGAACAAGTGAAACTTGTCGAATAGACATCACATGATGCTTGGGAAAGAGGTCGATTTTGAGGACCTAAAGGGATGAGGATGACCAATTCAGTGGGTCAAAGTCGATTATGAGGACCTAAGGTAATGTTGGGGATAGCTGATTCAGAGGGATGAGGTCAGTTCTACAGACCTAAGATGGGAGTGACCAATTTTGATGGTCGAGGTCAATTCTAAGGACCTTAACTAGGAGCAAACAATCTGAGGTTCGCGGTCAATTCTAAGGACCTTAAATGGGAGTGACCAATTTTGAAGGTCGATGTTAATTCTACAAACCTTAAGTAGAGAGAAACCAATTCTTCAGGTTAAGGTTGATTATGAGGACCTTAAGTTATGATGACCAATTTTTAGGGCCGAGGTCAATTTTGGGGATCTTAAGTTGAGAACGGTCAATTCGGAGGGTCGAGGTCAATTCTGAGAACCTTAAGTAGAGAGCGACCAATTCTATGGGTAGAGGTCAATTCTGAGGACCTTAAGTTATGACGACCAATTCTGAGGGCCGATGTTAATTATGAGGACCTTAAGTAGAGAGCGACCGGTTCTGAGGGTCGAGGTCAATTTTGAGGACCTTAAGTGGGAGAGACCAATTATGTGGGTCGAGGTCAATTCTGAGGACCTAAAGTAAGAGCGACCAATTATGAGGATCGATGCCAATTCTGCAGACCTTAAGTAGAGAACAACCAATTCTGCAGGTCGAGGTCAATTGTGCTTACCTTAAGTAGAGAGCGACCAATTCTGAGGATCGAGGTCAATTCTGAGGACTCTAAGTAGAGATCGACCAATTTTGTGGGTCGAGGCCAATTCTGAGGACCTTAAGTTATGACGACAAATTTTGAGGGTCGAGGTCAATTCTGAGGACCTTAAGTACAGAGCGACCAATTCTGAGGGCCGAGGTCAATTCTGAAGACCTTAAGTGGGAGCAATCAATTTTACGGGTCGAGATCAATTCTGAGGACCTTAAGTAAGAGCAACCAATTCTGAGGGTCGAGGCCAATTCTGCAGACCTTAAGTTGGAGCGACCAATTCTGCGGGTCGAGGTTAATTTTGAGGGTCGAGGCCAATTTTGAGGACCTTAAGTAAGAGAGACCAATAATGCAGGTTGAGGTCAATTCTGCGAACCTTAAGTGAGATCAACCAATTATGTGAGTCGAGGTCAATTATGAGGACACTTCAGTGGGAACAACCAATTCCACGGGTCATGGTAAATTCTGCGAACCTTAAGTGGGGGGGGGGGGGGGGGGACCAATTCTGATGGTCGAGGCAAATTCTGAGGACCTTAAGTAGAGGCGACCAATTCTGAAGGTCGAGGTCAATTCTTCGAACCTTAAGTTTTGGTGCAAGGAATA
Organism: Sambucus nigra; assembly: GCA_949130495.1. Taxonomy (NCBI): domain Eukaryota; kingdom Viridiplantae; phylum Streptophyta; class Magnoliopsida; order Dipsacales; family Adoxaceae; genus Sambucus; species Sambucus nigra. Next base: position 128,537,774 of record OX422223.1, read on the forward strand.
GCTTTCCAAGGGAATTTTTAAATTTCTTTTTTGAGACTCTATTAAGGAGATGATATCCGTCTCAAGATTATGTGGATGAATAGGGAAGAAGTTTATATGGCCGTGCCGGGGAAGCATTTTGATTTATGAGGATTTTAGGATTTCACTGGGAATGCATTTCTTGGAGACGCCGCTGGAGAGAGATATTCAGTTGGGGAACATTGGAAATTTCTGGGAAAAAGTTTAGGAATTCCGATTGAAGAGGCCCTTATTTTTTGTCAAAGTTGAAGTTTTTAGGTCTTCGCTAAGGAGTGGTAATGGATGCGCTAATTTTTGGGAATAAAATGGGGTTTTAACACAGCTGGGGATTTGGGAGCTTGAAAAATGATTTTTCTTGGTTGAAAAATGCTCTAATATTTATTTGGCAACTTTATGAATTTTCCAAGAGATTTTTGGAATTTTCTAGGATTTTCTATGGGTTTTTTGTACAAAATTTCCGGGGGGGGGGGGGGGGGGGGGCAGTGCCAAACAGCAGGTTGAAAGTGCATGGTATTTTGGACTGCCTAAGGAAGGGGAAGGGGCAATTTTGATCGTCTAGTGTCAGGGGACTATCGATCGATATACCCCTTAGCCTCCTATAAAAAGGGGTGAGTTCTTCTCATTTTCACAGCTTTTAGCCTTCTCATTTTCTTCTTCTCTCATATGAGATTTGTTCCTACATATTTTCTTCATTTGACTTTCGAAAATGGTGGATTTTTCATGCAGCGATGTACACATGGTGTGGGGTGTTGATGATTGGGCTAACTTGAAGTGGGGGGCCAGGGTGCCTTGAGCGTTGGGTAACAAGAGTGCCTTTGATACGTTTGAGCCTGTTGCCAATGAGCAGACTCTTATGCGTGACCCCTCGCATCATCGATCGTCTAGAGTGAGGAACCCTGATGGTTATGTAAGTATTGTATGACTCTTGGTATTCTTTTTCGCATTTCTTTTTGCATTTTCTTTATTTCTTTAATTTTTGACAAGAGGTTTCTCTTTCATTTTTACAAACTAACATTATTGTGTCGAGTCTTCACTCCCGGGGGATGATGGGATTTAGATATGTGTGGGAGCACCTTCCTTCGATGGTGTGCTGAGTGGTTTCTTCTGTTGGTTTTGGTAGTCTAGAATTGGCATTGGATGATATGCCCCGCTCGACAGTTGTTCTATGTGCTCTGGGGGAGAGGTGGTGGGATACCACCGACACCATATATTTGGGTTTGGGGGAGATGACAGTGACTCCCAGTTATATACAACAACTACTGGGGATAGGCTGCGAGGCAACGCAGATAGAGGTGGATCAGTCCCTGAGGGTGATACCGATGGTGGTGGAGGCAGCACTAGGCGATGTTGGACGGACTCGGGGGACTCGATCCATATATCTCTTCTTCGAGAGGTTTAATTGAGTCGGCAGATCGATGAGACCAATGGGTTGCAGGTTCATCGGTTGGCTCGTTTGTTTATTCTTTTGTTGTTGGAAGGATTTATGATGGCATTGAGCGGCGACGTCGTCTATTTGTGGATTTTGCCATACTGGAGGGTATTTTTGAATATCCCTCACTTTGACTATTGGATCCTGACTTTGGTGACCCTTTATTCATTTTTGGATGCTTTCATCCGGTGTTACCGATAGACTTTTACTGGCACCACGTATCTTTTGGAGGTATTCTTTTTTTTTTCCATTTTTCCTTTATGCATTTTCCTTTATTTCCTTTTTGATTTCTTCTGATTGTTGACCCATGTATTTTTTCAAACATGGTTCTATTAGGTGATCGGTCTTAATGCCCATATGATTAGTTTGAAGGATGAGTCAATGGGGGAGCTTCTACCAGATGTACCAGCGGCAGAACTCCAACCGGCAGTCAAGGCGGTCTCCTTCCTTAGCAACGGTGCGTCAGGTTCTGAATAACCTGACGAGAGACCGAGTTATCTCTTATTTTCTTCTTTTGACTCTTCTTTTTGGAATATCCTTTTTATTGTGTAAATGTTGACTTTATTTTTGAAAAATGCAGGTGACCTTCTATCCTTGGGAAATGGCCATCCAACACACATGATTGACCGGGGGAACATGAAGATGCGCTGGCTACTAGCACACGAGTTTGGCTACTCCTGGTATTTAAGAGAGAGAGTAGTTTGAAAGGTAGTGGAGGATGAGGTGGTGGTCCCACTAGCAATGCCCCCAAGATATATGAGGCAGGTGCGAGAGATGTCAGAGGATGCCCGGGTGGCAGCAATGATCGAGGAGCCCTATTCGTTATATACGGACACGGTGACGACCTATGATTATATGGACTTCATGACGAGATGGATGATGTCGTCATGCATATATTAGGTGGTGAATATGCCTTTACCTCCTACATCTTTAGGCAGGGGTGCAAGTCGTCCAATAGAGTCTGCCCACAACGCTGGCGGTGCGTCGATGTCAGCTGCGGCAGTGACATTAGAGGTTTCTCATAATTGTCTTGCTCCTCCCTTTTACAATATCAAACTTCCCAAGGGAGGATCGATTAGTATACTACATCTCCCCAACACAATGGACCTAGAGGTGTTGGAGTTGACGAAGGACGTCCATTAGCCAGAGGTATATCTTTTTCATCTTTTTGCCCTTTGTCTTTTTGATTTATCTTTTCTTCTTATAACTGACTGATTTGCTCCTTTTTGTTTTTCTAGTAGCACGTTCGGGTGTCGACTACCTGGCTGAGGGACATTCAGGACTGGGTTGCTTTCGCGATGGCTCATATCAGGGATTCGATCCTGGTTCCTTCTTATTTTGTGTCATCTGCTTCGTCTAAGGAGGGATCTCGTTCGGGTAGCGGAAGATCCTCAGCTCGTTGCCGTTGAAAGCGTGTGCGTCGTAGTCACATGGATGAAGGATTGTAGAGAGAGAGAGAGAGAAAGTGAGAGAGAGAATGTTTTGGAGTTTTGGGCCGAGTCCCATTATTTTTCTTCTTCTTTTGTTTTTTTGTAAAGAAATGTAACGATGGAAACACATATATATACGAAATGAATGGGTTTTTTTAGTATTTTTTAATCTTTCTTTAAATTACTTAATCTCTATGCACTTTTACTTTGCTTGCTGAGACCGTAAAAATGAGAGAATATTATTTTAAAACAAGATGAGTAAAAATATAGAGAGGAAAATTATGATTTCTTTTTTAAATAAAAATTATTTTTATTGAGTTTTTCATTTTAAAAGAAAAGGAAAAAGCGAATTTTTTAAAAATGGGGAAATGCTGATCGCCATTCCCGTTGTCCTGCCTATCGACAAATCAGTCTAGTAAAATCACCTTAATGCTTGATTGCACTTTGTTTAGATACTTTGTACTTTATAGGGTATGGATCTATCCGGATTTTGCAGGAGCCTTATCTTTAACTAAGTTTTCCATGTATAAAAAGGGGTAATATAGAGAGTTTATCTTCACCCATCCAAATTTCCTTTCTCTTGCTTATTTCTGGCTTCCGTTATGTTTTTTTTCCAAAATGGCTATTCCTAAAAGTGCTAAATTTGCCTCTTACCTCGAGAATTTTGAGGCTATGTGTTCATAAAATGTAGACTACGATGCCTTTAATATGCGTCAGGTATCCTTGTGGCGTAATCGGCTGATTGACTGGAACATGTTGATGGAGGCAGTACAAGGATCACGTTTTTCATTTTGACTTGGACGAGTTTTGCACTACTTATGAGGAATTTTCTACTATATGGGGGAAAATCCCAAAGTGGCAGCGGCCATCCCCAAATTCTCTCGGTCTCCTCGGGCAATGTTGGCAAAATTTCTCCATATCTCACCCTCGGTAGCTCGGACTTTGGTTGCTGGAGGAATGATATCCGTCCGCGCTGTGGTGCATTCCGTGCATCTGTGGGACATCAACGATGCGGGCTACGCTGGAGACATCTGATGGTTCCTTTTTATTTCTTAAGCGGAAAATGTTTTAAGGATGACAAAAACAATTTATCTTTTTATGAAAAACTTTTTCCAATTTTTAATACGCACCAAGTTGTGAACCAATTTTAACTTAACCAAATTTTATCTTAATTACTCCTAAATATCCATCTAGTGATTAAAGTAAGTAAAATAAAGTAAAGAATACTCACAACATCGGATGTACGAGGAAACCACATCGGGAAAGAACCTTGGACGGCCCAAGCCAGACAATCACTATGAATGTGGATTTACAACGAACAGACACAAGTCTTACTCAACGACTCGATCCCCACGAGAGTTGAAGTTATTCTGATCTCCAACCACTCCTCTCACAGTGCCCACGCAAAAAGTCCTTCCATGATACCTATCCACAATGCACGCGTCCACATATGTATCGGTGTCCACCGATATGGCTTATAACGTCTACGGAATCGAAACACGAACTCCTTCGCTTCTTTTTGGTAAAACCAACAATATTCAATGTAGAACAAAACCTTCTTGGTTCTAACAATATCACTATTGCATATAGTAATGAAAACTCGGATCTTCTAAACTTTAAGAATGTGTTTTTCTTAGCAAAACCTTAGAAAATAATGTGCAGAAACGTTCTGATTCGTAAACTATTTTTTTTTTCAGAATGCACACTTACGAAATCTGAAGGAAACACATCATTAAATACTTTTCTTGAGGCAGCTGCTCACGTGAATGACTGCAGTTGTCGCTCAAACGTGATGCCCATATCATTTGAACGACAGGGTGATCTCGCTCCAATGACCGTTGATGTCGTTTGAGCGATGCGCGAATTAGAGTCCAAACCAAACACTACTATAATTTGTCCTTATCAGAATAATACGAAGTGTAAACGATTTCAAATACTTTTAATAAAATTTTCTTAATAAAATAACATCCTTAAACAATTTAAAATTAATTTCGAGTCCCATTAAAATTACGCATTCATACCTGAGTGATCTCGGAATGCAATTGAACTTGAAGACGAATAAGCTTGCACCAATTAAACATTCGGCATAATTAATTCCTTGAAGCTTTGTTGTAGCGTCTTCAATAAACTTCAACAGGTCATAGTCTGTGTGGGATCGTGATAATAAAAATCTCACTATCACTCAAATATGTTTTGTTCCGAGAATAAGTCAAAACTATACAATGGACTCAATTGAAAATTTTGTCCTTACAAATATCCCCCTTTGACTATTTAGGGATAAAATCAACAGTCAAATGCCTAAGCCAGGCCGTCAAGCCATACGATGCCTAAATTCCCTCCGATAAACCCAAAATAACAAAATACAGGACAAGACTACTAAACGATGCTCCAGTAAGCGTGAGTTGTCTCTGAATGTCTGAATGTGATGTAGACTTTGAACATCTTGAATCCCTAAAGCATACCTACACACATGAAATAGACAAATGCCTAGTGAAGTATGGAGGAACAAATGAAATAAACCAATATATAAAATCAAATCCAAATCATTTGTTATGTGAGCAAAACATGATATTAATATGTAAATAATAATTAAATCAAGATACTGTAATACCGCGTAATTTTGAGGATTTAGTATTTAATTATTTTTGGGAGATATTAAAATATTTAAATTGGAGAAACTTAAATTTATGATTTGGATAATTTATTTGAGTGGGAAGAATTATTTATATTTGGCGACTTTAAGTTTAATTGTTCAAAATTTTTTATGTCGCATCTTGAGGTCAAAATTGGAGAATGTTGTAAAGTATTTTGGATGACAATTCTTAGTGGGCGGTTGAGTCCAGAGGGGTCGAGATAGTCAGAAAAGAGTACTCGGGGGGTAGTAATCGGGTCTCAGGGCATTTTTGGGCATAGTCGGACCCACACGGGGGGATTTGGGCCATTTTAATTAGGACCATGTGGTTACAAACGAGATTAGGGGTTTTAAACCTAATTGAGGGAGTGTTGAATTGCATTTAACACAATTCCAAACTTAGGGCTTTGAGAGAGAAACAAAGGAATCAAGAGCCAATTGGGGATCTTTTGGAGTCAAATTAAGGGACTAATTGAGTTTTCCTTATCAAACCATTAACTACACCAACGGATTAGACTCTACGAACAATTCTAGGCAAGTAGTTAACTGTTGTGATTTCTAAACTGCGATAATCAATTCATATCATAGTGTGTGTATCAAAAATCTGTTTTGGTTATGGGTTAAATAGTTAAACAACGGTTTTTTCGGATTTGACTAGTATATGTAGGTTTGAGACTATATTAATAGTGAATTTGGATATGGAACTGCTGGAATTAATTGTAGTAATTTAATTAGTGAGTAGTGGTGACAAGATTAGAATTTGTATGATGAATTAATATCTCAATAGAATACACTCGGGGGAAACCCAATTCGGGAAAAGTTTGGAATTTTGATGAAACGATGAATGATTTAGGTCTTCTAAGGAGATTAGAACATATTTCCATGTAACTAAAATGTTGGTTGAGATTGGGTAAGGGATTGGAATGAAACTAAAAGCTTGAGGCTTCATTAATGGCAAAATAGAAGGTCAGAGAAGGAGGAGACCTGTTCGATAGATGGAAGGGATCGATCAATCGATAGTCCCAGATTTTTGGAAAATTGGCTAGTTTAATTTATAAAGGGAAATAAATTTAATATTTATTCCACTACTCTTTATTTAGTGATGAATGAATGTGTAGCACAAATTCCTTAGGAATTATAAGGGGATATAATTGGGTTTAGACGGGTGATAAGTGTATGTCTCAAGGGATGAATTATGGTAAATCAATTCTAGTAATTAATTTCAGACCGAAGGAAAATGTTCGGGTATTGTAGTTGAGTGGAACTACCTTATTAAATGAATTGGTGTGTAATTAATTAATTTGGGGCAGAATATAGAATTGGGTATTAACGATGGTACGATCCAAGTGAGCGATTCCAGGTATATTGATTGAGCGACACCAAGTATTAAATCAGTTGGTGTGTAAATTAATTAAATTAGAGTTAGATCGTAGCCTCGGGAAGGTAATAAATTAGTTAAGGAGTAAATTAATTAAATTAGAGTCGGACCATAGACTTGGGAATATACGGGCTAGTGTTACGGGTTTTAGTACACGGTAAAACTGGGTTTTATATTATATATATACGGTGTGGTGATAGTATATATATGTATGTACTTTGTGTGTGCTATTAAATATCAGTAACTAGATATTTATTTAATTTATATACTCTAGTGCTATCAAAGGAGGCTGCGCGATGTGGGTGAATCCCCTAGCTTGAGGAGTAGAGCGAGTATAACCCCAGGTCATAGCATCCGGTATATGGGTGATGGGGTTATCTCACTTTCAGGGAAGGAATATGACCGTCTCCACTACGTTTATATTTTGGGTCAGGTTGGCGAGCAATTCTGACTTAGGTAACTAGGTTATATGAGCACACCTAGTGAGATAGAACTTTAGAGGAAATCATCCGGTGAGGGTATACTCGGAGGGATGGATATACATATGAAATATGTGTGGATGTTTTTAGTAAAAGTACATGTATAATGGTATTAAATATTATATGCGGGTTATAATACAGTATGTGATGTATTTGTTTTATATAACTTGTGTCACAGTTATATGATATTATTTAAAAGAAATTCATTAGGTTAATTGGTGAGATAACTTATAGCCCATGAATAATAATACTCGGTTTAGAGTAGAAAGGCAAGGGAGGATTATGAGTAGTTGGACAGGGTAGTACAACTAGGTGGGGTTAAGGTAATCGTTAGGTGTGCAAATTAGTGGAGGGGTGAGTATGTCCTCAAGAGAGTGCGGCACTAACTTAAATATGAAGCCCATTCATACATTTTTAATTACTGTTGTTAATTCACTTGCTAAATATTTTCAAAATGTTTTGGGTTCTAATCCTTGCTATAAAACTATTTTCAAAACCTTTAAGTGTCCAGCCACAGGGATGCATGACTTGATATTCTATTCCAGGGACACAGAGCCGCGGCATATGTGGAAGCTAGAAGGAGCTTGGATTAGATGCATCATTCATACTTTCCTAGAGTAGGAATCATTTATCAGTTTCAGTTTTACTTAGGGCTTGTCACCCAGACTTTTCAATACAGTTTTCAGATTTATTTATTCAGATGTTGGATGTTTTTTATTGGACTATATACTTTGGTGACCGATGGTTTATTCGAAAAATAGTTTAATTCATTATTTAGTTGATTTAATTCAGTCATTGGGTAGGACTCATATTATTTTTCCACATATTATTGTTTGTTTAATTAAAAAGTTAAAATTTGGCACCAGCTTTTTGGAATACTAGGTGGTTAGTAATTTTTAAAAAGGATTTCGACAGTGATGCTAAGAATGAACCAACTGGGATTCCTATTTTAATTTGGTATAGGACTGATCACCCTATATTTTATTAGGCGGGGTGTCACAGATGGTATCAGAGCATCCGATTCTGGTGTCCTTAGGTTCTGTGCGACTTTTCTCGTTTCAACTTAGCATCCTTTGATATAGAGCCCTGTCATAGGATTGTTGTATTCTTATACGCATGAGCATTTATGTTCTTCTACCAATTAATTTATATTTGATGCTGAACTCATACGATTCGATTCTCATTTCAGATGCCGCCCAGGAGTGGGAGAGCAGCTAGGGAAGCAAGGGGAGATGAGACTAGAGAGGATCATCAGGAGCCAGTGCTACCGCAACAACTGCCATAAATGATTTCGACTGCACGGGTAACTGAACTAATGGCACAGGCAGTTAAAGTGACAATGATCGCAATGGAAAGGTACTTCCCATGAGATCAACCACAGGCATTAGTGGTACCGGATGTTCAGGCCCAACCGAGGCCGTCGGAGTGGAGCAAATACGAGAGGTCGTCCATCCACTAGAGTTTTGAGGGGGTTCAGATGTGGTACTAGTGTGTTAGTGGAAGAGAGATATTTAGCATCACCTACGCATGGTATATTGCAATGAAGTGCAGAAGAAAATGCTAGCCACTTTTAGGTTAGTGGGAGCAGTGGTACAGTGGTGGGAGTTGATCACTACCGTTGAGGAAAGGGATACATTAACTATTGCAGAGTTTTGGGTTTGGTTTGACCGCCAGTACTTCCCACTAGCAGTTGAGGCCGAAATGAGGAGAAAATTCAGTGAGGTGACTCAGGGGGACCGTTCAGTGGCCGATTACGAGGAAGAATTCACTCGTTTGGCAAATTTCGTACCGGATAAGGTAAGAAACGAAGAAAGAAAGAAGTCAAGGTCCATGGATGGGTTAGTCTGGAGGATCAGGCCACATTTGAATAGCAATCCCGCATTAGTAGCTTATACATACATCGTTAATGCAGCACTCCTACACTGTCAGGAATATCACTTCCACATGAAAGAAAGCAGGAGGGGAGTGGAACCCATCCATTCGGTTAAAGAGGGAGGGAACATTACCGGTGGGGTATCCCAGCAGCAAACAGGGGTACATCAGGGGCAGGATTTCCGACAAGGGAATTAGGCCAAGCGATTTAGATCTGGAGGCTATCGACAGGATGACCAGGACTTCCGACAAGGCTAGCAAGGAAGGGATCAGAGGAAGGGTGAATTTATTAGGAGGTGTTTGGAAGTGGGACACATGAAGAGAGATTGTCCTAAGTGAGGCAGGGGTTAACTACCGGACAAGGTTGTGGATGTACAACCACTACAACAAGTCATGGGTGCGTTCGGGTAGGGGGGAGTGGCTCAGGAACCCAAGAATTAGCCATTGCAGCTAGAGTATAGAGGTAATTATCTTCTTATCCTATGGGCATGGGGTATGTTTTGAGTGACAGTGAGGGTGTCACAATATAAAAATTATTTTCTCTAGAGTTTATGAGTAAGTCGAATTTAGTGGGTACGCTGGCTATAGCAGCCATATTACAAATATATATTTCTGTGGGGTACTGGATTTCTTTGGTGTTAACCACGAAAGAGTGGGGGTATACACAGACAAAAGGTTTGAATTACGCGAGGGGTTACTACTTTCGAGAATTATGGGAGTAGGGTAGATGAGTTTTCCAAATATCGACTGGATAGGGATGGGTTTGAACTATTATGGATAGTGAGGGTAAGTTTTGGTGTTCGTGACACCAGGGTACAAATGATTTTTACTAGGTATCACCTGAGAGGGAGTCTAGCCTATATATACGTGTGTGTATATGTTGTATTGTGTGGTGCGATAGACACATAGTGAGGTCTTGTGTCCTCATATTTTATCCCGATAAGTAGGGGTGTCTACTGAAGTGAATCAGGGTGGTTAGATTTATTTTTGAGAAGGTAGAGATAGTTCGGGGCTTATTTTGTGCAAAAGCTAGTGATAATGAGGGCGCGGTATTTTATGTTGTCTTTTGTAGCATAAGAGTAGGCGTGTAGACTTTTGTGTTAAGAGACAAGTATTTGGGGGGGGGGTGCTATGGACTGAGGGTCTAACAGATCTCAATGATCGATAATGTTAGGTAGTAGTGTATCGAGAAGGTTCCTTGTTTGGATTTCCCTTTGCAAGATGTCCCAGCATGAAACTTAGCGCAACGTTTGAAGTGGGGAGATGTTTGGTCGTTAGTACATGGATTGGGTACCCCGGCTATCATTCACATATGTGATATGACTACGGGTTGAAAGTTATATTACGAGTTACAACTTGCATAGTCGGTTAACTTTCGTGCGGTTAAGCACGGGTACAGGATGTATGGGCACCCTGGTTAATTAGGGTAACTTTCATGCGATTAAGCACGGGTACAGGGTGTATGGGCACCCTGGGTAATTAAAATTCATATTTGTCTAACTATTAGTTAGAAGCGGGAGAGATAGATGTAGCAAGCGTAGAGGCACAGGACTAGAGAGTGATATTCGAATCCTGGAGCACTAGGCCTATCTTAATTTCGAGCACCCCGTAATTTTGAGGATTTAGTATTTAATTATTTTTGGGAGATATAAAAATATTTAAATTGGAGAAACTTAAATTTATGATTTGGATAATTTATTTGAGTGGGAAGAATTATTTATATTTGGCGACTTTAAGTTTAATTGTTTGAAATTTTGTGTGTCGCATTTTGAGGTCAAAATTGGAGAATGTTGTAAAGTATTTTGGATGACATTCTGAGTGCGCGGTTGAGTACGAATGGGTCGAGATAGTCAGAAAAGAGTACCCGGGGTAGTAATCGGGGCTCAGGGCATTTTAGGGCATAGTCGGGCCCACATGGGGGGATTTGTGGCTAAAAATGGGATTAGGGGGTTTAAACCTAATTGAGGGAGTGTTGAATGACAGTTAACACAATTCCAAACTTAGGGCTTTGATAGAGAAATAGAGGAAGCTAATCAAGAGCCAATTGGGGATCTTTTGGAGTCAAATTAAGGAACTAATTGAGTGTTCGTCATCAAACAATTAACTACACCAACGGATCAGACTCTACGAACAATTCCAGGCAAGTGGTTAACTGTTGTGATTTCTAAAGTGTGATAGTCAATTCATATCATAGTGTGTGTATCAAAAATCTTTTTTGGTTATGGGTTAAATAGTTAAACAGGGGTTTTTCCGGATTTGAGTAGTATATGTAGGTTTGAGACTATATTAACAGTGAATTTGGATACGGGACTGCTGGAATTAATTGTAGGAATTTAATTAGTGAGTAGTGGTGACAAGTTTCGAATTTGTATGATGAATTAATATCTCAGTAGAATAAACTCGGGGGAAACCTAATTCGGGAAAAGTTTGGGATTTTGATGAAACGTTGAATGATTTAGATCTTCTAAGGAGATTAGAACATATTACCATGTAACTGAAATGTTGGTTGTGATTGGGTAAGGGTTTGTAATGAAACTAAAAGCCTGAGGGTTCATTAATGGCGAAACAGAAGGTTGGAGAAGGAGTAGACTTGTTCGATCGATCGATCGATGGATGGGATCGATCGATCGATGGTCCCAGATTTCTGGCAGATTGGCTCGTTTAATTTATAAAGGGAAATTAATTTAAGATTTATTCCCCTACTCTTTATTTAGTGATAAATGCATATGTAGCACATATTCCTTAGCAATTATAAGGGGATATAATTGGGTTTAGATGGGTGATAAGTGTATGTCTCAAGGGATGAATTTTGGTAAATCAATGTTAGTAATTAATTTCAGACCGAAGTAAAATGATTGGGTATTGTAGTTGAGTGGCACTACTTTATTAAATGAATTGAGGTGTAATTAATTAATTTGGGGGCGTAATATAGAATTGGGTATTAACGATGGTACAGGCTAAGTGAGTGAGTCCGGGTATATTGGTTGAGCAACACCAAGTATTAAATTAATTGATGTGTAAATTAATTAAATTGGAGTCGGATCGTAGACTCAAGAAGGTAATAAATTAGTTAAGGAGTAAATTAATTAAATTAGAGTTGGACCACAGACTCGAGAATATACAAGCTAGTGTTACGATTTTAGTACACGGTACAGTCGGGATTTATATTATATATATACTGTGTGGAGATAGTATATATATGTATGTACTTTGTGTACGCTATTGAATATCAGTGACTAGATATTTATTTAATTTATATACTCTAGTGCTATCAAGGGAGGTTATACGTTGTGGGTGAATCCCCTTGCTTGAGGAGTAGGGCGAGTATATTCCCAGGTCATAACGTCTGGTATATGGGTGAGGGGATTATGTCACTTTCAAGGAAGGAATATGACCGCCTCCACTACATTTATATTTTGGGCCAGGTTGGTGAACGATTCCGACTTGGGTAACTAGATTATGTGAGCTGCCCTAGTGAGATAGAACTTTAGAGGAAATAATCCGGTGAGGGTATACTCGGAGGGATGGATATACATATGAAATATGTGTGGTTGTTTTTAGTAAAAGTACGTATATAATGGTATTAAATATTATTTGCGGGTTATAATACAGTATGTGATGTATTGGTTTTATATAACTTGTGTCACCGTTATATGATATTATTGAAAAGAAATTAATTAGGTTAATTGGTGAGATAATTTATAGCCCATGAATAATAAAACTCGATTTAGAGTAGAAAAGCGAGGGAGGATTAAAAGGACTCGTTGGACGGGGTAGTACAACTAGGTGGGGTTAAGGTAATCGTTAGGTGTGCACATTAGTGGAGGGGTGAGTATGTCCTCAAGAGAGTGAGACACTAACTTAAATATGGAGTGCATTCATACAATTTTTTATTACTACAGTTAATTCACTTGCTAAATAATTTCAAAATGTTTTGGGTTCTAACCCTTGCTATAAAACTATTTTCAAAACCTTTTAGGTGTCCAGCCACTGGGATGCCAGACTTGATATTATATTCTAGGGACACGGAGCTGCGGCATATGTGGAAGCTAGCAGGAGCTTGGATTAGACGCATCATTCATTCTTTCCTAGAGTAGGAATCATTTATCAGTTTCAGTTTTACTTAGGGCTTGTCTACCGGACTTTTCAGTACAGTTTTCATATTTATTTATTCAGATGTTGGGTGTTTGTTATTGGACTATTTACATTGGTGGCCGATGGTTTATTAGGAAAATAGTTTAATTAATTATTCACTTGATTTAATTTAGTCGTTGGGTATGACTCATATTATTTTTCTGCATATTATTGCTTGTTTAATTAAAAAGTTAAAATTTGGCACCAAGTTTTTGGAATACTAGGTGGTTAGTAATTTTTAAGAAGGTTTTCGACAGTGATGCTAAGAATGAACCAACTGGGATTCCTGTTTTAATTTGGTATAGGATTGATCACCCGGTATTTTACTAGGAGTGGTGTCATAGATACCAAGCTCATCATACAGAATCTCCCCCTATATCACACACATCTCTCCTCCTTTTTGTCTTGAATATACAACCCGGTGAAAAGATACCAATTTAGTGATATATCTAGCACTAGATAATCATTGAAGTATATCTAGATAATCATGCAAACAACTAGGTAATATTGATCCATAATATCAAATCCGTAGATAGCAAACAATAATCACACAATATGAATAAACAATTTACGTAGGTGTGACTAAATGATCCAATGCAGTAAAATATCAAATCTATCAAATTAAATTGCATGAACATAAACCAGAAGAAAGCATCAGTACCAACATATATAACCAAAAGTAGCAGGATACTGAAATAGAATGGAACAAAAATCTAGGGGCTGCTCAAATGTGTAAGCCTTGTCACTCGAACGATAGATGCTTCTCACTTGAAGGCTTCACGTGACACATATATCTCGCTCGAATGAGAAACTAAAATTCTCACATCCAGTCTAGATAATTAAATAGTTTTACTTAGGGAAAAATTTTCTTTAAAAACTGATTGGAAAAGGAAGAAAACTGCTACACAGTAGCAAAACAGTAGCGTAAAACTACAAAAACAATATGAGTTAAATGCTAACATAGTACTGATGTGCTCAAACATGAACATGGAATGTATGGACACGAACTATAAAAAATGAATCACAATTCCAACACATCGAAACGATCAAGATGCTTTAATTGATAACTATAAATCATCAAACTTTATTTTAGTCAAATGAGACAATTAAAGTGTGTAAGGTCAAATTTCCAATCGAGTCATTTGTTATATTGGCTACATTCCGTTGGACAAAACAATTTTGGGTCATTCCTCATCAAGCATCATACAACATAAAGATTCGAGCATTGCATCCAAGGTTCACGCAACATCATTATGCACGCCATGTTCGCTCTTCCAAAAGGTATATGACCAAAAACAATTTTATGTGTTGGAGTAATTTTTATAAAGAAAGTTTTTTTGAAAATAATTTAAACAGTTTTTTGGAAAAATCAACAAACTCGTCGAAGTTTTCTCCAGGTCATTCGAATGACCTGGATCTAACGACATTCCCCAGGCTATACTGGAACCTCGTTAGAAGTTTGTTAGAAATGTCATTCGAATGAGGTCATTCGAATGAGATTTCTAACGACCTATCTAATTCGATACAGGAAGTCCGTTAGATAACTCGTTCGAACGACAAGTCGTTCGAATCACCTCGTTCGAACGAGTTCTGCCATAACTGCATTTTTTAACTTATTTTTTTAATAGTTATTTTCCAACAACTGTTTTGGTCCACTACTTTTTCAGTTATATTAGATGGACGAAAATGTGTTTCAAATGCTAAGGAAGTTCCATATTCTCTAGAGAGCATTTTTCATAACTTTCCCCTTTTTGGCAAAAATCAATCTCCAACAGTTTTAACAATTTTTGAAACAAAACCCCTTGAATCTTCTTGACATTCAACAAGCAAGTTTACAGTGGATCTCTGCATTCAAGCTTAGTGGCGACAGTGGTTTTGGGCTTCGGTGCATACCGCGACACGAGGAGTGTCGAGCAACGCATTGGAGCTTCGCGTACTATAAATTCGGAGGTCGAGGACGTCATAAGCATTTCTTGAGTGAGTCATTGTCTGTAATTCTTTTAAGTCTCTTGTAAAACCTATTTTGTAGTTGATTTTGTCTAGGCCCAGCCGTCCGAGGTTTTTCCCATTTGGGTTTTCCTCGTACATTGGCGCGTTGTGGTTGGGATTTTCGCATTTTACTTTATTAAATCACCTAGATGCATACTTTGGATAAAATGGATAAAATTGGAATAATTTTATTTTTATTAGACAAGTTATCAATCCCATTGAATTAATTGAAATTTGTTATTGCGAACTTGTGAATCTGCTACATAATTTAAAATTGGAGAATATCTCTTATTAGCTAATTTTAAATTGGATTGCGTGCGTGTATTCCACGAATTAAACTAAGAACAAATAACCTTGGAACTTCAAATTGGTATCAGAGCGAGTCTCTAAAAGTTATTTAGATGAATCCTGGAGGTTATATAGATAGTTTTTCGTCGAATCGACTACCTTTGTTTGATGGAACTAATTACACCTATTGGAAAGCACGTATAAAATCTGCTCTTAAATCAATTGATGAACATGTCTGGGTTACTATTGAAAGAGGATGGTCCCCTCCTACTATGGTTGTTAATGATGAAATTATCTTGACTCCTGTTGAACAGTGGTGTGAGGAAGAACTAAAATGGTGTAACTTTAACTCTAAAGGATTAAATGCCTTATTTGGTGCCGTGTCCCCCGATGAATTTCATCGTATAATGACGTGCGAAACGTCAAAGGAATCTTGGAACATTCTCCAAGTTACTCATGAGGGAACTAGTGTTGTTAAAGCGTCAAAACTTCAAAACTTAACAACACAATTTGAAACGATCACCATGAAAGAAACTGAAACATTTGATGAGTTTTATGCTCGTTTATCAGACATATTTAACTCTTGCTTTATCTTAGGTGAAAAAATACCTGAAAATCGTGTTGTTAAGAAAATACTTGGATGTCTTCCTAAGCGATTCATTCCTAAAGTCACTGTTCTTAATTCTTTAGGAAATCTAAATACTTTAAAACTTGAAGAACTTGTTGGTGATCTTCAAACTTATGAACTAGATATGTTTCCTAAAGATAACAAAAGCAAAGATAAAGGTGTTGCTTTAAAAGTTAAGAAAGTCGATGTGTCTCATTCTGATGAGTCTGATTTTGATCCTGATGATATAGCCTTATTTGCTAAAAATTTTTTAAAAAATTCTCAAATTTAAAAAGCAAAACTCTAAATTTGAAAAACCTAAATTCGAGAACAAAAACAAAGGAGGAAATAAAAAATTTAATAATCAGGAACCAAAGAAGGTCAACAAAGATAACTTTAAAAAGGATGATTCGAAGAGATGCTTTGAGTGTGAGGGACATGGTCATAGAGAATTCGAGTGCCCTACAAAACTTAAAAGACAAGGCAAAGAAAAAGCAGTTTACAATGCCACTCTAAGTGACAGTGATAATGAGTTTGAAGACTCTGATGACTCTAACCCGTCTAGAAATAACTTCACTGCCTTTATGGCAAGCCATGCTAGTAATTCAAGCGTGTCATACCTTAATGTTAACAATTACGAACAAAATCTTCAAGTTATAGAGTGAACTACTATCCGCTTATTCTAAACTCTACACTGAATCTCTTCGCATTCAAAAAGTTAACAAAAGATTAACCTTTAAAGTTTTAACTTTAGAAAAATAATTAAAAGGCCTGAAGGAGAAGGAGACTTTAGTTAGTCAACTCGAGGCAATTAAGATATCTCTTTTTGAGAAGCTTATCTTAATAGGTAAAGAAAAATGGGACTTAATTATCTCCTTGGACGGTGTCAACAATGATCTTAATTAGTCTTTAGAAATTAGAAAATCTCTCGAAGAGAAAATTGTCAAACTTGAAAAAGATCTTGAGTCCTCTCGTGAAGTTAAAGTCACACTCGAGGATAATTCAGGAAGAATGGGAAAATTGTTTCTAGGTCCTGTTTTAGGATATAAGGAGAAAGGTTATCAAGAGAAAAAGGGTAAAGGATATGAAGAAGTAAATTCATCAAAAGTCAAACCCGAACTCGTTGCTAAGTTCGTTACCAAATATAAAGTTCCAAAATAAGTCCTTCTAAGCAACCCTTAAAAGCTGGTCCAAAACAACCATATTGTGCACATATTGTCACAAACGGGGTCATCTTAAAGATTTTTGCTACAAGCTTGGAAAGAACTCTAAATTCACAAGTTATAAACAACCTTATAGCTCCTTAGCTAGTTTTAAGAGTCAAGTTGAGTATCTAGTTAATAGTTCTAAAAGTTTAATGGAAGAGTTTCTTACGTTTTCTAAAGTCCAAGGAAATAACTCTAATTATAACACTAGAGATAACAAAGGAAAGAAAACAACTCAAGCTTGGGTTAAGAAAAATCATACTAATTGTTGATGTAAAAAATTAGATTACTCAAATAATTCAATCACAGATAAATAAATGAGACAAAATATTTTTAAAGTGGTTCAGCCTTATATGAAATGCCTACATCCACTGTTATGTTATTGCTGAGTGTTTGGAAATTCTCGATTACAAGTTCTATCAAGAAAATCCGGTCCCCTTGAATGAAGGTGATACAAGGTATTTATAGCCCTTAGGCTGTACATGAAAGGGTGATACATTAAATGATATACATATGAAAGGGTAATTCATTTAATGCTATTCAAGTGTGTGCGTCAAGATGATAAGCATTCAATGAATAGCTGAACTACTGATTATCTGGCAATAAATATTGTGGTCGAGATGCAGCTCAGACCGCCTTAGTTGTTCGTCGTTTAGGAGTTCCTCGGAGCGTGGGAGTTCCTCGGAGCGTTGGAATTCCTCGGAGTATCTTTGTTGCTCGGGGCGAACATGACTTGATCGGGGAAATGAACTTCCTCGTTGTTATTGTGCCACGTAGATTGACATGTGTCTTCTTATTATTCGTCCATATCAGCATACTAATTTTGGTATCAACAGAAGCCCCCAATGTTTCATATTTCGAACTTTGAGGAGTATGGAACATTCTTTCTCGGTATATGGCAATATTAAATGACTTTCCTGGGTTTTAGGAGCATTTTCTTCGTATTTGAATTTCCTTCCAAATTCGCAGAATCTGCCTTTTTGCATTTTTATAAGCGCTTCGATCTTCGTGCGCTTTTTGTCCTTTTAGCCGCTGGTAGCGTAATATTTTCTTTTTGTAATCATTTCTTTCGCCGTTTCCCAAGGCAAAGTATTTAAGCTTCAGAGGCAATCCCATCATCTTCTACCTTTTTCAATTTCTGCTTTCGAGTTTTCTATAGCTTTTCTCTCTCTTGTGCGTTCATCCCTTTCTTCGTTTGTTTGTTAACAGATCTCCTTTTTCCTATAAGATTTTCTTCCTTCTTCTTCATTTCTTTTTATTCACCATGGTTTTTATTATCGAATCTCTTGAGAAATTTCGTTATGACTTTTCTATTCCTTCTTGGGTAACTTTGGAGGATCTTTCTGAACCTTCAAATTATTTTAATTTGGCTGAGGGACATTGGTTCCCTAGCCTCTTTATTGCTGAATGTGGATTTTCTTTTCCACCAAATCCTTTGTGTTTAGAGTTCTGTCAGTATTTCGATGTTGTCCCTGCAAAAATAGCCCTCAACACATGGAGAATAGTTAATGGGGTGTATAGGTTAAATCAAACTCATGGAACTCGTATAGGAATTCCTGAGATTATGTACTGTTATAGATGGGCTGTTTTAGACAATGTTTTTTATTTAAAAACTAGATTTTTGAATAGGGCCTTAGTAGTCAACCTCCCTGATGCAAATAGGGATTATTTTGAACACGGGGTAGTTATCAAAAATTGGCAACATACCCCTTTGGTTGGAGATGAAGTATATCAAGGTCCCAGATGCCCCCCATATGGCAATGGGATAGGTTATTTTCATCTTATTTTATTTTTGAAATTACGATTTCATTGTGTTTGACAAAATGTATGACTGATATTTCACTATGTATTTATTTGCAGTTGACAGTAAGGGAAAAACTCCAAAAGAATCGGAAGTAAATATTAAACATTTGAAACATATCTGGAATTTGCATCGAAGAGTTGCAGACGAGCACATCAGGTCTGCTTCATATTTGTTGCAGTATAGGAGTTATACTACATCCTTTACTGCTCGTCCTGTGGTCAGTACCAGTGAACCAACATCAATTCCTGAGGACTCTTCTCTAGAATCTCACATTCCTTTAAGTCAGAAGATGGGCAAAAGAAGAGTTCCTGCTATCTTCGAAGAGACTTCCTCTGCTGGAGATGAAAAAAGAAACAAGAATAACCTCCCAAAGGGGATAAAAAAAGTAGATGCTGCCCCTTCTGTTACTTCTCAGAAGGCTGCCGAGATCCCCCAGTGGCTCCGAGCAAGAAAAATGCACCTGTGGAAGTTATCCCAATCAAAAGCTCTTCTTTGGTTGAGACTGTTGAAGTGCCACCGAGGAGACTGAAAAAATACTCCTCGATCAATTTTTCTGAAACCATTCCCCAGCTCCAAGCTAGTGGAGCTGGAGTTCCAACTATTATTCCCCCGAGTTCTGTAATGAGCTCGGTAAAGACTTGGACTATTCCTGAAGTCCAAGGAATTGAAGAAAACATGTCTAGGGATATGCTGACATCCCTAGCTACTCGTCACATTGCTTCAGTAAGTTTCTCTTATCCTGAATTTTTCTTTCTTCCCATCAATACATGTCTCTGTGCTGATTTATCATTATCTTCTTCTTTTTCCAGCTGGTGAGTTGCTTTAACACCATAGTGAAGAAAGATGAAGCACTCAAGGCTTCTAGCTCCTCGTCTGGAGTGGAGGATGATTTTTTGGGTTTGGCCCAATCTTTAAAGGATTCCCGTCAAAAATATGACGAGGATAGGGGTGAATGGGAGAAAAAGTTGGCTGCATCTGAGGCAGAGAAGGTGCAGTTGGGAAATAAAGTGAAGGTCTTGGAGAGAGATAATAAAAAATATGCCGAGAAGCTCACAAACTTTGGGGATCTTGAAAATAAGTTGAAATCGGCTGAGGAAGAGCTAACCCTTCTGAGAGAAGTAAATCGGCAGAAGGAGGAGGTGGAGGCCAAGTTGAAAGCCTCCGAGGATCTTCTATCCGAGAAGCTCTCCTCGGAGAAGATGAAGAGAAAAGTGGCTGTGAAAAAATCTTTTCGTACCGGTTGGGATAAAGGATGGGATAGGGGGTAGCGATAATGATGACCCAGGTCAAGTATGGGAGTTTGAAATACTTCCGAGATGGTTGGGTTGCTGCCCTGCAAGAATTAAAGGTTAGCGAGGACTCTGGGCTATTTCAACAACATCTTCCTGGCCCCCCTCCTATAATTGAAGATGAGGAAGAAGACGAAGCTGCATCCGAGGAGTCTTCAATGACAGTGGGTGATCAATTCCTTGCTCCCCAACCTATTCAGATAGCTACCGAGGAGATTTCATCTTTGCCTGCTCCTCCTGAACAAGTCCCAACTTCCGCCGATCAAATTATTGTTTCCACCGAGCAACTGAGCTCCTCGTCCCAGCCTCCCGAGAAAGTCTTGGGAGACAAGGAAAAGGTGTGAAGTTGTTCGGTATTCTCTTTTTGTTTTCCTTTTTCTTGTACTCTGTATTCTGAATGCTGTACTCCTTTTGATGATGTAATAAAATTACCTTTTTTGTTCCTCTACATTGTTGATGCTCTGTCTTCTTTTTTATTAACTCTTGCCTTATCTTCTTTATTAGTTTATGTCTAGAATGGAATTGTTGTCTGCCAATGATACAAAAATGATGCAGCAATGCCATGAATATTATAAGGCTGGTCACACAAACCTAAGTGCATCAGAAGTTACCGACATCCTTGGTCATGATGCTTCAGAGCAGGCAGTCGAAGCTTATCGGTACTTGAAGGACTTACTTGATCGAGCTGTGGCCAATAACGTGGCTTACTATGAAATGATCGAGGAGCTTCAATATACTTTAGAAGATCTTCAGACTCAGTACAAGGAATCAATTGCCCTTTTGCACGAGGGGTATGAAAAGAGGTATCAACAGCTTTCTGCCAAGACAGGCCACAAAAAGATCCTTGCTGGGTATGATGTCAGGGAGAGAACCCTAAGGGGTGAAGTGGAAGCATGTAGACAGATTGCCGAGCTGCTGGAGCAAGAGAATAACAATTTACAGAAAGAGCTAGCACATTATAAGTCTGTAGCTTCTTCTTCAACAACTGTAATCCCAGTAACTGACGAAGGATTTTCATTTTTAGAGGTTGAGAATGCCAAATTAAGGCAAGAGTTGGATACCTGGAGAAGGTCGGGTGCCTCTACTGCTACTCGAGGACGAGGAAGAAGTTCTCGTGGATGAGGAAGAGCTGCTCAGAATGTTGTCGAGGAACCTAGTTCTCGACCTGCTCGGGGAGGATCAAGAGCTCTTAGTCGTAATGTTGAAGAAGCTCGTACTCGATCAACATTGGAAACTCAAGCGTTCCAATTGAATGCAAAAGATTGGGCTTTGTCTGAAATGTCCAAGAAAATCCAAACTCTGGAGGATCAACTTGCTTCGACAAAGTCTTCTCTGGATAATAAGGATGTTTTTGCCAGAAACCTTCATGAGCAGTTAGAGAGAATAACTTTACAATTCCATAAACAACCTCGTGAGTTCTGGATGGCAGGCTACAATGAGGCCCTTTGTCACTTGGATGCTCGCATTGAAAATGCCAATGATGAAGGTTATAAACAAGGATGGTTGAACGCCCTGGGTGTATTAAAACTAGAGCAGGGCCATTATTTATGGGATTACCATGCTCCTGGGCTGCTCGATCTACCAAATACACCATTCAAGCTTGATATGAGTTGGATCCCTGCTCGGGCCATCCCTCGTCGTTTGATCTCCCAATATCTTGGTGACTATGCCCTTCATTCGCAGGTTGAATTATCTCGTCCGGAGCATTTACTGGATACACCTTCAATAATGAACGTAAGAATGCTGCGAGATCTTAACTTCATTAATTCTCCCCTTTGCTTGGAAGATCCTCCTGCTGGCGAGGAGCCTATTTCAAAAGCTGAAGGAAAAAAGCCAATATAATAGGAAATTCTGATGTAATGATTAGTACACAATTTAATATCAGTGTAATAAACTTGTTTAATTCATTTTGACTTTAATGAAAGAATTTTATTTTTGTTTGCAAATTTGTATTACTCTTGTATTTGTCAAACACTTTATATTTGTACTTGCATAACAATATTGTGTGGTTCATCGACCAACTTAGTAAAAAATTACAAGTATTAGTAATGTTGCTCGATCACTTAATAATAAAGTAATGAGTATAAAAATGTTTAAAATCATGTCCAACCAACCAAGGTTGTTAAATCGTGCTCGTCGACCAATTATGGTTAGTGAGAATTTATTCCCGACTAACCATACTTGGTAAATTTTTGTCTTTTTCATAAAATGTGTCCGACCAATCAAGGTCGATAAATTCTCCTCGTCGACCAACTATAGTTAGTGGGTTTTTATCCCCGACCAACCATACTTGATTCAGTTTGGAATATTTTGTTCTTCGAGGAACTTTTATGTAATAAACTTACCTCCCGACCAACATAAGTTGGCATTTGAGAGTATATCTTGTTTCCTAACCAAACACGTTGGTATTTTTAGGAATGTTGATGTTGTTCTTGCCCTTTTACCAACCGGAGTTGGTCTGAGTTCGAACTATCGTGTTCTCTCTCTTTTACCAATCGGAGTTGGTCTGAGTTCAAACTATCATGTCCACTAACTCTTTTACCAACCAGAGTTGGTCTGAGCTAGTGTACGCCTCCTAACCAAAGGAGTATAGTTTGTTCTCTCCCTTTTACCAACCGAAGTTGATCTGGGTTTGAACTATCATGTCCACTAACTCTTTTACCAACCGAAGTTGGTCTGAGCTAGTGTACGCTCCCTAAACAAAGGAGTATAGTTTGTTCTCGCCCTTTTACCAACCGGAGTTGATCTGGGTTTGAACTATCATGTTGCTTTTATTGTTAAACAGTGTAGTGTTGCACACTAGTATTCCCCGAAAAACTTTCAATAAAAGAAAGAAGATGGCAAAACATCATCGTTTTATTCATATTGATGGAACTGCTTTACATTATACATCACTGATAATACTTGCGTAGGTGTTCAGCATTCCATGCATTCTTAAATTCCTCTCCTTCTAGAGTTGCTATTCAGTAGGTTCCTGGTCGAACAACTTCTGTAACTCGGTAAGGTCCATGCCAATTTGCTTCCAACTTATTGTGCTTCTGAATGACCTTCTTTAGTACGTAATCTCCTTCTTTTAAGTCGCATTTCTTCACCCTTTTATTGTAGAACAGGGTTGTTCGTTGTTGATAAGCAGCATTCCTAATGGCTGCGTCTTCTCTAACCTCCTTGAGCATATTCAAATCTAATCTCCTCATCAAGTCGCTGACTGGGGAATTGAAATTCAGCACTCTGTGTGTTGGAAGACCCAACTCGGCAGGTATTACGGCCTCACTTCCAAATGCCAGCATATATGGTGATTCTCCAGTTGCTGCTCGGGGGGTTGTTCGGTAAGCCCACAATACTGACTGTAGCTCATTAATCCAATTAGCCTTAGCCTCACTTAGCCTCTTCTTCAAACCATTTAGTAATGTTCTGTTCGTCACTTCAGTCTGTCCATTGCTTTGAGGATGGCCTGGTGCTGAATGAATCTTCAAAATGTTTGACTGATGACAATAGGCGACAAACTCCTCGTTATCGAATTGTGTTCCATGGTCTGTGATGAAAGCATGAGGGAGACCATATCGGCAGATTATGTTCTTCCAAACGAACTGGTATACCTTCTCGTATGTCATATCAATAAGTGGCTCAGCTTCTACCCACTTAGTAAAATAATCCACTGCTACGACGAGGTACTTGAATCTTCCTCGAGTCGTTGGCAGTGGTCCCACCAAATCCATTCCCCACATGGAAAATGGCCATGGGGAAGTTATGGGTGTCAACAATGCTTGTGGAGTTCTTTGGATGGAAGAAAAACGTTGGCATTTATCACATCTTTTGGCATAGGCTATACAATCAGCCCTCATCGTTGGCCAGTAATATCCCTGCGTCATCACTCTTTGTAAAAGTGTCCGACCTGCTATATGTGCTCCACAAGACCCTTCATGGATCTCTTCAATCAATTCCTTCACCTCGGAGGGATGTACACATCTCTGCAAACCTACCATAATTCCTCGTCTATACAAAACACCATTAGTTAGTACATACCGAGCAGCTTTAAACTTCAATTTCTTTGCAGAGAGATTATCCTCTGGCAATTCTCCCTCCTCAATATATGCCCTGATGGGATCCATCCAAGATGGTCCTAAATCAAGGGTAATAATGTTCATCATCAGGTCTTCATCTATGCTCCGACTTTCTAATACTTCAATTGGTATCGTTCTTCACAGCTCGGTATGAGTACCTGATGCTAGTCGGGCCAGTGCGTCTGCTTGTGCATTTTCCATTCTTGGTATTCTGATCAACTGAATGGCTTCA
This sequence comes from Sambucus nigra, assembly GCA_949130495.1. Taxonomy (NCBI): domain Eukaryota; kingdom Viridiplantae; phylum Streptophyta; class Magnoliopsida; order Dipsacales; family Adoxaceae; genus Sambucus; species Sambucus nigra. The sequence continues at coordinate 128,562,621 of OX422223.1, forward strand.
AATTCTGCCAATAACTCCATCACCTTTGCATGATACTTGACCATTAATTCTCCTTTAACTGCATATGTTCCCATCATCTGATTCACAATTAATTGAGAATCACTGAATACCATCACTTATTGCGCTTCCATAATCTTTGCTAAATTAAGACCTGCTATCATCGCCTCATATTCAGCCTCATTATTGGAGGCTTTGAATTGGAATAGCAGGGCATATTCCATGTCAATCTCGTCTGGGGTTTTCAAAATAATCCCTGCTCCACAACCTGTTGTGCAAGATGACCCATCTACATACAATCTCCATGTAGGTAATTCATCTTCAAATTTCTTATCTGACAGAGTTCCTCGGTGAAATATCTACTTTTTTCTTTCATCCTCCCCTGGTTTTTTTCGCTTCTCATTGACCATCTCTTCTCGCCCTTTTACCAATCGGAGTTGGTCTGGGTTTGAATTTGATGATCTTTCTACATCCTCAAGCCCTTTTACCAACCGGAGTTGGTCTGGACTTATGTCTGTTGATCCTGTAACATCCACAGGTTGGTCAGCGAGCAACTTTTGTTCCTCGGGGGTATCAGGATATGTAAACTCTGTGATAAAATATGCTACAGCCTGCCATTTTAATGATGATCTGGGTTCATACACAATATCATATTCACCGAGCTCTATTGCCCAGTACATCAGTCTCCCTGATTTTTCTGGATTATGAATGGCTTGTCTTAATGGCATGTCGGTATACACAACGATGGTATGGGCCTGGAAATATGGCCTCATTCTTCTACTTGCTTCAATTAATGCTAATGCCAATTTTTCCAGCTTTGGGTACCTGACCTCTGCACCTCGGAAAGCCTTACTTGTGTAATAAATTGGTTTTTGGACTCCATTCTCCAATCTGATTAATGCCGAGCTGACTGCATTCTCTGATACTGCCAGGTACAAGTACAACTTCTCTCCCATAACTGGCCTGGATAACAGTGGAGGTGCTCCCAAATATTTCTTTAAGTCTTGAAAGGATTTTTCATATTAATCATTCCACTCGAAAGTTTTTCGAAGTGTTTTGAAGAATGGGAGGCATCTATCAGTTGCCCGGGATACAAATCTATTGAGCACTGCAACTCGTCCTGTAAGACTCTGCACCTCTTTCTTCGTCGTTGGAGATCGCAACCCTAAAAGAGCTTTGATCTTTTCTGGATTCGCCTCAATGCCTCGTTGATTGACGATGTACCCGAGGAACATTCCTTCTCGTACTCCATATGTGCACTTCATCGGGTTGAGCTTCATCGGGTTGAGCTTCATCTGGTATTTATCCAGTTGATCAAAGGTCTGGCCTAAGTCAACTAGATGATCAGCAGCTTTCTTGCTCTTTGTCAGCATATCATCGACATAGACTTCCATATTATAACTGATTTGTTCGGTAAAAACCTTGTTCATCAGCCGCTGGTATGTCGCTCCTGCATTTTTCAAACCAAAAGGCATAACATTATAACAATAAGTTCCCCTAGGGGTAATAAAAGAAGTGCTTTCCCTGTCTTCAGGTTTCATTTTGATCTGGTTGTAGCCAGAGTAAGCGTCCATGAAGCTGAGCAGCTCGTGTCCCGAGGTAGCATCCACTAGTTGATCAATTCTGGGCAATGGAAACTGATCCTTTGGGCATGCCTTATTTAGATCGATGAAATCAACACACATTCTCCATTTATTGTTTTTCTTCTTTACCATCACCACATTTGCTAACCAGTCTGGATATTTCACATCTTCAATGAATTGGGCTTTTTGGAGCTTCTCGACCTCTTCTTGTATAGCTTGATTCTTCTCGGGACTAAATACTCTTCTTCTCTGCTTTATAGGCTTGATCTCCTTATTCGTATTGAGCTCATGACATAAGAAGTTCGGATCTATTCCTGGCATGTCTTCATGACTCCATGCAAAAGTTTTCTTTCTGTTTCTCAAAAAAGTTATCAACTCCTTCTTTATTGAAACATCCAATGATGAACCTATCTAAGTTACTCGTTCAGGGTGCTCGTCGTCCAGAATAACATTTTCTGTAGATTCCACCACCTGTCCTTTTACAAGTTGGGATTCATCTCTGGGATCAAGTGTTTCAATTTTTGTACCTTCCTCCACCTGGTAGGTAGTAGTCTTTTTCCTTGACTCTTCAAGCTCCTCTTGCTCGGCAGATGAATAATAGCATTCCCGAGCTACTTTTTGATCACCTTTCACAACTCCTACTCCAAAATTTGTTGGGAATTTTAAGCACTGATGTACTGTAGATGGGACTGCTTCGAACTTCTTCAAACCAACTCTTCCCATGATGATGTTGTAAGCTGACTGCACATTCTTATCCATCACAAAGAAGCGTATTCTCTCTGTTCGACAAGCAGGCCAAGTTCCAATGCATATATCCAACTTGATCGTCCTAAGTGGAAAAACTTTCTCGCTAGCAAAACCCAGGAGAGGTCTGTGATAAGGTTCCAATTGAGATAATTTCAAATTTAAACTGTCGAAGCATGAGGAGTACATGATGTCCGCCTAACTACCATTATCTACCAAAACCCTTGAAATCACTACTTCTTTCATCCTCATTTTGATTACCAAAGGGTCGTCGTGAGGGTAAAGAACACCTGCCAGGTCGTTTTTTGAAAAACCAATGACCAGCTTCTCTTTGTTTACCTTCCTCGAGCGATCCTCTTCAGCCAAATTTATTCGCTGAATATATGAACAAGCTTGAGCCTCTCCAAGGTAAGCCTTTCTTTCTGGAGTAAGGTCTCCTCCTCCTGCATCTCCTCCTGTAATGACATTACAATCAAATGACCCAAAACGTATGGAAAATACCTCTCATTCTGGCTGCCTTGGTTTCTTGGGAAGATCGGGGTCATCATCTGGATCATCTTCATGGCCTCTTTTCTTTTTCTCCTCTGCTCGACGAGGAGATCTGGATCTTTCTCTAGTTCGGTCATTATTTCTTCTTTCGCCTCCCCGATCAACATACTTTGTTAGTTTCCGTCTTCGAATGAGTGTTTCAATCTCGTTCTGAAGAGCTATGCAATTTTTGGTCATATGGCCATGATCCTTATGGAACTCGCAATATTTCTCCCTATTCCTCGTGTCAGGGTCTGACCTCAATTTCTTTGGCCACTTTACTTCCTCGTTATTCTTGATTTCTTCCAAGACATGATTAATACCCATTTTCAAAGGAGTATAATTATCGAATTTCTTCAGGACTTCTCATGACGACTTATTATTCTTGGAATGTTTGTCACCGCCATTGCCCTTATGCTCTTTCTTCTTAGATTTTTCGCCTTCCTCCTTGGTCTCTTTATCCATATTCTTCTTCGCAGCCATAGCCTCCTCGGTGTTCATGATTTTAGCCGCTTTTGCCATCAACTCTGACATAGTTGTAGGTGGATCTTTGGCCAAGGTGTAATAAAACTTGTTAGGCAACAACCCACTCATCAAGGCGGTGATTGCTGTCTTCTCTTCATAATCTATGACTTCCAGCTTCTCGTTATTGAAACGAGTTATGTAATCTCTAGTACTCTCACCAGATTTTTGTCTAACACTTAACAAATGTGCTACTCGTTTTACTGGCTTTGCTCCAAAATAGAAATTGCCGATGAACAACTCGGCTAATTGAAAGAAAGTTGAAATCTTACCCCGAGAAAGATTGTTGTACCATATCTAAGCAGATCCAGTAAGAGTTCCTGAGAATGCTCTACATCTCATCTCGTAGGGACGGCATAGATGTCGGCAACAGCTTGATATTTCTCTATGTGAAGAACATGATCTGTCTTTCCATCATATTTGGGGGTTACTACGGGTACTTTAAACTTTGACGGTGTAGGAAAATCCATAATAGCCTTGACAAAAGGTATCCCTTGAACAAAAGTTCGTTGTAGGGGATTCTTCGCCTTAGCCATTTCTCCTAATCTATCCTCCAACCGTTGAATAGAACCTTTCCACGCATCATTTCCTTCCTCGGGTCTATTAGTTCGAGCAATTGATTGTTCTGAAGTGGCCTCTTGAGATCTATCTTGACGAGCAACTGGTCGTGATTGCGCTGATCCTTCTCTTAGATTTGATGGTTGTCGAAAACTCCTCGACATGGTCTTAGGCGGACTCCTATTCCTCCTAGGACCTAATCGGCTGAAAGGAGATACCCTGCTCAATCTCTCCAAGGCACTGGGCCTCTCTGGAGAGAGAGTGATACGTTGCTCAGTATTTGTAGCCCGCATTGACGAAGTTCACCCAGGTTGATAGGAGAAATCATCAGATTCTTCATTACGATACGCATCTGTACGCCTAGATCGTGAAGAAAGTAAATAGGTTTGCCTCTGACCACTTCGTTGTCCTGAATGTGCAGGTGCACCACCATGAAGGGTTTGTATGAGCTGACGCATTGTCTCTTGCATGGCGGTTTGTCCTTGAGCCAGATTCGTCATAATTCCAGCTAGATCTGGAGGTGCAGAAAGATTTGGAAGATTTCTAGCATTTCCAGCGTTTCGATTGCTAGATTTCGGATTATCTGCCATTGATGATGAATGATTTTTGGTGAAAAATGATAACAACAGTCGTTTCCCATAGACGGCGCCAATCTGTTGATGTAAAAATTAGATTACTCTAATAATTCAATCAAAGATAAATAAATGAGACAAAATATTTTTAAAGTGGTTCAGCCTTATATGAAATGCCTACATCCACTATTATGTTATTGCGGAGTGTTTGGGAATTCTCGATTACAAGTTCTATCAAGAAAATCCGGTCCCCTTGAATGAGGGTGATACAAGGTATTTATAGCCCTTAGGCTGTACATGAAAGGGTGATACATTAAATGATATACATATGAAAGGGTAATTCATTTAATTCTATTCAAGCGTGTGCGTCAAGATGATAAGCATTCAATGAATAGTTGAACTGTTGATTATCTGGCAATAAATGTTGTGGTCGAGATGCAGCTCGGACCGCCTTAGTTATTCATCGTTCAGGAGTTCCTCGGAGCATTGGAGTTCCTCGGAGCGTTGGAATTCCTCGGAGTATCTTTGTTGCTCGGGGCGAACATGACTTGATCGGGGAAATGAACTTCCTCGTTGTTATTGTGCCACGTAGATTGACATGTGTCTTCTTATTATTCGTCCATATCAGCATACTAATTTTGGTATCAACACTAATAAAGCTTTTGTTGATCATGTTGCACTAAAGACTCAAAATACCTCTCAATGGTACTTTGATAGTGATTGTTCAAGACATATGACTGGTGATAAATCTCTATTTACCACTCTCGAAAACTATAAAGATGGTAAAGTCACTTTTGGGGATGGTAGCAAATCTCAAATCATGGGTAGAGGATATATTGAAATCTCCGGGTTTCCTAAACTTGAAAATGTTCTTTATGTTGATGGTCTCAAGACTAATTTGATAAGTATTAGCCAACTATGTGATGAAAATCTTGATGTGAAATTTAGTCAATCGGAGTGCACCGTTTATGATCAGTCGGGTGAATCTATTTTACAAGGTATTAGAACTAGTGACAATTGCTATGGAATTATTCCTAAATCATCTTTAGTTTTCAATAATGCAAAAGCCTCATCTGCGGATCTTTGGCATCAAAGATTAGGTCATGTAAACTTTAGAGATCTTGATAGATTAGTGAGAAAAGAGCTAGTTCGAGGCTTACCACCACTAGGAAAGCCAACCTCCACCATTTGCGGGCCGAGTCAATTAGGAAAACAAATTAAAAGTCCTCATAAGAAGTTAAACTCTATAACAACCTCTCTTGTCTTAGAATTGATACACATGGACCTTATGGGTCCCACTCGTACCGAGACCATAGGAGGAAAAAGATACATCTTAGTAATGGTGGATGATTTCTCTAGGTACTCTATTGTAGGCTTTCTAAGAGAAAAATCTGAGACAGTTGATTTTCTTACTGTTAAATGTAGAACTCTTCAAAATCAACACAGTGTTACTATAAACCGCTTTAGGAGTTATAATGGAATCGAATTCAAGGAATTCAGTGTGAATGACTTTTGTGATGAAATATGAATTAAACATGAATTCTCAGTCATTCGAACACCACAACAAAATGGTATAATTGAAAGAAAAAATCGAACGATCCAAGAAATGGCAAGATCTATGCTCCTAGGAAGAAATATGCCCTGTAGGTTTTAGGCCGAAGCGGTTAACACCGTATGTCACACAGTAAGTAGAGTTTATTTGCGTCCTAACACTAACAAAACTCCTTATGAATTGTGGACGGGTAAGAAACCTAATTTGTCCTATTTTAGAGTGTTTGGTAATCTGTGCTATATTCTTAGAGATAGAGAACTACTAGGCAAATTTGACTCAAGGAGTGATGAAGGTATATTCCTTGGGTATTCTGAAAATAGTAGAGCCTTTAGAGTATTCAACCTAAGTAGTTCTAAAGACATGGAATCAATTAATGTTGTAATAAAAGATGATGCTCCAGCCACATCAATTGATAATGAGGAAGATTTATCATGTGTGTGTGATGTTGTGTCAAATGTTGAAAGTATTGAATCTTAAAATGACTTGGTTGTTCCAACTACTGAGAAAAAGGATCCTACTCCTCGGGTGCTTAAAAGTCATGACACTTCAAAAATTATAGGAGATCCCGAGGTAGGTGTCAAGACTAGGGCGCAATTAGAAAATGAAGTTACGTATCTATGTTATACTTCTAAAATTGAACCTAAAAACTTTAAAGAAGCATTAAAAGATGAACATTGGATTAATGATATACAAGAAGAACTGTTTCAATTTAAGAAAAATGATGTTTGGGAATTAGTCCCTAGGCCTTCTAATACCAATGTCATTGGCACTAAATGGATTTTCAAAAATAAAATAGATGAAAATGGTGTCATTGTTCGAAATAAAGAAAGATTAGTTGCTCAAGGATACACCCAAATAGAAGGTGTTGACTTTGAAGAAACTTTTGCTCCTGTTGCTAGGTTAGAATCGGTTCGCCTTTTACTCGCCATAGCATGTCACCCTCAATTTAAATTATATCAAATGGATGTAAAAATTGCTTTTTTAAATGGTATTATTCAAGAGGAAGTCTATGTTGAACAATCAAAAGGGTTTGAGGACCCAAAACATCCTACTCATGTCTTCTTCCTAAAGAAAGCACTATATGGCTTGCAACAAGCACCTCATGCTTGGTATAAAAGACTCACTCCTTATCTCTTTTCTCGTGGCTTTTTGAGAGGGGGAGTAGATATGACACTTTTCGTTCGTCGTGATGAAAAAGTTATTCTAGTTGCTCCAGTATATGTTGACGATATAGTGTTTGGGTTTACGTGTGATAAACATACTCAAATTTTCTCAAAAGAAATGCACAATGAATTTGAGATGAGTGTGATAGGTGAACTTACTTTCTTTCTAGGTCTTCAAGTTCGTCAACTGAAAAGTGGGATATTTTTATCCCAGACTAAGTATGCTAAAGACCTCGTTAAGAAATTTAAACTCGAATCTGCTAAACATGCTCGTACTCCTATGAGTTCATCTATTAAACTTAGTAAGGATACCAACGGAAAAGATGTAAAGCATACTCTTTTTAGAAGTTTGATAGGTAGTTTACTTTAACTAACTGCTAGCCATTCGGATATTTCCTTTAGTGTAGGATTTTGTGCTCGTTATCAAGCCGCTCCAAAAGAGTCTCATTTACTTGCTATCAAACGTATCATCAAATATGTTAGTGGGACCCTGTCTTTTGGAATTTGGCACTCTTTTGACACCAATAATTATCTATCGGCATATTCAGACGCCGATTGGGCAGGAGATGTTGATGGATGTAAAAGTACATATGGCGGTTATTTCTATTTTGGAAGTGTACTTGTCTCATGGATGAGCAAGAAACAAAATTCTATTTCTTTGTCCACGGCGGAGGCCGAATACATTGCCGCCGGGAGTTGTTGCACTCAACTCATTTGGATGAAACAAATATTGGAAGATTACGGTATTTCCCAAGGCACTAAGACTGTTTATTGTGACAATACTAGTGCAATTCATATTTCCCGTAATCCCGTTCAACATTCTAGAACCAAGCATATTAAGATCCGTGAACATTTCATTCATGACTTGGTTGAAGAGAAAATTGTTTCTCTAAGATTTGTTCCTACCGATCAACAATTGGCCGATATCTTTACTAAACCTCTAGATTCCCTTAGGTTTGAAAACCTTAGGAAATCAATTGGGGTTTGCTCCATTGATTGAGATCGAATCCGTTTATCTAGTTTAAGTTGCTTCTCTTGTATATTTTTATACCTACGAACTAGATTTCTTTTATATATATTTTATTCAAAATCTCAAAAATATTTTTCTTTTATTTTCAAGGAAAACGGGAATGGTTAGAAAAGCTTTCAAATTTTTGTCCATATGGCTTTGTGGTCGATGTATTCGGATCACTATCTTTTTCCATATCCACGTGGCTTTCGATGAGTAGTTAATCCAGACCTTGTTTATCTTGTGCACAATAATGCTCTTTTATGATATATAATTTTGTGATTTCCTCACATCTTTGCCTTTTGCACACACCGTACACGAAATATTGCGAATATCTTGTTCACATTGTTCTTGCAAAGTGAGATTTGGTGTTGTCTTCTCAATCCTGTCACATCCATTATAAGGAATCAAAATTGTGCATGATCATTCGTTTCCCGGATTGAAACAAAATGATTATATTCTTCCGGTTGGTTTATGTTTCAAGCAATGGACTCGGGCTGCGAAAAACATAAAGTTTTTGCGTGAAAAGCCTCCATTTGCGTTCTCGCTTGTGTGCCTAAAATAGAAGCATTGAAAATGATATATAAAGCCAAGGCCAAAACAATTAGCTTGATTGATTCTTCAAAAAGAATAGTATCAATCTATTGTTTCTCATGGGAGATATAAGTTGAAGATCAATGGGCATGCACATTAAATCGATTAATGGCTTTCTTATTGTGACATTATTGGCGAGAGAATCATCTATTTTGTATGCTTGTTGCATTCGTGTTTAAGTGTTCAATAATATTTCCTTTTTACACAAGACTAATGTGAGTGAATATTGTGCTTATGTATTATTTGGCATTCCGCACTTGTACATTGTTGTGGCTAAAAACTCTCACTCGTATTGTTCACACCCCTACATTCTCGCTCCCATTATTTGGATATGTAGCCAGAAGTTAGGACTTTTAACATCCACATTTTGGCATTGTTCCAGCCTTCCCAATTCCTGCTGGTATGCTATTTTTTAACCCTATTTTACTTTATTTTTATTTCAAAATTTTGATTTTCGTCAGAAATTCTCGTTCGAACGAGTTCTAACGACATTTTTATCCCTAATTCCGCCACTTCGTTCGAAATGTCATTCGAACGACATAATTCGTTCGAATGAACTTCTAACGAGATATCTAGCGAAACTCCCATTCAACTACTGGGACTTCGTTCGAAATACCTCGTTCGAACGAGTGATGTCGTTCGAACGACCTGCGTTTAAAACCTGCAGTTTCTCTTCCCCAAAAATATGTCGCCTCTCCTTCTTTCTCTCTCTCTCCGCTTGCCATGATTTCCCATGCACCCACTTTCACAAATTTTTCTCCCACTCTCTTCTATTTTCCCACTCTCTTTCCTCTATCTGTCATTCTTACTCTCTCGCACTCTCTCATTCTCCCACGATTTTTCCTCCCTTCACCTCCTCTATTAACATCCTTTTCATTCCCCCATTTGCTGTGTGGATTTGTGGTGTACTATTTTCCCTCTTCATTTCGAGGTATTTTTCTTTCCCTTGCTATCCATATATATATATATATATATATATATATATATATATATATATATATATATATGTGTGTGTGTGTGTGTGTGATTGGGTCCCTTTTAAACCAAATCGATTTTTGTTACCCAACATTCATATATATAAATGTGTGTATATCTCCATTTTTTTGGGGCCTTTTATTTTATCTGATTTTGTTTCTGATTGCCCCTGGTTAAGCTCTATTCCATGATAGTATAAGTTTTTTTTTAATTCAAATTTTTTAATTTCATGGAATTTTCTTAACTAAATTTTTTATTATTTTTTTACTTAACAGAGGATGGGATTATTCTGATTGGTTGTTGGTTTGTTCGTGTGATTGGTGGTTTGGTTAGAATTTTGTTCGGGTAGGTTCTAGTTTCCTTCTTGTTTACCATGGCCCGTAACCGTCGCTAACGCCATATAAGCAATTCCTCCGAGGAAAGCTCCTCTTCCCCTGATGAGGAGACCAGTGCCAATGCAGCTATCCCTGACCTTGGGCTGCATTGGAGGTCCCTCTCCGCACACACTCTTTATCACACACAAGGTTTCGCTACACGTTCTATCATTCGGAAGAAAATTATTAATCTCCACTCTCTCCACGGCACCATTGTGCATTCGTGGATTTCTGATTTAGGGTGGGACTCTCTCTTCTCTCTCACGGATACTATTTTTCCCGACCTTGTTCGGGAATTTTATTTTGGGATGCATGATAAGGATAATCACATTTATTCTCGAGTGCATGGCAAGGAGATTATTGTCTCTCCCGACTCCATTTCCCAACTCATCCCCTTACCTAGGGTCATTAATCCCTCCTTCCCTTGGACGTCCAATACTCGTCCCGACGCTTCCCTAGTCATAAGCACAGTTTTTAGGTTCCTCCCTCTCGGCACTATCACAATCTTCCACAAACATTTACATCCTGATTTTATGGTCCTTAATTGGATCGTATGTGCCTGTCTTCTTCCATGTGCGAACACTACCCACATAACCAAATAGCACGTGGACCTTATGTTTTCCATAAGTATTCGGGATCACATCGACCTTCCCTCCTTACTTTTTATTATCATTCGGACGGTTAGGATCCTCCCCTCCAGTCCCGCTTGCCAAGCCCTCCCCTTTGCGGCTATCATTACCCGATTTTGTCTTACCGCCAGCTGCCCCCACCTATCCACCGATATCCCCGTCACCAAATATCAAACCATATACATGTCCTTGGTCAGCCGGTCTCGTGGTCATTTGACTCCTGACACCCCTCACCTCACTCCCTCCACCTCCTCTCACTCCGCCACTTCCACTCACCCTGCCCCCAGTCGTCCTGCACCCTCTCGCTCTATCCATCGACCCACCTCTTCCTATGTCCCGCACCCATCGAGTCAGAAAATTTTTTGTTTGTCCTTTCTCAGGTTGAACAGCTTCAGGAGGATAGACATCAGGACAGGGCGCTTATGCAGGTGTTTTTAGTTTCTATGCAGCAGGACCACGAGGCACAAGTTCACCATGAGGAGGCACAAGCGCATCGAGTTGAAGCCCAGGCTCGTTGGGACTTTCTCCTTTTAGATCATCTTGATGCCATTCATCGTATGGAGATGCGCCGCGGGGCAGGCTCTTCCAGATCTAGCTCTTTTCCCGATGATACTCCACCTGATGCTCCTGGCTCTTGATGTGATTTGTTTTTCATTTCCTGTTTATATGTACTTGTGAGGATGAGTGGTTGTTTTATTTCATGTATTGTTTCATTTGGTTTGGATATTTTCTTAATGTCTTGTATGAACCTTAACTATTTCTCTTTCCCATTGCTTAATGAATCCTCATGATTTTTTCCCTTGTCACTCTTATTTCTTCATATTTATTGGTTGTTGCCTATTATTCTCTCTATTATCATTTAACATGCATGCCACTTATCCCTTTGTCTTTTCCGGACAAAAGGGGGGGAGAAACATTAATTAATGGGGAATTCAAATTTAAAGGGAAAATTCATATTTAGGGGGAGTTATATTAATTAATGGGATTTTATAATTTAGGGGGAGTTAATGTCTTAATATTCTACATATGCATAGTTCATTTGCTATTTATAGATTATGCTAACTCATTGCGGTATATATGTTACATTCTCTACTTCCCCATGCGTTTATGAATTTGTTGTTTCATGTGTGTAGGATGCATCTCCTACTCTCTTGCAGCTTCGGTAGTCGTGTTTCTGAGTCTGTTTTTTTGGGTTTTGGGACGGGATTTAGAATCGGCTTGACGTCTGGCGTAGTAAATTCAGTCTTTTTATTTTTTTATTAATTCTGTTTTGTCCCGAAATGGCCAAAGGGGGTGATTTGTAAGGTCAAATTTCCAATCAAGTCATTTGTTATATTGGCTACATTCCGTTGGACAAAACAATTTTGGGTCATTCCTCATCAAGCATCATATAACGTAAAGATTCGAGCATTGCATCCAAGGTTCACGCAACATCATTATGCACGCCATGCTCGCTCTTCCAAAAGTTATATGACCAAAAACAATTTTATGTGTTGGAGTACTTTTTATAAATGAGAAATTTACATATAGAATAATGTTCGTAAATAATCAATTTTTATAAAGAACTTTTTTTTGAAAATAATTTAAACAGTTTTTGGAAAGATCAGCAAACTCGTTCGAAGTTTTCTCCAGGTCATTCGAACGACCTAGATCTAACGACATTCCCCAGGCTATACTGGAACCTCGTTAGAAATGTCGTTCAAACGAGCTCGTTCGAACGATATTTCTAACGACCTATCTAATTCGATACTGGAAGTCCGTTAGATAACTCGTTCGAACGAGTTCTGCCAGAACTGCATTTTTTAACTTATTTTTTTAACAGTTATTTTCCAACAACTGTTTTGGTCCACTACTTTTTCAGTTATATTAGATGGACGGAAATGTGTTTCAAATGCTAAGGAAGTTCCATATTCTCTAGAGAGCATTTTTCATAACTTTCCCCTTTTTGGCAAAAATCAATCTCCATCACTTTTAACAATTTTTGAAACAAAACCCCTTAAATCTTCTTGACATTCAACAAGAAAGTTTACGGTGGATCTCTGCATTCAAGCTTAGTGACGATGGTGGTTTTGGGCTTCGGTGGATACCGCGACACGAGGAGTGTCGTGTAACGCGTTGGAGCTTCGCGTACTACAAATTCGGAGGTCGAGGAAGGCATAAGCATGTATTGAGTGAGTCATTGTCTGTAAATCTTTTGAGTCTCTTATAAAACCTATTTTGTAGTGGATTTTGTCTAGGTTCAGCCGTCCGAGATTTTTCCCATTTGGGTTTTCCTCGTACAATGGCGCGTTGTGGTTGGGATTTTCGCATTTTACTTTATTAAATCACCTAGATGCATGCTTAGGATAAAATGGATAAAATTGGAATAATTTTATTTTAATTAGCCAAGTTATCAATCCCATTGCATTAATTGAAATTTTTTCTTGCGAACTTGTGAATCTGGTACATAATTTAAAATTGGAGAATATCTTTTATTAGCTAATTTTAAATTGGATTGCGTGCGTGTATTCCACGAATTAAACGAAGAACATATAACCTTGCAACTTTAAAGTGTGAGCTAAATGAACTAAACAATTAAACATGCACACAAATCCCGAATATTGATGATTCTACAAACATTAGCATCATGATACGATTTTTCAACGTTAAGATTTATGGAGCAAACTTGTTTAAATTATCCATCTAAACTCCCTCAAATATATATCATATTTTTCTTTTGGAATGAATGTAAACTAATTAGACCATTTTAGCATATGATTCTTTTTATTGCCTTCAATTTTTCGGGGCTCTTTTAAACGGTGGCTTTCACGATGAGTCAATTTTGCACTCTCGCAGCCCTGTACCGTGAATGGTCGTCATTTTTTTAATTAAAATCCTCATCATAAACGGTTCTTACATGCACACTTCCTCCTATGTCTACATACGTATATATGATAAAATTGAGATAAGAACGTCTCACCAAACTCAAATATGCAAGAGATGCCAAACATTCATATAAACTCATGCATGTGTGCAAAGATGGCATATATAAAAAGTCGAATCAAAATGCATATCAACTTCGAAACAACCCCATAATACAATGGTTAAGATCATTACAAACATCAATACTTATGAGCAAATGTCCTAGCCACATGGATAATGAAAGGATGGGGGTCCAAGCACACCAATATACCATATCAAATATGTAAACTCATGACACACAAAATGAAAATCTTTTTGGTTTTTCAGCATATTTTGACTCAAATATATGCAAAATCTTTTTGTATTTTCTCAAAAATATAATAAACCAAAAAACTTTTTGTATTTTTCATATAAGACTCAATAAATGAAAAAATATAATACAAAATGATACACATATCATAACACTACCAAGATATAAATCATGATGCAAAGACTAGCGTATGACAAACATGGTAACACAATCATCCTTTAAATCTAGCATGGGAAGAATCAAGTGAAACCAAATGAGAACTATGAAGTTTTAGTCCTAAATACAGTAATCCTATTTCCTAACTCAAGTAGGTGTAACATGAATGGTGGGGGTTGTGGGAACTGACACGAATTTATTCCTAAACTTCCTAGGATCATTCCTAAGGTCATAGCAAAAATGTCTAAGGTGACCTTTCCTACTGGAATGTGTGCAAGTATAAATACAGTGGGAATTATTACCAAAATGTCGACATGTCCTCACGTTCCTAGTGGGCTCTCTCTCACAGTTGGTATTGACTTTGGGAATAGGAACAACGTGATCATCATAGCCTATACCAAACCTATCACTTTTGACTTGGACGGTGCATAACATCCTATCCAATGTTTCCGACCTAGATTCCAAGTCAAACTTAACCTTACTCAAGTCTCCCAATCTCTCTTTTAACTCACAAATCCTAGACTCAAGCACACACCTAGATTCCACAAACTCCAGAATCTCCTTTTTTAACACCTCCATCAAACCACGAAGGCTCTCTTTCTCTTTATCCTCATATGCTATCTTCTCCCTAAACATGTTCTCCCATGACCTAAGATCCTCAATCAAAGCATCATTATTTTCTATGGCACGCTCATTCAACCTAGCTTGCAATTTAGAGATTACCTTTTTCACTTTCACCGCCTCGTTATACAACTCGTTAAATGTAACTTGCAACTCTTTCATATAATCATCCTCTTCCTAACTAACTTCAACCTCACACATTTAGGATTCAAAGGCCTCATAAGTGTCATGCACATGAGAATCTTCATGGGAATATTTATCGTCATCGCTCACATGATATGCCAAGAAAGCAACAAACTTGCTCTCATTGGGGGAACCCTCTCCCTCTTTTGAATCACTATCACTTAAGCAGACAATATAAGCTATCGATTTCTTGCCCTCTTTCATAGTCTAGTGGTACAATCGGCAACCTTGTGACCATACCCCTCACACCCCAAACACCTATTCGACTCAACCATATTAAATTTCTCACTCTTATCTTTAGGGTGGAATCTAACTTGTTGTTCTTGAATTTCTCAAACTTTTTAGCATCTTTCAATTCTTTTTGAAATTTAAGAAACTTTTTTAACTTCCTTGCCAATAAGGAGACATCCTTAAAAACAAAATTGAAATCATCATTCGAAACTTTAGTTTCACCCTTCCGGGTATTCAAAGCAATGCCCTTTTCTTTCTTTGGCACTTGCTTGGAGGTAAACATATCGAGTTCATAAGTTTGTAAGTCACCTATAATCTCTTCAAGTTTCATCGAATCAAGCATGCATAATGAGTTTAAAATGATCAATTTTGCATCAAACCTACTCGGCAAAGATCTCAAAATTTTCTTTATCACACGGTTGTCGGGAATCCTCTCTCCTAAGTTAAACGACGAGTTGACAATATTAGACAACCTAGTGTACAACTCATCAAATAACTTACTATCAAACATCTTAATCGTCTCAAACTGTGTAGTGAGGTTTTGTAACTTATATCCCCTAAGTGTGCTAGTGCCCTCGTGAGTAAGTGCAAGTGTATCTCCAGCCTCTTTTGATATTTCACAAGTCATGATCCTATTAAACTCTTTTGGTGTGAACTATGAAGAAATTACATGCAAACCTTTAGAGTCGTAAAGTGCAAGTCTATGTTCAGCTTCATTCCATGACACAACGGCTTCCAAACTAGTGACCTCACCCTCTCGTGTGACTGGTGGTGTCCAAAATTTTTCAATCGCTAACCACACACTCTCATCAATGGATTTTTAATAACTTCTTAATTGCATTTTCCAATAAGCATAATTTGTGCCATAAAAACTAGGAGCACGAAAACTTTCAAAACCTCCAAAATTCATTCCCAAAAACACAAGGGATCAAACATAATAAAATTATGTTTCTAGCTCTGATACCAATTTGATGGTCCCTTTTTATTTCATAAGCGAAAAGTGTTTTAAGGATGACAAAAACAATTTCTCTTTTTATGAAAAACCTTTTTCCAATTTTTAATACTCACCAAGTTGTGAACCAATTTTAACTTAACCAAATTTTATCTTGATTAATCCTAAACATACATCGAATGATTAAAGCAAGTAAAATAAAGTAAAGAATACTCACAATGTCGGATGTATGAGAAAACCACAATGGGAAAAAACCTCGGAGGGCCCAAGCTAGACAATCACTATGAATGTGGGTTTACAACGAATAGACATAAGTCTTACTCAATGACTTGATCCCCATAATACTTGACTCTCTTATGATCTTCAACCACTCCTCTCATAGTGCCCAAGCAGAAAGTCCTTCTTCCATGATTCCTGTCCACAACACACGCGTCCACGTATGTCTTAGTGTCCACCGATATGGCTTATAACGTCTACAAAATCGGAACACAAAATCCGTCGCTTCTTCTCCGCAAATCCAAAAATATTCAATGTAGAAGAAAACCTTCTTGGTGCTAACAAGATCACTATTGTATATAGTAATTAAAACTCGGATCTTGTAAACTCTAAGGATGTGTTTTGCCTTGGAATACCATAGAAAACAATGTGCAGAAATGTTCTGCTTCGTAAACTATTTTTTTCCGGAATGCACACTCGCAAAATCTAAAAGAAACACACTATTAAATACTTTTCTTAAGGCAGCTACTCACTAAAACAACTGTAGTTTTCTCTCCAATGAGATGCCCATGTCATTTGAACGGCAGGGTGATCTCGCTCGAACAACAACTGATGTCGTTTGAGCAACGCGCGAATTAGAGTCCAAACCAAACACTACTCTAATTCGTCCTTACCAGAATAAAGTTAAGTGTAATCGATTTTAAATACTTTTAAAAACATTTTCTTAATAAAATAACATCCTTAAACATTTTAAATATTATTTTGAGTCCCATTAAAATTATGCATTCATACTTTAATGATCTCGGAATACAATTGAGCTTGAAGAAGAATAAACTTGCACCAATTAAACATTCAACATAATTAATTCCTTAAAGCTTTGAAGCAACGTCTTCAATAAACTTCAACACGTCATAGTCTTTGTGGGATTGTGACAATAAAAATCACCCTATGACTCAAATATGTTTTGTTCCGGGAATAATTCAAAACTATACAACGGACTCAATTGGAAGTTTTGTCCTTACATCGTCGCCCTTGGCTTAACTTCAAGGTTACTGTTAATGATCGGGGACCTGGTGGTGGACCCTTAACTTGTTTCCATTATTGCATAGATGTCATACCGTTGTATTCCTACGATGGTAATACTGGAGAAGACCCTGAATGGTCTAGATACTTGGTGGGAAAGTTTTTTTAATTTTCTTCGAGGAAGCCCTCTCATGCTATTCATGTGGCTGTCTGAGAGATTCTATTTGGAGGTCCCTCTTAAATATCCCTTGGCAACTGTGCTGAATTTCTTCACCCGCTATTTCATCGGTTTTGGATCGACTGTTGAGAAGTTGGAAAATTGGTTTGTAGATTACGCCCAATGCCGGCGTTGGTCAGTGACCAGGTGGGGGGAGTTGCGACCTATTCTAAAAATGGGGGAGTACCACTATATTTGGTTAGTTGGCCTCCGGTAGACCTCTTTCTACTTTCCCATGCGACTTCTACGTCAAGTCGGTTGGGAACAAATTATACCACCTCAGACACTAAACTTATTTCCTGTAGAGAATTTGACTAACGGCTTACGGATGCGACTGGGCTCTCTGTGGGAGAATTGAAAGTCGTCAACCCATCCTTTCCAATATGTTGGCAAAGTTTGGTATATTTATGGAGATTACATAAAATGGTTATGGAGGAGGGTAGTGGCTAAAATGTTGGCTGAGGAGACCGAACATAGATGGCTTGCCATGTTTGACACATGGAAGGGGGCATAGTGATTTTCCCCAGACTGTTTTGGGCTTACCGTTCCATGGAGAGACTTCGGTATACTATCCAAGCAGGGGAAGTTTGGGGGCCTCAAGATGTAGATGATGATGGGGCTAGATCTTCTAGTAGTTGCGAGTATAGTCTTTTGTGAAGCTAGTGATTATCTATGAAGTTTTTGTGTATTTGGTTATGTATTTGGTTATGTGAATAAATTTGGGGAGGTTTGGCTATTTTATTTTAGGATTAGGTTGGTTTATTTTTAGGACAGTACGATTAAGTTGGTGGTAGAAGTTGTATGACTCCCTACGTTGATATTTCCTGTAATCGTGTTAGATTTTCCTAAAATGGAATAAAACGTATTTTGATTATATTGTTGTCCACTTAATGAGTTTTACATTTGAATTATATGTACCAATCGCTAAGGCATACACAATCCTTTTGTTCACGTAAATGATAAAGTGAACTGTCGTTCTCGGAGGAAAGAAAAGAATAGCATTTTGTGAAAAAGAAGGGAGTCGTGCACATGTAAGGCGTATGAGTTGCATACGTACCTCTGGGGGTTTTGAAAATTTTATGAGTTTCATTTTCTAATGAAAAAGGTTTTTTAGAAGATCAGGCCCCACGTAGTTTTTAGTAGAGGGAAATGAAGAATTTTTTTTTTAAAATATAAGGGAGATGAGAGAAGTCGCAACGCGTCGAGATTTCAAACTAGGGGTAGAATTTCTTACGATGATCCAGGTTAACTGGGTGCACCATCTCTTCTCCATTAAGATCGGTGAGCATAGCAGTGCCATCGAACATGATCTTCTTTACGATGTAGGGGCCACTCCAGTTTAGCTTGAATTTACATCTAGGGTCCCATACGGGTTCGATGGTTTCTGTGAGGGATAAATATCCTTCTCGAACACCACGGTCCTTGAATCTTTGATTGAATAATTGATCTATCTGGCAATGGTACCCCCTGTATGACAAGCTGTTGAAGTGGCCAGAAAAGCTGAGGGCACCACCCCACAAGAGGAACAAGGCTACCTGGTGTAAATTCCATCAGGACCATGGCCACGACACCGATCAATGCTATGCTCTGAAGGATGAAGTTGAAAGGCTAATTGAGCAAGGGATGTTGCAGCGATTCCTGAAGAATGCATAAAGGATTCATCCAGACCTGATAAAGGCTACATACTGCATCTCATTCTTAGTTTTTCCAACTTTAACTTTTTTTGTTTATGAATTTCAACTATTTCTGTTTATGTTTTATGAAGCTCGTTATAGCCCTAATATTCAAAACTTTATGTTTTATTAACAAAGTCATTAGCTGGAGCATACATATATAAATATATGAATTAGCAAATTTTGCCATATCTGATATCTCTCTTAGTTTCATAATCTGTTATCTCACAAAAAGACCTTTTGTCTTAAACAGACTCCAAAGGAAGAATAATAAATTATCTCGAAGGATTATTTTACTTCGGGATGCACCTATGGAGGGATTGCGATCTTAATTAGCTCAGAAGTTCCCCTAACAACGTGTAACTATATCTTATCGTATGATGATCATATTCGCGAAAGCATGTGAGAATTCAAGGAACCTTTTATTAGTTAAGAGGGATTGCAATGCCAGTTCTTAGCTTTCGGGATGTGTCATCAAGCTGGGAGGCTTATAATATCCAGCCAGGGATGGATTTATATATATATCAACATCAGTGGGTGGCTTAACAACATAACCTAGCCTGAGGAGGCTTGAAAATATCCTATCTGATAGTTGTGGGTGTCTTAACAACATAACCCAGCTTGAGGAGGCTCAAAAATATCCTATCTAATAGTTGTGGGTGGCTTAACAACATAACCCAGCCTGAGGAGGTTTGAAAATATCCTATCTGATAGCTGTGGGTGGCTTAATAACATAACCTAGCCCGAGGAGGCTTGAAAATATCCTATCTGATAGCTGTGGGTGGCTTAACAACATAACCCAGCCTGAGGAGGCTCGAAAATATCCTATCTGATAGCTTTGGGTGGCTTAACAACATAACCCAACATGAGGAGGCTTGAAATATCCTATCTGATAGCTGTGGGTAGCTTAACAACATAACCCAGCCCGAGGAGGCTCAAAAATATCCTATCTGATAGCTATGGGTGGCTTAACAATATAACCCAGCTTGAGGAGGCTTGAAAATATCCTATCTGATAGCCGTGAATGGATGGATAACATGACCCTGCCCGAGAAGGCTTGGAAATACCAATGCATGTCTATAGAGGCACATTGTTCAGATGGACCAAAAAAGTTGCACAGCCCACCGATATGGATGCAGATCTCTAGGAGCCATTCATTCATGAAAGTGTTGAGGCACTGACATCTTGAGGCATGAGAAAGCTACAATGTCAAATGCCACGGTAGAAGAGAATGAATTGTATTAAGACTAGGGAAAATAGAGAAGGTATAACATCCCAAGAGCATTCTCTGACACGGTGATTTGGCAATTGAAGCACTATAAGAAACGCCTTCTCTACATGTTCCATACTGGTCATGGGATGACAAAAGATAAGAGGTTCAGACAACCAGATGCAATAAAAACAGCCGGGGATCCATGTAATCAGAGTGGCACCCCCTTGAAATCATGGTCGTAGCAATCAAGTGCAATCATTTATATGACATGGCATAACAAATGGTCGAGGCTTGCACGCAGCATACTTGTGAAGAAGCAGCCAACGCCTTTACTTCGGGAGTGAACATAGCACTATTTATGTGGGCGCGAAAATTAGAAAATAATCATCCTACGAAATCGATCTTTGTCCGCAGACTTAAAATATTATGTTTATCTAATTAAGGATGCATTTTCAAATATAAAGGCAGTTATGTTCAACTATTCATTATAACAAGAAATGTAAAGGAGCAAGGAGTTGTAAGTAATCAAGTGTGTACAAAGTGGCAAATATGGTCGCAACCTTGATATTAGTAGTCAAGAATTACAGAAAGGAGGCCGCAGCCACAACAGAAATTAAGTAAAAGGAGGGACGCAACCCTGTATTAATGATGAGTTCAACAGATATTGAAAATAAGTTTAAGAAGCTGCGTCGTTATTGTCATCAGCCTCTTCTCCGTCCGCGGCAGTCTCTGTCTCTTCATCCGCGGCTGCCGCTTCTGCTTCAGCCCTCAGCCTCACTCTCTCTTCTGCTGTGGCCTTCGGCTCTGCAATGCACTCCTGATGTTCGGCATCGCTTAATTTCCAGGAAAGGACCTTCTCCTTGGTCTTAGGGAAGCTCTTTGCAAATCT
The DNA here is from genome assembly GCA_949130495.1 of Sambucus nigra. NCBI lineage: Eukaryota > Viridiplantae > Streptophyta > Magnoliopsida > Dipsacales > Adoxaceae > Sambucus > Sambucus nigra. Next base: position 128,584,006 of record OX422223.1, read on the forward strand.
TTGTCGTAGCTCCTGATAGCCGCGGAGGTATGCTCTATTATTGATAAAGAAGAATTCCCTAGAGCCCTTGAACGACTCCACGGAATGGTCGATCGCCCACTGGAGAGCGTTGCCATGGTCTTCCTCAATTTTCTTTACTGTTATGGCATGGCCTAGTGCATCCTGGGCAGACTTGGCCTCTAGCTCATCGTACTTCTTTTGAAGAAATAAGAGCTTGCTATTAGCAGTTTCTATGGCTTGTATAGCTTCCGCAGTCTGACCCTGGGAGGCTTTGAGGGATTCCACGGCTTGTATGAAGTTTTTCTCCGCTTCCTCCCTTGCCTTTTCTGCTGCCTCGAAGTTCATTTGTGCTGCTTGAAGTGCCGCGGCAGAAGACATCTTCCCAACCTCAAAAGAAGAGGTCCGTGCAGCCTGCAGGTCTCGGCATGAGTACTCTTCTCGACCTCCTTCAATCTGTACAAGGCTTCATATTTCCTTTTTTGGACCACCATCACATCCGCGACCTGAAATAAAAGTAGTTAGAAAAAATATGGGATACAAAAGTTAAAGACCGACAACACTAGCACGTACCCTCAAAAGACTATGAAGACCACAGTCCTCCAGATCGTCGTGATCTTCTCCCACCAGCCTATCCAGGTCCGCGACATCCAAGGCTCTTTTCATTCTCCGTGAAACATTTTCTGTAGTATCCCAAGAAGAATTGGGGTTAGGCTACCTTAAGTGGGTCCTTGGTCTACCATTAGGCCCACATCCTTCGCGAAATTGAGGAGGTGGCAAGTTCGCATTAACCGCTACAACAGGTGACGGCGAAGGAGAGGATGAATGGACAGGAACATCAGATGACATCAAACCTGCTGTGGCCAGGTTTGCCCCTATGTCGTCATCAAACTTGTCATGCGGGAGGTGCACACCATTGACCATTTGATCCTCGGCGGGAGTTGTAGTTTTGCCGGCGGAGTGAGCCGCGGCTGGAGTAGTATTTTCTGCGGAATGAGCTGCGAAGGGTTCCTTAGCTTTGGAACTTTTCCTCTTTCTGCTCCGTGTCGTATTGTTCAGGACGACTGCATCCTCTTCCATCTCCGCCAGTTGCGCGGCTAGCAATTCCCTGTCAACTTCCTCGCCCGAAAAAAGCAACAACAAAATGGGGAAGGGAATTTAATAGCATAAATGACCGCGGAATAAAAATCATAGGCGCAGTAAATTACCTTCCGCACCCATCTATTAAGGAATGGACTTGTTGGGGAAAAATCTTGCTTCAAATATGGTTGCCGATGTAACAAGCGTGCTGAACTTTTTATGTTCAGCAGAAACTGCCGCGGCCTCAGCAGCTCTCTTTTCCTGCCGCTTGTTTAAATGCAGATTGTCAAGGGCCACAGAAAAGACAATGTAAAGGTTAGTGGAAGTTAATATGCAAGTTTTTGTGAAAGTACGCGGATATATTCTTATCACCTAATTTTGAGGGAGACCCCCACTGCCACGTCATTCTATAGGACCTTTCCCTTTCATTCTCCTCGGGGTGCATCTCCCAGCCTTCGCCGGAGATGTAAAAATATTTCCCCTTCCAATTCTTCACACTGGTCGGTCTCCCAGTGTAAAGGGTCTCATCCCAGCCGCGGCTCGAGAAGTAGTTGTAGCCCGCGAACTTCACTGAGTTCTCCTTTGGGCGATAGAAGTGAAAGAATTCCGCGGGAGTGATGTCTTTTTTGAACAAGTTCTCCCAAAGGACAACTGCGGCAAGAATGGCTCTCTAGCCATTAGGATCCAACTGTGCTGGGGCCAGTTTCATTGTCTAAAAAAGGGGGCGGATTGGAACTGGAACAGGCAGCCGCAGCCCGTAAACAAAGTCATGTAGAGGGAAGCAAATTCCACTATTGGATAGAATCGTACAAGGTCTTTGGTTCGCGGAAAGAGTCGAGCACATAAAATTTTCTGGAAATTCGAAGGCCTCAGCCACCTGCTCAACCCAATCTTGGGTCATGGCGCTGCGGATATCAAGCGTAGCCAAGCGTCTTTCAGCCCTCCCAGATGTACCACCTGGGTTATCTCTAACTGTCGTGGCATCATCTCCTACACCAATTGGATGTGTGCTTGAGTCGGCTTCCTCTTCCATCGGTGAGGATTGAAAATCCTTCCCGGATGCAGAGTCCGCGGAGTCTGAGTCTATTATCACACACTTTGGGCAATCCGTTAGTTTTCAAGGCCCTATTGATCTTAGAGGGAGCACGGAAGGGAGTTCAGGAGGAGAGGTTCCAAAGTGCTTTGCCCAAAAGCCTCTTAGGAACTCGTCTGGGTCAAAGCTCATATGGCTACAGTAGTACCTGAAAAGCAGAGTTAACAGTTAGGCGCTGCAGCCAGTTGTAATACCCCGTATTTCTGAATATTCCAAATAATTCTATTTAATTAGATTGGAGAATTAAATGAATATTCCAAATAATTCTATTTAATTATATTGGAGAATTAAATGAGAAAATTACGTCTTAATTTAAATTATGTAAGAGTAGTAATTTAAAGAGTTTTATTTAAAAATTGTAATTATGGAATATTAATCGAGAGATAGATACCGATTTATATAGCCTCATTTTATTTACTTAGTGCGAGTGGTAAATAGTTACTTAACGCGTGTAGACCGTGTTGGGGTGAGAACGAGTAATATTTTTTAAGTGACTCAAATGATAATTTAGAGGTCACCGATGAGTCCGGAAGGGTCAAATGTCAAAATAGTATACCCGGGGGTACTAGTTGAGTCCCGGGGTAATTTTGGACTAAACCGAGACCGTTCGGGGGCGTTTTGGTCTTTTAACATAAGAGGGTATGGAGACCTACGAAATTGAGAGTTTTATATCAGCCGTATGATAGAGGAATTAGGGTTAGAACACCCATGACAACACCAATACCATTAGAGAGAAGAGAGGCACAACTTTCTAAGGCAAAAGGAAGAATTGGGAAGGATTCAAAGGGATTTTTACCATCAACTTGTTGGGGAAGAAGGATTAAAGGATGAAGATCATCAATCATCAACAACAACCACGAAGTCAGACCCTACTGATCATAAGGCAAGTTGTTTATTGCAAAAATTATAAAGTTATAATACCCATGTGTGGGGTTTTTGAATAGTCTTGTTTAAATAATTATTTTGATTGGAGAAAGATGATATTTATACATGTTGGGATAGGAATCGCATGTAGAATGATTTACCATATGTAGAGGTTTAAGATTCAGATTAGACTTGATGATTTGTCGGATTAAAATCTGTATTTTGAATGATAATATGGGAAGAACACCATAACTAGGGTTTCAAGAAATTCTGGATTTTAATTCATCATTTCTTTTAAGTAATTGGAGTTTTGATGTATTTGACACGTTAGAAACTGTCCTAGTATATGTGGAAATATGTTAGGATCATTGGGTCAAAGTTTGGTGGACTATAATGGAGTTTGAAGGTTTGTTAATGGAGGAAAAATCTTAACGAAGAAGACAACTGCGTCTTTCCCTGTTCGATCGAGCGAACCCAGCCGTCAATCGATCGACGAAAGATGTTTCCCAAAAATTTTTGTGTTTAATTCTTCGTTGAGTTCGGGAATGAATGAGTATTCTAGGATTTACATTATACTTATATGGGAGTGAGAATAAGACCAGTAGGTATATTATTGAGGTCCGATAAGGCCATTGGGTGTAGGGCTTGGATTACGGACCGAGGAGAATAATCCAATTTAGTAGAGTATCGGGGATTTCGGAAATTGAGTTACGGGGCGAAGTAAATTCAATTTAAGTAATAGACCAGTAGGGTAAGAAATAACTACTCAAATTATATGTAAGGGGTAACTAGGACCCTTAGAGTTGTGTGAATACTCAAATAAATACGATTAATGAGATAAATCGTAAAGCGAATATTGTACGGTAGATATATGAGATTAAAATATTACGTACGTATATGATTAATAGGTCAGGCGTGTACCTACTGAATTATGTGATCTTTTAGGTAGAGAGATTATACCTAAATTAATTATGTTAGGGTCGATGATACAATCCGAACTAACATAAAGTTATTATATGTTTGGGGTCGATGAGAAATGCCGAGCCAAACTTTGAACTGGTGTCGCGATGAGAGAGTCCCGAACCAGAATATGTGTATATATATATTTTTAAAAATAGTTGGGGTCGATGGATAATTCCGAACCAACTCTCACTTGGGGGTCGATGAATCATTCCGAACCAAGAGATCTTTATTTGTGTATATAAATAATTGGGGTCGATGTATCATTCCGAACCAATTCTTACTTGGGGTCGATGAATCATTCCGAACCAAGAGTCCTTTACGTGTATAAAAAGGGCAAAATAGCAATGACTGATATTTATTATATATTTTGTGTGAAATATATATACTTGATGATATCCTACTTCCGTGTGTTAGTAGATTGATACATATTATGTATTTAAAGATACATACTGAATTGGTAAGTTAAGTAGTGAAACTTAATTACATAAGTGGGAAGTCAACAATTGTGATAATACTAGTAATTTTAGTAGTGAAACTAAATGGGAAGTCTTAAAAAATAACATAGATGAAATGTTACTTGAGAATTAATTAACATACGCGAGATGTTAGTGAAACGGTTGTACTGTATGGGCGGTACTGGAACTTGGGTACAGATAAGTTCAGTTGACTACTTTGGTTTTAGTTAGCTTGGGAGGTATGGCTAGATAAACTAAGTGTAGAACGTTAGGTGTGCACAAAAGATGAGGGGTGAGTAACTCAAGAGAGTGTACGAGAACCTAACATGTGTAATCAATAACCGCATTTTATATTGTGATAAACGCTTGCTAAATATTTTCAAAATGTTTTGAGTACTAACTCTTGCTATAAAATATTTTCAAAACCTTTTAGGTGTCCAGCCACAGGGATGCCATGTATGATGATTCCATTCCAGAGACTCGGAGATGTAGCACAGTGGATGCTTACAGGATTTCGACTAGGCGATATCTCTCATTCAGATCTAGTACAGGATCTCACACTCTTCTATGCATGGACTTGTGGTCCGGTATTAGTCTCAGATGTTAGTTTCAGACTAGTAGTTATTCTATTGTTGTTTGGGATTTTTAGCCGATGGTTTATTCAGTAATATTTTTGTTCTGTTATACTTTTACTTTACTGTTTGAATTATAGTACATGATTGTTTGTACTTTGTTCCACATGGTTTAGTTATCTGTATTAAGAAAGATAAAATTTGGCACCGGTCTAATTTTACTTAGGGGATTAGTAATTAAAAAGTTTTCGACAGTGATGCTAAGAATGAACCATTTGAGAAACCTATTTTAATTTAATAAAGGCCTGATCACCCGATGTTTAATTAGGAGGGGTATCACAGATGGTATCGGAGCATCAGGTTCTATCGTCCATAGGATCTGTACGGCTTACTACGTTTTCAGCGTATCATTTGATTGATATAGAGCCCTACCTTAGGATTATTGTACTCCTCTACGTATGTAGTTTACGTTCTCCTGCTATTTAGTAAATGTTGTGTTATATATACGAGTTAGATTGGACATGATGCGTTGAACATGGCGGGAGAACCAGCATTGGCTTTGGAAGGACTGCAGGAGGGAGGAGCTCAGCATGAAGCCTGGAGTGTTCAAATATTGTAATCATAGGAGAGATGACCGTTGTCGAGGTCACTCCTAGCGTGTAATGGAAATAAATGCTTCAAGGTTTGTTGAGGCATAGCAGGCATTTTTCAAGTGTCGCGATGGCAAGAGGGATATTAGACTAGACCTCCCAATGCAGTGATAGTGGGAGTAGGTCTGATGAAAATTTGATGAGAACGAGCCGTAAAAATGTGATAAAACGGCGATTGTGCATGTTAACCAATGGAAGTAGTATGTCCAGAGGTTTTGGCATTTAGGATGGAGTAGAAATACTCAGAAGTGAAAATTTGAGTAAATTTTGAAGCAACGTGGCGGGGATACCAATCACCACATCCGGACCAAGGGTCCGTATACAAATAGAGAGACCTTACGCATAAGTTTAACCACAAAGTTCTCCAATGATGATTCAGAAGCGAAGTGAATGGGAATATCTGAATCCCTCACGTGAAAGCCTGGTAGAGGCCAATCGTGAGAGAGAAATTTATCCTTTTAAGTGAACTTGTACCGATGAGATAGGTATAAAGGAAAAAGAGCCCTTGAGAGAATGGACTCTCGAGTTATAATTCGCAATTTTGGTAAAACTCTTCTTGGACGACTTATGTTTATGAAGACAATATGTTACTTCCGACAACGTTGAAGTAAATGCTCCTAGGTGGGCAGAGCTAAGGGAGTTTAAGGATTTAGTCAAAGAGTAAGACTGAATGTAAAGGGGCTGGTGCAAGCCATGGGTGAAAACCCACTAGGGGATTTAATGATTATATTCTAAGTTGGGGTTGTTAATTATCATAGTGCGTTCCTCTTGGTCAGCAGAACTAAGGGAACCAGGATGATAGTGTTCAGGATTAAGACTACCTAGTCCGGGAGGAGGGGTACCCAAATCGGTCAGTATGGCCTGGAGTCGGGAATTTTTGAAAAGATGTCTAGTGTGGTTTGTAGGGCCACACGTTTCATTTTAACTTGAAGTTATTTGAGGAAATAATAACTCTGATAAGTTTTTCATTCCGGAGAGGACAGGCGTGTTATGTCCGGAAACCATCTGAACCACCAGAGCGATGGATCAGGAAGTATATGGGTTTTAGCCTCGAGTGAATGGGGTATGTAACGATACCTCACCTGAAGGAGGGTCGAGTTGAAATAATAATCAATAGGTAAGGGCCTTCAGGGATTATGAAAGTCTCATAGTAATTGATTCCGGTGTGTAGGAACCTAAATGATGTGAGTCAATGTATGTCGTATGAATGCTGAGCGGAGAGATCGAGCTCGCTGTTCTAATTAGTGCTAAGGACTTAGTGATAGTATAAGCGCAGTGCAACTTGACTCCTTTAGATATATTGGGGTATGGTTACACATATTGTCGAGGAATGAAATTTGAGTATCTTGACTATGTGTTGTTCCGACGATGCTCAGTAAGAATACCTGGGGAGAAGTCCCTTGTTTAAGTTCGGTTGCGAAAGGGAATACGACTTAATTTTATGCACGACAGGAGAAGAGACATTGTTAGATGCTAGGGCATAAGTGGAGCCGGTAGTGTTGTGGAGAAACACTGAAAGGCTTACCTCACCACGAAGGGATAAGTGGGACTTTGTGGGCAAGGATTTGATTTTTGGTCTATAGGGTATTGAGAATACCCACAAGATTGTGGTCACGTCGTGTAGACTAGGCTAGAGTTGAAGAAAAGCATGTTACGGGTGCGACATTTGCAATGTTTTTGCAAATGTACCCGGAGAAAAGGGTGTATGGGCGCCCTAATCAATAGTATTCCTTAGAAATCCGAGATAGAGGGATGCGGAAAATTATTTTGTACACCGGTGGGGAAATTAGAAGATAAGTCGTATCGATGAAATGGGTTGAACGTTATGGGAGATAGACGATGATCCAAGATTATATGTGCTGAGAGATCCAGCACACCCTATGGGATGAAAGTTGGTGGTAAACCATTCAAAGGTTATCTCTTGATATGGGAGACCTAACTGTGGTGAAGAAGTAGCGCAAGGTGCTACTTGACTGAGTGTTGTGAGTGACTTACGTGTTACTAAAATGTTGATTCTTATAAAGTAACCAACCCAAAAAGTGCGCCAATTGCGAAGAGTGCACGGATTGTAAAGTATAATAAACCCGGAAAGAAAGGGGAATAGAGTACCACTTGAGGAAAGATGACGTAAGTGGGAAGAGATGTTGAGGAGAGACATAGTGAGATTGTCTCCAGATACACCTCTAGTTAATAGACAAGATAGACTCGAAATGAACAACCGGAATGTGGTAGTGAACCCACATTTCCAATGATGGAATGAGGAGACAGACTTATAAATTATTTATGGGTTGTGAACATCATAATTAAGCCAACATTTCGTTGGGGGTAGCGAAATGGGGTGACCGGGGTGGATTAGTATGTAGTTGAAAAGGGAGAGTGCACGTTGCCGCTCTACATGATTGTGAATCAGGATGAAATCCTAATATTCCACCCTGTGAGAGATGGTTAGGAAGAAATAGAGATAAAGTTTTATTTTGAGTACGTTGTGTTACCTACGACTCAATGTTAGTGAGAAAGAATGATGATACGCCCTTATGATAGTGGAATTTTGGAGAAGCCCACTGATCAATTCATAGGTTGAATGTATGCCTATAAGAGCATATTTATAGGTAGAGTGGGTGCCTATATGGACTGTACATGAGGATTAGGTTCGTGGGTACCGATTACGAACAATACATGTACTTTGAGGTGTGGTTCGAGGAGACATTTCGAACTTTTAGTCCTTAACGTGTGATATGAGGACATTCTATTGGAGTGTGGCATTTTAAGGTATATGAAATGTGAAATATATGGCTCACAAATTGTCTACTCATGTGCGATGAGATATATATACATATATTGGTGCTCGAGATGTGATCCCGAGACAAGTAATTAATAACTATTGGTGATCGAGGTGGAATTCCGAGCCAATGACCCCAAAAGTGTTATAGAAGGGGGGTGATTATAAAATAAGTGTGGTTAGTATATGTTATGTGTACAATATATATATACTCATTGATTTTTCTACTTACGTGCTATAGTAAGTGTGCTTAATCTCTGTATTGGGGTCGATGATGTTCCGGACCAATACATGAGGGATCGATTTGGGGTCGATGATTTTTTCGAACCAAATCGATGATAAATATTGGTATCGACGGAAGGTCTGAACCGACATGTGCATTACATTTACCTTGGGGTCGATGGATTCCCGGACCAATGTAAATGATAGGATTATTGGGGCCGATGATTTTTGCCGGACCAATTTTCCTTAAAGTATATATTGTATGTGAAATATATACCTTATAATATTCTATTTATGAGTGATAGTAGACACTTAGATGTTATATAGAGATATACATCAAATGGGTAAATTAAATAGGGAGAAACTTAATTTCAAGAATTAACGTTGGATTGGAAAAAAAAATCTATGAGAAATTAAGTAGTGAGACTTAATTATGATATATGCGGCATGGGTAACGTGCGATAAGAATTTATAATGAAGCAAGGCATGTACTTGGGGCGACCGTTAGGATGTTATGATTTAGTATTGGGTATAAGAGGATGCAATTATACTTAAGGTCCTTAGCCTTAATACCAACCTTATCCTAATTTCGAGGACGAAATTCCTTTACAAGGGGGGAAGTATGTAATACCCCGTATTTCTGAATATTCCAAATAATTCTATTTAATTAGATTGGAGAATTAAATGAATATTCCAAATAATTCTATTTAATTAGATTGGAGAATTAAATGAGAAAATTACGGCTTAATTTAAATTACGTAAGAGTAGTAATTTAAAGAGTTTTATTTAAAAATTGTAATTATGGAATATTAATCGAGAGATAGATACCGGTTTATATAGCCTCATTTTATTTACTTAGTGCGAGTGGTAAATAGTTACTTAATGCGTGTAGACCGTGTTGGGGTGAGAACGAGTAATATTTTTTAAGTGACTCAAATGATAATTTAGAGGTCACCGATGAGTCCAGAAGGGTCAAATTAGTCAAAATAGTATACCCGGGGGTACTAGTTGAGTCCCGAGGTAATTTTGGACTAAACCGAGACCGTTCGGGGGCGTTTTGGTCTTTTAACATAAGAAGGTATGGAGACCTACGAAATTGAGAGTTTTATATCAGCCGTATGATAGAGGAATTAGGGTTAGAACACCCATGACAACACCAATACCATTAGAGAGAAGAGAGGTACAACTTTCTAAGGCAAAAGGAAGAATTGGGAAGGATTCAAAGGGATTTTTACCATCAACTTGTTGGGGAAGAAGGATTGAAGGATGAAGATCATCAATCATCAACAACAACCACGAAATCAGACCCTAATGATCATAAGGCAAGTTGTTTATTGCAAAAATTCTAAAGTTATAATACCCATGTGTAGGGTTTTTGAATAGTGTTGTTTAAATATTTATTTTGATTGGAGAAAGATGATATTTATACATGTTGGGATAGGAATCGCATGTAGAATGATTTACCTTATGTAGAGGTTTAAGATTCAGATTAGACTTGATGATTTTTCGAATTAAAATCTGGATTTTGAATGATAATATGGGAAGAACACCATAACTAGGGTTTCAAGAAATTCTGGATTTTAATTCATCATTTCTTTAAAGTAATTGGAGTTTTGATGTATTTGACACGTTAGAAACTGTCTTAGTATATGTGGAAATATGTTAGGATCATTGGGTCAAATTTTGGTGGACTATAATGGAGTTTGAAGGTTTGTTAATGGAGAAAAAATCTTAACGAAGAAGGCAACTGCATCTGTCCCTGTTCGATCGATCGATCGATCTCAAACTATCGATCGATCTCAAACTATCGATCGATCGACTATGTCGATCGATCGAACCCAGCCGTCGATCGATCGACGCAAGCTGATTCCCGAATTTTTTTTGTTTAATTCTTCGTTGAGTTCGGGAATGAATGAGTATTCTAGGATTTACATTATACTTATATGGGAGTGAGAATAAGACCAGTAGGTATATTGTTGAGGTCCGATAAGGCCATTGGGTGTAGGGCTTGGATTACGGACCGAGGAGAATAATCCAATTTAGTAGAGTATCGGGGATTTCGGAAATTGAGTTACGGGGCGAAGTAAATTCAATTTAAGTAATAGACCAGTAGGGTAAGAAATAACTACTGAAATTATATGTAAGGGGTAACTAGGACCCTTAGAGTTGTGTGAATACTCAAATAAATACGATTAATGAGATAAATCGTAAAGCGAATATTGTACGGTAGATATATGAGATTAAAATATTACGTACGTATATGATTAATAGGTCGGGCGTGTACCTACTGAATTATGTGATCTTTTAGGTAGAGAGATTATACCTAAATTAATTATGTTAGGGTCGATGAGACATTCTGAACTAACATAAAGTTATTATATGTTTGGGGTCGATGAGAAATGCCGAACCAAACTTTGAACTGGTGTCGCGATGAGAGAGTCCCGAACCAGAATATGTGTATATATATATTTTTAAAAATAGTTGGGGTCGATTGATAATTCCGAACCAACTCTCACTTGGGGGTCGATGAATCATTCCGAACCAAGAGTTCTTTATTTGTGTATATAAATAACTGGGGTCGATGTATCATTCCGAACCAATTCTTACTTGGGGTCGATGAATCATTCCGATCCAAGAGTCCTTTACGTGTATAAAAAGGGAAAAATAGCAATGACTGATATTTAGTATATATTGTGTGTGAAATATATATACTTGATGATATCCTACTTCCGTGTGTTAGTAGATTGATACATATTATGTATTTAAAGATACATACTGAATTGGTAAGTTAAGTAGTGAAACTTAATTACATAAGTGGGAAGTCAACAATTGTGAGAATTGTAGTAATTTTAGTAGTGAAACTAAATGGGAAGTCTTGAAAAATAACATAGATGAAATGTTACTTGAGAATTAATTAACATACGCGAGATGTTAGTGAAACGGTTGTACTGTATGGGCAGTACTGGAACTTGGGTACAGATAAGTTCAGTTGACTACTTTGGTTTTAGTTAGCTTGGGAGGTATGGCTATATAAACTAAGTGTAGAACGTTAGGTGTGCACAAAAGATGAGGGGTGAGTAACTTAAGAGAGTGTACAAGAACCTAACATGTGTAATCAATAACCGCATTTTATATTGTGATAAACGCTTGCTAAATATTTTCAAAATGTTTTGAGTACTAACTCTTGATATAAAATATTTTCAAAACCTTTTAGGTGTCCAGCCACAGGGATGCCATGTATGATGATTCCATTCCAGAGACTCGGAGCTGTAGCACAGTGGATGCTTACAGGATTTTGACTAGACGATATCTCTCATTCAGATCTAGTACAGGATCTCACACTCTTCTATGCATGGACTTGTGGTCCGGTATTAGTCTCAGATGTTAGTTTCAGACTAGTGGTTATTCTATTGTTGTTTGGGATTTTTAGCCGATGGTTTATTCGGTAATACTTTTGTTCTGTTGTACTTTTACTTTGTTGTTTGAATTATAGTACATGATTGTTTGTACTTTGTTCCACATGGTTGATTTATCTGTATTACGAAAGATAAAATTTGGCACCGGTCTAATTTTACTTAGGGGATTAGTAATTAAAAAGTTTTTGACTGTGATGCTAAGAATAAACCATTTGAGAAACCTGTTTTAATTTAATAAAGGCCTGATCACCCGATGTTTAATTAGGCGGGGTGTCACACCAGTATGGTTTGGAAAAGACTTCAAGAAGCCGCGGAAGGATTATTTATAAATAGTAAAAATGTGCTTGTATGGGATCGTACTCTAGCCCTACTAGCCGCAACCATCTACACTATCAGGGGACCATATACTGCTGCGGACACAGGCTCAAAATGATTTAAGATATTCTTGGCCACGACTATCCTAAAATGGCTAAGTAGATTCGAGGGATTCAAGTAGAAATTCCAATTATTTATCGCGGATGTGTACTTGGTTCGCGATAAATAAAAACTTATGTATCAATGTGCCGCGGATAATCTCAGTATGTAAGGGACTGAGGCCATCGCCCAATGAGCTGCAGATAAAGATGAAAACCCGAATAATTGGAATTCTATCTTGCCGCGGCCTATATCTTAAACAGCTGAGTATCTAACTTTTAATCGTATTTAGGATCAAACTCGCAGAATATGAAGAGTATGACTATGAACAACAAGAACAGTTATTTGATTTTCATGGCATTTCGAGGATTCGAGGTTCAGTTCAGCATATGAAGAGGATGGATCCTAACCATTATTGATTATTCAATTGAAACCTAGTTTTCTATTAAGTGAAGGCAGAAGCTCATGTGTGTATATTCAAAGAAGAAGAGAGAGCTATGAAAACTATGTAAAGAGATTGGTTGAAAAGGTACCTGGAAATAAAGAACCTTGCAATGCTCAGCTTCAAAATGCCTTGCACCACCACACATAGCCTCGGAAGGTCGCCGGAATATGCAAGAGAAAGGAAGTGAAAAATTTCGCTCTAGATGTTCTCTCAAAGTTTTGGAAACGTAATGAAGTCGACGTCCAGGAACAATTTATATAAGGGAGCGCGGAAGACGAACCATCTCTTTGGAAGCACCGCAGCACATTAGCCATTAAGCCGCAATCCCAATTTATTTCTCTTGGCACTACGGCTTGGGGGCTTATTGATAGTACAAATATAGCACCATGCCGCGGACGGTGCGCTTCTATAGTTCACGGCCATACCTTGTTCATTGCTGGGCGCGACCAGATCTCACCCAGGGCACGGCATGCCATCAAGACACCACGGAGATAGTTAACACAGGGTGCGGCCCTGTACTTTATAGGGCGCGACACATTTTAATTATTCCCCAAGAAGGGGCCGCGACACTCCTCCATGTGATACGCGACACGCCTCCATCAGCTTGAAACAACGCTGCTTGTTTTGCAGGCCGCATCCCCCTCATCCGCAACTAATTCAGACTTGATATAAGTCATGTGCTCAGGGCACGTGACACAGCACACTTACCTCATATAAATAAAGGACTACACCTCGAAAGGTGTGGGATCGATTTCACACATGCCCGGGGCAGGTTCTACAATATAGATTCTCTACACAACCTCAACATACACCTTGGAGGCCACAAATCTACCTCACAGCCACCTCCCCGGCACACCGGAATTTTCAATACTGCCATGTACTCTCCTTTATTCTCATACTTGTAGGCCTCTTTAGGCATGATTATGTTGTACAATGCAACCATATAATGAGAACGGAGCAACACAGTGGACGTAGGCCTATTTTAAAGGCTGAACCACTCTATACCTTGTCTTCTCTCTATTTACTTACTCTACTTGTTTATTACTCTCTTTACTCATGATTTGCTGATGCCAGAACGACAAGTGGAAAATTTCTCGTATCATCAGTTGTGATTAGGACAAAACTTAGGGATTTCTTCCTTGGAGAAGGAGAGCATTCTAGTAGAGGTTAAGGATACGATCAGATTCACAAATCTCTCTAGAGTGATAGAAGGAGGGACTGTGGGCTCGGTAAGCATTTTAATCAAGGCATTTCAGAGCAGTTGGGAAGACATAAAGTGTCCCCACAATGTGATGTTAGCTTGAGTTTTCTTTAACTGATCGAGGATCTTGCTCTCCTCGAGGGTCATTTCCATCATGGGGATTTCCTGGATGATTCCCTTTCCTTTATCTATCATCACTGATTAAGGGTTAGGAACCTAGTAGTGCCTCCCAGATCTAGTCATATGGTTCACAGAAGAGGGGATAAATAGAAACCATATTTCTTCATTTATCCCGAAATGTTTTTCCAGTTTATTGATCTCTCCTAGAAGATCTTCAAACGATATCATTCCACATATTATTGGTATAGTCTTTTCTGGGCTTTGCTCTTCATCTGAACTATCGAATTCATCCCCCCATACGGCGCAAACGATATCATCCTTCCATGAGAAGTCAATGCATCTTATAACCTCAATGGATTCTTCGTATAAATTCTCCCACTTAATGAGGAGATGTATAAGTGAAGAGACTAGATGCCCTTGTAGTTTCAAAGCATCGAGTAGCTCAAAACTATGGTAAATTTCACCGGTTTGTCAGAGCTAGTCTTCCATATCTGGATGATATCATCTAAACAGACTTCATCGGTAGGTACTACCCAATTATTTGATTTTCAAGCCCACTTTCGATCTTTCAAAAACAGTGTGTTAAATTTTTAGCAGTCAATGGTCATTTTTTAGGGCAATTTCAGCCCAAACTCTAGGAGTTGGTTCAATACCGCTGGAAATTCCATCTCTTTTCCCCTGAAATGAGTACGAATGATAATGATTGATCTTATAAGAAGTGACAAGGCCTGATCGGCAAAACAGGTAGGATGTAGGAGAAAGTACAACAAACTTTCAGGGGTATAGGTTAATATACGAGTATGATGGGTGATTTACTAGGTACAATCTGGATAGACGAGATAAATTTTGAGTCTTCTTCTAGGAAGATAGCATTTGCATGATTTGGAAGTGGGTTTTGGGTAGTATTTTTCTTAGAATTGGCTGGTGGGGTGATGGTACCCTATTCAATCAGACCTTGGATTATATTTTGGAAATGGAAGCATTAATCGATGGTACGATGAATAATTTTGTGAAAATCGCAATGGTCATCGGGTTTAAAATTTTTGGGAAGTGGGTTTGGTAATGTAGGAGGATCCAATGACTTGGTAAGATTTATGCTTAATAGGTCTTGGTAGACTTTGGGTAGGTGAGAAGAAATCTTAGTGTATTCTTTTTTGACAAGGTTAGGGCGATTTTCTGGTGCCCATAATGTGGCAGGCTGAGAGATGTTATTGATAGTTAAAATTGCAGTATTGGTAGTCTTATCATACTTTCTCAGAGTAAATTATTCAGATACTTTCTTTGGCTCAGCTTCAATCTTTGCAAGAATTTCTTCGATCTCCAAGCCTGCTTCCAAAGTGCTTGAAAATGGGGGCAATACTATCCTCCAATCATTTCTCGGATATGGGGTATGAAGTTTTTCTTCACAATACAAACGTGCCCCTCTTTGGATGTTCGGTTGGTCATGGTGGTCGCTTTCTCTGTCCACCTTGCTACGAAATTATTGACAGTTTCCTCAGGATTATGCACGAGAAGTTCTAAATCATGACATGTAACCTCTAATTCATCGTTGTATTTGTACTGCGATATGAATTCATGGGAAACATCCTCCCAACTGTGAATTCTGGATTCCTCGACGGATAGAAACCAGCGAAGAGCACTGTCCTTCAAATTTTATTGTAACATCTAGGACATTATTTCCTCGGGGGCTCCTAGGAGGGCCATATCTCGGTGGTAACTTAGAATATGGAAAATTGGGGGGCCACTACCCATGAACTTCTCAATGTTGGGGATCTTGAATTTTTTCGGTAGCATTAGTTTAGGGTAGGGAGATATATAGGTGTAATCAATGTAGTCCCTGTAGATTCGAGCCTGGTCAAACTTTTTTATCAACAAATAAAGATTCTCCTTGACCTTGTTCAATTATTCCTCCTATGGATCGATGGGTACTAGCATGTTAGCCCCTGACTAGGTAAGATTCAACATAGGGAGCTGAGTTGGCAGTGGAAAATTGGTAGGTAGGACATGTGGAGCGTGTTGGCACTCTTTTGAGACCCAAATAGTCTCAAGTAAGGGTGGACCCAAAGCAGGGGGAAGAGGACCTCGGGCTCTTCAGTAATAAGGACCCAATTTTGCAGTATCTCATGAACCTCGGTTTGAAGGTCATCAATCTTGGTGGTAAGTTGGACTAGTGATGCGACTAAGAATGTGTCTCAAAATTGGGTACTCTCTAGGCTCAAGTGAAAGCCTGTCACGTTAGTAGTAAACCCGGTAAGTCGGGATCGTATCCATAAGGAAATAGGACAACAGAGTTATGACGACGTTGAATAGATAAGGAAATCCTAACTCTGACTTTAAAGGAGAAAGAAAAATTGATTTGATTTGTGGAACAACTACACTAGATGCAATTATGAAATTATGAAAAAATACAACTATTCTAAATTACTTAAAATACTGATGAAGAATTATTTAAAACTTTAAACTATATGATGAGAAAAACAGGACGGGAATACAATCCCCCAACCCTAGTGTATTGATGATATAAAACTAATCGTAAACTAAAATGATTACTTAGACCCAGAATTTAGTACTCCCAAGCATTATGTATATGAGGTTGAAGCTCGCATCATACTTAATCACATGACGAGTAAATCGGTATTGCAATAGTTACACTCGAATTATATTCTAAAGCATCCCGGTTACTCGGAAGCAAACGAGTTCTAAAGTTCTACAATTATCGTGTTTCTACTCAATACGGTCGTAATAAATCATTAGATTCAGAGGATTAATTTTATGCACATGTAACTAACACATCAGGTTGAGTTCATGTATCTCGACCTTTAAAATCTAGCCGGACATATCAAAATTTGAAAACATCATGATAGGAATGAATGCAAACATTTTTATTGAGGAATGAATATGAGGAAAGATGAAATTATAAGTGAACAAACAACTAGAACAAAGATTAAAACTGAAATTGGAATACTTGTACTTGAATTGCAACTTGAAAATTACTAGGGTTTGTTGTTCTTCTCCTTCTAAATGAATTACAAAGCTTCCTTCAGGAATTAGAAGCCTCATCCACGTTTGGGAGGAGTTTATAATTTATTAACTACGAAATACTAGAGTTTGAACCAAATAGGACTCTATTTTTACAAGTGGATAAATTCAAAATTTTGATAACAGAACCGATCTTGGTAAATGGTTCGGTTCGGTTCCATCTTTTGTAGCCTTTACAGAAAACTCTTCGAACATGGGATCAGTTCGTTATTTTCCAGCTTTGGTTCGGTTCCATCTTTTCATCCCTTCATAGGAAGTTTATCCAAGGTCGATTCGGTTCGTTTTTCCCTTGATTCGGTTCCCTTTTTCCATCCTTTACAGAAGCTTTTCCCATGATGGATTCGATTCATTTTTCCTTCCTTGGGTTTGGTTCCCTTTTATTAGTCTTTGCAGAAACCTTGCTTTCTTGTGTTTCCTTGAAGCTTTTGGTACGGAACTTTGTTTAGAACATCAAACACCTGCAAAATAGATGACGAACACACGAAACCCCACGTTCTCATTATAAACTTGCCATTATCAAATATATGATATGATCCACTTGAATTACATTGCGCATAGTGATAAAATCCTCTAAATTACGGGGATAAATGGAAAGAATTTATGCCTAATCAAACCCCCCTAACTTAGAATGTTGATCGTCCCGAGCAATGTAAATTGATCAAAATAAGGTATAGCTCATAAAAGGGATATGATACCTCTTTTGTGGGTACACGATTGCATTTAGCGTATGCAACAACCCTTTAAACCCCTAAGTTACCCTAGTAGGACGAGTGGTGTCTTGTGAGGGTTTGTAGAGAATATACCCACAAAATTTGACTCAAAGAAACTTCAGAGGGTTTTCAGTAGGACGAGTGGTGTCTCGTGTCTCGTGAAGGTTTGCAGAGAATATTATTCAAACTTTTCCAAAAAATATTCATCATCAAGTTATGTTCAAGAGTCTCAAATCTTAGTGCGTGTGTGCGAAGCCGGAAATTTAATCGCGAATTTCCACCGATTAACTATTACGTTACTTTCCGAAAATTCACTTTGATTCAAACAATCATGGGATTTTTTCTTAAACTAATCACTCGGAATGTGGCTATTCTCCCAGTATGCGTGATATAAAGAGTAAATAAATTGGAACCAAGTTCACACATACAAGTAGAAAGATGAAAATTTTATAGTGATTGGACCTCATCAACGGAATACGGTCATTGGGAAACGGGAACATTAACTCTTTTTCATGCATTCAATCTCTTTTATTATCTTTTGGTATCTTAGCTCTCCACATGGTAACCAATTTCGCAATTTTGGACTCGGTTAGGACTTTTACGGGTTATAGGTATATTGGGTAAAATGAAAATGGCAGGGAAGGTTGGAATTGGAAAATGTTCTTATGATATCCATGAGTGCTTTTCTGGGAATTTTCTCTTTTTTTTCTTTTTCTATTATTTTTGTTTCTATTTTTCACTTCTTTTCTTTTCTTGCTATTTTTGTTGAGCATATCTATTTTTTCTTGCCCCTTTTTTATACATTTTCCGGACTTAAATTCTGACTTTATCCATTTTTCACAATTTATGGCTATTTGTTTTTTCGAGTTGTCAAATGAAAGGGAAAACATTTGTTCGGCTCAAATTGGGTTGCAAAAGGATGAATTTTTTGTTACGTTTCTGGCCAATATTTTTGGGTGACAAACGAGGGCCTACTTCATTGTCCGAATTACTTATTAACTTACCATATGCGTTTTGAGATGAATTTAATTTAGAGATTTGTAATGCACTTTTCGAGGTAATATCACACACATTTTCCATAACCGATCAAAATGAAAGGATTGAGATCCTCGACGACTTTTTAGGCGCTGAAAAGGATTTTGAGTTAACAATTAACTCGGATTGATTTATAATTTTCTCAAAGATGAAAGGCTCGAATCTCACCGGGTTTGTTAATCTCCACACTTATTCGTTAAGTCGTCAATTTTCGCTCAATTTCCATCTTTGGTCAATTTCAGTTGTGTGTTTTGAATTGTACAACTTGATACTTTAAACCGACTTTTAATGATATTTTTGAAAAATTTGAATTCCAATTTTTATTTATTTTGAACAAAAATATTTTTTGGGTTTTTCAAGATTTTATGATTTTTTTTTGGAAATTTCTGGGCATTTTTAAAAATTTGTGAAGTTTTAGAAATACGCACTTGTGACCCCCCCTAATTTAGACTTTTGCATTGTCCTCAAGCAAAAAGGACTAAAATCTAACTCAAAGTGAATTAAAAGTGCGGAAGAATAAAACAAGCAAATGAAACAAAAATGCAGCTTTTATATATAGAAAGAACAACTGTGTTACATAGGATAAGGGAAATCATACAAGTAACACTGAGTAAACAATCATTTCACGCATACACAACCAACAAACATAGCAAAAACAATCATGGGTTTTATTGAGGGGCTAATTGGAGGGCTCGGGTGCGCGCAAATCATAGGGATCATAAAAGAAAGATGGTGGGGGACCGCCAAAGTTTAGCTCATAGAGGTGGGCTTGGAGTTGGTGCATCATACTTGTGTCTCTACGATAAGCCTCTCGGTCTCTGTGATAGGTGATTTGATCTTGGTTGTATTTGGTGATGAACCCGTCAAAATGGGATTCCACCGCTGCCAGCCGGCTATCGAAATCCGAGTCATTGTCTTCATTGTATTCTTCCTCTTCAGCCCCTTCCATTTCAATGTCATCCTCCACTGACTCTTCAACCTGAATTTCTTCCTCCTCCTCTAAACTGATCGCCTCCTGGCTGCTCTAATGGCAGCTTTTTGCTGGGCACTCCTCGTGCGGGATGTTTTTCCAATGGGTTCCGGGAGATAGGGGAAAGCTTGGGGTGGCTGGATACCAGCGTCGGATAATAGGGACGTGATGAGGCGGGCATACGGGAGGGGTACCGCACTTTTGTGCTCCCAGGTGGTGAAAATGATATCTGCGTAAAGCATCCTGGCCAGGTTGAGGGTGAAATCAGGGTTGAACAGGTGGTACACAAGGGTCGCTTGGCGAGGGTGCATCGCTGAGTCATTGGAAGTTTGAAGCAAATTGGCGCACACGATATGGAACGTGATGCGTGCCTTGCCATTAAGATGACCCACGGGGAAAGTACCCCGTTCCCAATTGTTGTCGAGCGCGAGGCGGTCGTTGCACTACTGTTTGGGAATGATGGGGGCATTAGTTGGGTAGTCGTATACCTCCGAGTGGGGAACGTCTTTTTCTGCAAGCTTGCGAGCAAGGATGGCTAGGGTGAATGGAATAGGGAGGCCGTCAACAAATGATTGGCAAGCAAAGTCACCCGTGCTGACGAGAGTGCCATAGAAAGCCCAGACTTCGTCTGCCCATACGACTGGATGAGGCTCTTGCAAGTATTTCTGCCACCCCCTCCGGCGAAAAAAGGTTGTGACGGGGCGGGGCAGCTCGTCCCAGTTGACCACCCGCTCAATGTGAAATTGGCGGGTGAAACTCAAGAAGCGGTCACACCATACTCGCTCAATATGGGAGAGGTATTGCCCATTGCCATTGGGCAGAACTTCGGTTGACAGATATTTTGGCGGGAGAGCGGGATTGGCCATTAGGGAAATCTGAGACTTAGGAGAGGGAGGACTAGGGTTTGTAAAGAGAGAGAGAGAGTTGGAGGTGTGACGGAAAAAAGGAAGGAGGATAGGGTATATATAGGTGGTGGGGAGGGGTGTGGATGGGGAAATTTGGAGGGAAAAGGGGGTGGGGGTGTTGGAGGGAAAAGGAGAAGCATGGGGGGAAGAGAGGGGATTGGGGGTTGAATGGGTTTCTCGGAAAGAAGAAAAATCGTAGGAATCGAACCGATCCGGTTCAGGGGAGATTCGGTTCGGTTCTGGGGATTTTTTTTTATTTTTTGATTTTTCCAAACCGAACTGATCCGGCTGAGGGATTCGATTCGGTTCCATCTGTGACAGAACCTCTTCTTTCAGTCTGTTTCTCAGGAATCCTATTCTCCCACTTTTCTAGACTCTTGCACTTATTCTCCCATTTGAAATCCTCAATCCCCTCATGAATAACGTGTTGGAATGCGTGATCTAACCCCTATCCTTACGTAACTTACCTACGGACTCACCCTAATCTAACGAAGCCTAACTACTATACACAAGAATTCACCCCATACGCGTCGGGGGTGCGACGACCTCTCTTACCAACTCAATCGACCCCGTAAATGGGGTCCGACAACCAAACGGTGTCGACTTCTTCCACACACGCCTCTAGATATGGCTTTAGGCGTTGTCCATTTACTTTGAATGTATTTCCCCTTTTCAAATCGTCTAACTCAACAGCTCCGTGAGGGAAAACATTCCTCATAACGAACGGGCCTGACTAACATGACCGCAACTTGCCCAGAAAGAGATGAAGAAGATAGTTATAGAGAAGCACTTTTTGTCCGAGAAGAAACTCTTTACGGAGAATGATGTTATCGTGAGCGAGTTTCATCCTTTCTTTGGAAATTTTTGCGTTCTCGTACGCGTCATTGCGTATCTCTTCTAACTCATTTAATTGTAGCTTGCGAGCTTCACCGGCTCTATTGATGTCATAATTTAGCTTCTTAATTGCCCAATACACCTTGTGCTCGAGTTCAACGGGAAGGTGGCAAGGTTTACCATACACAAAGCAGAATGGGGACATGGCGATCGAGTTTTTGTATGCAATATGATAGGCCCATAGAGAATCGTTCAATCTAATTGACCAATCTTTCTGGGTAGGATTGATGGTCTTTTCAACGATGTTCTTAATTTTCGATTCTCTAGTTTGGCCTGCCCATTCGTTTGTGGGTGATACATCGTTCCAACCTTGTGAACGACACCATACTTTTTCATGAGCTTTGCGAATAGCCTATTGCAAAATTGCGTGCCATTTTCACTAATTATCGCCTTCGGTGCACCGAAGCGGGAAAGTATGTGTTCTTGCAGGAAATTAATCACCACTTTGTTATCATTTTTCTTGGTTTCTATGGCTTCCACCCATTTGGAAACGTCGTCGACCGCAACAAGGATGTATAGGAAACCAAAGGACGGGGGGGAAGGGCCCATGAAGTCAATACCCCAATAGTCGAAGATCTCAATAATGAGTATGGGGGTAAGAGGCATCATGTCTCGTCGGGTAATAGCTCCCATTCTTTGGCACCTATTGCAAGATTTACAAGCATTGTTCACATCCCGAAATATTGTGGGCCAATATAGGCCGCATTGCAGAAATTTAGCGGCTGTCTTTTTCATCGAAAAGTGGCCTCCACAAGCTTCTGAATGACAAAATTGGATGACTTTTGGGATCTCGTCATCAGGTATGCATCGTCAGATGATTTGGTCAGCTCAATATTTAAACAGGAAGGGATCGTCATAGAAAAACATGCGCGACCAAGTAATAAACCTCTTCTTATCTTGCGGTGTCCAGTCGGGAGGGATGGCTCCCGTGACAAGGTAGTTCACTATATCCGCAAACCAGGGCAAAGAAGAGGTAGAAAAGAGTTGATCATCCGAAAAGTATTCGTCTATGAGTATTGGATCACTAGGTACGTCAGACGAAAGTCTTCTTAAGTGGTCGGCAAGGAAGTTTTATACTCCTTTCTTATCTTTAATGGAGAGATTAAACTCTTGTAGGAGTAGGATCCACCTTATGAGGCGCGACTTTGCGTCTTTTTTTACAAGTAGGTACTTCAATGTCGCGTGGTCGGTAAAGCATGTAATGGGAGAACCAATAAGGTAGGACCAAAATTTGTCAAGAGGAAACACTACTGCTAGCAACTCCTTCTCGGTAGTGGAGTAATTGAGTTATGGCCCGGTAAGAGTTCGACTAGCATAGTAGATGACATGAGCCTGTTTGTCTTTTCTTCGACCCAAAACAACCCCTATCGCATAATCGCTAGCATTACACATAAGTTTGAATGGAAAAGACCAATCCGGAACTTGCATGATGGGAGAGAACATGAGCACGGTTTTTAATTTTTCAAAAGTGCTTTGGCATGCTTCCGTCCACTCAAATGGGTTGTCCTTCATAAGTAGGTTGTTTAAGGGTCTAGTAATGGCGCTAAAATCCTTAATTAACCTTCGATAAAACCCCACGTGGCCCAAGAAGGAGCGCACGTCTTTGAGAGATTTTGGTGGGGGTAGATCGACTATGACATCTATCTTAGCACTATCAACTTCTATCCCCTTAGATGAAACTATGTGGCCAAGAACTATTCCCTCGGTGACCATGAAGTGGAATTTCTCCTAATTTAGCACTAAGTTCTTTTCTACACACCGGGCAAGTACCTTTTCTAGTTTTTCAAGACAAAGATCGAAAGAGGTGCCAAAAAAACTGAAATCATCCATGAACACTTCAAGTCCTCTCTCAACCATGTCGCTAAATAGACTCAACACGCACCTTTGAAAGGTCGCGGGTGCATTACACAAGCCGAATGGAATACGTTTGTAGGCAAACGTACCAAAAGGGCAAGTGAAGGTCATTTTTTCTTGGTCAAGTACATCTACCTCAATTTGGTTACTCTCTCAAGCATCTGATCAATAAATGGTAAGGGGAAATGGTATTTTCTAGTTCCCGCATTGAGTTTCTGGTAATCAATGCAAACGTGCCACCCGATGGTGGTACGTTGTGGAACTAGCTCTCCCTTAGAATTCTCAATCACTGTCATACCCGACTTCTTCGGGACAACTTGAATAGGGCTTACCCACATGCTATCCAAGATTGGGTAGATAATCCCGGCATCCATTAGCTTAATTATTTCGGTCCTCACCACTTCTTTCATATTAGGGTTTAGCCTTCTTTGCATTTCTCTCGAGGGCTTGATATCCTCTTCGAGATGGATCTTGTGGGTGCAAATCAATGGACTTATCGCTTTCAAATCAGCAGTGCACCAACCAAACGCACCTTGGTGCTTCCTCTGAATCTTTAACAACTTAGCCTCCTGCTCTTCGTTTAGGCTAGAGGAGACAGCAACAAGAAATGTCTCATCCTCTCCTAGGTATGCATATTTAATATGGGAGGGGAGTTTCTTCAATTCGAGGGTTGGAAATTTTTTGTTGGAGGGAACCATGTGTGTATCCCTCGGTGGTAACTCCTCGAATCTAGAAACCCAACTTACATCTCTCACGTCCTCATCCGATGCTTTCTCATCAAATAACTCTCTCAACTCCTCAACCTCCCTCTCGAATGCGGTGTATGTTCCCTCACTCTCGTGACTCGACACTAAACAGGACCCTAAGGCATATCCATAATAATCTTCCTTAAAATACTCCTCTACGATCTCGTCTATTAGGTTCACCACGTGAAGATCATCTTCTTCCCCCGTCTATTGGGCGATATGGAAGATGTTAGTCTCTAAAGTCATGTTCCCAAAAGTGAGTTGCATTCGCCCATTCCGAGTATTGATGGTTGTGTTAGGTGTAGCTATGAACGGGCGCCCAAGGATGATGGGAACGTGATTGCTTAAGGTAAAGGAGGGCTCCGTGTCCCAAATGACAACGTCTATCGGGAAGTAGAAAGTGTCAACTTAGATGATCACGTCCTCAACTATTCCACATGGAATCTTCACGATTCGATCCGATAATTGGAGAGTGACATTTGTGGGCTTGAGGTCGCCCAAATTAAGTTGCCTATAGATGGCGTAAGGGAGGATATTGGCACTTGCTCCTAAATCAAGTAAGGCTTTCTCAATTTTATTTTCTCCAATGATGCAGGAAATGGTGGGTGCACCGGGATCTTTTAACTTGGGCGGGAGATCATTTAGTAGGATGGAACTCACATTCTTTGCTAGGAAGACATTTTTCTTTACCTTCATCCTCCTCTTTATCGTCAGCATGTCTTTGATGGCTTTTGCATAGGCTAGAATTTTCTTAATAGCATCGAGGAAAGGTAAATTCAGCTTTTCTTGCTTTAGCACATCTAGCACTTCATCACGGGAGTTTCCTTTATGGGAAGGAATTAACCTTTGAGGAAATGATGCCGCGATGGGTGGTTTCACTACTACCTCGGGATCACTAGTGTCCTCTTTATCACTCTCCTTCAAGGGGACATCTTCGGCCTCTTCCGTTCTGGGTGAAATCTCATTGTCTTTGGTTGTGTCATGTGGGGGAGGTGATAGATCAATGACTCTCCGACTACGAAGAGTGGTCACAGCTTGACATTGCTACTGATGTTCTGTCGAGGTGGAGCTAACACTAGTTTAACCTTGGGTTGATCTTTGGCCCTGGGAAGGAAACTTGCCCTTCTCTTGGATACTCAACGATGATTGCAACTGTGAGACGTTTGCATTCATGTCGTTCATCATGCGCTCATGCCTAGCATTAGGTGCAGTCTGGGTATTGATAAAGTGGTTGATCGTATCCTCGAGACTTTTCCGTGGTGGAGGGATGGATGCTCCTTGAGGTGGTGGTGTTTGCACATGTCCTTGCATGTGTGGAGCTTGTTGAAAATGCGGCGGTGGAGGAGAGGAAATATGTGAATTAGGATTCATCGCAGCATGTTATTTCCCATAGCTAAAGACAGGGTGGTTTTTCTTTGAAGGGTTGTAAGAATTCCCGTGCGGCGCACCGAAATTACCCTTAAAGCCTCCTATGCCACTGACTTGCTCTTGAAGCATCACTTTATAGGAGGGTATAGTTGGGCATTCCTCAGTTGAATGACCAACCTCACGAATAGCACACACCTTCTCGACGGGGTTTGGGATGGATCCAGCTGGTCCTCTTCCACATTCCTCATGTAGGTCTCGCAGTCCTTTCAAAAGCATATCGAGTCGACTGTCCGCTATAGAATTTCTTTCTACATGAAATAGGCCGGACGCCGATGCAGTGGTGGTCACTTGACGATTTCAATTCTGAGCATTATGGTCAGATGTATCCTAGGATTGGGTAGTCTCGGTGACATAATTAGGTGAAGCTTAGCATCATGGGCGTCTAAGTCGACAAATGGACCACTACCCATGGTCTCAACGAGTTTCTTGGAGTTAATGTTCAGTCCATTATGGATAAAGGAAATGATTTGCATTTTATCAAAACCATGATGGGTACACGAGGCAATTAACTCATTGAAACGCTCGTAGCATCCTTCGAATGACTCATTTTCTAATTGTCGAAATGTTTTAATTTGAGCCTTGATGGAATTCGTTCGATGTGGAGGAAAGAACTTCTTGAGAAATTTGGATTGTAGCTCGTTCCATGATGAAATCGAGTTTGGAGGTAAAGACCATATCCAGGTCTTAGCCTTATCCTTTTGTGAGAATGGAAAGAGTTTGAGGCGGAGCACATCCTTTGTGCAATTTTGATCACTGAGCGTCTCGCACACCTCCTCAAATTCCATAATGTGGGCATATGGCTTTTCTGAATGCAGTTCATGGTATGTGGGAAGTATCTGGATGATCCCATTTCTGAAGCAAAATTGCCCAACATTGTACGGGAGTAAAATGCATCCTGGAGTGAAAGTGCGCTCGGGATATAAGTCGTCTCTCAAAGGGTGATATGGGGCCTCTCCCTCGTCGACAGCTGCACTACCGTGTTGTGATATGTCTCTCCCTCTCAAAGATTAGGTATCCTCAATTGGTATACTTGGAGTGCTCTCTAAGGTGTGTCCTAAGAAGGAAAACAACATGTTATTTGAGATTGAGTGTGACGGTGTGGGAGGTGGAACCCGGAACTGTGGAGCGTTAGGAGTGTGAGGGCTATCAGGATCGTACTCAATAATCGAGTTTTCATGAATGTGGGTTAGAGTGTTATGGGGAGTTGGAGTGAGTTTAGAAATTTGTATTAACAGCTTATGAGAGATGATGATGACTATTTTTGTGATTTTTGAATTTTTTTTATGTTTTTGGATGTTTTGAAATTTTTGGTCAAAGTTTTAGATTGACTCGATCTAATCCTAAGTCTACCTAAATCCCCGACAACGGCCCCAAAAACTTGACGCGACTAAGAATGTGTCTCTGAAGTGCGTACTCTCTAGGCTCAAATGCAAGCCTGTCGCATTAGTAATAAACCCGTTAAGTCGGGATTGTATCCACAGGGAAACAGAACAACAAAGTTGTGATGACGTTGGATGGATAAGGAAATCCTAACTCTGACTTTAAAGGAGAAAGAAAAAGTGATTTGATTTGTGGAACAACTACACTAGATGCAATTATGAAATTATGAAAAAATGCAACTATTCTAAATTACCTAAAATACTGATGAAGAATGATTTAAAACTTTAAACTATACGATGAGAAAAACAGGATGAAAATACAATCCCCCAACCCTAGTGTATTGATGATATAAAACTAATCATAAATTTAAATGATTACTTAGACCCAGAATTTAGTACTCCCAAGCATTACGTATATGAGGTTCAAGCCTGCATCATACTTAATCAGAGGACTAGAAAATCGGTATTGCAATAGTTACACTCAAATTATATTCTAAAGCATCCCGATTACCCGAAAGCAAACGAGATCTAATGATCTACAATTGTCGCGCTTCTACGCAATACGGTCGTAATAAATCATTAGATTCAGAGGATTAATTTTATGCACATGCCCGACCTTTAAAATCAAATCGAACATATGAAAATTTGAAAACAACACGATAGGAATGAGTGCAAACATTTTTATTGAGGAATGAAGATGAGGAAAGATGAAATTATAAGTGAACAAACAACTAGAACAAAGATTGAAACATAAATTGGAATACTTGTACTTGAATTGTAACTTGAAAATAATTAGGGTTTGTTGTTCTTCTTCTTTTAAATGAATTACAAAGCTTCCTTCAGGAATTAGAAGCCTCCTCCACATTTGGGAGGAGTTTACAATTTATTAACTACGAAATACCAGAGTTTGAACCAAATAGGACTCTATTTTTACAAGTGGATAAATCCAAAAATTTGATAACAGAACCGATCCGGGTAAATGGTTCGGTTTGGTTCCATCTTTTGTAGCCTTTACAGAAATCTCTTCGAACATGGGATCGGTTCGTTATTTTCCAGCTTCGGTTCGGTTCCATTGTTTCATCCCTTCACAGGAAGTTTATCCAAGGTGGATTCGGTTCGTTTTTCCATTGATTCGGTTCGGTTCCCTTTTTTCCATCCTTTACAGAAGCTTTGCCCATGAAGGATTCGGTTCGTTTTTCCTTCCTTGGGTTCGGTTCCCTTTTATCAGTCTTTGCAGAAACCTTGCTTTCTTGTGTTTCCTTGAAGCTTTTGGTACGAAACTTGGTTTAGAACACCGGACACCTGCAAAATAGATTACGAACACACGAAACTTGACGTACATTAGAAACTTTACATTATCAATGATATGATATAATCCACTTGAATTACATTGCGCGCAGCAATAAAACCCTCTAAATTATGGGGATAAATGGGAAGAATTTATGCCTAATCAACTAGGATCGTCATCAAATCAGGCTGCAGATTTGGCTTTGGGTCTGCGTTCTCTATGGAAAGTGGGGGAAGGTGGATTCCTAAAGTAGCAGTGCAATTGACGGAGCTTCGGGGAAGAGGGAAAATCTCTTATTATTGAAATAAGAGGAAAATGTTTTTTTGATATTTTTTTCGATAGAGGAAGACAAAATATTTTTGGTGTATTTTTGACAAAAGGGAAAAAAATGTCTTTTGACATTTATGATAAAGCGAAGGAAAATGTTTTTGGTATTTTGATAAAAGAGGGAAAAATTGTTTTTGACGTTTTTGGTAAGGAAGGAGGGAAAACGGGACAAGGGTCTCTGCATGATTAATATTTATCTTTATGTTTTCACTTGTATTAGGTTTACCTAAATGCAAAAGAAATGTCAAATGGTACCCGAGCCTGGGAAAATTGGGTTTGAAAAAAATATGTAAAACATGGTTTGACTTGTTGCCAGGCTCATGAATAGGGTCCCGTTTTGGAAATAGACGAAATCGCACAAAATTTGGGTGGCATGTAGACCCTAAATTTTGGCAGCGTTTCGGGTAGTAATCGAAAAACTAAATATGAGTGCCCTAGGTTTGACCCCTATATGAGGGTATACGGTTGTTGAGTTAGTGGAAAGTTTCCCCCCTTTGGCATGACTTCCACGATATACATCTTGCTTTTGAGGGAAATCGGTACATGTGGACAAGCCATTTGATATACCTGAGTGTACATGAATTGCCTCACTATATACCTCATGGGGACAGTACGTGTGAGAGAGAATTTGATATACTTGACGTACGTGAACGAGTTCCCTGCGATATACCTCCCATCATGACTTGGGTTAAGCGGTATAATACGAGGGGAACCGTTCGATAAACTTTGAAGGTACTAGCCAATGGATGGTAAGAGTCATATTGCTTAGTCTAATTGCGACCTTCTACACCAGCGCCCATCACAAAGTGACCCCCTAGTTATGGGATAAAATTTGGTCAATAGCCATGCTCTTTTGTGATGTAGTGTGAAAAATGCATGATTCTTGATTAGTATATTATGGAGAGAGTATTTTATTTGTCATGATGAGCACTATACTAATAAGAAACAATGTACAAAAAAGTAAATCTAGTATGGAGCATGAAGACTACGCTAAGCATGGAGACGTGAGAGTGCATGATGTGAGAATTTCTACAAGTGAGTGTGTGCTAGTGAATGTAAGCATGGATCAACTACAAGTGGTGTGTTAGTGAGCATGGATATATACAAGTGTGATAAGTGGATGTGTGTTAGTGACACCTAGGCATGGATATTCTACGTGGTGTGTGTAACATGTGGGTATAAGTGATCCTACGATTAAGTAGTGTGAGGTGTACATGGAGAGTATTTATAAGTGGGTGAATTTAGAAGTGAGTGAGAGTTGATATAAACATGAAGTAGATATATACAAGAAGTAATAAAGGAGAAAAGGGAACATATATGTAGGTGCATACACACATAAGAAGAAAATGATAACACCCATGCAAATAGAGTCTAGCCCTCTTATTATAAGTCATTCCCCAGCCGAGTCGCCCATGTGGCCATCCCTTCCTTTAGATCTTTCCTCCTGTCTTGGGGTTTCGGCACTCGTGCCTGCGCACTCGGGGAGGGAGAAAAGTCCTCACGCCCTTTTCTATGGGGACTCTTCGGTCGTCGTTGATGTGGGGTGATGTAAAGGGATGGAGTCGCCAACCTATTTTGCAGAAAATACGCAAAATAACATGTTGCTACCTCAAGAGAGAGAGGCATTAAAGACAAACTGCTGCTTACAAAACTAATAGCTCTAAGGTTCGAAGGCTATGTTATGGAATGGGAAGGTGTTAGGCACCCATCCCTCCCTTTCGATCTCTCATGGGATTATGTTACTATTTTCCTTCATTTCTCCATGAAGTACGTTAGCGTGTATATATAAAGGGAGATTGGAATCGATTGATTCATATCATGGAAAAGATAGAATGAGGTCATCTAAAGGAATGTTCCCAAAATGATAACTAGAAACTCTAATGTATGCACTTATGGAGATATTGATCGTCTTAATGAAAAAATATTATGGGTTAGGTAAGATGCGCAAGTATGATATATATGAACAATATGTATATAGATAAAATATAAAAAATATGAAATTATGAAAATGGGAAAATAGGACTCAGGTCTCGAGTTTTAGCCCAAAACGCTTACGTAGCCTATAAAGGAATTAAAGTTCACGTAGTTTGCATACAGCACAAGGGAGGGGTTTATCCCATAGATTCAAATGGGAACGTATTATATGCGTGTGTGTAGAAAAGATAATTTAGTTTTGAGAAAATGTGGTGAATAATCCTGTTGGAATTTATAGGTGTAACCCTTTTTTCTTTTTTTTTTAAATAGAAATTAAAGTATGTGCAATATAACTAATAAATGATGAGAAATTAATGTGTATAAACTAAAGTAAAAGCTAAATTAAGAATTTATGTAACTAATGCAAAAATAAAGAAATTTAAAGAGAGAGAAGGGTATTTGGACCTTCTTTGTGGACTTGAGGCTTGATACTGATGCTTGAGGAGCGTCCTTGAAAGTTGGGATGAATGTTGGATGAGAGATAGGAATATTTTTTCCAAATTGGGTATGAGAATGATGGTAATGAAAGCTGGAAAGGAATTTCACACAAGAAAACTTTGCTGATAGTAGAAGAATGTTGCTGAGATCACTGATATTGATGGATCTGAGGTGTTCCTTGAGAGTGACCTCATGCCCTCCTTTTATAGAGTAGGGGGGACTATCGATCATTATACCCCTAGTCCTGCCAATTGGTAGGTGACACTAGACACACTACCAATAGGCAGGGAAATGGACCTGCTAATTAACAGTCTCAGGCAGATTTTTCAGGAAAATTTGTGATAGAACGCAATTCTCAAATCCAAATCATGCACAGGGCATACCATTAGGTTGTTTGGGGATAAAAGGAACTTTCAATTCATTGTGAAAACTCCAAAATCGATAAATATCTTGCATACCCCATCTTAGCAAATGTAGTTCAACTATTTTCCACTCAAACACCTTACCATTCTTACACCTATCACACATACACGGAAACTCTTCATCATTATGACATCTCTTTGCGTATTTCAAAAATTCATTAGCACCTCTGTGAAACACATCCCCCATTCTATTTGTCTCACCCAACCACTCTTTGAATTTCGGATATTCCATCACAGCTACCACAACTAATCACCTATTAAAGTTAAGCAGCGTATATTCATGGATTAGTATAAACAAAACTAAGATTTATATTATGTTTCATTTAATTGTGTCTTAATTATATTCAATTTTTAAATTTCAAATTCAAATTCAATTTATAATAGAAATTCCTATTTCCTCTATCTCCTCTAAAGGGTGAGTGGTCCTATCCCATTCAAGACCGCATATTTCTGTCATATACTTAACAACTCATGCACATTGTTACGATTTGAGAAAAATTCGACAGCATATCCCCGTAGTTCTCCAAATACACGACGTATATTGGCAAGTGTGAGTTTTATTTCAATTGATCAATTGAAATAACAGTCACACTTGTCAATCTAGTATGTACTCAAAGAACATTAGGATACGACTGCAGAACTTTCTCCAAAAGTAAAAACTTTAAGCCACTAAGAATATTATTATACAGAAATTATGCAGTCCCAAACTGCCCAAACGGGACAATTCGAGAGATCTCATTGCAGGGGTAATGACTCTCGAATGGGTCTAAGGGTTATTGAATGCGTACGCATAAGAACTAGAAGGCTAGTATCTATGCGCACTATATGTAATTTCAAGTATGTTTCATTTAATTATCATATTATATATATATATATATATATATATATATATATATTGTTCACTATACAAAGTAATTTTTTAAAAAAATTAAAAAATCTATATGGACAATAATCCAGTGGTCATGCCACTTTTAAAATTAACCAAACCAACATCGATCCACTATAATCCAACCGCAATGGCAACAATAAATGTGTATCCCTCACTCCTTCTAATTCATCTACACAATTAATTCTTTTCATCAATTAAACTAACAATTAACCTATACAATTATTAATTTACTAATTTACAATGAGGGGCAATCCTACTTGCATATGAAAGGGGCACTAATTATTAATTTACTAAAAAAATTAACAACCAATCAATATTTAATCAATCAGTTCTTTTACAAGGGCAATATCTAATAAACCAATAAAAATTTATTTAAACACACACACACACGCACATATACACACCCACAGCCCCACACCCCCTCCCCCCTGCCCAACCCCAGCCCCCGCCCCCGCCCCCTCCCCCCACTACCACTACCCACCACACATGCACACACACACGCATATACACACACACAGGCACATATGCACACACACGCATATATAGACACACACACACACACATGCACATATACACCCCCTCCCCTCCCCCCCCCCCACACGCATAAATACATCACAAACACATGCACATTTACACACACGCGCACATATACATAAATGGAGGAGAAATAGAGACAGAAAGCGTACCAAAATTGTAGAGAGAGAGAGAGAAATGGAGGGAATTAGAATCGGTGGGAAAAAAGAAGAGGGAGGGTTTTTTTACTGACAGAATTATCACGAACATGTCACGGTTCTTGATCATGACAACTTTATAGGATTGTCACGGTCAATGACCGTGACAAGTGCCCGTAACAAGCCTTTGTAGCGACCTTGTCACGATCATTGACCGTGATAAAAAAAAACATGTTTTTTTGTCACGGTTAATGACCGTGACAAGGCTGGACGGTTGAAGGGTGCCAATTTGACCATTTTGGTGTAGTGGAAAGGTAATTCAGATACCATCAAGAGTCATTAGGAAGCTCCTGGGTTCAGGAGTTGACTTTGGGTCAAATGGAGCTCGAAACTGCCTGTTGGTTCTTTGGACAAAAGATCGTCGGACGATAATGGATCGTTCATCCAAACCGTAAGTTTGAATCATGCACAGGGTGGACCATTGGAAAGGTTATGCGATAATTTGACGTTCCATAGAGCTTCACTTGGTTCCAAGAGTTGACTTTGGTCAAATAGGGCTCGAAAGAGACCAGTGACCTTTCAGAGTAAAATGGTTTGTTCGTCCGTATCGTAAGCATGATTCATGCATTGTGAAGACCCTTGGAAAGGGTACTCAGTGACCTTATAAGATTCATTCAATCTCGTTTAAGTTGAAGAGTTGACTTTGGTTAAATGGAGCTCGAAAGCGCCCGGTGGCCCTCAGATGAGTTTTCGGGGGAAAATGGATTGTTTATCCGAATGGTTATGTCGTTTCATGCACGAGGCAGACCATTGGAATGGGTTTTCATTTCACTTTGAGGATCCATTGAGCTTTCACTCTAACGATGGGGTTGATTAGGGTCAAATCGGGGCCTAAAAGCGCCCCGGGACCTCCAGCTCGAGTTTTGGTAGTAAAATGACCATTCGTTCGAACTGTTATGCCTATTTGAGCACGAGGAGGGTTGTTTGAAAGAGGATTTAGAGACTTTTGAATATCCATTGAACTTTCACTTTTACGATGAAGTTGATCAGAGTCAAACAGGCCTCGAGAGCGCCCAATGGCCTCTAGATTCGTACTTGGGGTATGACCTAGGATTTGTAGTGAATGGAAGAGATGCTAGGGACCTAAGGAGTGATTTAGGGGGTCCTAAAATGTGGTGTATACATCCAAGACAACCACCCATTTAAAAAGAAAAGAAATTTAATTTTCTTTAGCCTTCTTGGCCTCGACAGTGACATCAGGGTATGATGGAATAATATAAAACTTAGTATGAACTTCTTCATCATTAGCACCATCAGCTATTGTTACACCAATCTGGTTGACCACCATCGTCTCAGCTATGAACACCTGAGGATCTTTCGCAGCTTTAACTTGGCTGAGGGTGATAGCATCCTTTGGGTCAAAGAAATCAAAAGACTTCAAATCATCATCAAGTTGTGGCTCGGCCTTACCGAGGCCTCGATGTTTGTTCAACACCCACTGACAACCAGCCTTTTCCCCTTTTCCAAGTACTGGAGGACATAGCTGACAAACTCCTTAGATGATTTAAAG
Source organism: Sambucus nigra (assembly GCA_949130495.1). Lineage (NCBI taxonomy): Eukaryota > Viridiplantae > Streptophyta > Magnoliopsida > Dipsacales > Adoxaceae > Sambucus > Sambucus nigra. Next base: position 128,618,816 of record OX422223.1, read on the forward strand.
TCTATAATTTCCTTATTTACATCCTCATTTCAACCTGTTTAATGTCATCCTGGTGCTTAAGCTTGAGGTTGCCCCATCATCTGAGATAACAAATCTTTAAATTTCTATTTCTTTAGCTCAATGATCATGTTTTTATTGCTCATCTTAGCATCATTAAGCTTATTCTGTATCACTTAATTGGCTTTAATAACATCTTCAGCCTTTTGGATTTTTGGGGCATTCTCCTGAACCCATTGGTTCAGGTAGTGAAGAGCGAGCATAAATAACAAAATGCAAAAAGAAGAATTAGAAAAAGATAAGACAACACTTCAATAAAAATTATGAAGGATGAATAGAAGTGTTACCTGAGTTTCCCTGTGAAAAGCAAAATCACTAATTTAAGGAGGGTCTTGAGCATGAAAAAAATTTCTATTGAATTGGGCCATGATCGATCCTATGGAATCCTTGGTCCTCGTCTTACAGCCAAGCACAAAGTCTATGGTAATAGTAAGTTGGGGCAACCGGCTTACTGCTATGGTATCATCAGATATAGGTTCTCTTGTTGATGGGAGGAGGGGCAGTAATAATACCCTTCGGCTCTTTTCGTTTCTTGGGGTCCTCAGCCTGCCCCCCGACTATTGTCTTTTTGGATGGAACAGGGGGAGAAGTATTTTTATCAGCCAACTTTGTCAGCATGTTGGAAAGATTAGGAGAGATTATCTTCCAAATTTCCTCTGGGGCATGAGTTGGATAACTTGCAAATGGGAGAAATTATTAGTATAGACAATATAAACAAAAGAAGACAATAAATTTGGAAAAAAAAATTCTAACTTACACATCTCAGTGAAGGGTTCAACACCCAGACCAATCTCGTCCCAAATAGATGGGTCGGTCAGCTGTTCATAGACGACAAACCCATATTTCTTATCACAAGACCTCAAAATGTCTATCTTATCCCAACCATTTTTTCTTAGGTCAGGATCAAGACTAGCCGACATAGATACCCTACCCCATTTTTAGGGGGCCTCGGCTCATTGGCACTAAATGGAACATTGGTGTCGAATTCCCAGGAACCTAATATAAAGAAGTATTAGAGTTTTCAGTCATGGTTATAGGTTTAGTTCATGATCAAAACTTTTTTATCGAATTTTTGGGTTACGAGGTGAAAGTTTCAAGGCTAGAACTTTGTTGTTGACATAGTGATACGATGCAAATATTGCATTTTTCATCTGTCGAACCTACGCATTTTAGCCCCCTCGGGTGCCTTAATCGCTATATTTAAGCCCGTTAACCAGACAACCTCGGTTTATACTGTTAACATGCTATATGAGGTATAATTGGGCTTTTGTAGGTGTTTAGGTACCAAGTATGGGATCCGGACGCATTCCGCGCAATTTCCATATGCAACCGCACGTTCGAGGGAAATCTGATCATTTCACAGTTTGGGCACCTGGCCCGACATCTACACGGAAGTTGTAGCTCTCCTCTCTAGCTTCGCGTGGCCATGAACGGTGCTTGATTCCGAGTCTGTATGACAAAGCTACGGCGATTTGTGCGACGATGGATTGTATGCCAATGCAGGGGAAATTGCAGGCTGCCACTGCTTGATCGATCGATCGAACCAGAGGGTCGATCGATCGAGCCTTCTTATTTTTTCCACGATTTACACTATCGATTGATCGACCACAGGGGTCGATCGATCGATCCCCTGTTTTTCTCCTGCAAATATTTTCTTTCTTTTCTTTCTTCTTTTCTTTTATTCCAACTTACTATATAAGCTAGTTTTTGTTGTAATAAGAGATAGAGAGAGACTCTCATATTCTGATTTAGATAGTTTTAGTTAGGGTTTGGTTTGGAGAGTTCATTTTCTCTTCTTCTTGGATTGACAACCCATGTGGTTTTGTAAGATTGAACTATTCCCTTCCTCTCCATTAATATAGTTTGTTCTTCATCTTTCCTTGCCTTGTAATTTAGTTTCCATGCTTTCTAACTAGTTTACATGCTTTAATTCTTGCTTTCCTAGTTTAATTAACATAATTTAGTTTAGTTCACTATTCACCTTTAGATAAATAGGGTCAGAATTTCATTTCCTCCATTTTCGGTCCCCGAGCTCCGAAAACTAGGTTTCATGCAAAATCGCATTTAATTGAAACCCCATGTATTAAAGTTGGATTGTTATGCGTTTAACTTTATTTGTCACGCAACTTTAGTGTTTATAGCGACAATCCGAATTTAATCCGCGTGCGACCATTTTCCATTAAATGTTTAATCTCGCAACTTTGGCTTAAATTCCTTATTGTGTGATGTTTATGCTTAATTGGATATGCTCGATTGAATTGCTTTCGAGCCTTAACTCTAGTTAGTAGTTGTTTCAATCCATTTGGTAGGATGCGATCCCGATACTCGCTTTACTTTTGTGTATAATAACTTTTTCTTTTCTTTTATCACCATTTCCAACCTATCATCTTTTACACTTTTATTTCTGAAGTAATTAAACAATTAAAATCTAAAATTCAATCACTCCCTATGGATTTCTTACGATACCCGACTTACCGCTGTACTTGCTTGTCAAGTGTAGTATTAGCTTAGGTTCTTTTTGTATCGCGGCGGCGAAACACACGACGACTGTGTCCTCACACGAACACACTTTTTTCCACCCGGTCACAAAATGGCGCCGTTGCCGGGGAGTTTGTTTTAGATAGTAATTGTTTTATTATTTCGTAGTATTTTTTCCTTTTGTATTTGTATTCTTTGTTTTAACCTTTTTTGCAGGATAGCATATTTGAGCGCTAAGAAACTTTGATTCGCGGTTGCTCACTTTCTTGCTCGGATTCTCCATCTACAAACAATGAGGTAATCATGTCCTACTATTATAGTTATTACGGTTATTCTAATGATTCATACTTTGTGGATAGTTTTCAAGTTTTTCATTTTCAAGATTTTCTTGAAAATGAAAGACTTGAAAACATTTATCGCAATGAAAATCGTTATTGGGATCTTGAGTTGGATTCATCATTCGAAACCAATGACGATTTTTATTCCGATGATTTAGAAGATGAGATTTTACCAAATGAGGAGTCCGAGGCTCTTGAGCCGAGGAAGACTACTTTGGAAGAAACTTTGCTTCTTTACTTCTAAGGTTTGGAAAGCCTAAATGATGCTGGAATGAGACTTGGAGCACTTTGCGATGAGATGAATTCTTATGCACAAAACAACGAGGCGGTGTAAACTTGTGTTTCACCTAAATTTTTCGAAGAATTTCTCATCGAATGTGAATCTCTCTCCCCCAAAATTCAATCTCTTCTGACGATATGTTGACGGAGATTGAATTTATTTCATTACCATATACGTTTTCCATCATTGAGCCATTAGAATTACCGGTTGATTCCTATGAGTCGGTAGAAACTTTTAAAATTTCTACACTTTTTGCCAATGAGGACTCTTTACCGGATTTGTTTTCGATGGATGTTATCCCCACGTGTGCACCATCTCCCACTCCATTTGAAAAATCTTTGGGAGATGAGTCAATTTTTCTTGGACCTCAAGTGTACCTTTCCCCCTTATTATCCAAATCCCTCATCGTCCCTCCAAAACTTTTAATTGACGATGGTTTATTTCTTTCGCCTTACACATGCCTTCCGTTGTTCAAATGGAATTCATATTTTTCGGAAGGCATGCTTGTATGTGAGGGTACACCGGTTATCCTCCAAAGTCAAATAGTTCTTATGGTGGACCGTCAACTATTTAGACTTCTAGTGTATAGTTAGTGTGAAGTCTAAATAGTAGGTTGTAAATAGTTAGCTTTTTAATTTTCTTTATTTCCTACTTTTCTTTCCTTTTAATTTAGTCTAATGTAATTAGTTAACTTTTTGTTATTTGTTTTTGCTATGCCCGGTACTAACTTGTTTTGTAGATTCCTTTGGACTCGCGCTTATGGATATCGCTCCAATTTTGGGTAATATCGTTCTTTTCCTCTCTTTGTGTTGTGTTCTTAATACGCATTGGGGCCAATGCAACATTTAAGTTAGGGGGTGTAGGATATTCTATCCATTTTACTATTTAGTCCTTGGATTTGATTACAATTTAGTTACAAAGCATGTTTTTGTTAAAAATTTGAAAAATTTCAAAAATATTTTCTTTCTTTTTTCTCCTTTATTGGGCATTTTGCCCTTGTTTTCGATGATAAATTTTAATAATTGCCCGATCAAATAGACAATTCAACGATGCATGTTCTCGATTTTAGAAGTTATTAGATTTCAGTCCCTAAATCATTGATATTATGAATAACTTCATGAATTAAACTTTAATCCGTGAGCACATGCACCATTATTTTTATATTGATTTGGTTTAAGATTTTTATAACTCGGTATGCTTTTGTTGCATTGTATATACTTACACCGAGTGAGATTAGAGACTTATCTTCATTTGTGAGTGTATACACTATTCTTTCCTCTTTGAAAACGTTATATTCGTCGGTAATCTCTTTATTCTTTCATTGACCGTTCATTAATTGAGTTCATCCTTGAAATGTGTTACTTGAGCATGATTTTCTTATGTTGTTTTGACTCGAGAATTGCGTATACTTTGTGAAATGATCATAGGCCATCTTTGTTGTATCACCCATATGACCTTGACCTCACCTTCTATATGTTCCCTAGTCAACCCACTTGAGCCTAAATACTAGCCTTTCTTTTCACTACCCAAAATCCCATATCCAACTCCAAATTGGAGTTTTATACCATATATATTACCTTACATACCCTTGTTTGGATTGTTGCTTTGAATTGAATGTTATTATTGTTGTGTGGTTACAATTTGAGTATGAAAAGAGTAAGAAGTGAAAAAGAGAAAGCAAGAAAACAAAAGAAAACAAAAGAGAAAAAAGTAAGAAAAAGGAAGAAAAGAAAAAGAAAGAGAAAGTTGTTTATATTGTTTGTAGTGTTTCAATAATCTTTGATTACTCTCTCGATTGTTATATCTAATGCTCGTTTGGACATCTTTGTCCAACTTTTGATATTGCCCACTTTTTCACATTTTTCTGAGTTTCATCTCCGAACATTTTGAATCCATACATATACCTTTCATTTCGTACCTTAACCCCAAACCTACATTACAACCCTATAAAGTCCTTTGTGATCTTAAGGTGAATTTAATTTAAAAGTTTAAATAGTGTTGATAATCTGTGAAAATGCATTTCGCCTCTTTTATATGTGCGGTGTCCTTTCACTGAGATTGCAATTTTTATTTCCTATATAGCGTTCTTCTTTTGTGACATGTGTGCGGCCTAGTTTCCATTTACATTTACTCCTTATGCCCGCATGTCCCGTGTGTTACCTCCCTGTTTCAAGTGAATTCATTTGATGAGTGTAATGCCCGTGAGGATTGACTTTTATGCATGCTTTGATATTTAGTATCCGAGTTATTTAAGTTTTTCGCTAAATCATAATTTGCATATGCTCACTCCCCTCCCACATGTTAGAGTTTCAATTCATTGAGGTGCATTCGATAATGTTAATGATTTGGACTTTTGTGTGAATTCATTCACTTTGCTAATAATGCGTATGAAATCCTTTTCGCCATTATTGGGCTTGTCGCATGTTTGATTGGGCATATTTTGAGGAAATGATATGATGTTTGTGGGTTCCATCACTGAAAACCCTCACGAGATGACACTCGTCCACTAGGGTAACCTAGGGGTTTAACGGCTTATTGCATACGCTAAATGCAATCGAATCGCCCGCGAAAGTGGCCTTATCTCTTTATTGCTTTTATACCATAATTTTGTACTCTCTCCTGTGTTGGTTTACTTGTTCTTCTTGTTGCATCCTATTCCATTGCTAGGGACTAGAAATGTGTAAGTTAGGGGGTGTGATACGACGCAAATATTGCGTTTTTCATCCGTCGAACCTACGCATTTTAGCCCCCTTGGGTTCCTTAATCGCTATATTTAAGCCCGTTAACCAGATAACCTCGGTTTATACTGTTAACATGCTATATGAGGTATAATTGGGCTTTTGTAGGTGTTTAGGTACCAAGTATGGGATCCGGACGCATTCTGCGCAATTTTCGTACGCAATCGCACGTTCGAGGGAAATCCGGTCATTTCACAGTTTGGGCACCTGGCCCGACATCTACACGGAAGTTGTATCTCTCCTCTCTAGCTTCACGTGGCCGCGAACGGTGCTTGATTCCGAGTCTGTATGACAAAGTTACGGCGATTTGTGCGACGATGGATTGTATGCCAATGCAGGGGAAATTGAAGGCTGCCACTGCTTGATCGATCGATCGAACCTGAGGGTCGATCGATCGAGCCTTCTTATTTTTTCCACGATTTACACTATCGATCGATCGACCACAGGGGTCGATCGATCGATCGATCCCCTGTTTTTCTCCTGCAAATATTTTCTTTCTTTTCTTTCTTCTTTTCTTTTATTCCAACTTACTATATAAGCTAGTTTTTGTTGTAATAAGAGATAGAGAGAGACTCTCATATTATGATTTAGATAGTTTTAGTTAGGGTTTGGTTTGGAGAGTTCATTTTCTCTTCTTCTTGGATTGACAACCCATGTGGTTTTGTAAGATTGAACTATTCCCTTCCTCTCCATTAATATAGTTTGTTTTTCATCTTACCTTGCCTTGTAATTTAGTTTCCATGCTTTCTAACTAGTTTACATGCTTTAATTCTTGCTTTCCTAGTTTAATTAGCATAATTTAGTTTAGTTCGCTATGCACCCTTAGATAAATAGGGTCGGGATTTCATTTCCGCCTATTTCGGTCCCCGAGCTCCGAAAACTAGGTTTCGTGCAAAATCGCATTTAATTGAAACCGCGTGTATTAAAGTTGGATTGTTATGCGTTTAACTTTATTTGTCACGCAACTTTAGTGTTTATAGCGACAATCCAAATTTAATCCGTGTGCGACCATTTTCCATTAAATGTTTAATCTCGCAACTTTGGCTTAAATTACTTATTGTGTGATGTTTATGCTTAATTGGATATGCTCGATTGAATTGCTTTCGAGCCTTAACTCTAGTTAGTAGTTGTTTCAATCTGTTTGGTAGGATGCGATCCCGATACTCGCTTTACTTTTGTGTAGCATAACTTTTTCTTTTCTTTTATCACCATTTCCAACCTATCATCTTTTACACTTTTATTTCTGAAGTAATTAAACAATTAAAATCTAAAATTCAATCACTCCCTGTGGATTTCTTACGATACCCGACTTACCTCTGTGCTTGCTTGTCAAGTGTAGTAGTAGCTTAGGTTTTATTCTTTGTATCGCGGCGGCGAAACACGCGATGATTGTGTCCTCACACGAACACACTTTTTCCGCCCGGTCACATAGTATAGCAAGATCTGAAAATTCTAATTGGGAGATCGTCTGGGTAGGCTAGCTTCTAGAGTTGGATGAAGCTGAGAAAGATCCTCCACGCATTAGGAGAGACTTAAGTCGATCAAAGCCCCATACTGGTGAGAATAGCTCTAATATTTGGGTAGATCGACAGTCTGAAGCCGATCTTAAAAACCTTCTTGTATACAGTGACCTCACCCTTTCTGTTGTTAAAGTCACTTCCGTCCACAGATGGGACTCTCAGACTGATAGAGGACTTTATCCAATAAAGGTTCGTCCACATGATTAAATTCGTCTTTTGTATAGGGCTGGGAAGGCATATGAAGTATCAAACTCTTTTTTTTCTTCATCATCATCCTCGTCTCATCATCAATTGCAATTGCACCACCAGGTTATCTACTAGTAAACTCGGGGTCGGTCATGGCCAATAGCAGAATAGCCATTGGTAGTTATTGTAAAGTAACATCTACTCTTTGCTCGTCGTCATCCAATATCTCATGAACTTTTTGTGATTGGGGGTTCCCCTGATTTCTCGACTCAGCAGCACCTTTTTCGTCCAGACGAGACTCTGGAACTTGTATTGCCTTTTCAAAAGACTCGTTCCCCTCAGAGTCTTTTGATTGGGAAGGGTTATTGCCCTCAGATGAGGCTAGAGACTGAGAATCACTAGAAGAGGTACCAAACATGGTATCACTACTAATGCTTATGAATACCCTAGGCTCAACTGAGGCAGGATAAGTAATAAGTGGGGTGGGATTAAGTACAACTAAGGGGATCAGGTGAACTGGAAGTATTGACTTAGCCTCGGCTATTTTCTTAGCCTCGACCTTAGCCTCAGCCTTGCGAATCTCCCAAAGTAATATTTCCCTTAAGTGTGGGTACTGCTCACCAAGCTCATATAGTCTTTGGTACATCCAAAAAAAAATAAGTTTTGACCATAGTTGACTATAAGTTCAAAGGGGGAAGTTAAATCATTTTCTAAAGAAGCTAGTCAAGAACAATATGAATGGCTACCATAGAAGGTGACCAAAAAGTTCACTGGAAAGATGATCTGGTACCCAAAACTACACCATATCTCCTAAAACCTAGTGTTACAACCTTCAAAACCCTAAACAACACCTTGAAACCACAAAAAAAAAACCCTAGAACAGCCGCCGGTGGTGGCCAAAAAACTCAAAGATCACTGAAAAATAAGCAAAGTAGAAATCAAGAAACATAACGCAAATCGAACGAAAAGGATCGGGAAAGGGGGTTACCTGGGTGGATAAGATGACTTTGAATGAAGGAAATACACTAAAACTCGCTTAAAATGGAAGGGTTAGATAAGAGAGAGAGAGAGAGGAATAGGAATCCTGGGTTTTTTTATAGAAAGTTTGAGTAGGAGAATGAGAATTGGATAAGAAAGAGAAATATAAGATTTTTGTATATTTAAATGGATTAATGATTACACATGATTTCCTAAGACCGCATCATTAGGGTACGAATTCCAAAATAATATGTTTCCATCGCCTATTGACACACACACTAACCCATTCGCTCGTTAACATGTGTCCACTCAAGGACACTTAAATGTCACATCTTTATGGGACACAAAGATGATGCTCCTGATACCTATATAACCCCTTCATGTATCCAAATCATCCTCTGACGCTGAGGGGTCATTTCATCACAAGGGGTCAGATGACTATACAACTCATCCTCCCATTCACATTGAAGACTAAGGTCTAGGGGTGATTGATTTACATAAGTGTGGTCTCGCTTAGACGAGAATAATACTACTTCATGACCCTTTTCAGGTGCTAGTTAGACTCATCCACATACGGGCCCACATCACGGAGGCCCATGTGACCTAATCAATAAAATAGTTGCAATCATGCATGAAGGCTAACTCTACACTTACAACTGATCCTATAACTCAGCTTCTCCATCTGTCGGCTTCACACGACACTAACTGGGTGAGACTTGCCTACTATTCCTGGACGGGTTTCATAGTTTAAGACTTATTCATCTGGAAGACTAATCCCGTAGTCTCGGCCTGACCGAGACCTATGAATCCTACTTTAATACCTCGCATGTAACATGTGACTTGTGCATCACCAAGCCACGTAGACCAAACCATTACAAGAGATCAATAACTCACGTGAAGGAATTTTTCATCATCACGACCTATATATGCAGGAGATAGGTGGCACCCTATCATTGGACTAATCAGCTCGTGCACAACATTTGCATGATTGGGTGTAAAACTGCGCACCCCCAAGCCTATATAACCCCACTTCATCTTCTTTATAAAGGATTGAGTAATTTAGAATCCTACGAAAACTCTACAAAATTGAATTCTAGATAAAGAAAGCTTAAGTGCATGTAACAATGGCTTTCAGTGCATTATAGAAATATAAAACCATCATCATCTCGCACAATGGAGTAGGCCAAGGCTTGAACCACTTAAATCTCGGTGTATTCTCTCTCTCTCTCTCTCTCTCTCTCTATATATATATATATATATATATATATATATATATATATATATATATATATTGTAGACACCCCATTCTAGCACCCCCCCTAATCTCTCCTCAGGTCCCTATCACCCCCTACATCACTATGGACCTAGGTCATACCCCGAGTACTGACCTATAGGCCATCGGGCACTCACAGACTCTATTTGAACAAAAGTAAAACTCTTCATCTCGATCGAGACTGAATGAATCTTCAAAGGTAACTGAAATCCATTTCCAACTGCTCGCCTAGTGTGCAATTCTGACTTACGGTGCAGACGAATGACCCATTTTTGCTCGAAACTTGATCTAGAGGCCATCAGACACTCCCAGTCTCTGTTTGACCAAAGCCAACTCCTAAGATCAAACTAGACTGAATGAATCCTTGAAGGGCGCTGAAAATCATTTCCAATGGTTCACATCGGGCCCAATTCTGACTTACGGTACGGACGAACGATCTGTTTTACTCTAAAAGGCCACCGAACGCTTTTGGGCCCCGATTGGCCAAAGTCAACGCTCCAAACTGAGTCAAACTCTTTGGAATGTAGAATTACATCTCCTAACCTTCCCAATGGTCCACCCCGAGCGCAATTTCGAGTTACCATTTGTACGAGCGACCCTTCGTCGTTCGACGATCCCCCGTCCAAAGGACTGATGAGGGCTTCCGAGCCACATTTGACCCAAAGTAAACTCCCAAACCTGAGAGAAGTCTAAGAACTTTCGAAGGTCTCTGAAATACCTTTACAATGGTATGCCCCGTGCGCAATTCGGATCAAAAAATTGCATTTTACGACCATTTTTTCGAAGGAAGCTGAACGAGACTGCCAAACGGCAGGTTCAAAATCCTTCCTATCGGCAGTGTGCCTAAAAGACACCTACTGATTGGCAGGACCAGACCTATACCAATCAGCAATGCCCTGGGCCTATCGAAAGGAGGGCCTAACCTTATTGGAAAAAGGACCTCAGATCTGAAATCCATCACTCTAAGCGAACTCAGAAAACCTCTCTAAAAGTCAGCGGAACTTCTACATCCAAATCCCTTTCCAACCCTCACTTTTCATCATCCTTTTTACAAAACATGGTTAATTAACTATCCATCATCATTATCCAAGTGTAAGGGTTGCTCTTCAACACCCAAGATCAAGCTCAAGATCTCCAAGAAGGTCCAACTTTCTCAACTCTCTCTTTAAATTCACATTAACTTGTTTTATCACTTAGCACTTCTATTATCCCCGTCTCACACATCCTAATTTACTTTTTATTTAGTATTATTTCATACTTCTTATTTTTCATATAAAAACCCAAAAAAAGAAAAAGAAAATGAGGGTTTACTTATAAATTCCAAACGGGGATTATCTCACCTTTCTCACACTAAAACACCTTTTTACCTCCCCCCCCCCCCCAAGAAAAATCCCCGATTGGATTTAGGGGGTAAACCCACCCTTCATTTTGCATACAAACTACGTGGACTTTGATGCCTCCATATGCTACATAGGCGTCTCGGGATAAAACCCGAAACTCGAGTCCTATCTTTTTTTAATTTTCTATTTTTTTATTTTCCTAATTCTTTAACTTAAATTTTCATCTCTACATACTTACATATACATATATTTGTTATTATTTGCGTATTATTCCATACGTATTATCGTTTTGTTATAAAGATCAATGCAAGGAGAATCGTGTAAATCACATTTTCTAATATTACTTTTATAAACATTCCTACATATGACTCGCTTTATCTCTTCCATGATATAAGTCGATGATTCCTATCTCTATTACATATACACATGCACACATATCACGGAGAAATAGAGGAAATAACAACAAATCCATGAGAGATCGCAAGGGCGGAATGGGTGCCTATCACCTTCCCATTCCGTAACTTAGCCTATGAACCCTGCTAGAATCATTTTTGGTTTCGTATATATCAGTATGTCTTTGATGACGTCCTTTGGGATGACTCCACCTTCTTTTGTCTTTTTTAAGTAAAATAGACTGGTGAATCCATCTCTCTACATTTTTCACCTCACACGTCGCCGATGACGGTCAAAGTGCTCCTGAGAGGGATGCGCGGGACCTAAATCCTCCCTCTCTCTCTCTCTCTCCACGAGGATCGGGGATGGCCATAGTTGTGACTCCGCTGGGGACAATGTTTTTAAGAGGGTTAGACACTATTCACATGGGTGTTTTATTTTCTTTTATATTCCCCTACTTGCATGTTCCCATTTTATTATTCATGTGTACCTGATGCTTATGCTACTATTCACACACTTGTAGAAGACTCTCCATGTACACTCCACACCACGTGCACCTAGGATCACGTATATCCGCATGTTGCACACACCACTTATCCAAGCTTAAGTATACTATTGGTTCTTTTACTTTGCTCCCTGTTTAGCATGATCAAGAAAAAGATACTATCATCATAAGATACTAATAACAGAATCATGCATGATTCACACGACATCACCAAAGAGCATTGTTATTGACCAAATTTTGTCCCGTAACTGGAGGGTCACTTTGTGATGGCCGCTAGCCTGATAGGGCGCAGTTAGCCTAAGCGATATGACTCTCACATTCCATTATCCAAGTACCTTTGATGTATATTGAACGGTTCCCCTGCATTATACCGCTTGACCAAAGTCATGAAGGGAGGTATATCGCAGGGAATTTGGTCACGTACGTCGAGTATATCGAATTCGCTCTCACATGTACTGTCCCCATGAGGTATATCGCAAGTCAATTCATGTACACTCGGGTATATCAACTGGCTTGTCCACATGTAACAATTGTCCTCAAAAGAAAGACATATATTGTGGAAGTTATGCCAAAGAGGGGAACCCTTTCCGATTAACCCAACAAAATTGCATACCCGCATATAGGCATCAGACATAGGTCACTCATGTTAATTTGTTGTTTTCTACCCTAAACTCTACCAAAATGACGGGTCGACATGCCATCCAAATTCTTAAGCGATTTTGCCTTTTTCAAAATGAGATCCTTTCCATGTGCTTGGTAACAAGTCCAACTTTTCATATATTAATTCAAATCCTAATTTTTCCAATCTTGGGTCCCGTCTGGCATTTCCTCGTTTCATTTAGGTAAACCTAATACAAGAGAGAACATAATATTTATAATAATCATGCTGAGAACCATCTCCCATTCATTCTCTCCTCCCTTTATAATAAAGAAACAAAAAAAAGAGATATATTTCTCCTTTATTTATCAAAAATCCAAAAATATTTATCCTCTCTTTATCAAAAATCCAAAAAAAATATCTAAAAAAGAAAAGAAATGTCAAAACTATTTTCATTCCTTCTTCAAAAATAAATCCCATTTTACTCGTTCTCAGGTCGATTGCATACCCTTGGCCTAGCTCCTTATTAACTTCAGTCTTCAGTCAAATCACCCTAGAGTTTCGTCCATTCCCTTGCTACTTCTTTCAATTTCGGAATCCATCCGCTTTCCATGGAGAACACAGATCAAGTACCAGTTGTGCATCCAGATCTGATGGCAGTCTTAGCTCAGCTCGTGTCCAAAATTAACAACCTCCAGACTGAAGTCCGCAAGATGCAATAAAACCAGGTTCCTATTCCTCAAGATCCCGTGGTCCTATTCCCTCTCTCTATGGGTCCATCCGATCCTATCCAGGTTCCCGAAGAGTATCATCACGTTTCACATACCCCTCTTACTAATGGGCCGCCGCCTGCCTAGCGTCCCATACCAAACCTTTCCTAGCCTGGGGCTAACTTGCCTATGATCATGGATCCAAAAGAGGAAGAGTTGAACAAAGTTAAAGAAGATCTCAATATGCTAACTAAGAAGTTCGAACAAGTCAGAATCTCTGGAAATTACATGGACTAGACCCACATGTCTCCTTATCCTAAAGAGAGGTTACTCGAGAAGTTTAAGATGTCAAATATCGAGAAATTTGGAGACAGTGGACCCCTGATTGTTCATCTTTGTGGTTATCACTGTTATATGACCCTCCTAGGATCTTCTGAATAAGTGATGGCCCAATTATTTCAACAAACTTTGAAGTATAGCACCATCTGATGGTTTTTATCTCTTGAGGAGTCCAGAATCCATAGCTGGGAGGATGTAGCCCAAGAATTCATGTCTCAATACAAATACAATGAAGAGCTTGAGGTCACCCACCATGATTTAGAGATGATCAAACAGAAATCTGGGGAATCACTTAGTAACTTCATATCCCTATGGAGAGAAAAAGAAGCCACCATGACCATTCGATCGTCCGAAGAAGAACAAGTCAGCATAGTGAAGAAGAACTTCTTACCTCATGTTCGAGCAACAATAGGAGGACAATACCATCCCCATTTCCGAGCTCTCAGAGAAGCAGGAGTAAAAATCGAGGAAAGTATTGCTAAAACATAAGTTGAACCAAAGAAAGTGTCCGGATAGTTCACCCCGAGAAAATATGATAATCCTATCAGTGCTGCAGTCATCTTTCAACCAACCACCTTATGGGCACCAGAAATCCGCCCTGTCCTAGTCCGAAAGGAATACACTGAGCTCCATGCTCCCTTTTCCAAAGTTTATCTGACCTTGTTAAGACGAAACCTTATCAAATCCGGAATTTAATCGCTCAGCTCAAATCACACACATATCTCCTCCTACACCCTGCTAGCCTCGCTAAACAGGCACTGTCACTCCTTACCACATCATACATCGTTGTTCATACCCATTTTGAAAATGGAAGTATGGAATTATCATAAGTATTAAACCAACTCCTAGAGTTCGGGATGGAATTTCCCTCTTAGATGATCATTGATTTCCAGAGCTTCAGTACGCTGTTCTTGGAAGTACGAAAATGGGCTCGAAAGTAAGATAGTTGGGTGGTACCAATCGATGAAGTCATCTTAGATGACGTTGTCTAGATCATGGCAGAATTATTCAGGTAAACTAATAATATTTGTAGTATAACTGAGTTAATTGATACTCTGAAGCTACAAGGGAGCCTGGTACCTTCACCCTTATATCTCCCCACAGAATGGAAAGACCTGTACAAAGAAACCATTGAAGTCGTGGAATGCATTGACTTTACATAGAAAGACAAAATTATCGTCACCGAATGGGGGGAAGGATTCAAAGATTCAAATGAAGAGCAAGCTTCAGAGAGGACTGGCCCGATAGCCGACATGTGTGGGATGATATCGTTTGAAGAACTCCTCGGAGAAATAAACAAGGTGACAGAACAAATCGAGATAGATGAGGAGATAGGGTTCATGTTCTTCCCTTCTTCAGTAAATCATATGCCCACATCAGGGAGGCATTACCATATCCCAAGCTCACTACCGAACAATGACAAAAGGAAGGGTGTTGAAAACCTTCTTATGCCAGAGATGACCCTCGAGAGAATAAGATCTTCGATCATTTGAAAAAAACCCAAGCTAACATCACTCTATGGGGACTCTTTATGTCTTCCCAGCTGCACAAAAAAGCTTTCATTAAGTTTCTCACTGGACCCATACCTCCTCCTTCTACCACACCAGAAGAAGCGATAAATTTAGTCGGATCTTTGACCTCTACCCGAATGCTATCCTTTTCCAAAGAAGAAATCCCTAGAATTGGGCCAAACCATAATCATACACTCAACATCTTCGTCTAAGTTATGGGGAAGATCATACCACTCTCTCTTGTCGATAATGGATCTGCTTTGAATGTTTACCCATTAAGAACCTTCAAATGCTTAGGACTAAAGGAAACTGACCTCGCTCCAACCTCCGCTGTTGTATGCGCCTACGATAATACCCATCGGAAAGTGATGGGATCGATAAAACTTGTAATAGGGGCTGGCCATATAAACCCTATCATTGAATTCCAAGTTATTGACATCCCAACTTGTTTTGACCTGTTGCTTGGATGACCTTGGATCCACAGTATCAAGGGTCTGTCTTTCTCACTCCATCAGAAATTGAAGTTCTTCACCGATGGAGGAGTCATCACTATTTTAGGCGACGACAGTGCCTAGAATACAAGTACCAGCAATCCAATCCTTGAGATACAGCACGAGTAGGGGTGTGCACGGGTCGGTTCGGTTCGATTTTGGACCGTAATTTAAACCAAACCGATCGGTTCGATATTAGAAAAAGTTAGACCAAAACTGAACCGATGACGAAAAAAATTATCGATTTCGGTTCGGTTCAGTTTCGATTCAGTTTTGATCGATTTTCAATTTTGGTCAGTTTTTTTATGCCGATTTTCGGTTTGGGTCAGTTTTTAAGACCGGTTAATGGTTTTTGGATATGAAAATATAAATTATTTAAGGATTTTTAATATAAATATTAATGTCAGTTCGGTTCGATTTAAATCGGTTTTTAGGTCTAAACCACAAACCGAACCGATATGGTCTCTTTTTTAAATCCTTAAACTGCATACTGAACCGGGCTAAAAAAACCACCGATTTCGGTTCTGTTCGGTTCGGTTTTCAGGTCGGGTGGTATTTTTGCACACCCTAAGCACGGGTCAAATGATATGCTCCTATTAGGATTCCGAATTGAGCCACTTCTACTCTCGACAGGGGACGACTTTAGAGAAAGGGTTTATCCAAAACATGACCCTCATGGCAACGTCAATGTGATTCAAATGTTGAAAAACATGCACTTCATGCCTGAACTGGGGCTGGGACAAAGACAACAAGGGATACTTGAACCCATTGTGTTGAAAAAAGCTTTCCCTCCTTATGGTTTGGGTATCAACCATCAGAACAAGAGCTCAGAATGATCCACCAATCTTGATCGAAGAGAAGACTAGACTACATCCAGACTGTCCCAAGTGACTCCTCGAATGGGTGATTCATCAAAGAGGGCGAAGACTTCCCCTTTTACGGCTTTCCAGAACCATGGTATGACCATATAGATAAGAAGATGAAGCCTGGAATGGAGATCTTTTTCCAAGATAGCTACCCATGGGCCGAAAGTTCCCAACACCATGTACAACCACTCATCAAAGATACCGAGGATTCCAAGAAAAGTGACTCCGAGGATTCGTTTAACTTACATACACTGGGGCTGACACTCTGCATGGTTCATTCAGGAACTACATCACTAGATCCATCCCACCTAATTAAAGATGCTGATATACCTCTCCTCAACTGGCATGCTGCCCCAGTTCTACCTGTTGAAATCCCACCTAACCCCAATGTTTACCCCATATCTTCTTCTGTTGTCTATCCTTGCTCTAATGTAATCGAGACCTCCTTCAATGAGGTTCTCAATGCTATTTTTCCTATTAATGAAATAAATGAAGATTTTGAGTATGTTGTTGTGCCTTACATTAATTGTTTAGATTCTAATCAAACTTTTGATGATGATTATTTTGCAAATGAACAATTCTTAACTGATCTAAATAAGGTTAATAATAAACAACAAAACCACATTCAAGTTAATGAAGAAGAAACTATTGTTGTTATCCTCGGTTCTAGTAGCCAACCACGAGAGATTAGGATAGGGGCTACCCTTGACAATCATGAGCACGCACAACTCGAAGAATTACTTAAGGAATTCGTGGATGTCTTCGCATGGTACTATGACAATATGCTCGGCATTAATCCTGAAATAGCTTAACATGAGATCCCCACTCTTCTAGATTATAAGCCGATTAAACAACAGTTACGAAAGCTCCACACCGAATGGTTCAAAGTCAAAGAAGAAATTGTCAAACAGCTAAACGTGGGCTTCATTCACGTGATCGAATATCCCACATGGCTAGCTAACATAGTGCCTATGTAAAAATTAGGAGGGAAAGTTCGGATGTTCATAGACTATCGGGACTTGAACAAAGCCTCTCCGAAGGATGATTACCGCTACCCAATATCGACATGATCATGGACAACACAACCAGTCATGCTTTTAATTCATTCATCGACGGGTTTACCAGATACAACCAAATCAAAATACACCCACATCACCAAGAAAAAACCGCATTCATCACCCCGTGGGGAACTTTTTGCTACACTATTATGCCATTTGGTCTCAAGAATGCCGGGGTTACCTACCAGAGGGCTGACACAACTATCCTGCATAATCTGATTCACAAAGAAGTCGAGTTCTATATGGATGATATGATTATCAAATCCAAAACCAGAGAAGGTCATGTTCCCTCTCTCCGAAAGTTCTTCGAACGATTGCGACAGTATCATATGAGATTCAATCCACAAAAATGCATCTTTGACATCACCAAAGGGAAACTCTTGGGATTCATATTTAGTGAGAAAGGGATAGAGGAAGATCCTGCCAAGCTGAAGGCCATACTTGAGATGTCAGCACCTCAAACATAAAAGAAAGTCCGAGGATTCCTTGGAAATTTGCAATACATCAGCCGGTTCATCAGCCAACTAACCTCTATCTGCGAACCTATTTTCAAACTCCTCCGAAAGGACTCAACCAAGGTTTGGAATGAGGCTTGCCAAAAAGCCTTTGACCGAATCAAATAATATATAACCCAACCTCCGGTACTCATGCCACCGCAACCTGGTCTCCCTTTACTCATATACTTGACCATAATCGACACTGCAGTTGGGGCTTCGCTAGCCCAATACCTTAAAGAACCCCATAAAGAAAGAGTCATCTATTATGCCAGTCGTAAATTGGTCGGATACGAAGTCAACTACACTGCTTTGGAAAATGCATGCATCACGCTTGCGTGGGTCACCTAAAAGTTGCGACACTACATGCTCGCCTTCCCCATTAAACTTGTATCCCGAATAGACCCCATTAAGTACCTACTTGATAAACCTGCCTTATCCAACCGAATGACCCAATGGTTGATGCTCCTAGCCGAGTTTGATATCGTGTACCTCACGCATAAATCCATAAAAGGAAGAGAAATCTCTGACTACCTCGTTGACTATCCCATGGAAGAAGATGATGTCTAGATCTCTGAATTCCCAGATGAAAACATCCTTTGCGATGCTCAAGATGACCTTTGATGGAAGTTGTTCTTCGATGGCACTGACAATAAAAAGGGATGTGGCATTAGGATACTTCTTATCTCCGCAAATGACTTCCACACTCCCATCGCTATCAAGTTGGATTTCCCCTGCACCAACAACATGACTGAATACGAGGCGTGTATGGTAGGCCTCAAAGTTTCTCTCAAGAATGTTATTCTATGCCTCGATGTCTACGGGGATTCTTCCCTCATCATCGGTCAAGTGCTAAAAAAATGCAAGGTCAAAGAAACTCCAACCCTTTAATGCCCACTTAGAAGAGCTAGACTCCTAATTCTAAGATATCACCTTCCACTACCTACCTCGAGCAAGGAATAACCTAGTTGATGCCCTTGCTACCTTAGCCTCCATGGTTGACATGCTCGAAGGAATAATAATGGACCCCTTCCTAGTTCAAAAGCAATATAAACTAACCCACTGCTACCACATTGAGCTCATCACCAAAGAAGGTCCCGAACTAGCCAATTGTTGGTACTATGATATTTAGCACCTCCTCAAGCATGGTAGGTATCCCGAAAGTTCTAACAAGAAAGACCGAGTAACCCTCCGAAGACTGGCCGCCCATTACATCATCTGTCACAAAGCACTATTCATGAGAAACTTTGATGGAACCCATCTACATTGCATCGCAGGGGCTGACATTGAAGAGATAATGCAGAAGATCCACAGTGGGGAATACGGACCCCACATGAATGGTCACATGCTTGCCAAGAAGATCATCCGACAAGGCTACCATTGGACCACCATGGTCTGTGATTGCACCGCCTATGTCCGGAGATACCACAAATGCTAATAGTTTTCAACCCTCAACACCTGCCTCCGCAAGAATTATACAACATGACTTCTCCCTGGACGTTTTCCACCTGGGGCATCGACATCATAGGGAATGTTACACTCAATACTTCCAACGGGCATGAATTCATCCTAGTTGCCATCGATTACTTCACCACATGGGTTGAAGCTGAGTCATACGCAGTTCTGAACGCTAAAAAAGTGGCCAAATTCATCAAAAAGAACATCATCTGCCGATATGGGGTCCCGCGTGAACTAGTGTCAGATAACGAGTTGCACTTCAAGGCAGAAGTCACAGAAGTGGTCAACAAGTATGGGATTCAGAGACACAAATCTTCTCCCTACCAACCTCAAACCAATGGTGCAGTCGAAGCCGCCAATAAGAACCTCAAATCCATCATCAGTAATATGACCGAAAGTTATCAAGATTGGGCTGAGCGAATCCCTTATGCCCTATGGGGCTATCAAACCTCAATCCGAACTTCTACTAGGGCTACCCCTTACTCTATGGTCTACGTAATGGAAGCAGTGTTACCCATTGAGCTAGAAATCCTTCGCT
Source organism: Sambucus nigra (assembly GCA_949130495.1). Classification (NCBI taxonomy): domain Eukaryota; kingdom Viridiplantae; phylum Streptophyta; class Magnoliopsida; order Dipsacales; family Adoxaceae; genus Sambucus; species Sambucus nigra. Next base: position 128,638,965 of record OX422223.1, read on the forward strand.
TCGTGTCATGCTCTAAAGTCAAGTCAGTGAGGAGGACTGGAATCAAAGCCGTCTTGATGATCTGTCACTCTTGGACGAAAAGAGACTGAAAGTGTTGTATCACATATAAGGCTACTATCTTCGAATAGCATGCTCATTTAACAAGAGAGTTAAGGATCGCGTTGTCTGAGAAGGGGACTTAGCCATTAAAGAAATCATAGAACCTATCTGGGACCCAGAGGAAAGTTCAAGCCCAATTAGAGTGGCCCCTACATTGTAAAGAAGATCTTGTCAGGAGGTGCCGTTATGCCCACCAATCTTGATGGAGAAGAGATGGCTTGTCCAGTCAACCTGGATCGTCTCAAGAAATTCTACCCATAGTCCGAAACCTCGGCGCGCTACTACTCTTCCCATCTCCCTTTTATTCTAAAAAAAACTCTTCATTTCCCTCTACCCAGAACTACGTGGGCCTGATACTCTGCAAAAACCACTTTTAGAAAAATTAAAAAAAAAATTTAAAAAATCCAGAGGTACGTAGGCAGCACATACGTCCTACATGAGCACGGCCCTTTCTTTTTCACAAAAAACTATTCTTTTTCTTATCTCCGAGAACGACAGTTCATTCTAACATATACTTGAACAAAAGGATTATGCATGCCTTAGCGATCGGTATAAATAATTCAAAATACAAAATTCATCAAAAGGCACAGTTGGATGATAAAAAACTTGTGTATTTCACTAATAAGAAATTATAGTGCAAATACATAAGAAAAAGGACAGATAAGTCGCTACTAAAAAGCTAAATAAACTCCTAAATTATTCCCCATTACAAAATAAACTCCCCAAGAGTCCTACCCATAGCTACCAGAGGATCCCGCTCCATCATTAACTACATCTTGGGGTCCCCAAGCTTCCCTTGCCTAAATAGAGTGCCGCAAATGCTCCATACATCGATAAGCTTGAACCAGCCTCGGAAAAACCACAACACCTCTCTCCATGGTATCAGATAAGACAAACCACCTTTGTCCAGTCTTTACTACCAACATCTTATTAACTACTCTTCTCCACAACCCCTTCATATAATCCTCGGAGATGTGCCAAACACTCCCATAGACTGAAAAGGGAGGGTCGATGGACAACGACTCTCCCATAAAGAGCCAAGCCGCATGCGCAGATGCTCTGTCAGATATTCTACCAGAAAGAAATCTAGTGTTCGAGGTGGCATGATCTGCTCCCAGCCAAATTGGCATAGAAGCTGCCAAGGGAAATAGAAAGAGATCTTCATAAGACCAACCAGCCAAACGTACGGGTATTCCCCCAGTTCTAGAATAGGAAGCAGCTGTCCCCACCAAGGCACTGACCAATGCAGACTTAGAGACCCGCGCTCCACAAACCAGTTCTCCCAGCTCTCGATGTCCATACCAACACTGATGAAATAGTGCGAAAATAAGTTGGTCACAATCGACAAAGGATATTTCGGAGGAGTCACTAAGCAAAATCTTTTAGACAACCACATGAACAGCAGCACAGGGCTAGCCCTTAGAAAGTCATAACTACCTTCTAGCTAGGCATTCAGGCCATTCAAAGTCTCCACCAGTATCACTACTATAGGATTGCGATGGTATGACATCCATGAAGTAATGGTTGCAAGTTGTGGGTCCACCAGCAGTTCCCCAGTCACCAGCAACAATTTTAAAACCAAGCCCAAAATGACAGCTCCGACATAGCCAGCATCACCAACCTCCTGCAAATGCACAGACCGCAGCACCGACAGAAGGAAAATCTTTCCTCCAATTACCAAAGGTCTACCTATCTAAGGCGAGACGTGGAGAAGTCCAGCCGGGAGCTCCCAAGGAGACCGATAAAACTCAGGCATAGCAGCCGTCACATTAGGGTTTACCCCCAATATGGCAAAAAATTCCTCATAAATCAGATAGACTTCTTACAAACCAAAGAGAAATACATGGTCTTCGGGTACCAAAATTGTACCACCGCCATCAGCATGTTCCACTCTATGGGCCGATTACGCCATAAAGAGACTCGACGCATGTTAAAAGCATCGTAGTCGACGTTGTAGGAGCACATCGCCTCCAAAGTCTAGAGGTAGTTGGCAAACTCAACACTACCAGGGAGAGACCTCTCACTGAATAAGAAAGTAGTAATGTGAAGGTGTGACGAAACGCTCCACCCATCCCCCTTTTCATACTTGAAAACCCTCACAAAAGACATAACCCTTGCAAAAATTAGAGGGAATCCTGACCCACAAGGTACCAAAAGCTGAGGAGGGTACCAATAAAGGCCTTAAATTAATCGGACTGGACTGACCTGTCGATAGGCACGACAAGAGGCTTGCCGATCGACAAACCCCTGTTTTAGAAACTTCCATTTTTCCTCTTTTGTAAAAATCAGAAAACTCAATAAAAATAAATTGATTTTCTCAGCAGAATTTCAAAATCCCCTTCCATCTTTATAGACTTCTCATTCAAAAAAAATAAACTTTCCTTCATTTCCAAAAAATAAACTTTCTTTTTACGGTCTCAACAGTAAAGTAAAAAGCGCATATGCATTCATTCATTCATTACTAACAAAAGATAATAAAAAGCTCCATTGCATTACATAGATATTTTTCTGTGTTACATCATTTTTTCAGGAATCAAAGAAAAATAGAAAAACAACGAGACTCAGCCCGAACCCACATTCTCTCTCTCTCACCTATCATTCCTCTCTCTCTCTCTAAGAGCTTCCATCCCTGCGACGTGCTCTCTTTCCCCTGCGACGAGATGACGCACCACCGCTACCTGAACCAGACTCCTCCCCTAATGAGGCAAATGCCACCAAGCAAGAAGGAACATGAACCGCATCCCGAATATGGGAAGTCGCCAAAGATATCCAGTCCCTCAGCCAAATGGTGGACACCTGGACTTGCTGCAAGAAAGGCAAAATCAGTATCAAGAAAGGAAAACCAAAAAAAACAAAAAAAAAGTCCAAAAAGGTATACCTCAAGACGAAGGACCTGCTCTATCAATCCCAACTCCTACGGGTCCATCGCATGAGGACGATGGACATAGGCACCGTCCCTCCATCAGCCCACTGAATGTTGTAGGAAGGGGTATGCAACTGCACAAAGGGAATCACCGAAGTTGCCACTGCTGCAGATATCGACGGACCACCACCACTGTGGGAAGACCCCACTGGTCAACTCGAACCCGCATAAGGGAGAGGCAGCACAACATATATACTAGGCTCCATCAGCTAACTCGTCACAAAGTTTGTATAATTATATTGCACAGCTATGTCGGTATACAACAAATAGGACTTGACAATCATCGCCGCAATCCATGCGTCCTCTGGTAACATCCGCTCTTACCTCATAGACATAGGGGATCTCGCAGGTGGAACCACCACCTCCTCCTAAAAAATCTATCGAACCACCCTCTCCCCAAGATACCAGGAGAGACCAAACTCATGCGCCAGCAAACGTCTCATTTGCGGATTCACCCCAGTCAACCCCGTATCCTGAACAGCCGTCCCCCAAGGGTAAAAGGTCACCTAAAAAATCCCCAGTAGGAAAAAGGTCAATATGGAATCAGAGTACACAAAGACCAAGTCTGAAGAAGGAAAAGGTCTTATCCTATCACTGGTCAGGCCATTCAAGACCTGACGCACCGCCTGTAGAGAAAGAGACTTCCTCGATTGCCGATTGGACTTCTGCCACCAATACAACAGGCAAAAGTCTGCAACAGTCTCGTCCTTCAAATCAATCAGCAGGGTATTTCACCCAATTACCTCATAAAACCACGCCTGCCAAAGATAAGAATCCACGATCAAAAGAGACACACCAGGAAAATGTGAATGCATGAAAGGAAAAATGCGCAAACTAAAGAATACCTCAAGAAGATACGTGGCTCTGGTAAAAGTCTACCTGCAGCATCGGCTAAATGCATCCGAAGAAAATAAAGGGTCTCCAAAGTCAGGCTCCCCCAATCATAGAGAAGGATGTTCGAAAACATCCTCAAGTATGGCAGAAACCACAAGTGGACAACGTCGCCTCTCGACGCCACCATAAATCCCCCCAACACAAGTAAAATCGAGCCATCTGCCTCACCTGCAGCCCGTCCTCCACATCAATCACCCTACTCAGCAAAACATCCCTCAGCACGGACAAACAGATAGAGTCCCCAAATACTATCCTCCCCAAATCACCTAGTGCCACCAGTGACTCCTTCGGCCTCACCCGCAAAGAGCGATCCACCTCTATCTTCTCTCCATTACAATCCAGCCACAGTAGCTGCTGTACATCTAATGGAGTCACAGTCATCTCCCCTAGGCCAAAATGGATGGTATGGGTAGTGTCCCACCACCTCTCCCCCAAAGCACATAAGACCGACGTCGAACGAGGCTTCTCATCCAGCACAGATGCCAGCCTCCCAAAGCCTGTTGACGATACTACCCAACACACCACAGGTGGAAGGTGCTCCCAGATATCCTTAAGCCCCTTCATCCCATGACAACGAATAGTCGATAAAGAAACATCAGACTGTCAAAGGAAAATCTTGTCCAAAAAAAAGGAAATCACCCAAAATAGAATGCCAAAAGTTATTTTATACTTACATAACAACCAGGGTTCACCACCCTAGAAGAGAGATGACATGACGACTCCTGCAGTAAAGTTCGCTCATCTGCAATTGGATCAAACGCATCAAAATAGTCCTCACTCCGCAACGCAAGAGGCGCCCTGTCCCTCCATTCCACATTCGCCCAGTCGTCAACAGCTAACCACTCCCTGTGTGCCGCAGTGCTCACAAAAGCGGCCACTTTTTAGGTTTCGGAGCGTTAAGACGATTCGCAAAAGAAAATCACAGGGAGTGAGAAGGCAAGAAGCTGTGAAGAATGTGAGGAACCCGCCCCCTTTTTATAGGAAGCCAAGGTCATGTCGATCAGCACTGCACCCCCACCTACCTATCTACACTGACCTTCCACCTTCTCGAGGCAGCCCAAAAGTTCGTGCCACTGCCGAATGGAACCCTCCACACCATACCGGTCAGCACCCCCTTAAAAATTCGTACAAAAACTCCTAGAAAATACAAAAAAATCCTGAAAAATCCTCAGAAAATTCCAAAAAATCCAGGGGAATATTTAGAACATTCTCACCAAGAAAATTTATTTTTCTCTCACACTCCCTCAAGATGAACCCCTACTTCCTCTGCAGAACCCTCAAAAGCCAAGTGGATCTCTCCCTGACAACATCCCCAAAGGACCCCTAAAGTATTCCAAACTTCAGGTTATCTACTATTCCCCAGTGGAATCCTTAAAAATTGCTAAGACAAAAGTCTCAAATTTCCCCGAGAAAAATGTCCAAACCCTGGATCACCTAATCACTTCTCCAGTGGAATTCACAGCATCAAATTAGCTATTCCCCTGCAAAGTCTCCAGAAGACACGAAAGTTTCCCCAGTAATCAGCTCCCTAGCTCAAATCAAAATCATGAGGTAATTTCCCCGACAGAGTTCCCTGAGAACATCTCAATTTAAGCCCCCAGAATTGGCTTCGACCCGCAGAATTGGTCATCTTAATTTAAGCCCTCAGAATTGGCTTCGACCCGTAGAATTGGTCATCACAATTTAAGCCCTCAGAATTAGCTTCGACCCGCAGAATTGGTCATCACAATTTAATCTCTCAGAATTGCCTTCGACCCGCAGAATTGGTCATCTCAATTTAATCCCGCATAATTGGCTTCGACCCTCAAAATTGGTCATCTCAATTTAAGCCCTCAGAATTGGCTTCGATCCTCAGAATTGGTCATCTCAATTTAGCCCTCATAATTGGCTTCGACCCGCAGAATTGGTCATCATAATTTAAGCCCTCAAAATTGACTTCGACCCACATAATTAGTCATCTCAGTTTAAGCCCTCAGAATTGGCTTCGACGCGCAGAATTGGTCACTACAATTTAAGCCCTCAGAGTTGTATTCGACCCGTAGAATTGGTCATCACGATTTAAGCCCTCAGAATTGGCTTCAGCTCATAGAATTGGTCATCACTATTTAAGCCCTTAGAATTAGCTTCGACCCGCATAATTGGTCATCACGATTTAATCCCTCAGAATTGGCTTCAACCCGTAGAATTGGTCATCACAATTTAATCCCTCAGAATTGTCTTTGACGTACAGAATTGGTCATCACAATTTAAGCCCTCAGAATTGGCTTCAACCCGCAGAATTGGTCATCACAATTTAAGCCCTCGGAATTGTCTTTGACCTGCAGAATTGGTCATCACAATTTAAGGCCTCAGAATTGGCTTCGACCCTCAGAATTGGCTTCGACCTACAGAATTGGTCATCACAATTTAAGCCCTCAGAATTGGTTTCGACCCGCGGAATTGGTCATCTCAATTTAAGCCCTCAAAATTGGCTTCAACCCTCAGAATTGGTCATCTCAGTTTAAGCCCTCGGAATTGGCTTCGACCTGCAGAATTGGTCATCTCAATTTAAGCCCTCGTAATTGGCTTCAACCCGCAGATTTTGTCATCTCAACCTAAGCCCTCAGAATTGTCTTCGATTCACAGAATCGGTCACCCCCAGTATTTCTTTAAGTCCTAGGAATTGACCTCAATCTTTTCCATTAGACCATCCCCAGTATGCCCCTTGGGTCCTCAGAATCGACCTCGACCCTCTGAATCGATCATCCTCATCCTTAGGTCCTCAGAATAAGCCTCGACCCTCTGATGGGGTCATCCTCGTTCCTTAGGTCCTTGGAATGAGACTCGACCCTCTGAATCGATCATCCTCATTTCCTTAGGCCCGCAGAATCAACCTCTTTCAAAAGGCATCATGCGGTCTCTATTCGACGGCTATCGTTTATTCCAAACTCACCCGTCAAGGGGCTTTGTAAACACCCCCATTCTAGCATCCCCTAATCTCTCATTAGGTCCCTAGCACTCCCTGCATCACTATGAACCACAATTTGAGAGTGCAGCAACAGCGGAAATATTGCGACTTCTCAAATTAAAAACCAATTTTAATTAAATTCCTTTTAACCCAAATTAACCCTAAGCATGCAACTAGGTGTGATTGAAACAATATGAAATCATGCAAGAATTATTCAACACACAAAGTTTAAGGAAAAATCCCCGAAGGGCAAAACCTTTTATTTCTAGAACTTTAAAGAATTTACAAGACCATTGACTTACATACAACCTGATAATCGCCCACAAGTGTAACGCACGGTGTCTTCGGTAAACCTTCAAAGCAACGGCTAGAAATAGTGTGACACAGAAATACCCGCAGGTGTCGGTTCCTATGTCGGCGGCTGGAATTTTCCCTTTCCAGGAGGGCAGCAATGAAGAAGAGAACGGCTTCTCCACAAGGGTTGAACAATAGCAAAGCTTGTGTTCTAGGGTTCCAAAAGATTCACAAAAGTAATTGGGAATTTTTTGTGTGAATCAAAAAGAGTCTTGGGACTCAAAAAGATGAAGACTTAGAGTATTTAGGACTCTGAAAATCGTGTATGTAAGTCTTAAAAAATAACTCCCCGAAGTTGGATTTAAATAAGAAGTCTTTGAGCCTAAAAAATCTGCAGCGAATCTGGCAGTGATTATCCCCGTCGGATCGGTCCGGATTGAGGGCGGATCGGTCCGATTTGACCGGATCGGTCCGAATGAGGTCGGATCGGTTCGGCTATATCTCCTCATCGGTTTGCCATCGGTCCGGGGTATACTGGCCTTCAGCAAAACGGATCGGTCCGTTTGTGACCGGATCGGTCCGGTTGACCCAGAATAATAAATGCCTCATTTTGCTTTAAAAAACTTACTTCTTATTTTTATAAAAAACCTTTTATAAAAATTTCCCAATACTAAATATGAACTTTAAGGGACGTAGAAACAAAATTTTACCAAGTTCATTCTTGCAGAGGCTATGATGTTGAAGACGCTTTGATATTCGGATCCGTTGATGTAGATGCAATCTTGAATTTCTTCAACGGTGTAACGGCGTATGACATACAAATTGATAATGGACAAAAATGTCCTTACAAGGTCATACCCTGAGTACTGACCTAGAGGTCATCAGACACTCACAGGCTCCGTTTGACCAAAATTCCAACTTTTTTGCTCGATCGAGACTGAATGAATCTTCAAACGTCACTAAAACCCTTTTCCAACGAACTTCCTCGTGCACGTTCTTCTTTACGGTGCGGACGAACTACCTATTTTTCCTCAAAACTTTATCTAAAAGCCATCGGGGAATCCTAGGCTCCATTTGACCAAAGTCAACTCCTCAACTCAAACGATACTGAATGAATCCTCGAAGGGAGCTGAAATCCCTTTCCAACAGTCCACTCTAGGCCCAATTCTGACTTACAGTACGGACGAATGATCCGTTTTACTCCGAATGCTTCTGGACCTCGGTAGACCAAAGTCAACTCTCCAAACCGAGTCAAACTCTTTAAAATGTCTAAGTTCATCTCCTAACCTTCCCAACGGTCCTCCTTGAGCGTAGTTCTGACTTACCGTTTGGACGAGCGACCCTTCATCGTCCGATGATCCCACGTCCAAATAATCGACAAGTGCTTTCGAGCCACATTTTACCCAAAGTCAACTCCTGGACCCGGGAGTAGTCAAAAGGAATTTCAAAGGTCTATGAAATAAATTTACAGCGGTATGCTCCGTGCACGATTTGAATCAACGGATTGCATTTAATGATCATTTTTCCGAAGGAAGCTCAACAAGACTGCCAAACGGCAGGTTCAAAATCCTGTCTATCGACAGTGGGCGTAAAAGACGCCCGACGATTGGCTGGACCAGACCTATGCGATCGGTAATGCCCTGGGCCTATAAAAACGAGTGTCTGACCTCATTGCAAAAGGACCCAGATCTGAGATCTATCACTCTCAGCGAACTCAGAAAACCTCTGTAGAAGTCAGCGAAACTTCTACATCCAAATCCCATTCCAACCCTCACTTTACATCATCCATTTTACCAAATTTAGTGAATTAAGTATCCATCATCATTATCCAAGTGCAAGGTTTTCTCTTCAACATCCAAGATGAAGCTTAAGATCTCCAAAAAGGTCCAACTTTCTCAACTCTCTCTTTAAATTCTCTTAAATTCGCATTAACTTGTTTTATCACTTAGCACTTCTACTATCCCCGTCTCACACATCCTAATATACTTTTTATTTAGTATTATTGTGCATTTCTTATTTTTCATATACCCCCCCCCCCCCCCCAAAAAAAAAAAAACAAGAAAAAGAGGGTTTGCTTATAAATTGCAAACGGGGATTGTCTCACCTTTCTCACACTAAAACACCTTTTTACCCCCCCCCCCCACAAAAAAAAATCCTCGGTTGGATTTATTGGATAAACCCCACCCCTCGTTTTGAATACGAACTACGTGGACTTTGATGCCTCCATAGGCTACGTAGGCGTCTCAGGGTAAAACCCGAGACTCGTGTCCTATCTTTTTTTAATTTTCTATTTTTCTATTTTCCTAATTCTTTAACTTAAGTTCTCATATCTACATACTTATATATGCATATATTTGTTCTTAGTCGCGTATTATTCCATACGTATTTTCGTTTCGTTATAACGATCAATGCAAGGATAATCGCGTAAATCCCATTTTCTGATATTACTTTTATAAACATTCTTACGGATGACTCGCTTTATCTCTTCCATGATACAAGTCGGTGATTCCTATCTCCATTACATATACACATGCACACATATCACGGAGAAATAGAGGAAATAACAACAAATCCATGAGAGACCGCAAGGGCGAAATGGGTGCCTAACACCTTCCCATTCCGTAACTTAGCCTCCGAACCCTCCTAGAATCATTTTTGGTTTCGTATGTATCAGTATGTCTTTGATGCTGTCCTTCGGGATGGATCCACCTTCTTTTGTCTGTTTTGAGTAAAATAGACCGGTGACTCCATCCCTTTACATTTTTCACCACACACACACACACACACACACACACACACATATATATATATATATATGAGGGCTGTGGGTGTGTGAGTGTGTATGTATATTACTGTGATTTCCTCCACTGTTGACAAAGTTAAATCTTAAGCCGCACATATCAGTATCAGTGGTGATTCTCAATATAATTAAGAATGAAATTATATATGAGTGAGAAGAATGTGAGAGTGTGTGATAGTGTGACTAATCATGGGTACCTACAGGTGGTCTGAATCATGTGCAAGTAAAAAAATGAGAAAATAAGATAGTTAGAGAGAGGGGAGAAAATAAAGCAAAACCCATGTGAAATAGAGTCTAATCATCTAAAAATATTCTCCAGCGGAGTTGCCACTTTGGCCGTTAGAGGCAAATTCCTCCGGCGCAGGTTGGCCCCAAAATTAGAGGGAGAGAAAATTGATAAATCTCTTATCCTCTCGTGCGTGAATTCAAGTATAGGAATCCTCTTTTTTCCACTCATACGATCTTTGTGAGCTACCACAGACATAAATCGGCCGTCGTCAAAAGGGAGGAAAGTGTATAAATGGATTCTCCACTCTATTTTGGTCAAAATAGGCAAAAGAATGTAGCCATCCAGAGAGAACGGCATCAAAAGACAAACTAATGCATACGAAACCTAATGAATCCAGCGTTCGGGGACTAAGTTATGAAATGGGAATGTATTAGGCACTCATTCTTCCCTTTTGATCTCTCATAGGCTATGACAATGCCCTCCTTTTCTGCAAAATCTAAAATGTGACTCGTGTGTACATTGGTGCGGTGTGAATAATGAGAGAAATAAATCATCCTAGTCAAGTAATGTTAAAGACGGAGTGAAATAATTCTAAGGATTGTACGAAAGAATAATATAAAAATATAATGTGAGTATCCATCACATCACAAATCAATACGAGGAAGTGAATGTGTATATCGAGCGGGAACTCTAATATGTAGGAGTAGGAATATCCGCAATATTGCTAAATGCGAAAAAACATAAAATGACTAAATAAGAAAAATAGGACTCGAATCTTGAAATTGGTTCGGGACGCGTATGTATCCAAAAGGCATCAAAGTTCACGTAGTTTGATAATCCAAAAGTGTTGGGCTTAACCCATAAATCTAAAATTAGAACTTCCCTTAGTTTGTTTTAAGAAAGTGTGCACAAGTGTATGGAGTGTACAAAACTAGGGAAATTCTAGTTTAGGGTTTATAGGAAAACCCTCCTTTTGGTTTATCTAGATTTTATGAAAATATGTTTTGTGTGTATCGATAATAAAAAAAGGAGATTAGTTTGAGATGAGGAAATGAAATAAATCAAAAGATATACCAAAAATGAAGGAAAAAGAAAATGACTAATACTAATTAAATGAGTTGTAAAAGAATGAGCGTAGACCTTTTATAGGACTTTAATTCCGATTTTAGAGTAGTAGAGCCTAGTTTTTATGGTGGTTGAATGATGGTGAGGTAAGGATAAAATTTATGATGAAAGATGGATGAGGATGATGTAATAAATGGGTCAAATGTTTGGGAAAATGGTTGGCGCACTCATTTCAACGAGAATGTCTCTGACTTTAGAAAAGGAGCCTTGGTAAAGAGGTCATGGTCTCCTTAAATAGAAAACAATTAGGGTTTCATGGGGTGCCAATAGGCATAGGCTCTGTCCTGCCTATCGACATACCCCTGGCTTATTGGTTATGTAAACTACATCCTTCCAATAGGCAGGGAGTCCGGGGTGCTTATAGGCAGTCCGAAATGGACCTTTTAAAAAAAATGGGCATAAAATATAAACTCTCAGTCTGAATCGCGCACTGCAAGGACCGATGGAAAGTGTATTCAGATCCATATAAGAAGCCATTGAGTCACTCTCATATTAAAGAGTTGACCAAAGTAAAAAGGGTCAAAAGCACCCAATGGCCTTTAAACGGGGGTTATCAAAGTAAAAAGGCGAGTACGCGCGAACTGTGAGGCCGATTCGTGCATGGTATGGATTTTTGGAAAGGGAATTCAGAGCCTTATAAGATTTTAATGAGATTTTATCAGGTTAGATAGTTGGACAAGGTCGAATGGGTCTCACTAGCACCCAGTGGCCTCAAGATTGAAGTAAAATGGTGAGTATGCGTGAGCCGTGAGGTCGATTCGTGTAAGGTATGGACCATTGGAAAGAGGATTCAGATACCTATGAGAATGAAATGAGATTCTCTCAAGTTGTATGGTTGACCAAGGTCAAATAGGACTCAAGCACTTGGTTACCATTGGACTAGGGTTTAGAGAAAAATGGTAAATACACACGAACCGTGAGGCTGTTTCCTTCACCGTAGGGACTGTTGGAAAGGATATTTAGATCCTTATAATAGTTAAATGAGATTATCACTAGTTTGAGTGTTGATATCTTATGGATCAGGCGATGATGCTGGAAATAACACCACCTTTCAATGTGTTTGTAAGCTCAATTCATTGTTAACAATGGCAGTATAAAGGTGTATAATAGAAGGAGGTGAGGAGAAGAGGAAGGTAACCAGAATATAAGTGGTTCATCCAATCAGGCCTACGTCCATTATGCAAGCGTGTAATTAATATCACTGTATGAGGTCTCTAATGGCCATAGATACAAACTCTCAAGCTTTATCTCTTTACTGTATATTTAGACAAAATTTCAGCTAGGGTAGCTAATTTCGGATCCCCCTCTAGGAAGTAGAAGGCATGAATATATAGGGCCTGGGGGTGTAATGTACCCCCCATGCATGAAATGAGCATGTGTGTGTTGATCTAGCCAATATGATGAAGGCATCTGTCACTGTTACATGTAGAGAATGATGATGAAATATTCCATCCACGTGAGGGGAATGATTTATTATAACTAATTTGTGTACACGTGTTCTTATCCTCACATATGCGCATAAGAGCTCGGCCATCTGTCTCGTCACAACCTCGGCCTGGAAGAGTACGAGGTTGGTATAGTCTGGTTGCTATCCAATCCGAGATTAGTTATGATGACTTCAGCTTATGTGGACCCGAGGTTAGGCATGTGATGTAATAAGGTCGGCCTGGGCCGAGGCTAAGCTGGGACTTGTTAGGAACATCGGCTGATTCCTTGCCGGAGCTGGCCTTGATGGAAGTATATCTTTTGTAACCTCGGCTTACTCCCAGACGAGGTTGTCATCCCCTAGATGACCTGATGAATAACTATTCTCATGGATTATGAAGAGCTCTTGACGAGGTTGGTAGTAATGTCGGCCATGGCCAACCTAGCTTAGGACGAGACCACTGGTCATTATTCTAAGGCCCTTCCAACATCGGCCATACCCATAGTCGAGTTGATGTCTCTGAGCTGAGGTGGTACATTTAGGGCATATCAATCACCACTAGCCCTTAGTTATCTGTGTGATCAGGTGTCTAAGGGGCATATTTATTCGCGGTGGAATTTCTTCAGGTGTCAATAGTCTCTTGACAAGTATTAGCTACTGGAGTAGATAGCGTGTCTGACAAGTTTGATGATGTTGGCTGTCTTTTAGGCTCCCAAGGCAATGATGGGCCTTGGGACGTGTGCACTCACACTTAAGGGTTTAAACCCAATTTTCCTCTCTTTCTTCCTCATTTATCTCCATCTTTGGATTTGGTAATTTCTGTAACTTTCTCTCTCTAGAAGAGCTCTGATTTGAACTGTGTTTGGGTGATCGTTCCTTGCAATTCCTTCCTTGATTATCATCACTTTTCTTCAGGTATCCCTTGCCATCCCTTCTTCTTTATTTTTCTTCCTTTGTTCTTGCTTTTGCATTTTTCGATGAGCTTCAAGAGGTTTTCGGTGAAGCTACTGGTTTTTTTGGTGAACTGTTCTTAATTGTTCTTCGTCATTTTTATTCAAAGTTTAATAGCTTGATCTTTAATTCCATTTGCCAATCTTGTTTGTAATTTAGGAGAGTCGACAAGTCTAGTGTCTGCCTCATATGCTCAGACCCCTTTACCAACTCTTAGAGGAATTCCCATCTCTTAGTGAAAAGGCCTTAGAAAAAATTAGACAAGTAGAAAGAGTCCAAGAGGAAGCTCGTAGGGCAGAGGCATTCCCCCTCAGGCCTATTTTTCCACAACCTCTGAAGTTTATATATCTTGAGCCATCCGAACCAGTTAACCCAGTAGAGGTCCCAGTTAAACCCTCATCAATGTCTGAGTCTGAGTCATCCACCTCAGACCCTATGTCTGTGGACTCTTTTCAAGAGGACATTGATTTTTCAATTCAATGAGATCAAGTCCCTGATTAGGCAGAGGTTTCCAGTCGAGCCTCGTCTCAAAAAAGTTCAAGTACATCAACCTCTTCCTCAGAGGTTGAAATTGTTGGACAAAGTGTGGCTATTCCACCGATCCTTGAAGTCATTCCCCTGTCGACTATCACAGGGGCTGAGTTCGCTCAGAGGTTTCCCAGTGCTGCCCCATCGTCTGCTCAGGCCGACGTTGAGCTAGATGATGATGATGATGATGATGATGATTAGAGTGATGTTGATGTCTCTGAGGCGACCGAGATTGAGAGTTCAGTCAGCGAGATCGACCTCTTATCCTTCAGATACATGTATTCCATAAGCCCCTCTATAAAACTCAGGAGACATCTGAGGGAAGAGAGGGCTTATGACGGCCGAGATGGTGAGATCTGCCTATATGAGTAAATGTTCAAGTTGGGCTTTCGTCTACCCGTCTATCCCATCATCAGATCTATATTAGCTTATATCAACTTGGCTCCTTCCCAGTTGTCACCCAATGCTTAGAGGGTGATAATTGGAGCCATTGTCTTATGGAGGGTTGTCCATCACTCAGAACTTCTCGTCCAAGTCTTTACAGGATGCTATGTCCCTTCATCTGTCAGAAATCATCCAAGCTATTATCATTTTTTAGCACGAAAGTTAAATAAGAAGATGCTCCATATTATCCAAACCTCAAACCATAACTGGAAGCCACGTTACTTCTTTGCATCAGGGCCATGGGAATTTGGTCCATGTGCCCCCTCTTCCTCATTAGAGCCGAGGATACCCATAAGATGGGGAAAGGTTACGATGGCTTCTAGGGCTGACCCTGGGCTAAGCCATCAAAATCTTCAGAAGGTCAAAAACCTTCAGGATTAGGGGGCGCATGGTCTGCTTGTAAAATTCGAGCACCTGATGACCCCCTATTACCTCTCTGAGACTGGTCTAGAGGGAAGTCCTCTGATAGAGCTTGGTAAGTGATTTTTTTTTTTGACAAGTTATACCTCTGAATTTATGTATATTTGATTCTCTAACTCATACCTTTCCATCTTGCAGAGTGCCCAAAAGGAATATTTGACAAGTTATGGGAGATGGATGCCCCAAGTCTGACAGAGCTCGTAAAGAAAGATGGACTAAATTCTCCCCCTCCCCCTTCATCTACCACAAGGGCTGAGGCCAAAAAGAAGAGGAAGGATGCCGACCTTGCCCTTGAGGATCAGAGGCAGAAGAAAAAAGGGGGGATCGCGCCGTCCCCATTTCTTCTAACGATGCTTTGGTTGCTCGCCTTAAGAAATTAAAGATTGGTGATAGAGTCATTGGCCAAAGTATGAAGGCCTTGGATGCTATCAGTGGTGTCATGACCGAGTCTGACAAGCGCTTTTATCGGTCCCTGATAATCCTCTGCTGGTTTAATCCTCCCTTCATTGTACCATCCAAGTAAGACCTTTAACTATAGCTTTTGAATGTGTAACATCGACATTTGAACTATTTCAGACCTTAGTCTGACATCTTTGCACATGTTCTGCAGGGTCTTCTCACTATGCATCACTATGTCAACTGGACCTTGGGGAAGCTTCCTCTAATTGAGAAGGGCCAAGAGGTCGAGAAGACTGAAGCCACATTGAACGCCGAAGTAGAACGTCTGAAGGTCTCTCTTAAGAAGGTCGAGACCAGCGTCAAGTCGATGCAGAAGGATATGGACAAGCAAAGGGAAGATCATAACACTTCCATGAAGGCTCAGGCTGACTCCCTTCAGCGCAAAGTCGATGTTGCTGTCAAGGCTGCCTTAGAAGATGCCTCCGAGAAGATTTTAGAGCAGTATAAGGTCTCTGACGAGTTTGTGAGCTTCGGCTTTGAATATCTGGAGAGGGGGGGTCAAGGCAACTGGCAAATGGGCTGTAATGAAGGAGAAGGAATCATAAAGCCTAGCAGTTGTTGACTTTATTGGCCTAGGTTATACCGACCCACAGTTTGCTCAGGTCTTGCAGGAGGTTCAAGAAGAGGGAGGTGCTGCACCCACCGATACTGCACCACAAGGAGGCACCATGACTGAAGATGTTAGTGCTAAAGACGATAGGGTGGAGGTGGCCACCCTCGGCCAAGAAAATGCAGACATGACCGTCAACCCTGAGGCTGCGAAAGTTTGAATTCTTGTGAAGCTTTAAGCAATCCTGTAGCCCTTGATTAGTTGTAACCTCTGATTAAGCATCACGAACCTTTTTACTTTTGTAACTTAATGTCAACCTCTGAGGAGGGATTTTATTTCTTCTCTCGCTGACTTTTTTATTGAAGGTTTTTATTTACCATGCAATGTGTTCTATTCCGAAGTCTTAGTACAATAATGTCTTTGTTAAACTCAATGAATGGTGTCTTACCTCAGACCTCGTCACCACATTATGATGCTATAAGGTCTGAGGTCATCAACTAAGATGTTATCCCGGTAAATATATCCACCAAATTAATGATGTTAAGGTTTTAGGTCATCAACTAAGATGTTACCCTCATAAATAATTTCACCAAATTAATGATGTTAAGGTCTAAGTTCATCAACTAAGATGTTACCCTCATAAATAATATCACCAAATTAATGATGTTAAGGGTCTAAGGTCATCCACGTGATGTCTTACCTCTAACCTTATCACCATATTACGATGTTATAAGGTCTGAGGTCATCACTAAGATGTTATCCCCATAAATAATTTCACCAAATTAATGATGTTAAGGTCTGAGGTCATCAACTAAGATGTTACCCTCATAAATAATTTCACCAAATTAATGATGTTAAGGGTCTGAGGTCATCCACGTGATGTCTTACCTCGGACCTTGTCACCATATTATGATGTTGTAAGGTCTTAGGTCATCACTAAGATGTTATCCCCATAAATAATTTCACCAAATTAATGATGTTAAGGGTATGAGGTCATCCACTTGATGTCTTACCTCGGACCTTGTCACCATATTATGATGTTATAAGGTTTGAGGTCATCACTAAGATGTTATCCCCATAAATAATTTACACCAAATTAATGATGTTAAGGGTCTGAGGTCATCTAAGTATGATGTCTGACCTCAGACCTTGTCACCAAATCATGACGTTATAAGGTCTGAGGTCATCACCTAAGATG
Source organism: Sambucus nigra (assembly GCA_949130495.1). NCBI lineage: Eukaryota > Viridiplantae > Streptophyta > Magnoliopsida > Dipsacales > Adoxaceae > Sambucus > Sambucus nigra. The sequence continues at coordinate 128,656,252 of OX422223.1, forward strand.
TTATCCCCATAAATAATTTGCACCAAATTAATGATTTTAAGGGTCTGAGGTCATCTATGTATGATGTCTGACCTCAGACCTTGTCACTAAATCATGATGTTATAAGGTCTGAGGTCATCACCTAAGATGTTATCCCCATAAATAATTTGCACCAAATTAATGATGTTAAGGGTCTGAGGTCATCTAAGTATGATGTCTGACCTCAGACCTTGTCACCAAATTATGATGTTATAAGGTCTGGGGTTATCACCGAAGATGTTATCCCCACAAATAATTTCACCAAATTAATGATGTTAAGGTCTGAGGTCATCAACTAAGATGTTATCCCCATAAATTCCACCACTAGAGTACAATTAACCAAGAATTGATATGGAAACTGATCTCTCATTAATAATCTCTTCATAAGATGATACATTTACATAAACTCTTGCAACATCATATATAATACGTCTTTAGATGATCATCATTCCAGGGATTGGCAAAAGGTTCCCCCTCGAGGTTTTCTAGTCTGTAGGTCCCGGGTATAACCTCTTCGATCACTTTGTAAGGACCGTGCCAGTTTGGGTGGAGTTTGTTTGCTTTATGTAACGTCTTCTTTAGTACTAAGTCTCCCACAGCAATGGGTCTTGATTTCACCCTTTGATTGTAGAATTTTTCTGTTCTCTGCTGGTAAGTTGCTTGTTTGATTTCTACGTCTTCCCTTCTCTTTTCAATCAGATCTAGGTCTAGTCTTCTCTCCTCCCCATTTTTATCAGGGTCATAGGTCTCAACCCTATGAGTAGGGACTCCAACTTATATTGGTATGACGGCCTCTGATCCATGTGCTAGCATGAATGGGGTTTCTCCTGTTAGAGTCCTTGCCATTGTTCTGTAGGCCAACAACACAACATAAACCTCTTCAGTCCATCTTCCCTTAGCTTCCTCTAACATCTTCTTGATTCCGTCGAGGATTTTTGTGTTTGTGACTTCGGTCTGACCGTTTTCCTGAGGTCGGCCAGGAGAAGACAAAAACTGTTTTATCCTAACTCTTTTGCAATATTTCTCTACGGAAGAGTTCTTGAATTGGGTTCCATTGTCTGAGATGAGAGTGTTTGGGAGGTCGTGTCTGCATATGATGTTCCTCCAAATAAATTAAAAGGTCTTCTGTTTTGTAATTGTTATCATCGGCTTCGCTTCTACCCACTTTGAGAAGTAATCAATGGCAACTATCAGAAATTGGTAACTATTTGCAGATCTTGGCAGTGGTCCCACTAAGTCAATTCCCCATACTGCGAATGGCCAAGGGGAACTGATTGACGTCATAGGCTGATGAGGTTGATGGGGAATGGTATAGGATCTCTGACATTTATCGCACCTCTTCACGTAAGCTGCAGCATCCTTTGCCAAAGTTGGCCACCAGTACCCTTGCGTAACAATTCTTTTGGCCAAGGGTCTTCCTCCTATGTGATTAGAGAAATAACCCTCGTGTACCTCCTATAAGACGCGGGGAACTTCCGTGGGATGAACACATCTGAAGGGAGGTAATAGGAATCCCTTCTTATATCGGACGTTTCCCACTATAGAGAATTTCGCAGCTCTGTATCTTAATTTCCTCCTTTCTAGCTTTGACTCCGGTAGTTCTCCCTCTCTGATATATCTGATAAGGGGGTCCATCCATGAATCCCCTAGGTTCAGATTGAGGTAAGGGTTACTAACCTCTTCTTCTTTGATGGTTGCTCTGGGCAAGATCTCAACAGGGACCGTCCTTCTGATATCTGTCCTCGTTGCCGAAGACAACCTTGCTAAGGCATCTTCGTGGCTATTTTTTTTTTGCCGAGGTACTCTCTTCATCTTTACCTCTTTAAGACCCTCCAGTATCGCTCTCACCCTCTTCAGGTATTTAGCCATCCTTTCATCTTTGGCCTCATAAACCCCTAAGACTTGATTAACAACTAACCTTGAGTCACTATGAAGTAGAAGACGTCCTACTCCCAGAGTCTTTGCCAATGAAAGACCTGCTATCATGGCTTCATATTCTGACTCATTGTTCGATGCCTTGAAATTAAACCTTAGGGCATATTCGATGTTAGTACCATCCGGGGCAGAGAGTATTAACCCTGCACTGCTCCCACTTTTGCAAGATGACCCGTTGACAAAGAGGTTCCAGATGTCTCTATCTGATGAGAAGACACCTTCTAAACTTATTCCCTCCTTGAAGAGGTACCGATCTTCCTCATTATCGGTTGTCCTATCTTTGGCTCCCTTTGTCATAACCTCTTCTAGGTGTCGAAAGACGTTGCTATTTGACTCCTCTACAGTCTCTTGATTATTCTCAACTTTGACCGTTTCCCATGTGAACTCTGCGACGAAGTCTGCAAGTGCCTGCCCTTTGATGGCCGCCCTAGGCTCATAGGTAAGGTCATACTTCCCTAGTTCAATGGCCCATGCCATCAATCTTCCCGACTTCTCAGGTCTATGGAGGAACTATCTTAGTGGGGAGTCGGTGAGGATGACCATAGAATGGGCTTGAAAGTAGGGCTTCATCTTCCTAGAGGCATGTATCAAAGCGTAGGCTAACTTTTCTATACGAGGGTAATTATGTTCAAATCCCTGAAGGGCCTTACTGTTGAAGTATACGGGCCTTTGAACCCCAATGTCCTCTCGTACAATGGCCTCACTTATAGCCGATTCAGATACCGTTAGATAAACAAAGAGCCTCTCTCCCGCTATTGGCCAGAAAAGAGCAAGGGAGACCCAAGGTATGACTTGAGTTGATAAAAAGCCTCATCACACTCTTTGTCCCACTCGAAGGCCTTTCTAAGAACCTTGAAGAATGAAATACACTTGTCGGTCGCCCTGGAAATAAATCTATTGAGCGCAGCCACTCTTCCAGTGAGCCTCTGAACATCCTTGATACTCCTAGGTGTCTTCATGTCGAGCAAAGCCTTTATTTTCTCAGGGTTTGCCTCTATTCCTATTTGATTGACGATGAATCCAAGAAACTTCCAAGCTCCTACCCCAAAGACACACTTTACTGGGTTAAGTTTCATCCTGTACAAGTCCATGGTATTGAAGTTATTTTCTAAGTCTTCCACGTGAGTGAAGGCCTTTAAGCTTTTCGTCAGCATATCGTCTACATACACCTCCATGGTCTTTCCTATTGTCTTCGAACATCTTATTCACCAGACGTTGATATGTTGCCCCTACATTTTTTAATTCGAAGGGCATCACCTTATAGCAATACGTCCCTTTGTCAGTAATGAAGGCTGTCTTTTCTGAGTTTTCATTATCCATGAAGATCTGATTGTAGCCTGAATACGCGTCTATAAAGCTCATGAGATTATGTCCTGTAGTTACATTTACTATTTGGTCGATCTGGGGTAGGGGATAATTGTCTTTTGGGAAAGACTTGTTCAGGTCAGTGCCACAAGCTGAATGTAACTAAGGATGCTAAGCCTGTCAAGCAGAGACGAAGAGTATACTCTAGGGAGAAGTATGATGTCATCCGATAAGAGGTTCGAAAGTTGGAAGAGGCTAAATTCATCAGGGAAGTGATATATCCGGAGTGACTATCAAATGCAGTCATTGTGACCAAGGCCAATGGAAAGTGGAGAATGTGCACAATGACTGCACTTGCACATTCTCCACTTTCCATTGGCCTTGGGCACAATGACTGCATTTGATAGCCACTCTGGATATATCACTTCCCTGATGAATTCCTCAACTTTCTTGACTTTAACATCTTCTTGATCTCATCCTTCAAGGCCAAGAACTTGTCTGTTATATAGCCATGGTCTTGGTGGTTTTCACACCATAAGCTCTAGTTCCTCTTATGTGGAGGAGCCTTCAACTTTTCTGGCCATCTTAGGGATGGGTCATTCTTGATCTCATTGAGGATGTGTTCGCAGCTAACCGTAAGAGGGGTATAACGCGTAAACTTATCATCATCCGACCTATTCTTTCCATCCTTCTTTCTTTGTAACTTTCTGATGCTACCGTCGTTCTCGTCTTCATACTTAGAGGCCATGGACTCTTTGACATTCATGACCTTCCCCGCAGTTGGCAATAGCTCCGCCATAGACTTTAGAGAGTCTTCCATAAGTTTCCACAACAACTTTCCCTTATGAAGACCTCCAATGAGGGCGGTCATGGCAATGTTCTCTTCGTAGTTTTCAACCTCAAGTTTTTCTTTGCTGAACCTGGCAATGTAGTCTCTTAGGATCTCATGCTTGCCTTATTTGATGTACAATAGATGGGTGGTCTTCTTTTGAGGTCTTACCCCAAAACAGAAGTTTTGAATGAACCGTTCAGCCAAGCCCTTAAAGTTCTCAATTGAATTCTTCGCAAGAGATGTAAACCATATGTTCGCAGCTCCCGTCAAGGTTTCGAAGAAGGCTCAGTAGTTCATCTCATATGGTATTGAGTAGATGTCTGCCGCCGACTGATACATTTCAATGTGATGTACAGGGTTTGTGCTACCGTCATACTTGGGAGTTAGTGTGGGTGGCTTGAACTTAGATGGGGTAGGGAAGCTTACTATCTTAGCCACTAACGGAGAGCCTTCTGAAAAACCTCTTTGTAGTCGATTTCGACTTTTGATGAGGTCTCCTATCTTATTTTCAAGACGTTGGATGGAGTCATTCCATGGTCTTACAACATAGGCTTGGTCGAGGTTATCCCCAGCCACCTCCAAGGGGTGGACTGAGGGTTCTCCAGCCACGGCACAGCGTCGACTGTTGACCTATTCTTGGTCTCTTCCTCATCCCTGATGAGTCCGACGTTGTCTCTCTTACCTTTGTGATCCGGCTACACTTCTTGACCTTAACAACCTTTGTCTTAGGTCGTTTACTGGGCCCAGCCTTTTAAACGCTGACCCTATACTCAGTCAATCAAAAGCTGATCCTCATTATTGGGGTTCGTCACCCCTTCGACCTCCATAACCTTGGCTTCGATTGGCAGGACAAACTATGTTGTTCGAAACTTCATATGGCTCCCAACAGTCTTTAGGGACGTCTTTCGCCTCTAGGTCATCATACCTCTCCACAGGGAAAGGGTTTCCTTGCCTCCCCAGGCGCAAGCTCCTAGGGTCAGTAATGTCCCTCCTCCGCTGGGGAGTTGGTTGGTCTTTTCGCGGTGCCTGGGGTGGTCCCCTAGCATCAGGATGGGGCTGAGCAGCCGTCGGGGTGATCATCTTCGGTGAGACTCCAGGTGGTCTCATCATATTTTGGCCGAGCTGTGAAAATTGTTCCTGCATTGCTTGTTGCGTCACAGCCAAAGACCTCAAGGCTGCGGGCACCTCCGCCATTTTGGATTGGGGCGGTACCTGGCTGGAGCTGGGTCCTCCCGCACCAGGCGGCGGAAGATGTGGTGGTAATCCCGGTGCCATGTGTTAACACAAAAGAGCTGGTGTAGTAAATGAGATTAATACCTTAAAGGACCTCTTTCAATGGTGAAGCAGCTCCACGCGAGGGGTGGTGCCTGGATCACCACTAGAGTCTCCGGTAAGGTTAAGCGGAAAAAGAGGAAGAGATAGCTTCTCGATTCCCACAAATGGCGCCAAAATGATGATGCTGGAAACAAGACCACCCTTCAATGTGTTTGTAAGCTCAATTCAATGTTAATAATGGTAGTATAAAGGTGTATAGTAGAAGGAGGTGAGGAGAAGAGAAAGGTAACCGGAATATAAGTGGTTCAACCAATCAGGCCTACGTCTAATGTGCAAGTGTGTGATTAATATCATTGTATGAGGGCTCTAATGGCCATAGATACAAACTCTCAAGATTTCTCTCTCTACTGTATATTTAGACAGAGTTTCCGCTAGGGTTGCTAATTTCGGATCCCCCTCCAGGAAGGAGAAGGCATGCACATATAGTGTCTGGGGGTGTAGTGTACCCCCCATGCATGCAATGAGCATGTGTGTGTTGATCTAGCAAATATGATGAAGACCTCTGCCACTGTCACATGAAGAGAATGATGATGAAATATTCCCCCCACGTGAGGGGAATGATTTGTTATAACTGATTTGTGTACACGTGTTCTTATCCTCATATATGTGCATAAGAGCTCGTCCATATGTCTGGTCACAACCTCGACCTGGAAGAGTACGAGGTTGGTATAGTCTGGTTGCTATCCAATCCGAGATTATTTATGATGACCTTGGCTTATGTGGAGCCGAGGTTACGCAGGTGATATCATAAGGTCGGCCTTGGCCGAGGCTAAGCTGGGACATGTTAGGAACATCGGCTGATTCCCTGCCAGAGCTGGACTTGATGGAAGTATAGCTTCTGTAACCTCGGCTTACTCCCAGCCGAGGTTGTTATCCCCTGGATGACCTAATGAATAACTATTCTTATGGATCATGAAGACCTATTGACGAGGCTGGTAATAACGTCGGCCATGGACGACCTTGCTTGGGATGAGACCACTGGTCATTGTTCTAAGGCCCTTCCAACATCGGCCATACCCATGGCCGAGGTTGATGTCTCTGAGCTGAGGTGGTACATTTAGGTCATATCATCAGGGTTCAGAGTAGGATCTAGAGTCTTATAGTGGGAGGAGAAGTGTTAAGGACCTAAGGAGGTACTTAGAGGGTAATAGGATGGGGTGTCACATTACATATATCATCAAGTCCCGATTAAGTTTAATTTATTAAATTAAACTTAATATTACTATATGTCCACAAAATGTGTAACTTTTTCCACTAATTTGTGTTCACCCAAACAATAACCACTTAAGTAGGGGGTTAATATGACCTCAACAGTCAACCAATTAGTATTATCCTTATTATTCGCCCGCACAATATCAACAAGTCAAAATTAGGTTTAATTTATTGAAATTAACCCTAAAATTACTATATGTTCACTAAATGTATGCATTATAACAATCAACCAAAGATATGTACAAGCTGAATTATACGTGTTATACACATAAACTTAGTAATATTAGTTAAATAAATAGTTATAAGACTATGTTATGTAAAAAAAAGATAAGTAAAGTTACATGAATAAAGGAAGTACCTATAATGAGTTGAACATCGGTTATTTTTCTCCAATTGCATGCGCACAAGAAATAAGGATTAAATATGTGTAAGTATATATGCATGTGTATGTTTTCATGTGTATATGCTTTATACTTTTGCGTGTTTTGTATGTGTTATACATGTGCATGTGTTTGTATGCGTTATACATGTGTGAATATATATGAGGCCAAGGACAGATCAAATAATATATTTACTCGTTACAATCAATCCAACGCGTGTGTGTGTCTCTCTCAAACACTTTATATAACACCATTCTCACACACACATAGAGAGACACTAATTCCTACTCTCTCTCTCTCACACACATATACAATAATTCATATATACCTTTGAATAAAAATTATAAAAAAATTTAGTAAAAATTCATATAGAACTAATTATTTTAAAAGACCTACAATCTTCTATATAAAAAACACTAAGGTATATATCATGTCTCAAATCCTATTCCGACCTATTGTGATACAATTTCTCTAACTAGCATCAAATACTAATTTTAACTAAAATTTTGAATTTAAACCTTTTAAAGAGAAAAAAGACAGAACGTGGGAAAAGCATGAACTTTCTCACCCTTGTGCATTACATAATCATATAAAAGAAATAATTATAAAATTATGTGTACTTGTATTGAACCAATTCTAAAATTTTAAAATATTTATTAATTATAAAAAATACTAAGTTTACCATAAAAATCTTACCAATTCTTTAATGTTCCCCACCGAAAGTTGTATTATCTTTATAGGATCTATTAATTAATTAAAAAAAAACTTTATCCTTCCCTCACCCAGGGATTTCCAATAATAATTTCAATCAACATTCAAAATCGAAAAAGTTTCACATATTTTCAATTGAAAAGAGCTAAAATTTTATATCAAACTGATGGGTATAAAACCCCAACTAAACAAATGATGTATTGTACCCACTTTTAAACCCATACATGAAAACCCCAATTATTTTACTCGTACATTAAAACCCCAACAATGTTCGAAGGAAATATTATCACATATCAAATATTATTCAAAGGAAGCCGCATACATGAAAACCCGAACAATGTTTAATCAATCACATGAAAATAAATAGATTCTCTAATTTATTAACACAAATAGAAATGTAGATATAGTATTTTCATATAAAAATGTTTGAAAGTAGGATTGGAGATATTCTATTAATTACAAACCATGTACCTAAGAGGGAGAGAGAGAGAGAGCGGTGGGCGGATGAAAGGAGTAGAGAGAGGAAATAGGTGGTTAGGGTTTAGAAAAAAGATCTTGAAATGATGCCAGAGCTTGGGGATGATTATATGTACTAGTGTCTCATCACGGTCCAGGACCATGACCCCGGGACATACCATTTATTTTTTAGACATTACCAACATTGTTATGATCTAAGACCATGACCAAGTTGGTGACATGTAAAAATAAAAATTGTTCATGTCTTGGGGTGACGGTCCAAGACCATGAACAAATTTCATAACTATTTCAAAATGTTCAAGGCCATGGGTCTTGACCACTGTAAACTGAACCCATTACGACTACACCAAAATGTGCTTTGAGTAATAGACTTTTTTAAAGACCAGTAATAGTATTAGTCCATTACTATTTCTTATAGTAAATTACCATTAGTAGCCTTTTATATTGTTTGCTGAGTTTAATTAAATATTTAAAAGTTAAGATTAAAAAAAATGTTCCCCCCCCCCCCCAGCTAAAACAAAAGCCCCGATTCCCAGAAAATTAAAATAAAAAGCCTCATACCTAGGGTTTCTCAGTCAATGACTCAAATTTGTTTAACTCCGATTGGCTAACCACATAATTAAAAATTTCCCAGAAAAGAGAGAGAGATAATAAAAAAAAATAGGAAGCAATGGAGAGTTGAGGAGTTGAATCAGAACTAGCTCATATAATGGTAGGAGTAAACGACTCGATGATTAAAGGTATCCACACGCTTTAATCAATAATAAAGGAACTTTCGAGTGGATTCAGTAAAAAAATTTGAATTAACACTTATACTTTTAAGCTCCACTATATACTTAGTCATTTGTGTTCACAATTAATGATGGTTATTTTTCTCTTTCTCTACATACACTTACTCATTTATGTGCATAATTAATGACATTTAAGCTCATAAATGTATGTTCAACTTCGTAGTTTATAATTTAGGGCTTTTAAACTCTGTTATAACCTATGATCTATTTTATTCTCATATATTAGAAATTGACTAAGTTATCATGATAAATAGGGATGGAAAACATATTTAAAAGACACAGTATATTATATCGCGTTTGTGTAATATGCTTTTACTCGCTTTATTCATGTGGTGTTTTTTATGTTAATTCGCTTGTGGTGTTTATGAAATGTGTTACTCGAGTGGGATTATGTTTCAAATGAGTTTTGATCATGTTGTATCATGTCGTCAATACGTATTGGCATATTTTGTCAAGTCAAAAAATGATTTGACACACCTATGAATAACGTATAATTTGCCTTTAGGCCTAATAGTTGAGAAAAAAAAATTATTGTTAATAGATTTGCACACAGTATTTAGGTTATATCTTTTTTTAACATTACAATGTTTTCCTTGAGCCAATATATATATATATATATATATATATATATATATATATATATATATATATATATATATATATATATATATATATAGAGAGAGAGAGAGAGAGAGAGAGAATAAAGTAGAAAACTTATGTATGTCATAAGATCAAAAGATGATGTCACAGGGGTAGAATAGTATTTGCACCCATTATCTCCCTTTACCTAATCTTACAATCCTACCCTAATCCATCTCTGCCTCCTTACTCATACGCCTCACACTCTCTCTCCCCCCCTCTCCCTCACACTCACCTCGAGCCTTGAACTCCCACGAGCCTCTATACCTCCAATACCCATTACCACCACCAACCCACAGCCAACAAGCTCTCTTCCCCTTTCTCACGTTGTCACCCCAACGTGAGTCCGTCTCCCATAAACAACTGATGATAGGTTTTCACTTCGAAAATCAAAGCTTTCTAGGTTCAATTTTTTGATCTATATGTGAAATACTAATATACGATATACATGTTGCAGATCTGAGCTCTTTTCGATCGATTTTATATTTGAAACTCAAAGCTTTCTAGGTTCAATTTTTTTATCCATAAGTGAAACACGAATATTTGGTTTACGTACCGTAGACCTGAGCTCTTTTGGATCGATGAGGTATACTTCATTACATTTTTATTGTGTATCTACCAAGTTTGATTGCTTATGTATGTTTATCGATTTTTTCAATAAGGGTTTCTTGATTTAGGATTTTAAATACGGGTTCTCTTTGATTCTTTATGTTTCTTTTGCTCAGATTGTTCATATGCGAATCTACCCAGGAGCCTATATGTCAAGTCTCATTTTGAGTAAGAAGTTTATGGTTGGGATTCATTAGTTCTGATTTTTTATTCCTTTTAATTTTTTGGGGTTTTGTTTTTATAATTTGTGGCTTTAGCCTTTATGTTTCTTTTTAGACATATTTCCCATTGATGAGTTTTATTTTCAAATCCCATAGTTCTATGTTTATCCCACATACATAATTACGAAAGTTCATAAGGGACCATCTTAAGATCTCATATAGTTTTCATTTTATAGTTACATTTTCAAATTTAATAGGGTGATTAGATATATCGGATTCTCCTTCTCTCCATTACGCGATTAGACATTTTCAAATCTAATTAGGTGATTAGAGATTTTCAAATCTAAGGGTTTTGAAACTAAGGTTTTAGAGAATTGCAATTGGAAATATCAAATATAGTTTTCATTTTCAAATCTAATCAGGTATACAATATGGTTCTTGATTTTGTTTGTTCTATGTTGATTCTAATATGTGTAATACCCCGTAATTTTGTGGTATTTATTTTATGGGATTAATTAAATTAAATGTGTATTAATTGGAAATTAATCCGGATTAAAATACTAGCGAGATGCGAGTTAGTATTTGATTATATGTGCATATATGATTATATATGAATATTGAATTATGAAATTTGTCGTGAGATTGAAATACGGCAATTTGGAAATTTTGTTGAGACGCGCGTGACAGTCGCGTCAAGGAAATATTTATTTTAATTAAAAAGTGAATTTTATTTCTATTATCCGTATGGTCTTTTTGAGTGCGCCAACGCGTCCGGAAGGGTCGAAATAGTCAAAAAACACTAGCCAGGGGTTTGGTTTGGGTCCCGGGGTATTTTTAGGTCATACTGGCAACGTATAAGGGCAGTTTGGTAATTTTAGAATTATGGGATTTTTGATTAACGAATTTTGGGAGTTTTAAATGGAAAATTAAAACACCCACTAACCCATTACCAGCCATTTACTAATTAGAGGGCTACGGGGGTTATTAGAAGAAAACCCAAAAGTCCCTAAGACAAACCCTAGCCTCCATTGCCACCATTAGAGAAGAGCTTGTAGAGGGAGAGATAGAAGGATTCTGCAGAGGGAGAGAGATCCATTCATCAAATCAGAGATACATACAAGGCAAGTGTTTAATTCCAATTAATTTCAGAGAATTCTTCTTCCATGTGTAGGAATTGATAAAAATCTAATTGTTCTTGGGAGTTAATGAAAAACCCATTAAATTGGAAATAGAATCTTACATATTGATGAGGATTTGCATGTAGAACTATAGGTAGGTGAATAATCAGATGTTAATACCTTTTGGATGAAACCAAAAATGGATTTATTTAGACTCTTGGATGATTTATAAATTTTAGGGTTCATGTCCTTGAAATTGAGGATAAATGAATGGATTTGATATTTGGATGATGTTTATAATGATTTAATCCCCACAAAAACGTTAGAAGGTGACCTATGTATGTTTAGAGACGATTAGGAACCTTGAACAAGTGTTGGACTAATGTTTAGAGGAGATTTTAAGTGAAGAAAAGAGGGAAAAACGAAATAAGGATTTCTGGGCTCGAAACTGGCCACTCGTTAGAAGACCTGCCCAGGTCGTTCGAACGAGCTCGTTCGAACGAGCTTCTAACGAGTTGACAGTTTGGGTTCTAACGAGAGGGATGTTCGTTCGAAGACTTTCGTTCGAACGAGATCTCGTTAGAAGGCCCAGTTCGTTCGAACGAACTCTCGTTCGAACGAGACTTCTAACCAGTTGACAGTTTAGGCTTTTTAGCCTGTTTTGATCCCGAGTGTCCCGTAACCTTGTGTATACATAGAGATAACCTTCCCTTGATGATTAATTGGTATATTTGGGATGTTTGGGATATAATGAGGAGTCAAACCTGGTAGTGTAGTTTGAACCTAAGGGAAAATATGAAGTAGGACGTGAGTGTCTAGTACGATGTGAGAACTATTGACGGCCTAATTTATTATATTAACCGGGAACATATAAATTGTGTAGCATTATATGTCGGTACGAGAATGAGAAGTGTACCACCAATATATTATGGTGATTACTAAGATGTGTGAATACTTAGTATATGTATTGATTTTATGTGTATGACATACCTACCATACTTGCTATCACAGGAGGTTTGCGTTCGCTTAGGGCCTTCTAATCCTTGTGTTGCCCGGATTTAGAATGGTTACCTCGATGAACATAGGTCAGAGAAGGACTTGTTGGGATGTTAATAAGTCTGCTGATCGTGGGAGCGTAGGTATGTACGTGACCCATATGATGTGACTGTGTTCGCCTCCATTATTTGTGATGTTGTTATCTGAGAACTATTCCTGAGAGATTCGGAATATGTGATCCTTATGTACGTGATGTACCGGGATGGATAGCAGAGTATGTGTGCACAGCAGCTAGTCTCGGGGTGCTTGTATTGTATATTTATGACGTGAATAATATACACTTAATTAATGGGAATTTTCATGTGATGTTGTGTGTATAAATATGGAAACATTTTTGAGAAAATATAACGGGACAACCGATAGTGTATGGTATTACTAATTGAGAATCTGAGTTTAAGTGAAGCCCTCTATTTATTTGATAACGCTAGAATGTAATATGGGGATCGAGTAGTAAGGGGCAGAACTTATTACGATTTGGTTAGATTTGTATGTCATGTAGATGGGTACGGTACGTTAGGAGTGCACATGTAGTCGAGAGGTGAGAATTTCATGTGAGTGCACATCCTAACATGTATTTTTCATTTAATGTTTTAATGCTATTAAAACACTTGTTGTTTTTAAAATGATTTCCACTTTCGGGCTCTGACCCATTTGCTTTCAAATCTAATTTTGTAAAAACCATTTTAGGTGCCCAGCCACAAGGACACCATGCTTAGGATCCTCATTCAGGTGACGAGCTGTAGTTGTTTGTGGAAGTTACAGGACTTTGCTTGTAGGCGCTTCATCTATCTTGACTCGATATTCTTCAGTTATCAGTTGTAGGGCATGTCGCCCATTTCTTTTAGAGACATTTCATTTATTTCAGTTATTCAGACTTTTGGTATGTAATTATTCAGGATTCAGACTTGTCGTATTGTTTATCAGTTGTGGGATTGTTGTGAGGAGTTTTCCTCCGGACTTATATTTACTTTGTTGGGTATTCATTACTTCATTATGGTGCATGGTTGTTATTCTTTAATTATTCTTTTACTGTATGTTAATCAGACTTAACTTAAAATTTGGCACTTGCTTTTTAAATACTAGGTGGTTAGTAATTATTAAAATGTTTTCGACAGTGATGCTATTAACTGAACCAACTTGGCATTTTGAATTAATTTAATAAAGGAGTAGCTACCCGATATTTAATTAGACGGGGTGTCACAATATGGTCCCTAATTTTGTTTGTTTTAGTATTGTAAGCATGCAATTTCATTATTTTAATGTTATAAAACTGTTTATTACTGCTTAGTAGTGACATAACTGTTTAATTTTTTAATTGGCAGCTTATCAACGAGTTTGGTGTTATTTTCTGTGTTGCGGAATGCATTGAGTAGTCTTAGGTAATCTACATTGTGTTTTTCTATTGATATAACCCCATTTTAGTAGTCTCAGATACTAATTTGGGTTTCAAATCTAATCACGTGATTAGATATATCGGATTATCTTTCTCTCCATTACGCATTTTAGATTTGTTTCTAAGTGTTTTGAAACTAAGGTTGTAGCGATTTGCAATTTGAAATCTCAAATATAGTTTTTGTTTTCAAATCTAATCAGGTATACAATATGGTTCTTGATTTTGTTTGTTCTATGTTGATTCTAATATGGTCCCTAATTTTGTTTGTTTTAGTATTGTAAGCATGCAATTTCATTATTTTAATGTTATAAAATTGTTTATTACTGCTTAGTAGTGACATAACTGTTTATTACTGCTTAGTAGTGAGATAATATAGTTTTGTGTTTTCTTTTAATTTTTTAATTGGTAGCTTAATCATCGAGTTTAGTGTTATTTGTCGTGTTGCGGAATGCATTGAGTAGTCTTACGTAATCTACATTGTGTTTTCTATTAATATAACCCAATTTGAGTAGTCTCAGGTACTAATTTGGGTTTCAAATCTAATCAGGTGATTAGATATATCGGATTCTCTTTCTCTCCATTACGTGTTATAAATTTGGTTTCTAAGGGCTTTGAAACTAAGGTTTTAGCGATTTGCAATTGGAAATATCAAATATAGTTTTCATTTTCAAATCTAATCAGGTATACAATATGGTTCTTGATTTAGTTTGTTCTATGTTGATTCTAATATGGTCCCTAATTTTGTTTGTTTTAGTATTGTAAGCATTCAATTTCATTATTTTAATGTTATAAAACCATTTATTACTGCTTAGTAGTGACATAACTGTTTATTACTGCTTAGTAGTGAGATAATATAGTTTTGTGTTTTCTTTTAATTTTTTAATTGGCAGTTTAATCAGCGAGTTTGGTGTTATTTGTAGTGTTGCGGAATCCATTGAGTAGTCTTAGGTAATTAATTTGAGTAGTCTCATGTACTAATTTGGGTTTTTGCTTAGTTATGTTTATTTTTAATTTGTACTTGAAGGCAGTCACTTTTTATTTTCACGGTGAAGATATATTTGCTTAGGTAATCTACATTGTATGTTTTTAACCTTGCTCAGATGTCACATGTTCAAGTCATCCCTATCTCACATACTCATTTATTCACAGGTTATTTCACTCCCTAACCTTCATTGTAATGTTTTAATTATTTTTCACTATTTTTGCAAGTTCATTTTAGGATTCTAATAGTTTCTCACTTTTGTGAAGCTACATGGAAATTTTATTTTAGGTTTTGATTGCGTCTATTATGGTGTAACTATTCTTTCATTGCGTCTATAATGTTTTGAATGCTATTACAGCCTGCAACTCAGTATATGTATCTTAATAGTTGAGTTATTTGATCCAGTATAATTTCTTGGGCTCAGTGAAAAACAAACTCTTTTATCAAGAAAATTGCCATCCAATTGATCACATCATAAATTATCTACAAACCCCTTTGCAGTACTGTCATGACATTTACTTGGTCCACCACCAAAAGGTAAAGTAACAGAAATTTTGGTTCGTCTCATTTGGATTGGGTCCTCCTAGAGGCCATCTTTCTGGATTAAATCTATCTACATCTTCCTAACGTTGAGGACAACGATGTAGGGACATAAATAAAAATATCTTCGCCCCTTTTTATAGGGTACTTTCTTATACTTCAAAAACTGATTATAAGTTTATAATTAGTATCACAACTGATTATATACTGACAAAGCTTGCCCACCCTGACAAAGCTTATAATCAGGGGACCAAGGATTATAAGCTTCAAATACTGATTATAAGCAGTTGTGATTATAAGCTTATACTTTAAATAATGACCAAGCTTATAATCAGAACTGTCTGTAGACAGTATCACAAAGTATAAGCTTATAATCGGTATGACAACTGATTATAATCGGTATCACAACTGACAAGGTTTATAATCAGTATCAGTATCACAACTAATTTTAAAGTTTAACTAAATTTGGATGGATTTTAAAGTTCAACTTTGTGTTTCAAATGTTTTTTGTAACTACATGGGTTCGATGCTTGAGATTTTAGTTGGAATCCTCAAGTGTTTTGGTTTTAATTTTAATTTCTTCAAAATATTAGTCCCAAGTGGATGTAAAAGTGTGTGGAAATTATACTAAAAGTGTCCAGACATTATAATTCAGGATATTAATTTCTTCATATGAAATACATTATATTGTCTAGACATCCTTTTTGATAAATTCATTGGCTATACTATGTTACAACTTCACATTCACAATTGAGTATCATTATATGTATAATTTATATATCATCTCTATCCTCCGTTAGCAAGCTACAGTCTTGCTGTAAATTATAGCATTGTTGTGTATAAGATATTGACACCTCAATTCCTGTGATTGAAAAGCTTCGAAGAGCCCCTTCCCATTGGAATAGCTGATAGAGGAAGCAAGTTAGTGGGCATCTGTGTTAGCAAACCTTCTATTTCTTTTACATTTTGTCTTTTATATCTCATACTTTATTTTATTTTCATTAAGTTATAAAATCGTGATCTTTACAGAATAAGTAACGGTGCATTTGCTGATATTATGTTTTTTGTAGATAGTTATTTACGTATTGAACGCTTTAATATCCTTTCCTTAACCAATTATTTTTTTTCACATGTGGTAGACAATTATTTTGTTTCACATGTGGTAGAAAAAAGGATTCACAACTCTTATGTTGAATACTTCCAGATGTCTTCATATCTCTTACATTAAGTTATAAAATCGTGATCTTTACAGAATAAGTAACGGTGCATTTGCTATTATTATGTTTTTTTACAGAAAACATGTGAACTTGGTGATGTTTTTTTATTTAGTTTATGTCGATTAATTCATTAGTTACTGAGCTTTTTTCTTTATGTTCTTATAAAATGTGTTTTATATTCAGGTTGTTCCAATATTTTTATTTTGAATATAGAAGAGGGGCATATTTTATGACGGGTTTCAACAGTGAGGTCTACATATGGATCACACACTTTAGCGGGAATTGGTTAACGATTCATTTTGTTTCTTTCATTCCTGGTAAACGATTATGTTTTATCGCTTTAAACTAAATCATTGTGTGGTTGCCTATATATATTTGTGACTTTGAACATTAGTTTGGAACAATTCCAGGGATTGATGATGGCACCAAATATAAACCCAATAGCAGCCGAATATGAAATTGTACGTAGGTAAAAATTTCAGGGATCAGTGATGTCCTATTCTGCATTTCTTATGGCGTCTCCACGGCTCATGGAACCTGTTTATTATGTGGATACAAACACCTATAGACTGTGTTTTTTATATCTACACAGTGTTGTCTTGAATGCATGGGCATGATCCTGCTGATGTTCCTCAACCTGGGACTCCAGCCTATATCCAGTTGATTTTGTTGACAAATTATACTTGAAATGGTCATTCATTTGTTGATTCTCAAATGATTTGAGAGATAACAAGGAACAAATTCAGTTATGGACACATTTCTTTCCAAAATATAGCTGATGAATTTTTTTAAACATATTTAAGTTATGAACTTATTTCTTTTGTTTCAATAAGTCTTCCCATATCTCCTTTGGTTAATTGAATACAAATTGTAGATTGTGAAACACAAATTTTACACAAGGATGATTATGATATTTGCAGATCAATAAGTAAATTTTGTTCTCTGTTTTTCCCTTTCTCAATGCAAAGGGGAGAAGGTTTTCCAGGAGAGAAAGGTGTTGGAAGTCCATGTTGATAAGTCTATGCATAATGGGCAAAAGATCACATTTATAGGAGACACTGATGAAGAGTCTGATACTATGACAGGCGATATAGTTTGTCCTTCAGCAAAAGAAGCATCCAAAGTTTAAGCGAAAGGGGGACGACCTTTTTGTAGTGCACACATTGGCTCTCACTGAGGCTCTATGTGGATTTCAATTCATACTGACCCATTTGGATAGTAGGAAGCTCCTTATTAAGTCGAACCCGGGGGAAGTCTTAAGCCTAATCAATTTGAGGGAATAAATGACGAGGGTATGCCCATATACCAAAGGCCTTTCATAAAGGGTAATTTGTATATTCATATTATTTTATGGGTAGTTTTTTAAAGGAAATAAATGATGAGGGTATGCCTGAGTCTTTTGCTTTCTTTTATTTTATGGGTAGTTTTTTTTGTTGGTCCCGAGAGGGAACATTCATATTATATATAGGAGAGAAGCTAAACTATGTATAAATCTTTGTTCTTAGAAAAATGTTGTGTATTTTGAGAATTCTATTAACAAACTAATGTTTTTTTATAAAAAAGAAAAAAATTATTTAATGCTGATACGAGTTATTTTTTTTTATACTTAATGCTTTCATTCTCATGATCTTTTCTCCTCGACTTTATTTCAAATTTTTGAGTCCATATTAATGATTTGGTAGTATTCTCTCAAGTGGTATGAAAAAGAACATGCTATGTGGAATACAAAACAACATGTTATAATTTTTTTAACTTAAATTATACATGACTTAATAATAGTATAGTTGATATTTTAGTTCTTAAACAGGGGGAATTTTTCTATAATTCAACAATAATAATAGTATAGTTGGCATTTTTGTTCTTAAACATGATGGATTGTCTCATAAAGATTGGAAATTTTGCCCAACTTTTTTAAAACTAATAGGTTCATACCATTGGTTAATTCAAAAATTGTTTATTTATTGCGAGCTAAATATGACGTGTGGTCCTATAAATGGTGAACACTTTCGAAAATTAGCGTCGTACTGTACACAACTTCTGAAATTATGACCATTTAAAAAAAATTATACTTTGTTTTGTCAGGGAACAAATATTTTTCCATTTTGCAATTATGTTCTTTGAAAATATTTGTCAGTTTGCGATTATGTACTTTTGAAATTATCAGCGTGACTTCACACACTGCATTTTGTTCTTTAAATCACTGTCATAAAAAATTATGCTTGATTTCAATACGGATTTTTTTTTCCAATTAGGGATTCATCTTTTCCCATTAGTGATTCATTTTTTAGATTGCGGTTTATTATATTTCCCAAGCTCTTCAATCTTTTCATTTCATTTCATTTTTTTTATATAATTTTGACGTGTTTTCTTTTGAAAATGTGAAATATGATGCCTTTTTGTTATTTACCTACTTAAATATGATGCCTTTTATTATTTTCGTCAGGTAATTGTATAGTTGGTGAACAATGAGATAAGTGTTAATGAGTTTTCTTTGTATCTCTCTCTCGATTCATGAGAAATGATGTCAAAATGAAATGAGTTTGAAAAGTACAAAGAATCGAATATGAGTAAATCTTTAAGGGCCCTCATTTCATTTGAGTTGGAAATTTACTTAGGTATTGAAAATTCACTCAGTTTTGTTATTCAGGTATTCCAATTGAAAGCAATCCTGAGTAAATAACAATTTACTCAGGTATTCCATTTGAGTATTCCATTCGAGTAAAGAACATATATTCCATTTGTTTTGCTAATGTTTATTTCATGTACAAATTGAATAATCCATGGAAACCATAACCATGAATTTTTTTATATTTTATGCTCTATGTTAAAAATACTCTGTTAACCATGGATGTCTGTTATTTACTTGCTTTAAAATTATATATGCTTTATACATTTATATTTATACATATTGATGTATAAGATCAAGAACTTTTACATGCACATAATTCAAAATCACATGATTTCTCTTATATTGATTAAGCCTATTAGTAATGACACTTTGGTGTTTGCAACATGTTAAAATTATTTACAATTATTTATGTTATATAATAAATCTTTTGGCTACTATGTTTATAATTATTTATTATTATTGAAATATAATAATAATAACTATTTTTATTTTATTTTCTCTTTGTTGTTAATATTTTGACATAAAAAATAGTGACAATCCCAAAATTTTACTTTTTTTATTTTTTATTTTATTTATTAAAAAAAATTAGATATTTTTAATAGAAAAACGCTAAACATTTCCAAAACTATTTTCATTCATTTTTCTAAAAGCTTTACGTGAATGTTTAAAAAACATTATGATCTTTGGTTTGTTTTCGGAGTTAAAAAAACATTACAAACTTTAGAAATTTTGTCGGGGAACAAAATTTTCACCATTTTTCAATTAGGTTCTTTGGAAATTTTTCTCCTTTTGCAATTATGTACTTTGTAATTTTCGTCGTGCCTTCAGGAATGAACATATATAAAGAAGTTGCTCATGTGTTTCGAACTTGAGATCGATTGTATCTTTAGCGAGGGCACTTGCCATTGTACTAAGGCACGTCTTTATGATTTTCAAAATTATCAGCGTGCGTTCAGGCACGGGCATATATATATATATACCCTAGTATATATATATATATATATATATATATATATACCCTAGTATATCATAAAGATTTACAATGGCAAGTGCCTTAGTAGAATGGCAAGGGATTATATGTATAAGAATTATATTCTGAATTATCCCTGCCTTGAATTGTATAATGTTTATTGATTATGTCCTACTGCTAAAGAATTATGAAATTCATTGGATAAAAAATTTGCAACTAAAGATATTGGATCTAAAAAAATTTGTGGTTGGGAAATTTTTGAATTTTAAAATGGAAGATAATAAATCTGTTGTGTCGCAACTTAAAGAACTAGAAATTATTATATGTAGAATTTTGATCGATGGTTATAGTATATGTGAGGGATTTCAAGTGTCTTCCATAATTGAAAAATTGCCACTTTTTGGAAAGATTATAAAAACGGTCTTAAACATAAGAAAAAGGAGATGACATTACAAGATTTGCTAGTTCGTTTGAGAATTGAGGAAGACAATAAGAATGTAGAACTAAATGTGAAAAATTCTTAATTCAGTTCTAAGGCTAGTCTTGTCGAGGGAAAATCACACGAACCAGTTTAAGCCTAACCATTCAAGCCAGAAATGTGGGCACCATAAACCAAATTAAAATTCGAGGTCCAACCATAAATTCCAATATAATTATCAGAATAAAAATTATATATCCTATTTTAAATCTAAACCTATAGTTCAATGCTTTGTGTGTAGAAAACCAGGTCATTACGCTAAATATTATAGGCTTAGGAATAGTCAAAATGTGAAACGTCAAGTAAATATAACCAAGGAGGGTAACTTTTCAGTTATGGTAATCAAGACAAACACTGTGAGTAACATGACAAACTGGTGGCTTAATTCTGGCGCTACCAAACATATTTGTGGCATGAGAGGTACCTTCACTACCTTCACTACTATGGGTGAGGGTGAACGTTTGTACATGTGAAATTCCTCTTCGTCTAACGTTGAGAGAAAGGGTACCGTAGTTTCGAAGTTCACTTCAGAAAATGTTCTTACCTTGAAATATGTTTTGTAGCGATAAAGTAGTTGTGTCTAAGGGAGGGGATTTTATGGGTAAAGGTTATGTTCATGAGGGTCTTTTCAAACTCAATGTAACTGTGGTTGATAATAATAAGACATCTACTTCTTCTGCTTATTATGTGGCATTTTACACTTGGTCCTGTAAATAAGGCATCAATTAAAAAAATAATGCTTTTGGGAAACATACCAAAATCTGAAATTTCTACCAACTCTAAATGTGAAATATGTGTTGAATCAAAATATGCTAAAAACCTTTTTCGAGTATCGGAAGAAGCTCAATTGTTTCAAGTTTAATACATTCTGATCTTTGTGATTTAAAAGGATATGTGACACGCGGTGGAGATAAATACTTTGTTACTTTTATTGATGATTACTCTCGTTACAATTATATTTATCTCCTTACGAGTAAAGGTCTCAAAATTTATTTCTTATAAATTAGAGGTTGAAAATCAATTGGAAAAATCCATTAAACCTTAAGATCCGATAGGGGAGCGGAATACACTGGTGATTTTGATAAATATTGTAAAGAAAATGGAATAATTCATTAAGTTACTCCTCCTTACTCACCCCAATCTAATGGTGAGGTTGAAAGAAAAAACAAAACCCATAAGGATATGATAAATTCTATGTTAAGCACTTCGGGTCTACCTAATAATATGTGGGGAGAGGAACTTCTTACTACCTGTTATATTCTTAATCAAATACCTTTTAAGAAAAATGATAAAAACTTCTTATGAAATGTGAAAAAATAGAAAATCTTCTTATAAATATGTTAAAGTTTGGGGGTGTCTTGGTAAGGTCTCAATTCCAGTACCTAAGTGATGATGCTAAGATTCAGCACCACTAGATAAGTGATAATGGGCTCAAACAGTAATAACAATGGCAGCCATAGAGAGGTATGTGTGTAAGTGTATAGAAGGGGATGAGTATAAGAGGAATAAGATAATGATGTATAGTGGTTCAGCCAATTAGGCCTACATCCACTGTGAGTGTGTGATCCACTAAGTATGGGCAATAATGGCCTTGGATACAATGCACATAAGCTCACTCTCTTTCTCCTGTGTACAAGCAGAGTTTTAGCTAGGGCTACCAATTATCGATCCATTTGCAGGGTTGTAGGTGACAAGTATATATAGGTCTTGGTGGGTGTAGTGTACCCCCCCAAGCATGCATGGTGCATGTGAGTTATGATTTATCCAATCCCCTGCTGACACCTGGAGGTGCCACCTGTGATTAATGATGACATAATATTCCCTCACGTGAGGGGGTGATATTGTTATAATGGTCTTCCACGTACCATATGAGTCCCACGCGCACTGTTCCACGCGTCTCCCAAATCACGCGCTGTGATGATGTCATCCTCGGCCTGTGATGTGTGGCCGAGGATAAAGTTCCTGCTGGCAGCGAGCCTGGCCTAGTTTGGGACTCGTACTATCATACCCTCATAGGGTCGTCTAGACCAAAAAAAGGGGTCGACCCCTTAAAGGGTCGTCTGGGCTTGATGAGGGGTCAGCCCCTTGAAGGGTCATCTGGGCCTGATGAAGAGTCGGCCCCCTTAAAGGGTCGTCTGAGCTATGATGATGGGTCGGTCCCTTGAGGGGTCATCTGGACCTGATGAGGGGTCGGCTCCTTGAAGGGTCATTTGGGCCTGATGAGGGGTCTGCCCCTTGAAGGATCGTCTGGGCCTGATGAGGGGTCGACCCCTTAAAGGGTCGTCTGATATTGGTTAAGAGATCATCTTGGCCTCGTCCGGGTGAAGGACACCCTCGGCCTGGCCGAGGGTATATATGGGTATATAAATCACCCTCCACCCCTTAGCCATCGATGTTATTGAGATGGCTGAGGGATAGTGTTGATTTTGAGATAAGTGTATGATCAGTTTGATGAGTGACACCTGTCAAGCTTATTTGACACCTATACAGATATCCATCATCATTCCAGTTTCCCAGATATGGCGACTGCACACTTTGCTTGGGACTTTCTGCCCTAATGATGTATTTCCTCGTGGGTTGTGCCCTGTATTGATTATTGGGCCCACTTATAACAAGGTATATAAAGGTTTTTTTGAAAAAATTTATTTTTCCTCCTTCTTCTTCGCGCCCAAGCTTTCTCTCTGTAGTTTCCCAACAGTCTCAAATCGCCATTTCTGCAACTTCAGCATTTCGAGCTTCGCAGTCGCGCTGTTCTTTCTCAGGTAATCTCTCTGCCCTAGTGCCCTCTTTATCTTCCATTGTTGTTTTCTTTCTTACTTTAGGCTTGTAGGACTTAATTTTTCTTGGGCTATTTTATATCCTTTCGACGGTCATCTCCGACGAGTTGTTCTTGAGTGTTCTTGATCGAAATCCCTTATTTCTTTGGTTTTAATCCAAAAGTCCAACTTAGTCAACTATGAAACTATTTGTAGTTATCTTAGCCAAATTCTTCTAAGTGTAGGGTCTTCCCCTTAATGCTTAGGAGGCTTTATGATTTAGCCAAGGAATTCCCATCCCTGAGAGAGAAGTTCTTCGTAGAGATTAGGCAAATAGAGGAAGAGGATGAAAGAAGACGAGGGGCCGACCCTAATTGGGTACGACCCATCTTCCCTATTACTTTAGCCATAATAATACCATCAGAGTCCTGTGGATTGTCTTGTCGTCCAGTCGAGAGTCATTCATATGAAGGAGGGATGGATGAGAGAGCATCGTCACCAATAGGCGCTGGGCCTTCTGGGAGGAGAGAGACGTCTGATTTTAGTCCAAGCTGACAGGCCGAGGGGGAGGTCCCTTTCGAGGCTGTTCCTGTGATAACATTGTCCCCTCATGCCTTCCAGATGGCCTTTGTCGGTGAACCTCTGACAGGTAATGAGGCCGAGGGATCTGAGGGAGAAGGAACTGAGGACGATGGCGAGAATTCGGACGCTGGCCCGGTTGACACCTCCCACGCCTCAGCTTATGTTTCCACCATTAGGGATTGCGACCTCTTGCTGTGGAGGCATACATTTAGTGTGCAGCCTAATGTAACTATGAGGGTCCCCAATCCAGACGAGAGGGTCTTCCAGGGGGATGAGGGGACTTGTCGTTTATGAGCAGATGCTCAGGGTGGGTGTTAGGATCCCTCTGCACCCTTCCATAGTCGACATATTATCTGCCCTCAGCGTTGCCCCCTCTCAACTTCCTCCCAACTCCTGGAGGACTATCCTCGGTTATGTCTCCTTGTGGAAAAATACCTTCACCGACGAGCCTTCGGCCGATGTGTTCTTAGCTCGTTACAATATCACTTCCTCGTCCAAACAGCCTGGGTACTATCATCTCGAGGTGAGTAAGTCTGATAAAAAACTTTTCCACGTGGCATAAACCTCTAACCATGACTGGAAAAATAGATTTTTCTTCATTTTCGCGGATTGGGAATTTGCCACTGGGGTCTAGCCTTTAGACGACGATCCGAGAGTCCCAAGGAGATGGTCTAACCCTTCAATTAAAGCTAGGTCAGACCCTCGACTTAGTTTGGATGAAAAGGACATAGTCGAGTATCTGAGGGAGCAAGGGAAGGAGGACGCTCCTGCTAAATTTGAAGACTTGTTGACCCCCCGCTTCCTCAAAGAAGTCGGGCTGAGGGTCCCCCCCTGAAAGAATTATGTGAGAAGATTTTTGCTCCATTTTTCATTTTCTCTAAGTGCTTCCTCTTTGCCAGTATATCTTTCTGAAATATAGTCTCCCTTTTAGGTCATCCTGCAAACATATCTGATCAGCTCTGGGAGATGACTTCGCCAAGTTTGCTGTCTGGTCTGGGTAAGAAAAAAGGTAAAGAGCCTCAGTAGGCTCCAAGTAAGATAAAGTTCGTGGAGCCGACACCTGTTGAACCAACCATTGACAACCATAAAAGAAAGGAGCCAGAAGTTCCTATCGACCCTCGACCGAATTCTAGGACGAGGGCGAGGGTGGAGGCGTTTAAGGGGACCGGATCCTCTTCCAGCATGGGGGGCTTTTGGTCCTAAAAATTGACATTTTTGAAGGCTGAACCGTCTTCCCTCATAGCCAACCTGAGGGTAGCCAAGGCCTCGATGTTTTTCACTCCCTCGACCGCTGACTATGACTTCTTATCGAAGATTCCCCCGGCTAAGGTGTATGATTATGGTATGCATACTCTGTCCTAGGTATTTGTTTTTACTTCATTTCCTCATGAAACTTCTCACTAACTGTTCCCTCGGCCCCTTAACATGTGCCTTCTTTTGTGCAGTCTGTTTGTGCCTTTACGTCAGCTACCAAATGGATGGGTGAGAACGAACAAACATTCTATGAGGCCGAAAGGGCTATTCAGCATGAGGCCGATCTGAAGACCGAGCTTGAGACTACAAAGGCCGAGTTGGAGAGTGCAAGGACCGAACATGCAAGGGTCCTTGATGTGCTGATGAAGCAGCACGATGCAGATCTGAAGGCGAGGGATGACCTCTTCAAGGCGAAGGAAGAAGCCCTGAATGCCCAGTTCAAGAGAGAGCTAGCCGAGGCAGTGAAGAAGGCCAAGGTTGATGCTGTGGAGGCCTACAAACTCTCAGACGAGTTTCAAGGCTTCGGTCTCGAATACTTGGATAGGGGGATCAGGACAGCCTATTGGTGGGTCGTTCTTAAGTTTGTTGATGTTGTATCGTTTGTCCGCCCCTCTCTTGAGGCAGTTCAGTTGGATGATCCTCTTATTACTGAGGCCTTAGCCCATGTGGAGTCCCAAGTGGTCGTCGAAGGTATCGGAACATCTGAGGATCGACCCATTTTGGTAGCTGAAGAAACTCTTATAATTAACTTTGAAACATTGCCCTCCGATGTTGCTCAATAGGGTGGTTGTTTGTAGCACATACCCTCTTCATGTAACAAATATTGTTGTACTCTATTCTTGTTGAACAAGCATTTGTAACACTTTGATTATAATATCATGTCTCTTTCTGTCTTCTATTCTTGTCTCTTGTATGATTTATCTTGTGATGTTTTAAATTAACAATCTCACCAACACCTCCCTCGTCCTTCTTGAGGGTAAATGAGGGGTCATCCCCACCATTTTCCCTTGTCATAGCCAAGGGTGGTTTCCACTAACTAAATGGTGTTTTAAATTTTAAAGTCCCCCTCATCTTTCTTGAGGGTAAATGAGGAGTCATCCCCACTATTTTCCCTCATCATAACCCAGGGTGGTTTCCACCAACTTAATGATTTTTTAAAATTTTAAAGTCCCCCCTCGTCTTTCTTGAGGGCAAATGAGGGGTAAATTAAAGCGTACTCAATGTATGTGCCATCAGGTGCCATTACAATTAATCCAGCCCCACTTCCACTTTCGCAAGAGGACTCGTCCACGGAGAGGCTCCACACGGTTTTTTCCTTCGATAATTTTCCCTCTTTGAGGGACCCGTGTCTAAAGAGATATCTTCCTTCTTCGCTTTCTGCCACTTTTTCTCTAGCGGTGCTTGTCTCAGCCTTGTCTGTGGAGGGATCAATAATTTTGTCTTGTTGGGTATCCGTCTTGTCGAGGTTTTCCTCTCCAGCCTCATCATCTTCCCAAGTAAATTCATCCACGAAATCCACTAACGCTTTACCCTTAATGGCCACCCTAGGTTGATATATAATGTCAAACTCCCCCAACTCTATAGCCCAGGCCATTAGCCTCCCCGATTTTTCTGGCTTGTGTAAGACCTGCCTGAGGGGAGAGTCGGTGAAGATGACCATTGTATGGGACTGGAAGTACGGTTTCATTTTTCTTGATGCATGTATCAAGGCATATGCTAACTTCTCCATCCTTGGGTAACTTTTATCTACTCCTAGAGTGCCTTGCTATTGAAATACACATGCTTCTGTACTCCGTCCTCTTCTCTCACAATGGCTGCACTGATGGCCAATTCTGAGACGGTTAGGTACACATGTAGTCGTTCGCCTTGCACTGGTCGTGACAAAAGCAAGGGAGACCTTAATTATGACTTAGGTCCTTGAAATCCTGATCGCATTCTTCTCTCCATTCAAAGGCCTTTTTTTAGAATCTTGAAGAATGGTAAACACCTGTCTGTGGCTCTGGACACGAACCTATTCAAAGCAGCCACTTGCCCTGTGAGCCTTTAAATGTCTTTGATGTTCTTGGGGGTCTTCATTTCTATGAGGGCCTTTATCTTTTAAGGATTGGCCTTGATGCGTCTTTAGTTGACAATGAACACCAAGACCTTCCCTGCTCCGACCCCGAAGACACATTTGGCCGGGTTGATCTTCATTTGGTACTTGTCCATCGTTTAAAGGTCCTCTCGAGGTCTGCCACATAATCCTCTGCCTTCAAACTTTTGGTCAGCATGCCATCTACATAGACTTCCATGGACTTCTAGATTTGGTCTTCAAACATTTTATTCACAAGGCGTTCGTACATTGCCCTCTTATTTTTTAGGCCAGATGGCATGACCCTATAACAGTATGTCCCCTTATCAGTAATAAAGGACGTTGTTTTTAGTCTTTAGGGTTCATGAAGATCTAGTTGTACCCTGAATAAGCATCCATGAAACTCATGAGCTCATGGCCAGTAGTAGCATCTACCATCTAATCAATGCGGGGGAAAGGGAAGTTGTCTTTGGGATAATGTTTATTGAGGTCTGTGAAGTCTATGCACATTCTCCACTTCCCGTTGGCTTTTGGGACTATAACTGCGTTTGACAGCCATTCGGGATAGATAACCTCCCTAATAAAATCTGCATCTTCTAGCTTCTTGACCTCATCCCTAATGACCTCATATTTCTCTCGAGAATAAATTCTCCTCTTCTGCTTTATTGGCTTTGCACCCTCTACCACGTTGAGCTTGTGGCTCATAATTTTGGTGTCGATCCCCGATATATCCGCGTGACTCCATGCAAAGATATTCTGCCTTCTCCTTATTAGCTTGATGAGGTCTTCTTTTATGTCTATGTTCAGAGCTTTGCCGACTTGGATAATTTTTTTTGGCTCATCCTCATTGAGGATGATGGATTCTACCTCTTCCGCGGCTTCTCCTTTCTTCAGTTTTTTCTCATCCATAGGGTCAAGGGTATCAATATTGTAAGTAGCTGTTGCCTTCTTGTGCGCCTCTCTTTCTTCAGCGGAGTTGAAGTAATATTCCCGTGCCGTTGTCTGGTCTCCCTGAACTTCCCCTACCCCGTAAGGGGTCGAAAATTTGATCATCTGATGAATCGTAGATGGCACAACCTCAAACCCCTTGAGGGCTACTCGCCCCAGTATAATGTTGTAGGCCGAGAAGACATGTTCATCCATCACGAAGAAGCTGACCTTCTTGGTAAGCCATCTTGTCCACTCGTCCCCCTCCCCATCCTGACATCGGCCTCATACACTCCTAGAGGATGAACTTTTTCCCCACTGAACCCAATTCATGGGTGATGGTATGGGACGAGTCTAGCACGACTGAGGCCTAAGGCTTTGAAGCACGACCAAAATATCACATCTGCAAATCTACCCCCATCTACTAAGATCCTCGGCACCTCACATCCGTGCACCCTGGTGGTGATGACTAGAGGGTCATTATGCGGCGCCAAGAGGCCTCTGAAGTCCATTCTTGAGAATCCCACTATCAGAGTATCCATATCAACCTTTTTCCTCTTATCTGACTTCGCTTCTATAGAGGTTGAATGCACAACTTTTGTCACGACCTTGGCCTCGTCGATATGGGCTTTCCTGTCCGCGACCTATGACCCTCCTCCTTCCAATCCCCCGAAAATCATCTCAACACCGAATGAGATAATATTAATCCTCTTTACAAGGCCGTGGTCATCTCTCGGTGGGAGGTCCGGGTCATCCTCGTCATCTGAAGGGCCGTCTTTTCTATTTGGAGGATCTTCTCTGCACGTAACACCCCTCTTCTTCTTGGGGTCGTCCCCTTGGCCCCTCTTAAAAGAACCCTTATCAATGTACTTCCTTAACTTCCCTTCTTTTAACATTTTTTCAATTTCATCTTTCAGAGCAAAGCACTTGTCGATCACATGACCATGGTCTTGGTGAAACTCACATCACAGGTTTTTATTCCTCTTGTGAGGGGTTGCCCTTAACTTCTCAGGACACTTCAAAGATCGATCACTCTTTATCTCATTCAGAATGTGCTCGCAGCTGATCGTCAGAGGGGTATAGTCAGCAAATTTGTCATTTGCTAGCCTTTTCTTCCCCTCTTTGTTCCTTTTCTGGTACTTGCCCCCCACTGGTGGCTCCTTTTTCATCTTCGTATTTTTCTTCCATCACCTCTTCGACGTTCATAACCTCCTGCTGTTGACAGCAATTCAGCCATTGTCCTCTGAGGGTCGTCAGCAAGCTTCCATAACAGCTTCCCCTTCTGGAGTCCTCCAATGAGGGCTGTCATGGCTATGCTTTCGTCATAGTCTTCGACCTCTAACTTTTCTTTGTTAAATATGGCTATGTAGTCTCTTAGGCTCTCATTCTTCCCCTGCTTAACATAAAGCAGGTGTGTGGTCTTCTTCTGTGGCCTCACTCCAAAATAAAAGTTATGAATGAACCGGTCTGCTAACTGTTTGAAGCTTTCAATGGAATTCTTTAGAAGAGACATATACCCGACATGTGCAGCCCCAGTCAGAGTGCCAGAAAAGGCACGACACCTCATCTCATCTGAGATAGAGTATATGTATGTCGCTGATTGGTACATCTCAATATGGTGGACAGGGTTGGTGCTCCCATCGTACCGAGGGGTGACCACTGGTGGCTTAAACTTGGATGGCATGGGGAAGTTGATTATCTTCGCCACAAAGGGTGAGACTATGGAGTATCCTCTCTCAAGAGGGTCCCAGCTTTTCAGAATATCGCCAATCTTATTTTCCAACCTTTGGATCGAGTCGTTCCAGGGCCTCGTAGGGTCAGCTTGGCCGATGTTATCCCCTGCCGCCTCTTTGAGGTGGACGGAGGATTCTCCTGTGACAGGCCTGTGTCGGCTGTTTACTTCCCCTTGATCGTCGTCCCGTCGGCCCGCATGGGGTCGGCCATTTACTGGCTCCCTTCTGGACCTCGCAATACTTCTCGATCAGGACAATTTTTCTCATAGGTCATTTACTGGGCCTAGCCTTTCAAAGGTCGACCCCCTGCTCAGACGATCAAAAGTAGAGCCCCTTAGGCGATCGTCAGGATTTTGCCTTCCACACTTCCTTATGCTCTCCTGGAGAGGTCGCACAGTATTATTGGAGACCTCATACGGCTCCCAGTACTCTATGGGGGCCTCCTCCCCCTCCAGATCATCATACATGTCTTCTGGGCAAGGGTTTCCTTACCTCCCTAGGAGTAGACGCCGGGGATCAGCAACATCCCTCCACCGCTGAGGAGGCGGCAAGTCTTTACGTGGTGCCTGGGGTGGTCCCCTGGCCTCGTGATCCCCTGGAGCTGCTACCGAAGTAATAATCTCCGGTGAGACCCCTGGTGGTCTTAGTATGTTTTGGCTAAGAGCTATAAACTGCTCCTGCATAATCCGTTGGCTTACTGCCAAAGACTTCAGGGCGAGCGCCACATCATCCATCTCAGACTGAGGTGGTGGTTAATTGGAACTGGGTCCTACTCCACTATATGTTGGAGGAAGAGGTGGTGGCGACATCTCCGGTGCCAAGTGTTTAAGCTATAGGGAGCTGAATGATCAAAAGACTGATGAGCTTGAAAACCCTAATGGGTCTCTTTCAATGGTAAAATAACTCCACAAAGGGGGAGACCTGGTTCACCACCAGAGTGCCCGGTGAGGTCAAGCTTCATAAAGGAAGAGATGTCTTCTTGTTCCCACAGACGACACCAAACTGATGATGCTAAGATTCATCACCAAGAGATAATTTATAATGGGCTCAAACAGTAATAACAGTGGCAGCCATAGAGAGGTATGTGTGTAAGTGTATAGAAGGGGATGAGTATAAGATGAATAAGATAATGATGTATAGTGGTTCAGCCAATTAGGCTTACATCCACTGTGAGTGTGTGATCCACTAAGTATGGGCACTAATGGCCTTGGATACAATGCACATAAGCTCACTCTCTCTCTCATGTATACAAGCAGAGTTTTAACTAGGGTTACCAATTATCGATCCCTTTGTAGGGTTGTAGGTGACAAGTATGTATAGGTCTTGGGGGGTGTAGTGTACCCCCCAAGCATGCATAGTTCATGTGAGTTATGATCTAGCCAATCCCCTGCTGACACCTGGAGGTGCCACCTGTGACTAATGATGACATAATATTCCCTCACGTGAGGGGGTGATATTGTTATAACGGTCTTCCACGTGCCATATGAGTCCCACGCGTCTCCCAAATCACGCGCTGTGACGATGTCATCCTCGGCCTGCGATGTGAGGCCGAGGGCAAAGTTCCTGTTGGCAGTGAGCCTGGCCTAGTTTGGGCCTCATACTTTTGTACCCTCATAGGGTCGTCCAGACCAAAAAGAGGGGTCGACCCCTTAAAGGGTCGTCTGGGCCTGATGAGGGGTCGGCCCCTTGAAGGGTCGTCTGATATTGGTTGAGAGATCATCTTG
This sequence comes from Sambucus nigra, assembly GCA_949130495.1. Taxonomy (NCBI): domain Eukaryota; kingdom Viridiplantae; phylum Streptophyta; class Magnoliopsida; order Dipsacales; family Adoxaceae; genus Sambucus; species Sambucus nigra. The sequence goes on from OX422223.1 coordinate 128,688,087, forward strand.
GCCTCGTCCAGGTGGAGGAAACCCTCGGCCTGGCTGAGGGTATATATGGGTATATCACTAAGAGAACTAAACTTGGCCCAAAGATAGTTGATTGTATTTTTATAGGTTATGCTCAAAACAGTATTGCATATAAGTTTCTTGTAATTGATTCTAAAAATCCATATATTGATAAAAACACTATTTTTAAGTCAAAAGGTGTTGAATTTAATGAGGACAAATTTCCTTTTAAAGTGAGAAGTGAGGGAACTAGTAGTTTTGTTCTAGTGGGTCCTAGTGTCAGAAATAAATCTTCGAATTCAGAAGAAACTGAAATAAGAAAGAGTAAAAGACCTAGAAAATATACTTCTTTTGGTCCTGAATTCTTAATGTACTTAATGGAAAATAACCCTGCCACTTTTACTGAAGCAATGTCCTCGTCCGATTCTATTTTTTGGAAAGAAGCTATAAATAGTGAATATGATTCTATTATTTCTAACAACACATGGGAGTTAATTGACTTTCCTAGAGGATGTAAAACTATTGGAAGCAAATGGATATTTAAAAATAAATTAAAAGTTGATGTCTCTATTGATAAATTTAAGTCAAGATAAGGAATTGATTACTTTGACACTTACTCTCCCGTTACTAGAATTACATCTATTAAGTTTTTAATTACTATTGCTTCATTACATAATATGATAATTCATCAAATGGATATTAAAATGGATTTTTTTAATAGAGATCTTCAAGAAGAAATTTATATAGATCAACCCGAGGGATTTGTAGTCCAAGGACTAGATAAAAAGGTGTGTAGACTTAAAAATCATTATATGGACTAAAACATGCTACTAAACAATGGCATGAAATTTTTTATCAAGAATGATCTCTATCGTTTTAACATTAATGAAGTGGATAAATATATTTATAGCAAACCTAAAGATAATTCTGGTGTGATTATTTGCTTATATGTGGATGATATGCTTATTTTTGGTACTGATATGGATGCAGTTAATAAAACTAGAAGTTTTCTTAATAAGAAATTTAATATGAAAGATTTGGGTGTCGCTGATGTTACACTTGGAATTAAAATCGTTAAAAGTTCTAAAGGAATTATTTTAACCCAATCTCATTATGTAGAGAAAGTTCTTAGAAAATTTAAATAATTTAATAGTATTCCTGCGAAGACACCTTATGACCCTAGTTGTCACTTAAGGAAACATTTTGGTCCTCGTGTATCATCATTAGAATATCTTAGAGTTATTGGTAGTCTAATGTATCTTATGAACTGCATTAAACCTGATATTGCATATGTTGTTGGTAAACTTAGTTGATATACATGTAATCCTAATAATGAACATTGTGATGCTTTGATTAGAGTTTTGAGATATCTAAAATATAAAATAAATTATGGTATTCATTATGTTAGATATCCTGTTGTGATTGAAGGCTTGTGTGATGCTAATTGGATTTTTGATAATGACAAATGTAAATCTGTGATTGGATATATTTTTTCCTTGGCAGGAGGCGTTGCATTTTGGAAATATATCAAACAAACTTGCATAACGAGATCCACTATGGAATCAGAATTCATCGCATTGGATAAAGAAAGCGAATAGGCTAAATGATTAAGGAATTTATTATTAGATATTCATTTGTGGCCTAAACTAGTTCCATCCGTGTCCATTCATTGTGGCAGTCAAGTAGCAATTGCAAGAGCATATAATAACTCCTACAACATAAAGTCTAGACATAGGAGCAGACACAACACATTGAGACAGCTATTTTAAGATGGAGTTATAGCAATCGACTATGTCAAGTTAAAGGAAAATTTGGCATATCCATTAACTAAAAGGCTAGCTAGAGAGCTAGTTTATCAAATATCGAGAAGGATGGGCCTAAAGCCTATTAATACCTAGAATTGCCTATACTGGAAACTAACCCATATGACTGGAGATCCAAAGATCTGGGTTTAATGGGATAAGAAAGTTATATGAGTAATTCGTGGGGGTACCAAGTTAAGTTTTACTTAAAACTCAATCGTATAATGTAGCTCCACTGAATCGATGGAGGGTGATATATAATCTCTGAATGCTTTCTATAGCTGTTATTCAGTGGGGTGTAAGATATAGTACACTCTTGATAGAATCACATATATGAGTGTGGTAATAGGGTCGCTTCATCTGAGAATTAAGGTTGATTTTGTAGAGTTCTCAAGAAACCCGAGAATGCTCAAGGCCGAAACGAGCACAATTGTGGGAGCTCGATGATGACTTTTAGGAGTCACACATGTGCTCTATTGACCAAAGTTTACAACAACGGTGAAATAGTTTAAGACAATAGTTCATTATCAATCGATAAACTCAATAGATCAACACAAAGTAAAGGTTCAAGTCGAATGAAGCCTTTGCCTTTTACGTGACTTTTTATGATACTCTATAGTGTCTTTTTAAGTTTATTTATTTATTTTATTCATGTGGGAGATTATTAGGTATAATAGTGTATATATTTATTTTGAATGAAATAAATGATTTGGGGTAAGCGTCCAAGTGGTAAGTTTGTGGAGTTTAGTGCTTGTGGTCTTGGGTTCAATCCCTAGGAGGCACACTAAATATTAATAGTCTTTGATTGGGCCTTGGGCCTTTGAGATTTTTGGGCTTCTCTTGAGTGCCTAGATTTTTTACCCATTTATTATTTCGTTTTAAACTCATTTTTAAACCCATTTTAATATTTTGACTTAGTCTTTTAGTCTGACTCAACTACCCGTTAGTGGAGATAAAAGTGGATTAATGGGCTAATAAATTTTTGATATTATTCTTATAAATCTGATCAATTTTTCTGAAAAAACAATTAGAAAAGGTTTATTTCTCTATCTCACATCACATAAAAAATTCTATCTCTCTCATACTATTTTTATTTATTGGTTTTTTGGTGCTGGGGTATCTTGAGAGTTCAAGATTCTTCAATGTTCCTTGTGATGGAATTTGATCATTGAATATTGGGAGGTATTTGTTCAAGAGGCTAACATCACCAATATTAGTGGACAATTTCACCTTTAGGGCTTTGTGTTAAACACAAACTCAGAGCGATAAGTTCTTCCAATTTTATTTATTTCGAATTTGGGGTTTTGTATATTCTGTATATATTATTTCCAACAAAGACTGCATAGCTGATATGCATGATATAGTTACAACTAAGACAATGAATGTTGTGCTTTAAGCTCTTTACGAGGCCATATTTCCTCTTTGTTTTCTAGTATTCTCTCCAAAAAATCTTGTATTTTTAGGTTAGTGTTCTTTTTTACCAATACTTGGAACTCGTGATATTTATTAGACTACATCTATGTCTTTATCATCTACTTTATTTATTCCCTAGATTCCATTAAATATATTATTGATGAGACATTTGACCTAATCTCTATAGTGTTTTTGTGACATTTTCTTCATTATATTTATTTTGGAATATATTATCCACATAGATGTTTTGTTCATTTTTACCATTCACACTTTTTTTGTAATACATTGTGATTTATGGATTCTAGATTAATGGTAATCTCACATTAGTTCTAAAGGTTTTATTACATATATATTTTCCACCTTTGTTATTTACGATTCTGAGTGTCTTGAACACTTCCTGTCTATTACATGTTCTCCCATTATCTTAACGGGATCCATTACAAGATCATATTTATGATTTATGGTAAACTGTTATAGCTTGTATTATTTTAACTATATAGATTTCTTTTGCTACGCATCGTATTTATTAAGTGACTATTTCTCTTAACATAATCGAATTGAGAACAAACACAAGAACACATCATTATCATGTTAATGTAAGCCATTAAAAAAATAAACATTATGAGTACGGACAAACTTACAAGAGATCTTATAAAAAAAACTATTAAATGCTTTTGATATGATGTGGATCTCATACTGCTTAACTTTCGGTTTTTCTAAGTTCATTTTGTAATGAATGATTTAGATTGGTAAAGAGCACTTTAGCTTTTGGAAAAGGGCACTTTATCAATTATGTTGTTGATTTACTATTGTATGTACGTCATGAACTCCATTTAAAACACATAAGTCAATTTTGTTTGTAATGTACGACCTAAACAATTTACTTAATTTATTAATAGAATTTTCAAGTTATTAGATTAAATTTACATAGTTAAAACTCAAATCTAAGTGAATATAATCAAATTAAAGTTGATATAGTGCCATGGATATAGGCATGGGCAAGTACTAGTATATAATATACTATATATGGCCAAACATCTCATTCCCTTATGCTTTCTTATTACATGTACAAGTCTTCCAATAATTTGAGTTTCTTGCTAAAACATTAAAGTAATGTTTCCATAATCCTTAGTGCAACGAGGAGGTGGAGGCGGAGGTATTGAGATCAACATGTCGGTCGAAGAGAATTACAATTTTTTTGTTAGTTTTAAATAATTGAATTTTGACTGCTAATGTAATTTTTTGAATTTCCTTAAGGGTTACATTTCATTATACAATGATATCTACAAGGTTATTAAAAATTTAAATGTTGAATATAATGCCCTCATTTATGTCAACTATTTATATATGTGTGTTTCGAGGCTTTGAATATTATGGTACGCACAGTTGAATTTGTATAAATTTAGGACATGTATTTTTTTATCATTTAAAGGAGTATCATATATTGAAAAATAGATATTTTTTAAATGTGTATTAATACTAGTAATGGACCCTATTGTTACAAAATCAATGAAAAATTGTTATAAAATATGTGTAATAAGGTAGAAAAAAAGAGAAGAGTCATTACTTAGTCAGAATTAGTAACTGTAAAACATCTTTGGTAAATCCAATACTAGTAACAGTAAATATATGTTACTAATTTTGTTCCCCGTATATTTTTCTATTGGAAAAATATCATTACTAATTATTTTTGTAACAGTAAAATACTATTACTAATAGCTAGTTTTTGTGTAGTGTACATTTGTCACAAATATGGTAATGGTCCACGGCCGTGACCTACGTTAGCAGGAGATTTAGCGCCATTTGGTCATGATCTGGTCAAGGACCTGAGCCATGACCCATATGGTCACGATATATGTCCATGACCAAAGCAGTTGGTAGTTACCCTTTTCCTAGTCAGGATCGTGGTCATACGATTTTGACTCTGGTCACAGCTTAGGACTGTGACCATGTGGTCATGGTCTTGGGCTGTGACCCACATGTCATTACCATTATCGGTTTGTGGTGTAGTAGAGGGCGAGGTTCTCATGAATCATATGATTATTTTTCTATGGTATTGTCGGCCAACTTAAAAAGGTTAATATAAAGATTGAGGAAGAAAATCAGACTTTGTTGATTCTTGATTCTCATTTGAATTCATATGATAATATTGTCATCACCATTTTGTACAGAAAAGATATGATGAAAATAAATCAGGTGGATTCGAATCTATTCTCCCTTAAAAAGAGAAAAATTCAGGGGATGAGAGTTCGGGGGAGGGTATGTTTGATCAAGATTAAAATAAAGGAAGAAATACCAAATGGGGATCTAGTTGAGGTCGTGGGTCTAGATCAAGGGTTAGTAAAAATAGTTGATAATGTTATAAGTACAAGGAGCTTGGTCACATTTAAATGTGATTGTACTTCAAAAAAGGATGAACGTGGCTTTGATGCTTTATTGGTGACATATATAGGAGAAAAATAATATGAAGATGCTCTCAATAGCGCCAAATATTTTCTCTACTTCAAAATGAATAAATATTAGATTTAAAATCGTCAAATTATATTTCTCCAAGATATAATATGTTTAAATATTTCAAGAAAATCATAAAGGTTCATTGTCTTTTCCTAGCGGAAATAAATGTATCGTTGAGGGTGAAAGAGCGATAAAGCTAATAATATTTTATAAGGTTGGAGTGCACTTTAGGTGCTGTGATATATACCCCCGAGTTAAGAAATAATCTAATTTCCATTGGATAATTAGATCCCTGGGGCTTCCCAAATTTGGCTGCAGATTGAATTTTGAATATCACGGCCATAACAAAAGAATATGAGCATAAAAGGGTTACATCTTCTGAGAATGACTTACGGGGTTGGGGAAACGGCATGCAAAAGTTATCAAAAGCTTGGTGCATGTCTTGTTTGTGGTGAAAATAAATACATCAGTTAAAAGTTTCACGGTAGTGGGAGGAAAATTCCTACTAGAGGAAGGAATGGCTCAGGGTTCCCATTTAAAGTCAATAAACAATTTTTTACTCGGGGTAATTGCACACATGCATTATCCCTTTATGGATCAAGGAGAGTTAGGGCCGTATTTGATGGAAATGGGTTCATATTAGGGTTTCTCTATCATTTTTAATATTGGCCATTAGTTTTTCTTTTATTTTAGTTCTTTTATTTCTGTTTATGTCTTTTAATTGGCCTCTAAACATATTTGGGACTAATTGGGTATATTTTTGTTAATGATTATCCTTTTTAGACATTTGGGTGATTACTTGGTTAGCAAGTAATTACTCCCATATAAATACCCATGTACTCCTCATTTGAGGACAATTCCTCCATTTTTTAATATAAGAAATTCTAAGTTTCTCTCTCTAAAATTTGTGTTTGTTTTATTTTTTTATTATTGACATGTAGTTTACGTCAAATTAGTATTAAAGCAAGGTGTTGTTCCCCCGATTACTGTATTTGGTATGTAGTTATCAACAAATTGTACACTACTTTTCAATAGCCCTGAAGAAAGAGAATCAATTTCAAAACGAGATTAATCAAGAATTGAGAAGAGAAATCAACCACGAATTGAAAAGGCAAATAGAAAGAATGGAAGAACTGGACAACCGGAGAATGGAAGAGATGGCACGAAGATAACAAGAACAATTTGAGGGTTTTATGCAAAAATTCTCCAAAATTCAAACCCCCACCACGAAAACATCAACAAAATCCGCACCTCAACGGATCGAAAAAGAGATCACCAATGAAAAATCAATGCAAGACAACATATAAACAACTCATGACATAAATTCTAGCCTCTTAGGGTTTTCGATCAGATCTGAATTACAAAACCCCTTATCAGCCAATGAAACCCTAGGCGGAACCCTTACGGCCTCCACCGCCAACCCTTTCGCCCAGAAAAGAGGTTGGGCTGCACAAAAATCCTAGGTCGAGCAGCTTTCGCCATACCTTCTCACCTCCCTGCCTCCGAAGGTGATTCCGGACTTCCCGGATCCAAAATGGGAGCCTGTTTGTTCAAAGATCCTACCCGAACAGAAAACCCTAAACCAAGAAACCCCAAATTAAGAAAGCCTACACCCTTGAAATTTTTGCCTAATTTTTTTGGGTTTCTTAAAAGTAGGTACACAATTCGCGTACGAGGGCGACTCCTGTATCAAATTGAAGAATTCGTAGAAGGATGCCTAACCACGTTGACTGTTTACCCTTCAAGTTCGAGGACAAACTTTTTTAAAGCTGGGGAGAGTAATGGAAGCTGGGGACAAACTTTTTCATTGTTATTTTTCATTTCTATTTCCTTGATTGTGTTGTCGGATTTGTGGAGAACAAAAAAAGTTTAAGTAAAATGAACTAAATTAAATAAGAGTTTTTTACACATTTATAGAAATGGAAAAAAGGGTTCACTGGTAAAGCGGCCCCAAATTAGATTCTTTCTTCTAAATTCGTACCTCTATTGTAATTGCTTTCCGATTAATTCATAAAGTTATTAGCTTTCGCATTATGAATTTTACTAGCTAGTGTACTAAAATAATCATTAAACTCATTGACTTAAGCAACTGAGTAAAATTCGTATTAACATACGTGAGAATTATATAGGAAAAAGAATAATCTTTGATTTCTTTTTGACAAAGAAGAACTGGCTTTCTTTTCAATTTGTTCATCATCAATCGAATCACTGTTTGCAACTCATGATTCTATTTTGTCATCATTCCAATCCCCGTTCACGTTTTCCTTTTTCTTATCAATGAAAAGATCTCTATACTTGTATGACTTAGATATCTCGTATTTCTTGAAAAGTGATTCGATTAATGGGATTTGGTATGATCCATATATTATGGCATATCCTTAAAGTTAAGGGCGAAGTTCAAATGAGGAAAGGTTACGGTGGATACCTAGGCACCCAGAGACGAGGAAGCAACTAAGTAACTAATCTACAGAGTTTTCTGAACCAAAAAAATATATTCCTGTTGATAATAACATTATACATAGAAATTCTTATCTTAGGCAAGGAACAAGTAAAAGAAAATGAATACAAACTTAGATCAGCAAAGCTTTACTTCAAACACTTGTTTGATTTGTACGAGGTGGTCGACAGCTTCTCCTCCTCATATGGTTTCTCAATAGCATGGTTGCAACTGGTATTCCAATTGGCAAAGCAATGGAAACGGCAGTGAAAAAATAGCTCATGAAGGGTGCAATTGCAGTCATGCAAGTATCATAGGTTACAATCAGTGCAATAATTGATATTTCTAATTCCAATCTCATTGGAAACCCAACAGTCAGGAAATGAATCATGTGAAGAGACATGAAAAAACCAATGGAATTGAATATGAGGAACAATTTGTAGGCCAGTGAGTTGTATGACCCCATAATTGTCTGCCCAGCGATGTGTGGTTTAATAGTAGTATTACTAGTGGTATTATTGACATTATTGGATCCAAGAGCTATATCATCCTGCCACACTCCGCCCGGTGGACTCAAAACGGCTTGATATGTCGCAGTGGCGATGAGTATAGCTATTACGAGGAGACAATTTCGTAATTCTGCGGGAGAATCTGCGATATTGTGGTACTTGAAGTACTCTTGCAATCGTTCATTAGGAGATCGAGCTTCGTTTGTTGTTGATGGGTTATTAATGTCGTTGGCTATGGACTCTTGAGCAACATGTCCGTGTATCAAATCGTGCAAGTCTTCGGTCCTCAGAGCTCCGGCACGCTTGAGTATATGTTCAATCTCTCTATCACCGGCTTCACTTTGAAATAGCAGTAAAACGTCTAGGGGGGTTAGAGCCTTTTTATTTAAGGAATTCACCTCTAATATGCCCTTGGTAACAACAGTTTCATTAAGCACGAAGTCAATAACCTGTTTATGAAAATAATAAAGCAAAAGGTTTTGGATAATCTTCATATTTCATAATAAAAATAAAACTAGTGGTGTAAAATAATGGTCCAATGTATTTTAACACTGACAAAAATTGTAAATACCAGGGGGGGGGGGGGGGCAGAAATACTCCCTACTACCACAGTAATTTTCTTGTGGCCATTGGTTACAAACAATAACTATCAAGTTCGTAATTAACCGTGAAGAAAGAGATTCTCAAATAAAGCCATATATTGGAATAATCATAAAATGGGCCGTGTACTTACGATTCAATGTTAGTGTCTTTAATCATCTCTAAAATGTCATAATATTGACCAGTTTCGTTATTGTTGCAATTTATACCCCGACTCTTAATTCCAATTGAGTTACAAAATGAAAAACTGAGGGTGCATTTGGGAACCCAATTCCATGCCTTGAAAATGAAATTGAAATTTTTTCACTTGGGGTTCCCAAACATAGAATTAAGGTAAATATAGAGAGTAGTACTAACAAGTATCTTCGTAGGTAAGTTTTTAGTAGAATTGGTAGAATAAGCAGAACACAAGAAGAGGGTTTATGAGTGTGAGACTTGCCTGGTATTGTTTCCTGGAGACAGCAAGATGCAAGATAGTGTTACCATGGTCATCCTTTTCATTCAAGACATCCTCCTTATTAAATTGCTTGAGATGATCCACCAGCAATTTAAATACTTCAAACTGGTTGTTCTTCACAGCAAGGTGAAAACAAGTCTCTCCTCTAACTGTCATGCTTTGAATAGAAACTTCACAAGCTGAAAGCAATTCTATCACAACATCAGCTCTACCTTTCATCACAGCATAATGAAGGGGAATTCTCCTCTCTCTCCCCTCGAGTTGACAAAGATTGCAATCTATTTTCAGCAACTCCTTCACCATCTCTACATCCCCATTAGCTGATGCAATATCCAGTGGCCTAAAACCATTTTGGTTCAATTCTCTTGCAAATTCTTTCTTTAGTATCAATACCTCTCGTACGAAATCAAGGTGTCCGGCCATACAAGCAACGTGTAAAGGAGTTTCCCCTCCATCTAACGCGACAGCGTGTAACGTAGAAGGATCATCTTCGATTAGCTTCAGCAGGTATTCAACATTCCCCATCCAAGCAGCCTCAAACAGCCTTCTATCCATTCTTGTAAAACAACCTCCAACCCATCAAATGCATATGATTCAAGTATTATATGGGTACCGCTAATGGCACTCCACAATTTCCTCAAGGCACTCCAATAATTGAGCGCATTGACTATAATATCTTAAACCCTACTATCTCCTTTCCTTTCATTTTCAAATGGCAAAAAATTAGATTTATATATTGATACAAAGAATGCCCGGTTAACATTAAATGGTGTTGACTGAAATTATTTTCAATTATTTTTTAATATAATAATTAAATTTAATTTAAGCAAATAATAAAATTTAAACTTTGAATAACAATTATTGACAACTTAATTATTAATTGATTTATATTTTAGTACTTACTTATTTATTTTATCAAATATGAACACGATTCAATTAAAATGTGACACGACATAACATTATACGAAATCTTATTTTTTATCTAACAAGAACACAACTCAAATAAATATGGATCGACATGAAATCTTATTTTTTTGAATAAAGTTATGTGTACACATTTTCCATACACATTGCATTAAAATTTTATACCTTCTTCTTATTGGTCCTGTCAGGGCACAAAGTACAACCTCCTACTGCATTGTCTTATTAGGGGTGTATGAAAGTGTGTATGTGCAGTGGTACTCTATTTTTTTAATCTAATACGAGCACAATCTAATTAAAATGTTGCACGACAAGACATGGAATATCATTTGTTTACCTAACACGACTCAAATAAACGCGACACGACACGAAATCGTATTTTTTTTTATCTAAAATGAACACGATCTAATTAAAATGCAATTTTGCATTTTTTTTTGTTTTAAAATTCAAGAACCATATATTTATTTTTTAAAACGAAAAAAAGCCTCGGTGAAGTCTTTATTTTATTTATTTATTTTATCTAAAACGAACAAGATTTAATTACAATGCAATATGGTACGTCAAGACATGAAGTCTTGTTTTTATCTAACACGAACACGATCTAACACGACAAGACTCTTGTCGTGTCGTATTGCATTATAATTAAACCGTATTCGTTTTAGATAAAATAAAAATAAAAAAAAGACTTCACCAAGGCTTTTTTGTTTTAAAAAATAAATATATGGTTATTTAATTTTAAAACAAAAAAATTGCAAAATTGCATTTTAATTAGATCGTGCACATGTTAGATAAAAAAAATAAGATTTCGTGTCGTGTCGTGTCGCATCGCGTTTATTTGAGCGGTGTTAGGTAAACAAATGATATCCCATGTCTTGTCGTGCTGCATTTTAATTAGATCGTGTCTGTATTAAATAAAAAAAATACAGTATCACTGTACATACACACTTTTCATGCACGCCTAATAAGACAATACAGTAGGATCTACAACAAGAAAGTATTAAATTTTAATGCAATGTGTATGAAAAATGTGTAAAAAAGTGTGTACACATGGCTTTTTTCAAAAAAAATAAGATTTTATGTCATGCCACATTTATTTGAGTTGTGTTCTTGTTAGATAAAAAATAAGGTTTCATATAATGTTGTGTCGTGTCACATTTTAATTGGATCGTATTCATATTTGGTAAAATAAATAAAAAGTACTAAAATATAAATCAATTAATGATTAAGTTGTCAATAATTGTTATTCAAAGTTTAAATTTTTTTATTCGCTTAAATTTAATTTAATTATTAGATTAAAAAATAATTAAAAATAATTTCAGTCAACGCCATTTGATGTTAACAGTGCATTCTTTGTGTCAATATATAAGTCTAATTTTGTGTCATTTGGGAATGAAAAGAAAGGAGATTGTAGGATTTAAAGAAATTAGTCATTGGGCTCAATTCTTGGAGTGCCTTAGAAAATTTTGGAGTGCCATTAGTGTACCCTTATTATATAACCTTATTTATGTTTGAATATATCCAAATAAGAAATATTACAATAAAGTGGAACGAATCTACCCTTATGACTAATTTTATTGATTTAACTATTTGTCATCCTACATTTGAAGGTCAACTATAACGTACGTGTGCAACCAATAATCAATAGTCTGTTTTAGACTTGTTAATAATTTATTGACACAAATTAATTACCTTATCACTTTATGAACAAGTCCAAGTCAACAAAGCCCCTGTCATCTCTCTTGATGAAAAAGCTTGGAAGTCCTTAAAGCAAAAATTTAATTTATTGAACTGATTATCCTTGATGGGAAGATGATTCAAAATTTTTTTGTTTATGCATTTGCTTAATAGAATTGATCATTTCAAGTGTATTAAGATACTTTTTTTATTTTCAGTTCACATTGCAGGGATACATTAAACTGAATTGTTCCAATTTTTTATTTTTAAAGAATTTTTATGTTTGTTTATTGTTTTTAAGAGACTTGAATCTGGACCTAGTATTATTACTCTGGTGGCTGAGGGAAGGACGTACACCAAAATTCAAGTGTCCAACATTACAGATATGATTTCGTATGAAATTTTTTTTAAGACAATCTTGACTTGTCAATGATATTTCAAATTGTATACTAATCTGAGTTTACTTCGTCAAATGTTGGTAAAGCATTATGGGTGAACATTTAGTGGTCAAATAGATTGTATCTTCAACTTTCAAAGTTTTTAAAGTGTTTTAAAAGGTATAAAATTTTAATCAATTTTTTTAAAATAGCAAAAAACGTTATTTTGAGTTGATTTTTTTTTATGGATCCTTTGAAATGTTTAAATACCACACAAAAATAACTCAACTCAAAAGTACGTTTTTTACTATTTTAAAAAATCGATATGTATAGTTGGTATGTACTGGAGTCTACCTTTATAAGCGTAAATATTTTAGCTTAGGCTTTTTATTGGCTTTATTTGCACTTTGGTATATTTAACGTATCCCGTTACAAACGTTCACGCTCCGACATGATGAACCGAACTGCAACATTTTCAAGTTCAAGACTTCACTACATCTCATAAAGGTATAAAATTTTTAGGAGTTTAAAATTATTCATTCTGTTATTTGGGATTTTACTTTTGTGGGAAAAAAACTGAGGCTAGATTTTTTAGTTTTAAAAACAATTTTTTTAACCTCGTTCAAACGAGATTCCTATCTCATTCGAACGAAAAGTCATGTTCGTTAGAAGGCCCGTTAGTTCTAAATCTAACGAACATCCAGCGAAGGCATTCTATTTGAATTCGTTAGAAGCTTGTTCTAACGAGATTGCTTTCTTGTTCGAACGAACTCTGTTTCATTCAAAAGACATGATTTTCTCGTTCGAACGACTTCTAATTTCGTTCGAACGAATTTGTCGTCTCGAATTTTGTGTTAGGTCTATAAATACCCGTTTTCAGTTCTTTTTTCATGGAACTTCGAAAAAAACATAAATATAATATCTTTACCAAAGTTTTTCCAATTTTTAGATTTCCAAACACTTTTTCATTCACACTTTACATCCCCAAATAGTTTTTGTGAATCTTTTTAAACCCTAAATGTTTTGTATCTTGTATACACACTTGTGGAGAGAGATCTTTACGGTTGAAATTGTGAACCCGAGGGATCACGGAAGAAGAAGGTTGAAGGTTGGATTGGTGGATGTCGAGGGTGGACCAACACCTGTGGACGACTCTAGACTGAGCCATTTTCTTTAGAGGTTTTGAAGACATTGCACATTATACTTTTGGGTTATTTCAAGTATTCTATAAATGATATCTTATAAAACTTTCTAAAGTGATGAAAAATAGGTTTTGCCCTGAAAAGGGATTTTTCCTTATTTGTCGTTTTTGGTTACTTGTTTAGTTTAATTTCTGTGATTGGATCACTTAGCTTATACAAATCTAATTTAATCAGAAATTAAAATTAGGCAAAATTGGATTTTGAAATTTAAATTGAAAAATCACAAAAATAGAATTTTTGATTGTGACCATCAATGTCGAGCACTTTATATTTCCTCATTTACATAGTGGTATCATATAATATCCACGCTATCAAGTGGTATCAGAGCGGGTTGAATTAATGTATCATGTAGATCCTTGTTTAGTGTTGTTTAGGGTGTTGTGTTTATTTTCTCTATGGTTTATTTATTTTTCTCTCGACGGATAGCCATAGTGAGAATTTATCTCGTTTGAATTTGAAGTTTGCTTAAAGAATTAAAATTCTTGAAAAATATTTTTTTTGTTTTAAAGCTGCTACGGAACTTTTGTAAACTTTTCAAACTCAAACAAATTTCTTTCATGAGAAGCTTGTGGACATGGACCGTGATTTTAAAATTTTAGAATTGTCCAAGAAAGAGAGTGAGGAGAGAGTCCGGATTTCAGAGAAAGAATTAGAAGACTCTAAAATTTCTAGAGTTTATGTACGTGCCAATGGGAATAATGAAAATTTTATTTTTGATTTGAGGTCATGTGAGAAGAGTTTGAGGGATAAGTTTGCTTGCATTGAGGGGAGCGAGATAACCTTCTAGGAATGATTGAAATTTGAAGAAGGAGTCCCTAAAGTTGGAAGAGTCTAAGTCTTTGCCTGAGTATAAAATTTTGACGTTTGATGATGATTTAAAAGACTCGAGTAATTTTGGTAGCGATAGTAATGACTCATATGATTCTAATACTCTCATAGTTAAAGTCAAGACCATCATTTATTTTAAAGGGCCAGCCGCATCCAAGGACGTTAAAAAAGGTCAAACCATAGGTAACATTCCTCGTGTTTACACATGTTCGCATTATGGTAGGAAAGGTCACCTTAGGGCGTTTTATTATGATCTTGAAAGAGGCCATAGGAAGTTTAAGTCTAGTGTTCCCTTGGTTCCCAAAATTAGATGCGTTAGGTATACATCTATTTGGGTTAGAAAATCCATTTCAGAGGCTCTAGATGTTAAATAAGTTGATTCTCGCATGGTTGCACATTATTTTTCACATGCTATATCTTATGGATGATTGCTTGCATGATTTTGTTTGTCATACTCTAGTTGTGCTTCTTGATATGTTATTACCAGTGTTATAACATATGTATCTTTCGTATTATATTTTTCTTTTATCGAGTCATATTGAAAAAATACAAAAGGATTTTATTTTGATACATTTTATCAAAAATACAAAAAGATTTTCCTTTGAAAATTTTAGAAAAACTAAAAAAAGTTATTTTTTTATATTTTGGTTTTACACAATTGGTGTGGCATATTGGTGTGTTGAATCCAATTCACTAGGTAATTTCTTTTTATCTAGGACATTTGGTTGTGATTGTAGATACTTAGATTGTTCGTAACTATGTTTTCATGGAGTTGTTTCGAACTTGATTAACTTAATGGATTCAACTTTTTATATGCCTCCACACACACATGCACGAGCTTTTTGAATGTAAACTTTACTTGTATATTTGAGATTTGTGAGATGTTCTCCCATCAATTTTGTCGTCTACATATTTATGTGACTATGGAGGATTTGTGCATGTAAGAACCATTGTCCGTGAAAATATTTGTTTAGTTTGAAAACTATGAGGTAGAGCGAAAAAAGGACTACAAAAGGAGAAAATATCCTTTACGGGAAAGCCACCGTTGGTAAGAGTCCATGAAAACATTAAAGACAATAAAAACTGAAAAAATTCCAAAAGGGTGCTAACATAGTTTAGTTTATGTTTGATCATTCAAAATAAATAACTTCAAAAGAAAAGAAAAGAAAAGAAAATATGATATATTTTTATCTTTTTAGGGTGCTTAGTTGAAGATCAATGGATTTGCATCATATTGTCATGACGCTATTGATTTGTAGAATCGTCGATATTCTAATCTTGTGTCATTGTGCTTGTTTGTCCATTAAGTTCACTTTATCTTGTCATTTGAGGCTAAAGCTTCGTTTGATAAAGTTATGCAATAAATTAGAACTTCTTGCACATATTTGAGTGTTTGGGTCATAATTCATTTGTATCTAGTTCATGCACATTCATTTTATTCCACATGTTTAGACACATCGATACTATGCTAGTGTGAGCTTATGTGTTTTGTGTCAAGTTATATATATATATATTTATATATATATATATATATATATATATATAAGTTACAATGGTGTTTTCACTATTCATAAGATGGGAAGACACTTCACGGTTCAGATCGAAGCCAATAAGACAACGATCGAATGTTTGAGATTAAAATACCCCTCTTAACATTTTTGCCCCTTCAATATTTAAGTTACCCCTCTTTTTCAACCCTTAATTTCCTTTCCTCATCTTACCAAAATTCAAATACATGGATAAAATCGGAAATTACTACCTTGGAACCTTTTTTACATTAGCCAAGTACACTTCTCTCTCTCTCTCTCTCTCTCTCTCTCTCTCTCGTGGGAAGAACAACTATTTCTCTCTCTCCATTTCTCCTTCTCTTTATCGGTGCTCCCATGTCAAGGTTAGGTTTTGGAAATATTGGGGTTTCTGGGTTTGGGTTTATAGGGTTTGTACATTTCAAAGGTTTTATTTATTCTTCTTTATTTTGTTTTCTAGGTTGCAAACTCAGGTGTTCTATGTTGTGTATTGATAGGTACAAAAAGAAGCTCAATCAGTCTATGGTTCTTTCAGATCTAATAATGATTTTTGGTTTCAATTTTATGAACTTCCTACATGGGTATTGTTCTAATTAGTTGCATTTTACTATTTTGCAGATCTATCTAATATTGGGATTCAACATCCAAGTAGATATACTATTCTACCAATTTGATTTCAATTTTATTTTGGGGTTGCATTCACATATTATTTGACAACAATATTTTTTGTTCGATATTGTGTGTGGGATTGTTGATGTTTACGAAAAATAATAGAAGTTTATTCTTACATTTGTTATGGTTTATGAATATTTCTTCATTTGATTATATTTTTCCATCCATGTTTTTTATTATATTTTTTATAACTCTTGAGCTATTCACAATCGAGTTTCCCATTGGATGCACACCCAGTTTGTAGAGTTTCCCATTATTGCTCATATTACTAATGTGTCTACATCAAAAAGTGGAGAAGAGGTTGTTCACAATCGAGTATCCCTTGAGGTTATTTTGATTAACCTGCACCTTTGCACTAACCACTACTTATCTGTATTTTGGAAATATTGAACATACATGCTGGAAAATTTATTCTTTTGAAAATTATTTTTGGAATACCACTTTTATTGAGATCAGGAACATATTAGACTTCATTGTCTATACTTTTAATTACTTTGGTTAGTGTTGATATAGATTAGACAAGGTTATATTTATCTGCTTTTTCAATATTGTATTCAAATTTGTTATTTTTTTTGCAATTCTTTTCAATCATAGAAAGTATTTGTGAGTTTATATATTTTTATGAATTATATTATTAACTCATTAATCCATTTATATATTTATTTTTAGTTGATTAAATTATTAACACACCTCTGCGATTCAAGTACACTTATTAGGTATCATATTTAAGTTGCTAATTAGTTTGTATTTGGTATCATATTTAATTTTCTATTTTCTCACATTAACGGCCTTCAAGTGTTTACAAACGAAAGGGAAGGTTGACCATATCTATCTAAAAAGGAGGAGGTATTAACAAGTGAAAGAGGTAGTAGATGGATACATTTGTGTGTGGTGGACATCGGGTTATCAAAATAAATTGGAAAACCCACATTTATGTTTTGCTATTAAACAACAATTAGATCATATTGAGTTAGAACTTGAAGTTGTATAATACGTATGTGATTTTATTATTTCCAGCATTTTCAATAACGATCAATGAGTAGCGCATGTAAAATTTTGAATTAGTTGATTGGCGAAACCAACAAAGTACAATAAAATGGAAAAATAATGGTGTATGTATTGACATCCACATTATTAATCAATTTGCAAGGTAAGAAACAACATTCAAGTTGTCAAGAATGTAATGGATACATAGTTTTTGGAACTTTCATTCTCACATATTAAGAAATTAAAGGTTGATATTTCACAATAGGTGGTATATATAGAATTGGCATATTAGGTTTGTAGTTGTGTTGTCCCATGTTTTTATTTTGTTACAATATTAGCATTTTGTTGTCCTGTGATTTTATTGTGTTACAATATTAACATGGTGATCAAATTATAGTTTTTCCCTCTTTCTCTGAACTTCTGAATGTAAGGACTATTGTAAAGTTTGAGTTCTGTTGTATTTTTTTCAATTATTTTTACCGAGGTACTGTTTTCCTTTTGTTTTGACGAAGGATTTTTTTTCATTCTTGAGTTTGGTTGAGCCTTTATAGTGTATATGTTGTCCTTTTTAAGCTTTGTTCTTCATATATTTGATGATAGATGAGTCAATCCATGCACTTGATAATGTATCAGATAGATTCATTCGAGATAATATATGAGTCAATCATTGCACTTGATAATGTATCAGATAGATTATGTATGGTCAAACGTGTGTCATGGTGGCCCGAAATGTATCCTATATACAAAAATCTAATTTCATCGTCGTGATCAATGAGGAAATCTCCCCATGTTTATATATTTTACTGTTAAACTGAGGTTGAATCTCCCCATTTTGTTGCATTCCCCACATCATAATCATATAGTGCTAATATCTTGAGTACATTTATCCAACAAAGAAATATATACCAAGTTGAGATAATCATATGATGATGGAATCCAGGATGAACCAATAATGCTAATGTAATCCAAGTTGGAACAATTATAAGTGTCATTATACGAGTGATGAACTAAGCAATAATCTCCATGAGTGCAGGGCAACTCTGTAGCATCAGCACAATCCCAGTGATTGAGGTTCCAAGATATCCCCGAATATATGACAGTAATGGATATTCTTATATCATCCATCCAAAAATCAACAGAAGTAGACACATTAGATAACGTGTACCAGGTGTAATAAAAGGCTGCAACTCGAGTGTTATAGCAGTTGTGGCCTAGGCTGTTATGAGGCAAGAAGCTAAGATGTTGGGTGTCCACATCAATCATGATCCAAGCTTGAGATATAAAGTCTACAATAGTGGAGCAGTAGTAGGTATGCATACCAGATGTAGCAGAGCAGAGTCTGGTAGTGACAAGTGCGTGGGATCAGGGGTGTTTAAGAATGTGAATCCTACGAAGAGTTTTAGGGAAATTATGCAAGCGATCATGCATTCCTAGCAGCGGAAGGATAAATTCACATACCTAAATCTCAATATATGGTATGAAATTATTAGAATTCTTAAACTTTGTTTGTGCACAATGTACCCGATCCATCTACTAAGATTCAATTTCCATAAGTTAGTCTTGCTTTGATTCTAGAATTCATTTATCTAAAATTCAAGCCAAACTCCACTGTATATACTTCATCTGTGTATGCACGCACAATTAAAGCTGATAGTTGAATTTTTTCTACGAGAGTGAATTGTTTAGTTGCAGGAAATCATGTCCATATCTCTGGGACTTATAATATAAGTGGTACTGTTCAAATCTCGCTATATATTGCGTACACACATAGATAAAGTATATACTAAAATCAATGAGTTTTGAAACATGATGTCTTATAATAATTTCAGTATTAATACATGTACTCTATTTTGTTATGAATTGAGTGACAGTTTTATGTTATTGTGCCTCACCTTTCCAAATGATAACTTAGGAGCTACTAAAATGATAACTTAGGAGCTGACTCTAATGTGATATGCAGGAAATGAATTGATCATTAATGAGGTTCGAACTCTAGTTCTGACTTTGACGAATTATATATGCTCAAATGAAGATATACTTAAGCATGCTTCGAAGCTGCTAAAGAATTATATATACGAACATTCTCACAACCTTCCAGTTTTGGTTATTTTCTTTTGTATAAAAGGATTTTTTTTAATAAAATGTGTTTCAAGTTAATCGACTTTCTTTTCTTTGTAGCTTCCTTTATAAAATGAGATTTAGTTGATGCTTTGTAATCCGAAGAGTTTGAATGTGTTTATATAATAAATTCTCCATTCAGTGTGTGGCCGGTATTTAATTATCTCTTTTCACTACAAATCACACTACCCCGTTACCTCACCTAAGTGTGTGGTCGGTATTTAATCATCTATTTTCACTACACTACACTATACATACATACATGTATGAATATATGTGTGGTGTGTGCTCTCACCTATGTGTACGAATATGAATTATTTGACTAGAGAGGATCTGTATGTCTAAGCAATTTATTCAGGACACCAATAAATTTTAAGTCGTATTTGCGGGGTTTGGAGATAATGATAGTTTTTGTTATTGTAGATACCGTGTTATTTTTCATATTATATTTTTATTTATGGATTTCTATGCATATGGTTTTGGTGTGAGTTGCCTATTGTCCTAATTATATGTGTTGTGTGTTTAGTTATATATGTCCGTGTTAATAGGTCTTATTCCATTAAGTTGAATTTATATCCATAAACTCATTTTGGGCATTCTTTGCTTCACAATAGGATGTTTTTTACTCGATGGGATTTTGTTGGAGATGGCTCTCTCAAGGAACTTCTTCCAACGCTGTCAGAGTATACGAATGAAATAAACATGACCAGGTTAGTCTTTTAATATCTTAATTTTTTTTAAATGTTTCTTCTCCAGAATTGTTATCCAACAAAGTTCAAGTTTTTTAAGTTGAACCTCCAAAATTATTAGTTTCTTAATATCTTAATTTTACTATTACTTTTTAGTAGGAACAAAAGTCAAGAGGTTTGGGAGATAACATAATCATATCAACCTATGTGATGCTCTTAGCAGAACCATGTAACACCCCGTATTTTTGGTACATTTAATTTAATTAATTCGGAGATTTTAAATTACTTAGTGTGTTGTAATTTAATGAATTAATTAGAACATAAATATATATAAATATTAATCTGGGATTGAATGATTAATATTTAGGGAAAACTTATTTACTAAGCGAATAGTAATAATGTAATTATGTCGTCTAGAGTATTAATGACGAAGTATGTACTTATCGCATCCGAAAGTCGGTATAGACTGTATTAGGTGGGGGATAAGTATTTTTAGAAATTAACTCGGATGCAAATTCTGAGGGTACAGTTGAGTCCGGATGGGCCGAGATAGTCGGAAAAGTGTACCCGGGGGTAGTAAACAGGTCACGGGATGTTTTTAGACATAGCCGGGCCCACTCGGGGACATTTGGGTCACTTGGGCTTGGCCCATTAGTCAAAAAACGGGATTAAGTTAATTAATCTAATAAAAAGAAATAAGGGGGTGGCTGAACTTAATTAGAGAAAGCAAATTAAGGGTTAGGAAACCCTAACAGCAGCCAAAGCCAAATTGGGGATCAAAGAGAAGCCATCAAAGGTCATCTTCAACCTTGGGATTTAGCTCCAATTCATACTCTACGAACCTTGAGGCAAGTGGATAACTTGCAATAGCATTAAATCTATTTTCGATTCATATTCATGTGTAGTGATTATGTAGAAATCCGTTTTTGGGTGTTAATGGAATGAATATGGGATTTTGAAAACTACAATTATGATTTACGAAACTTGGGTGATGATTCTTGTAAAATATGATAATGGTGAGTTATTGCATATCTGATAAAATGTTATCTGCATATTTGGAAACGAATCTGATGATGAAATTTGGGGTATAAATGGACCTAGGGTTTATGATGAAACTTTCCCAAAATCTAGAAACTGGAGTAAATGGACGAATTATTTATGTTGAGGAATATTTTGGAGATCCCTAATGAGTTTCCTAATATGTACAAATGCTAAAAGAGACTTAGTTTCAGTGTAGAAGGAAATTAGGGTTTGCAGATTTTCGCCCATGGCTGTCCGTCTTCGCGAAGAAGACGAGTACCTGTTCGATCGATCGATCGACGCCATGAAGTCGATCGATCGACGGTCGGCAGACACGGACAGTTCGCCCAGTTTATTTATATAGGATGAGATTTATATAAAAAGTTGTTATGCAATTAATTATTGTTGAGAAATTAATGCATGGGGTATACCAAATTAAATGTGAGTGAATTAATTAGGAGATGGGAAGGGAAATTTGGATGACACGTCAAAATTGGTTGAGTGACATCGAGGTAAATTATATTACGTAGTAATGGACTAAGAAATTTAGGGTCGGGATTTAGACTCGGGTGAGGTTAATTCGGGCTATGAGATTTAGTCCAATTAAATGGTGAGGGCAACATTAAAAGTAACTGAATTTATTAATGTGCTATTATTAATAATTCGAGTTGGGTAATAACCTCATAATAAAAATGGAATAGGCTTGTGTCACGGGTTAGTACACGGTGTAGCTGGAGCATTTTTATGTATGTATATGTATATACGGTGTGTGATAGTATATATATATAGTGTATGCCTTAATATCAGTGGTTAGATATTATTATACTCTAGTGCTATAGGGGGAGGTTACGCGCAGTGGATGAATCCCCTAGCTTGAGGAGTAGGGCGAGTAGATTCCCAGGTCATAGCGTCCCTTGCAGGGGGTGAGGGGCATCTCACTTTCCGGGAAGGAATATGACCGCCTCCAATCGTATACTAAACCAAGTTAGTGAGCGATTCTAACTTGGATAACTAGGATATGTGAATATACCTAGTGTACTAGCACTTTAGAGAAATTATATCCGGGGAGTACTTTTACTCGGGTGGATATTAGTGGTTTATGTATTCCAGTATGTGTGTGAATGCTGCAATAAATTCTAAGTATATAATTAGGTGATTATTATATACGGGCTAAATAAATACAAGCATGTGTTGTTGTATATGTATAACGAGTGGAGTAGTTATATGAATTAAAAAGGGAAATGATTTAACTAAGTTGATGTTACTAATGACTTAAAAATCATAATCACATTTTACTCAGGTTAGAGTAGGGGAGGAGTATAAGGAGACTTTAATAATTATCTAGTCATGAGATAGATAACTAGGTGATAATTAAAGCGTTAGTGGTGCACATTAGAGGAGGGGTAAGGAAGTTCTCAAGAGAGTGCGACACTAACTAAAATATGAAGAGCATGCATATTTATTATTACTGCAAGTTAATCATTTGCTAAATGTTTTCAAATGTTTTGGGTACTAACCCTTGCTATAAATTTTTTTAAAAACCTTATAGGTGTCCAGCCACAGGGACGCCAGACTTGACTTAATTCCAGGAACTCCGTTGCTGCAGCATATGTGGATGTTGCGGGACCTTTGATAGACGCCTCTTCCTTTCATTCATAATGTAGAGACTCATTATTATTTATTCGAGCATGTCGCTCACTTTCCATTTATTTGTTTCTTAGATTGTTGGAATTTTATTCTTGTCTTTATGGGATTTATTATTTGGACCGATGGTTTATTCGGTTAATTATTTTTACTTGTGGAATGATTAGTTAAATTATCTGTGATGGTTATATTGCTTTATTTTCCGCATGGGTTTTAGTTTAATTAATGAAAGATAAAAATTGACACCAGTCTATTTTTCTCACTTAGGTGGTTAGTAATTTAATAAAACGACAGTGATGCTAAGAATGGACCAAATGAGAAACCCGTTCTAACTTGATTTAGGACTGATCACCCGGGATTAATTAGGCGGGGTGTCACAGATGGTATCAGAGCATCAGGTTCTAGAATCCTTAGGATCTGTACGGCTTTCTACATTTCAGCGTAGCGTTCGGTTGTTGTAGAGCCCTATTATTAGGACTGTTGATTATATTTTCCGCTTGTGAGATATCGTATTCCTGCTATTAATTTTTGTATAAATTGTGTACTTATACAATTCAATCTATTTCAGATGCCGCCAAAGAGACAGAGAGCGGAGAGGGATGAGGCTAGAGATGAGGTGAGGGAGGCTCGACAGGAGCCACAGGTACCGCCACCACCACCACCGCCCGAGTTGATTTCCACCACTCAGGTGGCAGTGATAGTGGCCCAAGCGGTCGAGACAGCGATGCGAGCTATGGCAGCTCATTTTCCACAGCCCCAGGCACCGCCTCCATTGGCTCCAGCATTTCAGGCTCCAGTGGGACCACCATCTTGGCAGCGAGTGAGGAGACCTTTCAGAAGGGTCACCCACCTGAGTTTAGAGGTAGCACCAATGTGGTTGAGGCTTGTGACTGGAAGAAGAACATTCAGCGCCATCTGCGCATGTTAGAGGGTACAGAGGTGCAGAAACAGATGCTGGCTATCTTTCGTCTGTCAGGGGCAGCCTTACAGTGGTGGGAGTCCGTAACCACCGCTGAGGAGCGGGATTTGATGCCGATTTCTGAATTCTGGGTGCGATTTGACCGCAAGTACTTCCCTCCAGCAGTAGAGTCTGAGATGAGGAAGAAATTCAGCGAGTTGGTACAGGGTGACAGGTCAGTGGCAGAATATGAGGAGGAGTTCACCCGTTTGGCAAACTTTGTGCCAAACGAGGTGAGCGATGAGGAGCGGAAGAAGTCCAAGTTCATGGATGGTCTGTCTTGGAGAATCAGGAAACACTTGATTGGAAACCCGGCATTGGTGACCTATACAGATGTCGTTAATGCCGCACTTATACATTGTCAGGATCATCGTTTCCACACTAAGGGGAACAAGAAGGCAGGTGAGCCGAGCCAGCAGGGCAAGGCGGTCACTAGTAGTGAGACGAGTGGCACACAGCAGCAGGTCATCATTCAGCAAGGGAATCAGGCTAAGAAGTTTAAGCCTGGTGGGTTCCGACCGGGAGGACAGGGGTTCAGACAGGGGCAACCATTCCCTAATCAGCAACAGCAGGTTCCTCAGGGCCGTCAGGGCCAAGGAAACAACGGGGGAGGCCAACCGGGCCAGCAACGTCAGGGCCAACGGCAGGGTGACGACCAGAAACGCTGTTTCTCCTGTGGCCAGCCAGGACACTTCAAGAGGGAGTGCCCGCAGAGGGGCAGAGGCCAGCAGCAGGGTGCCCAGCAAGGGCAACAGGGTCAGATACCACTAGCAGCACCAGCACCACCCGCCCCACAGCAGCAGGGGCAGATGCACTACGAGCGTGTGTATAATGTTCGGGATGTTCCCAATCCTCCAGCACAGCAGGCGCTGCCCGCGATCGAGGGTATGTTCTCTATCCATGGCACTATGGGTCGGGTATTGTTTGATACGGGAGCCACTCATTGCTTTATAGCTACACATTTCGCGAAGGCTTTAGGGTTGTTAGCCACCGCAGAGAGCACTGTTACGTGTGTCGACTCACCGTTGGGAAATGGGTCGCTTATATTCTTTATATGTCGGAGAGTAGGAGTGGAGATTGGCGGTTTAGTTTTACCTGCGGACATGTTGGTACTAGATATGCATGTTCATGACGTGATCATCGGTATGGATTGGCTCGCTGACTATAGAGCCATGATTGATTGCTTCGGTGGGAGCCTTATCTTCGCCATTCCGGGACAGGAGATGTTTGTTGTGACGATGCCTCGCCCAGAGGGAGGCTCGACCACTCATCTATACTACATTGAGGAAGAAACCTCGTAGGAAGTGGCAGTTCCTTTAAACTCTATCCCTGTAGTGAGGGACTTTGAGGATGTATTCCAGGAGATACCAGGATTACCACCCAGCAGAGAAATCGAATTTGTTATAGGCTTGGCACCGGGAACGAGGCCTATTGCTCGGGCACCTTACCGAATGGCCCCTTCAGAAATGAG
Organism: Sambucus nigra; assembly: GCA_949130495.1. Taxonomy (NCBI): domain Eukaryota; kingdom Viridiplantae; phylum Streptophyta; class Magnoliopsida; order Dipsacales; family Adoxaceae; genus Sambucus; species Sambucus nigra. The sequence continues at coordinate 128,713,843 of OX422223.1, forward strand.
GGAATTGAGGGAGCAGATTCAGCAATTACTGGGTCAGGGTTTTATTCGGCGGAGTACATCGCCGTGAGGTGCGCCGATGTTGTTTGTGAAGAAGCGAGATGGGTCACTCCGATTGTGCGTGGATTATAGGGAGCTGAACAAGGTGACGATACGGAATAAGTATCCGTTGCCTCGGATTGATGATTTATTTGACCAACTGAGAGGGGCGTCTTACTTCTCCAAAGTCGACTTGAGGTCAGGGTATCATCAACTGCGTATCCGAGAAGACGATGTTCCTAAGACCGCTTTCTTGTCGCGGTATGGATCGTATGAGTTCAGGGTGATGCCCTTCGGGCTCACTAATGCACCAGCAGTGTTCATGGACCTCATGAACAGGGTTTTCAGGGAGTACCTAGATCAGTTTGTCATCGTGTTCATTGATGACATCCTAATCTACTCGCGTACCGAGGAGGAGCACGCAGAGCATCTGCGCCTAGTTTTGCAGACACTGAGGGATCATCAGCTCTATGCCAAATTCGGGAAGTGTGGATTCTGGCTACGGGAGGTACAGTTCCTTGGTCACGTCGTGTCAGATCAGGGTATTGCAGTGGATCCGGATAAGGTGTCGGCGGTGAGGGAGTGGGGACAGCCCACGACACCGATCGAGGTACGCAGTTTTCTAGGATTGGCCGGTTACTACAGACGATTCATTAAAGGATTCTCTAAGATTGCAGGACCTTTGACGAATCTGACTCGGAAAGGGGTGCCTTTCAAGTGGGATGATAGTTGTCAATTAGCGTTCGACGAGCTAAAGGACAAGTTGACATCTGCACCAGTGCTGGCATTGCCAAAGGGAGGGCTAGAGTATCGGGTTTACACAGACGCATCCTTACGGGGTCTTGGGGGTGTGCTCCAGCAGGAGGAAAGGGCTATAGCTTATGCTTCCAGGAAGCTAAAGCCCCACGAGAGGAATTACCCCACTCACGACCTAGAGTTGGCAGCGGTCGTTTTTGCTTTGAGGATATGGAGGCATTATCTTCTAGGAGAGCAGTTTACTCTATTCACGGCTCACAAGTCACTTCAGTATCTCTTCACACAGAAGGATCTGAATATGAGACAAAGGCGGTGGCTAGAATTCGTGAAGGACTACCAGTTTGATATCCAGTATCATCCTGGTAAGGCCAATGTAGTAGCAGACGCATTGAGCAGAAGACCGACTGGGGAAATATCGGAGGTATGGAAAGCGAAGTGGAGAGAGCTTCAATATAAAGACGACGTAGCAAAGGCTTGCATGTCGGCTTTGTCCATCACACCCGAGATCATTATGCGGGTTGTGAAGGCTTAGGCAGAGGATCAGAATTGCCGGGATAGGGTGGGCCAGTTGTTAGCTAAGGGAGTGGAAGGTTACTCGATTAGCTCAGAAGGAGGCCTACGTTTTAATGGGAGGTTAATGGTGCCAGAGGATGAGGATTTAAAGCACGCAGTTATGACAGAATCCCATGGTTCGAAATTTACAGTACATCCCGGTGGGGATAAAATGTACCAAGATATGAGGAGGCAGTATTGGTGGGCAGGGATGAAACGGGACATAGCGGAGTTTGTTTCGAAGTGTGCCACGTGTCAGCTTGTGAAAGTTGACCACCAGAGGCCATCAGGGATGCTACAGCCGTTAGAAATTCCCGTGTGGAAGTGGGAGAGCATCTCCATGGACTTCATCACAGGGTTACCGGTATCGCAGAAGGGTCACGACTCCATATGGGTTATTGTGGATCGGTTGACTAAGGTAGCCCACTTTTTGCCGGTACGCACAGACTTTGAGACGATGCGTTATGCACAGCTATTCATAGGAGAGATTGTTAAGCTGCATGGAGTGCCGATAAATATCGTATCCGACCGAGACAAAATCTTTGTTGCCCACTTTTGGCAGAGCTTTCAGGAGGCAATGAGCACGAAGTTACGCTTGAGTACAGCGTATCACCCACAGACTGACGGACAGACTGAGAGAGTTAATCAGATGCTGGAAGACATGCTCAAAATGTGCATTTTGGACTTCGGGGGAGGATGGGAGAAATATCTTCCTTTGGTAGAGTTTGCGTATAACAACTCTTACCAATTCACAATTGGGATGGCACCGTTTGAGGCACTATACGGGAGACCTTGTCGTTCACCCGCTTGTTGGTTAGAGGTGGGGGACAACAAACTCTTGGGGCCGGAGATTGTCCAGGAAACATCTGCTAAGATAGAGTTGATTCGAGGAAGGATTCGAATAGCTCAGGACAGGCAGAAGAGTTATGCTGATGCTTCTCGAAGACATGTGGAGCTAGAAGTTGGGGACCAGGTTTTAGTCCGGGTATCCCCTATGAAAGGGGTGATGAGGTTCGGAAAGAAGGGTAAGTTAGCACCGCGATACGTAGGACCTTTCCCTATTATTGAGAGGGTGGGATCGGTGGCGTATAAGCTTGGATTACCAGATCATCTTCAGCGGATACACGATGTATTCCATGTGACATCGCTGAAGAAATATCGAAGGAGAGAGAGAGAGGTTTTGGCATATTCCACTCGAGGAGATCGACTTACAGCCAGACATCTCGTATGAGGAGAGGCCAGTAGCAATTCTGGATCATAGTGAGCGGAAATTATGATCCAAGGTTGTTCCATTGGTTAGAGTACAATGGGGTCATCACAATGTTGACGAGTCTACCTGGGAGCGAGAGGAGGATATGCGGGAACAATATCCAGAACTTTTCAACGCAGGTACGATCTAATTTCGGGGACGAAATTCCTTTATAAGGGGGGGAGTATGTAACACCCCGTATTTTTGGTACATTTAATTTAATTAATTCGGAGATTTTAAATTACTTAGTGTGTTGTAACTTAATGAATTAATTAGAACATAAATATATATAAATATTAATCTGGGATTGAATGGTTAATATTTAGGGAAAACTTATTTACTAAGCGAATAGTAATAATGTAATTATGTCGTCTAGAGTATTAATGACGAGGTATGTACTTATCGCATCCGAAAGTCGGTATAGACTGTATTAGGTGGGGGATAAGTATTTTTAGAAATTAACTCGGATGCAAATTCTGAGGGTACAGTTGAGTCCGGATGGGCCGAGATAGTCGGAAAAGTGTACCCGGGGGTAGTAAACAGGTCACGGGACGTTTTTAGACATAGCCGGGCCCACTCGGGGACATTTGGGTCACTTGGGCTTGGCCCATTAGTCAAAAAACGGGATTAAGTTAATTAATCTAATAAAAAGAAATAAGGGGGTGGCTGAACTTAATTAGAGAAAGCAAATTAAGGGTTAGGAAACCCTAACAGCAGCCAAAGCCAAATTGGGGATCAAAGAGAAGCCATCAAAGGTCATCTTCAACCTTGGGATTTAGCTCCAATTCAGACTCTACGAACCTTGAGGCAAGTGGATAACTTGCAATAGCATTAAATCTATTTTCGATTCATATTCATGTGTAGTGATTATGTAGAAATCCGTTTTTGGGTGTTAATGGAATGAATATGGGATTTTGAAAACTACAATTATGATTTACGAAACTTGGGTGATGATTCTTGTAAAATATGATAATGGTGAGTTATTGCATATCTGATAAAATGTTATCTGCATATTTGGAAACGAATCTGATGATGAAATTTGGGGTATAAATGGACCTAGGGTTTATGATGAAACTTTCCCCAAATCTAGAAACTGGAGTAAATGGACGAATTATTTATGTTGAGGAATATTTTGGAGATCCCTAATGAGTTTCCTAATATGTACAAATGCTAAAAGAGACTTAGTTTCAGTGTAGAAGGAAATTAGGGTTTGCAGATTTTCGCCCATGGCTGTCCGTCTTCGCGAAGAAGACGAGTACCTGTTCGATCGATCGATCGACGCCATGAAGTCGATCGATCGACGGTTGGCAGACACGGACAGTTCGCCCAGTTTATTTATATAGGATGAGATTTATATAAAAAGTTGTTATGCAATTAATTATTGTTGAGAAATTAATGCATGGGGTATACCAAATTAAATGTGAGTGAATTAATTAGGAGATGGGAAGGGAAATTTGGATGACACGTCAAAATTGGTTGAGTGACATCGAGGTAAATTATATTACGTAGTAATGGACTAAGAAATTTAGGGTCGGGATTTAGACTCGGGTGAGGTTAATTCGGGCTATGAGATTTAGTCCAATTAAATGGTGAGGGCAACATTAAAAGTAACTGAATTTATTAATGTGCTATTATTAATAATTCGAGTTGGGTAATAACCTCATAATAAAAATGGAATAGGCTTGTGTCACGGGTTAGTACACGGTGTAGCTGGAGCATTTTTATGTATGTATATGTATATACGGTGTGTGATAGTATATATATATAGTGTATGCCTTAATATCAGTGGTTAGATATTATTATACTCTAGTGCTATAGGGGGAGGTTACGCGCAGTGGATGAATCCCCTAGCTTGAGGAGTAGGGCGAGTAGATTCCCAGGTCATAGCGTCCGTTGCAGGGGGTGAGGGGCATCTCACTTTCCGGGAAGGAATATGACCGCCTCCAATCGTATACTAAACCAAGTTAGTGAGCGATTCTAACTTGGATAACTAGGATATGTGAATATACCTAGTGTACTAGCACTTTAGACAAATTATATCCGGGGAGTACTTTTACTCGGGTGGATATTAGTGGTTTATGTATTCCAGTATGTGTGTGAATGCTGCAATAAATTCTAAGTATATAATTAGGTGATTATTATATACGGGCTAAATAAATACAAGCATGTGTTGTTGTATATGTATAACGAGTGGAGTAGTTATATGAATTAAAAAGGGAAATGATTTAACTAAGTTGATGTTACTAATGACTTAAAAATCATAATCACATTTTACTCAGGTTAGAGTAGGGGAGGAGTATAAGGAAACTTTAATAATTATCTAGTCATGAGATAGATAACTAGGTGATAATTAAAGCGTTAGTGGTGCACATTAGAGGAGGGGCAAGGAAGTTCTCAAGAGAGTGCGACACTAACTAAAATATGAAGAGCATGCATATTTATTATTACTGCAAGTTAATCATTTGCTAAATGTTTTCAAATGTTTTGGGTACTAACCCTTGCTATAAATTTTTTTTAAAAACCTTTTAGGTGTCCAGCCACAGGGACGCCAGACTTGACTTAATTCCAGGAACTCCGTTGCTGCAGCATATGTGGATGTTGCGGGACCTTTGATAGACGCCTCTTCCTTTCATTCATAATGTAGAGACTCATTATTATTTATTCGAGCATGTCGCTCACTTTCCATTTATTTGTTTCTTAGATTGTTGGAATTTTATTCTTGTCTTTATGGGATTTATTATTTGGACCGATGGTTTATTCGGTTAATTATTTTTACTTGTGGAATGATTAGTTCAATTATCTGTGATGGTTATATTGCTTTATTTTCCGCATGGGTTTTAGTTTAATTAATGAAAGATAAAAATTGACACCAGTCTATTTTTCTCACTTAGGTGGTTAGTAATTTAATAAAACGACAGTGATGCTAAGAATGGACCAAATGAGAAACCCGTTCTAACTTGATTTAGGACTGATCACCCGGGATTAATTAGGCGGGGTGTCACAAACCACTAGCCTGAACCACATCCACCGAACTGTCTAATTAAAGCTGATCTGTGATCAAGTCAAGCATCTAGTGAGTTCCAATTAATTCTTCATGAGCTATTCTTCGGATATTTCGGTCCCATCAGTTTCTATAGATTTAATGAAGCCGTATTCAACATAATTAACTTGAATAAAATAAGAGTTGTTCGAGGCCCTTTTTTCAGTAGAATTGTGGGGAGATATGGAAATGGAATTTTTCATTTGGAGCATCAGATAGTCCCTCTATTACAACTATCATCTGACCATTTTCCACTGTTTTGATGTGCTTAAATATTTTTTTCCCATTTTTGACATTTTTCCTGATGGGGTAATAATCATAGACTTAGTGAAATGATGATCGATGCTATGCTCAACAACAATGAGCCAAATGACTGATGTGGTAAAAGATTGTATAAAATATTGAAAGCATGGTTTTCCACTCTTTTAGATCTAGTAATTTGTTTTTGGAAAAAATAGAACTCATCCCAAAATAAAATGCGGCTTAAATATGGAAATTTAAAATTGCCTAGATTACAAAAGGAAATAGATGGGGTACGTAACCATTTTCTCTTTTCTTGTTAATCCTTACCAATCCATAAGGATGATTAATCTAGAACCAAGCCACCTTTAGTTAGTTCAAATAAAAATGTATGTAGAGGTTGAATATGTTATAGGGTCATGCTATCTCCCATATAATTTATATGGGATAAATTATAAATAAACCATTATAGTTATACCATCCTTTCTCCCATATCTAGAGTTTTTACTCTACATTTATTTTAGATAGTTTGTGGTGCCTTAAATCAGTCATATTTGTTTTTATAATAGTAGCATTGTAATTATCATTTTCATTTCAGTTTTTATATTCGAGGTCTGCTTATCTATGATTTTTTTTAATTTCAAATAAGTGATATGATAAATAATCCATTATAAAAACAGAACTATGTTGTAGTTTAGTGTTTAACCATGTAATTCTTCCAATAAATGCAAAATCTATAGTTATTGATTACTTCCCTTGGAACAAATATCAGGGTTGCCCAATAAGTGAAGACCAATAAAAAGCATGGCTTTGCGCAATCTCAACGCGGTAACGTGGATCATTTAAGTTTTCATCCCTCAGTGCTTGAAGAATGGTTCGGGGCTGTTCTTCCCTTCTTATCAGTAGTTTATATTAGGGGTGTTCACGGGTCAGTTCGGTTCGGTTTTGGACCCTAGTTCAAACCGAACCGATCGGTTCGGTTTTGGAAAAGGTCAGACCAAAATCGAACCGACTATGAAAAAACCCGTCGGTTTCGATTCACAGCGGTTTCGGTTCGGTTCGGTTTTGGGTCGGTTTTCGACGGTTTTTCATGTTTGGGCCGGTTTGTTTAAGGGCGGTTTTCGGTTTGGGTCAGTTTTTAAAGGTGGGTAATGGTTTTTGGATATAAAAATATAAGTTATTTAGGTTTTTTTAAATATATATATTGGTTTCGGGTCGGTTCGGTTTGAGTCGGTTTTTTCCACGTATAAACCGACAACCGAACCGACATGGTCGGTTTTTTATATCCGTAAACCGTAGGCCGAACCGGGCTAAAAAAAACCGGCGGTTTCGGTTCGGTTCGGGCCAGTTCGGTTCGGTTTTCGGGTCGGGCGTTTTTTTTAACACCCCTAGTTTATATAATGCTTCAATTTATAAAAGGTATAAATGGAGGAATGTATAAAAGGTATAGATAGATAATGCTTCAATTTAGTTCAACTATGATTATGACATCTTATATAAACATATTTACGGGAAAACATCTTTTTTTATATACATTTTCATTCTTTGTGGTAGAACCAGTGTTATTTCAAGACTTTTGCAGGTGAAAGCGATAAAACTGGCAGAATATCTCTCTCTTTTCACTTATATTGTGTGTTGAGGGTGCTTTTCTCACTCTCCTATCACCTACGGGTCATATTTATATCGATATCTATACTTATAATGTAGTATATGCATTGCCACATTTGGGAATGTATCGAGTGAAGTTAATACATCAATTTATTGGCTCGGTTTTGAAGTAGCTACTTAATCTCTCAATCTGATGTGTTGACTTAACTCCATACCTGTCATTATATGATGTCAATACACAAACAATGTGTAATATATGGTGATTTGTAATTATCATCTTATTTGCTCGGTTCCAAAGTAGTTAATTAATCTCTCCACCCTAAGTATCCTTATCTTTTAGTGGAATAGATGTACAACTTTTAATCTTTTAATCTTTATCATCAAGGTTTCTATCGATCCTTAACTTCTCCCTCCACCCTATGCATCCTTAGCTTTTAAAATTATCATCTTCATTTGCACATTTCAAATCTAAAGCATATGCTAATTATTTCTCTTTTTGGTCTTTGGTTTCAAATCTGAAGCATTTGTATTATTTACGTTGTACGAGGTGGATGACTCCAGGAAGGTTTTGAAGGCCTGGGACTTAGTGTCCCTACTCTAACAATTGAGTTTTCTTTTCTTACCAACTGCTCTCAATGGTGACTTTTTGAAGGTTGAATTTTAACTCTTCTCGAGCATTTTACATTTTCTTTAATTGAGTTACATTTTGAAAGTTTGAATTTAGTCACTGAATGAACAATTGTCCTTCCTCTCAAATTTGGTTTGTGTGTTGATAGAAGAGGCAGGTAGAACAGTTAGAACATGATACAGACCACACACTATGTGAATTAGTGTTGAATGATACATATAGTAAGGAGAATGTAGGACTTCTTAAATTGTTAGAAGCCGCTGAAGCCAATCAATTAATTCATGACTCATGGTATTTGGTCAGGTCAAACGTCAGTGTCCTCGAACAGCTTCTACTCCCTGTGTTTGATGACTCGCGGTATTACGAGGTAATGTATGTGAGGGAATAGTATTAGTAATGGCCATCACTGCTACTCGCTGTGTGTTTAATGCTATCTCTCAATAATAATTTTATAGATTAAGGAGTACTTCTTGATTTCATGAACTCTTATATTTAATAGATACCGTATGTCACTGTGATGCATTATAATATTTTTTTGGTAGATCACTTCAACAACTTCATCATATCTCCCTCTACTTTGATTTTTATTGTTCACACTGCCACTAATCTGTTGCAAAAGGACTATTTGCATATCTCTTATACTCATATATTGATAAAATACATTATTTCAGGTTTGGGGACTATGGATTGAAAGGAGATATTGGATATAGTTGATTTATCATTGGGATAGTCATATAGTCTTAATGAAGTAATGGGATTCATATCGTCCGCGCATCAGCGACACTGATAGTCTCACTAGGATCGCACATTTTATTATCTTTATCTTCACATTGTTGTCAAGGATGTACATGAGAGACTTAATTAAGATCATATTATATATTTATTTTGATTAGAATTTTGTTGATCATATTTTATATCTCCATCTCAAATATTTTGGTTGTTATTAATTATAGTGCCAACCAAATGTACTTTATGGAATTGATTATGTTATTTAGATGAGGACTATCACAAGGATTGTTGTTGTTGTTTATACGAGGTTCAAGATGAACTATTACTGTTGTCCTACTTTTTAAAAATTGTTTACAATTGTGTTGTAAAAAAACATTTTGACTTAACTATACAGGATTTAAAAATTGCATAATTTTTTTAACTAATAGGTTTGTAACATAGGTTATTTCTAAAATATTTATCTATTGTGAACTAAATATGACGTATGGTCCAATCAATGATGTACATTTTCAAAATTTTGCGTCGTGCTTTCAGGCACGGGCATACCCTAGTATATATATATATATGTCTATGTGTGTGTGTGTGTGTGTATGTCGGATTTTCTTTGGTATATTTTGCATATATTATATACGGTGTCATGTTTTGACTCTTTACGATTTATATTTAGTCCATGGTAGTCACATACTTGATTATAGTTTGGATTATTCGTGCTTGAGTTGTTGTGTTTCATTTGTAATATTTACACCTTTTGCAAAAATTTGAAAATTTTCAAAAACAGATAGTTTTGATGGATTTTGAGATTATCATTACACGAGCGTTGTTTACATAATTTTGTGATAATATCTTACTTCTTCTATGTGATGCTTTATTTCTTCCTGTTTAGCCTATGCTCCTTTGTCTATTTCGGACAAAAAAAGGGGAGAACAAATTAAAGGGGAGATTTGATTTGATGATGAGTTTGCTTTATGGGGGAGATTACTTTATGAGTTTTGCTTTTGTTTTCTATTTCAATCTCGATGCATCACAGGGTATTTTTCTTTGCTTCGTGTGTGTAGGTACCAAAGAGAAGAACATATTGCATCGGATGAAGACAAAGTGCCCAATGGAAGAATAAGCGGAGATTGAAGACAAAGTTTATCTATGTCTTTCCATTTCTAGAGGTTGGGAAGGGTATTGGAATTTTTTCATAGAGGGGTATTTTTTGTAATTTGGGTTTCAATTAGTTTTGTACCGAAATCGCCAAAGGGGGAGCTTTGTAATCACAAATATTTTAGCTTAGGATTTTTATTTTTTTTATTTGCACTTTGACATATTTGGTGTATCCCGTTACAAACCTTCACGCTCCGACATGATGAACCGAACCGCAACATCACTCCACTATATCTCATAAATGTATAAAACTTTTAGGAGTTTTATTCATAAGGTTATTTGGGATGTTACTTTTATAAAGAAAAAAAATGAGGCTAGATTTTTTAGTTTTAAAAAATTTAACCTCATTCAAACGAGAATCCTATATCGTTCGAATAAAATGGACTATTCATTAGAAGGTTCCTTAGATCTACATCGAACGAACATCCAATGAAGGCATTCTGTTTGAATTCGTTAGAAGCTTGTTCTAACGAGATTTCTTTCTTGTTCAAATGACTTTTAATTTCGTTCGAACAAATTTATCACCTCAAATTTCGTATCAGGTCTATAAATACCTATTTTGAGTTCTCATTTCGTGGTACTTTGGAAAAAACGTAAACATAATATGGTTACCAAAGTTTTTCCATCTTTCGGTTTCCAAACACTTTTTGATTCGCACTTTACATCAACAAATAGTTTTTGTGAATCTTTTTGAAACCCTAGAAGTTTTGTATCTTGTATACACACTCGTGGAGAGAGATCTCTATGGCTGAAATTGTGAACTTGAGGGATCACGGAAGAAGAAGGCTGAAGAAGACTAAAGGTTGAATCAGTGGATACCGAAGATGAACTGCCACCTGTGGACGACGCTGGACTGAGTTGTTTTCTTTAAAGGTTTTGAAGATATTGTGTGTTATACTTCTGGGTTATATCAAGTAGTCTTTAAGTCGATAGTCTTGTAAAAGTTTCTAAAGTGCTGAAAGATAGTTTTTGCCCTCAAAAGGGATTTTCCTTATTTTTCGTGTTTGATTGCATGTTTAGTTTAATTTATATAATTGGATCACATCATTTATGAAAATCTAATTTAATCATAATTTAAAATTTGGTAAAACTGGATTTTGGAATTTAAATAAAAAATACAAAAATAGAACCTTTGATTGTGAGCATCCTTGCGGAGTACTTTATATTTTCGCATTTACATAGCGGTATCATAGAATATCCACGCTATTATTAATGTATAGACATATCATGTGCTCTTTATATATATTTATTGACATATGTTAGGGAGTTTGGCTATATATATATATCGTTAATAATCCACAATAAACTTTTAGAATATACATGAATTGATAATAGTATTTAATACATATGTACTATATGTATATTTTATATCATTCCATAACATGTATAAAACTATATATAAGTATGATGTATGTATTGATAATATTATTTAACATAGGGATCTTATTATATTATATAACTTAATAAAATATACATATATGTAATTTTGTGTACATCTATATATATATATATATTATTTATAAGAATTACACACATATTAATGTATTATGCATGTATATTATATATTGAAGTATAAATGCATAAAAATATTAAGAATGAATAATTCGCAGTTGATAAATAAAAAATAAAATTTAGAAAATACCATTTTGTTGTTTTATGAAAAACTTGATTATAACACATAAATATTTATAATTCAGTATTTAAAAACAAATGTATCAAATAAAAATTATTATCAAAATTATATTTAGGCACCTAAAAAAGAATTTTAATCGATAACCAAATAGGGACTTAGTGGTCATAATGATCATATGTTTGACTTTCAATAAATTTTATTTTTGAAAAATATTTTTATCTATTTTATCCTGATAACTATTGTTGTACTGTACAGGCGTGAGAATCAAATTAGGTTAAGGGAGTGGTTGGGAACTCGTATTTCATGTCTTGAAATTGAAATTGAAATTTTTTTCGATCAATTGAAAAGATCTGAATTTCAATTTCAAGGCATGGAACTAGGGTTCCCAAAAACATCGTAAGAGTGTCAAGAGTTTTACCAATTGCCAACTACTAAGAAATCAATGCTTGATAATTAGTCTCTAGATATATATTGGTTTAAATTTTTTGTTTACCTTATGTAATTTAGATTGTTTGGTTTCAATCCCACATTCAAAGTTTTGTTAGCCTCCTATCTCATGTATTTTTTAAATTGTATTTAAGTCTCATAACCACCTAAAGTAGTCGATAACCAATTTGTAACCTCCTCTAACCGCCCTAATTTCTTTTCTTAAATAATTACACTTGTTCCATAATTATTAAAACATGACTAACAACTAAAAAAATAAGTGCATGGGAGTCGATACAAATGAATTTTAAAAAATGGGACTAAATACTTAACATCCTTATGTAATTTGCAAATTTGGGTTTCACTTTCACAGTTTTCATTTCTTGATCACTATTTTAATTGATTCTATCTGATCATCTATCTTGGCCATTTTTTTTATATTAATACTCAAAGTTACCCCCATAAAGTTGTATTAAATATATAGATTTCAAAAATATTTTCCTGGATACTTTTCTCACCTAGTAGAATGTTGGGCAAAACGAATGTAAAACACACGGATACGGAGCGGATACTATAATATTCATTATTTTTATTTTTTTATAACTGCACTATCAGTATCTTTATCCGTATCCAATTGGATAGTATACAAAACTATTATTATTTGTATCCTTTAGGATATCCCCGATTCGAATAATAATTGTATCCTATTATATTATTTAATACACAAACATTGTTCTTATCGAGAATTTATTTGAAAATTTGCTAAATATTAACAAAAAATAAGTTTTACACAGCATTATAAATAAGATAAATTATTATACTAAATATTACTATAGTAAATTAGATAATCAAAGTTTAGGAGGCTTAAAAACAAGTGCTAACATTTAATGTGAACTAAGTGAACATTCATTGATTTGATAACAGGTCATATCGGGTCATTGAGAGTTTGAAGAATAATTTTAGTAAATACATAAAGTAAGAAAGATTAGGTCTCAAATACATTAAATTGATAAGACCACTATCTATGAGTTATTGTGAATATGTCAACGAAGGGGACAAAATCTAAACGACCAATGTAAAATAAAAACATAGTGCGTAAGGTGGTATTAAAGACGAGAGATAAAGGAATGGAATTTTTTTATTTAATTTTTTCATACATTAAATAGTTAATGCTTTAATTTATTTCCAAAAAAATCACCCAGATAATTAAATTTGAGTTTAGGACCAAATCGATCCAGGTCAGGTAGTAATGAGTTTTGGTTGGTTTAGAATGATTTATTGGTTTGTGTTGGTTTGGAATAGTTTTAGGATCATTTATTTATGAGTTTGGACTAGTAGGTAGATTCTTAAGGTTAGAGGGATACCTATAACCCTTTGTTAAGTTGAGTTACATTTGGGAATTTCATTAAATGTTAATAAAAGGAATGTAATTTGATAGCTAATAATGTATAGGTTATGTGTATATGTTTTGATGATTATAATGTGTGTGAACATATCATGGGTGGGAGCGTAGAAATTTTTCGATGATTATTATGTGCTTAAACCTACCATGGGTTAGTGTGTAGGCTCGTGATGAATCTGTTAGTCAAAAATTTGAGGGGACCTTTTACCACACCTTGGGTAGATGATGTTTGTAGTGTATATACGTCTATGTTACCCCACTCCTATGTATTGAAGTTGTTGGCTTTTGTGTTGGTACAAAGGGGTTGGATTCTCTCGTGTAGGCATTGATTTGTGGGTACACAGTTAGTGTGTTGGCATAGAGATTTCCCATATTGTGTATTTCTAACCTTTAAGTGTCCGAGCTTTCTTTAGTCGATACTAGTATAGTCATAAGAGATCCTCAAGGTAGAGATTTGTGATAATTTTATGTGTGGGTTGTGGGAGCGTCCTATTATTTATAGACATTGGTTGAGAATACTCGTGTTGAATAATGTGTTAGAAGCATTATGTAGATTGATTTGATACAGTTAAGGACGATCATATGGTTCAATTGTTGGTAGTAGCTATACTCGTATCATGTTAAACTCGTGATGAACTGTTATATATTAATATTCATGATTATACAATATGGAGGGTTATTTGGTTTGCATATGGTTATGGTATGATATTTTCCATTCACCTTCACCTATTTACCTTACCATTAAAATAACATGACTATATTAAAGTTATAAGTTTCCTCTAATTGGGATTACGTAGAAAGTTCTTCATAAAGACCTAATCCTCTTGCATTGAAAACATTTCAGGTCGCAACTACATTACCAGGGTTGATAATGCATCAATGTTGAGCTATACTCCGTTCTCTTTAGTTTAATCCTATCATCTTATGAAGGTGTCCAGAGTTTCATTTCCATATTTATCTTTATGTATTTACGTATGACAATTTTATTTATGGGCCCGGGTTGGGTGCTAGAGTATTGAGAATAAAGTATTATGCTGAAGATTTATTCATTTTATATTGTGTTGTGGAATTATTATTATTATTTTTTTTAGGTTCAAGTCTTGGGGAAGGGGAGGGGGTGAGACTTAAACCCCCAACCTCTTGCAAAGCAAGGGTTGGTGTTAACCGTTGGGGCAAGCCCCTTTGGTTTGTTGTAGAATTATTTGATGATGGAAATTTTATCAAATGCTTTTAGTATTTATTTTCCATCAAAGAGGACTCCATTATCATTTGTATTATTATGTTAGTTATTTAGTCATGTTATTAAATTATGTCGTAGGTGTAGAATGATATAATATGGTTAAATATCCTTTATTGACTCTACATTAGACCGACCATCTTGTGTAAAATAGGGTATGCCATAATGAAAAAATATATATATAAAAAATAATGTGGTCAAATACTAAAAGTAACGGTTGACTAATAGTTGTGTTACACCTTTAGTCACACAATTTGTCATAACCGGGTTCAGCTCCCGCTCCCAAATCTCGATCAAGTGTATTGTGATCGAACACTACACCAAAAATGCCAATCTGGCACGCTTAGGCAAGGAGATTCTAGCACTGTTTAAAATCGTGCTAGATTCTGGCACGGTTTTATCATAATCTGGCACGGTTTGAAATAGTGCCAAAATCTGGCACGGTTTTTAATTGTGCCAAATATGGGTACGCTTTGTTAAGAAAATAACCCCCTAAAATTTGGAGCGGGGACCAAATTTTCAAGACATTCCAATCCTCCCTCTCTCTCTCTCTCTCTCTCTCTCTCTCTCTCTCTCCACCGCTCGCTCTCCCTCCCATCGCTTCTACTGCTCCTCGTCGATGGCTTCCTCATCGTTCTCCTCGTCGCTTCTACTGCTCCTCGTCGCTGGCTTCCTCATCGTTCTCCTCGTCGCTTCTACTGCTCCCACGCTGCTACTGCTCATCATCGTAAGGTATTACATCTCTCTCTCTCTCTCTATATATATATATATATATATATATATATATATATATATATAGGGATAGGTTCACAAGTGGACCAAAAGAATGGACTTTTTAATGGACTTAACAAAAAAGACTAATAAGTCTCGGTTATTGGGTGCCGCTGGCGCGGACCCATTACACCAAGGAATTAAAATTAGTGGGTTATTAGTCTTTTTTGTTAAGTCCATTAAAAAGTCCATTCTTTTGGTCCACTTGTGATCCTCTCTCTCTCTCTCTCTCTCTCTCTCTATATATATATATATATATATATATATATATATATATATATATATATATATATATATATATATATATGTGTGTGTGTGTGTGTGTGTGTGTGTGTGTGTGTGTGTGTGTATATATATATGTATATATATCAGGTACCCGATTTAGGGGTGCTATTTAGGGTTACCGATTTAGGGGTGCTGATATATCTATATATATATATATATATATATATATATATATATATATATATATATATATATATATATCAGGTACATGTCAGTTGCAAGTCAGTTGTATAATGTATCAGTTGCAAT
The DNA here is from genome assembly GCA_949130495.1 of Sambucus nigra. Taxonomy (NCBI): domain Eukaryota; kingdom Viridiplantae; phylum Streptophyta; class Magnoliopsida; order Dipsacales; family Adoxaceae; genus Sambucus; species Sambucus nigra. The sequence goes on from OX422223.1 coordinate 128,729,833, forward strand.
TTCGGGTACCGATTTCATTGAAACTTGAGGAAAAATCAAAATATTAAGGCTTATAGAGAAATCCAAATTTAAAAATAATTTTCACACGCAGTGTGTGTGTGTTCATATAGTTGTATATTTTCCTTTTTACAACCCTGTGTCTCGTTGATGAGTTGATTGTTTGTGTGTGTAGATTTGGAGCTGGAAGGGTGGAAATGAAATAAAAATGGGATTATTTCACTAAAACTTTAGGAAAAAAATGAGAAATAAAGGTCTATAGAGAAATTTAGAATTAGAATTAGAATTAATTGCCAAAACGCGTATGTGTGTGTGTGTGTGTGTGTGTGTGTGTGTGTTTATATGTTTGTATATTGTCATTTTAACACCTTAGCGTCTCATCAATGAATTGTTTGTTTATGTATATATGCGTGCATGCACATAGTGTGTGTACTAGAAGGTGGAAGGGAAGAAGTGCACTAAAGATCAGCTTTTGATTGGTATGAATATGTATATTTACACATGTATTATACACTATAAATTTATTATCTTTATGTTTGGTTAATGAAATAGTGCCAAACTTTGTTGCAAAACGTGGCCGGAATGTTGTTGTGAGCAATCATCGGGGGCTTGGGGGCATATCAATAACTGTAAGTAAGTATTCACTATATGGAATTTTTCTTTATTTTTTCCATTCTTTATTTTTTTTTCTTTTTATTGTCGAGTAAGAAACCATTCAATAAATTTCTGTAATTGAATTATATATAATGATGTAGTTAGCATCCATTTGGACTGTTCACTTGTGCTAAGGATTTAGTTAGCATGGATACAAAGGCAAGCTTATTGTTCATACCCTTTGGACTTGACTTCTTTCTAGTTTATTCTCTGGTTAATTTTGATCACATTAAGGTATTGTAGGTCAGGATGCTAGCAGTTTATATGTAAAAGTAGCTTCAGAGCAAGGCCAAGGGCAAGGAATTACAAGTAATGTAACTTTCACATGTAGAATCCCACTAACCCGCTACTGGACAGGTAAAACTCTAGTATTATATTTTACTTCTAATAAGATATATAGTTTTATATATGTACGGTACTTTATATATGCGTGTTCTTTAGTCTATATATGGTTATGGGGTTTAACACTTTTTTTTTTAAAATTACGTGTTTTCATATTTGAAGTTTTGTTATGGAAGTAAAATTAAAGTTACGTGATCTTATGCTATTAATCGAGACGTAATTGGCTCAACTATGAGAAACTCTATAAGAATATTTACTTATTACTTGAAGTCACAAAACAAAAAATTTTAGTTGTGTGAGCATTCCCACATCATCAACCTCTTCCAATGATAGGAGTTCTAATGAATAGAGTTTGAATAACATGTGTTAGTTTTTCAAAATTATGCCTCTTGATAGTAATTATGCCTCACACTATTGAGATTTAGTACAAACAATTAATGACCCCTCGCAGTGAGTCCATATTGACATAGAAGAATAGCTTATTATGGACATGAGTTTTTTACTCATGTGGTCATGAGGTGTATAGCTATTGGACTGCTATAGGTGATGAAAATCCAAACCAGCCCCCAAACGATCCCGTAAGAGGCACGAACACCTCGCATGGGACCAATGTAACTTGTAGGAACTGACCGCATAGTCCCGGGTCTCCCGGTTTGAGAGTATGACGATAATTTGCAAAAAATAACTCTTAGACTTGAAAAAAGGTCGTTAATGAGTGAAAACCTAAACCAACCACCAAACGACCCCGTAGGAGGCACGAACACCTCGCACTAAACCAATGTAACTTGTAGGAACTGACCGCGTAGTCCCGGGTCTCCCGATTTGAGAGTATGACGATAATTTGCAAAAATAACTCTTAGACTTGAAAACAGGCCATTAAAGGGTGAAAACCAAAACCAACTCCCAAACGACCCCATAGGAGGCACGAACACCTCGCACGGGACCAATGTAACTTGAAGGAACTGACCGCATAGTCTCGGGTCTCCCGATTTGAGAGTATGACGATAATTTACAAAAATAACTCTTAGACTTGAAAACAGACCGTTAAAGGGTGAAAACCAAAACCAACTCCCAAACGACCCCATAGGAGGCACGAACACCTCGCACGGGACCAATGTAACTTATAGGAACTGACCGCGTAGTCTCGGGTCTCCCGGTTTGAGAGTATGACGATAGTTTGTAAAAATCACTCTTAGACTTGAAAACAGGTCGTTAAAGGGTGAACACTCAAACCAGCCCCCAAACGACCCTGTAGAAGGAACCGACACCTCGCACGAGACCAATGTAACTTGTAGGAACTGACCACGTAGTTTCGGGTCTCTCGGTTTGAGAGTGTGACGATAATTTGCAAAAATCACACTTTGACTAGAAAACAAGCCGTTAAAGGTGAAAACTCAAACCAGCCCCCAAACGACCCCGTAGGAGGCACGAACACCTCGCACGGGACCAATGTAACTTGTAGGAACTGACCGTGTAGTCCCGGGTCTCCAGGTTTGAGAGTATGACGATAATTTGTAAAGATCACCACTTAGACCTAAAAACATGCCGTTAAAGGGTGAAACCCCAAACTAGCCTCCAAACGACCTCGTAGGAGGCACGAACACTTCGCACGGGACCAAATAACTTGTAGGAACTGACCGCGTAGTCCCGAGTCTCCCGATTTGAGAGTGTGACGAAAATTTGCAAAAATCACGAAACAGGCCGTTAAAGGGTGAAAACTCAAACCAACCCCCAAACAATCCCGTAGGAGGCACGAACACCTCGCACGAGACCAATGTAACTTGTAAGAAATGACCGCGTAGTCCCGGGTCTCCCGGTTTGAGAGTATGAAGATAATTTTAAAAAATAACAGTTAGACTTGAATACAGGCCGTTAAAGGGTGAAAATCCAAACCAGCCCCCAAACGACCCCGTAGGAGGCACGAACATCTCATACGGGACCAATGTAACTTGTAAGAACTGACCGTGTAGTCCCAGGTCTCTCGGTTCGAGAGTATGACCATAATTTGCAAAAATCACACTTAGACTTGGAAACATGCCGTTAAAGGGTGAAAACTCAAACCAGTCCCCAAACGACCCCGTAAGAGGCACGAACACCTCGCACGGGACCAATATAACATGTAGGAACTGACCACGTACTCCCGGGTCTCCCGGTTTGAGAGTACGACGATAATTTGCAAAAATCACACTTAGACTTGAAAATAGGCCGTTAAAAGATGAAAACCAAAACCAGCCCCCAAACGACCCCGTAGGAGGGACGAACACCTCGTACGGGACCAATGTAACTTGTAAGAACTGACCGCGTAGTCCCGAGTCTCCCGGTTCGAGAGTATGACCATATTTTGCAAAAATCACACTTAGAATTGAAAACATGCCGTTATAGGGTGAAAACTCAAACCAGTCCTCAAACGACCCCATAGGAGTTACGAAAACCTCGCACGGGACCAATATAACTTGTAGGAACTGACCGCGTAGTCTCGGGTCTCCCGGTTTGAGAGTATGATGATAATTTGTAAAAAGCACACTTAGACTTGAAAACAGGCCGTTAAAGGGTGAAAACCCAAAACATCCCCCAAACAGCCCCGTAGGAGGCACGAACACCTCGCACGGGACCAATGTAACTTGTAGGAAATGATTGCGTAGTCCCGGGGCTCCCGGTTTGAGAGTATGATGATAATTTACAAAAATTACTCTTAGCCTTGAAAACAGGCCGTTAAAGGGTGAAAACTCAAACCAGCCCCCAGACGACCCCGTAGGAGGCACGAACACCTCGCATGGGACCAATGTAACTTGTAGGAACTGACCGCGTAGTCTCGGGTCTCCCGGTTTGAGAGTATGACGATAATTTGTCAAAATCACACTTAGACTTAAAAACAGGTCGTTAAAAGGGTGAAAACTCGAACCAGCCCCCAGACGACCCTGTAGGAGGCACGAACACCTCGCACGGGACCAATGTAACTTATAGGAACTGACTGCATAGTCCCGGGTCTCCCGGTTTGAGAGTATAATGATAATTTGCCAAAATCACACTTAGACTTGAAAACAGGTCGTTAAAGGGTGAAAACCCAAACCAGCCCCCAGACGACCCCACAGGAGGCACGAACACCTCGCATGGGACCAATGTAACTTGTAGGAACTGACCGCGTAGTCCCGGGTCTCCCGTTTTTAGAGTATGATGATAATTTGCCAAAATCACACTTAGACTTGAAAACAGGTCGTTAACGGGTGAAAACCCGAACCAGCCCCCAGACGACCCCGTAGGAGGCACGAACACCTCGCACGGGGCCAGTGTAACTTGTAGGAACTGACCGCGTAGTCCCGGGTCTCCCGATTTGAGAGTATGACGATAATTTGCAAAAATCAAACTTAGACTTGAAAACAGGCCGTTAAAGGGTGAAAACCCGAACCAGCCCTTAAACGACCCCATAGGAGGAACTAACACCTCGCACGGGACCAATGTAACTTGTAGGAACTGACCGCGTAGTCCCGGGTCTCCCGGTTCGAGAGTATGACGATAATTTGCAAAAATCACACTTAGACTTGAAAACATGCCGTTAAAGGGTGAAAACTCAAACCAGTCCCCAAACGACCCCGTAGGAGGCACGAACACCTCGCACAGGACCAATGTAACTTGTAGGAACTGACCGCGTAGTCCCGGATTTCCTAGTTTAAGAGTATGACGATAATTTGCAAAAATCATACTTAGACTTAAAAACAGGCCGTTAAAGGGTGAAAACTCAAACCAGCCCCCAAACGACCCCGTAGGAGGGACGAATTCCTCGCACGATACCAATGTAACTTATAGGAACTGACCGCGTAGTCCCGAGTCTCCTGGTTTGAGAGTATGACGATAATTTGCCAAAATAACTCATAGACTTGAAAACAGACCGTTAAAAGGTTAAAACTCAAACCATCCCCCAAACGACCCGTAGGAGGCACGAACACCTCGTACGGGACCAATGTAACTTGGAGGAATTGACCGCATAGTCCCGGGTCTGCCGATTTGAGAGTATGATGATAGTTTGCAAAAATCACACTTAGACTTGAAAACAGGCCGTTAAAGGGTGAAAACTCAAACCAGCCCCCAAACGACCCCGTAAAAGGCACGAACACCTCGCACGGGACCAATGTAACTTGTAGGAACTGACTGCGTAGTCTCGGGTCTTCCGATTTGAGAGTATGACGATAATTTCCAAAAATCACACTTAGACTTGAAAACAGGTTGTTAAAGGGTGAAAACCCAAACAGGCCGTTAAAGGGTGAAAACTCAAACCAGTCCCCAAACGACCCCGTAGGAGGCACGAACACCTCGCACGGGACCAATGTAACTTGTAAAAACTGACCGCGTAGTTTTGGATATCCCGGTTTGAGAGTATGATGATAATTTGCAAAAATCACACTTAGACTTGGAAATAGGCCGTTAAAGGGTGAAAACCCAAACGACCCCGTAGGAGGCACGAACACCTCGCACGGGACCAATGTAACTTGTACGAACAAACCGCGTAGTCGTATATGTAATTTTTCCGCTCGTATATGCAATTTTTCTGCTTGAATATGATTTGTTTAAAAATGATTTGGTTACTAATATTGTATCTTTTTTGTGTCTTATTTTTCTTCTAGGATGACATTCAATTTATAAAGTTATTCCATATCTTTAACTTCCAACCACTATAAATAGAGTACTCCTCTATCAGTTGGGAGACATAAATACTTCGTTCTAACCCTAGAAATTATTCTTGAGAGACGTGTATTTAACCCTAAAATTATAGTGACATTACCCTCGTGGATGTGGACACCATTTTTGGTTCAACCACAGAAAATCATCGGGTCACTCTCAAATCCATATATCCCTCCAGATTATTATATACATTTGTGATTATAAATATTGGGTAACATGATTAAGATTACTCCAAATTACAAAACCCAAATTTAGACATCAATAGATTGGCACCATTTGTGGGAACTCGACAAGCTATTGTTGTTTCCTACCAATTTCTTTCTAGCCCTACTTTTCAATCATACTCCTGAAGTATAACGAAAGTTCCAGAAGTTAGTCTTGCCCTAGGCAAATTCATCCCTTCCGCGCCTCTTGGTATAGGAGATCTTTAATGAATCCTGTTGAATATAGCCAAGGGACAGGAAGTGATGCAAGAAACGATAAGGCAACTTACTCAAATGCTTCAAACCCGATCGTCTATTGCTCCTACATATAGAAGAGAGATTCCACCTCCAACTTCCAAAAATAAAAGAAGAAAATGGAGATATTCCAAATCTTCCAATGATAGGTCTTACGGCCTTGGCACAACCTTATCCCTCAGATCCATTGATTACTATGATGGGATGTCCCTCTCAAGAAAGGCTGAGTGCCCTAGATAAACTAAGCAGGGGTTATGCCTTCGATCGTCTAAGTCCCTAAGAAAATAGGAGCCATAATCACAGAGAGCCATACAAATATCGAGACCACCAACAAGGTCCTATAAGATTAATAACTAGTGTGTGAGGATCCGCGTGAGACAAGAAAACTTCTCAGGAAGAGATCTCAGCACAAATTCATGAACGAGTCGCTAAGGATGCCTCAATCAAAACTAATCCAGAAGATTTTCCCTGGAAAGGTTATATCCAAAGGTTGGAATATCACTTGGGGGAGATGATAATCTAAGAATCCCTTGCACCGAAGCTTTGTAAAGGTATCACCCTTTATTCCAGCCACTGTGAACTTCCCCACGCCTGCTAAATTCAAACCACCCATGGTTACTCCTAAGTATGATGGTAAAATAGATCTTGTCCTTCATGTAGGCTATTTTATCGACATCTACTCAGTGCCAGATAAAATGCTTTGCCGAGCATTTTCATGCACTATTGTCGAATCGGCACAGATTTGGTACAACAACTTATCTCATGGGAAAATATCTAGCTTCTAACAACTTACCGAGCTATTGATCGTTAATTTCTGCTTCGGAGTCAAAACCATCAAAAGAGGCTTATTTGCTAGGTGTTCGTCAGCACCTAGGGAAAATCACTCACGAATATATTACTCATTTCAATAGCGAAAAATTAAAAGTTTTAGACTATGAAGAAAAGACAATAATCACTTCCTTGATGAGTGGTTTACTCCCTAAGAAGTTGTATTATCCTCTGGCCAAAGACCCCCCAAAGACTATGATTGAGTTAATAGCTAAAGCTGATAAAATCATGAACAACGAGGAGGCTATGGCTGCTAAACAAGATCCTAGCTTTTAGGTCGACATCTGTAAAAGCTCTGATAAGAAGGACCAAAAAGATAAGAAAGTCAAAAAGCCTAAGAAATATGATGAGTATACCCTTTCACAGTTGGTGTACATCATAACTTAGAAGAGATTCGAGGAAGTAGATATCTAAAATGTCCTAGAAAATTAAAGTCTCCTCCTAAGAGGAGGCATAAGTCCAAATACTATGAGTTTCATAAAGATCGTGGTCATACTACAAATAATTGCATAGATTTGAAGAATGAAATAGAAAGTCAAATCTCGTGTGGAAAGTTGTCTAATTTCGTTGACAGTACAGAGGAAAGAAACAGCAGAAGACAATCATAATCTCCTTGCAAGGGAAGGGATAAAAATAAAAGAGGTGGAAATAACGACCTAAAAGATAACCTGATCGTGTTGAAGAAACCCTAGAGCCTGAGCTCGAGGTAAAAATGATATCTTTTGGTTTCCAGTTCATTACAGGAGGTGACACTGAAAAAATAGCTGAAAGGAAATCTTACCTGAATGAAGCTAAGGCATGTTTACATATTTGACAAATCAATATGTCCGACGATATTGATAGTTGTCCAGGGAAAGTAAATAAAGACAAGCTGGTGATAGAATTTTCTAAGAATGACCTGTCATGAGTGATTTATCCCCATGATGACCCTCTGGTCATCACTATGAGGGTACATGAAACAAGGGTGGCCAAATTTTTAGTAGCCAATGGTAGCTCAGTCGACGTCATGTTTTACAACTGATTTCAAGGATTGGGAGTGCGCGATAAAAAATTAGAACCCTACCATAGGCCCCTTATAGGACTCTCGGGAGAAAAATGTATCATTTGGGAACTATCATATTGGAATTCCTTATCAGCACATGGACTGGCCGTCATACTAAAAGTATTTGTTTTTTTGTCTTAGATAAGAACGTCGAATCAGTTTACAACATGATCCTCGGTAAGGTTGGCTTAAATAAATTTGAAGAAGTACCATCTACTATCCATTAATGCTTAAAGTTTACCACACATTATAGGGTTGGCATTGTTACGAGAAATCAAGTTGAAGCCAAGGAATGTTATTACATGTTAGCCGACCACGAGGAGGTAAAGAAACTCACCACCACTTACCAGATTAAGACCTTAGATCCTCGCAAAGAGGCTGATTTGGTTAAAGCACAAGTAGTAAAAGTAATAAAATGATTATCCTAGATGAAGATCATCCAGAGAGAACTACACATATAAGTTCATCCCTTGATCCAACATTCAAACGGTAATTAATAAAATTCCTTAAGCAATAAAGAGTGTATCCGGTTAGTGTCAAGAAGATATGCCATGGATTGACCCATAATTCATATGCCATGAATTAAATATCACCAAGGACGCCAAGAAGATTAAACAGAAGGAACGTGTGTTTAGCCTCGAGAAGAACAAGGCTCTCCAGGAAAAGGTGGATAAATTGTAAAAAGATATGTTCATTGAAGATGTCAGATACCTTGATTGGTTATCCAACGTGGTGATGGTAAATAAGAAGAATGATAAATGGTGTATGTGTGTTGATTTTACATATCTCAATAAAGCCTATACAAAGGATCACTTCCCCTTACCCAAAATTGATTAATTGGTTGAAGCCACAGCTGGGCATGAGTTGCTTGGTTTCATAGACGCCTACTCAGGGTATAACCAAATCATGATGAAGATAGAGGATAAGGAGAAAACCTTATTTACCACCAATGTCATGCCCTTTGGGCTAAAAAATGCTGGAGAAACATACCAAAGGTTGGTGAATGAAGTTTTTCAAGTAAAAATTTGTAAAAACAGGGAAGTATTTGTAGATGACATGCTCACTAAGGGTAAGAAAGCTATCGACCATATTGTGGACTCGGGACAGACATTTTAGAGAAGCATCGGATGAAACTCAATCCTAATAAAATGCATATTCGATGTGCAAGAATGAATGTTCCTGGGATTCATAGTAAACTAATAAGGTATTGAAGCCAATCCAAACAAGATAAAAGCATTGATTGACATAAAGTTTCCCTCAACCAAGAAGGGCATATAAAAGTTAACTGGAAGAGTAACTGCACTTAACGAGTTTATCTCCCGAGCTACTAATAGGTGTTTACGATTCTTCAAAGTATTGAGAAAAATATTTGAGTGGAATGAGGAATGTGAGAATGCTTTCTTAGAACTGAAGAAATTCCTAGGATCACCTCCACTCATGGAAGAAACATTATATCTATATCTTGTCTTCTCTAAGTCAGCAGTTAGCTCGACACTTATCCGACTATAAAATGAAGTACCTAGTTTATTATACCATCAAGGCCTTCAGAGGAGCTGTAATTCGGTACCCGTGCCTAGAAAGGCTTGTTTTGGTCCTCATTGAAGATTCACAAAGGATGAAACCATATTTCCAAGAACACACTATTGTGGCCTACACAGACTTGCTGCTGTGACAAGCCAATCACCAGCTAGAAAAGTTGGTGAGATTGATGGCATGGACAGTGGAACTAGGAGAGTATAATCTACACTTTGAACCCAGGACGAAAGTAAAAGGATAAGAAATAGGAGATTTCATAACTGAATTCACTTATGAAGAAAATTTTATCGACCACACTGCGATAAAAGTGAAATCAATAATGAAACTAACCGAGCAGACTTCTTCAAAAGATAGGTCATTAACAAACCATCCCGAGAAGACTTCTATGAAAGATAGATCCATAATAAACAGACTAGAAATGTAAATTGTATGAGAAGATGCCAAACGGTACTTAGAGCAAAGCTAAAATATGTTCAAGTATGGGTCCCTGACTTAATAAAGAATTGCCTGTATGGAAGATGTACATTCATGTGCTACTGGTAGTGGTGTTGGACTGATAATCAATACTCCTGATGATATAGATGTGGAATACGCACTTAGGCTTTAATTCTAAGCATCTAGCAATGAGGCAGAATACAAACCACTGATCGCAGGCTTTGAATTGGCACTTTCATTGGGCGCCAAACCAGTCATAGCTCACAGTGATTCCCAGTTGATCGTCAATCAAGTACTGGAGATATACAGAGTTTGAGGGGAGTTGATGATAAGATATCTATCCGAATATCAAGATAGAATATCCAAGTTCCAAGCAGTCAGAATGGTCATACTACTAAGGATTGAAAACACCCGACCAAATGCACTTGTTCGGCTAGATTTAGTGACCATGACAAAGATCAGGACGACCATCTTGTAGAATTCTTAACAAATAGGAGTATCAATGAAGAAAATGTTAATTTAATCACTGTAGATTTGGTCTCCTCATGGATAGATCCCACCAATGGATATATTAAAAAAGGCACACTGTCAGATGATTCAAGGGAAGCTAGAAAGCTAAAGTATAAAGGAGCTAGATATGTCTTGGAATGAGGAGTCTTATACATGAGAGGGTTTATTATCTCATTGCTTAGGTATTCACCCTTTAAAAGTACAAGAGTTGATTAAATAGGTACACGAAGGATCCTGTAAATCTCATTAAATAGGAAGATAATTAGTCCAACGAGTGGCCACACAGGGATATTACTGTCCAACTATGATGGAAGATTGTGCTGCCTATGCAAGTCGATGTGATAAATTCCAAAAGTTCTACACCATCCACAGGAAACTTGGAGAGGTACTTACACTGATCACATCTCTATAGCTTTTTGATATGTGGGGAATTGATTTGGTCGACCCCTTGTAGAAGACAAGATAACTACTTTGTTATTACTATAGATTACTTCACCAAATGGGTAGAAGTCGAACCTCTTGTTAAAATGACTTGTGATAGAGTCTTCCAATTCATATGGAAGAATATAATATTTCACTACGGCATGCCATATGCTTTTATCAGAGACCATGGGACCCAATTTGACAACCAAGAGTTTGAAGGTTACTGCATTCAGTTCGAAATTCAAAAACTGCACTCCGCTCCTAGGCATCCTTAATGCAATGGCCAAACAGAGATAATAAATAAAACACTGCTTGATGGCCTGAAGAAGAGGATTGATGATGCCAAAGGGAACTGGATTAAAGAATTACATGTGTTCTACGGGCTTACAAAACAACGTCGAGGACAGCTACCGGCGAACTCTTTATATGTTGGCATTTAGGATAGAAACTGTAATCCCTACAAAAATTGGTATGCCCAATCATAAAGTACTCAACTTTAACTCTCGTAAGAGTGACCTCATGAGGAGATTGGATTTAAACTTGGTTGAAGAGGTGAGAGAGAATACAAAACTATATGTAGCTCCCTATCAACAACATACTACTAGATTCTACGACTAAAGAGTGAAGTCGGGCAACCTAAAGGAGGGAGATTATGTTCTGAAGAAAGCACTCTAAAAAGAAAACAAGTTAGATGCAGACTGACATAGTCCTTATCATATTTCTGCAATCATCCGACCAGGTATTTATCTCCTAAAAACCCTAACAGGAGAGCAGTTCAAGAACACCTGGAATGTCGAACACTTGAGGAAATATTACCAGTAATTAATAGTTGAAGCTTTTAATATCTATGTAGCATGTCTTTTTCAGTATCAATGAAAATGTATTAGTTTATCAATAAGTGCTTTCCGTTTGTATTTTTTTTTAGGAAATGAGAGATGTAACAAATCTCAAAATAAATAAACAAAAGAGAACTTCAAGCATAACAGTAAGTGAAAGTTTTGAAACTAACAAGAGCCATCCTAAAACTTCATGTATGGCTTCGTCTTTGACAAGCCATGAAAAAGAGGTTTCTAATCTTACAACTTCTTGTAGGATCTCTTAAAATCAATAACAAGAAGTTTTACTAGACCAAATTAAGGAAAAGTCCTATAACATTTGGTCGTCAATGGTAACTAACACAAACACTTGGTCAAAAATTATAAGATCCATTTTAATGACCATAAATACGTTACTAGAACCTAAGGTTCGACAACTTGGGTTCATCCAAAATCGGTAACCAATTAAGCAGATTAGTCAGTCAAAAGTCGACCACATAATCTCATCTCTAAGCTAGTGGTAGGCCACAATCATAGAAAGGAACATAAACAACCATAAGACTTTTATTCAAAAGAGATACATTACATTATCACAAACCATTATCCATCATATATCCACATTATAAGGAAAACATATAAACCACCCAATTCCCCAAATGCTTTTCAATGGCTTTCTTTATTCCTTCATGAGGAACATCCAGAGTTGAAGGAAGAACAGTCGAACAAAAATCTCTAAGCCTCGTTCATCTACTAAAACTTGGCCCATCCACCAAGTGAAGAGGTCGGCTAAGTGTATTATCTCGATGAAGGCCATAATCCCATAGATATACCCTGATCAGGTTTATTGGGATAACATCAGTAGGAATCCACTTTGTGTCCAACTTGAAGGGAGGAGTAGGATGATCCAAACACCCTAAATCATAACAATACCACAAAGTATCTTTTTATGGTACTTTCAGGACTGTCAGAGCATTGAGCCAGCCTCATTTATACCATTCTCTCCTAGCCTGTTCCAGTTCTTCACCCCATATGTGACAAGGCTTCATCATACCCATTAATGCAAAAGGTATGTGGTTGCTTATGAAAATAAAAGGCCAAATGTTTAACATTTTCATTTATTCTATTAATGTTAGTTGATTGATTATTTATTAAGTTGGCTTCATCGGCTAACATCTTTTAGGTCCTTTCCTCCTCAATTGTTGGAGGATTAACCATAAGTTTCCTAGATGATTGGCCACCCTTGGACTTCTTTAACCTCTCAATTTCTTTCATCAGTCTAGCTCTTGTTCTAAAAAAGAAACTCCTTCATTATAATAAACACTTGTGGACTTCTTCAGTCCCTCCAACCCATCCCTTAACATGTGATTTTCCTACTCTAACAGATCGGCCATTTCCCGAGCACTATTAACCTCACACTTCATCACAAACTCCTTTTTAGCAAAGCTCGAGGAGATGTCCCATAATTTCTTATCAAGATCACTTCCACTGCTCAACTGAGCAAAATTTTCCTCATAATCAGCTATCAAACTGGCAAGAGTTTCCTTATGATCCTTCTACGTCGAAAGTATCATTTTGTAAAAAGAGGCATTGGTTACCACGGATTGGTTGAACAGCCTAACCAAATGAAGACATGCATCTTTCACTTTGTTAGTAGCATCTAAGCCGAGTATTTATTTCAGCTTATCCTCGTTAAAATCCTCATGATATGCCCCAAATATCTTAACACTCCTCTTGTATAAGTCGCTCTCGACCGTTGCCAGAACAACCCTCCTAGAATTAAACTAAAAAGGATAAATAGAGAATACTTATGAAAAATTCAAAGAAAGCTCTCTATAGGCAACAATGTCATCGACGATAAAAAGGAAACTTCATTAGAATTATTAAAGGGAAATACAAAAAAATGGAGACCAGTTCTTATTACAAAAGAGGCACATTATAAGACATAAATTATAAACCTGTAAGAATCGGAGATTTTTCAACCCTGAATTACCTACGACTATTATTTAAAACCTTACAATGTGTAAAAAATTAAAATTCTTGTAAGAAAAAAGAAACTTTATATAGAAACCTACACTTTTGCTAAATTAACTTATGCCCCTTGAAGTTTAGTAAATTATAAAATAGCCCCTAAAAGTTTCAAAGTATGATAATTTGATGTATATTTAATTCATAAACCCCAACTTTACATAAAATTAATCCTTTAAGACCCTACTTAACATAAAATTCTATTTTAACCTGGAAACTTTTTAAAATTGCCAAAATACCCCTATACTTTACACAAAGTATACTTTTAAGGCTATAAAAGTAATTACTCAACCAACCAAGGACTAAACCTAGAAATTTCTTTAATTGCAGTTGAATCTCTCTCCACCTAGTGCTCCACATCAGCACTAGAGGTTAAATTACCCATGAAAACACCATGTGCACTACACTTACCCAAAATGAAAACTCTACATAAACTAACTCAAATCCACCACCCAAAGGCACAAATAAAATGACCTGAAGACGAAGTATAAATACCCCACGAATTTAATAGTAAAGACACACCTTATAACCCAAGTCAAAAACTCAAAAATCCACTCAAATTAGGTGCCTTGTGATTTTATGTTGAATTTACAGTTCTTTCAACTCCAATAGTTTTGTGTGTAGTTAATATAGTTAGAACAATCATAATATGCAAGCTTTTATGTGCAGAGTAACTTAGGATAGAAAAAATAGGAAGAAACACCATTAAAGCTTGAGCTTTAATGGTGAATTTTGATACGATGCCTTAAACTTTTATTTGAAGCTACATATAACTTCATTATAACCTAAGGATTTCGAGTGTAATGGTTAAAAGCCATGAATGTGCATATAGAGCTTAAATCGATCAAAAGTGTATTTTGAACTCAAAACCTGAAAATCCGAAATTATTCATACACTTAATCTTTAAAATCAAAACCAAACTACTCTTATATATAGCAGAAACCAACCCAAGTTCATAAGAAACCTTGCCATACTCTAGAAATCCACAAATATCAGGTCAAAATTTTAGCAAAACACATAATTTTGAATCTTAAGCTATACTGAATATCAATCCAAAAAACTTATATTTTCAGATTTCGCATGAAAACTTAGGCTAAATTGGTTAAGAAATCATCTCAAATGGTATAACAATGAAGGGTAAAATCAATGTTAAAAAAAGTGAAACCCTAGAAGTCAAAATCGAGAGTTTGAAGATAAAGACTTTCAACAGGAACTTTGACCAAGCGCGTGAGGGCACATGGCCAATCAGGAATTTCTGATTTTTTTCCAAATTTTTTGTTAAAATTTTCAAGTCAAAATGGTATAAGGTATGTCCATGTTAGGATATTCCTAGCTTAAGTTATGAAAAACTAAGGTTTTAACTTAAGAATGTTTTTCCAAATTTACAAATTAACCCCTCTCAACTTTTCTAGCTTATGGATACCGGTCACCTATTTGTGTATCTGACTGTGTGGGAAAAGAAGCCAGATGGGAGTAAGGAGTGGCGCTTTTCAATTTTCTATGTTATAGTTTATACTAAAAACATGTGACTCACCCCTGTGGTGGTACAACCCTATGTAAATCTACTTAATAAAGAATAAAGTCATGTTATTCCACCTTAGCTTTGATCCATTGCTTTATGTGTACTTCTTATTCATTCATACCAAAAAGGTGGGTGTGATAAAAATAGTCCTAAATGTTTACACAATCACCTTATTCTATGAAACTTCCTCTTCAGGATGTACAACTGTTACAGCCATCTCTAGGGATACAGACGATTCAGCTATTCCGTCTTCATCGTTCATCCCCTTATTAACCACATGATGAGTAGCAGGGGTTGTATTGTTGAAATAGCTCAGAGTTTAGAGTAATGCCGACCTTATTCAAATTAGTATCCCATGCTTTCTTGAAGGATGGCTTCTTAAAAAAGTCCACCAGCAAAGGCAATAGTGGAGAATGCCTTATACCAACCTATGGAATAGGCATCCTCTTTGTTCTTGAACTTTGCTTTCAAACCTTTGTACTTTCCATCAACATCTACAACAGCCTTCTCGGCTCGATTGTCACTCTTTACAGCTTCATCAATGAACTTCACAACATTAATATTATATTTCTCTACCTTCTCCATAATTCCCTTCCACTTTTTTTATTCTTTCACATGTGCCTTCTTAGTGGCATCCAGTGAATCCTTCAATCCCCTGAAAGAAGCTTCCATGTCCGTCAAGGACTCCCTTAGCTGGTCATCTCTCCTTAAAATTTGGTCATAGTCAGCCAAAAACTATAGAATCCATGAGAGGTAAGGAAATCAGTAAACCACAGCATTAAAGAAAAGACTTGGGGAGCATCATTCGGATTCACTCCTATAAAAATTACGTACCATCGTACCTTTTGTGCTTGGTGAGAAGAGATTGAGGGGGAAGAGACCTTTTATAGGAGTGATGATGTCCCTTAAGCTCCAAGTTTGATATGGTACGTAGCATTGTTTTTTATATTAATGACGTCTCATTTCCCCAAACGCTTAAAGGACCAGTGTACCCTTGGACGATTCGCGATTTTTTTAAATATTTAAAAAATTACCACGACCTTAAAATGACAGATTGAAATTTACTAGTCCCTGAGGTCGATAGCCGACCAGATACTTTCTAGGGTACCGAGCAACTTCTGAAGAAGAATAATCAATCATTTCACTCCCCACAACATTCTTATAAAGAATTAAGTATTGGGGGCTTTTGTTATAGCAAAAAATAATTAGGCCACGTGAATCAATAAAATAGTGACACTTGTCAGTATTACTAGTGAATCCTCAAATACCAAAACGGTTTGATCGGCTCAGATATTTTATGGTCGACCACCTAACCGACCACTCCTGTGAAGGTGAACAGTCAGTAATATGAAAATACACACGTGGGATATTCAATAGTCACCATGCACATACACGTGAATAAATATCCAGCTGCCAATTATTGTGAAAGATGTAAATACCTAGTGTATAAAGGTATTTTATCTCTTTTACTTCCATTTACTATGAGTAGACCACTACCTCTCTCAACTGGTAGAGAGAACTACATCGTTCTATCCCCTAAAGATTATTCTTGAGAGATATGTAGTAAACCTAAAACTATAGTGACATTACCTCCGTGGATTTAGGCATCATTTTTGGTTGAACCGCGTAAAATCTTCGCATCACTCTTTAATCCATATATCTCTCTAGCTTATTATTTATATGTGTGATCATAAATATTGGGTAACTTTAGCTAAGATTAATTCAAATTATCAAACCCAAATTTAGACATCAATAATGTATTTAATTATTTATCTTTCTACTAACTACAACTCTAGAATTAAACTTTATTTAATTATTTATCTTTCTACTAACTACAACTCTAGAATTAAACTTTCATGAGATTGTTAAAAAAAAAAAAAAAAAAAACTTACACGAGATTGTGCAAAATAACAAATTGATTTTTCTTATAGTTCATGTAATCTTTATGTCTCTATTTTTATTATTTTTATTTTAAGCTATTGAAAAATATTATTATTATTATTATTACCTCTAATTATATGTTCATATATGAATATGTAAGGGAGCTAAGCTTGTAAGTAGTTTTCTTTTGACCTTTTGTTCGAGATGTTAAATATTAATTAATATACTAATGATGTAGATATGTTGCAAGATGGATAAATGTGTTTCTGATGTGATGAAAATTGATTATAATTGTTGCAAATTATAGGGGATATATTGTTTAAATTAATATATAATTTAATATTAATATATTAATCGTCGTTTTAACGTTGCTTCCACATTTACGATTTTTTGAAATATGACGTATTCGCGAATTCGCACCCGCACTCACACTCGTATTTCCCACATACTTATGACTTAGGCTACACCTCCACCCTCTTACTATAATTCAGATAGTCAAACCAATGTTTTTAATATTTAAACAAAGGTACTATTATAGTTTGGTTTTATCAAGCCAAAAAATTACAAATATTAGAGGAAAATAAGTTTGATAGAAACTTAAAATGAATCATAAATATATAAAACATACGGATTAACTTATAAAAATGTCATTTGGATTTGGTACCTAAATATATGAAGCGTATATATTATTTCAATTGTATCCATGATATCTTTTATAATAATTTATGTTTTAAAGTTTTCAGTATTATATTGTATCTTTATAGCTCGTGGGGAAAAAAACATCTTTAATTAGGGTTGCGCTCCAAATAAATCCCTAACAAAAAGTGCAACATAGTCTCTAAAGGGTGTAAAAACTCACGTAGGTCCTATGCTAACCCAATAGGCCTAAATTATATTATTACAAACTAATAATGAACATTTTACTCGTCCCACTAGCTCGATACAAAAATATACGAAACCAAATAGCTAACAACTCAGTTATTTACTAATTACCTGGTTCGAGTCCAAATATAAATTAATTTAATCGAATAATCACCGTGTCTAAAATGTAATTTTAAATCAAATTTAAATAATACACAATAATATAAATGATAACATATCCAGTCACAATGAGCACACATAATTAATTTTATTCAATTTACTAATTTTACAGAAAATACTTAACAGTGCATTCTTCCCCCTTAACTAAGGAATTTCTTTCTCAAAATTTGAATTCAATTTATTTCTAATAGAAAATCCAAAAATATCTCACCCGTAGAGTCCTCACATTATTAAAAAAGAACCTAATCACGCTATAGCCTAGAACATCTTATGGTCACTCTCATCGAAAATCACACCCGTCTATACTCATAACCAAACTAATATAATCGTTAAAATATCAAGTTGACGCCCAAGGACTATGTCCATTCTATACCGATAAAAAATGTTGGGGAGTAGCTATTGGCACTCCAAAGAATTCTTCTAGCACTCCATTTTTTAATCAAATGTCAATTATACCCTTAAATTTACAAAATTTAAATTTCTACTTTTTTGTCCCCAATTAAAACAAATGTATTTGAAAAACAACTAAAAATTTGTATTTTTGATAAAAAAAATATTTTTTTTATAAAAAACTGTTTTAATTTTTTTACTTTTCATAACTGTTTTAAAAAAATATTTCAAAACTGTTTTGGCCAATGTAATCCCTCAATTTGTTTTTTTAATAATTATAAAACAGTTTTAATAAATAAAAAAACATGCATTTATTAAAAAAAGCGGTTTTAATAAAATAAAATTTTAATAAAAAGCAGTTTTAATTAAAAAACAGCCTTTTGCTAAGAAAAATATTTTATTAAAAATGTAAAACAGTCTTAAAACTGTATTTTATTAAACATTTTTAAAACTGTTTCTATTGAAAATGTAAAACAGTTTTAAATTTGTATTTTTTTAAAACAGTTTTAAATTGTATTTTTGTTAAACTGTTTACAGTTTTAAATTATTTTTATTAAAAATCTAAAACAGTTTTAAAATTGAATTTTTTTAAAACTGCTTCAAATTGTATTTTTTTTAAACTGTTTACAGTTTTAAATTGTTTTTATTAAAAATGCAAAACAGTTTTAAAACTGTATTTTTTTTAAAACCGTTTAAACTCTTTTAAACTGTTTTGCGTTTTTAATAAAAAACAGTTTTAATCAAAATAATTTTTATTACAAACAGTTTTAATAAAAACAATTTTTATTACAAACAGTTTTAATAAACTACAATTTTATTAAAAAAATGTTTTTTTAATAAAAAACTGTTTGATAAACAAAAATTAGATCATGTTCATGTTAGATTAAAAAATAAGATTTAATATATTGTCACATTTATTTGGGTCGTGTTAGGTAAACAAATGAGAATCCATGTCTTATCGTGTTGTATTTTAATTAGACTGTGTTCGTGTTAGATAAAATAAAATATTGACATTTTTTTTGGTTTAAAATTAAAGAACTATTTATTCCATTTTTCTATTTATGGTGCCTTTTTAACATAATCTAATTATTAAAAAAATTTAGTTTATTTTATATTTTTAATTTGAGTCATGTTCGTGTTAGGTGATAAAATAATATTTTATGGCATGTCGCGTTTTAACTAGGTCGTGTTTGTGTCTTATTTTGTTTTTAAAGTTTGTGGCATATCATATTGTTTTGTGTCACTATTATTTGTGTTGCATTTGTGTTAGCCAAATAAAAATTAGATTTCATGTCGGACAACATTTTTAGTTGATCGTTTTTGTGTTCGGTAAAAAAAAAGATTTTGTGTCGTATTGTTTTTATTTGGGTGGTGCTCGTTTTCGGTGGAGATTTTTTTTTGGTCATGTGTGTGTCTCTTTTTAATTGAGTCGTGCTATTGTTTGTTTAAAAAAAATAATTTCGGGGTAAAAAAGAGGTTTTTGCTTTTTTTAAATAGTTCATTTTTTAAAATTATATAATATTTTTTACAGCACTTGTTTTTTTTATAGTTCATTTTTTAAAATTATGTATATAATTTTTGGGGTAAAAAAAAGGTTTATATCTTTTTGTGAGTAAGAAAAATGAAAAGAATTAATCATAAAGATATAAAAGTCTTTTAACTTTTTTTTGAAAACAAAATAAAGTGTTAAATTTTTTTTTGAAGTGTGAATAGGTATACCCAAAATGTTGTGCACTTGACAGTGATAAAGTGAGGTCAAATGGCACCGATGTGGCCCTATCTAACCCTCTAAAAAGGAACTCATGATTTCTTATCCCTCCTTGAATCTGAGCTCCATAATGTCCCTCCCCAGAGATATAATTAACGACACATGGCCTCCATCCCGAACCGGCGAATCAAACTTCCGCTCATCCTTTATTTCATTTGACTCCTCCGGCGAATCTTCACATGTTTTACTATGGACACTCTCTTCTCGAAGGTGCCCTAAACGCTACCAATTACAAGTAACTTACTATACTCGTAGCGGTAGCTCTAATCATCTTTGTCTTTTGAGGATGAATTTTCTTGTTTAAGGAAAGACGAATATAATACCCCATTTTTCTCATCTTCTCTGGAGCTAACAGAGAAGACCTACACCCAGAGAAAAAAACAAAACTCCAAACCATGATCATCTGTGCAGCCATCTTTTGTAACCTAAGCAACATATCCACTCAACAAACAAAAATTTAATAGCCTTCAAAAAATAAAACCCAGAACATCCCTCAAGAGAGAAGAATGTTGGATATTATGAATGCAAATACAGAAATGGAACTCTTTATATATCTCAAAAATGTCAACTTCAATACAACAATGTAATTTCTGAATAGTCACTATAAAACTTCAAGGCGTGATGTCACTTTCCTAAATACAGTATTTGCCCCACACGAAGAATTTCGGTATACAAATGGGAATCAGCAAATCCGTACTCAAGATACAATGAAGCAATTGCACTGTCTGCAACTTGTATATTTGAAGACAGCCCTTGGATGTAGCAGCGAAGAACAGTCAATCAAGTTCTTATTCTGTTTATGTGCACAAAACAGAATAAGAGAATTTGTATCTCCTGAAAATTGTAAGAGAGTAATAGCAGGGTATGGAAATCTGAAACTGGTTTTTGTTATCAATGTAATTCCGTTTTTAGGCAGCCTTTATTTATAGAAATGAAAGGCTTTGTCTTCAAGAGTCATGACTGTTGAATTAAGTCATTTCTGAACAGGTATGACTGTTAATTACCAACAGTCTTAAGTCCTTTCCGAACAGGTATAATAATACCGAATCGGTTTTGCATGGGTCAACCAAAAAGTGACCGCGCCCGAGATACCGCGATCCGACCCGGACGAATCCCGGCAACCCGCTACCACTGTGGACACGCGGCGTGCGAAGTGCAAAGTGCGCCACTAGCGCCTCTACAGCCCACTGCCCCGCACCCGCACGCGCGCGGGCGCGTGTGCGTGTGCGTACGGTGCTTCGCACCGCATTGAGGTCTCTTGAATAGCCTCTTAAATGCTAGATGAATTAACTCTTCATCTTCCATTTGTACTTATTAAGTGTACAAATTCTTAACATTTTTCCAATGTGGGACTCAAAGGTTGCCCACCCCTTTTATAGCTTAGTGGTGACACTTAGCTTTGTACATTTTCCAATGTGGGACACTATCCCCTTTTATATTTGGGTTAGCTTCCCACCTCTTCCTCACACTTCCAATGTGGGACAAGCTCTTAAGGCTTTTACACCCAAAAAACTCTTACTCTCTAATTTTAAAAATCTCCAACATTCCTCCACCATTTTCAAAATAAGTTTTGTAAATCTTTGATTGTCTGTAAGACTGTGTATAAGCATTGGTGTCTCACGACTTGAACCAATACCCTGTGAAGGTTCGTAAAGGTTAACCATGAAAGTATAGTAGACTTGTCTTTGAACTATCAATCTATATTGATTATCCGGATTTTTCTTCACACACAAATCTTTTAGTCACTGATTATCCATATAAGCCGACACATGAATTAGGCCTTGTGTCTGTACCTTGATTTCATAAGTGCTTTAGAGTCAAGCCCAATACTCATAGGAAGCGGCACCACTTCCACACTCATATAGGTAGATTATCATAGGTGTCCATGTAACTTAAAACACCATAAATCTATTAAGGTTAAACCCATCCTCTTTCATTATTCATTACATGTTCTAAGCACTTATCCTTGGGATGTTAAATTTCATAGTGCTTACAATCACGTCGTATGATGTACTTTAATCATTGAACTTGAGACTTGAATATATCAAGTTTCAAGTTGAGTTTCCATCAAGAGTGATTATTATTAATGGGCTTTAGTCCCATCCCTATTGATGTCTTAGACACCAGTCCTCTTGCAAGACCTTTTGTAAAAGGATCAGCTAAATTTTGACTTGATTTTACATAATCCACTGTGATTACACTATCTGTAATCATTTGTCTGACATAACTATGTCTCAGGCCAATATGTCTAGACTTTCCATTATACACTTTACTATAAGCTCTGGAAAGTGTAGACTCACTATCACAATGTATAGATATTGGAGGCATTGGTTTTGGCCAAACTGGAATTTCAATCAATGAATTCCTTAACCATTCTGCCTCTTTACTAGTTGCAGCTAATGCTACAAACTCAGCTGCCATAGTCAGCTATACAAGTTTGTTTCTTTGATCCCCAAGAAACAGCTCCTCCACCAAGAGTGAAAATCCATCCACTTGTTGAGGAATGATCCTCCCTCTCAGTTATCCAACTGGCATCAGAAAACCCTTCTAATACTGAAGGATATCCACTATAGTATATACCATAGTCCATAGTTCATTTCAAATATTTCTATTGACAGCATGCCAATGCAATAAACTTGGATTACTAGTATATCTACTTAATTTACCAACAGCATAAGCAATATCAGGTCGAGTACATGTCATGGCATACATTAAACTACCAATTACTCGTGCATATTCCAATTGTGAAATAGCTCTACCATTATTAGGGATCATCTTCAGCTGTGGTTCAAAAGGTGTACTAACAGGTGTGCAATCAAACTGATTAAATTTCTTTAAAATTTTCTCAACATAATGAGATTGAGTGAGAATTATATTTTTATCTTTCCTTATTATTCTCATTCCTAATATGACATCAGCTACACCCATATCTTTCATATCAAATTTAGAAGACAAAAAACTCTTAGTATTATTAATGCTTTCTAAATCAGTACCAAGAATTAACATGTCATCTACATATAAACAAATGATCACACCTTTACCATTAGCAAATTTACTATAAACACACTTATCAGATTCATGAATTTTAAAACCATAAGAAATAATGACTTTATCAAATTTTTCATGCCATTGTTTAGGTGCTTGTTTTAGGCCATATAAGGACTTAATAAGTTTACATACTTTGTTTTCTTGTCCAGGCATAACAAACCCTTCAGGTTGTTCCATGTAAATT
Source organism: Sambucus nigra (assembly GCA_949130495.1). NCBI lineage: Eukaryota > Viridiplantae > Streptophyta > Magnoliopsida > Dipsacales > Adoxaceae > Sambucus > Sambucus nigra. The sequence continues at coordinate 128,753,409 of OX422223.1, forward strand.
TCTTCTTCTAAGTCACCATTTAAAAAGGCAGTTTTCACATCCATTTGATGAATCTCAAAATTATATATAGATGCTAATGCAATTAAAATTCTAATAGTGGCGGTTCTAGCAACAGGTGCATAGGTATCAAAATAATTAATTCCTTCTTTTTGTGTAAAACCTTTAGCAACCAATCTAGCCTTGAATTTATCAATTGTTCCATCTATTTTCATTTTCTTTTTAAAAATCCATCTACACTTAATGGGTTTAGATCCTGGAGGTAAGTCTACTAATTTCCAAGTTTTATTTCCCAAAATTGAATCCATTTCATCATTTATAGCTTCTTTCCAAAATGCTGAATCTACAGACTTAATTGCCTCACTATAAGTTTGTGGGTCTGTTTCAATGCTAAGAGTCAAAGCATATTGATTATAAGATGTGTCTCTAGTTCCTTCAACAAGATAGACTACAAAGTCGGGACCAAAGCTTTTTTCTTTCCTAGGTCTTTTACTTTTTCTAATATCTTCTTGTTCTACTAATGGAGTTACAGGTAACTGTGAAGGAGTGCTTACTTCTTTTTCATTATTAATTCTAGGAATAGAAGAAAACCTTTGTTCATAAAAAATTGCATCTCTCGATTCAATTATTGTATTTACCTTAACAGAATCATTAGGTTCACTAACCAAAAATCTATAGGCTTTACTATGTTGTGCATAACCTATGAAAATACATTCAACACCTTTGCTTCCTAATTTCTTTCTCTTAGTTTCAGGTAGTCTTACAATAGCTCTACAACCCCAAACTTTAAGATAACCTAAATTAGGTTTTCTATTCTTCCATAATTCGTAAGGAGTTTTCTTATTATCTTTAACAGGTATTCTATTCAGAATATGACATGCAGTTAAAAGTGCTTCTCCCCAAAACCCTTTACTTAAACCAGAATAAGAAAGCATAGCATTAACCATTTCAGTTAGTGTCCTATTTTTTCTTTCTGCTACTCCATTTTGTTGTGGTGTATAAGGTGCAGTAACTTCATGTATAATTCCCATATATTCACAAAATTGAGGAAAGTGATATTCACCACCTCTATCAGATCTAAGACATTTTATTTTAGAATCACATTGATTTTCAACTTCATTTTTATATGTCTTAAATCTATTAAGCACATCATCCTTAGAATTTAAAAGATATACGTAACAATATTTTAAAAAGTCATCAATAAATGTAGCAAAATATTTACTACCACCTCTAGTAGGCGTTCCATGCAAATCACAAACATCACTATGTACTAATTGCAACAAAGATGTAGTTTTTTCTATTTTAGGAAAAGGCAATCTTGTTATTTTTGTTTGCATGCATATTTTACACTTTTCATTCATATCATTCTCATATTTAGGAATTAAATTTAAATTAACCATGAAATGCATTTTCTTTGTATTAACATGTCCTAAACGACTATGCCATAATGAAAGACAATCAACGATATAAGCAGAAGAATCCTTTTCATTGATATTGAGCTTAAACATGCCCTCATACAAATATCCTTTGCCTACAAAGGTACCATTCTTAGTCAGAATAAATTTGTCTGACTCAAATACAAGCTTAAAGCCAAATTTGTTAAGAAGACTTCCAGAAACTAAATTTTTCCTAACATCAGGAATATGAAAAACATTGGTGAGGCTAAGGATTTTCCCGGAAGTGAATTCGAGATCCACTGTCCCTTTGCCTTTAACCGCAGCTGTAGATGAATTTCCCATATAGAGAACATCTCCTTCCACTGTTTCATAGGCAGAGAACAAGTTCTTGTCTTTACAAACATGCCTTGTGGCACCAGAATCAACCCACCAAGAGTTGTCTTCTCCAAGCATATTAGCCTCGGATATCATAGCAGCAAATTTTTGCTTTGTGTCTGATGTCCCTCCTTTTTCCTTTAGTTTCTTGAACTCGCGACAATCCTTCTTGAAGTGACCTGGTTTGTTGCAATGAAAACAATTTCCTTTCTTCTTTTTGTTTGCTTTAGAATTATTTGAAAAATTCTTCCGCTTGTTATTTTTTCCATGATTGCCATATTTTTGCTCCTTTCCTTCCTCCACCACATGGACCTTAGAAACAGAATTTTCTTGTTCCTCTTTACCATCTAGAATTCGAGACTCTTGTTCAATTCTTAAATGAGTCTCTAATTCTTCAAGTGAAAGATCCTCCTTTTTGTGTTTGAGTTCTTTCTTATAGTCTTTCCAAGAAGGAGGAAGTTTTTCAATTATGGCAGCAACAATTACATTATCATCCATATTTAATTTTTTCAGTTTGCAATGATTTATGATGTGTTGGATGTCATGAAATTGTTCTAGCACAGGCCTATTATCATGCATTTTAAAGCTTAGAAACTGACCGATAAGGAACTTCTTACTTGTAGCGTCTTCCGTTAGATATTTGGTCTCCAATGTTTCCTATAAAGTTTTTGCAGTCCCAACATTTTGGTACAAGTCGAACAAATTATCAGCAAGTGCATTGAGAATGTGACCACGACACAAATAATCATCGATCTCCCATTTTGTGCGTTGCCTAGTCTGTTCCACGGTTTCATCTTCATCTTCAATTGGTTTCGGTTGTGACAAGACATATACAATCTTCAATGTTGTTAGAAGAAAATGAACCTTTTTCTGCCAACGCAGAAAATTACCACCATCAAAACGGTCCAACTTGACAAAGCTTTCTGTTATTTGTCGAAGTGACTTGGAAGAGTCGGCCATTTCCAAATACTGTATTTAGATTGTTGGATATTATGAATGCAAATACAGAAATGGAACTCTTTATATATCTCAAAAATGTCAACTTCAATACAACAATGTAATTTCTGAATAGTCACTATAAAACTTCAAGGCATGATGTCACTTTCCTAAATACAGTATTTGACCCACACGAAGAATTTCGGTATACAAATGGGAATCAGCAAATCCGTACTCAAGATACAATGAAGCAATTGCACTGTCTGCAACTTGTATATTTGAAGACAGCCCTTGGATGTAGCAGCGAAGAACAGTCAATCAAGTTCTTATTCTGTTTATGTGCACAAAACAGAATAAGAGAATTTGTATCTCCTGAAAATTGTAAGAGAGTAATAGCAGGGTATGGAAATCTGAAACTGGTTTTTGTTATCAATGTAATTCCGTTTTTAGGCAGCCTTTATTTATAGAAATGAAAGGCTTTGTCTTCAAGAGTCATGACTGTTGAATTAAGTCATTTCCGAACAGGTATGACTGTTAATTACCAACAGTCTTAAGTCTTTTCCGAACAGGTATAATAATACCGAATCGATTTTGCACGGGTCAACCAAAAAGTGACCGCGCCCGAGCTACCGCGATCCGACCCGGACGAATCCCGGCAACCCGCTACCACTGCGGCGTGCGAAGTGCAAAGTGCGCCACTAGCGCCTCTACAGCCCACTGCCCCACACCCGCACGCGCGCGCGCGCGCGCGTGTGCGTGTGCGTACGGTGCTTCGCACCGTATTGAGGTCTCTTGAATAGCCTCTTAAATGCTAGATGAATTAACTCTTCATCTTCCATTTGTACTTATTAAGTGTACAAATTCTTAACATTTTTCCAATGTGGGACTCAAAGGTTGCCCACCCCTTTTATAGCTTAGTGGTGACACTTAGCTTTGTACATTTTCCAATGTGGGACACTATCCCCTTTTATATTTGGGTTAGCTTCCCACCTCTTCCTCACACTTCCATTGTGGGACAAGCTCTTAAGGCTTTTACACCCAAAAAACTCTTACTCTCTTATTTTAAAAATCTCCAACAAAGAATACCATCCACAGATCCAACTCCAGGAACATCAACAAATTGTCAAGGGCCAAGTATATTAACGATGACATCTGGTTTAAGTAAGTTTAAGGGACTTTTATATAGAAGTAAGTAAGATAGTGTTCTGACTTTAAATGCCTTTAACAGTTTCCATTCATCAACTTGAGCTTTATGATGGGTTGGAGCTGTTTGGGACGCTCACTTAATTGATTCACCCACCAAAAATTTAAGACGGACGCAACTGCTGGGTACAGAATTCAAATTTTCAAGTAAATACACAAATTTGTCAAAAATAAAAAAAATGTTTCAAAGATGATAAAATACATTGACACACTCAATATTTGAGAGATAACATTCAACGATGAAGGGAGAATTTTTTTAACACTCACACAATATTTTTGACTTTTTATGAATCTTTATTATACCTCTAATACGATAGTATTAGAGGAGTTAATGAAACTTTAATACTTGCTAGTATTTTCTCTCTCATCTTGAAAATGATATTTCTTGAAATTAAATAAATGAATAATTTAAAATTAAAAAAATAAATAAATCAAAAGTCTCTTGAAAACAATTTATTCTTTTAATTAATCTCTCAATCCAACACAATATACGATAGTATTAGAGGAGTTAATGAAACTTTAATACTTGCTATTATTTTCTCTCTCATCTTGAAATTTATAGTCTTTGAAATTTAAAAATAAATAAATAAATAAATAACAATTAAATTAAAAAAATAAATAAATCAAAAATCTCTTGAAAACTAAAAAGATGATTTATTCTATATTCCATTTATTAATCTATCAATCCAACACAATCTAGATTCAATTAATCTCTTTTTATCATTCTCCACTCAAATCATATTACGCAATGCTACTAATACTACTACCTCTATATAATGTTTTTATTTCTAGAAAAAAAAGTTTTCAAAATTTCAAAATTATAAATATGTGCGCGATACTGATTAAACTGAATTCGCAAATAATCCAATTTTATTCAGCCCTAAAACATACAACTACGTGTGGATAAATCAAACCAACAAAAAATAATTGCTGACACACAGATTTCAGGAAAAAAACCCTTTCGGGTAAAACTTTTTTATTTCACTATAATAGTTACAATGATTACAATGAAATCTGCAATTGATTATTCGTAGAAAACTAACATAGATTGCAACCTAAATCAGCAATGAAATTCCGCAGCAACTCCACACGAACAGCAATTCAGTCAGCACAGGAACACCCATGAATACTCCCTATTGACGCACAATCAGTCTGCCTAGTACCTTCCTCAAGTGGAACCTAATCAGTAGTAGATATCTTCTCTACAAGAGAAACTTCAACAAAAATGTGTTCTTGGGTTCCAAAACAATTCACATAAACTATTGGGATCTTGTGAATTGTAAACAAAAAGGATTAAAACCTTAAAAGTGAGAAGACAATGTTTATGCCAAAGCAGTTTTCGCATCTGATAAAAAACGCAGGTTTACTTAAGAAAAACAGGGTTGTTTAGCACTTTACACATAAAAAATTTAAGGGGACACGTCGCTTGAACGAGATGTCAGTGTCGCTCGAACAATGACACGTGTCGTTCAAACGACTTCGCACGACATAGCCTTGTCGCTCGAACGAAGTCCCTCAGTCGCTCGAACGAGAAATAAAAAATAAATAATTTTTGTTTCGTCAGAAAATAGTCCGCCTCAACACTTAGATAAAATCTTGGATGAAAAACTCTGCTTGAACACTTAGAAAATATTTGTAAAAATTATCCCAACGTTCTAAGTGAACCATGAAGGTACTTAAACTTAACCTTACCAAAATTAATCTTTCTGAGGCTTGAATGTTGAAGAACTTTGATATTCGGATCCGTCTTGACGCTTGAATGATCTTGAATAATTCTTCGACTGTTGTAGCGGTATATGACATAATCAATAAAGTACAGACTATATAAAATATATCCTTTCAAACATTAATTTTTATATAAATAAAAAAATTGGTTATAAAAATATTTTTTACATTGTATTTATAGAAAAACTTTAAGTTTCTATGTATAAATGACAAAAAAAATTTAAACTAAAAACAAATAAAAATATGTATAATTTTTTTATATGAAATACTTACAGTTTTTTAAAGTTTTTATCTATAAAATATAGTTTTTAAGTTTAAAAAAAGTTTTCAAAATTTTCATTTTTTTTTTATTAATACGAATAAAAAAAAGTTTTTTCTTATAAAAACATTTTTAGCATTTTATTTGTAGAAAAACATTAAGTTTGTATCTATAAATGACATATATTTCTTAAACTAACAACAAATAAAAACATGTATAATTTTTTATATAAAGTATGTACAGTTGTTTTGAAGTTTTAATTTATAAAAAAATAGTTTTTAAATAATAAAAATATTTAAAAATAATATACAAATTTTATTATGAAAAAATTTATCTTTTATAATGGCTTGAAATAAGATATTAAATTTATGATATATACTAATTTTTATAATTATCATTATATTTATTTATTGTACATCGCTCGTGCATTGCACGGGTTATATATTGGTTATACCTCTAATACTATTATACTAAAGGTATTAATGAAAATTAATGCCTACTAAAACTCAGGTCATTTTACCCCTAAAACAAACCCATGTCATATGCCAGCATAACTTCCTAGCAACCATGTCTCTTTTTTTTTTGATAAGTAAATGAATCATTAAACCAAACCCTCCTAAGGGGGCGGAAACCCGTATACAAGAAGTATACAAACAAAAAGGCGCAAGGCCGAGCCTCATAATAGACAACACAGACCCCTAAAACTCCTCCAAAAACTCGAGGAAGAGAGATAATGACGAATCATTTCCTCCCTTCAACCAAGTAAGAAGAAGGTTCAGAAAATAGAACCGAATTCGTGAAGGGCTAAGATCAACTCCCTCAAAGCATCTTCTGTTCCTCTCCTGCCAGATGGTCCAAAAAATCCTAGCAACCACGTCTCTTACTTTCCCTCTCTCTCCATGAATTCCAAAGGATCATCGTCTTTTCTCACCCCCCTCTCTGCCCTTTCATCAGGGCCGGCTCTAGGCATAAGCGGGTTAGGCAGCCGCCTAGGGCCCCCGATTAATTATGGCCCCTTTCGGGTAAAAAAAAATTAGGTTTAAAAACAAATTAGGTTTAAAAAAAAAGTCCCTCCCAAAAAAATTAGTTATGAAAAAAATTAGAGTTATCACTTAACAAAAACCCCCAAAAATAAATTTGTTCTATTTAAAATAAACTCATACACTAAACCCAACAACAACATAATAACCCACCCACACAATAAACCCACCATCATAGCCCAACCCAACCCAAACCCAACCTAACCCATTTACTTATTCTATTCTAACCCTAACTCTTCTATTTCTCTCACCCACTTTCTTCTCTCGCTCTTCTTGTCTTCCTCTCTTCTTCTCTCTCTCATACTACTCTCTTTCTTTACTAACCAAAACAAGAATAAACCCTCTCTTACCCCCCCAAAAAACCCTTAGCCACCACTGCTCCACCCCCCACCCCCCCCCCCCAAAAAAAAAGTAATTTTTGGCACCCCCCCCCCCCCCCCCTTTTTTTTCCTTGAACTAAACTCATCAAAATAAGGGTTAAAAATCTAGGGTTTTAATTTCTTCAATTTCATAAAGTTAGGGCTTGATTGGAGATTGGTTGTAGCTTGTTTGTGTAAGTATACATTATTCATTGCTTTGTTACATTCCCATTATATAAATTTGTTTGTTTTACTACTAATATTTGTGTTTTTTTTTTGTAGATTCCAATTGGTTATTTGGGCATTTACAAATTAAAATTTGAGATTGCTCTCAAATTGATTACCAATCACGTTCTATTGTTTCTCTTTAGCATTTTTCTTTAATATTATTTGTCAATATTGTTGAGAATCATGTGATTTTGTGATTAATTTTTATTTTGCACATTACACTTGTTGTTGTGTGAATATGTCTACTAGAAAATATCCCTCCGATCACGACAAAAACAAATTGAAGAAGAAACATCAAAACTAGCGGGTTCACTAAATAAATATTTTAATAAAAAAATATATGCTGAACATCAAAATATAGAAGATTTAGATAATGAAAATGTTGTTGAACAACAATAAATTTTGATGATTTAATTGATAATTTTATAACAAAAAATGCGAGAAGAATACATTTTTTTAAAAAGAAAATTAATATAAAAAAATCCAAATTAATTGTTCCCCTAGAACTCCTAATATTTCAGAGCTGGCCCTGCCTTTCATTCCCCCCTTCATAATTATTCGTTTCCAAATAAATCAGACCCTGACGATAAATTCTGAAACTCATCCTATTTATTTTTGCCTCTTCAACTACTAAAACACCTCGTTAAATACCCCTTAAAGCTGTCCACTAAATTCAGAGTGTAGAAAAGCCAGCAGCGCTGGAGGAGATGATGATTCTTGATACATCTAAGTCACCAAAAAAGAGAGGTGACGAGTTAGAGGAAGCCACCCAGTCTGCTATATAAAAAGACATTTTTCGGCCGAACTCGGTATCGACTTGACTCGAAAAATATAGTTTTCCACTAACAGCGCCAACAAATAAGACCTCATTATCATGACCACAACTATGATCAAAGACTGGATTTGTTTTTGTGTTTCATTTCCAGCATAAAGAGGACCTCCGTTACCACCGATTGCGAAAGAAGACAAAGTAATGCGTACTAATTATATGATGCTTTATTTGTTGATAACCGAACAATAATGTGTGCAGAGTCACCTTTTAAGATGGGTTTTGTAGGGCACACATCTCTATACTATTATAAAATGTTTTACAAACATTTAGGATCCTTAAGAGCATTCGTAATAGTATGAATCGGCGAAAAGTAGGTGTGAGGCGCGTGCGTGTGATTTACCTTTTGCCCAAATGGGCAGTGGGTAGTGGGGGAGTTCCTAAGAACTTCTATAGTTCGTAGGAACCTCTTACGGACAAATGAAGTCCATAGGAAGTTCTTACGAACTATAGAAGTTCGTAAGAACTTAACGGTCACATTTAAACGGTAACATCCCCCCGTTTATATATTCAGAACCTTCATCATTCTTCTCCATTCTTCCCCATTATTCTTCAGTCTTCTGCATCCGTTTATATTTATTCAGTTGATCTTCTTTCTTTCTTCATCTTCTTCTGCATCTCCATCTTCTTCATTTTCATTCTAGTCTCATTCCAGTACAAACTTTTTATATATTTTTTCTAAATTTATTCATATACTCTCAAAAATCATTCCATTTATTCCCAAAAATAATTTCAAATCAGTCCCAATTTTGATATAGAAAATCCTCCAAACTAGATCTTGTCAACACAATGGAATTAGGTAGAAAATGGAAGAAATATATTAATATCGAAAAATCGAAAAAACACGGGTCGACTTCAACGACAATTCCCGATTCTTCCGAGCCGATTCAATTGTCGAATCCCGTAATTGACAACCATACCCGTATTTACGACGGAGTATCACACGCGTCGGACGACGAAACTCAGATAATAAACGGAAATAAATTCGATTTTCGAGGGAATTGGGCGGGACCAATGAAATTGTACAAATTGATTCAAGACAGAAAACCAGATATCAAAATAATTATCGACAGTGCCGATTTTATGTCAAATTTCTTTTCTATGGTGATGGCCAATTCCGATCAATGTATCGTGATGGCGATGATCGAACGTTGGTGGGACACGACGCATACCTTCCAACTACCATATGTCGAGCTTGTGTTCACTCCGCTGGACTTCACAATGCTTTCTGGTAATAATTTATGGCCTATTTCGTTCCATGTATATTCATAATTGTTTCAAAATGTGAAAATAATATGTGTTGTACTTAAATTCATAATTAATTGTTTGAAATATATTTTTAGGTAATTATATTCATAATTATTTCAATATATGAAAAAAAAAGAAAAATATACCTGCATTTCGATTGTGTCAATATATGAAAATAATTATTTCTATTCACTTAATGTTTCAATATGTGAAAATAATTAGTTGTACTTAAATTCATAATTGATTGTTTGAAATATATATTATGGTTATTATATTCATAATTATTTCAATATATGACAAAAAAATTGAAAAATATATCTGCATTTCGATTGTGTTAATATATGAAAATAATTATTTATATTCACTTAATGTTTAAATATGTGAAAATAAATTGTTGTACTTAAATTCATATTTGATTGTTTGAAATATATATTATGGTTATCATATCCATAGTTATTTAAATATATGACAAAATTTAAAATATATGTACCGGCATCATAATTGTTTAAAAATGTGGAAATAATATGTTGTACTTAAATTCATAATTAATTGTTTGAAATATATTTTTAGGTAATTATATTCATAATTATTTAAATATATGACAACAAAACTCGAAAAATGTTTCTTGCATTCCGATTGTGTCAATATATGAAAATAATTATTTATATTCACTTAATGTTTCAATATGTGAAAATAATTAGTTGTACTTAAATTCATAATTGATTGTTTGAAATATATTTTTAGGTAATTATATTCATAATTATTTCAATATATAAAAAAAAATGAAAATATACCCGCATTCCGATTGTGTCAATATATGAAAATAATTATTTATATTCACTTAATGTTTCAATATGTGAAAAAAAATTAGTTGTACTTAAATTCATAATTGATTGTTTGAAATATATATTATGGCTATCATATTCATAATTATTTCAATATATGACAAAAAAATTGAAAAATATACCCGCATTCCGATTGTGTCAAAATATAAAAATAATTATTTATATTCACTTAATGTTTAAATACGTGAAAATAAATTGTTGTGCTTAAATTCATAATTGATTGTTTGAAATATATATTATGGTTATCATATTCATAGTTATTTAAATATATGACAAAATTTTAAATATATGTACCGGCATCATAATTGTTTTAAAATGTGAAAATAATATGTCGTACTTAAATTCATAATTAATTGTTTGAAATATACTTTTAGGTAATTATATTCATAATTATTTAAATATATGACAACAAAACTCGAAAAATGTTTCCCGCATTACGATTGTGTCAATATATGAAAGTAATTATTTATATTCACTTAATGTTTCAATGTGTGAAAATAATTAGTTGTACTTAAATTCATAATTGATTGTTTGAAATATTTTTTTAGGTAATTATATTCATAATTATTTCAATATATGACAAAAAAAATTGAAAAATATACCCGCATTCCGATTGTGTCAATATATGAAAATAATTATTTGTATTCACTTAATGTTTCAATAAGTGAAAATAATTAGTTGTACTTAAATTCATTGTTGATTTTTTGAAATGTATTTTATGGTATTTATATTCAAAATTATTTTAATATGTGACAAAATTTTAAACCTTCGTGCAGGCATTCCAATTGGACAAGAACGACCCATTTAACATCTACAAATTGAACAATATACAAATTTTGTTAATACCATAAGTGAATTTTTCCCAGAAATTCATATACAGAGATTTACTGGTGCGGGAATTCGAGCTTCTGACCTAAAAATATACATAGAAAATTTTGTCAAGGTTGAACCTTTACCAGATTATATGTCCTCTATCATAGCTCGGGCATTTTGGTTTTACATATTTGGGAGTGCATTTTTTCCAAATGCTCACTCCACTTTCGACCTCGGCTATTTATATTATCTGGAGGATATTCCTGCCATCGGCACATACGACTGGGGTTCGGCTATTTATGCCCGTATTTTATGGTCTTTCGACAAAGCTAGTCGACGATCATTGACTAGTGTTGAATGCATGTGGCAAATACTCGAGGTATATTTTCGTTTCATCTTATTTATTAAAATTTATGTTTCATTACAATATATGTCAACTTATTCTAATGAATTAAATTTATTGACAAATTTTGCAGTATTTACATCTCGAGTACATGGCCACGACATGTCCTATTCTCGTCGATCCATCCATAGATGCGTGGCCTCGCATATTTCGTTGGTCGAGGGTGAACAAAAAGAAAGTAAAGGGAGCAGAGCGGTTTAACATCTCAAGCAGTCAACATCAACTTGAGATGCAATCACCCGAGTCCATTATATGGCAGCCATACGAGACTTCTGCCTACCGTGACTCTGATGTCATCTTATATGCTCGTGAGATATCGGGGTTACGAATGATTTTTTGGGATCCCTTATTTAAGGGTTTTTGGTACTTGGGTTATCGGGCCATCCGGCAATTAAATGGGCGGATATGTATAGCAGACAACCCACCATCAAGTTTGTGTTGTGCCTCAGAACACGATTTTCAAGAAGCTGCCGCCCAAAATTGGCCTATCGCAAATCAATACGTAAGAGATGTGTCACAAGAAGAGTATAATGCATACTGGAAGGCAGTATCACTCGGGCCATTATTACCGCCGATTGCCAAATATGTTAATGTAGATTTGATTGGAGTTGGTTCAGTGGCACCTCCGACGTTGCGAATCCCGCAAGCACCAGCACCAACAAATGATCCGCATGTGTATGAGACATAGTTCTCTGTGGGTGGTTCTACGCACATCCAACCACCGAGGCAGAATTGGACGGTTGACGTAGTCCTATCGGAGGGGGCTTCATATACTATAGATGTGTCGAGACCTGAGTTTTCAACCAACGCACCTCCATCTCAATCTTTGACGCAGTTAGAATGGCGGCAATCCTACGTCGAGGCAGCAGATAACATTCGAGGTCTACGTCGTTTAATATTATACGAGACACGTCAGCGAGAGGATCAAATCAAAGCACATGATGATCACATTGATGAGTTGGAGCATAGACTAGCACGTTTTACTATGCCTAGTCGTGGGTTTGAGGAGGGTGGTACTAGTTCTAGTCGTCCGAGCGTTTACAGATCACACCTAGCCCCACCCTCTGACCCGGTCCCGACATATGAGGTGCAACAAGGTTGGGGTAATTTATTTGGGTTTGACCCTTACACGGGTTCACATGCAGATTTAGGTGCTGATTTTGAGTTTGGCCCGGGGCGCCAATGATGTATAATGTACAATTGAAAAATGTTAAGAATAAATTTTGTATTGTTGTCTCAATTTAATTGTGATGATAAATGTTATGATGTATAATGTCTCATATTTATGAAAAATGTTATGATGTATAATGTCTCATATTTATTTTCATTTATTACACATAGAATGATGACAAACAATTATTACGATTGCTCTGATATCATTTATTATTAGTTTTGAAATATTGACTTAAGTAGTAAAAACAATAATACATTATAGAAATGATTATTAGGAGTATGTGTTCAAACGCTTAGGTCGAACCTAGTAGAAGTACAACAATATGGTTTCCCATTGCGCACTAAACATTTAGGTAAATAAGATCGTTGCATATCGGAATCAACATATTCTTCGTTGTAGTTTGATATATTTGGTTCGTACTCTTCCCCATCATTTTCATATTTGCATTCCGAAAAGTAATCATAACCGGATTTGGTGTAGTAAAAAATATCGTTATCTGATGCGAACGTAGAGTCGTTATATATGTTAATTAATTGTTCTTGAATGTGACAACCTGATAGCATCGCGCGTTGTGCTTTGTGATAACGTTGTAGGCGCCTCTCCATCTGCCATATCTCTTCCTCCAATAAATTAAGACAAAACATATCCGCTTCTTCGGGATACGATATTGGCCAAAGTGTGGCAGCACGATTTTTTGGCACGGATATGTGATGGTAATGGCAAAGCACCTCCACGTCACACCTTTCATCATATTTATCTGGTCATGTGAGGTGTTCCCAAGGATACACAACAACGTCTTCAGGTTCCGAATTGGGAGAGATTATGAATATATGACCAAAGTCATTCAGAAAACGTCGAGAAGTATCAATTGGATATGTTTGGAAAATTATTTTTTTCGCATACCAATCGTTACCAGCAATATCTGTGTAAGAGCCATTGTAAATGGATGAATAGTAGGGAGATGAAGCCATTTTTGAAATATAAGACAATGGTAGATAAAAAATTGTTGCAACCCTTCTAATTTCTTTATAGGTAATTTTAAACCTTTGAAGATATAATTTTATTTTACAATGATATAAAATATTTATAATAATACAAAGGCACACATACCAATGTAAAAGATAAATTGTAGAAATGCACACATACCAAGGCACACATAAAGCAGAAAAATTATCACGTAGTAATTTTATAATTTTATAAATTATAAAAAGGCACAATAATAGCATGCAGACGATTGAAGTTACCACATAGTAACTTTCTAAATTAACTATACAATATATTGATTGCCTGAAGAACCTGAACCCAAAATGAAGCACACTTATCAATAGCACTGATAATATCTGTAGCACACTTACCAAGATCATACAATATATTTACATACGGAAAGGACACAGATATTATTGACGCTGAATGAGCGCACTAATCTAGATAAATTTGTATTGCACACTTATTAATAGGACACGAAAATTAACATTTTACCTTTATTATATGTAGCACACTTATCTGTAGCACAGTTACATGTAGCACACTTACATATATAAGATTTTACCTATAATTATAAATACCTATGTACCGTAAAACTATACAGGTAGAGTATAATATTTCATCTACATCAAAATTAATTTATTTATAGGTAATTTTAAACCTTCGAAGATATAATTTTATTTTACAATGATAAAAAATATTTATAGTAATACAAAGTCACACATACCAATGGAAAAGATAAATTATAGAACGGCACACATACCAAGGCGCACATAATGCTAAAAAAATATCACGTAGTAATTTTATAAATTATAAAAAGGCACATATAAAGGCACAATAATAATATGCAGACGATTGAAGTTATCACATAGTAACTTTCTAAATTAACTATACAACATATTGATTGCCTGAAGAACCTGAACCAAAAATGAAGCACAATTATTAATAGCACTGATAATATCTGTAGCACACTTACCAAGATCATACAGTATATTTACATACGGAAAGGACACATATATTATTGACGCTGAACGAGTGCACTGATCTAGATAAATTTGTATTGCACACTTACCAATAGGACACATAAATTAACATTTTACCTATATTATATGTAGCACACTTATCTGTAGCACAGTTACATGTAGCACACTTACCTATATAAGATTTGACCTATAATTATAAATGCCTGTGTACCGTAAAACTATACAGGTAGAGTATAATATTTCATCTACATCTAAATTAATTTGTAACCATATTATATCATGGACTCCTCTAGTTCTAGCGATGAGGAACGAAATATTTTGCTCCAATATGCACAATTTAATGAAGGTGGATCATCCGATGATTCAGACGAGGAAATGATTATTATGATGGAGATTACCCGGTGGTGTACTGAAAAAAATATAATTCGCGATGGAAAAGAACTCAAAATGAGGCGTCGAGTGAGTCGTAGGAGAGAAAGGGGACATGCAACACTATAGGAAGATTACTTTGGGGAAGATAAGGTATATAACGAGTATTTTTTTTGAAGGAGATTCAGGATATGGTATAGTTTTTTCAATCGCATCCTTGAATCTGTTTGCCTTTATGATAACTACTTTATTCAGAATAATGATGCTTGCGGTCGTCAAGGTTTAAGCTCTCATCAGAAAGTGTTGGGGGCAATTCGACTGTTAGCTAATGGGGGTTCCCATGATGTGTGGTCTGAGCAGTACGCTATGAGTGAAACCACTTTATTAGAAACTCTTATTAGATTTACAGAGGCAATTGTACTAATTTTAGGTCCCTAGTACGGCATAAATCCGACACAAGGCGATGTTACAAGGTTACTCGAACAAAATGCAAATAGAGGTTTCCCAGGAATGCTAGGCAACATAGATTGCATGAATTGGCGTTGGAAAAATTATCCAACAGCATGGCACGCTCAATATGGTGGTCGTAAAAGGTCACCAACTATAATCCTTGAAGCGGTTGCCTCCTACGATCTTTGGAATTGGAAATCATTCTTTGGGGTGCCTGGTTCTTGCAATGGTTTGAATGTCTCGCACCGATCTAATGTCTTTCAAGAATTGTGCAATGGGACGGCAGCTCCCGTTAATTACAATGTTAACGAAAATTCTTACGACATGGGCTACTACCTTGGAGATGGCATTTACCCTCCGTATGCTTCAATAGTAAAAACATTTAGGAACCAAAATGTTATTACACAAAAACAGAAATTATTTTGCAAGTACCAAGTAGCGTGCAAAAAAGATATTGAACTTGCGTTTGGTGTATTACAAGCTCGATTCGCTTTTGTTCGGGAACCTTATAAATTATGGAATAGGGCGCCACTATCAACCATTATGAAATCCTGCATTATAATGCATAATATGATTATTGACGATGAACGTAGAGATTGTCCATGGCAAAATGAGTACGAACACAATGATGAAACACCTGTAATTATGAGGGGCCAAACTAATTTCTACGACTACCTCATACGGGATGATAAGATAAGAGACGTAACTAAATATCAACAGTTACGGAATGATTTAGTAGAGCACATTTGGAACACCCACGGTGATGAAATGGTCGGTTGACGAATTTATTGTATTTTTTATTTTAACCGTGGTTAAATGTTTTGTTTGTTCCATTTTCAATTTGTATTTGTAGGATTGTCATAGTGATCATATACCTGTTATTCTATATAAAATAATGGTTTAACCGATAATATTATATAAGCGGAAAATTATTAAATAATACTCACATTTCATCTATTTAAGGGTGGTATTTCGTTTATTAAGATAAATATTGAATCACTCTCCATATACCAAAAAAAATGAAATACAATTATGAGGGTTCAATACATCATTTAAAAACACTACTAGTCATTAATTGAACCGCTTGGACCGGACAACCCGACAGAGTTCGATTGCAACTCAGATATAGCAGCTTCGATCGCAGTAACCATCGCTGTTAGGTCGTTGAACCTTTTAAAATGAATCTGTTTTTGTATTTCATTCATATGGGTCATATCCAGCTCCATGATGTACGATTGCTCTCGTCCTAGGCGTACGAGCTGATCCTGCTTTTTGGTGAGTTGATCAGCTCGCTTCATCTGAATGAACGCATTCATTTGAGAGTCAAATTTAAGGGCACAATTATTCTTCCACTCTTGCTTGCTTTTAAACATTGCATTGAAGTCTTAGCAATGTTTGAGTACTTCCGTGTTACAATCCAAGCTGTCAGAACGCGCTCGTTGACGTTCAGGTTGTTTCTCACCCTTCCTGCCTGGGGGTCTATTCGGTGCGTCTCGTACCCCTGGAGTATCATCTTTGCGTACAGGTGTAGGGCTGTCGTCGTTCCCCGCTGTATTTTCCAAGTCAAATTTTGGTAAATCTTTTAAAATTTGATAGCAGTTATCGAACGTTAAATGTTTGTTGGTTTCGGCGCGGTACGCGTCGCGTGTATTAGTAACCGCTTGGAATTCATTCGTCCCGCTTCCCATATTCTTCATTTGGTGAGAAAGCTTTGCAATATATAGCATTATTTGATGCGATATATGATTATAACGTGTTGATAGCATGGATCTCGTACGAGTAATTGTAACTCCATGCGTGACGTTATACTCATCTTTCACAGTGTCCCAAAATGTGCCCGATGATATTGAGTTTCCTTCAATACTTTGAGCTGTATATTTTGCATAAATGGTACATAATACTTCATCCTCAAAAGGAGTCATATTAGGTTATCGAGATGTACCGGAAATAATCGGTTGAGAGGAAGACATATTTTCTATAGAAATAAAATATATTTATAATGAAAATAAGAAAATGGAAGAGAAGACTCTAAAAATTTATAAAGGGTGATAATAATAAATTGTGAGAAACTTGGCCCCTATTTATAAAGAAGATTCCCTCAAACGGTGTTAGATTTTACAGCAGTAAAAAAAGTTTCCTGCGAACTTCTTTTGTTCGTAGGAATTCTTACGAACTTCTGAAGTTCGTAGGAACTTCCCACGAACAAAAGAAGTTCGTAATAACTTCTTCCGGACAAAAGAAGTTCGTAGGAAGTTCCTACGACCATCAGAAGTTCGTAAGGAGTTTTTACTGATTCAGCATCCAACCGGTAACTTTACAAATCCCTTACCTTTCCTCTCTCCATTTTTGCTAACTACCTATCCCCATTGTACGTCTACGAATTGGTAATTTTACCATTTTTTTGTCCAAACTCTCCACCATTGTGGATGCTCTAAGCAACGAGGCTATCCACGTAAGCAATCCAGTATCTCTTTTCACTGCGTAATATATCTTCCACATCAAATGACATTTATATCTTCACCTTTCATCTTCTCAAAACCATCAAGCTCCACAAAGCCTTTTTCTCTTCCACCATTCCATCTCACTCACCTGTTTATCAAACACTCGTCCTTCTCCGTCTGTCCATCTCCCCAACCACTCCATTACCCATTATATCGTAACCTATACGCTTTCTCTGTCTCTTCCCCGATTACCCCATCTCCATATTCACGCCAGTTTATTCACATTCTCTAAACTGCGGCAATGTTAAAGTGATCGGTTGTTCTGGGGAGATTTTGGGAGGGCCGGTGTGATGAAGAGGTTAAGAAACTATGGAAATTTTCTAGGTGTATTGGGTTGTTGTTTCAAGTTGTAGATCTTGATGTTACAGAATCTTTGACCCAGTTGGGGAAAACAGTAACAGTTGATGCTTAAAAAAATGGCACCACCAAAGAGGAGCAAAAAAAAAATCTCAACCGTCCGAACTTGAAGGAATTTTTTCCAGTATAGTTGTATTTTTAAACCAAGACCGAGTCTAGAGGAGTCGTTTATAGGATCCATCGTTGCTTAATTTCTTCTCTGTCTCTCTCATGGAGCTGTAGATAATTGGTTATTTTTTGGGTTGCTTAAGATTTGGAAGAAGAAATTGGTGCAAATGGACGCAAATGTGGATGATAGCATGTCCAAAAGGGTTACCCATGTTTTTGCTATGAATTCCCATTCACTTCTCCACCAATGGTTGGGAGTTAGTTCCTATTCCTTTCCCTCTATGTTCAAAAACACTAATATTAAACATCAATTACTAGGGAGGTAGAGACGTCTATGACATTTCTACCAAAAGAAATTTTTCTTAATAAGTACATGTTTTCAAGGGGTTTAGTTGCAGTAAAAAAACATGTAGGGCTTATTTGAAAATACCTAATTGTACCTTTTTTACATTTTATATCTTACTAAGGGCATTAATAAATTTCTTACTAACACTTCACCACTAGGTTTAAAAAGACCATTCTGACTATGGTCACCACAAATAGCAAAATCATTTTTTGCAAAACGATAATTTTTTGTCATAACTCAAAAAGCCTCCTCTAATCGTCTCTAAACTTCCAACCATTTTTATCTTCAAACTTAATTCTTTACGAAAATTTAAGAAACATTATTGAAACTTCATTTTTCCCACTATTGTTAAACCTTTTTGTGAAGAAGCATTAACGAAATTTTTATTTTTTACCACCACTATTAAGGTGCTTTTTGGAAAAAAAAAAACTATAAAATTTAGTGATGAGTATAGGGTATGGTTTGGAAGATATATGAGTTGATTTGGAAGCTACCGAGTTGTTTACACATTGTACGTATCTTTTTTTATTTTAGAAAATAATTTTCATTGAAAGATAAAACTCCGTTAAAAATTTAGATAGTCGACAATCTAGGGTCGATTGTTCTTTATCACACTCTGTGACATACGGGTGACTGGGTGGCTAGTGTGCAACATAACTAAAATATAAAGTAAGTTGCACCATGTAATTTTATTTTAGAAATGAAGACATTATGGTATCTGATTACTAAGCGTTTGCCTTTCTAAATATAGAAAGGTCACTTTCATATAATTGGTAAGTAATCTTAAACATAATTTCTAAAATGTTTAAGAAATAGGATTTGGTTGCGAATATATTGAAATTTATTCTTAGCCTCTGCGGTGACGATTCTAAGAACACAACACCAAATATAACCTATTTCCTAAATTCATTCTCGATTATATCATCCTTACATCCGGGTTTTGATTTCTCTACAACAACATATTGGCCTTCGAGGTCGATGATTGAGATATATTTACATACATCCTTCTCTTGTGATTCTTCGCTTCAATGGCCATGGGTTTTCTTTGCAGTATCCAGGATTAATTATAGGTTCTCATTCTTGATTTCCTTTTTTTGTATGTAATGTTGCATATGTTATGTTTGTTCAAATGCCGCGAAGAGGAGATGTTTTTGACTTGTTTTAATTACTAATGTGTTCAGACACTAGCATATGTACTGTTTGATAAAAGGTCGTAAAGAAACTTCTCCTTAATTTTGTTCACCTTTTTTTTAAAATTATTTATCATTACATTTATCAAAATATAAAATAAAATATATGTAATATGATTTTATCAATTTGTACAACCTATAATTTTTAAAAATAATTTTATTCCAAATATTTATATCTTACAATGGCAAAACAAATAATAAAGAATAGTTTCTTGATAATGACATCAGTTTTCTATTTCTTAAACATGTATATCCACATAATCTTTGCTATGTGAATTTCAGTAACATGTAATCTTTGTTTTACTTTCAATTCAATTCTCATCCATGTTAATTTGCCTCTCCTCTTTCTTCCAAAGCGATTTCCTCCCTTCAATTTATTTGTTATCATTCTCAAGGCCATTTACTCCCTTTTAACCTTTTGATTGTCCCAAAAAATTTATCTTCCTCTCCCTCAACCTTTTCATTCTCCCTATCTAAATAGACGTATCATTTATCTTCCCAACTCACAATTTCTCCTTCTCTAACTTTTTCGTTTTCCTCCTCTTTTCCCTCTCTCACATCTCTTTAATGCAAAAATTTATTATCTGTGTTTTTTTATGGTGAATAATAATAGGTTATGGAATTGAGGATATGTATACGGATCTATGAAGTGTGATTTGACTAGTGGTCGACTACAACCATGGACATGGACATTCTCCTCTTCTTACCTTGTTACAAGGAGCTTTGAATTTTTTTTGATATTTTTTCATTCAAGTTCAGTAGTCCTATTACCCCAAAATTTCAATATTACTTTAAATCTATGTCTCTGGATTCTCTATGTTCTGTTGCAAAGAAAAGTAAGTGGGAAAATAGTTAAGTCAAGAATTTCATCTTCCTAAAGCTTGAAGTTCATATGTTATTTAATGCATTTTGCTTCCAAGGCAGAGTTTAACTTGATGTAATTTTTTCTAATCTTGTATAATAAATGTGTGTTTTTTAGATTGTGTTTGTATTGTTCATTTACTAAGTTTTCTTGTTAAGTTGCCTGAACTGTTTTCAAAGAATGGCCATTAATAGTTTGTTGAAATGATCCAAACTATAGAGAACACTAATTTAACAAGTGAGGTAGTCTTGGTATCTAATTTCATAGTTGTAAGAGAGGTTTTTTTTTGTATAGTTTGTTATATCATCCCACGTAATAATATAATACCACCTATGGTCTGGTTGTAAGTAATGGTTGCATGGGTCATATACTCAACACTTGAATTTAGATCATATTTGAAGAATGCAAATAAACCTTACGTATGTTTCCCAAATGACCCTTGTGCAGAAACTTAAATTTATCCTACTAGATGAGTGTTTTTACCAAATGGCCCAAAAGGGGATATTTTTCATTCAAAGCATTGAGCTTTTAATTTGTTTGCATGTGTTCTATATCCATATGAAATTTTAAAAAATTTACCTAAATTTTTAAAATTATTTTGTTATATAAAAAATGTACATAATTTGTACATGTTTTTAATTATAAAAAAACTAACTATTCTCTTTCAAAAAGAAAAAAAAATGTATAATTTATTTAAAAAATAAAAATCTATACAGTTCTATTTTTAAGAAACACATCATTTTTTTTAACTATTTTAAAACTTTATTTATTAAATGTTTTAAAATAGAAATTGGCTTTTTAAAAACTATATTGTTATTAACAGAAAAATGAAAAAAAGGAAAAATCATATTTTTTAAAATTGTTTTAAAACGTTTTTTAAATGTACATTTTTAACTGTACTTAACATTTTTATTTCTATTTTGACTGGTTTGCATAAAAAACTATATTTTAAAAAAGTGTTAAAAATAATTTAAATTGTACATTAACAAAACTGAAAAAAATCAAATATTAAAACAACCAATTGATTTTAACAAAATACTTTTTTTATTTTAATAAAAATAAAAATGGGAAAGTTTTGGCTGCAAAAATCTCTTTGGGTATGGGGAGGCAAAATCGTCCACAAAACTGTAAAAGCATGCAAGTGACATGTTGCATGAAAAAAAATTCATGAAAAATATTGGCTATGAAACACTCATAAAAGTGCGCAAACACATCATTTGCCACCTTTTTGACATTGTTCGTAGAAAAAAACAATGCTCATGCATCCTATTAGTTGTAAACTTAAATACACATTTCCTTTGGTATTATTTAAAGAAATTAAACCACATTAATAGTAAAGAATATATTATTTCATATATTTTTTCCCCACTGCCATAAATAAATTTGGAATCACTCATTCCTACTTATAATTACAACTTCCTTGCAATTATTTTAAAAGTTATAGTCTACAAATTCAATTTATAAATATATTTTGATTTATATTATAATGATTTTCAAATGTATAATTTTAGCATTTATTATCATATGCCCGTGTAATACGCGGGTTACATGCTAGTTCACTTCAAATGTTAACATTACATAGATATTTATAGGATCATTAAAATACATCTATCCAAATACATGTATTTATTACATTTAATATAAGGGTTAATAGTTATTGACTCATTCA
The DNA here is from genome assembly GCA_949130495.1 of Sambucus nigra. NCBI lineage: Eukaryota > Viridiplantae > Streptophyta > Magnoliopsida > Dipsacales > Adoxaceae > Sambucus > Sambucus nigra. The sequence continues at coordinate 128,776,059 of OX422223.1, forward strand.
CTTGGTCAATAAAGCAAGACATCCATTGAGTGAGTTAATAGTGTTAAAGGTAATGTTTTGCCAACTCAACGCCTTAAAATAACAAATAAACTCCAAAAATGTCTTTGACACCTATTAACTAGTTTTTAAAAAAAATAATCCATTAAATCTTTAAAAGTCCATAACTTCAAATCTACAAATCCAAAATTCACAAAATTTATATATTTGGAATCTACTCATTAAGATCTATTAAACAATACCCGTATTCGATATTTTTTGACGAAAAAATCAAAACTGATAAATTTATTGATTCCGTTGTAAGGGAAAATATCCAATCGAGTCATTTGTAGTGTTGGACTAATTTCGAACAAAACTAATAGAGTCATAGGATAGATTTTTGTTAAGCCTATGACAAGTTAGTTGAAGACGTAGTGGCCTAACATAGTGAAGATTTCATCCTTGCCGATTTCATGCCAAGTTTTGCGTCATCAACATTTTGATTCCAAGGTCTCTAAAGGTATGAATGCATTTAATATATATTGAGTCTTGGATATTTTTTATAGGTGTCCTTTTATAAACATTTTGTCAACATGACTTTTCATTTTCTAAGAAAATCATTTGTCTTTTCATAAAAGTTTTAGACTTAAAAATTGTTTTTGGATTTTTGGATTATTGTTCGAATGATAATAGGATCTCGTTCGAACGAGATTCCTAGTTGATTCGAACGATGTTACCAACGAGATTCAAATGAACTTTTGCCATTTTTATACTGAACTGTTATTGGAATGTCGTTAGAACGACATCGTTTGAACGAGTTTTATCCAACGAGTTTTTAGCCTATTTCTCTTCTGAAATCTCGTTTGAACAGTTCCGTTCGAACGATGGGCGCGGGAACATTTTTTTTTCAGTTTTCGATTTCCAACATCCCACTACTTCCACCATAAACATACCTGATTTAACTAGTGCGGGAGGAACTGTTTTTAGAGGACCTTGAGACTTTTACCAACACTTCCATTAAAAATTCTCATTTTTGTGTTTAATTTTCATGATTTAATTCTTCCAACACACATATTTTCACCCATAGTTTGAGTTTGATCCAAACACACTTGCTTTTGAGATCAATTTGGCATCGGGTTCATTCTCATCCCCAAAAGGATAAAAGTTTCCTACGGAGGTTTCCGTTCTTGGTTCGCTATGTAGATACGAAGGAAAGGGCTTTGTATATTTTGACGGTAACTGAGTCCCATCAGAGGATTCCGAGACTATGGTGGATGCCGGAGTTATCTACTAGGCGAAGGTTGAAGAGCGAAGGAGCTTCAAGGCTTGAAGGGTGTCGAGTCTGTGTTGTAAGTCTTTCTGTCGCAGTCTTTATAAAAATACCGTACTTAGTGGATTCGTAGGATGGGGTCGTCTGAGGTTTTTTCGTTGTTGGTTTTCCTCGTACATCTCTCCTTGTGTGTGCTTATTTTTATCTCGCAAAATTTCACTATGAAGCATTATAGTTTAATCAAGATAAAATTTGGGTAAATTGGTGCTAAGTTTAGTTTGGGTAATTGTAGTTTAATTTTATTCAAGTTAGGATAATTAATTTGGGAAAATACATGCTTTAGTTATTTGGCATAATTTTAACTTGAATTGAATTAATTTTGTTTAATTGAGTTTAAAAGAAAAATCCAAATATTTGTTTTGTTTTGTTTTGTTTAAATTAATTTGAATTATGAAGAAATTAAAATTTGGGAGCTTTAATTGCTAAATTCAAAAGAAATTTTAATTTCGAATATATTATGGACCATCCCATATTTGGAACATCTAAAATTAGGCTATCAAGGGTATAAAAGCAGGAACGCTAATTTATCGCGTTAAGATCCTTTGTTAAAATTTTTACTTCGAAAAATGGAAAATTTACCTTTTGCAAAATTTTCTGTTTTTGATGGTTCTAACTACACGTATTGGAAAGCGCATATGAGGTTGTCTCTTGAATCCCTAGATGAGTAGGTTTGTCTTTCGGTAGTTAAAGGGTGGACCCCACCAATATGCCTAGAAGGAGAGGTTTGTGTACGGAAACCTGTAGAAAGATGGAGTGAGACTGAGTTTAAGTTAGCTAATTTTAATTCCCGTGGTTTAAATGCCCTTTTTAGTGCGGTCACAACGGATGAGTTGCTAGATTATGACTTGTGAAACGTCCAAGGAGGCATAGGATATTCTTCAACTCACCCATGGTTTAAACATATTTCTCCCCAATTATTTGCCAAATGATTGTTTATTTCCAAATATTTAATTCCATAAAATATTTGACACTAACATTTCTAGAAATGCCAATTTCTACAAAATATATTATCTTTAAATATTTCAAAAACCTTGAAATACTTACTTATTCTTTATTTTAAACAAAATCACATTTATTTACCAATATTTTATTCCATAAAATGTTTTTCATTAAAATTATTAGAAAGTACACCATTTTCGCAAAACACAAACTTTCAATATTTTAAAACCTTGAAATATTTATCCATTACTTATTTTAACAAAATAACTTTTTTCTCAACATTTTTATTCCATAAAAATATTTAGTATTTCCTTTTACTAGAAATACACACAAAGAATATTTTCTTACATTTTTATTTCCATAAAAATTCCTATTTCCAGATTTAATAGAAAATAGACAATAATAATATTTTTTGCCATTTTTATTTCATAAAAATGTCAATTTTCAGATTACTAGGATACACGCTAAAATATTATTTTCTAACATTTTTATTTCCATAAAAATGTCTAATTTCAGTTCATTAAAAATACACCATTATTTCTCACAATCCTACTCTTAATCATACACAACAATAAGGTTACCATATTTTTCAAATAGGGTCACAAATACACTAAGTGTTGAGAACAAACTATATGGTTGACTTACTTGAGTCTGTGTTATATAGGAGTTCCAAGTAGTTTAGATATGGTGATAAAATGCTTTAAATTTCTAAAAAAGCAATACCCCTCAAAGTATCCAAGCTTCAACAAGATCATCTAGTCCAAGAACCTCCAATATCTTCCAAAGGGAAGTATACTTGAACTCTTGAACACACAATATGACACATTTCATGCATATAGGTGTTAATATGTGTGCACAAGTGTTTAAATAATTTGTAGAAAATTTTAAACATTTTTAAATCCTTTAAAAATTGATTTTTAAACACTTAAAATTATGTTTTAAAATGGTGTGGGCTTAATTGGAAATATTTTTATTCCTAAAAACTTTGGTTGGGTAGAATCTGAAAGTGGTAGAGACTTGTTTTTTCCATTTTTGAAATTTTTCCTGATGGGTTAATAATCATAGACTTAGTGAAATGATGATCGATGCTCTACTCAACAACAATGAGCCAAATGACTAATGTGGTAAAAGATTGTATAAAATATTGAAACCATGGTTTTCACTCTTTTAGATCTGGTAGTTTGTTTTTGGAAAAAATAGAACTCATCCCAAAATAAAATGCGGCTTAAATATGGAAATTTAAAATTGCCTAGATTACAAAAAGAAAAAAGATGGGGTACGTAACCATTTTCTCTTTTCTTGTTAATCCTTACCAATCCATAAGGAGGATTGATCTAGAACCAAGCCACCTTTAGTTAGTTCAAATAAAAATGTATGTAGAGGTTGAATATGTTATAGGGTCATGCTATCTCCCATATAATTTATATGGGATAAATTATAAATAAACCATTATAGCTATACCATCCTTTCTCCCATATCTAGAGTTTTTACTCTACATTTGTTTTAGATAGTTTGTGGTGCCTTAAATCAGTCATATTTGTTTTTATAATAGTAGGTTTGTAATTATCATTTTTATTTCACTTTTTATATTCGAGGTCTACTTATCTATGATTTTTTTTTATTTCAAATAAGTGATATGATAAATAATCCATTATAAAAACAAAACTATGTTGTAGTTTAGTGTTTAACCATGTAATTCTTCCAACAAATGCAATTTCTATAGTTATTGATTACTTTCCTTGGAACAGATATCAGGGTTGCCCAAGAAGTGAAGACCTATAAAAAGCATGGCTTTGCGCAATCTCAACGCGGTAACGCGGATCATTTAAGTTTTCATCCCTCAGTGCCCGAAGAATGGTTCGGGGCTGTTCTTCCCTTCTTATCAGTAGTTTATATAATGCTTCAATTTATAAAAGGTATAAATGGAGGAATGTATAAAAGGTATAGATAGATAATGCTTCAATTTAGTTCAACTATGATTATGACATCTTATATAAACATATTTACTGGAAAACATCTTTTTTTATATACTTTTTCATTCTTTATGGTAGAACTAGTGTTATTTCAAGACTTTTGCAGGTGAAAGCGATAAAACTGGCAGAATTTCTCTCTCTCTGCACTTATATTGTGTGTTGAGGGTGTTTCTCTCACTCTCCTATCACCTACGGGTCATATTTATATCGATATCTATACTTATAATGTAGTATATGCATTGCCACATTTGGGAATGTATCGAGTGAAGTTAATACATCAATTTATTGGCTCGGTTTCGAAGTACCTACTTAATCTCTCAATCTGATGTGTTGATTTAACTACATACCTATCTTTATATGATGTCAATACACAAACAATGTGTAATATATGGTGATTTGTCATTATCAGCTTATTTTCTTGGTTCCAAAGTAGTTAATTAATCTCTCCACCCTAAGTATCTTTATCTTTTAGTGGAAAAGATGTACAAATTTTAATCTTTTAATCTTTATCATCAAGGTTTCTATCGATCCTTAACTTCTCTCTCCACCCTATGCATCCTTAGCTTTTAAAATTATCATCTTCATTTTCACATTTCAAATCTAAAGCATGTGCTAATTATTTCTCTTTTTGGTCTTTGGTTTCAAATCTGAAGCATTTGTATTATTTACGTTGTACGAGGTCGATGACTCCAGGAAGGTTTTGAAGGCCCAGGACTTAGTGTCCCTACTCTAACAATTGGGTTTTCTTTTCTTACCAACTGCTCTCAATGGTGACTTTTTGAAGGTTGAATTTAAACTCTTCACGAGCATTTTACATTTTCTTTAATTGAGTTACATTTTGAAAGTTTGAATTTAGTCACTGAATGAACAATTTTCCTTCCTCTCAAATTTGGGTTGTGTGTTGATAGAAAAGGCAGGTAGAATAGTTAAAACATGACACAGACCACACACTATGTGAATTAGTGTTGAATGATACATATAGTTGTAACGCCCTCAACTTTTGGAGACTGAGAAATTTAAATTTTGGGAAAATAAAATTTAATTAAATTGGAGAATTTTAGAATTTGGGAAATGAGGTCCAAAAATAGAAAATATTTTAAAGTATTCCGGATGATGATTTTGAGGGTACCATCAATCCCGGAAGGGTCGAGATAGTCAAAATGACTGTCATTGGGTTTTATTTCGGCTCCGGAATGTTTTAAGTTATTTTGGCTTGAATTGGAGTAAACGAGTCATTTAAAGTGTGTATTAACATTTAAAACTGGGTTTGTTGTTTTTAAAGGATTTAAGGCTTACGGATGAAGCCTTCTCAAAGAGAGAAAGAGAGAAAGAAAAAGAAAGAAAGAAGAAGGAAAAGAAGAGAGAGAGGAAGAAAAAGCTTGGGATTTCCGGTCCAACCGCGACATCGAGGACGATCCAACCTCTACAAATCTGAGGCAAGTGTTTAATCTTGCTAAATAGCTATTTGTGTATTTCATTTCATAAATTGTGGGGTAAAGAAATGGTTTTTGGGTATTAATGTCAAAACCTAGATTTTAGGTTTAAATCTTGAAATCAATGTTTAAATTGAGAATTAATGACATAGAAATGATTGGGATCAACTTTGGGTTGGTTAATGGGCTTAAAATCATGATTTGATGAAGGATTGGGGGTTGGAATGAGAAATTTAGGGTTTAGAATTCGTGGGTTTTGAAGAAACAGATGAACCCTTCAAAAATTGCAGGTCCGAATCGATTCGCCCCCTCAAGCGAATCGATTCGGTTTGGTAAAATTGGCAGGTCTTCATTGACCGAATCGATTCGGACCCCAAGCCGAATCAATTCGGCCTGTTGCAGAAGCCCAGGTCTTTGGACCCGAATCGATTCGCCTGGAAGGCCGAATCGATTCGGAAATAGGGCATTTTGAAGTATTTTCTCCATAGTGATTTCAAACCCTTTTTGGTTGGGTTTATTGATTTGGGAGCTTTCTCTTAGGATGTAAAAGATATATTCTTGGAGTCATATAAGGAGTTTCTCACATATTGGGATTTGGGGACTCCTTAGGGTAACTTGGGAGAAATGTACCCATGTACGTATTGGAGTTACATATGGATATTGGGGGAAAACTCTTTGAGGTTGGAATTTACCAATTACAGATAAAGGTATATATATATATATATATATGTTTGAGGTTGAGAACTCTTAGAGAGTGAGAGGTCTCCTATCTTAGAAATATTTAGACTAAGTAATAAATGATAACCCGATAGGGGTAAGGATTCATAAAATACAATTGAACCATAGGTAAAAGTGGGAAACAGCTTGCGGGTGTACTATTGACTAGGATAAGCGGTAGCGTAAATTCTAATTAGGATAGTTTATACGCAATTATGGGGATATGGCCATTGAGATTCCAATACTTGAAATGAGGTTGGAATAAATTGAGGTTTTAGACTATTAAGTCCTGTTAATGCCTATGGTTAGATAGTACTAAAGATAATTATGTACTTTCACATTTAGAGGTGAAAGGTGTAGTGATGGATTTCTACACAAATTCTTGGGTGATAACCCTAATGTTGAATGTATATGTATAGACATAAACATATGGTTTTGGGAGACTACTCATCATAGGAAGATGATTGAATATGTTTCAAGTATGGAATTATATTCACATATCAAGGTAAATTTAATGGAAATGGTAGTGACGGCTTGTATATCGAAGACTATGTATACTTATAGCCAGTTATATATATCTTATACATATGAACGAGGATTAGTTTATATATATAGATAGGGATATGTGAATATGTGTTGATATATATATATATATATATATGGATATCTTCATGTTGTGGATATACATGGTATGGATATTTAAACCGTATATGGTGGTTTATTATTTGATCATATGATTGGATCATATGGATTATATATATTATGCCTGTAAATGATATATATACTTAATTGGTTAAGCATACCCCGCTCATGCTATCATTGGGAAGTTACGCGCGTAGTGGGTGAGCATCCTGGCTAGAAAAGCAGGGTGTGGATATTCCCCAGGTCATAGTCATCCCGTGTGTTACCATATGATATATATATTTATTTTGGGATGAGACGTGATGGGTATGTTTCATCTCATTGTCGGTTTGGAACTATGACCGCTTCCCGGGACGTCGTGTGCGTGAGTTTACCACGAGATGGGTGTCATTTAGTCCCACCATGGTGGCCCCAGTTTTGCTACGTGAGCCGGGCACTGGGAAGGTGATAGCATTGATGCAGTTTATAGGCGATATATATAGCCGGGTATATTATGTGCATGGCCTTGTACATCATATGTAGTATGTACACTTGGCTATTGGATTGATGATGATATATATATACGGTTATAAATAAATACCTATATATATATATTTATATATATATCCTATAGACGAAAGGATATGGACTTTATGAAGTACATCTTAGATGATTATGGTGTACTAGATTGAAGGGGTTTGATGTATCGCACATAAGGTATTATTCGGTTACATCATCCCAAGGACACTATTGGAGGTTTTTTTATTTTATTTTAATTGTTTTCTTTTTTCTTTTCTTCTTTCTTTCTTTAGTAGTTATAGTTAGTAGTAATGGTAGTATTAACTTGTATGTTGAGGATTATGGATCTCTAGGATCGACATTGCCCAGGAGTAGTGTAACGAGGTGGTTCCTTGTTTGGATTTCGCTTTGCGAGACACCTCACGCACGAAACGCAGTGCCATGTCGAGATTTGAGAGAAGTAATTCCATAGGTGGCATCACGGATCTCTGGTCTTGACCTTGTCAGGAGTAGTGTAACGGGGCGGTTCCTTGTTTGGATTTCGCTTTGCGAGACTCCCCACGCACGAAACGTAGTACAATTTTGGGATTAGAGAGAAGTCTTGCCCATATTCCATGTGCATATTATTAAGTATATTAATTCTTACGTTTTTAGCCTATATAGGTGTATATATATATATATATGTGTGTGTATGTATAGGGGTAATGTTTTAGGAATTATGATAATTATAATTCATGAGATTATTAATCGGAATTCATTAAGCCTTTTATGGCATTATTGTTGTAATCATAATCTAATAGGATTAGAAATGGGTGGATCCTTAGATTATGACGGGAAGGTAGCTCTCGTGGATATAGGCTTGGCCTGATAAGTTAGGTTGTCCTAAAATCAATGGGGGTAATTTAACTAAAATTTGAGGACGCGAATAGGTGCGCGCCTTTAGATGAGAGGTGAGTTGGGGTTCCACGAGAGTGCGGTCTCACTTAATTTCTGAAATTAAGTACACCGGTATTTATTATGCACGGTTAACACACTTGCTAAATATTTTCACATTCGGGGCTCTGACCCGTTTTCTTTTCTCTCCTGCTTGTATATATATATATGTATTTCCACAGGTATCCTATCGCATGGATGCCGGATGACTTTCTATCCAGAGTATTGGGAGCCGTGACAGGTGCGGACTGTTGCGGGATGTTTCATGTAGCCGCTTCCTACTTCTTTAAAATTCTAGGTAGGATTCATGTTGTATATCGGGTTTGTATCTTAGGGATATTTATATACAGTTTTATATTTATTCCATTTCAGCTATTGTATTTGCTGTGACCCGACAGCTTATTCGGGTTTATTTATTTATGGCACATTCATGTATAGTGATTCCTTTCATTTCTTATAATGCTTCTTGCATCTCTCTCTTATTCTTCAGTAGTTTCATTGTGTGGGGTCATTGTATGTTGCAAGTTTTAATTTATATTAACATCTCGCTTATATGATTTCGGGTAGTTAGTCCTATATTATATTGTATCGACAGTTGATGTTGAGACTGGACCATCTGGAATTCCCGATTTAATATAGTATAGGGCTGGCCACCCGTTATTATTTTAAGCGGGGTGTGACAGATGGTATCAGAGCATCATGTTCTAGAGTCCTTAGGATCTGTGCGAGTTTCTGCATTCTTCCGTTAACGTTCTTGACATAAAGCCCTACAAATAGGACTGTTGTGTTCACCGCGTTGCTTTCTTCTGTGAAGTGTATTCACTTGATTGACGTTCTGATAACAGTTGCTCTTGTTTCGTTTCAGACGTCGCCTGGATTTTTGTCGTCTAGGAAAGAATAGGTTTAGAAATACGGAACCCATAGTATATTTTGGGTACACTTTAATCGGGGGTATTTATTTTTCCCCGATTTAGGAGGAAATATTGAGGATATTTCTAGCAGTGGTTCGAGGTGATTTATCGACGGTTGAGTAAGAAAGGAAAATTTACTCGAATGGTGGACCTTTGACTTAGTAAAGTAAGTTTGAGGAGAGGTTGTTGTAGTCTTTGGGAGGTTTGGATTTAGAAACCCGTCAACCTTCGCTAGGAAGGATTTTGAGGAAGATGTTTCTCTTATGGAGAAATAGGTTTAGGAGTAATGATTGTCCTGGAAGAAGTAGAGGGTCTTGAATTGAGATCCTGGGATGAGGTGAAACCATTAGATTATGGAAGTATAAGGTAGAATACCTTTCTTTGAGTTTAAGTCATACTTTGTGCGATACCGGGAACGTCGAGAGTTATAACATTGAATTCCGGAGGTGAGGAATGTTAAGGTTCGCTGAATAGTGACTATAAGACTATTGTCTTATGGGTAGGTAGGGCATGTGATTATTTTGCGCCTAAGAAGGGAGAATTATATTGTGGAAAGCCGTTAATGTATGTAAAAGAGTTTTAGAGTTGTGAGATTTAAAGTTTAGTAGGGGTATGTTGAGCGGATATTTTAGCTCATAGTTGTGCTAGTTTTGAGAACTAGATTGGCTAGAGTATTGTATTTGTAGAGGCCTTGTGTCTTAAACATAAGTTGTTTGTTTGGCATGTCGAAAGACGCGGAATATATTTATATTGTATTATTGTATAGGCCCTCGGGCAATATCTAAAATATGAGAAAATCTTTTTATAAAACCTTAACCCTGCTTCAACTAATCTCAATCCCCGACCTTGCTACGCAGTAGTGTATTGGGAGGGTTCCTTGTTTGGATTTCGCTTGCGAGACCTCCCCCGCACGAAGGTGGCTAGTGTCAGGAATTGAGGAGAGTTCAACCAATGGAAATTTTCAAACTTTTATATATTTAGTATATTGTTATAAATTATGTTACCGAGGGTTATCTTACAATTTGAGGCTAATGGAGCCTGATTAGGATTTTACGAGTGGAAACTCGGGTACGAGGTGTATGGGCGCCCTGGGTAGCTAGTTGATTTTTGACCGGTAAAGATCTATGTAGTTTGACGTGAGAACTCGAAAGGATCAGCATAGTGATATTGAGGATTGATGTAGGGACTAGATGATATTGAGGTCTTAGGCATGTCTTAAATTTCGCGGACGAAATTCTTGTAAGGAGGGAAGATTGTAACACCCTCGACTTTTGGAGACTGAGAAATTTAAATTTTGGGAAAATAAAATTGAATTAAATTGGAGAATTTTAGAATTTGGGAAATGAGGTCCAAAAATAGAAAATATTTTAAAGTATTCTGGATGATGATTTTGAGGGTACCATCAATCCCGGAAGGGTCGAGATATTCAAAATGACTGTCATTGGGTTTTATTTCGGCTCCGGAATGTTTTAAGTTATTTTGGCTTGAATTGGAGTAAACGAGTCATTTAAAGTGTGTATTAACATTTAAAACTGGGTTTGTTGTTTTTAAAGGATTTAAGGCTTACGGATGAAGCCTTCTCAAAGAGAGAAAGAGAGAAAGAAAAAGAAAGAAAGAAGAAGGAAAAGAAGAGAGAGAGGAAGAAAAAGCTTGGGATTTTCGGTCCAACCGCGACATCGAGGACGATCCAACCTCTACAAATCTGAGGCAAGTGTTTAATCTTTCTAAATAGCTATTTGTGTATTTCATTTCATAAATTGTGGGGTAAAAAATGGTTTTTGGGTATTAATGTCAAAACCTATATTTTAGGTTTAAATCTTGAAATCAATGTTTAAATTGAGAATTAATGACATAGAAATGATTGGGATAACCTTTGGGTTGGTTAATGGGCTTAAAATCATGATTTGATGAAGGATTGGGGGTTGGAATGAGAAATTTAGGGTTTAGAATTCGTGGGTTTTGAAGAAACAGAAGAACCCTTCAAAAATTGCAGGTCCGAATCGATTCGCCCCCTCAAACGAATCGATTCGGTTTGGTAAAATTGGCAGGTCTGCATTGACCGAATCGATTCGGACCCCAAGCCGAATCGATTCGACCTATTGCAGAAGCCCAGGTCTTTGGACCCGAATCGATTCGCCTGAAAGGCCGAATCGATTCGAAAACAGGGCATTTTGAAGTATTTTCTCCATAGTGATTTCAAACCCTTTTTGGTTGGGTTTATTGATTTGGGGGCTTTCTCTTAGGATGTAAAAGATATATTCTTGGAGTCATATATGGAGTTTCTCACAATATTGGGATTTGGGGACTCCTTAGGGTAACTTGGGAGAAATGTACCCATGTACGTATTGGAGTTACATATGGATATTGGGGGAAAACTCTTTGAGGTTGGAATTTACCAATTACATATAAAGGTATATATATATATATATATATATATATATATATATATATATATATATATATATATATATATATATATATATATATATATGTTTGAGGTTGAGAACTCTTAGAGAGTGAGAGGTCTCCTATCCTTAGAAATATTTAGATTAAGGAATAAATGATAACCCGATAGGGGTAAGGATTCATAAAATACAATTGAACCATAGGTAAAAGTGGGAAACAGCTTGCGGGTGTACTATCGACTAGGATAAGCGGTAGCGTAAATTCTATTTAGGATAGTTTATACGCAATTATGGGGATATGGCCATTGAGATTCCAATACTTGAAAGGAGGTTGGAATAAATTGAGGTTTTAGACTATTAAGTCCAGTTAATGCCTATGGTTAGATAGTACTAAAGATAATTATGTACTTTCACATTTAGAGGTGAAAGGTGTAGTGATGGATTTCTACACAAATTCTTGGGTGATAACCCTAATGTTGAATGTATATGTATAGATATAAACATATGGTTTTGGGAGACTGCTCATCATAGGAAGATGATTGAATATGTTTCAAGTATGGAATTATATTCACATATCAAGGTAAATTTAATGGAAATGGTAGTGACGGCTTGTATATCGAAGACTATGTATACTTATAGCCAGTTATATATATCTTATACATATGAACGAGGATTAGTTTATATATATAGATAGGGATATGTGAATATGTGTTGATATATATATATATATATATATATATGTGTATGTATATAGATATATGGATATCTTCATGTTGTGGATATACATGGTATGGATATTTAAACCGTATATGATGGTTTATTATTTGATCATATGATTGGATCATATGGATTATATATATTATGCCTGTAAATGATATATATACTTAATTGGTTAAGCATACCCCGCTCATGCTATCATTGGGAAGTTACGCGCGTAGTGGGTGAGCATCCTGGCTAGAAAAGCAGGGTGTGGATATTCCCCAGGTCATAGTCGTCCCGTGTGTTACCATATGATATATATATATATTTATTTTAGGATGAGACGTGATGGGTATGTTTCGTCTCATTGCCGGTTTGGAACTATGACCGCTTCCCGGGACGTCGTGTGCGTGAGTTTACCACGAGATGGGTGTCGTTTAGTCCCACCATGGTGGCCCCAGTTTTGCTACGTGAGCCGGGCACTGGGAAGGTGATAGCATTGATGCAGTTTATAGGCGATATATATAGCCGGGTATACTATGTGCATGGCCTTGTACATCATATGTAGTATGTACACTTGGCTATTGGATTGATGATGATATATATATACGGTTATAAATAAATACCTATATATATATATATATATTTATATATATATCCTATAGACGAAAGGATATGGACTTTATGAAGTACATCTTAGATGATTATGGTGTACTAGATTGAAGGGGGTTGATGTATCGCACATAAGGTATTATTCGGTTACATCATCCCAAGGACACTATTGGAGGTTCTTTTATTTTATTTTAATTGTTTTCTTTTTTCTTTTCTTCTTTCTTTCTTTAGTAGTTATAGTTAGTAGTAATGGTAGTATTAACTTGTATGTTGAGGATTATGGATCTCTAGGATCGACATTGCCCAGGAGTAGTGTAACGAGGTGGTTCCTTGTTTGGATTTCGCTTTGCGAGACACCTCACGCACGAAACGCAGTGCCATGTCGAGATTTGAGAGAAGTAATTCCATAAGTGGCATCACGGATCTCTGGTCTTGACCTTGTCAAGAGTAGTGTAACGGGGCTGTTCCTTGTTTGGATTTCGCTTTGCGAGACTCCCCACGCATGAAACGTAGTACAATTTTGGGATTACAGAGAAGTCTTTCCAATATTCCATGTGCATATTATTAAGTATATTAATTCTTACGTTTTTAGCCTATATAGGTGTATATATATATATGTGTGTGTATGTATAGGGGTAATGTTTTAGGAATTATGATAATTATAATTCATGAGATTATTAATCGGAATTCATTAAGCCTTTTATGGCATTATTGTTGTAATCATAATCTAATAGGATTAGAAATGGGTGGATCCTTAGATTATGACGGGAAGGTAGCTCTCGTGGATATAGGCTAGGCCTGATAAGTTAGGTTGTCCTAAAATCAATGGGGGTAATTTAACTAAAATTTGAGGACGCGAATAGGTGCGCGCCTTTAGATGAGAGGTGAGTTGGGGTTCCACGAGAGTGCGGTCTCACTTAATTTCTGAAATTAAGTACACCGGTATTTATTATGCACGGTTAACACACTTGCTAAATATTTTCACATTCGGGGCTCTGACCCGTTTTCTTTTCTCTCCTGCTTGTATATATATATGTATTTCCACAGGTATCCTACCGCATGGATGCCGGATGACTTTCTATCCAGAGTCTTGGGAGCCGTGACAGGTGCGGACTGTTGCGGGATGTTTCATGTAGCCGCTTCCTACTTCTTTAAAATTCTAGGTAGGATTCATGTTGTATATCGGGTTTGTATCTTAGGGATATTTATATACAGGTTTATATTTATTCCATTTCAGCTATTGTATTTGCTGTGACCCGACAGCTTATTCGGGTTTATTTATTTATGGCACATTCATGTATAGTGATTCCTTTCATTTCTTATAATGCTTCTTGCATCTCTCTCTTATTCTTCAGTAGTTTCATTGTGTGGGGTCATTGTATGTTGCAAGTTTTAATTTATATTAACATCTCGCTTATATGATATCGGGTAGTTAGTCCTATATTATATTGTACCGACAGTTGATGTTGAGACTGGACCATCTGGAATTCCCGATTTAATATAGTATAGGGCTGGCCACCCGTTATTATTTTAAGCGGGGTGTTACAATAGTAAGGAGAATGTAGGACTTCTGAAATTGTTAGAAGCCGCTGAAGCCAATCAACTAATTCATGACTCACGGTATTTGGTCAAGTCAAACGTCAATGTCCTCGAACAGTTGCTACTCCCTATGTTTGATGACTCACGGTATTATGAGGTAATGTATGTGAGGGAACAGTAGCAGTAATGGCCATCACTGCTACTCGCTGTGTGTTTGATGCTATCTCTCAATAATAATTTTATAGATTGAGGAGTACTTCTTGATTTCATGAACTCTTATATTTATTAGAGACCATATGTCACTGTGATGCATTATAATATTTTTGTGGTAGATCACTTCAACAACTTCATCATATCTCCCTCTACTTTGATTTTTATTGTTCACACTACCACTAATCTGTTGCAAAAGGACTATTTGCATATCTCTTGTACTCATATATTGATAAAATACATTATTTAATGTTTGGGAACTATGGATTGAAAGGAGATCTTGGATATAGTTGATTTATCATTGGGATAGTCATATAGTCTTCATGAAGTAATGGGATGCATTCATATCGGCCGCACATCCGCAACGCTGATAGTCTCACTAGGATCGCACATTTTATTATCTTTATCTTCACATTGTTGTCAAGGGTGTACATGAGAGACTTAATTAAGATCATATTATATATTTATTTTGATTAGAATTTTGTTGATCATATTTTATATCTCCATCTCAAATATTTTGGTTGTTATTAATTATAGTGCCAACCAAATGTAGTTTATGGAATTGATTATGTTATTTATATGAGGACTATCACAAGGATTATTGTTGTTGTTTATACGAGGTTCAAGATGGACTATTACTGTTGTCCTACTTTTTAAAAATTGTTTACAATTGTGTTGTAAAAAAACATTTTGACTTAACTATACAGGATTTAAAAATTGTACAATTTTTTTAACTAATAGGTTTGTAACATAGGTTATTTCTAAAATATTTATCTATTGTGAACTAAATATGACGTATGGTCCGATCAGTAATGTACATTTTCAAAATTTTGCATCGTGCCTTCACGCACGGGCATACCCTAGTATATATATATATATATATATGTCTATGTGTGTGTGTGTGTGTGTGTGAGTGTGCCGGATTTTCTTTGGTATATTTTGCATATATTATATATGGTGTCATGCTTTGACTCTTTACGATTTATATTTAGTCCATGGTTGTCACATACTTGATTATAGTTTGGATTATTCGTGCTTGAGTTGTTGTGTTGCATTTGTAATATTTACACCTTTTGCAAAAATTTGAAAATTTTCAAAAACAGATGGTTTGATGGCTTTTGAGATTATCATTACACGAGCGTTGTTTACATAATTTTGTGATGATATCTTACTTCTTCTATGTGATGCTTTATTTCTTCCTGTTTAGCGTATACTCCTTTATCTATTTCGGACAAAAAAAGGGGAGAACAAATTAAAGGGGAGATTTGATTTGATGATGAGTTTGCTTAATGGAGGAGATTACTTTATGAGTTTGGTTTTTGTTTTCTATTTCAATCTCGATGCATCACGGGGTATTTTTCTTTGCTTCGTGTGTGTAGGTACCAAAGAGAAGAACATATTGCATCGGATGAAGACAAAGTGCCCAATGGAAGAATAAGCGGAGATTGAGGACAAAGTTTATCTATGTCTTTCAATTTCTAAAGGTTGGGAAGGGTATTGGAATTTTTTCATAGAGGGGTGTTTTTTGTAATTTGGGTTTCAATTAGTTTTGTACCGAAATCGCTAAAGGGGGAGCTTTGCAATCACAAATATTTTAGCTTAGGATTTTTATTTTCTTTATTTGCACTTTAACATATTTGGTGTATCCCGTTACAAACCTTCACACTCTGACATGATGAACCGAACCGCAACATCACTCCACTATATCTCATAAATGTATAAAACTTTTAGGAGTTTTATTCATAAGGTTATTTGGGATGTTACTTTTATAAAGAAAAAAAATGAGGCTAGATTTTTTAGTTTTAAAAAATTTAACCTCATTCAAACGAGAATCCTGTATCGTTCGAATGAAATGGACTATTCATTAGAAGGTTCCTTAGATCTACATCGAACGAACATCTAACGAAGGCATTCTGTTTGAATTCGTTAGAAGCTTGTTCTAACGAGATTTCTTTCTTGATCGAATGACTTTTAATTTCTTTCGAACAAATTTATCACCTCAAATTTCGTGTCAGGTCTATAAATACCTATTTTGAGTTCTCATTTCGTGGTACTTTGGAAAAAATGTAAACGTAATATGGTTACCAAAGTTTTTCCATCATTGGGTTTCCAAACACTTTTTTATTCACACTTTACATCCATAAATAGTTTTTGTGAATCTTTTTGAAACCCTAGAAGTTTTGTATCTTGTATACACATTCGTGGAGAGAGATCTCTATGGCTAAAATTGTGAACTCGATGGATCACGGAAGAAGAAGGCTGAAGAAGACTTAGGCTGAATCAGTGGATACCGAAGGTGAACTGCCACCTGTGGACGACGCTGGACTGAGTTGTTTTCTTTAAAGTTTTTTAAGATATTGTGTGTTATACTTCTGGGTTATATCAAGAAGTCTGTAAGTCGATAATCTTGTAAAAGTTTCTAAAGTGCTGAAAGATATTTTTTGCCCTCAAAAGGGATTTTTCCTTATTTTTCGTGTTTGATTGCATGATTAGTTTAATTTATATAATTGGATCACATCATTTATGAAAATCTAATTTAATCATAATTTAAAATTTGGTAAAATTGGATTTTGGAATTTAAATAAAAAAATCACAAAAATAGAACTTTTGATTGTGAGCATCCTTGCGGAGTACTTTATAGTTCCGCATTTACATAGCGGTATCATAGAATATCCACGCTATTATTAATGTATAGACATATCATGTGCTCTTTATATATATTTATTGACATATGTTAGGGAGTTTGGCTATATATATATATATCGTTAATAATCCACAATAAAATTATAGAATATACATGAATTGATAATAGTATTTAATACATATGTACTATATGTATATTTTATATTATTCCATAACATGTATAAAACTGTATATAAGTATCATGTATGTATTGATAATATTATTTAACATATGGATCTTATTATATTATATAACTTAATAAAATATACATATATGTAATTTTGTGTACATCTAAAGATATATATATATATATATATTATTTATAAGAATTACACACATATTAATGTATTATTCATGCATATTATATATTGAAGTTTAAATGCATAAAAATATTAAGAATGAATAATTCGGAGTTGACAAATAAAAAATAAAATTTAGAAAATACAATTTTGTTGTTTTATGAAAAACTTGATTATAACACATAAATATTTATAATTCAGTATTTAAAAACAAATTTATCAAATACAAATTCTTATCAAAATTATATTTAGGCACCTAAAATAGAATTTTAATCGATAACCAAATAGGGACTTAGTGGTCATAATGATCATATGTTTGACTTTCAATAAATTTTATTTTTTAAAAATATTTTTATCTATTTTTTCCAGAGAACTATTGTTGTACTCTACAGGCGTGAGAATCAAATTAGGTTAGGGGAGTGGTTGGGAACTCGTATTTCATGTCTTGAAATTGAAATTAATTTTTTTTTTCAATCAATTGAAAAGATCTTAATTTGAATTTCAAGGCATGGAACTAGGGTTCCCAAAAACATCGTAAGAGTGTCAAGAGTTTTACCAATTGCCAACAACTAAGAAATAAATTCTTGATAATTAGTCTTTAGATATATATTGGTTTAAATTTTTTGTTTACCTTATGTAATTTAGATTATTTGGTTTCAATCCCACATTCAAAGTTTTGTTAGCCTCCTATCCCATGTATTTTTTTAAATTGTACTTAAGTCTCATAACCACCTAAAGTCATCGATAACCAATCTGTAACCTCCTCTAACCGCCCTAATTTCTGTTCTTAAATAATGACACTTGTTCCATAATTATTAAAACATAAATAACAACTAAAAAAAAAAAGTGCATGGGAGTCGATACAAATGAATTTTAAAAAATGGGACTAAATACTTAACATCCTTATGTAATTTGCAAATTTGGTTTTCACTTTCACAGTTTTCATTTCTTGATCCCTATTTTAATTGATTCTATCTAATCATCTATCTTGGCCATTTTTTTATATTAATACTCAAAGTTACCCCCATAAAGTTGTATTAAATATATAGATTGCAAAAATATTTTCCTGGATACTTTTCTCACCCAGTGGAATGTTGGGCAAAACGAATGTAAAACACACGGATACGGAGCGGATACTATAATATTCATTATTTTTATTTTTTTTATAAGTGCACTATCAATATCTTTATCCGTATCCAATTGGATAGTATACAAAACTATTATTATTTGTATCCTTTAGGATATCCCCGATTCGAATAATATCTGTATCCTATTATATTATTTAATACACAAACATTGTTCTTATCAAGAATTTATTTGAAAATTGGCTAAATATTAACAAAAAATAAGTTTTAAACAACATTATAAATAAGATAAATTATTATACTAAATATTACTATAGTAAATTAGATAATCAAAGTTTAGAAGGCTTAAAAACAAGTGCTAACATTTAATGTGAACTAAGTGAACATTCATTGATTTGATAAAAGGTCATAACGGGTCATTGAGAGTTTGAAGAATCATTTTAGTAAATACATAAAGTAAGAAATATTAGGTCTCAAATACATTAAATTGGCAAGACCACTATCTATGAGTTATTGTGAATATGTCAACGAAGGGGACAAAATCTAAACGACCAATGTAAAATAAAAACATAGTGCGTAAGGTGGTATTAAAGATGAGAGATAAAGGAATGGAATTTTTTTATTTAATTTTTTCACACATTAAATAGTTAATGGTTTAATTTATTTCCAAAAAAATCACCCAGATAATTAAATTTGAGTTTAGGACCAAATCGATCCAGGTCAGGTAGTAATGAGTTTTGGTTGGTTTAGAATGATTTATTGGGTTGGAATAGTTTTGGGATCATTTATTTATGAGTTTGGACTAGTAGGTAGATTCGTAAGGTTAGAGGGATACCTATAACCCTTTGTTAAGTTGAGTTACATTTGGGAATTTCATTAAATGTTAATAAAAGGAATGTAATTTGATAGCTAATAATGTATAGGTTATGTGTATATGTTTTGATGATTATAATGTGTGTGAACATATCATGGGTGGGAGCGTAGAAATTTTTCGATGATTATTATGTGCTTAAACCGACTATGGGTTAGTGTGTAGGCTTGTGATGAATCTGTTAGTCAAAAATTTGAGGGGACCTTTTACCACACCTTGGGTAGATGATGTTTGTAGTGTATATACGTCTATGTTACCCCACTCCTATGTATTGAAGTTGTTGGCTTTTGTGTTGGTACAAAGGGGTTGGATTCTCTCATATAGGCATTGATTTGTGGGTACACAGTTAGTGTGTTGACATAGAGATTTCCCATATTGTGTATTTCTAACCTTTAAGTGTCCGAAATTTCTTTAGTCGATACTAGTATAGTCATAAGAGATCCTCAAGGTAGAGATTTGTGATAATTTTATGTGTGGGTTGTGGGAGCGTCCTATTATTTATAGACATTGGTTGAGAATACTCGTGTTGAATAATGTGTTAGAAGCATTATGTAGATTGATTTGATACAGTTAAGGATGATCATATGGTTCGATTGTTGATAGTTGCTTTACTTGTATCATGTTAAACTCGTGATGAACTATTATATATTAATATTCATGATTATACAATATGGAGGGTTATTTGGTTTGCATATGGTTATGGTATGATATTTTCCATTCACCTTCACCAATTTACCTTAACATTAAAATAACATGACTATATTAAAGTTATATGTTTCCTCTAATTAGGATTACGTAGAAAGTTCTTCCTAAAGACCTAATCCTCTTGCGTTGAAAACATTTCAGGTCGCAACTACATTACCAGGGTTGATAATGCATCAATGTTGAGCTATACTCCGTTCTCTTTAGTTTAATCCTATCATCTTATGAAGGTGTCCAGAGTTTCATTTCCATATTTATCTTTATGTATTTACATATGACAATTTTTTTTATGGGCCCGGGTTAGGTGCTAGAGTATTGAGAATTAAGTATTATGTTGAAGATTTATTCATTTTATATTGTGTTGTGGAATTATTATTATTATTTTTTTTAGTTTCAAGTCTTGGGGAGGGGGAGGGTGTGAGACTTAAACCCCCAACCTCTTGCAAAGCAAGGGTTGGTGGTAACCGTTGGGGCAAGCCCCTTTGGTTTGTTGTAGAATTATTTGATGATGGAGATTTTATCAAATGCTTTTAGTATTTTTTTCCCATCAAAGAGGACTCCATTATCATTTGTATTATTATGTTAGTTATTTAGTCATGTTATTAGATTATGTCGTAGGTGTATAATGATATAATATGGTTAAATATCCTTTATTGACTCTACATTAGATCGAACATCTTGCGTAAAATAGGGTATGCCATAATGAAATAATATATATATATAAAATAATGTGGTCAAATACTAAAAGTAACGGTTGACTAATAGTTGTGTTACACCTTTAGTCACACAATTCGTCATAACCGGGTTCAGCTCCCGCTCCCAAATCTTGATCAAGTGTACTGTGATTGAACACTACACCAAAAATGCCAATCTGGCACGCTTAGGCAAGGAGATTCTGGCACTATTTAAAACCGTGCCAGATTCTGGCACGGTTTTATCATAATCTGGCATGGTTTGAAATAGTGCCAAAATTTGGCACGGTTTTTAACTGTGCCAAATATGGATACGCTTTGTTAAAAAAATAACCCCCCAAAATTTGGAGCGGGGACCAAATTTTCAAGACATTCCAATCCTCTCTCTCTCTCTCTCTCTCCCTCCCGACTTCCTCATCCAGATTTAAAATTAATTGTCACACGCAGTGTGTGTGTGTGTGTTCGTATAGTTGTATATTTTCCTTTTTACAGCCCTGTGTCTCGTTGATGAGTTGATTGTCTATGTGTGTAGATTTGGAGATGGAAGGGTGGAAATGAAATAAAAATGGGATTATTTCACTTAAACTTTAGGGAAAAAATGAGAAATAAAGGTCTATAGAGAAATTTAGAATTAGAATTAGAATTAATTGCCAAAATGCGTATGTGTGTGTGTGTGTGTTTATATGTTTGTATATTGTCATTTTAACACCTTAGCGTCTCATCAATGAATTGTTTTTGTATGTATATATGTGTGCATGCACATAGTGTGTGTACTTGAAGGTGGAAGGGAAGAAGTGCACTAAAGATCAGCTTTTGATTGGTATGAATATGTATATTTACACATGTATGTATATATATGTAATTATACACATTAAATTTATTAGCTCTATGTTTGGTTGATGAAATAGTGGCAAACTTTGTTGCAAAACGTGGCCGGAATGTTGTTGTGAGCAATCATCGGGGGCTTGGGGGCATATCAATAACTGTAAGTAAGTATTCACTATATGGAATTTTTCTTTATTTTTTCCATTCTTTATTTTTTTTTCTTTTTATTGTCTAGTAAGAAACCATTCAATAAATTTCTGTAATTGAATTATATATAATGATGTAGTTAGCATCCATTTGGACTGTTCACTTGTGCTAAGGATTTTGTTAGCACGGATACAAAGGTAAGCTTATTGTCCATACCCTTTGGACTTGACTTCTTTCTAGTTTATTCTCTGGTTAATTTTGATCACATTAACGTATTGTAGGTCAGGATGTTAGCAGTTTATATGTAAAAGTAGCTTCAGAGCAAGGCCAAGGGCAAGGAATTACAAGTAATGTAATTTTCACATGCAGAATCCCACTAACCCGCTACTGGACAGGTAAAACTCTAGTATTATATTTTACTTCTAATAAGATATATAGTTTTATATATGTGCAGTACTTTATATATGCGTGTTCTTTAATGTATATATGGTTATTGGGTTTAACACCTTTTTTTTAATTATGTGTTTTCATCTTTGAAGTTTTGTTATGGAAGTAAAATTAAAGTTACGTGATCTTATGCTATTAATCGGGACGTAATTGTCTCAACTATGAGAAACTCTATAAGAATATTTACTTATTACTTGAAGTCACAAAACAAAAATTTTTAGTTGTGTGAGCATTCCCACATCATCAACCTCTTCCAATGATATGAGTTCTAATGAATGGAGTTTGAATAACATGTGTTAGTTTTTCAAAGTTATGCCTCCTGATAGTAATTATGCCTCACACTATTGAGATTTAGTACAAACAATTAATGACCCCTCGCAGTGAGTCCATATTGACATAGAAGAATAACTTATTATGGACATGAGTTTTTTACTCATGTGGCCATGAGGTGTATAGCTATTGGACTGCTATAGGTAATGAAAACCCAAACCAGCCCCCAAACGATCACGTAAGAGGCATGAACACCTCGCACGGGACCAATATAACTTGTAGGAACTGACCGCATAGTGTCGGGTCTCCCGGTTTGAGAGTATGACGATAATTTGCAAAAATAACTCTTAGACTTGAAAACAGGCCGTTAAAGGGTGAAAACCCAAACCAACCCCCAAACGACACCGTAGGAAGCACGAATACCTCGCACGGGACCAATGTAACTTGTAGGAACTGACCGCGTAGTCCCGGGTCTACCGGTTTGAGAGTATGACGATAATTTGTAAAAATCACTCTTAAACTTGAAAACAGGCCGTTAAAGGGTGAAAACTCAAACCAGCCCCCAAATGACCCCGTAGGAGGCATGAACACCTCGCACGAGACCAATGTAAATTGTAGGAACTGACCACGTAATCCCGGGTCTCCTGGTTTGAGAGTACGATGATAATTTGAAAAAATCACTCTTAGACTTGAAAATAGGCCGTTAAAGGGTGAAAACTCAAACCAGCCCCCAAACAACCCCGTAGGAGGCACGAACACTTCGTACGGGACCAATGTAACTTGTACGAACTGACCGCGTAGTCCCGGGTCTCCAAGTTTGAGAGTATGATGATAATTTGCAAAAATCACCACTTAGACCTAAAACACAGGCCGTTAAAGGGTGAAAACCCAAACCAGCCTCCAAACGACCCCGTAGGAGGCACGAACACCTCTCACGGGACCAATATAACTTGTAGGAACTGACCGCGTAGTCCCGGGTCTCCCAGTTTGAGAGTGTGACGATAATTTACAAAAATCACACTTAGACTTGAAAACAGGCCGTTAAAGGGTGAAAACCCAAACCAACCCCCAAACAACCCCGTAGGAGGCACGAATACCTCGTACGGGACCAATGTAACTTGTAGGAAATTACAGCGTAGTCCCGGGTCACCCAGTTTGAGAGTATGAAATAATTTGCAAAAATAACAGTTAGACTTGAAAACAGGCCGTTAAAGCGTGAAAATCCAAACCAGCCCCCAAACGACCCCGTAGGAGGCACGAACACCTCGTACGGGACCAATGTAACTTGTAAGAACTGACCGCGTAGTCCCAGGTCTCCCGGTTCGAGAGTATGACCATAATTTGCAAAAATCACACTTAGACTTGAAAACATACCGTTAAAGGGTGAAAACTCAAACCAGTCCCCAAACGACCCCGTAGGAGGCACGAACACCTCACACGGGACCAATATAACTTGTAGTAACTAACCGCGTAGTCCCGGGTCTCCCGGTTTGAGAGTATGACGATAATTTTCAAAAATCACACTTAGACTTGAAAACAGGCCGTTAAAGGGCGAAAACCCAAACCAGTGTGACACCCCGCCTAATTAAATACCGGGCGATCACTCCTTTATTAAATTAAATCAAGGTGAATAGTTGGTTCATTCTCAGCATCACTGTCGATAAAAATAATTTTCCAATTTAACACCCTAAATAATTAAGCTAAGTGTCAAAACCAATTTTAAACATAAACTTCCAAATTTTATTTAAGAAAAGATTTATTTATCTTATTAACAAAGATCAATGAATAAGATTCACGCCACACTAAACTGGAACCAAAAATCCAATATATAAAACATCCATCAACGAATGCCAACATACGAGAAAATAAAGTAATACATCCATCTTGAACAAAATCCCATAATAACGAACTAGGAAACAACTGAAATAACAATGTCCCAACATAAAGAAATAATGGAAAGGGCTACACATGCCCATCTGAATGAAAATTCTAGGAGTGGATCTGAATGAACGAAGTCGTCTAATCAAAAGACCTGCAACTCCCACCTAAGCTGCAGCGCGTTCCTTCCAAAAGATCCTAAGCAAGACGCCCCTGTGGCTGGGCACCTGAAATACATACATATATATACAAGGGGGAGAGGGAGAGAAGAAACGGGTCAGAGCCCGAAAGTGTGTGTTATTTAAGATCAGTTTAGCAAGTATTTAAATTGATACAGGCCAATGCAACAACATATTAGTTCGACACTCCCTTGAGAAATTCTCACCTCTCTTCTAGTGTGCACGCCTATCGTACTAACCTTCCCAAATGGTTTAACTTAACATTTAGATCATACTAACCTCCCCAATAATTTAATTTATCTTAACTTACACATAAGTTTTAAAACCGAACAATGTCAACGTGTAAAAAGGTTACTTTCTAGTTGTAGCACAACTCACATTTTAACTTCATTAATTTATAAAGTTTCCCAGTGTCATATTATACTTTCGCAAAACAGTATTTATTATTTGAGTCAACAACCATGTCCTACTTATCAAGTCACAGTAGGTAGTTTGAATTCCATAATCTCATATATATATATATATATATATATATATATATATATATATATATATATAAGCTACTCGGATAATATATATATATATATTAGCACCCCAACTAAGATTATGTTGCGGGCATACTCTGCTATCCAATCCCCGTATCGCTCACACAAAGGGAAATACAAGTTCGGAATCACTCTCGAACTGTATTAACATATACAAAACAACATTAAGGCGAAGTATAGATTCCAAGTCTCTAAAAGGTCAGTACATACCCTCACGCCTCATAGGACCGTCTGAACTATCGAATCGATAGCCTGTACCAAGGATATCTATCTCCTAGGGTACGAACCAATATCCCCCAAAAAGCAAAACAGGATAAGGTCGTCCCAGCGCGGTAACCTCAGGGATAGCAAGTAGCGTGGGTACATTTTTCACATGTATATAATATATGCACACACAATCATATAAATATACCAATTTCATCATATTAATATAGGTTCCTCTCATTACCCATAATTACAACATTTATCCTTAATTTCACATTATTAAGATTATGTATAAGGTTTCATCTCTAACCTTAACTCGAAGGGTTTTCTCACTAATTATGTGATACTCGTGGATTCTAACTATCCAAGTAGTAAATTCAGTAGGTAGACGTCTATGCACCATCGTAAGTATTCGACGTAATCTCTCACTTGAAGTACGTAGTTTCCTCGTTCTTTACATAATTGTCCCTAAAACCCAAATATCGTCACATAATAAAGTTCTTCAACACTTAATCATATGTCCTACTGGTCTCTCCTATATCCCAAAACATTTTATTCATAATCCCAAAAGTTATTCCACGGTAAATTAATTCAACTAATTAAACAAGGGGAAATAAGAGGCTGCCAGGAAGGGTCAATCGATCGACGACTGGGGCTCGATCGTTCGAACCTTCGATCGATCGACGCTCTAGGGTCGATCGATCGATCAAACAGGTGTTTCGATTTCTGCAGAAGTGCAGTTACGGGTTTCATCACAATTCTTCATCCAAATGCATATTTTTCAACACTAATCGTCCCAAAACTTACACCACAAACATAATAACATATTACCAGATGTTTCTAACGTTAAGCATGCGTATAACCATCATTAAACATGATTTAACAACCTAAAATCTCATCTAATCATCAAGAACCCTAAGTTTTCTTAAATTCTGTTCTAATCAGTTTTTCTCCAGAATTTCCATCTACATAATCATCAAAATTCGTGGGTTAATCATCTACATCATATAAGACTTCCAGAATATGGTTTTAATCTTTTCTACATGCAAATTCCTATCAAAAAGTGGGGTTTTCTTCCATAGATTATACTCCTAATCATTCCTAACTAATATGAATATTGCACCAATGAAAATACGCAAGTTAAACACTTGCCTGGGATTTCGAAGGTCTGGTTTCCTGTTGATTTTGGTGTGGTTGCGTTCTCCTCTTCGAGATCTACGTGTTGGTGGTGACGGCGGTGCAAACGGTGGTGTATTTTGCCTTGAATCACCTTGAGAGCTCTCTCCTCTCTTCTCCAATGGCCGTACTAGGGTTATGAATGTTCTAACCCTAAAAGGCTGACCTAAATAGCTGCTAAGGATGGTTGAAATTCGTGGGTTTAATTACCCTATTTTGTAAAATGACCAAAATGCCCTCCCGGGTCACTAATTAGGCCTAAAAACACCCCGAGACCCAAACTAAACCCCCGGGTACAATTTTCTGACTATCTCGACCCTTCCGGACGCGTTGGCGCACTCAAAACGACCATACAAACAACTTATAAAATATTCACTTTTATATATTAATAATTAATCCCGACGCGACACGGGCGCGTCCCGACTAAAATTCCCAAAACTGCCATTTCATTCACTCGTGACATTTACTATAATCAATATCATATATTACTATGCTCATAAGTAATATTCAAAAATTTCATATAATTACTAACTCACGTCATGTCAATAATTATAACATAGTTAATTTCTGGATTTTTATTAAATAATACACTCTCATTAAATTTAATAAATCCCCCCCAAATTAACATAGCATAAAAATACGGGGTATTACATACTTCCCCCCTAATAATGGAATTTCGTCCCAAAATTCGGAAAATAAGGCATACCTAAAAAAAAAAACAACTCTGGATATCTCTCGCGCATATCTGCCTCACGCTCCCTAAGTGGATTCCTCCACATTATGATGCTCCCACTGGACTCGCACAAGTGGAACTACCTTCGACCTCAATCTCCTCTCACTATAGTCTAGGATAGCCACCGGTCTCTCCTCGTAAGAGCTATCAGGCTGTATAAACTCATCTATCGCGATGTGAGTATGGGCCATATCATCTCGAAGGTATCGTCTCAACGACGAGATGTGAAATACATCGTGAATGCGATGTAAATGTTCTGGCAGTCCCAATCTGTATGCAACTGGCCCAATCCTCTCAATGATGGGAAATGGTCCCACGTACCTCGGAGCCAACTTTCCCTTCTTCCCGAACCTCATCACTCCTTTCATAGGAGAAACATGCAGTAACACTTAGTCTCCCACGTTAAACTCCCTGAAGAACCGTTTCGCATCGGCGTAGCTCTTCTGCCTATCTTGGGCTACTCGAATGCGACTCCTGATCATCTCAATTCTCCCAGAGGTCTCCTGAATTACCTCTGGTTCTAACAACTTGTTATCCCCCCACCTCAAGCCAATGAGTTGGGGAACGACAAGGCGTTCCATACAAAGCCTCAAATGGAGCCATATCGTGAACTGATAGGAGTTATTATAAGAAAACTCTACCAGTGGAAGATGTGGCTCCCAACCTCCTCCAAAATCAAGAACACACATGCGTAGCATATCCTCTAACATCTGATTAGTACGCTTTGTTTTTCCATCTGTCTGTGGGTGATAAGGTGAACTCAACCTCAACTCAGTACCCATAGCTTCCTGAAAGCTTTCCCAAAAACGCGACACGAAAATCTTGTCTCTATCGGACACAATATTCAGGGGCACCCCGTGTAATCTGACAATTTCAGCGATGAACAACTGAGCATACTGACCCGTGGTATAATCTGTACGCACTGGCAGAAAATGAGCCACCTTGGTCAAACAATCTACAATCACCCAGATCGAATCGTGACCCCTCTGTGATGTAGGCAACTCTGTAATGAAGTCCATGGAAATGCTCTCCCACTTCCACGCGGGTACTTCCAATGGCTGAAGCAATCCTGATGGTTTCAGGTGGTCCACCTTAACCAGCTGGCAGGTAGAACACTTGGACACAAACTCAGCAATGTCCTTCTTCATCCCACTCTACCAGTATTGCCGCCTCATATCCTGGTACATCTTATTGCCTCCCGGATGTACTGCAAATCGGGACCCATGAGAATGAGTCATTACTTCATGACGTAACTCTGCCCCTTCTGGAACCACCAATCTCCCATTAAACCGCAAACCTCCATCAGAACTAACAGAATAGGACTCAGCACCCTCGGCTAGGAGTCGCACAATCTGCCCCTGGCAAAACGGGTCTGTGGTCTGTGTCTGTATCACCCTCATAACAATCTCGGGTGTGACAGACATAATGGATATGAAAGAACGGGCTACTGCGTCCTGGTGACCCAACTCTTTCCACTTTGCTTTCCAAATGTCCGCTACATTGTCAACCGGTCTACGGCTCAACGCATCAGCAACTACGTTGGCTTTCCCCGAATGATACTGTATATCGAACTGGTAATCTTTCACAAACTCTAATCATCTGCGCTGACGCATATTCAGCTCTCGCTGAGTGAACAGGTACTGCAGTGACTTATGGTCTGTGAACAAACGGAATTTCTCGTCCAATAAGTAGTGCCTCCAAATTCTCAATGCAAAGACGACCGCAGCTAACTCCAGGTCGTGGGTGGGGTAATTCTTCTCATGCGGCTTAAGCTTGTGGGAAGCAAAAGCTATAGCCTTCTCCTCCTGCTGAAGTACTCCCCCAAGTCCTCGTAAGGACGCATCTGTGTAAACCAGGTACTCTACACCCGGCTTCGGTAAAGCAAGGACTGGTGCCAAAGTAAGCTTGTCCTTCAGCTCGTCGAAAGCCAACTGACAAGCGTCATCCCAGACATATGGTACCCCTTTGCGAGTCAGATTCGTCAATGGACCCGCTATTTTGGAGAATCCCCGAATGAACCTCCTGTAGTAACCAGCTAACCCCAAGAAACTTCGCACTTCCGTCGGTGTCGTGGTCTGTCCCCATTCCCTCACCGCTGACACTTTGCTCGGGTCAACTGCAATCCCCTTCTCAGAAACAGCATGCCCCAAGAATTATACCTCTCGCAACCAGAATCCACACTTCTCGTACTTAGCATACAACTGATGCTCTCGTAGAGTCTGAAGAACCTGCCTCAAGTGTTCGGCATGCTCCTCCTCGGAGTGTGAATATATCAAAATATCATCTATGAAAACGATGACAAACTGACCCAAGAACTCTCTGAATACTCGGTTCATCAAGTCCATGAAAACGGCTGGAGCATTTGTGAGTCCGAACGGCATCACCCGGAACTCATAAGACCCATATCTCGTCAAGAAAGCAGTCTTCGGAACATCCTGCTCCCTAATACGTAGCTGATGGTACCCCGACCTCAGATCTATCTTCGAAAAGAAAGTTGCTCCCCTCAGCTGGTCGAACAGATCATCGATTCGAGGAAATGGATATTTATTCCGTATCGTGACCTTGTTCAACTCCCGGTAGTCCACGCACAATCTCAGTGAACCATCTCTCTTCTTTACAAATAAGACTGGAGCGCCCCAAGGTGAGGTACTCCTACGAATGAAGCCCTAACCTAATAGCTTCTCAATCTGATCTCGTAGCTCTCGCATCTCTGCCGGAGCCATACGGTACGGTGCACGTGCTATAGGTCTCGTATCCGGCACTAAATCTATAACGAAGTCTATCTCACGACTGGGTGGTAGGCCTGGTATATCCTGAAACACATCGGAATACTCCCTGATAACAGGGATCGAATCTAAGGGAATCACAACATCCTTAGAGGTATCCTCCTCTATGTAATACAAATGAGCGGTCGAACCTCCCTCTGGGCGAGGCTTCGCCACTACAAACATCTCTTGCCCCGAAATGGCAAAAACAATGCTCCACCGAAGTAGATAATCATGGCTCTATAAGCGGCGAGCCAATCCATACTGAGTATAACATCATGCTAATGCATATCTAAGACTATCATATATACAGGTAATACAAAACTACCAATCTCTACCCCCACTCCCGGGCATATAAAGAAAAAAAATAAAAGACCCACTCCCAAGATGGTGAGTCTACACACGTCACTGAGCTCACTGTCGTGGCTAACAACCCTAAGGCTTTCGCAAAAATTAGCTTATAAAATAGTGCGTTGCACTCGTAACAAACAAATCTCGACTCATGGTAACATGGATAGAAAAACATACCCTCAACCGCGGTTGGCGCCTGTGGGGTTGCTGCCTGTGGGAAATTATAGACACGTTCGCCCTGTAGATTTCTCTGCTGAACTGAGGCTGTTGGAAAAGGTGGCGGAGTTATCTTCTGAGGTACATTGTCCGCACATTCCTGCCGTGGGGCCCTATTCTTCTCTAGACAATTTTGACGCCTATGGCCATTCCTGCCACATTGGAAACACCTCCGCCGAAATTGCTTTCCTTCCTTACGGTATTGACTAGCTTCTCTTTTTCCCTCGTCTTGCTGGCCTTGAGGGGAAATTTGCGGAAAAACTATGTCAGGGCGAGGACAATCCATCCACTTGTGACCCGATTGTACACATTTATAGCAGAGTTTCGAAATTCTTTACCGGTCAGGTTGTAGTTTATCCCCAGTCTGATTCGGACAAGATTTACGTTTGTGGTCCTCCATTACACAACCGAAACACCTCTTGGTGATTTCATTCTGAACCTGTCTTCGTTGTCCCTGACACTTTTTTCTCTGTACATAAATCTCGTTACTACTGGAACTGACTCTATCTTGATTGTTTTGTTGTCGCAGATTCGGTGCCTTCGCACAGTTCCCAACGTCAGTCACACGCACTAGGTTAACCTCTCTAGGTCTTTTGCCTCCTTTAAGTTGTAGGCTGCGTTCTTGGTATTGTAGAACTACAGTGGTAACTGCTTGTGCCACGATACCTGCTAACTCGGCGGTTGATACTCTCCCTGGGGATACCTGAGGTGTGAGTCAATCTTGCTCGGTGACTCCCTTAACCGTCTTAGCTAGTTCTCCTTGACGATCCATCTGAAAATTTAAGTAAATTTGGATGAGTTCATCATTCAAATAAACAAATCGCAGAAGCACGAATTTCCAAAGTATAGAGGTGAACACAACATTCCTAGTATTAGGGCTCTATATCAAAAATGTTAAGCTGAAAGCGAAATAAGCCGTACAGATCCTAAGGACACTAGAACCTGATGCTCTGATACCACCTGTGACACCCCGCCTAATTAAATACCGGGCGATCACTCCTTTATTAAATTAAATCAAGGTGAATAATTGGTTCATTCTCAGCATCACTGTCGATAAAAATAATTTTCCAATTTAACACCCTAAATAATTAAGCTAAGTGTCAAAACCAATTTTAAACATAAACTTCCAAATTTTATTTAAGAAAAGATTTATTTATTTTATTAACAAAGATCAATGAATAAGATTCACGCCACACTAAACTGGAACCAAAAATCCAATATATAAAACATCCATCAACGAATGCCAACATACGAGAAAATAAAGTAATACATCCATCTTTAACAAAATCCCATAATAACGAACTAGGAAACAACTGAAATAACAATGTCCCAACATAAATAAATAATGGAAAGGGCTACACATGCCCATCTGAATGAAAATACTAGGAGTGGATCTGAATGAACGAAGTCATCTAATCAAAAGACCTGCAACTCCCACCTAAGCTGCAGCGCGTTCCTTCCAAAAGATCCTAAGCAAGACGCCCCTGTGGCTGGGCACCTGAAATACATACATATATATACAAGGGGGAGAGGGAGAGAAGAAACGGGTCAGAGCCCGAAAGTGTGTGTTATTTAAGATCAGTTTAGCAAGTATTTAAATTGATACAGGCCAATGCAACAACATATTAGTTCGACACTCCCTTGAGAAATTCTCACTTCTCTTCTAGTGTGCACGCCTATCGTACTAACCTTCCCAAATGGTTTAACTTAACATTTAGATCATACTAACCTCCCCAATAATTTAATTTATCTTAACTTACACATAAGTTTTAAAACCGAACAATGTCAACGTGTAAAAAGGTTACTTTCTAGTTGTAGCACAACTCACATTTTAACTTCATTAATTTATAAAGTTTCCCAGTGTCATATTATACTTTCGCAAAACAGTATTTATTATTTGAGTCAACAACCATGTCCTACTTATCAAGTCACAGTAGGTAGTTTGAATTCCATAATCTCATATATATATATATATAAGCTACTCGGATAATATATATATATATTAGCACCCCAACTAAGATTATGGTGCGGGCATACTCTGCTATCCAATCCCCGTATCGCTCACACAAAGGGAAATACAAGTTCGGAATCACTCTCGAACTGTATTAACATATACAAAACAACATTGAGGCGAAGTATAGATTCCAAGTCTCTAAAAGGTCAGTACATACCCTCACGCCTCATAGGACCGTCTGAACTATCGAATCGATAACCTGTACCAAGGATATCTATCTCCTAGGGTACGAACCAATATCCCCCAAAAAGCAACACAGGATAAGGTCGTCCCAGCGCGGTAACCTCAGGGATAGCAAGTAGCGCGGGTACGTTTTTCACATGTATATAATATATGCACACACAATCATATTAATATACCAATTTCATCATATTAATATAGGTTCCTCTCATTACCCATAATTACAACATTTATCCTTAATTTCACATTATTAAGATTACGTATAAGGTTTCGTCTCTAACCTTAACTCGAAGGGTTTTCTCACTAATTATGTGATACTCGTGGATTCTAACTATCCAAGTAGTAAATTCAGTAGGTAGACGTCTATGCACCATCGTAAGTATTCGACGTAATCTCTCACTTAAAATACGTAGTTTCCTCGTTCTTTAAATAATTGTCCCTAAAACCCAAATATCGTCACATAATAAAGTTCTTCAACACTTAATCATGTGTCCTACTGGTCTCTCCTATATCCCAAAACATTTTATTCCTAATCCCAAAAGTTATTCCACGGTAAATTAATTCAACTAATTAAACAAGGGGAAATAAGAGGCTGCCAGGAAGGGTCGATCGATCGATGACTGGGGCTCGATCGATCGAACCTTCGATCGATCGACGCTCTAGGGTCGATCGATCAATTAAACAGGTGTTTCGATTTCTGCAGAAGTGCAGTTACGGGTTTCATCACAATTCTTCATCCAAATGCATATTTTTCAACACTAATCGTCCCAAAACTTACACCACAAACATAATAACATATTACCAGATGTTTCTAACGTTAAGCATGCGTATAACCATCATTAAACATGATTTAACAACCTAAAATCTCATCTAATCATCAAGAACCCTAAGTTTTCTTAACTTCTGTTCTAATCAGTTTTTCTCCAGAATTTCCTTCTACATAATCATCAAAATTCGTGGGTTAATCATCTACATCATATAAGACTTCCAGAATATGGTTTTAATCTTTTCTACATGCAAATTCCTATCAAAAAGTGGGGTTTTCTTCCATAGATTATACTCCTAATCATTCCTAACTAATATGAATATTGCACCAACGAAAATACGCAAGTTAAACACTTGCCTGGGATTTCGGAGGTCTGGTTTCCTGTTAATTTTGGTGTGGTTGCGTTCTCCTCTTCGAGATCTACGTGTTGGTGGTGACGGCGGTGCAAACGGTGGTGTATTTTGCCTTGAATCACCTTGAGAGCTCTCTCCTCTCTTCTCCAATGGCCGTACTAGGGTTATGAATGTTCTAACCCTAAAAGGCTGACCTAAATAGCTGCTAAGGATGGCTGAAATTCGTGGGTTTAATTACCCTATTTTGTAAAATGACCAAAATGCCATCTCGGGTCACTAATTAGGCCTAAAAACACCCCGAGACCCAAACTAAACCCCCGGGTACACTTTTCTGACTATCTCGACCCTTCCGGACGCGTTGGCGCACTCAAAACGACCATACAAACAACTTATAAAATATTCACTTTTATATATTAATAATTAATCCCGACGCGACACGGGCGCGTCCCGACTAAAATTCCCAAAACTCCCATTTCATTCACTCGTGACATTTACTATAATCAATATCATATATTACTATGCTCATAAGTAATATTCAAAAATTTCATATAATTACTAACTCACGTCACGTCAATAATTATAACATAGTTAATTTCTGGATTTTTATTAAATAATACACTCTCATTAAATTTAATAAATCCCCCCCAAATTAACATAGCATAAAAATACGGGGTATTACAACCAGCCCCCAAAAAGACCCCGTAGGAGGCCCAAACACCTCGTACGGGACCAATGTAACTTGTAAGAACTAACCCCGTAGTCCCGGGTCTCCCGGTTCGAGAGTATGACTATAATTTGCAAAAATCACACTTAGACTTGAAAACATGTCGTTAAAGGGTGAAAACTCAAACTAGTCACCAAACGACCCCGTAGGAGGCACGAACACCTCGCACGGGACCAATATAACTTGTAGGAACTAACCATGTAGTCCCGGATCTCCCGGTTTGAGGGTATGATGATAATTTTCAAAAATCACACTTAGACTTGAAAACAGACCGTTAAAGAGTGAAAACCGAGCCAACCCCCAAATAACCCCGTAGGAGGCACGAACACCTCGCATGGGACCAATGTAACTTGTAGGAAATGACCGCGTTGTCCCGAGTCTCCCGGTTTTAGAGTATTATGACAATTTGCAAAAATCACACTTAGACTTGAAAACAGGCCGTTAAAGGGTGAAAACTCAAACCAGCCCCCAGACGACCCCATAGGAGGTACGAACACCTCGCACGGGACCAATGTAACTTGTAGGAACTGACCGTGTAGTCCCAGGTCTCTCGACTTGAGATTATGATGATAATTTACCAAAATAACACTTACACTTGAAAACAGGTCGTTAAACGGTGAAAACCCAAACCAGTCCCCAAACGACCCCGTAGGTGGCACGAACACCTCGCACAGGACAATTGTAACTTGTAGGAACTGACTGCGTAGTCCCGGGTCTCCCGATTTGAGAGTATAACGACAATTTACCAAAATCACACTTAGACTTGAAAACAGGCCGTTAAAGGGTGAAAATTCAAACCAGCCCCCAGACGACCCCGTAGGATGCACGAACACCTCGCACGGGACCAATGTAACTTGTAGGAACTGACCGCGTAGTCCCGGGTCTCTCGGTTTGAGAGTATGACGATAATTTGCCAAAACCACACCTAGACTTGAAAACTGGTCTTTAATGGGTGAAAACCCGAACCAGCCCCCAGACGACTCTGTAGGAGGCACGAACACCTCGCACGGGACCAATGTAACTTGTAGGAACTGATCGCGTAGTCCTGGGTCTCTCGGTTTGAGAGTATGATGATAATTTGCAAAAATCACACTTAGACTTGAAACACAGGCCGTTAAAGGGTGAAAACCCGAACCATCCCCTAAACGACCCCGTAGAAGGAACGACTACCTCGTACGGGACCAATGTATCTTATAGGAACTGACCGCGTAGTCCCGGGTCTCCCGGTTTGAGAGTATGACGATAATTTTTCAAAATCACTCTTAGACTTGAAAACAGGCCGTTAAAGGGTGAAAACTCAAACCAGACCACAAACGACCCCGTAGAAGGCACGAACGCCTCGAACGGGACCAATGTAACTTGTAGGAACTGACCGCGTAGTCCCGCGTCTCCTGGTTTGAGAGTACGATGATAATTTGCAAAAATCACTCCTAGACTTAAAAACAGGGCGTTAAAGGGTGAAAACTCAAACCAGCCCCAAACAACCCCGTAGGAGGCACGAACACCTCGCACGGGAGCAATGTAACTTATACGAACTGACCGCATAGTCCCGGGTCTCCCGGTTTGAAAGTATGACGATAATTTGCAAAAATCACACTTAGACTTGAAAACATGCCATTAAAGGGTGAAAACTCAAACTAGTCCCCAAACGACCCCGTAGGAGGCACGAACACCTCGCACGAGACCAATGTAACTTGTAGGAACTGAGTGCGTAGTCCCGAATCTCTCGGTTTAAGAGTATGACGATAATTTGCAAAAATCACGCTTAGAATTGAAAACAGCCCGTTAAAGGGTGAAAACTCAAACCAGCCCCCAAACGACCCCGTAGGAGGCACGAACACCTCGCACGGGACCAATGTAACTTGTAGGAACTGACCGCGTAGTCCCGGGTCTCCCGATTTGAGAGTACGATAATAATTATCCAAAATAACTCTTAGACTTGAAAACAGGCCGTTAAAGGGTCAAAACTCAAACCAGTCCCCAAACGACCCCGTAGGAGGCACGAACACCTCGCACGTGACCAATGTAACTTGTAGGAAATGACCGGGAAATGACCGTGTAGTTCCGGGTCTACCAGTTTTGAGAGTATGATGATAATTTGCTAAAATCACACTTAGACTTGAAAACAAGCCGTTAAAGGGTGAAAACTCAAACTAGCCCCCAAACGACCCCGTAGAAGGCACGAACACCTCGCACGGGACCAATGTAACTTGTAGGAACTGACCGCATAGTCTCGGGTCTGTCGATTTGAGAGTATGACGATAATTTGCAAAAATCACACTTAGACTTGAAAATAGGCCGTTAAAGGGTGAAAACCCAAACATGTCGTTAAAGGGTGAAAACCCGAACCAACCCCCAAACGACCCCGTAGGAGGCACAAACACCTCGCATTAGACTAATGTAACTTGTAGGAACTGATCGCGTAGTCCCGGATCTCCCGGTTTGAGATTATGACGATAATTTGCAAAAATCACAGTTAGACTTGAAAATAGGCCGTTAAAGGGTGAAAACCCAAACCAGCCCCCAAACGACCCCGTAGGAGGCACGAACCCCTCGCACGGGACCAATGTAACTTATACGAACAAACCGCCTAGTCGTATATACAATTTTTCTGCTTGAATATGATTTCTTTAAAAATGACTTAGTTACTAATATTGTATCTTTTTTGTGTCTTATTTTTTTTGTAGGATGACATTCAATCGCTAGCTTTTATCCACTTGGAACACACGAAGAAGTCAATGCTTTACAACAGGGGGGTTGTTTATTTAGTGTCGTTAATATTCAGGATTCTATTTTTTATGTTATGGCCGAGCAGGCTTCAGTAGTTTTATGGTTTATTTTTATGGACGTGCTAGTTGTAGTAGTTTTATTGTTGACTTTTATGGCCGTGCGGGCTTTATATGTGCAGATTTTATGTTAGCAGGTTTTGGAATGCTCAAAAAATAGAGGAAACTCTGCCCAATTTTTTTTTGATATGGGAACTATTAACTGTTATAATTTTTTGAAGTTATTGTCGACTTTTATGGTCATGTGCGGCTTTATATTGGTATTAACTCTTGTAATTTTTTGAAGTTTGTATGCACATTAGTTTATCAACAACCTGCGATATTCATAATTTGTGAATTTTCTTGATTTTTTTTTGCAAATAATAAATATTTTTCCTACCGAATTTGGAATTTGCAGATTTTTCAGATTTGTTTCCTATTATTTTTTTTAATCAACTGAAAAATCTGGCACGGTTTTTAACCGTGCCAAAAGCGTGCCATAAAATAGACAATTTGGCACGGTTTCGGTGTGTGCCAAAAGCGTGCCATATTTAACATCTAGCACAATTTAAAAGCGTGCCAGATTAAAAAACTGGCACAGTTTAAAAGCGTGCCAAAAGCATGTCAGTTTGAGAAATCTGGAACGGTTTTAAACCGCGCCATAAAATCTGGCATGCCTGATTCTGGCACGGTTTTGAACCGTGCAAGATTGCATCTGGCACTGTTTTAAACCGTGCCAGTTTCCTGTTTTTGGTGTAGTGGAAATTCGTCAAAAGTCGCGAATCATAAATTTTGAGTGAGCTCTTTGATATTTTTAATTCATGAACGAAATATGAAACCCTTTGGTTAATAACATATATCTCCTTGTAAAGGTTAAAACTATGTCTTTAATGGTCATTTAATAAAATATACCTAGGATCATCTGACCATTACCCACCACACATTTGAGAATTTCTATAAACAACAAAAACACATCAAAACACATCGAATCTCTTTATTCTTTACAGTTGCATTTGAAACGAGTGATTGGAAGAAGAAAACAAACGAAACATTCGTGGTTTAACATTTTTACCTCTTTAACCCAAGACTATTAGCAAAATTTAAATCTTCAACAACTTAATAACCACGTATGTTGTAGCCTAAAATAATTAGGCCATGTGGACTAATAAAATAGTGACACCTGTCAGCATTATCCCTGATTCCTCAAATAACGAAAAGGCATGGTCAACTCAGATTGTTTATGGTCGACCACCTAACTGACCACTCCTATGAAGGTGAATAGTCAGTAAGATGAGCAGACACAGGTCGGATATTCAACAATCATTATGCACATGCACGTGAATAAATATCTAGCTGCCTTTTATTGTGAATGATGTAAATACCTAATTTATAAAGTTATACCATATCTTTAACTTCCAACCACTATAAATAGACTACTCCTCTATCAGTTCGGAGACATAACTACTTCGTTCTAACCCTAGAAATTATTCTTGAGAGACGTGTATTTAACCCTAAAATTATAGTGACATTACCCTCGTGGATGTAGACACCATTTTTGGCTGAACCACATAAAATCATCGGGTCACTTTCAAATCCATATATCCCTC
Source organism: Sambucus nigra (assembly GCA_949130495.1). Classification (NCBI taxonomy): domain Eukaryota; kingdom Viridiplantae; phylum Streptophyta; class Magnoliopsida; order Dipsacales; family Adoxaceae; genus Sambucus; species Sambucus nigra. The sequence continues at coordinate 128,815,352 of OX422223.1, forward strand.
TAGATTATTATATACATTTGTGATTATAAATATTGGGTAACTTGATTAAGATTACTCCAAATTACAAAACCTAAATTTAGACATCAATAGATTGGCACCATTTGTGGGAACTCGACAAGCTATTGTTGTTTCCTACCAATTTCTTTCTAGCCCTACTTTTCAATCATACTCCTGAAGTATAACGAAAGTTCCAGAATTTAGTCTTGCCCTAGGAAAATTCATCCCTTTCGCGCCTCTTGGTATAGGAGATCTTCAATGAATCCTGTTGAATATAGCCAAGGGGAAGGAAGTGATGCAAGAAATAATAAGGCAACTTACTCAAACGCTTCAAACCCGATCGGCTATTTCTCCTACATATAGAATAGAGATTCCACCTCCAGCTTCCAAAAATAAAAGAAGAAAATGGAGATATTCCAAATCTTCCAATGATAGGTCTTACGGCCTTGGCGCAACCTTATCCCTTAGATCCACTGATTATTATGATGGGATGTCCCTCTCAAGAAAGGCTGAGTGCCCTAGATAAACTAAGCAGGGGTTATGCCTTCGATCGTCTAAGTCTCTAAGAAAATAGGAGCCACAATCACATAGATCCATACAAATATCGAGACCACCAACAAGGTACTATAAGATTAATAACTAGTGTGTGAGGATCCGCATGAGACAAGAAAACTTCTCAGCAAGAGATCTCAGCACAAATGCACGAACGAGTAACTAAGGATGCCTCAATCAAAACTAATCCAGAAGATTATCCCTGGAAAGGTTATATCCAAAGGTTGGAATATCACTTGGGAGAGATGATAATCTAAGAATCCCTTGCACCGGAGCTTTGTGAAGGTATCACCCTTTATTCCAGCCACTGTGAACTTCCCCACGCCTGCTAAATTCAAACCACCCATGGTTACTCCTAAGTATGATGGTAAAATAGATCTTGTCCTTCATGTAGGCTATTTTATCGACATCTACTCAGTCCCAGATAAAATGCTTTGCCGAGCATTTTCAAGCACTATTATCGAATCGGCACAGATTTGGTACAACAATTTATCTCATGGGAAAATCTCTAGCTTCTAACCACTTATCGAGCTATTCATCGTTAATTTCTTCTTCGGAGTCAAAACCATCAAAATAGGCTTATTTTCTAGGTGTTCCTCAGCAACTAGGGAAAATCGCTCACGAATATATTACTCATTTCAATAGCGAAAAATTAAAAGTTTTAGACTATGAAGAAAAGACAACAATCACTTCCTTGATGAGTGGTTTACTCCCTAAGAAGTTGTATTATCCTCTGGCCAAAGACCCCCCAAAGACTATGATTGAGTTAATAGCTAAAGCTGATAAAATCATGAACAACGAGGAGGCTATGGATGCTAAACAAGATCCTAGCTTTTAGGCCAACATATATAAAAGCTCCAATAAAAAAGGACCAAAAAGATAAGAAAGTCAAAAATCCTAAGAAATATGATGAGTATACCCCTTCATAGTTGGTGTACATCATAACTTAGAAGAGATTCGAGGAAGTAGATATCTAAAATTTTCTAGAAAATTAAAGTCTCCTCCTAAGAGGAGGCATAAGTCCAAATACTATGAGTTTCATAAAGATCGTGGTCATACTACAAATAATTACATAGATTTGAAGAATGAAATAGAAAGTTTAATCTCGTTTGGCAAGTTGTCCAATTTCGTTGACAGTACAGAGGAAAGAAACAGCAGAAGACAATCATAATCTCATTGTAAGGAAAGGGATAAAAATAAAAGAGGTTGAAATAACGACCTAAAAGATAACCTGATCTTGTTGAAGAAACCCTAGAGCCTGAGCTCGAGGTAAAAATGATATCTTTTGGTTTCCAGTTCATTACAGGAGGTGACACTGAAAAAATAGCTGAAAGGAAATCTTACCTGATTGAAGCTAAGGCATGTTTACATATTTGACAAATCAATATGTCCGACGATATTGATAGTTGTCCAGGGAAAGTAAACAAAGACAAGCTGGTGATAGAATTTTCTAAGAATGACCTGTCATGAGTGATCTATCCCCATGATGACCCTCTGGTCATCACTATGAGGGTACATGAAATAAGGGTGGCCAAATTTTTAGTAGCCAATGGTAGCTCAGTCGACGTCATGTTTTACAACTGATTTCAAGGATTGGGACTGCACGATAACAAATTAGAACCCTACCATAGGCCCCTTATTGGACTCTCCGGAGAAAAAGTGTATCATTTGGGAACTATCATGTTGGAAGTCCTTATCAGCACATGGACTGGCCGTCATACTGAAAGTATTTATTTCTTTGTCTTAGATAAGAACGTCGAATCAATTTACAATATGATCCTCGATAAGGTTAGCTTAAAGAAATTCGAAGAAGTACCATCTACTATCCATTAATGCTTAAAGTTTCCCACACATTATAGGGTTGGCGTTGTTACGAGAAATCAAGTTGAATCCAAGGAATGTTATTACATGTTAGCCGACCACGAGGAGGTAAAGAAACTCACCACCACTTACCAGATTAAGACCTTAGATCCTCGCAAAGAGGCCGATTTGGTTAAATCACAAGTAGTAAAAGTAATAAAATGATTATCCTAGATGACGATCATCCAGAGAGAACTTCATAGATCAGTTCATCCCTTGATCCAACATTCAAACGGTAATTAATAAAATTCCTTAAGTAGTAAAAGAGTGTATCTGGTTAGAGTCAAGAAGATATGCCATGGATTGACCCATAATTTATATGCCATGAATTGAATATCACCAAGGACGCCAAGCAGATTAAACAGAAGGAACGTGTGTTTAGCCTCGAGAAGAACAAGGCTCTCCCGGAAAAGGTGGATAAATTGTAAAAAGAAATGTTCATTGAAGATGTCAGATACCTTGATTGGTTAGCCAATGTGGTGATGGTAAATACGAAGAACGATAAATGGTGTATGTGTGTTGATTTTACATATCTCAATAAAGCCTATACAAAGTATCACTTCCCCTTACCCAAAATTGATTAATTGGTTGAAGCCACAGCTGGGCATAAGTTTCTTGGTTTCATATACGCCTACTCAAGGTATAACCAAATCATGATGAAGATAGAGGATAAGGAGAAAACCTTATTTATCACCAATCGAGGTACTTACTACTACAACGTCATGCCCTTCGGGCTAAAAAATGCTGGAGAAACATACCAAAGGTTGGTGAATGAAGTTTTTCAAGTAAAAATTGGTAAAAACAGGGAAGTATTTGTGGACGACATGCTCACTAAGGGTAAGAAAGATATCGACCATATTGTGGACTCGGGACAGACATTTTAGAGAAGCATCGGATGAAACTCAATCCTAATAAAATGCATATTCGATGTGCAAGAATGAATGTTCCTGGGATTCATAGTAAACTAATAAGGAATTGAAGCCAATCCAAAGTTTCCCTCAACCAAGAAGGGCATACAAAAGTTAACTAGAAGAGTAATTGCAATTAATGAGTTTATCTCCCGAGCTACTAACAGGTGTTTACCATTCTTCAAAGTATTGAGAAAAATATTTGAGTGGAATGAGGAATGTGAGAATGCTTTCTTAGAACTGAAGAAATTCCTAGGATCACCTCCACTCATGGAAGAAATATTATATCTATAGCTTGTCTTCTCTAAGTCAGCAGTTAGCTCAACACTTATCCGACTATAAAATGAAGTACCTAGTTTATTATACCATCAAGGCCTTCAGAGGAGCTGTAATTCGATACACGTGCCTAGAGAAACTTGTTTTGGTCCTCATTAAAGATTCACGAAGGATGAAACCATATTTCCAAGAACACACTATTGTGGCCTACACAGACTTGCTGCTGTGATAAGCCAATCACTAGCTAGAAAAGTTGGTGAGATTGATGGCATGGGCAGTGGAACTAGGAGAGTATAATCTACACTTTGAACCCAGGAGGACAATAAAAGGACAAGCAATAGGAGATTTCATAACTGAATTCACTTATGAAGAAAATTTTATCGACCAGACCGCGATAAAAGTGAAATCAATGATGAAACTAACCGAGCAGACTTCTTTAAAAGATAGGTCATTAACAAACCATCCTGAGCAGACTTCTCTGAAAGATAGATCCATAATAGACAGACTAGACATGTAAATTGTATGAGAAGATGCCAAACGGTACTTAGAGCAAAGCCAAAAGATGTTCCAAGTATGGGTCTCTGAGCAAAAGGGGCTTAATAAAGAATTGCATGTATGGAAGATGTACATTCATGTGCTACTGGTAGCGGTGTTGGACTGATAATCAATACTCCTGATGATATAGATGTGGAATACGCACTTAGGTTTTAATTCTAAGCTTCTAGTAATGAGGCAAAATACAAACCACTGATCACAGGCTTTGAATTGGCACTTTCATTGGGCGCCAAACCAGTCATAGCTCACAGTGATTCCCAGTTGATCGTCAATCAAATACTGGAGATATACAGAGTTTGTGGGGACTTGATGATAAGATATCTATCCAAAGATCAAGATAGAATATCCAAGTTCCTAGCAGTCAGAATGGTCATACTACTAAGGATTGAAAACACTCGACCAAATCCACTTGCTCGGCTAGATTTTGTGACCATAACAAAGATAAGGATGACCATATTGTATAATTCTTAACAAATAGGAGTATCAATGATGAAAATGTTAATTTAATCACTATAGATTTGGTCTCCTAATGGATGGATCCCACCAATGGATATATTAAAAAAGGCACACTGTCAGATTATTCAAGGGAAGCTAGAAAGCTAAAGTATAAAAGAGCTAGATATGTCTTGGAATGAGGAGTCTTATACATGAGAGGGGTATTCACCCTTTAAAAGTACAAGAGTTGGTTAAAAAGGTACACGAAGGATCCTGTAAATCTCATTCAATAGGAAGATAATTAGTCCAACGAGTGGCCACACGTGGATATTACTGTCCAACTATGAAGGAAGATTGTTCTGCCTATGCTAGTCGATGTGATAAATTCCAGAAGTTCTACACCATCCACAGGAAACTTGGAGAGGCACTTACACTGATCACATCTCCATGGCTTTTTTATATGTGGGGAATTGATTTGGTCGACCCCCTATATAAGACAAGATAACTACTTTGTTATTACTATAGATTACTTCACCAAATGGGTAGAAGCCGAACCTCTTGTTAAAATGACTTGTGAGAGAGTCTTCCAATTCATATGGAAGAATATAATATTTTACTATGGAATGCCATATGCTTTTATCATAGACCATGGGACCCAATTTGACAACCAAGAGTTTGAAGGTTACTGCATTCAGTTCGAAATTCGAAAACTACACTCCACTCCTAGGCATCCTTAATGCAATGGCCAAACAAAGATAATAAATAAAACACTGCTTGATGGCCTGAAGAAGAGGATAGATGATGCCAAAGGGAATTGGATTAAAGAATTACATGTGTTCTACGGGCTTACAAAACAACGTCAAGGACAACTACCAACGAACTCTTTATATGTTGGCATTTAGGATAGAAACTGTAATCCCTACAAAAATTGGTTTGCCCAATCATAAAGTACTCAACTTTAACTCTCCTAAGAGTGACCTCATGAGGAGATTGGATTTAAACTTGGTTGAAGAAGTGAGAGAGAATACAAAACTATATGTAGCTCCCTATCAACAACATACTACTAGATTCTACAACTAAATAGTGAAGCCGGACAACCTAAAAGAGGGAGATTATGTTCTGAAGAAAGTACTCCACAAAGAAAACAAATTGGTGATATTAAATTGGTGAAAGGGATTTAATGGTGGTTTAGCTGCGTTTTTTGCTGTTGGGTTTATTTTAATGTTAAAAACAGGTTGGATTTCATGAATAAACAAAGGAAACTCTGCCGAAATTTTCTGAAATTAAATAGTGATTTAAATTGATCAAGTCAAACATACATGCATTTGAAGTTATACAAACCCATGTAGTCATTTATTTTTGTATCTTGTGCAGGTTACGATATTTTTTGCTTGGAGTTATTATGTTCGTGGTGGCTTGGAGCTGCGATTTCTTTTAGTGTAGGGGAGCGATATTGTCGTTGTTGTAGTTTACGTGGATTTTTGAAATATATATTAATGTGTTAATGTATTATTCTAGATCATGTTTACATCTTTTGTTACGTTCTTATTTGGGAGACATTTATTTTGTACCTTTATACTTGGATTGTGATGAAATATTATTTTGTAATTCATATTTATGAGATATGGTTGAAAATTGTGGAATTTTGTATTACTTATGATTGTATGAAAAATGCGTAATGTTATTTCGGATTATAAGGTTGCATGTTTTATGAAAAAAGTGCAACAATTGCGAAAAAAATAATAGGTAATAAATAAAAATATTGTACTTTTGGCAACACAATTTTTTGTCTCCAAAAGTTATCATCTACATCTATCACTTTGGATATGGCAACACATGTTTGGTTGCCAAAGGTATGGCTTTTGGCAATACAAAAGCTGTGTTGCCAAATGTATGACTTTTGGCAACACAAGACATGTGTTTCCAAAAGGCTATACCTTTGGCAACACAGCTCTTGTGTTGCCAAAAGTCGTACCTTTGTCAACACAACTCTTGTGTTGCCAAAAGCTGCACCTTTTGGCAACACAACTCTTGTGTTGCCAAAGATGTTGCTTTTGGCAACACAAGACCTGTGTTGCCAAAGGAAAACCCTTTGGCAACACAACTCCTGTGTTGCCAAAAGCTATAGCTTTTGGCAACACAACTATTTTTGTTGCTGTTGAGTGACTTTTGGCAACACAAATAATATTTTTTATTATAAATTTGACAAATTATAAAATACTTTTGGCAACACAATTGCGTGTTGCCAAAAGTATACCTTCAGCAACACAGGTCTACTATGTTTCCAAAGGGTTTCCTAGACAGGCAATGGGCAACAAGCTGGTAACATAACAAAATATGTTGCCAATACCTTTTAGCAACATATTTCTAACTTTAGCAACATACTTTGTATGTTGCTAATGATGCAAATGCTTGTAGTGTTAGATGCAGACTGACATAGTCCTTATCATATTTATGCAATCATCCGACCAGGTATTTTTCTCCTAAAAACCCTAAAAGGAGAGCAGTTCAAGAACACCTGGAATTTCGAACACTTGAGGAAATATTACCAGTAATTAAGAGTTGAAGCTTTTAATATCTATGTAGCATGACTTTTTCAGTATCAATGAAAATGTATTAGTTTATCAACAAGTGCTTGCCGTTTGTGTTTTTTTTTAGGGAATGAGAGATGTAACAAATCTCAAAATAAATAAACAAAAGAGAACTTCAAGCATAACAGTAAGTGAAAGTTTTGAAACTAACAAGAGCCATCCTAAAACTTCATGTATGGCTTCGTCTTTGACAAGCCACGAAAAAGAAGTTTCTAATCTTACAACTTCTTGTATGATCTCTTAAAATCAATAACAAGAAGTTTTACTAGACCAAATTAAGGAAAAGTCCTATAACATTTGGTCGTCAATGGTAACTAACACAAACACTTGGTAAAAAATGATAAGATCCATTTTAATGACCATAAATACGTTACTAGAACCTAAGGTTCGATAACTTGGGTTCATCCAAAATCGGTAACCAATTAAGCAGATTAGTCAGTCAAAAGTCGACCACATAATCTCATCTCTAAGCTAGTGGTAGGCCACAATCATATAAAGGAACATAAACAACCATAAGACTTTTATTCAAAAGAGATACATTACATTATCACAAACCATTATCCATCATATATCCACATTATAAGGAAAACATATAAACCACCCAATTCCACGAATGCTTTTCAAGGGCTTTCTTTATTCCTTCATGGGGAACATCCAGAGTTGAAGGAAGAACAGTCGAACAAAAATCTCTAAGCCTCTTTCATCAACTAAAACTTGGCCCATCCACCAGGTGAAGAGGTCGGCTAAGTGTATTATCTCCATGAAGGCCATAATCCCTTAGATATACCCTGATCAGGTTTATTGGGATAACATCAGTAGGAATCCACTTTGTGTCCAACTTAAAGGGAGGATTAGGATGATCCAAACACCCTAAATCATAACAATACCACAAAGTATCTTTTTGTGGTACTTTCAGGAATGTCAGAGCATTGAGCCAACCTCATTTATACCATTCTCTCCTAGCCTGTTCCAGTTCTTCACCCCATATGTGCCAAGGCTTCATCATACCCATTAATGCAAAAGGTATGTGGTTGCTTATGAAAATAAAAGGCCAAATGTCTAACATTTTCATTTATTCTATTAATGTTAGCTGATTGATTATTTATTAAGTTGTCTTCATCGGTTAACATCTTTTAGGTCCTTTCCTCCTCAATTGTTGGAGGATCAACCATAAGTTGCCTAGATGATTGGCCACCCTTTGACTTCTTTAACCTCTCAATTTCTTTCATCAGTCTAGCTCTTGTTCTAAAAAAGAAACTCCTTCATTATAATAAACACTTGTGGACTTCTTCAGTCCCTCTAACCCATCACTTAACATCTGATTTTCCTACTCTAACAGATCGGCTATTTCCCGAGGACTATTAACCTCACACTTCATCACAAACTCCTTTTCAGCAAAGCTCGAGGAGATGTCCCATAATTTCTTATCAAGACCACTTTCACTGCTCAACTGAGAAAAATTTTCCTCATAATCATCTGTCAAACTGGAAAGAGTTTCCTTATGATCCTTCTACGTCGAAAGTATCATTTTGTAAAAAGAGGCATTGGTTACCACGGATTGGCTGAATAGCCTAACCAAATGAAGACATGCATCTTTCACTTTGTTAGTAGCATCTAAACCGAGTATTTATTTCAGTTCATCCTCGTTAAAATCCTCATGATATGCCCCAAATATCTTAACACTCCTCTTGTATAAGTCGCTCTCGACCGTTGCCAGAACAACCCTCCTAGAATTAAACTAAAAAGGATAAATAGAGAATAATTATGAAAAATTCAAAGAAAGTTCTCTATAGGCAACAATGTCATCGACGATAAAAAGGAAACTTCATTAGAATTATTAAAGGGAAATACAAAAAAATGGAGACCAGTTCTTATTACAAAAGAGACACATTACAAGACATAAATTATAAACCTGTAAGAATCGGAGATTTTTCAACCCTGAATTACCTACGACTATTATTTAAGCCCTTACAATGTGTAAAAAATCAAAATTCTTCTAAGAAGAAAGAAACTTTATATAGAAACCTACACTTTTGCTAAATTAACTTATGCCCTTTGAAGTTTAGTAAATTATAAAATAGCCCCTGAAAGTTTCAAAGTAAGATAATTTGATGTATATTTAATTCATAAACCCCAACTTTACATCAAATTAATCCTTTAAGACCCTACTTAACATAAAATTCTAATTTTAACCTGGAAACTTTTTAAAATTGCCAAAATACCCCTATACTTTACAAAAAGTATACTTTTACGGCTATAAAAGTAATTACTCAACCAACCAAGGACTAAACCTAGAAATTTCTTTAATTGCAGTTGAATCTCTCTCCACCTAGTGCTCCACATCAGCATTAGAGGTTAAATTACCCATGAAAACACCATGTGCACTACACTTACCCAAAATGAAAACTCTACATAAACTAACTCAAATCCACCACCCAAGGCATAAATAAAATGACCTGAAGATGAAGTATAAATACCCCACGAATTTAATAGTAAAGACACACCTTATAACCCAAGTCAAAAACTCAAAAATCCCCTCAAATTAGGTACCTTGTGATTTGATGTTTAATTTATAGTTCTTTCAATTCCAATAGTTTTGTGTGTAGTTAATATAGTTAGAACAATCATAATATGCAAGCTTTTATGTGCAGAGTAACTTAGGATAGAAAAAATGGGAAGAAACACCATTAAAGCTTGAGCTTTAATGGTGAATCTTGATACGATGCCTTAAACTTTGATTTGAAACTACATATAACTTCATTATAACCTAAGGATTTCGAGTATAATGGTTAAAAGACATGAATGTGCATAGAGAGCTTAAATCGATCAAAAGTGTATTTTGAACTCAAAACCTAAAAATCCGAAATTATTCATACATAATCCATCTTAATCTTTAAAATCAAAACCAAACTACTCTTATATATAGTAGAAACCAACCAAAGTTCATAAGAAACCTTGCCATACTCTAGAAATCCACAAATATCTGGTCAAAATTTTAGCAAAACACATAATTTTGAATCTTAAGCTATACTGAATATCAATCCAAAAAACTTATATTTTCGGATTCCTCATGAAAAATTAGGCTAAATTGGTTAAGAAATCATATCAAATGGTATAACAATGAAGGGGAAAATCAAGGTTAAAAAAACTGAAACCCTAGAAGTCAAAATCGAGAGTTTGAAGATAAAGACTTTCAACAGGAACTTTGACCAAGCGTGTGAGGGAACATGACCAATCAGGAATTTCTGATTTTTTTCCAAATTTTTTGTTAAAATTTTCAAGTTAAAATGGTAAAAGGTATGGCCATGTTAGGATATTCGTAGCTTAAGTTATGAAAAACTAAGGTTTTAACTTAAGAATATTTTTCCAAATTTACAAATTAACCCCTCTCAACTTTTCTAGCTTATGGATACCGGTCACCTGTTTGTGTATCTGACTGTGTGGGAAAAGAAGCCAAATGGGAGCAAGGAGTGGCGCTTTTCAATTTTCTATGTTATAGTTTATACTAAAAACATGTGACTCACCCCTGTGGTGGTACAACCCTATGTAAACCTACTTAATAAAGAATAAAGTTATGTTATTCCACCTTAGCTTTGATCCATTGCTTTATGTGTATTTCTTATTCATTCATACAAAAAAGGAGGGTGTGACAAAAATAGTCCTAAATGTTTACACAATCACCTTATTCTATGCAACTTCCTCTTCAGGATGTACAACTGTTACAACCATCTCTGGGGATATAGACGATTCAGCTATTCCGTCTTCATCGTCCATCCCCTTATTAACCACATGATGAGTAGCAGGGGTTGTGTTGCTGAAATAGCTCAGAGTTTAGAGTAATGCCGACCTTATTCAAATTAGTATCCCATGCTTTCTTGAAGGATGGCTTCTTAAAAAAGTCCACCTACAAAGGCAATAGTGGAGAATGCCTTATACCAACCTATGGAATAGGCATCCTCTTTCTTCTTGAACTTTTCTTTCAAACCTTGGTACTTTCCATCAACATCTACAGCAGCCTTCTCGGCTCGATTGTCCCTCTTTATAGCTTCATCAATGAACTTCACAACATTAATCTTATATTTCTCTACCTTCTCCATAATTCCCTTCCACTTTTCTTATTCTTTCACATGTGCCTTCTTCGTGGCATCCAGTGAATCCTTCAATCCCCTGAAAGCAGCTTCCATGTCTGTCAAGGACTCCCTTAACTGGCCATCTCTCCTTAAAATTTGGTCATATTCAGCCAAAAACTATAGAATCCATGACAGGTAAGGAAATCAGTAAACCACAGCATTAAAGAAAAGACTTGGGGAGCATCATTTGTCTTCACTCCTATAAAAAGTACGTACCATCGTACCTTTTGTGCTTGGTGAGAAGAGATTGAGGGGGAAGAGACCTTTTATAGGAGTGATGATGTCCCTTAAGCTCCAAGTTTGATATGGTACGTAGCATCGTTTTTTATATTGATGATGTCTCATTTCCCCAAATGCTTAAAGGACCAGTGTACCCTTGGACGATTCGCAATTTTTTTTAATATTTAAAAAATTACCACGGCCTTAAAATGACAGATTGAAATTTACTAGTCCCTGAGGTCGACAACCGACCAGATACTTTCTAGGGTACCGAGCAACTTCTGAAGAAGAATAATCAATCATTTCACTCCCCACAACATTCTTATAAAGAATTAAGTATTGGGGGCTTTGGTTATAGCCTAAAATAATTAGGCCTCGTGAATCAATAAAATAGTGACACCTGTCAGTATTATTAGTGAATCCTCCAATACCAAAATGGTTTGGTCGACTCAGATATTTTATGGTCGACCACCTAACCGACCACTCCTGTGAAGGTGAACAGTCAGTAATATGAAAATACGCACGTGGGATATTCAATAATCACCATGCACATACACGTGAATAAATATCCAGCTGCCAATTATTGTGAAAGATGTAAATACCTAGTGTATAAAGGTATTTTATCTCTTTTACTTCCATTTACTATGAGTAGACAACTAACTCTCTCAACTGGTAGAGAGAACTACATCGTTCTATCCCCTAAAGATTATTCTTGAGAGATATGTAGTAAACCTAAAACTATAGTGACATTACCTCCGTGGATTTAGGAATCATTTTTGGTTGAACCGCGTAAAATCTTCGCGTCACTCTTTAATCCATATATCTCTCTAGCTTATTATTTCTATTTGTGATCATAAATATTGGGTAACTTTAGCTAAGATTAATCCAAATTATCAAACCCAAATTTAGACATCAATAATGTATTTAATTATTTATCTTTGTACTAACTACAACTCTAGAATTAAACTTACATGAGATTGTTTCAAAAAAAAAAAAAAACTTACACGAGATTGTACAAAATAACAAATTAATTTTTCTTTTAGTTCATGTAATCTTTATGTCTCTATTTTTATTATTTTTATTTTAAGCTATTGAAAAATATTATTATTATTGCCTCTAATTATATGTTCATGTATGAATATGTAAGGGAGCTAAGCTTGTAAGTAGTTTTCTTTTGACCTTTTGTTCGAGATGTTAAATATTAATTAATATACTAATGATGTAGATATGTTGCAAGATGGATAAATGTGTTTCTGATGTGATGAAAATTGATTATAATTGTTGCAAATTATAGGGGATATATTGTTTAAATTAATATATAATTTAATATTAATATATTAATCGTCGTTTTAACGTTGCTTCCACATTTACGATTTTTTGAACTATGACGTATTCGCGAATTCGCACCCGCACTCACACCCGTATTTCCCACATACTTATGACTTAGGCTACACCTCCACCCTCTTACTATAATTCAGATTGTCAAACCAATGTTTTTAATATTTAAACATAGGTACTATTATAGTTTGGTTTTATCAAGCAAAAAAATTACAAATATTAGAGAAAAATAAGTTTGATAGAAACTTAAAATGCATCATAAATATATAAAACATACGGATTAACTTATAAAAATGTCATTTGGATTTGGTACCTAAATATATGACGCGTATATATTATTTCAATTGTATCCATGACATCTTTTATATTTATGTTTTAAAATTTTCAGTATTATATTGTATCTTTATAGCTCGTGGGGAAAAAAAACATCTTTAATTAGGGTTGCACTCCAAATAAACCCCTAACAAAAAGTGCAACATAGTCTCTAAATGGTGTAAAAACTCACGTAGGTCCTATGCTAACCCAGTAGGTCTAAATTATATTATTACAAACTAATAATGAACATTTTACTCGTCCCACTAACTCGATACAAAAATATACGAAACCAAATAGCTAACAACTCAGTTATTTACTAATTACCTGGTGCGAGTCCAAATATAAATTAATTTAATCGAATAATCACCGTGTCTAAAATGTAATTTTAAATCAAATTTAAATAATACATAATAATATAAATGATAACATATCCAGTCACAATGAGCACACATAATTAATTTTATTCAATTTATTAATTTTACAGAAAATACTTAATAGTGCATTCTTCCCCCTTAACTAAGGAATTTCTTCCTCAAAATTTGAATTCAATTTATTTCTAATAGAAAATCCAAAAATATCTCACCCGTAGAGTCCTCACATTATTGAAAATGAACCTAATCACGCTATGGCCTAGAACATCTTATGGTCACTCTCATCGAAAATCTCACTCGTCTATACTCATAACCAAACTAATCTAATCGTTAGAATATCAAGTTGACACCCAAGGACTATGTCCATTCTATACCGATAAAAAATGTTGGGGAGTAGCTATTGGCACTCCAAAGAATTCTTCTAGCACTCCATTTTTTAATCAAATGTCAATTATACCCTTAAATTTACAAAATTTAAATTTCTACTTTTTTGTCCCCAATTAAAACAAATGTATTTGAAAAACAACAAAAAATTTGTATTTTTGATTAAAAAAATATTTTTTTTATAAAAAAATGTTTTAATTTTTTTTACTTTTCATAACTGTTTTAAAAAAATATTTCAAAACTGTTTTGGCCAATGTAATCCCTCAAATTTGTTTTTTAATAATTATAAAACAGTTTTAATAAATAAAAAAACATGCATTTATTAAAAAAAGCGGTTTTAATAAAATAAAATTTTAATAAAAAGAAGTTTTAATTAAAAAGCAGCCTTTTGCTAAGAAAAATATTTTATTAAAAATGTAAAACAGTCTTAAAACTGTATTTTATTAAACATTTTTAAAACTGTTTTTATTGAAAATGTAAAACAGTTTTAAAATTGTATTTTTTTAAACAGTTTTAAATTGTATTTTTGTTAAACTGTTTACAGTTTTAAATTATTTTTATTAAAAATGTAAAACAGTTTTAAAATTGAATTTTTTTAAAACAGTTTCAAATTGTATTTTTTTTAAACCGTTTACAGTTTTAAAACTGTATTTTTTTTAAAACCGTTTAAACCATTTTAAACTGTTTTGCGTTTTTAATAAAAAACAGTTTTAATAAAAATAATTTTTATTACAAACAGTTTTAATAAAAACAATTTTTATTACAAACAGTTTTAACAAACTACAATTTTATTAAAAAAAATGTTTTTTTAATAAAAAACTGTTTGATAAACAAAAATTAGATCATGTTCATGTTAGATTAAAAACTAAGATTTAATATATTGTCACATTTATTTGGGTCGTGTTAGGTAAACAAATGAGAATCCATGTCTTATCGTGTTGTATTTTAATTAGACTGTGTTCGTGTTAGATAAAATAAAATATTGACATTTTTTTTGGTTTAAAATTAAAGAACTATTTATTCCATTTTTCTATTTATGGTGCCTTTTTAACATAATCTAATTATTAAAAAAATTTAGTTTATTTTATATTTTTAATTTGAGTCATGTTCGTGTTAGGTGATAAAATAATATTTTATGGCATGTCGCGTTTTAACTAGGTTGTGTTTGTGTCTTATTTTGTTTTTAAAGTTTGTGGCATGTCATATTGTTTTGTGTCACTATTATTCGTGTTGCATTTGTGTTAGCCAAATAAAAATTAGATTTCATGTTGGACAACATTTTCAGTTGATCGTTTTTGTGTTCGGTAAAAAAAAAAAGATTTTGTGTCGTATTGTTTTTATTTGGGTGGTGCTCGTTTTAGGTGGAGATTTTTTTTTTGTCATGTGTGTGTCTCTTTTTAATTGAGTCGTGTTATTGTTTGTTTAAAAAAAATAATTTCGGGGTAAAAAAGAGGTTTTTGCTTTTTTTAAATAGTTCATTTTTAAAAATTATATAATATTTTTTACAGCACTTGTTTTTTTTATAGTTCATTTTTTAAAATTATGTACATAATTTTTGGGGTAAAAAAAAGGTTTATATCTTTTTGTGAGTAAGAAAAATGAAAAGAATTAATCATAAAGATATAAAAGTCTTTTGAACTTTTTTTTTGAAGTGTGAATAGGTATACCCAAAATGTTGTGCACTTGACAGTGATAAAGTGAGGTCAAATGGCACCGATGTGGCCTATCTAACCCTCTAAAAAGGAACTCATGATTTCTTATCCCTCCTTGAATCTGAACTCCATAATGTCCCTCCCCAGAGATATAATTAACGACACATGGCCTCCATCCCGAACCGGCGAATCAAACTTCCGCTCATCCTTTATTTCATTTGACTCCTCCGGCGAATCTTCACATGTTTTACTATGGACACTTACCAATTACAAGTAACTTACTATACTCGTAGCTCTAATCATCTTTGTCTTTTGAGGATGAATTTTCTTGTTTAAGGAAAGACGAATATAATACCCCATTTTTCTCATCTTCTCTGGAGCTAACAGAGAAGACCTACACCCAGAGAAAAAAACAAAACTCCAAACCATGATCATCTGTGCAGCCATCTTTTGTAACCTAAGCAACATATCCACTCAACAAACAAAAATTTAATAGCCTTCAAAAAATAAAACCCAGAACATCCCTCAAGAAGAGAAGAATACCATCCACAGATCCAACTCCAGGAACATCAACAAATTGTCAAGGGCCAAGTATATTAACGATGACATCTGGTTTAAGGGACTTTTATAAAGAAGTAAGTAAGATAGTGTTCTGACTTTAAATGCCTTTAACAGTTTCCATTCATCAACTTGAGCTTTATGATGGGTTGGAGCTGTTTGGGACGCTCACTTAATTGATTCACCCACCAAAAATTTAAGACGGACGCAACTGCTGGGTACAGAATTCAAACCCCAGACCAACTGGGTGTTTAAATTGGTTGACCACACGTATAAAAATTTGCATGTGGCCACTGTAAAAAAATATTTCAAAGATGATAAAATACATTGTCACACTCAATATTTGAGAGATAACATTCAACGATGAAGGGAGAATTTTTTTAACACTCACACAATATTTTTGACTTTTTATGAATCTTTATTATACCTCTAATACGATAGTATTAGAGGAGTTAATGAAACTTTAATACTTGCTAGTATTTTCTCTCTCATCTTGAAAATGATATTTCTTGAAATTAAATAAATGAATAATTTAAAATTTAAAAAATAAATAAATCAAAAGTCTCTTGAAAACAATTTATTCTTTTAATTAATCTCTCAATCCAACACAATGTACGATAGTATTAGAGGAGTTAATGAAACTTTAATACTTGCTATTATTTTCTCTCTCATCTTGAAATTTATAGTCTTTGAAATTTAAAAATAAATAAATAAATAAATAACAATTAAATTAAAAAAAAAAATAAATAAAAAATCTCTTGAAAACTAAAAAGATGATTTATTCTATATTCCATTTATTAATCTATCAATCCAATACAATCTAGATTCAATTAATCTCTTTTTATCATTCTCCACTCAAATCATATTACGCAATGCTACTAATACTACTACCTCTATATAATGTTTTTATTTCTAGAAAAAAAAGTTTTCAAAATTTCAAAATTATAAATATGTGCGCGATACTGATTAAACTGAATTCGCAAATAATCCAATTTAATTCAGCCCTAAAACATACAACTACGTGTGGATAAATCAAACCAACAAAAAATAATTGCTGACACACAGATTTCAGGAAAAAACCCCTTTCGGGTAAAACTTTTTTATTTCACTATAATAGTTACAATGATTACAATGGAATCTGCAATTGATTATTCATAGAAAACTGACATAGGTTGCAACCTAAATCAGCAATGAAATTCCGCCGCAACTCCACACGAACAACAATTCAATCAGCACAGGAACACCCACGAGTTCTCCCTATTGACGCGCAATCAGTCTTCCCAGTATCTTCCTCAAGTGGAACCTAATCAGTAGTAGATATCTTCTCTACAAGAGAAACTTCAACAAAGATGTGTTCTTGGGTTCCAAAACAATTCACATAAACTATTGGGATCTTGTGAATTGTAAACAAAAAGGATTAAAACCTTAAAAGTGAGAAGACACTGTTTATGCCAAAGCGGTTTTCGTATCTGATAAAAAACGCAGGTTTACTTAAGAAAAACAGGGTTGTTTAGCACTTTACACATAAAAAATTTGAGGGGACACGTCGCTTGAACGAGATGTCAGTGTCGCTCGAACAATGACACATGTCGTTCAAACGACTTCGCACGACACATCCTTGTCGCTCGAACGAAGTCCCTCGGTCGCTCGAACGAGAATTAAAAAATAAATAATTTTTGTTTCGTCAGAAAATAGTCCGCCTCAACACTTAGATAAAATCTTTGATGAAAAACTTTGCTTGAACACTTAGAAAATAATTTGTAAAAAATATCCCAACGTTCTAAGTGAACCATGAAGGTACTTAAACATAACCTTACCAAAATTAATCTCGTTGAGGCTTAAATGTTGAAGAACTTTGATATTCGGATTCGTCTTGATGCTTGAATGATCTTGAATAATTCTTCGACGGTTGTAGCGGTATATGAAATAATCAATAAAGTACAGACTATATAAAATATATCCTTTCAAAAATTAATTCTTATATAAATAAAAAAATTGGTTATAAAAATATTTTTAACATTGTATTTATAGAAAAAACATTAAGTTTTTATGTATAAATGACAAAAAGTTTTTTAAACTAAAAACAAATAAAAATATGTATAATTTTTTTATATGAAATACTTACAGTTTTTTTAAAGTTTTTATCAATAAAATATAGCTTTTAAGTTTAAAAAAAGTTTTCAAAATTTTAATTTTTTTATTAATACGAATAAAAAAAGTTTTTTCTTATAAAAACATTTTTAGCATTTTATTTGTAGAAAAACATTAAGTTTGTATCTATAAATGACATAAATTTCTTAAACTAACAACAAATAAAAACATGTATAATTTTTTATATAAAATACGTACAGTTGTTTTGAAGTTTTCATTTATAAAAAAATAGTTTTTAAATAATAAAAATATTTAAAAATAATATACAAATTTTATTATGAAAAAATTTATCTTTTATAATGGCTTGAAATAAGATATTAAATTTATGATATATACTAATTTTTATAATTATCATTATATTTATTTATTGTACATCTCTCGTGCATTGCACGGGTTATATATTGGTTATACCTCTAATACTATTTATTTTTGCCTCTTCAACTACTAAAACACTCGTTGAATACCCCTTAAAGCTGTTCACTAAATTCAGAGTGTAGAAAAGCCAGCAGCGCTGGAGGAGATGATGATTCTTGATACATCTAAGTCACCAAAAAAGAGAGATGACGATTTAGAGGAAGCCACCCAGTCTGCTATATAGAAAGACATTTTTCGGCCGAACTGGGTATCGACTTGACTCGAAAAATATAGTTTTCCACTAACAGCACCAACAAATAAGACCTCATTATCATGACCACAACTATGATCGAAGACTGGATTTGTTTTTGTGTAGCATTTCCAGCATAAAGAGGACCTCCGTTACCACCGATTGCGAAAGAAGACAAAGTAATGCGTACTAATTATATGATGCTTTATTTATTGATAACCGAACAATAATGTGTGCAGAGTCACCTTTAAAGATGGGTTTTGTAGGGCACACATCTCTATACTATTATAAAATGCTTTACAAACATTTAGGATCCTTAAGAGCATCCGTAATAGTATGAATCGGCGAAAGGTAGGTGTGAGGCTCGTGCGTGTGATTTACCTTTTGCCCAAATGGGCAGTGGGTAGTGGGGGAGTTCCTACGAGCTTCTATAGTTCGTAGGAACTTCTTACGGACAAATGAAGTCCGTAGGAAGTTCTTACGAACTATATAAGTTCGTAAGAACTTAACGGTCACATTTAAACGGTAACATCCCTTCGTTTATATATTCAGAACCTTCATCATTCTTCTCCATGCTTCCCCATTCTTCTTCAATCTTCTGCATCCGTTTATATTTATTCAGTTGATATTCTTTCTTTCTTCGTCTTATTCTACATCTCCATCTTCTCCATTTTCATACCAGTCTCATTTCAGTCCAAACTTTTTATATATTTTTTCTAAATTTATTCATATACTCTCAAAAATCATTCCATTTATTCCCAAAAATAATTTCAAATCAGTCCCAATTTAGATATAGAAAATCCTCCAAATCAGATCTTGTCAACACAATGGAATTAGTTAGAAAATGGAATAAATATATTAATATCGGAAAATCGAAAAAACACGGGTCGACTTCAACGACAATTCCCGATTCTTCCGCGCCGATTCAATCGTCGAATCCTGTAATTGACAACCATACCCGTATTTACGACGGAGTATCACACGCGTCGGATGGCGAAACTCAGATAATAAACGGAAATAAATTCGATTTTCGGGGGAATTGGGCGGGACCAATGAAATTGTACAAATTGATTCAAGACAGAAAACCAGATATCAAAACAATTATCGGCAGTGTCGGTTTTATGTCGAATTTCTTTTCTATGGTGATGCCCAATTCCGATGAATGTATCGTGACGGCGATGATCGAACGTTGGTGGGACACGACGCATACCTTCCAACTACCATATGTCGAGCTTGCGTTCACTCCGTTGGACTTCACAATGCTTTCCAGTAATAATTTATGGCTTATTTCGTTCTATTTATATTCATAATTGTTTCAAAATGTTAAAATAATATGTTGTACTTAAATTCATAATTAATTGTTTGAAATATATTTTTAGGTAATTATATTCATAATTATTTCAATATATGATAAAAAAAATGAAAAATATACCCGCATTTCGATTGTGTCAATATATGAAAATAATTATTTCTATTCACTTAATGTTTCAATATGTGAAAATAATTAGTTGTACTTAAATTCATAATTGATTGTTTGAAATATATATTATGGTTATTATATTCATAATTATTTCAATATATGACAAAAAATTGAAAAATATATCCACATTCCGATTGTGTCAATATATGAAAATAATTATTTATATTCACTTAATGTTTAAATATGTGAAAATAAATTGTTGTACTTAAATTCATATTTCATTGTTTGAAATATATATTATGGTTATCATATTCATTGTTATTTAAATATATGACAAATTTTAAAATATATGTATCGGCATCATAATTGTTTAAAAATGTGAAAATAATATGTTGTACTTAAATTCATATTTAATTGTTTGAAATATATTTTTAGGTAATTATATTCATAATTATTTAAATATATGACAACAAAATTCAAAAAATGTTTCCCGCATTCCGATTGTGTCAATATATGAAAATAATTATTTATATTCACTTAATGTTTCAATATGTGAAAATAATTAGTTGTACTTAAATTTATAATTGATTGTTTGAAATATATTTTTAGGTAATTATATTCATAATTATTTCAATATATGAAGAAAAAAAATGAAAAATATACCCGCATTCTGATTGTGTCAATATATGAAAATAATTATTTATATTCACTTAATGTTTCAATATGTGAAAATAATTAGTTGTACTTAAATTCATAATTGATTGTTTGAAATATATATTATGGTTATCATATTCATAATTATTTCAATATATGACAAAAAAATTGAAAAATATACCCGCATTCCGATTGTGTCAATATATGAAAATAATTATTTATATTCACTTAATGTTTAAATATGTGAAAATAAATTGTTGTACTTAAATTCATAATTGATTGTTTGAAATATATATTATGGTTATCATTTTCATAGTTATTTAAATATATGAAAAAATTTAAAATATATGTACCGGCATCATAATTGTTTCAAAATGTGAAAATAATATGTTGTACTTAAATTCATAATTAATTGTTTGAAATATATTTTTAGGTAATTATATTCATAATTATTTAAATATATGACAACAAAACTCGAAAAATGTTTCCCGCATTCCGATTGTGTCAATATATGAAAATAATTATTTATATTCACTTAATGTTTCAATATGTGAAAATAACTAGTTGTACTTAAATTCATAATTGATTGTTTGAAATATATTTTTAGGTAATTATATTCATAATTATTTCAATATATGACAAAAAAAATTGAAAAATATACCCGCATTCTGATTGTGTCAATATATGAAAATAATTATTTATATTCACTTAATGTTTCAATAAGTGAAAATAATTAGTTGTACTTAAATTCATAGTTGATTTTTTGAAATGTATTTTATGGTATTTATATTCAAAATTATTTTAATATGTGACAAAATTTTAATCCTTCGTGCAGGCATTCCAATTGGACAAGGACGACCCATTCAACATCTACGAATTGAACAATATACAAATTTTGTTAATACCATAAATGAATTTTTCCCAAAAATTCATATACAGAGATTTACTGGTGCGAGAATTCCAGTTTCTGACCTAAAAAATACATAGAAAATTTTGTCAAGGTTGAACCTTTACCAAATTATATGTCCTGAATCATAGGTCGGGCATTTTGATTTTATGTATTGGGGAGTGTATTTTTTCCAAATGCTCACTCAACTTCCGACCTTGGCTATTTAAATTATCTGGAGCATATTCCTGCCATCGGCACATACGACTGGGGTTCGGCTATTTATGTCCGTATTTTATGGTCTTTGGACAAAGCTAGTCGACGATCGTTGACTAGCGTTGAATGCATGTGGCAAATACTCGAGGTATATTTTCGTTTCATCTTATTTATTAAAATTTATGTTTCATTACAATATATGTCAACTTATTCTAATGAATTAAATTTATTGACAAATTTTGCAGTATTTACATCACGAGTACATGGACACGACATGTCCTATTCTCATCGATCCATCCATCGATGCGTGGCCCCGCATATTTCATTGGTCGAGGGTGAACAGAAAGAAAGTAAAGGGAGCAGAGCGGTTTAACATCTCAAGCAGTCAACATCAGCTTGAGATGCGGTCACCCGAGTCCATTATATGGAAGCCATACGAGACTTCTGCCTACCGTGACTCTGGTGTCATCTTATATGCTCGTGAGATATTGGGGTTACGGATGATTTTTTGGGATCCCTTATTTAAGGGTTTTTTGTACTTGGGTGATCGGGCCATCCGACAATTAACTGGACGGATATGTATAGCAGATAACCCACCATCAAGTTTGTGTTGTGCCTCAGAACACGATTTTCAAGCAGCTGCCGCCCAAAATTGGCCTATCGCAAATCAATACGTAAGAGATGTGTCACAAGAAGAGTATAATGCATACTGAAAGGCAGTAGCACTCGGGCCATTACTACCACCGATTGCCAGATATGTTAATGTAGATTTGATTGGAGTTGGTTCAGTGGAACCTCTGACGTTGCGAATCCCGCAAGCACCAGCACCGACAAATGATCCACATGTGTATGAGACACAGTTCTCTGTGGGTGGTTCTACACACATCCAAGCACCGAGGCAAAATTGGATGGTTTACGTAGGCCTACCGGAAGGGGATTCATATACTATAGATGTGTCGAGACCCGAGTTTTCAACCAACGCACCTCCAGCTCAATCTTTGACGTAGTTAGAATGGCGTCAGTCCTACGTCGAGGTAACAGATAACATTCGAGGTCTACGTCGTTTAATATTACACGAGACACGTCAGTGAGAGGATCAACTCAAAGCACATGATGATCGCATTGATGAGTTGGAGCATAGACTAGCACGTTTTACTATGCCTAGTCGCGGGTTGGAGGAGGATGGTACTAGTTCTAGTCGTCTGAGCGTTTACAGACCACACCTAGACCCACCCTCTGACCCGGTCCCGACATATGAGGCGCAACAAGGTTGGGGTAATTTATTTGGGTCTGACCCTTACACGGGTTCACATGCAGATTTAGGTGCTGATTTTGAGTTTGGCCCGGGGTGCCAATGATGTATAATGTACAATTGAAAAATGTTAAGAATAAATTTTGTATGATTGTCTCAATTTAATTGTGATGATAAATGTTATGATGTATAATGTCTCATATTTATGAAAAATGTTATGATGTATAATGTCTCATATTTATTTTCATTTATTACACTTAGAATGATGACAAACAACTATTACGATTGCTCTGATATCATTTATTATTAGTATTGAAATATTGACTTAAGTAGTAAAAACAATAATACATGATAAAAATGATTATTAGGAGTATGTGTTCAAACGCTTAGGTCGAACCTAGTAGAAGTACAACAATATGGTTTCCCATTGCGCACTAAACATTTAGGTAAATAAGATCGTTGCATATCGAAATCAACATATTCTTCGTTGTAGTTTGATATATTTGGTTCGTACTCTTCCCCATCATTTTCGTATTTTCATTCCGAAAAGTAATCATAACCGGAATTGGCGTAGTCGGAAATGTCGTTATCTGATGCCAACGTAGAGTCGTTATATATGTTAATTAATTGTTCTTGAATGTAACAACCTGATAGCATTGCGCGTTGTGCTTTGTGATAACGTTGTAGGCGCCTCTCCATCTGGCACGGATATGTGATGGTAATGGCAAAGCACCTCAAGGTCACACCTTTCATCATATTTATCTGGCCATATGAGGTGTTCCCAAGGATACATAACTCCGTCTTCAGGTTCCGAATTGGGAGAGATTATGAATATATGACCAAAGTCATTCAGAAAACGTCGTTAAGTATCAATTGGATATGTTTGGAAAATTAATTTTTTCCCATACCAATCGTTACCAGCAATATCTGTGTAAGAGATATTGTAAATGGATGAATAGTAGGGAGATGAAGCCATTTTTGAAATATAAGACAATGGTAGATAAAAAAAATTATTGCAATCCTTCTAATTTATCTATAGGTAATATTAAATACATGTATACCGTAAAACTATACAGGTAGAGCATAATGTTTCATCTACATAAAAATTAATTAATTTATAGGTAATTTTAAACCTTCGAATATATAATTTTATTTTACAATGATAAAAAATATTTATAATAATACAAAGGCACACATACCAATGGAAAAGATAAATTATAGAAAGGTACACATACCAAGGCACACATAATGCTGAAAACTTATCACGTAGTAATTTTATAATTTTATAAATTATAAAAAGGCACATATAAAGGCACAATAATAACATGCAGATGATTGAAGTTATCACATAGTAACTTTCTAAATTAACTATACAACATATTGATTTCTTGAAGAACTTGAACCCAAAATGAAGCACATTTATTAATAGCACTGATAATATCAGTAGCACACTTACCAAGATCATACAGTATATTTACATACGAAAAGGACACATATATTATTGACGCTGAACGAGCGCACTGATCATGATAAATTTGTATTGCACACTTACCAATAGGACACAGAAATTAACATTTTACCTATATTATATGTATCACACTTATCTGTAGCACGGTTACATGTAGCACACTTACCTATATAAGATTTGACCTATAATTATAAATACTTGTGTACCGTAAAACTATATAGGTAGAGTATAATATTTCATCTACATCTAAATTAATTTGTAACCATATTATATCATCGACTCCTCTAGTTCTAGCGATGAGGGACGAAATATTTTTCTCCAATATGCACAATTTAATGAAGGTGGATCATCCGATGATTCAGATGAGGAAATGATTATTATGATGGAGATTACCCGGTGGTGTGCTGAAAAAAATATAATTCGCGATGGAAAAGAACTCGAAACGAGACGTCGAGTGAAGCGTGTGAGAGAAAGGGGACATGCAACACTATGGGAAGATTACTTTGGGGAAGATAAGGTATATAACGAGTATTTTTTCCGAAGGAGATTCAGGATGCGGTATAGTGTTTTCAATCGCATCCTTGAATCTGTTTGCCTTTATGATAACTAATTTGTTCAGAAGAATGATGCTTGCGGTCGTCAAGGTTTAAGCTCTCATCAGAAAGTGATGGAGGCAATTCGACTGTTAGCTAATGGGGTTCCCATGACGTGTGGTCTGAGCAGTATGCTATGAGTGAAACCACTCTATTAGAAACTGTTATTAGATTTACAGAGGCAATTGTACGAATTTTTGGTCCCCAGTACAGCAGAAATCCAACACAAGGCGATGTTACAAGGTTACTCGAACAAAATGCAAATAGAGGTTTCCCAGGAATGCTAGGCAACATAGATTGCATGCATTGGCATTGGAAAAATTGTGCAACAGCATGGCACGCTCAATATAGTGGTCGTAAAGGGTCACCAACTATAATCCTTGAAGCGGTTGCCTCCTACGATCTTTGAATTTGGAAATCATTCTTTGGGGTGCCTGGTTCTTGTAATGATTTGAATGTCTTGCACCGATCTAATGTCTTTCAAGAATTGCGCAATGGGACGGAAGCTCCCATTAATTACAATGTTAACGGAAATTCTTACGACATGGGCTACTACCTTGGAGATGGCATTTACCCTCCGTACGCTTCAATAGTAAAAACATTTAGGAACCAAAATGGTATTACACAAAAACAGAAATTATTTTGCCAGTACCAAGAAGCGTGCCAAAAAGATGTTGAACGTGCGTTTGGTGTATTACAAGCTCGATTCACTTTTGTTCGGGAACCTTGTAAATTATGGAATAGGGCGTCACTATCAACCATTATGAAATCCTGCATTATAATGCATAATATGATTATTGACGATGAACGTAGAGATTGTCCATAGCAAAATGAGTACGAACACAATGATGAAGCACCTGTAATTATGAGGAGCCAAACTAATTTCTACGACTACCTCATACGCGATGCGAAGATAAGAGACGTAACTAAACATCAACAGTTACGGAATGATTTGGTAAAGCACATTTGGAACACCCACGGTGATCAAATGGTCAGTTGATGAATTTATTGTATTTTTTATTTTAACCGTGGTTATATGTTTTGTTTGTTCCATTTTCAATTTGTATTTGTAGGATTGTCGTAGTGATCATATACCTGTTATTCTATATAAAATAATGGTTTAACCGACAATATTATATAAGCATAAAATTATTAAACAATACTCACATTTCATCTATTTAAGGGTGGCATTTCGTTTATTAAGATGGATAGTGAATCACTCTCCATATACCGAAAAAAATGAAATACAATTATGAGGGTTCAATACATCATTTAAAAACACTACTAGTCATTAATTGAACCGCTTGGACTAGACGACCCGACAGAGTTCGATTGCAACTCAGATATTGCAGCTTCGGTCGCAGTAACCATCGTTGTTAGGTCATTGAACCTTTTAAAATGAAACTGCTTTTGTATTTCATTCATCTAGGTCATATCCAGCTCCATGATGTACGATTGCTCTCGTCCTAGGTGTACGAGCTAATTTTGCTTTTTGGTGAGTTGATCAGCTCGCTTCATCTGAATGAACGCATCCATTTGAGAGTCAAATTTAAGGGCACGATTATTCTTCCACTCTTGCTTGCTTTTAAACATTGCATTGAAGTCTTCGCAATGTTTGAGTACTGTCGTGTTACAATCTAAGCTGTAAGAACGTGCTCGTTGACGTTCACGTTGTTTCTCACCCTTCCTGCCTGGGGGTCTATTCGGTACGTCTCGTACCCCCGGAGTATCATCTTCGCGTACAGGTGTAGGGCTGTCGTCGTTCCCTGCTGTATTTTCCAAGTCAAATTTTGGTAAATCTTTTAAAATTTGATAGCAGTTATCGAACGTAAAATGTTTGTTGGATTTGGCGTGGTACGCGTCGCGTGTATTAGTAACCGCTTGGAATTCATTCGTCCCGCTTCCCATATTCTTCATTTGGTGAGAAAGCTTTGCAATATATAGCATTATTTGATGCGATATATGATTATAACGTGTTGGTAGCATGGATCTCATACGAGTAATTGTAATTCCATGCGTGACGTTATACTCATCTTTCATAGTGTCCCAAAATGTTCCCGATGATATTGAGTTTCCTTCAATACTTCGAGCTGTATATTTTGCATAAATGGTACATAATACTTCATCCTCAAAAGGAGTCATATTAGGTTGTCGAGATGTACCAAAAATAATCGGTTGAGAGGAAGACATATTTTCTATAGAAATAAAATATATTTATAATGAAAATAAGAAAATGGAAGAGAAGACTCTAAAAATTTATAAAGGGTGATAATAATAAATTGTGAGAAACTTGGCCCCTATTTATAAAGAATATTCTCTCAAACGGTGTTAGATTTTACAGCAATAAAAAGGGTTTCCTACGAACGTCTTTTGTTCGTAGGAATTCTTACGAACTTCTGAAGTTCGTAGGAACTTCCTACGAACAAAAGAAGTTCGTAAGAACTTCTTACGGACAAAAGAAGTTCGTAGGAAGTTCCTATGACCATCAGAAGTTCATAAGAAGTTTTTACTGATTCAGCATCCAACCGGTAAATCCCTTACCTTTCCTCTCTCCATTTTTGCTAAGTGCCTATCCCCATTGTACGTCTACGATTTGGTAATTTTACCATTTTTTTTGTCCAACTCTCCACCATTGTGGATGCTCTAAGCAACGAGGCTATCCACGTAAGCAATCCGGTATCTCTTTTCACTGCGTAATATATCTTCCACATCAAATGACATTTATATCCTCACCTTTCATCTTCTCAAAACCATCAAACTCCACAAAGCCTTTTTATCTTCCACCATTCCATCTCCCTCACCTGTTTTTATCAAACACTCGTCCTTCTCCGTCTGTCCATCTCCCCAACCACTCCATTACCCATTATATCATAACCCATATGCTTTCTCTGTCTCTTCCCCAATTACCCCGATCCCAATATTCACGCCAGTTTATTCACATTTTCTAAACTACGGCAATGTTAAGGTTGTCGGTTGTTCTGGGGAGATTTTGGGAGGGCCGGTTCGATGAGGAGGTTAAGAAACTGTGGAAATTTTCTAGGTGTATTGGGTTGTTGTTTCAAGTTGTATATTTTGATGTTACAGAATCTTTGACCCGGTTGGGGAAAACTGTAACAGTTGATGCTTAAAGAAAATGGCACCACCAAAGAGGAGCAAAAAAAAAATCTCAGTCGTCCGAACTTGGAGGAATTTTTTCGAGTATAGTTGTATTTTTAAACCAAGACCGAGTCTAGAGGAGTCGTTTATAGGTTCCATCGTTGCTTAATTTCTTCTCTTTATCTATCACGGAGCTGTACATAATTGGTTATTTTTTGGGTCGCTTAAGATTTGGAAGCAGAAATTGGTTCAAATGGACGCAACTGTGGATGATAGCATGTCCAAAAGGGTTACCCATGTTTTTGCTATGAATTCCCATTCACTTTTCCACCAATGGTTGGGAGTTAGTTCCTATTCCTTTCCCTCTATGTTCAAAAACACTAATATTAAACATCAATTACTAGGGAGGTAGAGACGTATATGACATTTCTATCAAAAGAAAATTTTCTTAATAAGTACATGTTTTCAAGGGTTTTAGTTGCAGTAAAAAAATATGTAGGGCCTATTTGAAAATCCCTAATTGTACCTTTTTTACATTTTATATCTTACTAAGGGCATTAATAAATTTCTTACTAACACTACACCACTAGGTTTAAAAGGACCATTCTGACTATGGTCACCACAAATAGCAAAACCATTTTTTGCAAAACGATAATTTTTTGTCATAACTCAAAAAGCCTCCTCTAACCGTCTCTAAACTTCCAACCATTTTTATCTTCAAACTTAATTCACGAAAATTTAAGAAACATTGTTGAAACTTCATTTTTGCCACTATGGTTAAACCTTTTTGTGAAGAACCATTAACGAACTTTTGATTTTTTACCACCATTGTTAAGGTGGTTTTTGTAAAAAAAAACTATAAAATTTAGTGATGAGTATCGGGTATGGTTTGGAAGATATATGAGTTGATTTGGAAGCTACCGAGTTGTTTACACATTGTCCGTATATTTTTTTATT
Source organism: Sambucus nigra (assembly GCA_949130495.1). Classification (NCBI taxonomy): domain Eukaryota; kingdom Viridiplantae; phylum Streptophyta; class Magnoliopsida; order Dipsacales; family Adoxaceae; genus Sambucus; species Sambucus nigra. The sequence continues at coordinate 128,844,790 of OX422223.1, forward strand.
TTAGAAAATAATTTTCATTGAAAGATAAAACTCCGTTAAAAATTTAGATAGTCGACAATCTAGGGTCAATTGTTCTTTATCACACTCTGTGAAATACGGGTGACTGGGTGTCTAGTGTGCAACATAACTAAAATATAAAGTAAGTTGCACCATATAATTTTATTTTAGACATGAAGACATTATGGTATCTGATTACTAAGAGTTTGCCTTTCTAAATATAGAAAGGTCACTTTCATATAATTGGTAAGTAATCTTAAACATAATTTCTAAAATGTTTAAGAAATAGGATTTGGTTACGAATATATTTAAATTTATTCTCAGCCTCTGCGGTGACGATTCTAAGAACACAACACCAAATATAACCTATTTCCTGAAGTCATTATCGATTATATCATCCTCACATCCGGGTTTTGATTTCTCTACAACAACATATTGGCCTTCGAGGTCGATGATTGAAATATATTTACATACATCCTTCTCTTGTGATTCTTCGCTTCAATGGCCATGGGTTTTCTTTGCAGTATCCAGGATTAATTATAGGTTCTCATTCTTGATTTCCTTTTTTTGTATGTAATGTCGCATATGTTATGTTTGTTCAAATGCCACAAAGAGGAGATGTTTTTGACGTGTTTTAATTACTAATGTGATCAGACACCAGCATATGTACTGTTTGATAAAAGGTCGTAGAGAAACTTCTCCTTAATTTTGTTCACCTTTTTTTTAAAATTATTTATCATTACATTTATCAAAATATAAAATAAAATATATGTAATATGATTTTTTAAATTTGTACAACCTATAATTTTTAAAAATAATTTTATTCCAAATATTTATATCTTACAATGGCAAAACAAATAATAAAGAATTGTTTCTTGATAATGACATCATTTTTCTATTTCTTAAACATGTATATCCACATAATCTTTGCTATGTGCATTTCAGTAACATGTAATCTTTGTTTTACTTTCAATTCAATTCTCATCCATGTTAATTTGCCTCTCCTCTTTCTTCCAAAGCGATTTCCTCCCTTTAATTTATTTGTTATCATTCTCAAGGCCATTTACTCCCTTTTAACCTTTTGATTGTCCCGAAAAATTTATCGTCCTCTCCCTCAACCTTTTCGTTCTCCCCTATCTAAATAGACGTATCATTTATCTTCCCAACTCACTATTTCTCCTTCTCTAACTTTTTCGTTTTCCTCCTCTTTTCCCTCTCTCACATCTCTTTAATGCAAAAATTTATTATCTGTGTTTTTTTATGGTGAATAATAATAGGTTATGGAATTGAGGATATGTTTACGGATCTATGAAGTGTTATTTGACTAGTGGTCGACTACAACCATGGACATGGGCATTCTCCTCTTCTTGCCTTGTTACAAGGAGGTTTGAATTTTTTTTGTTATTTTTTCATGGAAGTTCAGTAGTCCTATTACCCCAAAATTTCAATATTACTTTAAATATATGTCTCTGGACAATCTATGTTCTGTTGCAAAGAAAAGTAAGTGGGAAAATAGTTAAGGCAAGAATTTCATCTTCCTAAAGCTTGAAGTTCATATGTTATTTAATGCATTTTGCTTCCAAGGCAGAGTTTAACTTCATGTAATTTTTTCTAATCTTGTATAATAAATGTGTGTTTTTTAGATTGTGTTTGTATTATTCATTTACTAAGTTTTCTTGTTAAGTTACCTGAACTGTTTTCAAAGAATGGCCATTAATAGTTTGTTGAAATGATCCAAACTATAGAGAACACTAATTTAACAAGTGAGGTAGTCTTGGTATCTAATTTCATAGTTGTAAGAGAGGTTTTTTTTGTATAGTTTGTTATATCATCCCACGTAATAGTATAATACCACCTATGGTCTGGTTGTAAGTAATGGTTTAATGGGTCATATACTCAACACTTGAATTTAGATCATATTTGTAAATCAAATGTGATTTGTTAATTGAAAGACTTTAAACATAATAGCTTATGTGACTATCAAATCATATTTTATTACTAACAACTTAATAAGGTAGTTATAACATAGCATCATGTGCAATTGGATGAGAGTAAACAATCCACAAAGTTGCTCCCCTATTTTTGACATGTTATACATTTAGGTTTGATAAAATTTCAAAAATAAGAAAAAAAAAGTCTGATCCGCGCATCGCGCATGTTTACACCAAGTATTTTACTATAGCTCAACATATGTGCAATGCTTTTAGCATGATGTACAAACGTTTTAATGAATGCAATGGTAGTCCTAACAAAATATGCAATGCCTTATGCTGAAGGGACTAGACGACATAAAGCAGTTTGAAGAATGCAAATAAACCTTAAGTATGTTTCCCAAATGACCCTTGTGTAGAAACTTAAATTTATCCTACTAGATGAGTGTTTTTACCAAATGGCCCACAAAGGGATATTTTTCATTCAAAACATTGAGCTTTTAATTTGTTTGCATGTGTTCTATATCCATATGAAATTTTAAAAAATTTACCTCAATTTTTAAAATTATTTTGTTATATAAAAAATGTACATAATTTGTATATGTTTTTAATTATAAAAAAACTAACTATTCTCTTTCAAAAAGAAAAAAATGTATAATTTATTTAAAAAAATAAAAATCTATACAGTTTTTATTAATTCAAAAATATGCAGTTCTATTTTTAAAAAACACATCATTTTTTTTAACTATTTTAAAACTTTATTTATTAAATGTTTTAAAACAGAAATTGGCTTTTAAAAACTATATTGTTATTAACAGAAAAATGAAAAAAATGAAAAATCATATTTTTTAAAATTGTTTTAAAACGTTTTTAAATGTACATTTTTAACTGTACTTAACATTTTTATTTCTATTTTGACTGGTTCGCATAAAAAACTATATTTTAAAAAAGTGTTAAAAATAATTTAAATTGTACATTAACAAAACTGAAAAAAATCGAATATAAAAACAACCAATTGATTTTAACAAAATACTTTTTTATTTTAATAAAAATAAAAATGGGAAAGTTTTGGCTGCAAAAATCTCTTTGGGTATGGGGAGGCAAAATCGTCCACAAAACTGTAAAAGCATGCAAGTGACATGTTGCATGAAAAAAAAATCATGAAAAATATTGGCTATGAAACACTCATAAAAGTGCGCAAACACATCATTTGCCACCTTTTTGACATTGTTCATAGAAAAAAACAATGCTCATGCATCCTATTAGTTGTAAACTTAAATACTCATTTCCTTTGGTATTATTTAAAGAAATTAAACCACATTAATAGTAAAGAATATATTATTTCATATATTTTTTCCCCACTGCCATAAATAAATTTGGAATCGCTTATGCACTCATTCCTACTTATAATTACAACTTCCTTGCAATTATTTATAAAGTTATAGTCTACAAATTCAATTTATAATTGTATTTTGATTTATATTATAATGATTTTCAAATGTATAATTTTAGCATTTATTATCATATGCCCGTGTAATGTGCGGGTTACATGCTAGTTCACTTCAAATGTTAACATTACATAGATATTTATAGGATCTTTAAAACACATCTATCCAAATACATGTATTTATTACATTTAATATAAGGGTTAATAGTTACTGACTCATTCACTTGGTCAATGAAGCAAGACATCCATTGAGTGAGTTAATAGTGTTAAAGGTCATGTTTTGCCAACTCAACGCTTTAAAATAACAAACAAACTCCAAAAATGTCTTTGACACCTATTAACTAGTTTTTTACAAAAATAATCCATTAAATCTTTAAAAGTCCATAACTTCAAATCTATAAATCCAAAATTCACAAAATTTATATATTTGGAATCTACTAATCAAGATCTATTAAACAATACCCGTATTCGATATTTTTTGACAAAAAAATCAAAACAGATAAATTTATTGATTCCGTTGTAAGGGCAAATATCCAATCGAGTCATTTGTAGTGTTGGATTAATTTCGAACAAAACTAATAGAGTCATAGGATAGATGTTTATTAAGCCTATGACAAGTTAGTTGAAGACGTAGTGGCCTTGCATAGTGAAGATTTCATCCTTGTCGATTTCATGCCAAGTTTTGCGTCATCAACATTTTGATTCCAATGTCTCTAAAGGTATGAATGCATTTAATATATATTGAGTCTTGGATATTTTTTTATAGGTGTCCTTTATTAAACATTTTGTCAACTTGACTTTTCATTTTCTAAGAAAATCATTTGTCTTTTCATAAAAGTTTTAGACTTAAAAATTGTTTTTGGATTTTTTTATTATCGTTCGAATGATAACAGGATCTCGTTCGAACGAGATTACTAGTTGATTCGAACGACGTTACCAACGAGATTCAAATGAACTTTTTCCATTTTTTTACTGAACTATTATTGGAATGTCGTTAGAACGACATCGTTCGAAGGAGTTTTATCCAACGAGTTTTTGGCCTATTTCTTTTCTGAAATCTCGTTTGAACAGTGTCGTTCGAACGATGGGCGCGGGAACATATTTTTTTCAGTTTTCGATTTCCAACTTCCCACTACTTCCACCATAAACATACCTGATTTAACTAGTGCAGGAGGAACAGTTTTTAGAGGACCTTGAGACTTTTCCCAACACTTCCATTAAAAATTCTCATTTTTAGTGTTTAATTTTCATGATTTAATTCTTCCAACACGCATGTTTTCACCCATAGTTTGAGTTTGATCCAAACACACTTGCTTTTGAGTTCAATTTGGCATCGGGTTCATTCTCATCCCCAAAAGGAGAAAAGTTTCCTACGGAAGTTTCCGTTCTTGGTTCGCTGTGTACATACGAAGGAAAGGGCTTTGTATATTTTGACAGTAACTGAGTCCCATCAGAGGATTCTGAGACTATGGTGGATGTCGGAGTTATCTACTAGGCGAAGGTTGAAGAGCGAAGGAGCGTCAAGGCTTGAAGGGTGTCGAGTCTGTGTTGTAAGTCTCTCTGTAGCAGTCTTTATTAAAATACCATACTTAGTGGATTCGTAGGCTGGGGTTGTCTGAGGTTTTTTCGTTGTGGGTTTTCCTCGTACATCGCTCCTTGTGTGTGCTTATTTTTATCTTGCAAAATTTCACTATGAAGCATGATAGTTTAATTAAGATAAAATTTGGGTAAATTGGTGTTAAGTTTAGTTTGGGTAATTGTAGTTTAATTTTATTCAAGTTAGGATAATTAATTTGGGAAAATACATGCTTTAGTTATTTGGCATAATTTTAACTTGAATTGAATTAATTTTTTTTAATTGAGTTTAAAAGAAAAATCCAAATATTTGTTTTGTTTTGTTTAAATTAATTTTAATTATGAAGAAATTAAAATTTGGGAGCTTTAATTGCTAAATTCAAAAGAAATTTTAATTTCGAATATATTATGAACCATCCCATATTTGGAACATCTAAAATTAGGCTATCAAGTGGTATAAAAGCAGGAACGCTAATTTATCGCGTTAAGATTCTTTGTTAAAATTTTTACTTTGAAAAATGGAAAATTTATCTTTTGCAAAATTTTCTGTTTTTGATGGTTCTAACTACACGTATTGAAAAGCGCGTATGAGGTCGTCTCTTGAATCCCTAGATGAGTGGGTTTGTCTTTCGGTAGTTAAAGGGTGGACCCCACCAATATGCCTAGAAGGAGAGGTTTGTGTACCGAAACCTGTAGAAAGATGGAGTGAGACTGAGTTTAAGTTAGCTAATTTTAATTCCCGTGGTTTAAATGCCCTTTTTAGTGCGGTCACAACGGATGAGTTCTGCTAGATTATGACTTGTGAAACGTCCAAGGAGGCATAGGATATTCTTTAACTCACCCATGGTTTAAACATATTTCTCACCAATTATTTGCCAAATGATTGTTTATTTCCAAATATTTAATTCCATAAAATATTTGACACTAACATTTCTAGAAATGCCAATTTCTACAAAATATATTATCTTTAAATATTTCAAAACCTTGAAATACTTACTTATTCTTTATTTCAAACAAAATATCATTTTTCAACAAAATCACATTTATTTACCAATATTTTATTCCATAAAATGTTTTTCATTAAAATTATTAGAAAGTACACCATTTTCGCAAAACACAAACTTTCAATATTTTAAAACCTTGAAATATTTATCCATTATTAATTTTAACAAAATAATTTTTTTCTCAACATTTTTATTCCATAAAAATATTTAGTATTTCCTTTTACTAGAAATACACACAAAGAATATTTTCTTACATTTTTATTTCCATAAAAATTCCTATTTCCAGATTTAATAGAAAATATACAATAATAATATTTTTTGCCATTTTTATTTCATAAAAATGTCAATTTTCAGAGTACTAGGAATAACGCTAAAATATTATTTTCTAACATTTTTATTTCCATAAAAATGTCTAATTTCAGTTCATTAAAAATACACCATTATTTCTCACAATCCTACTCTTAATCATACACAGCAATACGGTTACCATATTTTTCAAATAGGGTCACAAATACACTAAGTGTTGAGAACAAACTATATGATTGACTTACTTGAGTCTGTGCTATATAGGAGTTCCAAGTACTTTGGATATGGTGATAAAATGCTTGAAATTTCTAAAAGAGCAATACCCCTTAAAGTATCCAAGCTTCAACAAGATCATCCAGTCCAAGAACCTCCAATATCTGCCAAAGGGAATTATACTTGAACTCTTGAACACACAATATGACACATTTCATGCATATATGTGTTAATATGTATGCACAAGTGTTTAAATAATTTGTAGAAAATTTTAAACATTTTTATACATTTTTAAATCCTTTAAAAATTGATTTTTAAACATTTAAAATTATGTTTTAAAATGTTGTGGGCTTAATTGGAAATATTTTTATTCCTAAAAACTTTGGTTGGGTAGAATCCGAAAGTGGTAGAGACTTGTTTGGGTGCATTTTTTATTTTTTTTTAAAAAGAACAAACACGCGTTTTTGAACCCTTGAGATCACTCTACATGTTGAGTTTATACTGGATGGATTTATGTTTATTTTGTGTCTTAGTTAGAAGAATTAATCCCAGCCTTTGGTTCAATTTTATAAACGATCTTCATGTCGTATAAGTGAATCTATGTAAGGGTTAGTTAAGCCAATCAGAGAGAGTATAAAGGAGGTGCGTTTGTATCCCTTAGATTAGAAGTCAAACGGTCAGACTCAATCTCAATCGTCCAAAGTATTTAAACTTTTGGATCCTTCCCATCTCACTATAAAAAGGCCCCTTGGGTCAGCCTTTGAGGAGTTTTAGAATTCGTCTTATTTGAGATAAAAAAATAGAGAGAGAAAAGAAAGATTAGAGAGAAAGGGGGGAGAGAGAAACCTACTTTGTATTTATAAACCCTAACGCTTTTCTTTCAAAACAAAACACCAAACAAATTAGTTTATTCAAAATAGAAGCCCCTATATTCGAGAGTTAGATCTTTAAGTTTTTCAGAGAGTTTTGGTGTGAGGTTTTTACTGTTTGAAGCCCCTCTTCAATGTGTATCTCTCTTCGGAACCCTCTCGTTGTAAATCTTATCTTTCTCTGTAAAATGTGTGAGATTTACCAAGAGAAATACTCCACTTAGTATTTTAGGTTTCTTGTTAATATCATCTTTTGGATCTTGTTTTATAAATTTATATTTCGTTAGATCTAATATCTCTTTTCAAATAAATTTGAAAAAGAGAATTTAGAATGTACAAAGTCTCAGATCTAAAAAAAAATAAAAATATTTGTTTGATAGTTTGTGAAATTTATTCGCACATAAATAAGGTTTTTAAACAACCTAGATCTAATTTTTCAGAAAGATTATTTTTCAGATCTAAAAAAGTTTTAGATTTTTTATGTTCGAAAGATATTTGAAAGACATGCATATCATATAGATTGAATGTAATTTATAGGATTTGTGTGTATAAATCTTGAGTGGGTGAGTTGCATGTTTGCATATAGGCACTTTACTGTCACTATTCACTGTCACATGAACATTTAGATTGTGTGGTTGTTTTGAGAGATGTAGTGTTATTTGAGCCACTTAAACCAGAGTACAAGGAGGAGAGAAAGGAAGTTGCGAGGGAGATCAAAGCCATCCAGAACTGCCATGGAGAGTGGGATAGCTCATGTAGGTATAATTTCTGACTTACACATAGGATCTTGATATGCATGCTTGGTGCTTGTATTCTTGTAATTTGTGATTGTTTTTAGTGGATTTTTATTTTGTGGTGTAGAGGTCATCGTGGAGGTTTTCCCTAACTTGGGATTTTACCACGTTATAAAATCTTGTGTCAATTTGCTTGATTATTCTTAACTGCTTATTTATTTGATTTTTTACTAAATACTCAGTATAGGTTTTATTTTAAAAACCTAAGGTAATCTATCTACCAGATCCATCATCCATGCTAAAATCAATTTTACACATCTTATGTAGTTTTATTTTGAAAAGAGTTTCGTTCAACGAGTTTACTTTCAGAGTTTACTTAAACCTTAACTTTTAATTAACAATTTAGTAAATAGTGTTATTTCAAGTGGAATAAGAGCGGGGTTTTCAACATTATTTTTTGATCCTGAGACTCTAAAACTATTTTTGAAACCTATTTGTGAAAATGGATGAAAGATTTAAGAAGTTAGGTAACCTTTCCCGTACACCTCTCTTTGATGGACACAAATTCCCCTACTGAAAAGTAAGGATGGTTACATTCATTCAAGGAACATTGGGTGATGACTTATGGGATTTGATTGAAAATCTTTACACAGATACTAGTAAACCTTTATCTGAAACTAACCCTACAAGAGTTAAGAAATGTCTTAGCGAATTTACTAAAGAAGAGAAAAAGATGTCTCTTGATAAGAATAAGGGAAAGAATTTCATTTTTATGTCCATTAACGAGCATGAATTTAAACGTATATCAATATGATCTACTTATAAAGAAGCCTAGTACACAAGTACTCACCACCCATGAGGGTGATGAACATGTTAAGACTGGAAAACCCCATATGCTAGTCCAACAATATAACACGTTGATTATGGATGATAGCGAATCTTTTGATGACTTTTATATAAAGTTAATTGATATTGTCACGTAATTGCATGCTAATGGTATAACCTATGAGAGAAAAGTGATTGTGCAGAAAACCCTTAGGTCTTACCTGCTAAATCTGACAGTAAAATATACGCTATAGAAGAAATGGATTATCCAAACCTGACTCGTGAATTGCTTAATAGTAAATTAAGAACTGTTGAAATGGAGTTGGAGTAAAAAAAAAGCAACTGGCTAACCAAAATAAAAGACCATCTGGATCTAATGTTGTGTTTCCATCACAAATAGCTGTCCCCAAAATGAATTTATCAAATTTTGACCTTAACCTTAATGATGACTGTGATCATGATCACCTTAATAGCCAAATAGCTCTTATGAGCAAGCAGTTTAAAAAGATAATCAAGTTTTGAAATTCAGTTGCCTCTAAATAAGGCAGACCAGGACATCAAGGTCATCAAAATCACAGACCTCATGAAAGATGATGATAAAAAGTCTAATAACAGTAATAGACCCAAGGCTGACGTGAAAATTATGAAGTATCATCATTGTGAAAAATGGGACATTATGCGATAAATACAGAGTCAAATTGAACTACAATTCTAGGGCTAAAATGTGTAAGACATGGGACGACTCAAGTGACTTTGACTAAGAGGAAACTGAGTCAACCCAGTGTGATGAGTCATGCATGGCCTTTTTTTGAAAAAATTGTGTACACTGATGATAATGCATGCTTGCCTACTCATGAATCTATTATGCCTATTGATATTGATGTCATGTTTGCTAGTGAAAATGTTCTGCCTATTATTGATGAGAATAAATTAGATAATACTAGTCTACTAGTGTGTCAAAGCGTGCATATTGTCGACGAATTGAACGTGTGTGCGAGTTCCACAAAAAAAAAATAACGCAAAACGGGACACTGCACACGATGCACATAGTGAGTTCAACGAGATCTTCCGAATCTTCAAGATCTATACACAAAAAGTCTTAAAAAAGTGTCCAACTTGATAAAGTGGTCAAGCTATTAACCAAACGTATTGATTTAATTAACCTGACTATTGGAAAGAATGCTGAGGACTATATAGTTCAATGTGTTGCCCACGAGATTGAAACAAAAGAGTTTTCCTTGAAAACAAAAGACCTATCTGAGAAATACTATGTTTTTAAACTAAGATATTGGTCAACTTTAGTTGAACTTAAAGAATCACAGCATAAGGTTTCACATGTATTTTAAAAATGTTTACACTTTGAAACCTAAGCAAAGACTTACGATGAAATTATGGTTAGAAGTAAGTTTGCTTCTGAAGATAAATATGGTTTAGGTTACGGAGAAAAGGTTTTTACTAGCAAAATGAATGTATCTCCAAAAAATGTTATTTTTGTTAAACAAGGCGAGAATTTTTAAAATTCTCAGAAAGGAAATTGTGGTAAAGATGTCCCTAAGGTAATATAAAATCAGTATAATCAATATCCTAAATCTAATGGTCCAGCAAAGGATGTTTATCCTCATGTTAGAGACCAGCATCACAAACTCAAGCCTAATGACATTTGGACAACTGTACCATATAGGGGCAAACCTATTTTTAAAGACTTTAGTAATAGAGTTAAGCCTTCCACCCACCAGTATTATTCATACTGCGATGTTTATGGACACACCATTACCGAATGTTTTCAAAAGAGACTGTATACACCTACCTTTCAAAATTTTAACTATTATAGAAAGAGCAGGAATACCTATGTTCTCCCAAAACAGATCACACAAAACTTTAACTATAAAAACAAGGGGGGATCTAAAACTAAGAAGAAACCATTTAGAAAAACCCAACAAACCTTTTCTACATCAAAGGCCAATAAAAATTTAAAAACCCGGCATATTTGGATTAAAAAAGATGACCTATTACCCCAACTCAAGTGCAATATTGTCATAACTGCTTTTAAAGTACAACGCACTTCAACTGGTTGGTTGTTGGACTCCGAATGTTCTAAACATATGATCGGGGATGAAACCAAATTGACAAACAAGACAAACTTCTTTGTAGGTAATGTCGTGTTTGGATATGGTGTTTCATCTCAGATCATAGGTGAAGGAACATTGTGCAAGGAAGGGCTCCCTAATCTAAATGATGTTTTATTAGTTAAAGGTCTTAAGTCTAACCGGCTAAGCATATCTCAATTTTGTAATTCCAATCATATTGTTACCTTTTCAAAAACTGATTGCAAAATTCTTAATGGAAAGGGAAACTGTATTTTAATAGAAAATAGAAATGAGGATAACCGTTACACAGTAATTCCTAAGTTTGAATCTTGTCATGTTACCAGATTAGAAGATATTGATCAATGGCTCAATAGATCAGGACATACAAATTTTGATAATCTTCGTAGGATAAGTTCCCAAGAAATAGTTAGAGGCTTGCCAAAAATTAAAAATACTTTTGACCCACTTTGTGGTCCTTGTCATGAGGGGAAGATAAGTAAATCCTCTCACAAGAAAGTTAAAGATTTTTTAACTTCAAAACCTTTGAAACTCATCCATGTAGACCTTATGGGTCCCACTATAACTGTCAGCTTCTGTGGAAACAGTTATATATTAGTTATTGTGGATGACTTCACACGATATACTTGGGTTTCTTTCGTGAAAAATAAATCTGATACCTTCCATGAGTTTTTAAATATTCTTTTACAAATAGAGAACGAGAAGGACACCCAAGTATGTCACATTATAAGTGACAAAGGTGGAGAGTTCACAGAATCAGGTGTTGCAGAATATTGTATAGGTAATGAATATAAACATGAATTTAGTACTCCTAAAACACACATATATAGTTAATTAATTTATAACTACTAATCCTATAAATCCAAAATCTTAAAAAGGCATATATAGTTTATAACTAAGAGTTTCTATAATTTATACAAAATCCCATAATTTTCTTCGACTATAATTCATCCCTCTGAAAAACGTTACTAATGACGTTTAATACAATGATTAAACTGTATAAGCAACTCCGAGTTGTTTGTTGAAGAAACCCTTTTCTTTTGAAAATAAAAATGATAAACAACAAGATGTGTTTACAAAAACTTATGTACGAGAATAACCCAGACTTTGTAACCAGTTTTTAAAACTAAGGTAGTTTCAAAATATCAGCACACTATAGAATGAGATGAGGAGATGAAGATAATCAGAACACACTATTTTTAACGTGGTAAAACCTCTCCCAATAGAGGAAACATTCACGGTGACTTCTAAGTCACGAAAGCAAAAATCCACTAAAAATAAATAGCAGTTACAAACAATACAACATACATGCACACAACTCAGCCTATTCTAAGTTTAGGAATATACCCCACTTGGTGTCCTTCTAACTTCTTGTAGATCTGATTGTGGATGATGTTCTTCCAGTTTGATAACTTCCACTTTGCTTTAGCTTTCTTTGTGTCGACTCAATAATCTTTGATCTTATACCAAACACTTTCAGTGTGGTAGTGTGTCAAGTGTTTGTAATGTGATTTCTATCCACATGCATGAACTCACACACACACTTAGTTTATACAGACAGTCCTTGAAAATTACATATAAAGACTATATGTTGTGATTTTCTTTTCTTTCTTTCTTACAAAACTTGGAACCTTTTTGACCTTTTAATCTATCCCAGATTTCACGGATATCTTGCTTCAAAATCGGTCAAGATCTTAATCAATCTCAGTTTTTAAAAATATTTTCGAGATTGAAAATCTCCAAGTGAGAATCCAACTAGGTCAAGGTTTAGTTTCACAAGAACAGAAAACATAAAACATTTATAGATCTAAATCAACAAAGATTTTCACAAATCGAGAAACAAATATGCAGATCTAGTGATATATAACATGCAATAGTGTAGATCTAAGATTTCTATGAAAAAGAAATACAGATCTCACCAAAATGTCTAAGTTGGTAACAAGATCACAGATCAAGAGGTTACAGCTACAAACGATCAAACCAGTAACACCAATCTCTCTCAAACACACAAGGTTGTGTTTGGATTTCTGAAAGTACGAAGGTTTGAATATGGTTTCAAGTTGTTTAGGGTTAGGGTTAGGGTTAGGGTTTCTCTAACTCAGTTTCCCTTTCTCTCTCTTCTCTCTTTTCTTTTCTCTCTTCTCTCTTCTCTTTTTTTTTTCAATTTAGACGACTGCCAAAAGTCTTAAAATGCTGATAATGAGAGGGTTTATATAGGAGCCAAGGAAGGTTCGGGAATGAAGATAGCAATCAATGGTTGAGATCCAGTCTCCCTATATTGATTTTGATCCAAGGGTGGTAAAATAGCGGTTGGTTAAAACGAAGGTGATTGGTCCATAGTGATAACACACGGATAGACTTAAAACACATGCAGGCCATAGATAACGTTTGATCTAACGATCCACAATACACCAGGCAGTTCTCTCACAAAACAAACACAAATGAGATAACAAGAGCACGACAAGTGTTGGCATTTCATTGGCTGGCAAACGCGCGTCCAAATTAATTACAGGCAACACCCTAATGTCTCTGGAGCATTGATATTCTACCCAATCAAACATTCTAATGAAAAACTAATTTTTCATAATATCATTTTAACCACACAAAGTTTATAAACACAGTTTTATTAAAGAAAACATTATTTTAAAAATGTTTAAAAAATTCCCAAAAAATTATTAAAACACCATTTTAAGGGGAATTTAACACACAATCAATTATGAGCAATATATACACATGTATGAACTTCTAATGTGTGTAGTCTAATTCAATTTATACCTTGATTGGATCATTGAAGAGTATTAGAGAGAATAATTCTGAGGACCCTCATCATATATAATCCATACATATAATTTAATTAATTTATCAGGGTAGGGTATTACAAACTTCCCTCCTTGGGGAATTTCGTCCTAGAAATGATTAGGTTACCCCAATTTATACTCTAATTACTCATGACCATTTTTCCATTCTGAGCATCATCAACACAATGGTCTAAACCCCAAAGACTCACTTTAATCAATCACTATTGTTATTCCAATCACGACGAATCCTAAAGTCTTGTTTGCAAAATCTCGAGCATGTCTAACATGATTATTTAGATAAACCTCAAGATAATTGACGCTCACTAAATATCGCAACATTGATAATGAATTCATCAACATGGCTCACTAAAATATTAGGATTCATAACCTCCGTTTCCTCAAATAATCTTGGATCATGCCTAGCCTAGGCTGATACGGCCTCAACACTTCTTATTACACATAACAAGGATAATCACCTTATCACATAGTCCTACCTGATTGATTTCTCTTACAAGATCCCTACGCTGACCTATGGTCACTCTGGGCATCACAACACGTATACATATAAGTGATCATCTCTTCGATCTCCAAAATTTTAAACCAAATGCAACACTATCGTCCTAGGTTTATCAGGTTCCAATACTCATAATATAATCAAGTCACAACCTCGATACATCCGACTAAGTTGTAACTAGTTACGTAGTCTAACTAACAACATGTTAACATAAAGTAAGAAAGTAATACATGTGATGAAATGCAATAACGCGAGAACACGCGCACACACAAATTGGGATAGAATTCAGGTGCATCCGAAGAAAGCACTGCATCAGCCACAACTGGCCTAACCTGCATAATTACTGAGCTTATGCAGTGCCACACCTGAATCAAATAGATCAACAATACCCCCCATTACCGGGATCAATAAGTCACAAAAATGCTACAAATCGGTCAACTAACATGCCAAGAGGAAATAATTAATTTTTGACAATGAATCGACCCACGCGAAGTGCAAACTCATAACACATACTTAAAATCTATAATTCCTTACCGATCACCTTAGCCTTTCCACGTGCCTTGGCTTGGTCTCTTAACCATAATGGGTTCTACTCAAGAATTATCCACACGTGTTTGATGGGCGGAATACAAAACCAATTCCTTTGAGAAGTTGAAACACTAGGCTTCCCTCCTTAGGACTAATGCTACCTATCCGTTACTGGTAAGCATACTATCCTAAAGCAAGATAAAGTTACTTCTCTTGACACTCATTATTAGTTACCGACCTATCATAGCTAGGCCTCCAAAATTTCAATGCGTGGTAGTGAACCTCAATTTTCAAGATCACCCTTATCAAACGAAACCTAGCGCTCATACAGTTTCAAACATGAATCATTGCTACCATCCTACGCACCGCCTAAATGATACTAAACCAAATTCCTTCCAAATACATCTCAACTTTCAAGCATCACTCATGCATAATGATTTCCTCCAATAGAGCTATTATTAACCATATAGGTAGCACACTTAGGTGCTATACTAAAGTTTAACACTTCAACTCGAGTGTCATTTCTAAGAACCATGACGAACCTCACCGTGTTATAAGTCTCCCAGGTGTGCCACCTAGCATGGATCAACCTATTTGAAATCATCCTCGAAGGTCATATCGTGACACGTGCCTATAAACAAAAGTCATAGCATTAACTCTAGGACACCATCATAAGGCAACATGATCTAACCATACTATAATCATCAATGGTCTACCATCACATGTGTCAACTTCAATACAATAATGACTCCCAATGCCTCAGTGGTGACGATCTCAAATTCAATTATTTCTCGAAACAACTTACACGTCTATTACAAGAAACCATGAGTCATACCATGACCCATGCTACACAACCTCTATTCACTATTACTAGGGAATGACCATAACTCGTATTAATACCTCATCAAATAAACCTTAGTATATACCTCTAAGGAAGCTTCAGATACGATTTCACCAGCCTATATCTTTTAATCCTTCATGAGTTTACAACCATTATAACTGAAATGCCTTACCATGTCAACCTCATACCATGTGTTAATTTACCAATTAACGCAACTATATATAATTTTGGTAGGATACGGGACATCGAGCAATTCCTATGAACACTAATCCCATGACTACGAATGCCACATGGGATCCTATTTCTCAATGCCAAACTATGATCACCAAACTCTAAATTAATACCATCCAAGCTTTGGTAGGACACAAGACGTCGGGTATCGCCTAAGAGGAGGTCCAGCCTAATGATGCCGTAAAAGGTCTTATTCTGACACATCATAACTCATTTACTTAATACCAAGTCACCACGATTTTCTAGGTTCATTCCTAGATTACCTCAAACCATTATGATTATCTAAATCCACATTATAGTCAAGGCACATAAATTAAGATACACAAAATCCAAGCCCATAACCAAGGGACTTAGTACGTCCTCACCATGACTAACACTTATAAACACATTACCCAGTCACTTAATTTCAATCGGGAAATTCATAAGCTTTCCAGCTAAGTCACAATGAACCCTAAACGACGTTACTACTACTTTTAAGGCTACTTGGTAGGATACATGACACAACGTGTAACTCGTGCACCCTTAGGTATACACCACCGGTGTCACTAAGGATCCCATTCATCAAATGTTACATTACTCCTTCAATTACTACACGGAAGGGTTACCGAAGGTTCACTCCTTGTCACTACAACTCATCATTGTCACTTACGTTATTATTTACCGCAAATGGCCCATAACTCTAATCGCGGCTCGCAAGGTACATTCATCGGTCAATAACTCACTAAGGTGTTCACCCATAAGGATAGAATTCTATTAACTAAGAATGATTTATCCTCTAGTGTTGACCTCCATCAATCTATATGCTCATTGAACTCATCATCAATCACGGTATTACCCAAAGAATCGAAATTGCATAATTGTCACATCGATATTGAGCTCTCATGTGTGTCTCACCCAAGGCTACATATAATTTAAATCATGATTTCACTTTACATAACTATAATGCTCTAACTATCAATATGTACCATTGATTGCACACCCTTTGTTACCCCTTGCCCAATGGGCATTATTTCATTCTATCAATATCTCCAAAGATTCTACGTCAACAAGGCTGGAACACAAATACCTCACACTAAAACCACGAGGTCACCGCTTACTGGCTTACATGGACACCCGTAAATTACTACCATTCTAATTAGAAATGCGGAAGCGATTAATATCCATCAATCTAATCGTGTGCCACTTGGCATCAATCAAACTTATCGTGTTAACCTCTTAGACTTTACCGTTGAGGACATGAACTAAACCGTTATAAAATTAATATGATCGAACCGAACCACACCAACATCAAAATATCTAATACCAACTTCACCATGTCACACCTGAAAGGAACCTTGAAACTAGAGCTCTGATTCCATTTGTAACTCCCTGACCTGGATTTATGGGTTACCCATGAGTCAATCTGGTCTGACCCGAGCGTTAGGTGTGAAGTGAAATGAAATAACCTAAATAATATTGTTAGTACAGTTTTATTTTAATTAATCTTTCACTTGCTAGCATGAGATTCCAATTTACAAGATAAACTACGCGACGGACCCATGGGGAGCACCCCCAAGTCCAAGTAAGCAGATCTACTAACGTAGATATAAATAAAGTATACTTACCTGTAAAATGCTCTCAAAATAAGGAACTGCTCCCAACCTGCCATAACAAAGTGGGGACGTGAGCTGATGCCCAGTGGGATTGATACAACATTATATAAGCGAAGGGCATAAAGGAATACTCACACGCTACAACCACATGAATGCGAAAATATGTATATATCTACTTACGCATACCTTTGAAATACGCATGCCAATGCCTTAAGCCATTTTATTTTCAAAAACCTTACTTACCCATATTAATAGACCATAATCTTATTAAAAGTTTTCATTTTTCACGTTTAGAAATTCCCACTTCATTTAACACACCAGGTTTAACACTGGAAATCACTACACTTTATTTGATTCTACTCCATTCCCTTGCCGGAATTTAACCCTTTTATTCATTTGATCGTACTTTAGTATTTCCATTGAAAATCACCATTTCTACACACACTTTCATAGTGTTAGAAAATACTTATTTACTTTGCGAAATACCTTTACAATACATTTTGGCTTTAAATATAGGTTTAAGCATTTAGGTTTCTTAACCATTCATTTATCCACTTCCTTTAATCCTTCTCATTCCTTTATGGGCATTAATAGATTTACGCATTTACATGTCCATTTCATCTTTACCGAAACATTTATTACATTAATTCAAGTTAGGTTATTTTAACACATTTACCACACAACCCATTTCTTGATATGTTCCATGTTTCATTTAACATTCTCATAATCTTCCTATACCGCATACTTATAAGGGCTCTCTACATATATGGCTATGAGCGTCATATGATCTGGCCAGTGATTTAGGGCATTTCACCCAAGGGATTCAAGTCCTTCTTGCTTTATCACAGTATCATCCGAGTACCTTTAATGTGTTTTAAAATTTTATAAATGTTCACATTATTTCCTTTCCTTTTTACCCGATCAAAGCCAAATCCCGTGACTTTATCGCCCTAATTTGTGTTACACTTGAAAATTTACCATTTTGTGTCCTTTATACTTTAACCTTAATTTTTATTCCAAAAATCATATTCATTTGGGACAAATTTGTGTAATACCTTTTCCCAATATTTTTATTTCATAAAAATGTTCCACTTTAAGTAAAATTACCATTTTACTCTTTTTATTTTCCAAATCACTTTTTACACCATTTCACAAGTGTTAATTTCACCAAAAACTCTATTAAGTTATACACACCAACTTCTTAAGTGTTTTAACCCTTTAACACATTTTTACACTTGGGGTAATCTTTTACTTGATTGAAAACACTTTTTACACCTTTACTTTCCTTTAATTCCATAAGTGTTAATATTTCACAATATTTCACTAACTTCCCGTGTTTATCCATTAACACTTAATCAATACTTTCATCAACATTCACATTTCTTTACTTCCTTATTCAAGAAATACATTTACACTTGAGACTACTTTTATAAGAAAATTGACATTTTTTTACTTAACATGTCGTCTTTTAACTTTTTACACAATATATCATTTAGTCCCAATTACACATACTTGAAGACTAAAATTTCAATATTTCTTATTTAAATTCAATAAAATATTCTTTAAACTTGTTTATACATTCTATATCAAATTACTACAAGTTTATATGCATGAGGAAATAATTTTTTAAACCTCAAAATCCTACTACATGGTTTAAACATACTTCTCACCAATTATTTGCCAAATGATTGTTTATTTCCAAATATTCTATTCCATAAAATATTTGATATTTCTACAAAATATATTATCTTTCAATATTTCAAAACCTTGAAATATTTACTTATTCTTTATTTTCAACAAAATATCATTTTTCAACGAAATCACATTTTTTTGCCAACAATTTATTCCATATAATATTTTTCATCAAAATTACTAGAAAGTACACCATTTTCATAAAACATAAACTTTCAATATTTAAAACCTTGAAATATTTATTCGTCCTTTATTTTAACAAAATAACCTTTTTCTCAGCAGTTTTATTCCATAAAAATGTTTAGTATTTTCTTTTACTAGAAATACACACAAATAATATGTTCTTACATTTTTATTTTCATAAAAATGCCTATTTTCAGATTTAATAGAAAGCAGACAATAATAATATTTTCTACCATTTTATTCCATAAAAATGCCTATTTTCAGATTTCTAGGAAACACACTAAAATATTATTTTATAACATTTTTATTTCCATAAAAATGTCTAATTTCAGTTCAATAAAAATACACCATTATTTCTCACAATCCTACTCTTAATCATACACAATAATAAGGTTACCATATTTATCAAATAGGGTCACAAATAAACTAAGAGTAGATTGCCCACCTTAAATGACTCCAAAATGTTGGTGGTGGTGAAGATGGTTGACTCCCGCATGTCCAAAGGTGGCCCTAAAGGGATTCACAAAAACCCCCACAAATCAGACCTCCATGGAAGCTCCAAAATGCTTCCACACCTACATCATTTTACTACAAGAATGTCGTCATAAAAACCCCCAACTGACAACTCTTTATGTGTACACTGTAGCTCTATTTTAAATGTGGGAATATTAGATATTGTGGGTGAAGTTCGAATGCAAAAAGGTTCTTACCCATGGAACTAATGCTAGAGATATTATGGAGTCTAAGTCTTGCAACATTTGAAAATGCGTCTGGCCATACACGATTCTCTTGTCCCTTATAATCTAATCTGATGAGATAGTGACCAAATAAGAAAATCTTACCTCCAAAATTGTTCCCATATCAGCTATGGGTAAATCCTCAAATCGATAGCACACCGACCCAATTGGTCCAAGGATTTATAAAGAAGACACCGCTTAAAATGGCAGAAGAGCTGACATGCGTCAGACGTCGCTCGAACGACACTGTTGGTCATTCAAGTGAGATCCTCCCCTCGCCCAAACCACATTTGTGGTCGTTTGAGTGACCAATAAGAATCTTCTGCCTTATTTTCTTATTTCTTCCTACCTTCTCAGTTTCTCACATATGCTCTAACAATTCCGAATCCTTATATATATATATATATATATATAGTTAATTAATTTATAATTACTAATCCTATAAATCCAAAATCTTAAGAAGGCCTATATAGTTTATAACCAAGAGTTTCTATAATTTATATATAATCCCATAATTTTCTTCGACTATAATTCATCCCTCATCATATATAATGCATACATATAACCATGATAAATTAATTAATTTATCGGGGCAGGGTATTATAAAAAACCCCTCTTACAATAATATAAAAAGGAGAAGAGAAAAAAAACATGGAATATTAAAGAAAAAGATGAAAAACAAAGGACATTTGAACATTTATAACATGCAGCGTGACTAGTTAAGGTGATTGCAAGCTAAATTTTTATATATATTCATAAATAATAAAGGAGGGGTTGATTTTGGTGTCTCCCAAGGATGGATGAGATTAACTTTGGAGAATATCCATCTATCTAATGGATCCCCATGCAAGGAGGAGGGGATTGCATGAGTAATGCCAGCATGGTACTGTCTCATCAACTACTTTCACTTTAATGATATCTAACCTTTGGTCTTAGAAGATGACATAGGGGTAGATTTTTGAGGTGGTTTAGAAGCATGGATAGAAGGCTATTTAATGCTTCTTGGACCGAAAATGTTGAGTATATGCTCAAACTCATAGAAGATTATCCTTCTACACTTCATGCTATTTATTTAGCAGGAGGGCAAAACCCGTTACATGTTGCTTGTTTAGCTGGGCAGCTCAGTTTTGTCAAAGAGGTGTTGAGGTTGAGGCAAGAGTTTTGCATAGAAATAAACCAAGATGGTTTTACACCTACATGTTGCCTCTGCTAGTGGGCATATAGAGATTGTGAAAGAGTTGTTGAAAATAGATGGTAATCTCTGCTTATTAGAGCGCAGAGAGAGAAGAATTCCCCTTCACTATGCGATGATCAAAGGCAGAGTTAATGTAATAAAATAATTACTTTCATCTAGTGAGGGATCCATCACTAATAAGACAGCTAGAGGAGAGACTGTTCTACATCTTGTTGTTAAGTACAATCAATTGGAAGCCTTTAAGGTTTCGGTGGAACTTCTCAAGCAACTCAACAAACAAGATGTCTTAAATGAAAACATTGACCAAGGAAACACCATCTTGCATGTTGCAGTCTCAAGAAAATAATATGAGGCAAGTCTTACCCTCCCACCTCCTCCTATAAGTGTTATTTTTCCACTACTGACACTACCTAAGTTCAAAGAATAAGAATAATGCTGCACTACCCGGATCTTAACATCGGGCTAGTACAGGAGGAGAATATTATGTTGAAATATAAACTTGTTTTATATTTAATCAACCAATTCCTAAAAAGCATCCTAAGTTAGGTAAGGTGTGTTTATTTATTCTTAGTGCTTCATAGTGGCTTAATAAGTGGAAGCAAATTGTGTGGCTTATGAATATGTGTATTAATTTAATTTGAACCACATTTAGTGCATTTGGTTTTCTTCTAGTATAAATAGCCATCATCCTTGAGTTCTTAGAATCATCAAATAACAAGGAAGATAATAAGCAAAGATTATTAGTTGTAAAAGAGAGAAGTTAAGTTGTAAGAGTGTTTACTTCTTTGTAATAATATTTGAGTGCTAAATACAAGATAGTTGTGTGAGTATCTTTGAAAGATTATTTCCAACAAAGTGGTATCAGAGCAATTGGAAATTTATTTCAAAGTATATGCTATAGCATATCAAATCGAAGCTCTCGACGAGACGAATCCAACGCCGCTAGATTCATTCCAATCGGAGGTGGTCTGAAGCGCCGCCACGTGTCACCAGAACGTTGATGCCAGAAAGTCAGTTAACTCGCCGAGTTAGCCAAATCATCCGAGTTGGAGCCGAGTTGATCGAGCCGTGAAGCCTGTTGCTTAACCGAGCTGTCGAGCCTTGACCAAAGACTGACCGTTGACCAAAGGTTGACTTTGACTAGATTTTCATTTTTTGGTCCATGTTGTTCCTAAGGTTTTTGGGCATTCCGGATCCATCCGTGCAATCAAAATTTCCAAATTATCACTAGAATTATGGCAAATGGTGTTATGGCATCCTTTCAAGTCCCAATACTCAACAACAACAACTATGATAATTGGAGTATTAAGATGAAGGCACTTTTGGGTGCACACGATGTTTTGGAAGTCGTGGAGAGAGGTTACAATGAGCCAGAAAATGAAGTTGTCTTAAACCAAACTCAGAAGGAGAGTTTGAAAGACTCAAGAAATAAAGACAAGAAAGCTCTTTATTTCATATATCAATCATTAGATGATGATGTTTTCGAGAAGATTTCAAGTGCAATCTCCTCTAAGCAAGCGTGGGAGAAAATGCAAACCTCTTACAAAGGAGCCGAACAAGTGAAGAAAGTTCGTCTTCAAACTTTAAGAGGTGATTTCGAATCTCTACATATGAAAGTGCCCGAGTTTATCTCCGATTACTTTTCAAGAGTCTTAGTTGTTTCAAATCAATTAAAAAGAAATGGCAAGAAGTTAGAAGATGTGATGATCATGGAGAAGATACTCCTCTCATTAGATCCAAAATTTGAGTACATCGTTACGACGATTGAAGAAACCAAAGACTTGAATGAGTTTATAATCGAACAACTAATGGGGTTATTGCAAGCATACAAAGAGAAGAAGGAAGAGACTTTGGAACAACTTCTCAAGACGGAATTCTATCCGACAAAGAAAGAAGAAAGCTTCAACAACGATAAAAGCCAACGTGGAAGAGATCGTGGCCGAGGACGAGGTTACGAATGTGGACGAGGTTGGAATTCTAATAAATACAATTCCAATAACAACTACAAGAGAGGGGAAAGCTCAACACGAGGTCGTGGAAGAGGCAATCTGAACTCGAGGTATGACAAATCTCAAGTTCGATGTCATAATTGTCAGAAGTTTGGGCATTATGCTTCAGAATGCAGAGAACCCAATAATAGAGTTGATGAGAAGGCAATTATACGGAGGAGGAGATAAATGAGAAAGAAAATCTTCTTCTTCTAGCACTGAAGGAGACTGATGGTAGCCAAGAAAATTCCTGCTTTCTTGACAGCGGTGCAAGCAATCACATATGTTGAAGGAAAGACATGTTTGTGGAGTTGAATAGTAAGCAGAAATATCTCATTTGGAGATGATTCCACAATATCGGTGAAAGGAAAAGGTAACATCCTTATTCGTGTAAAAGATGGTAGTCACCAATTCATTTCAAATGTCTACTATGTGCCTAATATGAAAAGCAACATCTTGAGTTGGGGTAAACTCTTAGAAAAATGCTATGATATCCATATAAAAAATTATAGTCTTTTTATAAGAGATGACAAAGGAGATTTAATTACCAAGGTAAAAATGTCAAAGAATAGAATGTTCCCTTTGAATATTCAAAACGATGTTGCAGAGCGTCTAAAGGTATATTACAAAGATGCATCGTGTCTATGGCATCTTTGTTTTTGGGCATCTTAACTTTGGAGGATTGGAGTAATTATCCAAAAAGGAAATGGTGAGAAGCTTACCTTCCATTAATCACCCTGACCAACTTTGCAAAGGATGTTTACTTGGGAAGCAATTCAGAAAAAGCTTTCCAAAGGAGTCAAACTCAAGAGCTAAGAATCCACTCGAGCTAATCCATACCGATGTATGCGGTCCGATCAAGCCAAGCTCTCTTGGTAAAATAATTATTTCCTTCTCTTCATTGATGATTTTTCAAGAAAAACCTGGGTATATTTCTTGAAGCAGAAATCATAAGTTTTTGAAACATTGAAGAAATTCAAAGTTGCCGTGGAAAAGGAGAGTGGCCGTAAGATCAAGGCAATGAGATCTGATCGAGGAGGATAATTTACTTTTAGTGAATTTCAAAAATTTTGTGAATCAAATGGAATTCGTCGACCAATGACAGTTCCTCGATCCCCTCAGCAAAACGGAGTAGCGGGAAGAAAGAATTGAACTGTCCTCAACATAACTCGGAGTATGCTCAAAAGCAAGAAACTGTCCAATGAATTTTGGGCGGAAGCAGTGGCGTGTGCTGTCTACTTGTCCAACCGATCTCCAACAAGAAGTGTTTGGGGAAAGACACCATAAGAAGCATGGAGTGGAAGAAAACTGGGTAT
Organism: Sambucus nigra; assembly: GCA_949130495.1. Taxonomy (NCBI): domain Eukaryota; kingdom Viridiplantae; phylum Streptophyta; class Magnoliopsida; order Dipsacales; family Adoxaceae; genus Sambucus; species Sambucus nigra. Next base: position 128,869,411 of record OX422223.1, read on the forward strand.
CTCCCACCTGAGAGTCTTTGGGAGCATAGCCCATGTACATGTACCAGACGAGAGAAGAACCAAACTTGATGACTAAAGCGAGAAGTTCATCTTCATTGGCTACGACAACAACTCCAAAGGTTATAAATTCTACAATCCTAACAATGGGAAGATTGTAATTAGCCGAGATGTGATATTTGATGAAGAAAGAGAATTTAATTTCGGCTCAAATATAGATGATTTCAACTTCTTTCCCGACTTTGAAGAAGAGAATGAAGAAACCATGATAGAGCAAGGAGGATAAGTTCAACAAGAGACCACTACTCCACCTACCTCACCAACATCAACAACTCATGGAGACTCATCACCATCATCAAGTGAAAGTTTCAATGAAAGAGTTATTCCCCGCACAAGAAGCCTACGGGATCTCTATGAGGTAACCGAAAGATATGATAATCTTACACTCTTCTACCTCTTTGCCGATTGTGAACCGGTAAACTTCCAAGAAGATGCACAAGAAAAGATGTGGAGAGATGCGATGAACGAAGAGATCAGGGCCATTGAGAATAATGACACTTGGGAACTCGCTTCATTTCCAAAAGGTCAGAAGGCTATCAGTGTCAAATGGGTGTACAAAATGAAGAGAAATGCTATAGGAGAAATATAAAGACACAAGGCGAGGCTAGTCGCAAAAGGATATAGTCAAAGAGCTGGCATTGACTATGATGAGGTATTTGCTCCTGTTGCCCGCTTAGAAACTGTGAGATTAATTATCTCCCTAGCAGCTCAAAATAGGTGGAAGATTCATCAGTTGGATGTAAAGTATGCATTTCTAAATGGAATACTTGAATAAGAAGTCTACATCGAGCAACTTTTGGGATATTTAGCAAATGGACACGAAGATAAAGTCTTAAAGCTGAAGAAAGCTCTCTACGGGTTAAAGCAAGCACCAAGGGCGTGGAATAGCCGTATCGACAAGTACTTTCAAGAGAATGGTTTTAATAAATGTCCCTATGAACATGCTTTATATATCAAGATCAAAGATGAAGATATTTTAATCGTGTGCCTGTACGTGGATGATTTGATTTTTTTTGGAAGCAACCCAAACATGTTCAATGACTTCAAGAAAGCAATGTCGAAAGAGTTCGAGATGACAAATATTGGGCTAATGGCGTACTATCTTGGAATCAAAGTTAAACAACAAGAAGATGGAATTTTCATCTCACAGGAAGGCTACACAAAGGAGATCCTCAAGAAGTTCAAGATAAATGACTGCAAGCCAATTAACACACCAATGGAGTGCGGAGGTAAGCTATCGAAGCATGACGAAGGCGAAAGCGTAGATCCAACTTTTTTCAAGAGTTTGGTTGGAAGTTTGCTCTATCTAACTTGTACAAGACTTGACATCCTCTATGCAGTTGAACTTGTAAGTCGATACATGGAAACCCCAACAACCTCGCATTTTAAGGCCGCAAAAATAATTCTTCGCTATCTGAGAGGTACAATTGACTTTGGTCTGTTATACTCTTTTTCCAATGATTACAAGCTTATTGGTTATAGCGATAGCGATTGGGGTGGAGATACAGATGATAGAAAGAGCACCACAGGGTTCGTGTTCTTCACGGGAGATACCATTTTCACATGGATGTCAAAGAAGCAACCAATTGTCACACTCTACATGTGAAGCTGAATATGTAGCCGCTACATCATGTGTTTGTCATGCAATTTGGCTAAAAAATCTGCTGAAGGAATTGGGTTTGTCATAAGAGGAGCCAATAGAGATTTGTGTTGATAACAAGTCAGCGATAACCCTGGCAAAGAATCCAGTTTTTCATGATCGAAGCAAGCATATAGATACTCGTTTCCATTACATAAGAGAATGTATTACAAGAAAAGATGTGAAACTGAGGTACGTAAAATCTCGAGACCAAATTGTCAATATCTTTACCAAGCCACTGAAGTATGAGGACTTTGTCAGATTAAGAAATTCTCTTGGCATAACAAAACAAGTTTAAGAGGGGGTGTTGAAATATAAACTTGTTTTATATTTAATCAACAAATCTCTAAGAAGCATCCTAAGTTAAGTAAGGTGTTAGGTAAGGTATGTTTATTTATTCTTAGTGCTTCATAGTGGCTAAATAAGTGGAAGCAAATTGTGTGGCTTATGAATATGTGTATTAAATTAATTTGAACCACATTGAGTGCATTTGATTTTCTTCTAGTATAAATAGCCATCATCTTTGAGTTCTTAGAATCATCAAATAACAATGAAGATAAAAAACAAAGCTTATTAGTTGTAATAGAGAGAAGTTAAGTTGTAAGAGTGTTTTTTTTTTTTGTAATAGTATTTGAGTGCTAAATACAAGATAGTTGTGTGAGTGTCTTTGAAAGCTTATTTCCAACATATTATGGCTTTTCTAACTCTCTTTACCATCTCATGTGACCAGTTGATAGTTTTTGTTTTATATAAAAAATGTGAGATGGTTTTTAACTAGGAATCACAAGTAGTGGTTTTTTTTTACTAAACCCTAAAATTCATAAATCACAAGTAGTTAATTTTTTTTATAAATTTATCAAACAAGATCTACGTGATTCCTTATTAAAAAAACATCTCACATTTTTATTAAAAAATAAATAAATAAAAAGGACGTCAACTGATCACATGAGATGATAATGAGAGTTAGAAAAAGGTATAATTTTCTCCTCCATGTACTAGCCAGGAACCCAGGGGGTGTAGTAGAGCGGTAGGGGTTCTTCCTCCCTTAACCAAGTGTCGGGGGTTCGATTCCCGTCTTGGGCATGGAGCACCCTTAAATCTCTGAGCCAGCGGTCCCACCCATCGAGATGCCTACAATCAGCGAAGGGATTAGTCACTAAGTAGCTAGTGGATACCATGGTTTACCAAAAAAAAATGTACTAGCCAGGTGTTAAGACCTGGGCAGTACAGCATTATTCTTTATATAATACTGTTACAAATTGTAAATTGGATATCTCAGGCTATAATTTTGCATTAAAAACTCCTGTCTTAGAAAAATATTTGTAAAAATCCGAAGTTTCACCTTATACGAGTTTTCATAAACAAAGGGGTTGTACCCGCCTTTGTTTATAATTTGCAGTGAGAAATAGTGCAAGTATGGTGGGTTTTATGATTTGTGCACCAGTGTTGTTACTCCTCATATTTATTGATCATCAAGCCTTCAAGGATAGCAAATGCAGCGATTTTGCAGTTTGTAATATCGTTGTCAACTTTAACAAGTGATTTTACAAAGTCCATCAAGTTTCAAATTGTTGTTTTCTATTAAAATGTGTTTTGAATGCATTTAAAGGAAAAAATCTACTTGAGTCGGATACCATGCTAAAAATTTTAGAAGCAAGAGAAGCCCAAAATAAATTTGATAGACACTTCGAAAATTGCATGTCCTGCATTTTGAGTGTGAGAAATTTGGATGGATAGAGAGCTTTTTTGAGAATGGTATAAGAGGATATCCGTAGAAGAAGTTAATTTGAACAACAAAAAAAATATAGTAATTAATTACTCAAGTTAAGATGCAGGTAATGAAGTTTGTGCTTAAGGAAGACCACCTCGTGATGGACAAGGTTGAGGTGAATTCCTTGAACAACATGGGACTAACACCCCTTGATGTTTTACGAATGTTTCAAAGTGGACATAGAAATTGATGAGATACTTCTGCGAAGCGGAGCTCTGAAGGCACAAGACTTGTCCTATGGGTAATTGTTACTCAAAACCTGGCCAGCAACACTAGTAGTCAAAAAAGATTTTCCAAATGAAGTACGAAGTTGTCTTCTCGTTGTAGCTACACTTGTGGCCACTGTGACGTATACATCTGTGTTAAGTCCTCCAGGGGGTGTGTGGCAAGATGACTTGTATGTTGTCAGCGACAATATCACCATTACCTCTGCCACACACACTGCTGGGACGTCAATCATGGGCTCCAAATATCCAGCTATGTACAGATTTTTTCTGCTGACAAACTCGATTGGATTTTATATGTCCAATTTCATGATACTTGCGCTTGCGGAAGACTTCCCCATGCTATTGGAATTGGTTCTTGCACTTATGGCACTCGCTACAACCTATGGTATTTCCATGAATTCAATTGTATCCACATTCTCATCGGCCCTCTTTGTTTCTGGTATTGCCACCTTTTTGCCAATCATAATACCATCCGCAATGTGGGCAGTGAGAAACCGTCTGAAGAGGCCAGGAAGTGAACCACCATCTGCTAACCAAGCAAGTGCCTGAAGTAGAGACTTTTTTTTATCTTTTCTTGTGTTTATTTCCCCAAGTAAAAAAGCTTGCATTTGCCTTTTATAAAAGTTTGATGTACTTATTGTTATGTCTACTATTTATAAATAACAATTGTACAGAATTATGAACAATTAATACAATGACAGAATTGAAATAGAATTATAGAAATGAAATACTTACTAGAATTTGCAGAAATAATATTAGAATAGAAGAAATAATTCGACCCTGTTTAGAACAGTGTCCTTAAGACAAATTTATTCCCTCCACAAAGTGCCAAAGGTAATGAATAATTATCTCCCAAGATAGAACGGATTTCCAAATTAATCAACTAGCACAACAATGATTAATTTCTTCGAACACAATTATGTGTTTATACTCAACCAGATCAAAGAGATGATATGCAGGAATGTATGCAGTAGCAATAGAAAAATGATTTATTTTTCTGAAAAAAGTGGCAGCATAAATTCGGAATTATGGGAGGGCAAATTTTCAGTAGTCAATTCTGTAGGGGGAATGTTTAATTTATAGCTTTTGTGTTGACTGTTGGAACAGTCAACCGAAATTAACTGTAAAAAACAGTTAATCAGTTAAACGAAATTAACTGTTGGCAATAACTGCCAACAGTTTATTAATTAATTAATAATTAAAGCCCAGAAAGTTAAATAAATTCGGCCCAAAAATGTAAGAGATTTTTATAAGCCCAAGCCCAAGCCGAACGGACGGACGGACGGACGTGCGTGGACTTTTGACCGAAAGTCAACCCGTGCATAGCTTAGGTCATCTCCCCTTCAAAGAGTTGGGATACCCCCAAGGCATCCAAGCCTTAGTCCATATTTGGGGTGTTATTAACTCATCAAAATTCCACTACTCTTACAATGTGGGACAAGAGTTAAAACACACCCAATTCATTAACTTTCATTGCTTTGTGAGTCACTTTGGGGACATAATTATCATTCATAACTTATTGAAATTGGACATATGAATATACTACGTTAATCTCCATGCGGAGGTGAATGCGTTCGTATATGGTCCCACAATTTCCGTAGTGTGGGTCCCACCTAAATTTGAGCTCAAAGTTGCTCAAAATTCTTTCCAGATTGACAGCTTTATAATACCCATTTAAATCCAATTTTCCAACACTTATTGTATTACTAATTTGCTATCAACATTACAATTGCCTTTTTGTTCCCAACTTTTAGATATTCTTATCTCAGGATTCTATTTTAACAAAAAATAACTTACAAGATATTGTTGTATTTAGTTACTTGGTCAAAATTTAAGCTCCTTTGTTTAGTATATATCGTGCTTATTGGAATCTTAGATTAGTAGTATTCATATATGAAGTTGATATTTCCATTTATACACTCATTCTAACAATTCTACGGGGATAGCGGTTTCTTTTCCCATTCCGGTTTGCTCTGGTTCCAGAATTTTCATCTAATTCTATTTGTTGGCACAGACATGGCTTCAATTTTGGTCTTAAAACTTCAACTCGCCAATGTAAAAAAATAAATATTTTGCAAATTGGACTAGCTCAAGTTGATGTGCATCAAACCTTTCACACACAAGATTAGTATTCTTTCAAAATGTTTCATACAAGTGAAATCAGTAACTTGCCGCCTGCATTAACTTGATATGATTAAATCTTTTTATATAACACAAATACGTGACTTTTGTCCAAATATCTGATAGAGTCCAGGTTATTAATGTGGCTTGGAGATACCAAATTACTTCTCTAGTTGGTAAATAAAAATTAGTAAACATATTTGATAATTGACAGCTACACACTTGTAAACTCCTTTCTGGTTATAAGAAGCATTATCCAACTAATTGTTAACATTCACAATAAGCCATAGGGTCTAACCCTGCAAACTACACATGACTGGTGTTTAGTATGAATTGTCGTTGACAAACTCCAACCTGAACTCTTCTCTGCTCCCAATCAATTTGATCTGCGTCATTTTTGCAGGGTCTCTTTCTTGTTTTACAAATTGTTAGGGTATGTTTAATTGAAGTGTTGGTACACTTTATATATTGTGATTAAAAAATCACATCAAAGAGTTTGATGGAGAAATTGAAAAATAAAATCATAAATTAATTTTAAGTCTACTGCTCAAAATTAAATTATTACCTCATATGATTATCGCAAAATATGAATCGCAAGCGTTGAGTCCAAATAAATACTGCACAATAAAATTAAACAATATTACCTCAATTGTTACTAGATTCCGTCGTAGACGATTCTTGGGTTAAGTCGCGGATTAGATCGCTCTATTTAAGACGTTTCTGGCTCTACCCTCTTTGTGCAGGTAGTCTACATTCACGCCGTCTCCAGGAGAAAGCACGCCCAGAATCACCTATGTATCATATAACCATGCACCGTAATTATATGTCTTCTAACACCCATTCCAATTGGAAATAAATGTTTTCATGAAGAAAATATTTTCAGTCTTAGAAAGAGAGAAAAAGTGATTTTTTGTTTTGAATTCAAAACACCCAATTTTTCTTTCTTCCAAAACTAAACTCAAGTTTTTTTTGTTTTCCATTTCAAAACCACACCTGAGCCCTTTTTCTTCTTGTTCTCTCTGTATATATTTTTGGCCGGATGAGCCAATCCTCTTATAAAATGAAGGCAACAAAGGGGTACTCAAGTGAGAGAATGGGTGTCATTTTCTTTCCTCTCTTTTAGCCAAAGTTGAGAGATAATTATGGCTAGTGGAGCTAGTGGGTAAACTAGTGGGGTAGTGGGTGTCACCTTTTTTTTCTTTTTGACCGAAAGTTCCCACGTATATTTTTAAAATACAATTTTGACAACAATAATTGTTGGTACACTTTATATATTGTGATTAAAAAATCACATCAAAGAGTTTTATGGACAAATCGAAAAATAAAATCATAAATTAAATTTAAGTCTACTGCTCAAAATTAAATTATTACCTCATATGATTATCGCAAAATATGAATCGCAAGCGTTGAATCCAAATAAATACTGCACAATAAAATTAAAAAATATTACCTCAATTGTTACTAGATTCCGTCGTAGACGATTCTTGGGTTGAGTCGCGGACCAAGTCGCTCTCTTTAAGACATTTTCAGCTCTACCCTCTTTGTGCAGGTAGTCTATAGTCACGCCGTCCCCAGGAGAAAACAAGCCCAGAATCACCTATGTATCATATAACCATGCACCGTAGTTATATGTCTTCTAACACCCATTTCAAATTAATTGCTCAAAATCCGAAATTTCAGTTTGGGGGAACAAAATGTTCTAAAAATATTTTGGGAAATAAATATTTTCATGAAGAAAATATTTTCAGTCTTAGAAAGAGAGAAGAAGTGATTGTTTGTTTTGACATCAAAACACCCGATTTTTCTTTCTTCCAAAACTAAACTCAAGTTTTTTTTTCCATTTCAAAACCACACTTGAGCCCTTTTTCTTCTTGTTCTCTCTGTATATATTTTTGGTCGGATGAGCCAATTGTGACAACCCGTTGTTCCGAAATAGGGGGTGGCCAGCCCGATACTCCAATATAACAGGAATAATGGATGGAATCATTCTCAGCATCACAACAATATACAAAGTATACGAGATAACCACTCCATATTTAAGAAAAACGGGTTGCCAAAAAATTTGGTTTTAAAGTTAAAGAAAGAATTTAAACAACCCAATTTAAAAAGAAAGTGGAAACCCCAAGAATATATATTACAATAACACGACAAGTAAACATAAGAGGACCGAATATGCTGTCGGTCAACAGGTACATACCACGAGATACAATATTTAAATGTAAATTACATGATACATTACATTAAGCAATTACAACCGTTTGGGCCACGCGCCCGAGTAAAAGACCCGATCTTGACTAGAGAATAAGGGTGATGGCGTCTATTGCATTATGTCCTGTAATACCCGCAAAGCATCACAGCTCGCCAAAATTCACCGGGTTTGGAAAGTCAAAACAGGCATCCTTGCGGCGGAGCACCTGAGCGAAACAAGATGCATGCACAACAAGAAATACGAACGGGTCAGGGCCCGATTTTGTATGATCACCAGATGAATAAAGAGTATGACAGCTATGAATGGTAAATCAGGACTAAATAGGAATATGAATCTACCTACACAATTTACAGCATAAGCTAAGACGATTTTAATTAATCATGAATCTAATTCAATTGAACAAGAGAATAAGAATGATTAACATTAATTTAAAAGCTTTCATCAAAACATTATTCCATTTTATAGTCCCATTCCTTAACAGGAAAATATAATCAAAACTTTTAAGCTCTATATGGCTTTTATCTCAATCATATACTTTTTATGGCATCCCATTCCTTATCAGGAATGTCATCATCAAAAAATGCTCTTTGTGGCATTTCATTGTGCTCTTTATGGCACTTCATCATGCTCTTTATGGCTTAACCCATACATCAAGTCCCACTTGATTATGAATAGTTATATTTATATACATAAAACGATTCTAAGACCGCCCCTCCGAGTTTCCCCACTGGGCACGCCCCTAAATAACCATCATCATCCAGGGGCCTATCAAACAAGGCAGCCTGGGCACCTATTGCAACATCGAGAAGCGGTCATATGCCTGCTGGAGAGTCAAGACCACACCCGAAATCTCCTTACCAGTGCAGAAAACATAACATATCGCTCATATGGCCTAGGACTATATCCACCCTGCATTCACTAGCCAGGGGGCTTCACCTCGCGCGCAAACTTCCCTTATGAGGGTATTTAGAGAGGTGTGTTTAAGTAAATTATCATTTACCAAATTCATTATGAAGTAAATTAGCATTTACCATAATTACTACCATTTCCATTTCATTTTCATTCACCATTATTCATATGTATGTTTCATTTTTATCCGAAATCATAATCATTTACATTTTGTAAATAATTCACCTTTTTATCCGGAGCCATATGATAATTTGTATCATCATTATAACCTCAAAGAATAAGTGAACTCCCAAATTAATTCACCCAACACGCTTTTATGGTGTTATACTATTAACCATCAAGGCCAACATAGCTCAATTGAGCTTCTAAAGTCTCCCGAACATAATACTACAACTCCTAGTTTCATAATAATTACTAGAAGAAAGAATGCCCTAACATCAATTGGCATATCCCAGGAAAAGGCCCCACATAACCCACTTCTAATGTAGGGTAATTAACTAACTCATCTAGAATTCTAGGACTCTAAGTTTACCTCATACAAGAAGGTTCCTAGGCCCTAAACTTAAAGAAAATGGATTGGAATTGAGTTAGAAAAACTAACTCAAAAACTGGAGGAAAACGAATCGATTCGCCTAAGGGCCGAATCGATTCGCCCCAATGAATCGATTCGCCTAAAAAGAGAATCGGTTTGGACTTAAAGACCTGGGATTCTGTAACCTGCCGAATCGATTCAGCTTGGACCCGAATCGATTCGGTCCAAGCAGACCTGGAAACTGACCCTATGTGAATCGATTCGCCCAAGGGCCGAATCGATTCGCCCCTGCAAATTTGCCAAGAATGGATTTTAAGGGTTATGAACCCTAACTTCCCCAAACCTTAAATCTCTTTCACTTTACACACATCCAACAACATTTATGTACCCAAAATCATCCTACATGATTAATAACCACTATAATCCCCAATTTCATCAACCTAAAATAAGAATAGGGTTAAAATACCATAAATCCCATTTTTGATCCATAAATGCTAATACACAACTATCACACAATTTATGCATCTTAAATCATATATTAGCAAGTAGAAAACTTGCCTTGAAGTTGGAATTTTCGATTTCTTCTTGGTATCAACAATCCAAGCTTGAATCTCTCTCTTTTCTTCTTTTTCTTCTCTTTCCTTCTTTTTCTCCTCCTCCCTCTCTCTCTGAGTTTGATAACACACAAATGAGAAATGAAATAAGATGTAAGACTTAAAAATTGTGGCTTAAGTCTCAAGTCCCCAACTTAAATGGTTAATACCACATTAGAATGACTCCCAAATACGCATTTAAGTTAAAATTAGTCAAAAGTGCCCGGAACCCAAAAATACAATATGACACTTATTTTGAGTGTCTCGCACATTCCGGGACTAACCACGCCCTCTAAAATGGCATCCGGTAATTTTATAAATTATTTCGAGTTCTGGTTTCATTTAAACCATAATGTCATTTAAAACACATGACACTATAAAACATGCAACCTGATGATATTTACTTACACATAGAGTAAATATGCAACAATCTAGTAAATATTAACTTTCAACTCATTCAATTAATATTTACTCGAGTCTCATCATTTTATATAATTACTTCATGCGGTAAATTAATATAAAATGAGTCTCCTAAAAGCGAGGGTTGTTACATACTCCCCCCCTTATGAGGGAATTTTGCCCTCAAAATTTGGGCATACCCTAATCTCATAAAGGGTATACTATCATAAACTATCATTCTATCACTCTTCACAACCCCTCAATATTGTGGCGTCCCAATGGGCTCGGACTAAGTTCGTCACTGTCGATTTCAATTTACATTCTTCGTGCTCTAATATAGCACAAAGCGTTCCTCACAAACTATCAATTCCAACTTCCTACGGCGGAAGACAATAACCACGCGACTCGGTGCAAACTGCCGAACTTCCAGAATCACGTTACATCCCTCCTCGGGGCACTCACACCAACGCTAAATGGATTAACCCCAACACTACACAACTACTCCTCGCATAGGCGTAGCCCTTCAAAGCATATGGCTCAATAAGCCCAATCCTTAAAGAAATGTTCCGGAACCACTCCAAGTCCAAGGAACATATTATCCGCTGGTTCCATCCAACGAGTACGCGAATTACTCAACCGGCTTCATAAGGACACTCACGGTGCCATACCTTAGGAAATGATCCATAAGGCCACTCAAAAGCCCAATTATTGTACGGGACTTTCCATTCCATCTATTTAGCCTAAGGCCCACATTCGAAGTATGCCTCTCGGCATAATGTCAACTTCCTCCATTCGTTTTTCCGCTTTAGGGTCGTAAAAATACACTCCGTTTCCATACGATTCCCATTTCTTCATGAAAACTTTACCAAACCTTTGACACGAATATCTAGTCTCGGTCCTAACATTCTCCATAAAGAGCGGGGCGTACTCCTCTACATATAGTCCGCCCATAATGGCCGGAAAGCAACGATTTGGTAAGACGATCAGTAATTTTCTCAATTGCGATCATGACCAGTTCGGTGCCGACAATTCAATAAAGACGTCTATGAATATACCCTTCTTCGTCCCACCACTACTCTCTTCACGCGAGTGGGTGAAACGGTCAATCACAGACATGAATGCTCTTACTACAAAGTTTTTCGAGTTATGCCCGTTCTACTTGGCTTTCCATGCCTTCATAAAGATCTCAGACGGGTTTCCTACTCGACGCATCTACTACCCCCAATCGCATTCCCTTAGAAAGAGGAAATGTCCAATCGATTGTCCTTTATGAACTCCATACACAAACTCGATTCCTCCCACAACATATTACAACAACTTGCTGCTCTTGAGAAAGACTAAATCTCCTGCCCAGGAAGTAGTGCCTCATCTCTTTAAGGTGACCACTACCACAATGAATTTTAATTCAAGCATGGGATAATACTTCCCACAAGTTTAAGCTTGTGAGACGCATAAATAATGGGTCCATGCTCCAGTATTATTACTCCCCATCCTGGCAAAGATTTGTTCGTTAAATCCACCATCAAGCTTAACAACATGGGCTCAAGAGTGAAAGTCAACTCATCCTTTTAACTCCCCGAAAGTTAGGTTACCAATGTAACACTTTAACTAAGAGAGGTCTCATCTCCTTCGTCCTAACCCTCGAAATCTCTCGAGATTCCATGCTTCTCGTTTCTAGGGACCTACTCCCCCTTAGAGTTAACCCACTACCTATTTGTGGTCAACTCCCTATAGCCTTCCTAGATCAACGTCACATGCCCTAAAGGCCTTACGTCCTAAAAATCCTAAGGTCTATCTATATATATCCTATCTAAGTCGTATACGTATAAAACTAAGTATATCCCTAGTGCCCAAGACCTTTCTCAACTTTCGACATTCGCTCAGTTTCATGTGTGGGACGTCTCGCCGAAGCGAAATCCAAACAAGGAACCCTCCCATTACACTACTACCTCGCATCGTCGGTCATCGAAATATGACGGTCTAAGACACATGTTCGGGATCGATAAAATTTTAACTCGTAATCCTACTAATAAGATTCTACTTTTATGTATTACCATTCTAATAATTGAGGATTTCAACAGATCGGACATTAACTTTCAGCAAAGTCTTATAAATATTTATTCCATAATATATATACATCTTTCTAAATAACCTTCTTATTAAGGCATAACCCGAAGTCTCAATTCGACTTCATATCTCGGTCTCCCTCACATCGATCAGAGGAGACAACTATATACAGTGCTTTCATCTCGCACTTTAGTAGCCCTTAATCACTCAACTACGTGATTCTCGGCTAAACCTTTCAACCCAACTCTCAATTAACAAAATAAAATAAAAGAAGAAAAATAACAACATCTCTCCACTCCCAACGTCGTTGAGGTTCACGCGTGAAGCGTCCCGCAAAAGAGGAATCCAAACAAGGAACCCCTCCTATGCATTACTACTCAACCTTGTTGATCGTGGAGATAAGGCATAACAATCATATACAATGCAAACAAACAACCAATCACTCAATCAAGATAACACATCAAGAAATGAAAATATAATGCTTACCTCAAACCACCCCTATAAAGTCTCAACCTGTATCCAGGAGAGATATTATAGGACAACTAGTCCCATCTTGAAACTAGAAGTAGGATAGCCTCACAATTTAATCGCTCTCTATCACCCCAAACAAACATAAATATCTCTACTAGCATAATACACATAATACTAATAATATCATCACTCGCTTTATAATGAGTGAAGAAAAATATAAAATTCCCTACCACGGATGTCATATAATTACCCTTTTTATAGTAGTGTCGATACTACCACAAACTCAATATACACACCCGATCTATAGTAAACACAATTCTACCCTATCTTATCATGAGGAGTGTACCACCCACTAATAAGGTGGAATTCCCACCAACATTCTTGCTAATCACCCCGGGTCAATACTAATGGTTCTCAGACACCTTACTCGAGTCTTATCCGAGCCAACATTACTTCCGTCAACTCCCCATCTAGGCACTTTATTCTTTCCCTTATTCTCCAATCAACAAAATCAAAATGAGTGGTTCTACACTCCATATCATAGCCACTGTTCCGTCCCTAACTGCCAACAATTTCCCACGCGATCGCTTTTATTTTCTCAACAAAAGAGAACACGCTATCTTCTTCCTCTTCCTTAGTTAAATGAAACCTCCCCAGGCGGATATCCACCAACAGGGTTTGATGAACACTGTTGCTTCAGAAGTGTTAGCGACACTTATTTAGAAGTATATCATTCCATTGAAGGGCTCATTCTTCCTTATTTTGATGTACGACCTCCCTAACCGCATAACTCTATATTCGTTGTCCGCCTCCGACCGAACCTCATGTGAACATTTGAGAATCCATCTTCTCCTCAGTTCGGTTATTCCAGAGAAACTCGCAGTTGCAAGTGTCCATCGGGCTTCTTCATGGGCAAAACTTCCTGCACCCACGAATATGGTGACTATGTTCCCACCATCTCAACACTACTCCTACGGGTGAAGGATTTTCCTCCATCCTTTTTATTTGGGAACTTCCCCACTTCAATATAATGTTGCTTGAAATCCCAAGATTAGTACCACTCTCTGCTTCTAGCGGTACTTGGAAAACTATATCTACTGTATTTAGTAGTCGCAGTAGCAAGATAAGGAAATTTTACAAAAGGGAGCGACCGCCAAAACAGTCCTCATCCCCGACCATAATTTACAGTTCTTAGTAATTCCATCTCGCGACGCCTTCACAACAACCTTCCCTGGTGCCCTTCTTCAATCGACCTACGAATTTCACACGAATCCGCAAAAGATTCTATGGGTTCTACCTCATGGCAGAAGAACGAAATCTCACACGAGAAATCAACGATCTTAATCCTGAGGCTCTATCTCAAATCAAAAGAAATGCTGAAGACGTAATGCGTCCACACAGATTCCTAAGGAATCTAGAACCTGATGCTCTGATACCATTTGTGACAACCCGATGTTCCGAAATAGGGGGTGGCCAGCCTGATACTCCAATATAACAGGAATCATGGATGGAATCATTTTCAGCATCACAACAATATACAAAGTATACGAGATAACCACTCCATATTTCAGAAAAACGGGTTGCCAAAAATTTTGGTTATAAAGTAAAAGAAAGAATTTAAACAACCCAATTTAAAAAGAAAGTGGAAACCCCAATAATATATATTACAATAACGACAAGTAAACATAAGAGGACCGAATATACTATCGGTCAACAGCTACATACCACGAGATACAATATTTAAATGTAAATTACATAATACATTACATTAAGCAATTACAACCGTTTGGTCCACGCGCCCGAGTAAAAGACCCGATCTTCACTAGAGAACAAGGATGACAACGTCTATTGCAATATGTCCTATAATACCCGCAAAGCATCACGGCTCGCCAAAATTCACCGGGTTTGGAAAGTCAAAATAGGCGTCCTTGCGGCATAGCACCTGAGCGGAAACAAGATGCATGCACAGCAAGAAATCTGAATGGGTCAGGGCCCGGTTTTATATGATCACCAGATGAATAAAGAGTATGACAGTGATGAATGGTAAATTGGGACTAAATAGGAATATGAATCTACCTACACAATTTAAAGCATAAGCTAAAACAATTTTAATTAATCATGAATCTAATTCAATTAAAAAAGAGAATAAGAATGATTTACATTAATTTAAAAGCTTTCATAAAAACATTATTCCATTTTATAGTCCCATTCCTTAACAGGAAAATATAATCAAAACTTTTAAGCTCTATATGGCTTTTATCTCAATCATATGCTCTTTATGGCATCCCATTCCTTATCAGGAATGTCATCATTAACAAATGGTCTTTGTGGCATTTCATTGTGCTCTTTATGGCACTTCATCATGCTCTTTATGGCATAACCCATACATCAAGTCCCACTTGATTATTAATAGTTATATTTATATACATATAACGATTCTAAGACCGCCCCTCCGAGTTTCTCCACTGGGTGCGCCCTTAAATAACCATCATCTTCTAGGGGCTTATCAAACAAGGCAGCCTGGGCACCTATCGCAACGTCGGGAAGCGGCCATATGCCTACGAGAGAGTCAATACCACACCCGGAATCTCCTCACCAGCGCATAAAACATAACATATTGCTCATATGGCCTAGGACTATATCCACCATGCATTCACTAGCCAGGGGGCTTCACCTCACGCGCGAACTTCCTTTATAACGGTATTTAAAGAGGTGTGTTTAAGTAAATTATAATTTTCCAAATTCATTATGAAGTAAATTAAAATTTACCATAATTACTACCATTTCCATTTCATTTTCATTCACCATTATTCATATGTATGTTTCATTTTTATCCGAAACCATAATCATTTACATTTTTGTAAATAATTCACCTTTTTATCCGGATCCATATGATAATTTGTATCGTCATTATAACCTCAAAGAATAAGTGAACTCCCAAATTAATTCACCCAACACTCTTTTATGGTGTTATACTATTAACCATAAAGGCCAACATAGCTCAATTGAGCTTCTAATGTCTCCCGAACATAATACTACAACTCCTAGTTTCATAATAATTGCTAGAAGAAAGAATGCCCTAACATCAATTGGCATATCCCCGAAAAACCCCCACATAACCCACTTCTAATGTAAGGTAATTAACTAACTCATCTAGAACTTTAGGACTCTAAGTTTACTTCATACAAGAAGGTTCCTAGGCCCTAAACTTAAAGAAAATGGATTGGAATTGAGTTAGAAAAACGAACTCAAAAACTACAGGAAAACGAATCGATTTGCCCAAGGGCCTAATCGATTCACCTAAAAAGCGAATCGGTTCGGACTTAAAGACCTGGGATTCTGTAACCTGCCGAATCGATTCGGCTTGGACCCGAATTGATTCGGTCCAACTGACCCTATACGAATCGTTTTGCCCAAGGGACGAATCGATTCGCCCCTGCGAATTTGCCAAGAATGGCTTTTAAGGGTTATGAACCCTAACTTCCCCAAACCTTAAATCTCTTTCACTTTACACACATCCAACAACATTTATGTACCCAAAATCATCCTACATGATTAATAACCACTATAATCCCCAATTTCATCAACCTAAAACAAGATTAGGGTTAAAATACCATAAATTCCATTTTTGAACCATAAATGCTAATACACAACCATCACATAATTTATGCATCTTAAATCATATATTAGCAAGTAGAAAACTTGCCTTGAAGTTGGAATTTTAGATTTCTTCTTGGTATCAACAATCCAAGCTTCCATCTCTCTCTTTTTTTCTTTTTCTCCTCTTTTCTCTAAAGTTCTCTTCCTCTCTCTCTCTCTCTAAGTTTGATAACACACAAATGAGAAATGAAATAAGATGTAAGAATTAAAAATCGTGGCTTAAGTCTCAACTTCCCAACTTAAATGATTAATACCACATTAAAATGACTCTCAAATACACATTTAAGTTAAAACCAGTCAAAAGTGCCCGGAACCCAAAAATACAATATGGCACTTATTTTGACTGTCTCGCACACTCCGGGACTAACTACGCCCTCTAAAATGGCATCCGGTAATTTTATAAATTATTTCGAGTTCCGATTTCATTTAAACCGTAATGTCCTTTAAAACACATGACACTATAAAACATGCAACCCGATGATATTTACTTACACATACAGTAAATATGGAACAATCTAGTAAATATTAACTTTCAACTCATTCAATTAATATTTACTCCAGTCCCATCATTTTATATAATTACTTCATACGGTAAATTAATATAAAATGAGTCTCCTAAAAACGAGGGTTGTTACACCAATCCTCTTATAAAATGAAGGCAACAAAGGGGTACTCAAGTGGGAGAGTGGGTGTCATTTTCTTTCCTCTCTTTTAGCCGAAAGTTGAGAGATAATTATGGCTAGTGGGGATAGTGGGTAAACTAGTGGGGTAGTGGGTGTCACCTTTTTTTTTTCTTTTTGGCCGAAAGTTGCCACATGTATTTTTAAAATACAATTTTGACAATAATTCCCTACTTGGATTTTAAAAATGCAATCATCGGTAACAATTCCCCGCTAGTAAATTTTGAAAAATTATTGAGCAATAATAATTAATAGAATTGTGTATAAGAAAAGGTGTCTTTCGACTTGAACCTTTACATAGTAAAGATGATTTAGATTATACTAGAGTAACTCATAGTTTTGAACTCTATCTCTGACAACATCCCACACACTACCCTACTTGGGTGTAGTCCTCAAGCCAGCATAGATGAATATTTTGAAGTGCCTGACAAAATGAATATTTTTCTTATGCCTTAACAAAAAATGCAGAACAGATGTATAATACATGCATCAATACATCAAGTTGTATCTCATGCAAACCTGAGAAAATTTCAAACTCAAATATGTGCTATTGGACATTAGTAAAGTTAAAAAATGGCAAACACTCTTTATTATTCAGGAAAAGGTTACAGTCAAACACAACTTAGGCTATTTTTGTTGGAAAATTGTGTTTATAAAGAATTTAATATTTGGACCAAATTGATTCTAATTAATGTAGAACTCACGCATCAAATGAAGTGGGATCAAGTATGGCGGAGCTATTCTTTGGCATGGCGGAGCTATTCTTTTGTTGTGGGACAAGATTTTGAAAAAAAAATATATATTTATAAAAAATTTGAATAAAACATTGAGGTTAAGTTCTCTAAATAATGAGAGAAACACAAAATAATAATAATGAATAAATAAATAAATAAATAAATAAGGATCATTTACTGTTTGAGGTCCACTAGTTCTTATTATTTGGGGTTGGGGTCTACTAGTTTTTGAATTAGTTGGTTGGGTTTCAAAACTAACAGAAATCGTTAATTGACCACTTTGACCATCAGTTGACTACTTTCTTAAATTAAAAAGACCGATTTATAGATTATATATTTATATGTTCTATATATACATAAATTATTTTAAATACATTAAAATGTATATTTAGTTTAATTATATCTATCTATCTATCTATCTATCTATCTATCTATCTATCTATCTATCTATCTATCTATCTATATATATATATATATCTATATATATATATATATATACAATCTTGCTCTTGTGAAGACTAATCCGTATTTTAAGAATGCGGACCAGACATGTGTCACCTAGGGGTGAGCTCAGAAAAGAGAGAGTCTGCTTATATTTTAGGCGATAATTTCTAGGCGCACCGTTAGGTGACACATGTCTGGTCCGCACTCTTAAAATGCGGACTGGTTCGTACAAGAGCAATACTATATATATATATATATATAGTACTGCTCTTGTGCGAACCAGTTCACATTTTAAGAGTGCGAACTGGGCATGTGTCCCCTGACGGTGAGCCCAGAAGAAAGAGAGAAAGTGCCTATAATTTAATCGATAATTTTTAGGCTCACCGTCAGGTGACACATGTCTGGTCCACACTATTAAAATGCGACTGGTCCGTATAAGAGCATTATTTTATATATATATATATATATATTATTATTATTTTTTATAAAAAAATGTTTTTCTTTTTTTTTTAAAGTACGCTATTAAATTTAAAATATTGTACATTATTTATAAAAAATCATGTACATTATATTTTAACTATTTTGTTTGAAAAACTACACGTTATTATAAAAAAAATATGAGAGACAAGCTTGCATTCCCTATCAAGCTTGTCTCTCATATGGATTTGATGAAATATTTCATAGGGAAACCCGATCAATCCAGCCAAATTTCCAAATAATTGTTTCTACTAGCCGAATTAGACATCGTCTACGTCACATAAAAATCTATTAAGGGTAAAGCCATCTCAAAGTAAGTAGAAGATAACCCGATCGATAAAGTTGGCATTTGGAATTCAAAATTCCCACCAAAGGAATCTTAAGCATATCTTTCGAAAAAATTCATTGGTATTTTTCAGCATCGTTCAATATTTGTTCTTCTTATACAAGGAGGTTCATCATCGTTCATCATTTTTTTCCTAGAAAGTAAGAATATATAAAACCCCTCCTCTCCTCAAAGAGATACTTAATCTTTCTTTTTTATAAGTAATCAAAGTATATTAAATAAACTGTCTAAGGGGGCAAACCCCGTATATAAGAGATATACAAAAAACCAAAAAATTAAACTAGGGATAGGGAAACAAAAACATTCACATCCTCCCCTCATCCTTAAGACAATAGAGGGATCATACGATTAATACCCCATCCCCATGTCCTCCAAAAACTACAAGAAGCACTAGATAGTTGAATGTGCCTCTTCCCTGAACTACATATGCAAAGAGATCAAAAGAGTGTATTATTGTCTTGCTGGATCGATATCTTATCCCTGGAAATACCTCATGTTCCTCTATTTTTAAATCATCCACAAAATGCATAAAGGTACCATTATCCACATGGAATATAACTCCTATCCCCCACCATATAAGCCCAAGATGACATCTCCTCTCTTCTCGATTCGACACACACACACATTTCACCCTAAAAATGAAATAAATGATCTTTCATAGTCCCCTAACAACCCAGAAATGAAACAACAAGTAATTGATCATTTCCTTAGGATTCTTACACATCTAAAACCTATTTTTCATGCCATCATAATTTCCTATCATTGTTGTCCATGCCAAGAAAACTACTTATAGTGGATCTCGGGTATGCCAAATGCTCCTCTAAGGAAACTCAATCCCTTTACTTCCCACCAAATCTCTACAATAAAATCCCATGGAGAATTACCCTTTCTTACTTCCCTCCACCACACACATTTCTCACCCCCTGAGGAAAACCCCTCCCACCCAACTAGTCAAACATCTCCTCCACCTCGTCTAACTTCCAATCCCCAAGACTCCTTCTAAACCTAGGACTCCATCCTATCCTATCCCCATCCCTCTAAAATTGTTGTGCCATCTATGCTTCCCTCTCATTCGCAATACGAAATAGCCCATGAAACATATCCTCTACAACTCGGTCCTCCCCTATATGTCTCTCCAATATTTAACCTTTTTCACACTCCCTAGACATAAGGAAATGTACCTAAGGAACTCCCTCCACCCCCACCCCCCTAAATGTTCTTCCACAAGTCCACCTTGTGTGGAAACCTCCATTTCCCCTATCCTCACCCATTGTGACCAAGTACAAACCTCTCCACTACCACCCTTGTCCACAATCTATATGCCTCACCCTAAAACCTCCATAACCACTTTCCCAAAAGATATTTATTAAAAATAACCAAATTTTTAACTCCCGCCCCTCCACCACTCTTGCCAAAAGCCTACACAACCCCTCCATTGCTACAATAAAGAGGAATGGTGAGAGGGAGTCCCCTTGACATAAACCTCAAGAACTAGGATACCCATTCACCAACATTGAAGACCTAATAAAGGAAATGCATCTCTCCATCCGCAAACACCACCTATGACCAAACCTCATCTTCTGAAATAAATCAAGCAAAAAAAAATCCAAGTCATATGATCATATGCATTCTCGATATCAAGGTTACATACTAAGCCTGGAACATAACCTCTAAATCTTACCTACACATATTCATTTTCCATAAAAGTCACATCCAAGATTTTCCTTCACCCACAAAACCATTCTAAGCTTTGGATACAATGGGATCTAACACCTTCCTCGGTTTGACTAACAACACCCTAGCCAATAACTTATAAATACTTCCTAATAAACTAATTGTTCAGAAGTCTCTAGCATCCATCGACCCTCCTTTTCTGAGGACCAAAGCAATAAAATAAGCATTCAAGCTTCGTTGAAATATATCTCTCTCATGGAAATCCCCAAAAAGGATAGAAAATCATCACGCACCACCGACTAACATTGTTGAAAATAATCCATCGAGAACTCATCTGGCCTCGGTGCCTTATCCCCCTCATAGACTTCAACGTTATTACCACTTATTCCCAAAAATGTCTCTCCAAATCCTCATTACTCTCCCTCGAAATAACCCCGAACTCTAACCCATCTAATGTAAGTCTCCATTCCTCCTCTTTCGTGAACAAAATTTTATAAATCTCCTCAACTACCACCCTAATTTCAACCTCTTCTTTATACTCCACCCCATCTGCAACTACCTTTCCTATATGATTAAATCTACGATGGGAGTCGGTTGTTCTATGAAAAAATATAGTGTTTCTATCTACTTCCTTCAGTTACAGTGCTCAAATTTTTTGTCTCCAACAAATTACCTCTTGAATTATTTCCCTCCCCATTTCCACTTTACTCCCCTCCCTCCTCAACCACTCCTCTCTAGACAAGAAACCCACCCCCTTATTCACATATATCTCCTTATTCGCTTCTAATCCTCTATAAATGGATCCCCCCATGTTTCGAAATCTCTCTTCATTCCACTTTTTTAGTTCCTCCTTAAGAAGAGAGAGCTTATTTGCCAATATAAAACCCAAGGTTCCTTCCACTTGGTTACCATCTCACCACATCCTCAACCCCCCCTCTTTTAACCACATGTTTTCAAATATAAAAGGGATACTCCCCCTTGACACCCCTCTGCACTCCAATAGAATCGAGACATGATCAGGGATTAGTCTAGGTAAGCCTGATTGCACCGCTCTTAGGAAGTGATCCTCCCATTCTTCTAACACCATAAAACAATCCAAACAAAACCACTCCGGTGGGTCCCCATTATTAGATCATGTAAAAAAAACATCCCACTAGTGGCATGTTAACCATATCCATGTCATCGATGAACTTTGAAAACTTTCTCATCCATCTTATCAACCTACGCCCCTTATTACATTCCTCTATAAAATGAACAAATTGAAATCCCCACCCAGGCACCAAAGGGAGCCCCTAGACTCCCCTCCTAAATCCTCCCGAATCTCCCATCTAATAGCATCACCCATCGCCCGTACACCCCTACTAAGATCTATATATATCCATCTTTCATGGTCCTAAATAAACAAGACAACGAGTGGATTCCAACAAGACTATCCAACATCTCCATAACTCTCTTATCCGACAAAACCATCACCCCCCCCCCCCCACACACACACACAACTCTTTCAGCCACATCTCTACTCATCTTACTAATTCTAGTCTCCTGCAAACACAAGACATTCGATCTCCACATCTCTACTCATCTTTACCTACCCCCTTTATCCCCAGTGAGTGCAACCACACTCAAACATGAACGCTCCCCTTTTACTTAAAATTTTTTTTAATGCATGAATCCTCTGGAACGATGGGAGGAATCTATCCTTTTTTTCTATGGGGTGTCTATTTTTAATGATTTGCTAACTTATAACTAATATCCACCTTTGTGGCACTCTGTATAAACCTCATTCTTGTACCCCTATTACACTGTAAGGGTTCCCACTAAGGATATCCCTCTTTGGGACATTTATTCCCTTTAGAAACCCTAAGTCTCAGGTTCTTACCTAGATTTTGAACTCTGTTTAAATTTGGTATTTTTTTAGTAAAGGAATTTCTCAAAGTGAAGATTGCAGACCTCTAAAGAACCTCCCTAGTGGTCCTAACCAGGCAAGATTTAGATTTTTCAAGACGAGTCATACAAATAATTATGGAATTATTTTAAGGTTTTTGCCAATCGAAAAGCTTCCCTTGTACCGATTGGAAAAGACCTCCTTACATGGAGGGCAAGTATGCCATCTACCAATCAACAAGTATCCCCACGTGTCAATCTATATACCCCTAGAGGGAATCCTAGACTTATGTCCATTTTATGGTTTTCCAACAAAAGGAAATGCATGACTGATTGAGGCTGAAAAGCGGCGCGCGTCAAGCGCCGATCATTGTATTCGTTTCACCGCATTGATATAAAAACCTAAATTACGACTGCACTTGCGATACAAGTATAGCGGTAAGTCGGGTATCGAGAATCCACAGGGAGTGTTCAACAAATTATAATCGATTTATTAATTCAGGAATAAAAGTGTAAAACATGATGTGTGCATGTAAATAAAAGAAAAGAGAGAAGTTAAGTCTAAATAAAGTAAAAGCGAGGATCGGGAAAACGTCAAACCATACAGATCGAAACAACTATTAATTAGAATTCTGGCTGGAGAGAAATTTAATCGAGCATCCTCAATTAATCATAAACTTCACGTAATAAGGAATTTAAGCCAATGTTACGTGAATAAATATTTAATCAAAAGTTGGTCGCACGCGGATTAAACTCGGATTATCGCTATAAATACTAATGATGCATGACAGATAATGTTAATCGCATAATAATCCGACTTTAATTCGCGCAGGTTCAATTAAATGAAATTTTGTACAAAACCTAATTTTCGGAGCTCGAGGTCTGTAAATGGCGAAACGAAATCATGACCCTATTTATATAAGGGTACATCATGAACTAAACTAATTTATACAAATTAAACTAAGAAAGCAAGAAATCAACACAATTAAACTAATTAACAAAGCATGAAACTAATCTACAAAGCAAGAAATAAGCAAGAATAACTATATTAATCGTAAAGGAAATGGAAAGTTCAACTTACAAACCCCAAATGGTTATCATCCCAAAGAGAAATGAAGCTAAGCCCTCAAAACCCAAAACCCTAAGCTTTTCTAACCCTAAAATGAATTAAAACTAAATATCTCTTTTATTACCATAAAAATCCCTTATATAGTTAGTTGGGAGAAAAGACAAGAATAAAGAAAATAAAAGGGAAAATATCTCAGAAAACAGGGTATCGATCGATCGATCCCTTTGATCGATCGATCAGAAATGAGCCCACTGCTTCCCACGATATCAGAAACAAAGAGGGATCGATAGATCGATCAGGTGTGAGCCAAGCTTCCCTGTATTGGTTTCATTATAGTTCCCTTATGCTAAAAATCTCGTAACTTCTTCGTACGGACTCGGAATCGCGCACCGTTCATGTCCACGCGAAGCTTGCGAGGAGGACTGCAACTTCTGTGCAGATGTTAGGACCGGTGCCCAATATTTGAAATGACTAAATTGACCTTGAATGTGCGACTGCATACATAACTTCACCAGAATACGTCTGAACTTCATACTTAGCATCCAAATACCTATGAAAGCTCAATTAACCCATGAAAAGCATGTTAACATAGAAATCCTAGGCTGCCTGGTTAACGAGCATAAATATAGGGAATAAGATACCCGAGGGGGCTAATAACGCGTATGTTAACTGATGAAATACGTAATATTTGCGTATTATCACACCCCATAATATACACATTGCTAGTCCCTAGTAATGAAATAAGATGCAACAAGAACTACAAGTAAACCAACAACAAGAGATAGGTACAAAAACGGGATAAGAAAGGAATAAAAAGATAAGGCAGCTTTCGCGGGCAAACGATTGCATTTAGCGTATGCAATAAGCCGTTAAACCCCTAGGTTACCCTAGTGGACGAGTGTCATCTCGTGAGGGTTTTCAGGGATGAAACCCACAAACATCATACAGTTTCCTCAAAATATGCCCAATCAAGCATGCGGCAAACTCAAATAATACGAACAAGATTTTAACATGTTATTAGCATAACAAACGAATTCACAAGAAAAGTCCGTAGTTATTAACATTATTGAATGCACCTCATTGAATTGAAACCTTAAAATGTGGGAGGGGAGTGAGCATATGCATCGTTGAATTGGCTAAAACTTAAATAAACTGGAAAATTAACATGAAAGCAAGCATATATTCAATCCTCACGGGCATTACACTCATCAAGTGAATTCACTCGAAACAGGGAGTTAGCACATGGGACATGCGTGCATTAAGAGTAAATGTAAATGGACACTAGGCCATGCACATGTCGCAAATGAAGAACACTATATAGAAAATAAAAAATTGTAATCTTAATGAAAGATATCGCACGTATAAAACAGGAGAAATGCATTTTCACAGATTATCAGAACTATTTAAACCTTTGAATTAAATCTACTTAAGTTCACATAGGATTTCAATAAGGTTGTAATGTAGGATGGTCTAGGTTACAAAATGAAACGGATGTATATATGGATTCAAAGATGTTTGGGGATGAAACTCAGGATAACGGAAAAAAGTGGACAATTTCAAAATTGGACAAACAACATCCAAACAAGAATTACATAAATCAATCGAAAGAGCAATCAAAACTTATTCAATCACTATAAACAATATATACAAATTTCTCTTTCTTTTTCTTTTCTTCCTTTTCTCACTTTTTCTTTTGTTTTCTACTTTTTCTTTTCTTTTTCACAACTTTCTTTTCTTTACTTTTCTCACTCTCACATGACCAAATTGCAACCAAAATACACAACATCATTCAATCCCAAACAACATTCCAAACAAAGGTAAGGAAGGTAATATGTATGATGTATAAATGCAATTTAGAGTTGGTTATGGGATTTTGGGTAATGAAATGAAAGGCTAGTATTGAGGCTCAAATGGGTTGACTAGGGAACATATAAAAGGTGAGGTCATGATCATATGGGTGATATACAAAGATGGTCATATGGGTGATATACAAAGATGGCCTATGATTATTTCAAAAATTTTACGCAATTCTCGAGTCAAAATAATATATGAAAATCATGATCAAGTAACACATTTCAAGATATAAACTCAATTAATGAACGTTCAATGAAAGAATAGAGAGATTACCAACGACTGTAACGTTTTCAAAGAGGAAAGAGTAGTGCATACACTCACAAATGAAGAAAAGTATCTAATCTCACTCGGTGTAAGTATATACAATGAAACAAAAGATTATCGAGTTATAAAAATCTTAAACCAAATCAATAAAGCAAGAAAAGTGCATGTGATCATGGGATTAAAGTTTAATTCATGAAGTTATTCATAATATCAATAAGTGACGACTAATGTCTAATAACTTCTAAAATCGAGAACATGCATCATTGAGTTGTATATTGGATCGGGCAATTATTAAAATTTATCATCGGAAACAAAGGTAAAATTCCCAACAAAGGAGAAAAAAGAAAGAAAATATTTTTGAAAATTTTCAAATTTTTAACAAAAATATGATTTTTAACTAAATTGTAGTCAAATTCAAGGACTAAACAACAAAATGGATAGAATATCCCACACCCCTAACTTAAATGTTGCATTGTCCCCAATGCGTCCATTAAAGAACACAACACAAAGATAGGAAAAGAATGATATTACGTAAATTTGGAGCGATCTCCATAAGTAAAAGTCCAAATGAATTTGCAAAACAAGTTAGTACAAAGCAACACAAGAATATATACCGATATATCAAGTTAACAGAATTCATGTCATAATTCACAATAATATAGAGGGGCTGAAGTGCAAATACTAGATAAATTAATGGTGAACATTTGATTTTATAAATATGGAAAGTCACACACATCAAAATCCAATATACAACCAAAAACTACATAACTATTTCTCATTTCATAATTTCAGTACAAAACAACTTAATACATTACAACTATTAAAAAGAAAGAAATACAAATAAAATGAAAATACAAAATACTATCTGTCCCAAAAAGGCAAAAATGACCCGATAATAGCAGTAGCCTAGTGGTCGAAACCACTAGGATCAAAAGGATCCTGAAAATGAGGAGGGAGCGTCGCATCCGAATCATGCCGCTACAAATGTATATCTCGCATCATGGCCTACATCATCCGGAACTTATGTCGCTGTTGTGCTCTCTCCTGCATACGCTCAGCTCTATCCTGTTGCTGATCTAGGCGGGACTCCCAAGTAACCCACCTAAGTTGGGTCTCCTCCCAGCGTTGGTCCTTCACTTCCTGATATGCCTCAAAGCGGGCGTCTGAATCTGTCTGTGGCACGTGCGAACCCTCACCTTGCTCCATGTGCCGAATCTTGGTCTCCTCCTCATCTTGGTTAGCTGCCTCTGCCCTCTGCCTCTTAGTACTAGGCTCCCCCCATGCGTGAGTCAACATCTTCAAGATGTTATCTTTAGTGAGAAGCCCCAGTGGCTCACACTTGCAGTCCGCATCATACTGGGGGCAGCTGTGAACTAAGAAAATCCTCGTGATGAGGGTAGGAAAAGGTAGGGAAAACCTCCAGGCTTGCTCCTTAGATGTCGCGTACATCCTGTCTAGAAAGATATTGGGCAAACTGATATCGTCCAAATTTTTTATGAGTGTGTAGACAAATTCCACGTGTTTGTGATGCACCTCAGATCAGTTTCTCATTACCATAAAAGAGTGCACATTGATGTAGTGTAATAATCGTGGCAAATCCTGCATTGCGGCCGAGCAAAAAGCCATTTTCTTCCACACTTCCCCCGGTACAAGAGCCTTAATCAACGTAGTAAGCCCAAAAGTCTCCCCATCAGAAAAACTGACCGAACACTTAGGGTCTGGAACACCCATATGTCGCATTAAATCTAAGCGCGTAAGCTGAATTCGACATCCCCTAACCATGGCCTCATATGTAGACGACCTCCCTTTCACAACTACAAAAGTGGCATAAAACATTCGAACGAGATCCTCATTAATGCCCCCATTTTTAGCAAGAAATGGCTCCCAACCGTGCCTGCGCAAAATAATGCACGCAACCTCTAGCAAGCCCTCAAGCTTCCAGGCGCAGTGGTAGGCCAATGACCTACTAGCAGGCTCAAAGTAGGCCTGTAACCAATCCTTTTCTTGTTCGCAACGGAACCCCTCAAAGCCCCATGTGGGCACACACATAGTAGAATCATATTTCTGTACATTTGCCATTTCAACCAACAAAACAATAATTAGGCAATACAAAAACAATTGTAAGCACAATTAATGGTTAGTTAGTGAACTTGTTAACATGGCAGGTGCATGTGCGCAAAATCGAGCGAAAAAAAATTCCACATTGAGATAAAATGTGTCGATGGACGACAACGAGTGAAAATCACCCATGTGTGTGCTAAAACCGGATTGAAAAAATGGTTTGGGCATTTTAGCGAACACTTGGTGTGCGCAATGTGAAATAAGGGTGAAAAAATGCAACAGGAACCAACAATATAGCCCCATTCCTAAACAAAAACAATTAGTATTCAACACAAAGTGTTCATTAATGGATTTATAACAATATTGATGAACAAAAATTGTTGGAGTAACAAATAGAGAGAAAAACTCAACAAATGTCAAAAATAGATAAACATTAAAGAATATGACATAAAACCAATAAATCTACACAAATACAAGAATGTAGAAAGATTTTATACTTGATTTGAGTAGAGATGTTGGTTGGATTGAGAGAAAATGGGGTAGGGAAAACTAGGGCTCGAATGTAGGAAGAGAGGAGAGAAAATAGAATGAAACAGAAAGGGAAAAATAAGGCAGTGAAGTGAACCATCCCCAATTGAAAATTTGGGAGGGAGGATAGGGGATTTGGATAGGACGGGTGACAAATACACAATTGGGAAAAGAAAAATATAATTATCTACCAAGTATTTTGCAGTTGTAATGGGAGGTGGCGCACATAAGGGCAAATATGCCTTCATGGAAGGCGACTCGAGCGAGTACTCCTCATCGGTGTAAAGATTTGGAACTAAAAAGTTTTGAACCGATTCATCGGGTACTAAAATTGGCGTGACAGTATAGAATAAAGACGGGGATGAAAGAAATTCAATCTTAGACAATGAGTTATCATCGCTTGAAATTTGAATTTCGAAGGAAGTAGGATCGTTTGCAATGAAACTTTCTTCTTTGAGAATTAAATAAGAAATGAGTTCATTACAAATGGTTACAATGCCCCTTTCTTCCTCATTTTCATTCTTTACTATACCATGGGTCAAGTCAAGAATGATTTGTTCCAAAGTAGGTACAAAGTCCTCATTTGATTCAAAACATTCCTCGACTTCAAGAGTCTTAGAAGAAAAGTCATCGCCGGATTCAAATAATAAATCCAACTCATGTTCCCAACATCGATTTTCTTCTCGATAACGGTTTTCAATCCTCTCATTTTCAAGCATGCGCAAGCCCTCGCCAAAAGTCATAGGGCGAGGAGCGGATTCTTGGAAATGAAAAGTTCGGAAATTGTTCTCGGGACTACAATCAAAATCATTAACATACGAATTTTTAAATTGGTTGCAATTTGTTTCAAAATTCTTATCATAAGGATCTTGCGACCCAAAATCGAAATGATCATTCCCAAAATTGATGTAATCCATACTTTGACTTTCGTAATACTCACCCAATGTCATTTTAGATGTTGCAATTTTTTCGGCTTGTAAGTATTGACCAAAAGCCATAGGTGACAAGAATTTTGAGAATTATCATTAGGATTTCCAGAAAAATTGGAATAAGATATGCTTACCACCAACAAAGGCTCAAGTGTCTATTTCCATAAAGATGATGTGCGCACGAGAAATTCAAACGTTCTTTAGTACTCAAATGTGCAAAGCCTGCAAAAAAAGGTTAAAACAAAAAATACAAATACAAAAGAAAAATACTACGAACTAATAAGACAATTACAATCTATAACAAAACATTCCCCGACAACGGTGCCATTTTGATCGAGTGTGAAAAGCGGCGCGCGTCAAGCACCGATCGTTGTATTCATTTCACCGCGTTGATACAAAAGCCTAAATTACGACTACCTTTGCAATACAAGTATAGAGGTAAGTCGGGTATCAAGAATCCACAGGGAGTGTTCAATAAATTATAATTGGTTTATTAATTCAGGAATAAAAGTGTAAAAGGTGATGTGTGCTTGTAAATAAAAGAAAAGAGAGAAGTTAAGTCTAAATAAAGTAAAAGCGAGGATCGGAATAGCGTCAAGCCATACAGATCGTAAAAACTATTAATTAGAATTCTGGCTCGAGAAAAATTTAATCGAACATACTCAATTAATCACAAACTTCATGCAATAAGAAATTTAAGTTCAAGTTGCGTGAATAAACATTTAATCAAAAATTGGTCACACGCGGATTAAACTCGGATTATCGCTATAAATACTAATGATGCATGACATAGAAAGTTAAACGCATAATAATATGACTTTAACTCGCACGGGTTCAATTAAATGCAATTTTGCACAAAACCTAATTTTCAGAGCTCGAGGTCCGTAAATGGCGGAACGAAATCCCGACCCTATTTATCTAAGGGTACATCATGAACTAAACTAATTTATACTAATTAAACTAAGAAAACAAGAAATCAACACAATTAAACTAATTAACAAAGCATGAAACTAATCTACAAAGCAAGAAATAAGCAAGAACAACTATATTAATGGTAAAGGAAATGGAAAGTTCAACTTACAAACCCCAAATGGTTATCATCCCAAAGAGAAATGAAGCCAAGCTCTCAAAACCCGAAACCCTAAGCTTTTCTAACCCTAAAATGAATTAAAACTGAATATCTCTTTTATTACCACAAAAATCCCTTATATACTTAGTTGGGAGAAAAGAAAAGAAGAAAGAAAATAAAAGGGAAAATATCTCAGAAAATAGGGGATCGATCGATCGATCCCTTTGATAGATCGATCGATCGATTGGAAATGAGCCCACTGCTTCCCACGATATCATAAACAAAGAGGGATTGACTGATCGATCCTTCTGATCGATCGATCGATCGATCAGGTGTGAGCCAAGCTTCCCTGCATTGGTTTCATTATAGTTCCCTTTCGCTAAAAATCCCATAACTTCTTCGTATGGACTCGGAATAGCTCACCATTCACAACCACGTGAAGCTTTCAAGGAGGGCTACAACCTCCATATGGATGTTAGGCCAGGTGCCCAAACTGTGAAATGACTAAATTTCCCTTGAACATGCGATTGCGTACAGAACTTCACCGGAATTTGTCCAAAATTCATACTTAGCATCCAAATACCTATAAAAGCTCAATTAACCCCTGCACATCATGTTAACCTAGAAATCCGAGGTTGTCTAGTTAACGAGCATAAATATAGGAAATAAGATACTCGAGGGGGCTAATAATGCGTATGTTAACGGATGAAATATGCAATATTTGCGTATTATCAATTACCTCATTTATAATGACCTAGAAACACGTGCAACTTTCACCTAAACCTAAACTTTTACATTTTATTTCGAAATACAACCATTCTAACACTCCTTTCACCAAATCCTATCATTCAAGCACCTTTTCTTACTTGATTAAGGTCATTAAAGCTTTTTGAAGATTGTTTTCAAAGAAGATATTTTCTCTCTTGAAGATCTTATAAGAGGTTTAAAAGGAATTATAACTTATATATATAGACTTCCTCTCTCATTTTAGTTAACCATCTTTATTTATACATCATATAAATTTCATTTTCTTTCTTTACAAAGTCTAGTATAATTTTTGTTCACAAATTTGTTTGTACTATATAATCACACTTTTATTTTAGATCTATATTTTTACACATATTTTCATAAATCTCAAAACACCAAAATAAGATTTACCTTATATTTGACAATATTTGGTTTCTCCAAATAAAAGAAGTCTCGACATCTCATTTTCCTATAAAGGGTTTAATGCCCATTATTCCTAAATAAACTTACAACACACCTAAATTGAAAATATCATGTTGATTGATCCCCTTGCACTCATTTCAAACTATGGGGGAATTGTTCTCTCCGCGTGAGGGTATGTAGGCATTCTGTATTTAATCTCAGATTCAAGTCCATTATCCATGTTTTTATTTATTTTTATTTTTTAATTATCTATTATTTGTTTATTTTCTTGTTTATTTTCTTGTTTATTACCTTTATTATGTTCATGTTCCCTATAATACTCATAATTCATAGTTTATAGGGTTATTACTTTATTTTATATATGTGTGTGTCTGTGTATGTGTGTGTTTGCACTACTTCATGTTGTACCCAATTTCTCATAGTGATGTCATAATAGGCAAAAGCCTTTATATATCTCTGAGGATAGTCATGCTCACCCTTATTATGAAGATGTTATGATAGATCTCATTTTGGTCTACACATCGATGATTTACAAGCACTCACTTCAATTACATTAAGTTCCACAATTAATTAGTCCAATAAATAATTGAATCGTAAATGCATCAGACCTTGTCTCATGGCCACCATTGTGACCGTCACTATATCAAGATACCGTAGTCATTAGCACAGGACCTCCATCACATGTAACGCAGAAATAATAATACCATCATTATACCCAGCCCAGCCATCATCATCACAACTCCACCAACATATAGGGAGCATAAATTAACCATCACCCATATAGTCCAGTTCTCAATATGGCTACCATCACGGGGTATGCACAAATTAAATATGCTTCACATTGAGTTTAGTCCATGCAAGAGGATCGGGGCTACCATCATCTGTAATGTGCATATAATTTATTCTCTCTCATAATGCACTTTTATAATATTCCATATTACGAATTATCTTTCATAGTATTATCTTCGACAAGGCTTAATATTACCTTGTTACACCAAGATACAATTACAATATTCATTTTCTCCCATACCTAAAAATACTCATAGTTTACATCTCAAACATTTTTTGTTTTATATAGAAAAGTGCATTACTTAAGCATGATTATTTTCGTTTTTATTTTATTTTGTCCTAACCTTGTAGGAACATCTCTAACATTTTCAAATTACTTAACTTTACTCTAATTTAACCTATTGAAGCATACTCCTCCAATAGTGATTCGTTGTAACAAACACTGCTTGAAACTTTTCTAGACTATCTCTACCATAAAGGGGTAATCTTACTCCAGCATGTTAATGGGAAAAATAAGAGTTTATATCCACTAATTAATCAGTTTATCTCTATTCATATGTGATATCCCAAATAACTTATTCTCCTTTTAAGTGTTCTCTTTATAAGGTTCACGATTATCAAAGTTTGATAATTATCTCATTACCCACAGTACCATCACACTATAATTAAATTACCCCACCACCTAGGTATTACCAATTTAATTCCCAAGTTTTAACAACTACTTTAGTTAATCATCTTATAAATGATTCATTAATTCTTTTAGACGCATATTTTCTTTTCATGAGAATACGTAATAACCAACAATATTATAAATCTCATAAGCTTTAGGGGAAATCTTACTTTAGCATGTTCATGGGAAAATGGAAAATCTTCCTTTATTAATTAATTAGTCCATTCCTACTCAAATGATATATAATTAAGGGATAAACAACTTTATCCAATTTCTAAGTCGACATATGAATCCATAATCAATGAAAATGCTAATTTAATCTAACCAGTTCTTAAGGAAAATATAATGGCTCATAATTTATGAATTTTCCAATTAAGGTAAAAAGAAAATTGAAGAAGGATATATATGAATCCCTAGTCAATTTAATAATACCACTAACATGGTGGTATTCTTAATTATACTTTACAATTCCTAATCATAGGGTTTCCATTATTTAAAGAACATTATACGGATTCAAAGTAATCTAATTATTGAAATTCATTAAACAACAAAAATTTGGTATTCATACATGGATGTTCGACATATGAGCCTACGAGTACAATCCTAGCACATGATTTATATCAATTTCCTAAACATATAATTCTAACATGGTGACTATCATTAATTATTACAAATATGATCATATATAATATTAACAAAGGGTTGATTTCTAGACATGTTATTCTAACATGAGGATTATTTTAATTAACACTAATCCAACTGTTAACCATACTAATTAAATGCTATTTTACACCAATCATGTAGATTATGGACCAATTTCAACATATAATAGATCCAAATAGAGAAAGTATGAAAACTTAGTTATCTCTAGTTGATTTTATCACATTAATGAGCACTAAACCAGCTCATATACCATACTATTATCCTACCAATTACTAAATTAGAACCCTAACAAACTTGTTATCATATTGATAACTAAACCAACTCCCTAATCATCCTATTACAACACAAATAATTAAACTAGATCACGGACCAACCTAGTATCATCCTCAACACTAAATAATATCTTTAACCATCTAATTATAAACCATTAAACCATCTACATAACCAATATAAATAATATATAGTATTCAAATAACTCACTAACCAATCTAATATAATATATAACACTATATTAACTCAATAGCTAACCAATTATAAAACAGATCACTAACTAGCTACCCAACCGACCTATTACCTTAACTCATAAATCAATAACCCATATAAAGAAACAACCCATTATAATAACCCACGAAGAACTAACTCAGTTAATTAAACAACTCACTCTATGGAAAGTACATGAAAATAAGACAATTTTACTAAGGCACACGAGCCCTAAGCTTGAACCTATAAGTTTGAATAATGGCATTCGATTTCTAACATGGAAACCTAGCTTCTAAAGCGACTCCCAAACTTCCTAAACTATAATATACCTCACAAACCACCAATAAAGTTACCTTGTGGTCCAGAATATATTTATTTCATTTCTATGAAGCCCTCTAACCCTAAGAAAAATTCTCAACCCAACCTTAAAAAAATTTATTAGGAAACACAATAGGGTTGAATTGATTCAGCCTAGAATAAATTCAATTCGGTCCTGGAGGTCTCTTGAAGTTATGGTTTTCAACCCCAATATTCGCCCATTTCAATTTGCAATGATTCAAATCTTACTTTACTATCTGGTATACGTTTAGGAAATAAAATCTTACTTAAACAACATTTAACATATTTTTTTTACACTTTTATCATTAGTAATCCAACATATTACAAATTTAGTATACTTATAAGCCACAGATTCCCAAATTGTGGTTTTAGCAAAATCTCCCTTAATTGAAAATTTAATTTCTAATTAATATTGAAAATAATGAATCCAACATTATCTAACTTACATTTACATATTTACTTATTTAATCTCACCACAATAGTCCTAATTCCACAATTTATAAAAAAAAAAACTAGTTATTTTCTTCAATGGCTTCCTCATGCAAGTTCATAAATTTTAGTGATAAATTCTAGAAATCTCTTCAAAATAATAATTGTATTTATCATCCTAATTTACGGACGTGGTTTCTATTACAATTGTATATTATTAAAGGATAAAAGTGGAATGAAGTTTGTATTCGTGTTTGGTGTTAAGCTTCCCAAACATTTAAGATTCTTCTTCTTAATTTCTCTCAAGTCGCTCT
The DNA here is from genome assembly GCA_949130495.1 of Sambucus nigra. Lineage (NCBI taxonomy): Eukaryota > Viridiplantae > Streptophyta > Magnoliopsida > Dipsacales > Adoxaceae > Sambucus > Sambucus nigra. Next base: position 128,904,933 of record OX422223.1, read on the forward strand.
CCCCCTCTCTCTCTCTCTTTTTCTCTAGTGGTGTGGTATATTATGTTGACTTAACCTAAACTTATTTTAACATATTACTAACACATACCCTAAAATAAAATTAGCTTATGAGAATCAAAATTACATTCAAACCATTGCAAACTTATCCTAAGGGGTCACTTAACCCATAATCCCAATCCCACATAATTTTAACACTATTTTGGCACATTAATAGCCTCATGAGTCCGACCAAATACTCAAAAAAAAAAATTCAACCTAAGTCCAACATCGATCCATTAGTCCAATTACTCAATAATGACCTATAACTATATAAGGGTACCCATTTAACCCTCCCATAAGATTTAGGTTTGCTATGAGGAGGCCCAAGTCAAAACAAAGTAGTAACGGGTTAACATGACCAAAGTGGTGAACAAGTCAAAGCAATGGGTAAGCCAAGACAAGAAGAACAATATTGACCGAGCAAGCCCAAAATATAAATAAAGTTATAACGGGATAGCAGGCCCAAAGTGGCTAGCAAGTCCAAGCAATGGGCCAGCCAAGATAAACAGAACAATATTGGGTGAGCAAGCCCAAAAACAAAGTGAGCGGGCCCAAAGTGGCGAGTAGGCCCAAGACAAGAGTGGAATAATATTGGATGAGTAAGTGCAAATCGTGAGTAAGGCAAGCAGGTCTAAGCCATTAATGAATCCCAAGCAATAACTACCGAGGGGATGCCAAACGAGCAACCCTAAGTCATTCCAATAGTTGTGTTTATATAAAAGTTTATATATTAACACTTATTTGTTGTTTTAAACACATGTTCACTTAATAAGAAGCCTTAGTAGAGCAAGTAGGGCTCGAGCAGATGGCCAGTTGGGATCTCTTGAGAGTTTTTGGTTTAGAGGCTGAGAGAAAAGTCTTGTTGAGTAAAATAAGGCTCAACCACTTCAGTACCCTCGAAAAAAGAGAATACTAAGATAAGGGACCCAAGAGGTCACTCTCGCACTCATATACACTTACACAACTCATATTTGGTAAAATGAGTGAGCAGTTAAGATACTGTTCACAAAGTTATTTGTAAAATAACATTGGAGAGTGGCCATTAAGGCCACTCGCAAGTTTTCAAAATTATTTATCAAGTAACTGTTTGAAATATTGATAAAGTCATACTTTCTAGAACTATTTTTAACATATTTTCTTTTTGACTTCGATTGCATCGGATGTCCCATATCATAGTGGACAGTGACAAATGGTAAAATAGGATAAAAGGTACCACTCAAATATTATCGTAAGGGAATATACCTTTGGCGCACATGCACCACATCACCCCTAATGTCTGTTTATAAATAGAGCATTAGAGCAAGGTCAAAGACTCCATATTTGGATAATTGTTACTCTTCCCATATTCACACATAAAGTATTATCTCCCTACTCTCTCCTTGTTATTTGAAGTGCTTGTGTCTTCACTCTCAAAGAATCATCATTCTCAAGTGATTCCATTATTTTTGTTCTTATTGAAAAGTTTGTATATAATCATTGTCTTCCTCATATTATAATCACAAAGTTTTTATTTATTTCAAAAGTTAGTTTTTGATTTACTTGTTGCTCTTGAAAAATTAAATACCTTAGAGGTTGTTCCCATTGGAGTGTGTCACAACTCAAACTTATAATTTATTTATAGACCCCAGTACCACTACCCTCTTATATTTGGAGACTTCACTGGGGAGGTATTCTCACTATCAATGATAAAGAAGGTTATAATGTTTCAAAGAAGTTACTTTTTGAAGACACACTAGCCAGTAATGGAGTTTAGAGCGATAAGATGATAAATGAGGAAGTCATGGTCACCGAAGCAAGAATCCCTTCTCCTTTCGGGGGCATCTGAGCACATCTACGATTGTGCCACTGAATATCATGAATCTTACGAGAATGTACTTTGAATTTTTAAGACAATATAATGTGAACGTGGCCAGTTTAGGCTAAGATTGTGTAATGCCGACGGTGGCTCCTATTAGAGGAGCAGGTATTGTGGAGACAATTCCATCCAAAAGAGTGACGATGGATAAGATTATGACTCCTAGAAGTTCGTCAATCATAAAGAAAGTGTAAGCAAAGTAATTACCCTCCGAAGATGTCAAAATGAAAGAAGTGAAAAGATTGCTTTTATCTCAGAAAGGGTCACCATTTATGTATAAAGAGTTGAAGAATCCCTACCCAGATAGCATCAATGAAAAACCATACCGTGAGGGATATGTTCCTCCTAAATTCATGAAGTTCAAAAGTAGAGGTGAAAACCCCAGAGAGACTCTCAAGGTATTCGTAGACTATCTTGGTGTGTCGATAACGACAAGGAGCTGAAGTTAGGGGAGTTCTATAAAAGTCTCATTGGGAAAGCCTACACATGGTATTCTCACCTAGCATCTAACATCATCCCCACTTGGGAGGAAATGCATCAAAAAAATTTATAGAATTTTTTCTTAGTTGAAGAGGAGTTCACACTGAGACACTCAGCCCAAGAAGTATAGAAGTCGGGTGAAAAATTGATGCCCTGGATGTACATGAGGATGTCATGGAGGCAAGATTATTGCAAATATGTGTAGAGGGGCTGCTGGAGGAATACAAAATCCATCTAATTAATGAGATTTGAGAGGATACTTTCAAAGAATTCAAGGGAGCAGCAAGTAACATATCCATGATTATTAAGCCAAGACTCCAAGATTGAAGGTTATAGATTCCACTGCCAACTGGTAGGTTTTAGATTTCACACCAATAAATAATGAACTATGTTGAATGAAGTCCTAAAGGAAAGAAAGGGATCTAAAGGCCCAAGAATAACGATATCATTGGAAAAAGGAAGTTCGAGAATGATGTTCCACTGCCATTGCCATGCAGCATGGAGGAAGTCATGGAATGTTATCGAATGCTGGTGTGCGAGGGGGTGGTAGGTCCCCCTTACTCAAATGGTCAAGTGCCCATGGAAACAGAAAAAACAAACGCAAAGTTTTATGAGTTGCACCAGAGGGTGCAACACGCTACCAAAAATTGCTATTATTTACGCAGGATAATAGGGGAACAAGTTACCAATGGTGCCTTATGAATTTCGCGTATGGACGTTAACAAAAATATTCTTCCAACTCATCACTATGGTACAACGAATATGATGAAAACACACGATTTGGAAGAAATGATCAAGTCTAAAGAATGGAAGAATGGTGAGGATGAGTGAGAAAGATGTCTATTCGATTTGGCCAAGGAAGATCCCAAAAAAGAGTGGGATGAAGAGCTAAAACATGAAAAAGTAAGTGCTAATGTGGTTCTTTCACTGGATGAGGGGGAGACATAAGCCTATTATGTGTGAAGTATGAAACACGAGAAACAATCACTAAGAAAATCTTAGAATCAGTCCAAGAGTGAGTAGATCCATTCCTCAAGTGGCATGGTCCCATAGAGAGACTGATCAAGAATATACATCTGAGTTAGTATTTTCATAAGAGAACAAGCAAGTGCCTTTCTTCCACAATAGACCTATATATGTTTCCTCTTTAGTGAATGGGATTAGTTTTCGAAGAACGCTATTAGATTGGGGGAATCGATAAATGTCATGCCCATTATCACTCTCTATAAGACTGGCATATCTCAAGAAAACACCATGTCAGTACCGCTCGTGGTTTTTAGATACGATAGCATAGTGATGTGATCACTTGGTTACGTGAATGTGGGGAATAAGTTGGGAAACTTCATATACCAGATCAAGTTTCATATTATCAAAGACAGCAGGAGAAACCAGTTGTTGATAGGCCGGGTGTGGATTCACACGCATGGATTATGTCGTCAACCTTTCACCAATGTATGAAAGCTAATGTTCGTGGAACATAGATTGTGATCAAAGCCATGGAGATACCATCCTCAATCAAAAAGGCCATTTGGTTGATGCGTCATTCTACACTTAATTGGATGAAGAAAGAAAATTATTGATCAAAGAAGTAGGGGAGTCCCACGTGGCTCAAGAAGAAGTCAAAGCCAATAATTTTGTGCATGAGACATTTGATTCGCGAGTGGCACCCTCTGAAAATAAAGAAAATGAGAAGATAAAGTTTAAAGAAGAGGAAAAACATGCAGAATTTGCAAGAAGGTTGGTCTACTTAATAGAAAAGTCATTTATAATTTATAATGAACTGAGCGGGCGATGTTTAAGGATTAGAGCCTCGACCTGATGCTAGAGTGCTACGTGGTTGATAAGCCCCACATTGTTGAACATATCGAGGTACCAGCAGAAGCGTCTGAATGCATGCAATATGGATGACGAGATCAGTTCTAAGAGTTTGAGGAACTAAACTTAGGAATTAAAGGTGGCGATGAGAGGCCCATATTTATTTCCAAAGTCTTAAATCCTAAACAGCGGAAAAAATCATTAGCTTGCTCCAAGAATTCACAGATTTATTCGCATGGACGGTTACAGGAATACCAGAGATAGATCTGGAGGTGAGTTATCACAATTTAAAATTTCTGCCTAATGTTTTTCTCATAAGATAGGCTATGAAAACTTATAAAACTGAGCTAGATTTGAAGATCAAAGTGAAGGTGGAGAAGTTGCTCACTATTGGGGTCATCAAGCATATTCAACACTTAGTATGGATGTCAAACATTATGCCTATGGAAAAGAAAGAGAAGAAGAAAATACGAGTCAGCGTGAATTTTAGAGATCTGAACTACACTTGTCCAAAAAATGAGTTTCCTCTACCCAATAACGATAGTTTGGTGGATGGCACCGCCATTAATGAAATGAAAAGTTTTATGGATTGGTATATGGTCTATAATCAAATCAAAATGGACCTTTCAGACGTGAAGAAGACATCTTTTCAAACCGATATAGGTAATTTCCACTACTTTGTCATACCTTTTGGACTGAAGAATGCAAGAGCAACGTATGAGCGAATAATAATGGCAATATTTCATGACTTGCTTCATGATATATTGGAATTCTGCGATGATGATTTGGTGGTAAAGTCAAAATAGAGTAGGCATGTCCAAGATCTTATAAGAGCCTTCGAACAGTGTCGAAAGTACAAAATGAGGATGAACCCCTTAAAATGTGCCTTTGGAGTTACCGCGGGGAAATTCCTGGGATTCATCATTAACAACCAGTGCGTACAAGTTGACCTAGAAAAACAAAAGGCCATTTTGATGATGTAGCTAATTAAAAGTTAGAGGCTACTCAAGAGTTTCTTAGGAAATGTGTCTTATCTAAGAAGGTTTATACTGTCATTGGCGGAAGCCACCCACCCTTTCGCACTGCTAATGAAAGATAAGGAAAAATGGGTGGGGGGGGGGGATGAGCAGAAGAAGGCATTTGAGAGGGTCAAAGCAATATTGACTTCTCCTTCAATCATGATCCCACCGGAAGTAGTCATGTCTCCGTTATTGTACCTCACTTCGATAGAGCGGTCTATTGGGGCCTTGCTTGCCCAAAAAAAAAAGGATTGGAGTGACTTGTGTATTAATTCTCTCGAGTGATTTCAGAAATGGAGTCGAGATATATGAATGTAGAAAGGCATTGTCAGGATTTAGTCTTTGTAGCACAGAACATGAGGCATTACTTGATAGCCATCATGATTCATATTATCACCAAATATGATCCCATTAAATGATTCCTTATGCAGACAGTCTTGGTAGGGTGAATAACCATGTGGTTCTTCATATTCTTAGAATATGATTTGAAATGCCTAGCTCTGAAGGCCATTAAGAGACAAGCCATGGACTGTGACACCCTGCCCAATTAAATATCGGGTGATCAGTCCTTTATAAAATTTAAAACAGAATGTTCGGTTGGTTCATTCTTAGCATCACTGTAGAAAACGCAATAACTTATTTAATCACCTAATATAATTAAGCTAAGTGTCAAAACATTTTTCTTATTAATTAAAAACCATTTATTTACCAAACCAAGTAATTTAATATAAGACATCCACGCACAATTAATTAATGAAAATACTGAATCAGAATCTCATGCTGAATTAAATAAGACTGGATAAAACATCCCAGTTCAAAAATCTAAACAAAAACAATAGTAGCCATCAATCGAAATGAAAATGAACAAGAAATAGAGTAAACAGAATCTCTGAAACTGTCTAAGGAAGGGGCGACACATGCCCTAATGAAAATGTCATAACGAATAGGGATGAAATAATCGAAGCGTCTAAACAAAGTCCTGCACCTCCCACAACAGCTACAGCATGCCACGCAATCCGAAACTCTAAGCCTGATGTCCCTATGGCTGAGCACCCGGTATAATACATATATATAGCAACAGATAGAAGATGCAAGAAATGGGTCAGATCCTTATGTGTAAAAATATTTGTTTAAGCAAGTATTTAAAATTTGCAGTAAAGCAAGTATCAAGTACATGTTAGTTCGAACTCTCTCTTGAGATTCTCACCCCTCTTCTATTGTGCACGCCTAACGCATATCTAAATTTTCTCCTTAGCTATACCTCCCAATATAACTAGTCTGAATCCATCCTAATAGTATTTACCCCCACTATTAGTCAACCCGTATCGCCCATACAATACATTATCCAATTAGCCTATGACAAAAAGCTATTTAATAAATTTTCCATTTTCATAATAATTCAAGTATACGATTAGAATTTTCTTAACAAGTTTTCATACCCACATTCATTATTATACACATTAGATTGATTCACAACTCTCATACATATATACATATAGTCACATCTTCCCTATATATATATATATATATATATATAACATGATACTGCACCCCCGGGATATATCCCATTAGTGCACCTAATCAACATACTGTACTCTCGGGTTATCACCCTTTAGTACACTTATTTAAATAATCTTGTACCCCCGGGTTATCACCCATTAGTACACTTACAATACATTTTTATACCCCTGGGTTATCACCCATTAGTACACTTATAATAATAAGATCTTCACAACCCCGGATTATCACCCATTGGTGCCTTTAATAGTAATAATACATAATAGGCATACACACGTCCTATTATAATAAATAGGTATATTTCCTCACCTACATATAAGCTTCTCTTATGCATTTTAAATTTCAACATTCCGTAATAGTTATTAGGATTATTATCCCTCTCGAAATATCCACGGCATATCCTCTCCGTACCTAATTCATTAAAGTATCTAACTTCTCATACTTCTTTCGAAATTCTGCCTTACTTAAGTTTATTATTAGAAAATATATTTCTCATTTCTGAACTAATAACTTAAAACTGGGCCCTAAAAGAAATTATCAAAACTTCACTTTGTCGCTCGAACGAGGTGGCAAATCGTTTGAACGACTACCACATGTCGCTCGAACGACTTCGCGCGAGATTGCAATCTCGCTCGAACGACTTCGCGCGAGATTTCGCTGTGCGTCCCCTGCCCAGATTTTCCAAAGTTTTCCACTATTTTTAACCTCAAATCTTCTCATTCAACACCCCAAACTCCAAATAAACAGTTCTACATGGAACCCCATCAATAACATATGAATTCTAACATCCTTGAATCATCAATTCATTACGAATCATTCATAAAACGTGAAATCCCCAATTTAAATTTATCAAAACCCTAGTCCTTCCAACACATGTTCAAGAATCCATAATTTTCAGATTTGTTCTACATATAAATTCCTTAAAATGTGATTTCCAGTCTACATACATTAAGGGTTTCAATCTAATAAATCACAGAATTTATTTACACATTCAAATTCCTCAATTTCACCATTTTTATAACCTATAACATAAACCTAACAATCCTACACTAACATGAATCAAATCAATATCGAAATACAGCAAGTAATAAACACTTGCCTTGAGTGAGTAGTCTGATTTCTGGATGTTGTTGGTATGGGTGTGTTCCCCTCGTCCCGATCTACATGGTTGTGGTGGTGGTTGTGCAAGGTGATGTCGATTTAGCCCTCTTCTCTTGGCAAAAGCTTTCCCTCACACTTCCTATGGCCATTCCTTCTTTCTGTAGCTTTCTAACCCTAATACAATTATTTTCGGCTCATAAATTAACTCCTAATTTTCGTCCATTAATTAGGCCTAAAAATCCAATTTATCATAATGCCCCTTTTGGGTGCCGGTTAGGCCTAAAATTGCCCCGGAACCCAAACTAAACACCCGAGTATACTATTTTGACTATCTTGATCCTTTCGGACTCAATGGTACACTCGAAATCATCATACGACTTATTGAAAATAATTGATATATGTATTCCATCAATTTAGTCCCGACACGACTCACACGCGCGTCTGACTTAATTCATTAAACTGTCGTATTATTATCTCTTGACAATTTATCCAAGTATATAGTTCCATATTACATATCGCAAAGTAATATTAAACTAATAAGTATTAACCCTTAGCACGCTAGTTAATATTTATTTTTATTCGATTCAGATTAATTAACAATTTAATTCTTCACATTTAAATTTAATTAATCTCGCTGTAATAAATAATCCCATAATTATTTAAATCATAAAAAATGTGGGGTATTACATAATTCCCCCCTAATAAAGGAATTTTGTCCTAAAATTTGAAAAAATAAGGTATACCTGGTATGAATAAATCTGAATATTTCTCACGCATATCCGCCTCACGCTCCCAAGTAGACTCCTCCACATTGTGATGTTGCCACTGCACCCGAACAGGTGGAACTACCTTTGACCTTAGCCTCCTCTCACTACAATCTAGAATAGCTACCGGTCTCTCGTCATATGAAATATCTGGCTGTAGTTCAATCTCCTCAATTGCAATATGAGTGTGTGCCAACTCATCTCGAAGGTATCGCCTCATATGAACACATCATGGATACGATGCAAGTGCTCCGATAATCCCAATATGTATGCCACTGGTCCGAATCTCTCAATAATAGGAAATGGTCCCACATATCTAGGAGCCAACTTTCCTTTCTTCCCAAATCTTATTACCCCCTTCATCGGAGATACTCTCAACAAAACCTGGTCCCCCACTGCGAATTCACGGAAGAACCTTTTTGCATCGGCGTATCTTTTCTGTCTGTCCTGGGCTACCCGTATGTGATTTCGAATCATCTCGATCCTACTCGATGTATCCTGAATTACTTCTAGCCCGAGTAGCTTGTTGTCTCCCACCTCTAGCCAACAAACTGGGGAACGACAAGGTCTGACATACAATGCTTCGAACGGGGCCATGCCAATCGTAAACTGATAGGAGTTATTATAATCAAACTCTACCAGTGGAAGATACTGCTCCTAACCTCCCCCGAAATCAAGGATACACATGCGTAATATGTCCTCGAGCATCTGATTAGTGCATTCAGTCTGCCCATCGGTCTGCGGGTGATATGCTGTACTTAACCGCAACTCGGTACCCATAGCTTCCTGGAAGCTTTCCCAAAAATGAGATACAAATGTCTTGTCTCTATCTGACACGATGTTAAGAGGTACACCATACAGTCTCACTATCTCTGCAATAAATAGCTGAGCATATTGTCCCGCCGTGTAGTCTGTCCTGACGGGAAAGAAGTGGGCTACCTTCGTCAACCGATCTACAATAACCCATATAGAATCATACCCCCTCTGTGAAGTGAGCAACCCATATAGAATATGACCATAGAGGCTGCTCGCATACAGTAAGGTTGCCTGAAGTTCCAAACCTAGTTTAATCATCCAATGGAGGCTAATTTTGTGAAAATTCTGGAAGATTAGGGGACACAATACATCACCTATCTCAAAGATAGAGAGTTACTTAATGAGAGGGATGATGGGATTTATTTATAGAAAAGAGTGACCTGTTCTACTTAGTGAATGGGGAACTCTATAGGAAGGGGTATAATGAGAAGGCCTTGGGATGCGTGGTAGGGGAAAAAGTGGCAAGAGTACTGAAAGAAAACCATGAGCCTTCGTGTACGGGAGGCACTAAACTATATGACCATCTAATGACCTTAGGGTACTATTTGCCAATAATGAAAGCCGACTTTATAAGTTGTGTAAAGAAATGTAGAGCATGCCAAATACATGAATATGATTCATTCCCCCTCGATGAGTTTGTAAAGCCTAGTTGTTCCTTAACTATTCCACAACTAGGAATTTGATTTGGTAGGAAAAATTATCCTATACTCTTCTGGGAAAGCCTTCATTCTAGTTGCTACGGAGCTGTATACTAAGTGGGCTGAAGCAATTCCTCTAAGAAGGGTTAATGCTCAGGTGGTAAAACAGTTCATTCGGGAGTATATAATATGCATATTTGGCATTCCAAAGGTCATTCTCATAGATAATGGCAAGTAGTTCATGTGCAAAGAGATGTGTCTGCTCACGGACAAATACAAGATCATCCATAATAGCTCGACCATTTCTTATCCCAAAGGGAAGGGTTAGGCAGAGGCAATTAATAAGACACTGATGAATATTTTTAGGAAGATGCCGGAAGATATGCTAAGAATAAGAGATGGCAAGTTGTCGATGGGCTTATAGGCTTATAGGATCTCCATGAGGAAGCCAACTAGTTTTACCCCATTCTCTCTGGTCTATGGCACAAAGGTTATTCTATCGGTAGAATTGGCTGTACCATCAGCACGAGTGGGCATAAGCCATAATTTAGTGCTTAACCTAAGACATGTGCAGTTAGAAGCTTTAACTGAGCATCTTGATAGAGCTAAGGAAAACTTCAAATTTTACACTTAACAGTTATCTAGAGCTTATGAGAATCTAGTTAAGTATAGAGAATTCCAAGTCGGAGACATAGATTTAAGAGCATCAACTCATTATCTAAGGAGCATGTTGGCCTCAAAACTCAAGCCCAACTGGGAAGGGCCATTCGTGGTGCGAGGAGTAGGAAGATCAGGGTATTGTCAAATCTCAGAGCCGGAGAGTGAGTGTATTCAATCGATCAATTACAAGTGGATAAAGAAGTACTATGCCTAAGGTTCCCTAACTTTGTTTTTCAATAGTTCATCCTAGAAAAGGAAAGTTCCTTAAGTGAAAAGAAAATTTGTTGATAACACTTTTTGGTAATAGCACAATGGAAAATATCACTTTTTTCACAGTGAATACAATAGCTCATTTTCTCTTATGACCACTTTCTTTCATCAATTTTACAATTATGTTTATGAGTTTACATAACCAAATATATCACACATTTGTTCATAAAATTGCGCAAGTAGGTTCATTTAAAAAAATGATTTTGCTTTTGCCAAGTTAATTTTACGAGCGTAGCAGTTGAGCATTCTCACAGGATAAGAGAAAAGATATTTAATTTAATGGGCATTGCTCATCATACTTAGGGGGATATATACCTCCCAATGACAAAATATGATGAGCAAACCACCTTTACATATAATGTTTTGAGGGATATGCTCCCAAAATGGAGTGATCAACAAAATAATAGTAAAGAAGTTCACCGTTTCAAAAGGTTGATAAAATTATACAAATTATGTGTCTTTTATAACATTAATGGGAATTGCCTCCCAAGCCTTATTTCACGTTAAAACAAGGCAAGTATACCATAGAGTACGAGAAAGTTACATATCTCACTAGTTAACTTACGAGAAGCTACTCCCATGGAAAAAGGGAACGATAATGATTGACACTTATTCACAATATTGCAACAGATACTCCCACTTGATAAGGGAGAGTTCATAGCATATGGAAAAAAAAATTAAGTAAAGGAGATTGAAATACAATTGAAGGAGTATGTATATATATATATATATATATATATATATATATATGTGTGTGTGTGTGTGTGTGTGTGTGTGTGTGTGTGTATTCTTTCCCATTCATAAAAATGACCTGTTTGAAACAGAGGAGACCATGATATTACAAATAAAAAAAGGAATTGTCTACAAGTATTCAATTAGATAAAAGAAAAAGAAGACTCTCCTTTTAGTAGAAGTCCTTGAATGATGGTCTAGCCTCTCGAGAAAAGTCCCCCCGCAACCTAGCCATTTGAGCGAGGTCCTCTGTCTTACAAGCTAAAATATTAGCTAACTTAGCTTTTAATGTTTTGATCTCCTCACTGTGCTGTTAGCTTTTGAACGACATCACTCGACCTTGGCTTGCTCAAAAAACTTTTCTCTCATTAATCTCTTAGCAATAGGAAAAATAAGTTAGCAAACGGAGGTATCAACCTAGTTAAACTTGATGTGTTAGCAATTCTCCAAGTCCTTGATAACTTCCAAGAAGATGCGAGCACCCACGCTAGTTACTTCTTTTGGAGGACTTTATGTGATCGCTAACACCTTTAAGTTGTGAAAATTCAAGCTGACATTGTTGTAAACACTCCTGGCTATAAAAGTCTGAGGGTGATGCCAGAAAATTAATCTAAAATAGCACGATCCTATTCTCGAATTCTTTTAGGCTAGCTCTTACACCACATATCCTTCATATAAACATCGGGAGCATCCATCTCTTTGTCATAAAAAGTAGTGTCTATAGAACTAGCCTCATAGATGGAAGACGAATCCTCACCAGATTTCTAAGCCTCATAAAAAGTGGCCTCAAAGCCCTCCTCACTTTTATCAGTAGTTTCCTTTATTTCGTTAGTTTCTTTTTAAAAAATAAAAAAAATAACAAAGAGGAAAAGAATAAGTTAATTAAAAGGCTATACTTCAGAGGAATGGTAAGAGTAATGAAAAAAAATGAGAAAATAATTGCTTGCATGCCAATAGGAGTTAGCATGCAACCAGAAAGTACACGTTGCTCCCTACGACTAACCACAGGCTTCGTAGTCACAGGAGCACTCGTGACACTACCCTGAAAATAAAGAAACGGGGAAGTGTTATTAAGAAATAGATGATTTTATGGATTGATTCATATCTTAGGCCAAAAACACACAAATTCAGCTTTTAGCGAACTTTATCTTGAATTAATTAAGTATAAATCCAAATTAAATAAACCAAAACAAACAAGAAAACATGCAAAGCAGTAAGAAAAAATCCCTTTCGAGCAAAATCTTTATTTTCAGCACTGTGCAAGATTTGACAGATGCAATAAGACTTACAGACTACTTAGTTAACTAATTATAACGTACATTTCTTTAAGCCTTCTACAGTAATGGCACAGTCCAGCACCGCCCATAGGAACCAGTCTTCCCTCGATATCCACTAATCAACCTTCTTCTTCAATAGTAGAGCCTTTTCTCCATAAATCAACAGTAGAGATAAACTCTACAAGAGTCTTTGAACAAGTAATATGTTTTTCATGATTTGATAAAGTGATCTTTAAATTTCCAAGGGGTTTTGATGAAAAATAGTAGATATTGATAAAAAAAAAGAGAACTCTAAAAGGGTTTGGAAAAAGCTTTCAAAAGAGGCCTGAAAGACTCTAATACCGCATCTCTTTTTATGAGGAAGTTTGTTGTAAAAGGATAAACATAAGATATTTGAATCAGTTTAATTAAAAAAATAAAAAGTCGCATGCTCTTTCGAACGACCTGGTACCTCGTTCGAACGGTGTACCCTTTTTTGTTCGATTAGGCTTCCAATGATATTTCGAACGACATTCGAGTGCTTGACAAAAATCATCTCGGTTGATCGTGGAGACTTTCATTCTAATGACTTACCCCACCTCGTTTGAATGACTTCCAATGAGACTTCGAACGACATTCTAGAACTGACCAAAAGGCAGCGTCCCAGATTTCGTTCAAATGTTTGGAATCTCGTTCTAACGACATAGTGTAACTCATTCTAATAACAAGACAATCTCGTTCTAATGAGTTAAGCGAAATTTTCAAAATTTTCTTAAAAACATTTTGAAATGCAAACCCCTAAAAGTGTAACCTCGTGGAAAAATAAAGGCTTTACCAAACTACCATAACTCTTCTAAATTTTGTTAAGACAAACGATTCTTCAATCTTTCAAAAGTCTTCAACTTTGTCTTCGAATACATAGTAGTCATGGTGGTGTAGTGTATATGTAACAGGATTAGCCAAATAAAAAATAAACTGAGCAATTGACCCCTAAAGACTAATAAAACTAATGCCCTACCAAATCAAGAAACATAAATGGATAAATGTAAAAGTCTTCAACTGAAATGTCTTCATCTTGTGCAGTCCCTGAACTCCTCATCAAGGCGGAATGACTTACACATATGAGACAAATAAAATACCGTGATGCGTACAAATTTTAAAAGATAAATAAAACTCCCCCTTTTTGTTCGTAATAGACAAAGTAGTAGAATCTTATCGTGAATAATAAGCATCACATATAAAAGCAAAGATATCATCACAAATATAATTAATAAAGCACATGCAATGGTAATCTTAAAAGTTATAGTGTTCTCTCCCTAGAAAAACATATAGGTACAAATACACAGAGTCATAATGGAATAACACTAAAATATTCAAATCGTGAAAATGGAATATAATTGTGTGAACATTTTCCATAGATAAATCGACATTAAAATTCACAACATAGGTTCACAAATATAATGATTCTCAAAACAATAAATCCAAACTATTTTAATGATTTTCAAGGAAGTCCGTTGTGCAAATGTATTGATGTTCTACTTTATAACTCCCCTAAAATATCACATATGTAAGAATTCACTCTCAAATATTTTTAAAGAAATCATAATGCTCATATGTAGTGAAACATCGATGAATATAAAATAAATGGCCTTGGCACTTTTATTTTTGTGTGTCATTAATCTTTTAAGGCTCTTTTTGGAAATGGTGGCGACTTTGAACACAAAGCGTATTTTTATCTTTCGTATACCCTTTACATATCTTAAGCTTTAATAAGATTTTTTGGGAAATGAAATCCATACAATGGTTCTTACAAGAACAACTTATCTCTTTTTACATTTGGTTCGTTATTAAGAAGGATTGAGATGAGAAAATTATATTCGACACATGATAGGTAAGTACAATGTTAAAAAAGTCCTTGCACGTGTTCAATAAAGGTAACAAAAAGTCTAACATTTAGAAAGTAATCATCAATTATCCACGCATTATTAAGCACATTAACGAAACAAATTCATGTCTCAAAACACTATGAAAAAGTCATGTGAATGGATGAAATGTAAGAGTGATCTGAATATCTTAAATGTTCATCCATATATGGTGAAAAACAAAAATACAAAACCCTTTATGTCTTTTTCAAAAAATTTATCAAAATAATTTTTTTTCAAATTTTCAAACTTTTTCTTAAAAACCAAAAATATTTTTAGATTTTTTAAACATATTCATAAGAATTGAAAATCTTTTTGGTATTTTTCAATATATAAAAAAGAAAAATATATGAATACAATGATAATACAATTTAGCAATAGGGATATAAGATATGAACATGATAATCACCATATTCTAGAAACAAGTCTCTCCTTCAATTATTAGGCCCGGAGGAGTTATCAAAAGGAGAAGACATCCTATGAAATTACTCCATCAAACATTGTAAAGTCTTGACTAAATATGCAAATTTCTCTTGAAAACTCTCAAAATATCTAACACCGTGTGTGGGAAAATCTCCCTAGCTTAAAATAAAAATCTCTAAGGTGACCTATTTGTTTGCTATGGGAACAAACATAAATGGACTTGGGTCTACCTTGCTCAAAATGCCTAGGACGAGCTCTCCTTAGTAGGTCCGGTCTCCTTGGTGGGTTAGCATGAGGGCCATAAGTACCCATCATAAACTCGAGACCTGGTTTGGGTGCGACATGAAAAATGGATGTGCTGTCATAACCTATTCCTTGCCTCTCAACATTATTTAACACGAGATCGAGGAGCATCTTTCCAACTTTATTAGATGTTTCCTCTAAAGTGACCTTGACCTCCCAGGTACGTTCGAGATCAATCTCAAGTTGGGATGTATCGGCTTCAAGTTTCTCATGAGTCTCCAATGAAGATTGAAGATCTCTAGTAAAACTAGCCACAATGTTAGTCAAATCGGTCTCTTCCTTACCAATAACAATCAATTGCTCACGCAAAGAAAGTTTCACTTCTTTATATCACACACCCTAAGAGACAAATAATTATTAATCTTTTTTATTTTTAAAGTCTCGATGTAAATTTAACGAAAAGCTTTTTGGAGTCCACCTTCTCCCTCACTCAAATTATCTTCCTCACTCTCACTCTCTCTAGAATGATTCAAAACATCGTCGAGGCACTCATGTTTATAAAATTTCTCATTAGTGTGGGACAAACTAGAACTACTCACATGACTGGCCATGAACGTAAGACCGTTCATACGGTGATTCATCCTCGAAATTCATCGAATCAATGTCACTATCGCTAAGAGTGGCTTTATTTGCAGCGTTACTTCCCTGTCTCTTTAGCCTAGTGGGACATTCATGTGCCTTGTGCCCTTTTTTTTCACATTCATAGAATCTCACTTCATCTTTTTTACAAACATTCTTGTCCTCATTGTTATTTTTATTTTTCTCAAAAATCTTTTCTGTTGAAGAATTTTCTTTTCTAAGTTTGAGAAATTTTTTTAAATTTCTCGCAAAAATGGATAAATCATCAAGCTCTAAATCAAACTCGTCTCATAATCAAAAACCATTTTTTTATTCTTTTTAGATCGAGTTTTCATAAGTTTTAAGGTCTATTATGAGTTCTTCTAAACATAAGAGTATCTAATATTCCCAATGAAATCTAAACAGTGACTTTAAGGATAAAATAGGCTAGCTCGGATCTCAAAATCTTTTTCCAAACTCTCATTTCAGGAATTTTCTCACTCAAATTAATGATATTAGGCAATCGTACATAAAATTCATCAAACGACTCAGACTCTAGTGTGGTAATATTCTCAAACTGTGTGGTGAGATTTTGAAGCTAAGAATATTTCACATCAATTAGTCTCCTTGTGAGTGAGCTGGAGGGTATCCCAGTCTTCTTTAGACATGGTGCACGTCATGATGTGGCGGAACTCGTCATGGGTGACGGTTCCCAAAATGGAACTTAAACCGCATGAGTTAAAATTACTCCATTTAAAATCATATTTTGTCCCAGAAAAGATAGGTTTAAGACTTTCGACATTTTCGTTGGTCATAGTGGGTGGGGTCTACCCTCTTTCACAAACAAGACAAACTCTTTCATTAATGAATTTTAGATCATATCTCATCCTAACTTTCCAGTATGCATAATTTGACCCATCGAAAACAGGAATCATAATATAAAAATTATTCATAAAATCCATTTTTTTAAAGATCACCATTTAAAAAAAATTATATTAATTATTTTTGTAAAAAGGATCGCACAATACTTTAGTGCAACATGCTCTGATACCAATTTGAAAAAATTGGTATCTAAAAAAATCCATAAAAATTAGGATCACAGGACAGTTTAGTGCATCCTTCTCTGAAACCAATTTGAGAAAGAGAGGATTCTATGGATTGATTCATATCTTAGGCCAAAACACATACACATTCAAATTTTAGAAAATTTTATCTTTGATTAATTAAGTATGCATTAAAAGATGAAGTCCAAATTAAATAAGCCAAAATAAACAAGCAAACATGTGAAGAAGTAAGGAGAAATCCCTTTTGGACAAGACCTTTATATTCAGTACAGTGCAAGATTTTATAGAGAAAATACAACTTACAGACTACTTATCTCACTAAGTATAACGTGCAATTATTCAAGTCTCACACAACAACATCACAGTTTAGCAGTGCCCATAGGAAGTTTTCCCTCGATATGCACCAATCAACCTTCTTTTTCAGCAATAGATCCTTTGCTCCACAAATCAACAGTGGAGATAAACTCTACAAGAGTTTTTGAATAAATAATATTTTCTTCTTGATTTGATAAAGTGATCTTTAAATTTTCAAGGGGTTTGTATGAATAACGGTAGAGTTTGATTGTAAAAGGAACTTTAAAAGGATTTCAAAAGATTTCTCAGAGACTCTAATCCCGCATCTCTTTTTATAAATAAGTTTGCTACAAAAAGATAAACATAAGATATTTGGATCAGATTTAATTAAAAATCAAAAACTCGCGCACTTGTTCGAACGACCTGGTACCTCCTTCAAACGGTATACCCTTTTTTATTCGATCAGGCTTCCAACGATATTGCGAATGACATTTCAGTGCTTGATGAAAAATCATCTCATTCGATCGGGGGAATTTTCGTTCTAATGACATACTCCAATATCATTTGAATGAATTCCAACAAGACTTTGAACAACATTCCATAGATGACCAAAAGGCGTTGTCCCAGATTTCATTTGAACGTTTAGAATCTCGTTCTAATGATATAGTGTAACTCGTTTGAACGATAAGCAAATCTTGTTCTAACAAGTTAGCGAGATTTTCAAAATTTTCTTAAAAAATATTTTAAAGAACATTTTGAAATGCAAACTCTTACAAATGTAAAACCCAAGAAAAATAAAGGCTTTACCAAACTACCATAACTCTTCTGAATGTTATTGAGACGAACGATTATTCAATCTTTCAAAAGTCTTCAACTTTGTTAGTGAATATGTAGAATTAGTCATGATGGTACGGTGTATGTGTAACGGATCAACCAAATAACAAATAAACTAAGCAATTATAAAACTTTATCTTACACTTATTTTAGAACTCGTAGAATAAAAGCAAGTTAAAAGCCAAGTATAACAGAATAATACCTAGGGAGTGCTCACAACTATGCTCAGAGAATCTTTTGCAGTTAAAGGAACCCCCGTAGCACTGACTTGAAAATAAAGAAACAGGAAGGCATTACTTGATCACTTTCAAAGTAAAAGAAAGTTATAAAAGAATCAACTATGATCGAATAATACCGAAGGAGCATTCGCGGATATACTCACAGGAGGTTCTACAATTACAAGAAAGACTATAATGTTAACCTAGAAGCAGAGGCACTAAAAGAATCATAAAAACACTTTCACAGTAAAATCAAGATTAAAAGAATCGAATATGACATAATAATACCCGAGTGCTCATAGTCTTGCTCACAAAAGGTTCCATAGTCAAGGGAACACTCGTAGTGCCCACCTACCAGAAGATAGGAAAGTGTTAAACTTTGAAGTATTTGCATAAAAGAAATTCCAAATATATTAGACTAATACCTAAGGTGGCATAGACGATGGAGCACTCGCAGTAACACTTGCTGAAGACACAGAAGTCAAAGGAACACTAGCAATGCTCCCCTAAAATGAAAATGAAAGATAAGGTGAGAAACTGTACGAGCATATGTAAAGTAAAATGGGAACTTTGAAAACAAGTATAGGGGTGCACCAATTCAAGTAACTGAGATCCCAAGGGAGAGGAAGCACTCAAATCCTATAATAGGAAGTGGATGGATGCTCGCACTAACCTATCAATAAAGAAGCTTGTGCTGAACAAATGACATGAGAAACAATCCCACTCGAAGAAACGTTGTAAATAGGCTAAGTAAGAAGGGTCTGGACTTGGGGCATGTTGTCCAAAGGGAGACGAACCCTTGGGATGGATATCCTCCCAAATGGAGGCAACCCTAAGATGATCACCCATGTGGGAAAAAGTATGCCACCAGTGGTGAGGGGATCGTCCATGAGAAAGCCCTGCGAAAGAACAATTGTTACAAATATCTATTTTGATTAACAAGACAAGTATTTAAAGAAAGGAAAAGGAGGTGCTCAAAGAATACCCCTCCAGAGGTAGTTGCAGCACTAGATGGGGTTTGCTCTGACGAATCGTTCGCTATAGAATAAAACAGTGGCCTTACAACTGGTGTGAGTAGAGACAAAGAAACCTATAAAAATAAATTAAATGTTAGCAAACAATGCAAATGGACTTAACAAAAAGATCTTTGTAAACTAATGGTTACCTGGACTAAACGAGCAGTCATAGAAGAACTCTTAATAGTAGCAGGATATACAACAGAAAGTTATAAGAGAAAGAATTGAGAATCTAGCTCATGAGCACCAGAGTTTGGAGGTTCAAAATCCAAAAAGAAAATGATAAATATGCCTAACACATGTACAAACCTCTCTTACTAAGACCAGAGAAGACACTAGCATAAATTTCCTCTTGCATTGAAATGGATTGTGAGGAAGGGCAGGGGAGGTAGGTGACAGAACTACCCTCACCCCAGAGGGACCACTCGTCCATGCAGAAGAAGTCTGCTCGAAAATGGTTGAGAGTTAGTAATAAGATAAATTATAACTCAAATCCAAGATATAATACAAGAAATAGTAAATAACTGAATTAAAACACTTACAAGCTCATCATGGCGAGTTTTCCCATAAGGTAAAGGTCCAGTATTTGGACTAGTAGAAGAGGGGGAGTAGATCATAGAGTCGTCATGATCACTGTTAGGATGCTCCAAGTCTAGAGTCATGCCCCTCGTGGGTGATAAAAAAGGAGAAGAATCAAACGAGTGATATTCATTGATGCCAAGTAAGTTTGTGTCATTTGAAGAAGAACTATGGTAATGATAAGAAGGAGTACTTCCATCATCAACAAGTTCCTCTTCAGATGAACAAGATATGGAGCGAATTCTCATAATTCCATTAATTATATTTTGACTAAGAAAAAGAGGAATAGTTAATGTACTGTAACACCCCGCCTAATTAATCCTGGGTGATCAGTCCTAAATTAAATTAGAATAGGTTTCTCAATTGGTTCATTCTTAGGATCACTGTCGCCTTTTTAATTACTCACCACCTAAGTGAGAAAATTAGACTGCTGCCAAGTTTTATCTTTTCATTAATTTAATGAAATACTCAAGAGGAAACAAAATACTTTAAACAATCACAATTAACTAAAATCAACCATCCACCATTTAAATAAACTGACCGAATAAACCATCGGTTCAAAACCAACAAAAGTAAAGACAGGTAAAGATAAGTATCAACAAGTCTGACATAAACTAAACAAAGCTATGGGCAACATGCTCAAGTAACTGATAGGAAATTTCTATACTAGAAAAGAAAAGGAATGAGGCGTCTATTAAACTCCCGTAACATCCACATATGCTGAAGCAATGGATCCCTGGAATGAGTCAAGTCTGGCGTCCCCGTGGCTTGACACCTAAAAGGTTTTTAAAATATTTATAGCAAGGGTTAGAACCCAAAACATTTGGAAAATATTTAACAAATGATTGACTTGCAGTAATAAATATGTATGCTTGCTCTTCATATTTTAGTTAGTGCCGCACTCCCTTGAGGACATCCTCACCCTTCGTCTATTGTGCACTACTAACGCCTTAATTAATTTCCCTAGTTATTTATCCCATAATTAGATACCCAATATAACCCCTTGCAACCACCCTACTCTAACCGAGTATGCAATAATTATGATTTCTAAGTTGTTATCAACATTAACTTAATTAATCATTTCCCTTTTTAAATTCATATAACTTTCACACCCGTTATACAGACAATACAATTCACGTCCTGTATTATTTTACCCGTATATAATTATTTATCTCATTATATACGTATAGTCATATTACAACATTCACACATATGTTGAAATAATAATTAATAATGAACATCCTCCCGAGTAATAACTCACCGGATGTATATTCTCTAAATTGATATCCCACTAGGTGTATTTACATAATCTAGTTACCCCAAGTCAGAATCGCTCACTAACTTGGTTAATAACAAAAATTTTGGAGGCGGTCATATTCCATCCCTGAAAGTGAGATGCCCCTCACCCATATAATGGACGCTATGACCTGGTGATATAATCGCCTTACTCCACAAGCTAGAGGATTCATCCTCTACGCGCAACCTCCCCTGATAGCACTAGAGTATATATAATAATAATATTTAGCCACTGATATTAATGCACACACCATATATATACTATCGCACACGATATATAGATATATATATAGAAATAAAATACCCCGACTTTACCGTGTACTTAGTTCGTAACACAAACCTATACAAATTATCATGACTTTATGGTCTAACCCTGATTATTTATTAATTTGCACATTTGTTAATTAAATTACTTTTGGTGTCGCCCAACCAATATATTCGGACTCGCTCTCGTGGCCCGAACATAAAATAATACCCGAGTCTAAATCCCCGACTCCGAATTAATTAGCTTTCATTCTAAATTAATTTAACACCGTGGTATCGCTCAACCAATATACTCGGACTCGCACGCTCGATCCGTATTTGATTATTTTGGGATATTTTTCCCCAAAATTAGCCATAGTGTGTCACACATAAATTCCCTCCAAATCCCAATTACTTTCCCTCATAATTGATTAGAATATATGTCCTATATTTATTTCTCATTAAATAAGGTGTGGGGGCGGAATTTTAATTAAATTTCCCTTATATACTAAAACTGGTCGAACTGTCAAAAATCCCCGATCATCGATCGATCGATCCCAGCCATCGATCGATCGATCGAATAGGTCTTCGTCTTCTCCGAAAGCCTGTTTCTTCCATGTACGAAAACCTTAAATTCTTAACTCCTTCTACAGTCTAACCCAAGTACTCTTATCAATATATTACACTAAGAACATCATAAGGAACCCCCATCAAGTACCCAAACCCCGTTTAATTTACATTCTCTCATATTTTTCTGAATTGGGGAAAACCCGGGCTATTCGTTAATTATGTCTCCACACCAATTTATCATCTCACATTCGTTCATCATTATTTGGGGTTTTCCACATCTGACCAGTACACCTAAATTTCAGATCATATAATGAATCTCTACAATAATTTCTAATCAGAAGATTTATCCACAAAAAACCCATTTTTGTACCCTCTTTACCCAAAACGAATTTTAGTTCTCATTTCACATAAATATGGATTGTAATACAATTAAATGCTACAGCAAGTTAACCACTTGCCTTATGATTTTGTAGGGTCTGATCCGGAGTTGTGATTCTCAATGTTGATGATGAAATCCCCTTTTGTTCTTGGCTTTGTCTCCCAAAATGGTTCCCAGTGCCTTTAACTGCTCCCTAGAGTTTTCTCTCCAATTTTTGGTTTTCCACAGTGTAATCTGTCATTTCCCTTTAATTAAGTAATTAGGCTTAATCCTATTTTTAGCCTAATGGGCCAAGCCCAAGTGACACAAATACCCCCGTGTGGGCCCGACTATGCCTAAACATGCCCTGAGACCCATTTACTACCCCCGGGTACTCTATTCCGAGTATCTTGGCCCTTCCGGACTCAACCTTGCACTCATAATTTGCATCCGAATAAGTTTAGAAAATTTCTTATCTCCCACCTAACTTTGTCTAGAACCGACTCCCGGTTGAGATAAGTAAACCCCACGTCATTAATATTCTTAAGACGTAAAATAAATATTACTATTTACCTAGTAAATTAATATCCCATAAATATTAACCAATTGTTCACCCGATTAATATTTATATAAAAACTCCATAATTAATTCCATTAAATTACAACACACTAGTAATTTAAATTTTTCCTGAATTAATTAACTATTAAATGCATAAAACTATGGGGTGTTACATGTACCTTCCACTGAGGGGGTAGAAAGTGGAGCAGTGGGTTGATGAAGAGTGGTTTCGAGAGCATCATAACCTTTCTCTTGAACGGTCTAGAATGTCTCTTCAATTTTGAAGGTCTCAGTATCCGAGTCTTGGTCTTCTATAGAAGAAGAGCTAATTGATTTGGATATTTAGTTTTTCTATTCGTGTCCTCACTAGAGAACGAGGGGAAGTAGCTTCCCCAACTAAGGCAAAAATGAAATTAGAGACATCCACATCTGGATGCTTCCTTTTCGAGGGGACTTTGGTTTTACCCTTTCCTTTAACTTTTCCCTTAAATTTTTGATATTTTGCCTCAGGATGTTTTGAAAAAATACTTTTTATGCAAAGAGGATTTACAAGGATATGAATAAATTTATTAAGAGGGGTCCTCACAACTTGGTTGTGATGCCAAGCTTCATTACGAGTGTGCTTGGATATGTATTTATCAGACGAGGGGACGCCCTCAATAAAAGATTCACGAGGATAATCTTGGATGCAATTCTTTATCAATAAAATTTGATGTTACCACAAACCGAAGAATGAACGACTAATTAAAGGTTGGTAGTCTCGAGTAGGAATGGAAATTGTTTTAAAACGAGAAATCCTCTACACCATCCCCTCGGGGTAAAATTGGATTAAGCCTCCAAGTATAAATCTTTAGGCGAGAGGCTAGTTGGAAAATATAGGGAATAGTTGCCTTGATTATACCCGAACTGTCTCCTCACTCGCTCAGAGTGGTAAAATTTAATCCCTAGACCTAGCTCAGTCAAGGATGGAAGGATGCATGGAAAAACACACGCCATCACAGAAATATGAGGACAATCCACCACAGATTTAACGTTGGCAAGTGAAAAGAAGGTACGAGGAGAAGTAGAGAAAAAGGCTCAAGAAAATGTACCACCAACTCCCTTTGAGTAAGGGAAAAATGAGAACTCGTCAATAATATCCAAAAAAAAGTAAGCGATTGCTTAGTGTCTTTCTTGTGCCACCTAGAAATACGAGCCAATTGGTTATGTAGTGAGCGGGGCTTAGGAGCCCAATGAAGGAATCACTTGAAGAGGAAGCCCATTAATATAAAAGAATCAACAAAGTTCACCATATCAAAGCAGCAATGAGAGCGCTCCATGTATAAATGAGCATGATCCAACTGGGTGTATATGGATCCAAGTGTAAGAGACGCAAGTGGCACACTCCTACCACGCATAAGCCTAACTGCCAAACGAAAGACCAACTCATAAGAAGAGTCATTTGGTCTCCCTTGGAATAGGAACCTGCTAAGGAATATAATAAATAAGGTATCAAGATGGGTCTTTAATGCCAGTTTTAGTATCCTTACCTTTGGGCATTTTGGTCTGGACCTCTTCTTTGGACATTATATCGATGTCCTTGAATGGGTACCTTTGCCATTTGGCAAAGGTATGTTTGCTCATCCCAGTTTGGGTATTAGTAATGTATCGAGCACAGTTTTTGAAAGCTTGGTTAGGCTCCTAGTACATTTCTTGCTCCATGGAGTCCTCATAGCCATTAACAAAAACATAGTTCCCCAAAATGGGCAAACCAGTCAGCTCGTAGATATTTTCTAGGGAAATGGAAAATTCCCCCTAGTTATTGACAAAAGTGTGGTAATTTGCACTCCACCGAGAAATCAAAACATTGAAAGAGCTCATACTCTTAGGAATAGAACAAGCCTTCAAACTAGTGAGGGTTCAAGCAACACCCAAGTCGTCAATGATGGCAAGATAGGCTGGAACACAAATGACATAATCAACCCACAATGCACACTCTTCTGGGTACCCCCCAAAACATCAATGTTCACATTAGAGAAGCGAAAATCACCCATATACACTCGGTTGTGCAGTATATTATCTGCAAGCACTAGCGAAGTATCCCCAGACTCAAGGAAATCCAAAAATGGCTACCCGTTTATTTATTTTTTAACAAACTCAACCACAAACCTCTCTAACAAGGGAATGAAGTCATATTCCTTAATAAATAAAGGGGCAAGGAGGTAAATCAAAAAGTCACATTTGGTCCTAGATTCCAAAAATTTCTTTTTTCCCTTAGGCATATCGACAGCACTACTCACTTCTCCTTAAATGGATCCAGCACCACTAGTCGTGGTGGCGACGAAAGTAGAACAAATAACTATAAATGACGTAATATAAGTTATGTCAAGAGAAATATAGGTGGTGATGGTCATGTTGATGTGCAAAGAAACCACCAAGACTTGACCCACATAGGTAACCATGGAAGAAAAAGTGTGTGATAGAGAAGACAACATTGATTGGAAGGTTGAAGAAGAAATAGAGAACGAAAAGAGATTTTTTTGCTAAAAATCCTTAAATATCTCAAGGTTTCTCTCTCTAGGATATAAGGATGGATTTTAGTAAAAGTTTTAAAAAAGGACGAGGATTAAGGTATTTATAGGATGAAGAAAGACATGCCTAATGGTTCGAAAGTTAGGGTAATCGTTATCAAAATCGTATAAAAACCTTCCCAAGGCAACGCGTATCTCCTCGAAACACTAAAAGGCATCCTAAGAGCAGCTTAATGATAGTGCATTTAATGCGCGCATAAAAAAATGATGATGATTTTTTAGCCTTCTCGAATTCCTAAAGATTTATTTTCGTATAAAACTCTTCATCTTCAACCAAAAGAAGACTTTTCTATAAGGGGTTAATGTAGAGGGGTACACAATTAACCCTCCCATAAGAGTTAGGTTTGCTACGAGCAGGCCCAAAGCC
This sequence comes from Sambucus nigra, assembly GCA_949130495.1. Lineage (NCBI taxonomy): Eukaryota > Viridiplantae > Streptophyta > Magnoliopsida > Dipsacales > Adoxaceae > Sambucus > Sambucus nigra. The sequence goes on from OX422223.1 coordinate 128,931,069, forward strand.
TAAACAAAGTAATAACAAGTGAGCATGACCAAACTGGAGAGTATGTCTAAGAAATTGATAAGCCAAGACAAATAGAACAATATTAGGCGAGCAAGACCAAAACAGGAATAAAGTAATAACGAGTGAGTAGGCCCAAAGTGGAGAGCAAGTCTAAGCAATAGGAAGGTAAGATAAACACGACAATATTAGGCGAGAAAGCCCAAAAGAGGAATAAAGTAATAACGGGTAAGTTGTCCCAAAGTGGAAAGCAGGTCTAAGACAAGAGAGAATATTTGATGAGTAAGTACAAATCACGAGCAAGGTAAGAAGGTGTAAGCCACTAATGAGTCCTGACTAGTAACCAGTGAGGGGATGCCATATGAGCAACCCCAAGTCATTCCAATAGTTGTGTCTATATAAAAGTTTATTTATTAACACTTGTTTGTTATTTTAAACATAGGTTCACTTAGAAAGAAGCCTTAGTCGAGAAAGTTGGTCTCGAGTAGATAACCAGTTGAGATCTCGTAATAATTTTTAATTTGAAGGCTGAAAGGTAAGTCTTGTTGATCAAGATAAGGCAACCACTTCAGTACCTAGGAAAGAGCGAATGCTAAGATGAGGGACCCAAGAGGTCACTCACGTACTCACATGCACTTAGACAACTCACATTTGGTAAAATGAGCAAGAAGTCAAGATACTACTTACAAAGTTATTTTGCAAAATAACATTGGCGAGTGGCCCTCAAGGCCACTCACAAGTTTTCAAAATTGTTTGCCAAGTAACTATTTGAAATATTGACAAAATTGTACCTTTTGACACTATGCCTAACATATTTGATTTTTGACTTCTGTTGCACCAGATTATGCCTGTCAAAGTGGATACTGATAAATAGTAATATAAGACAAAAAATACCACTCGGATATTATTGCAGTGGAGCACTAGGGCAAGGTCAAAGACACTATATTTAGAGCACTATTATTCTGCCCATTTTTGCACATAAAGTATTCTCTCCCTGCTCTCTCCTTAATATTTAAATTTCTTATCTCTTCGCTCTCAAAGAATCATCACTCTTAAGTTATTCTATATTTTTTGTTCTTATTGAAAAGTTTGAATTTTAATCATTGCCTTCCTTATATTGTAATTAGAAAGTTGTTGTAATATTGCAAAAGTTGATTTTTGATGTACTTGATGTTCTTGAGACTTTAAATACCTTGAAGTTTGTTTCCATTAGAGCGGGTTACGCCTCGTCGTTCTTGTTTATTCATAGACCTCGGTACCACTACCTTCTTACAATATCCAATAATATAATTTTCACTCCAAATTTAATCCACAAAACACTATATATAAGTTGTAATATCCAGAATTTTTATTTAATTATATGGAAATTGAATTACATGAAGTAACAACATTTAATGATTTTATATACAATGGTGAATTTTAGTGGGAATGATTTAACTATTATTCAAGTATTTTAGGGTAATTCTTAAATTAAATGTATCTTTTTATGATTAAATTAGAATATTCGGTTAACTATTGGGATATTTTGGATAACTAGAAGTTGGAATGTACCATTAGTAAGATTTTGGTTAAAATAATAAATTGAAATACGATTCATTAGGAGAACATAAATCAAAGGTTAAGTTTAAAAAATATAAAAGTAAAATTTACAAGCGTGCAAGCCACTATAGCGGACCCCCTAGTTGTTATGGCTTCCTTGGAGGGGGGGGGGGTATAGCGGGGTGGGGGATGGTATATCAGGCCGCTATGATTTTAAAGGTCAAAATAACCCACTTAATGCATGAAACGTGGCTTCGAGTTTGTCTTTGAAAAAAAATTGATGCACATAGGACTTGAAATGTGTCCTCAACCTAAACCTAATGCAACTTACTCTCATTTTAAAATAAAAGTGTGTAGATGCTTAAGGGAAATCAGGAAAAAAATAAAAGGGGGAGAAAGTATACCTCTCCCAAATTCCTCCACTCTGCCAGAATAAAACAAAAATGAGGGTATTTGAGAATGTATAAGGAGGTACTCTTTGTAACACCTCGTAGTTTTGGGGGTTAAATAGAAATATTATTGGATAAATTATCATAATTATTTGTGATTTTATTTGCAGATTAGATACTAATTATGTGGGTTTTAGATATTTTCAGCGGAATTATTTAAATAATATAGGGATTCAATAAATCAAATGTGAAATATATATATATATATATATGTATATGGGCATGTTTTAATTAATAAAAATTTATGTGGAATTATTGAATTTTTATTTGACTAGTTTTTAAATTAGCTAGTATGTGACATATTAAAGAGGATGCATAGTTTATTTATATTTTTGGTCATGGTAATAAGACACAATGTAGTTTGGAAATATTAAGAGTTATTTTAAAATATAAATGAGAAAAATGGATTTAAATGAATACTATTTGTATGGTGATTAATATGGTGGTAATTTTCTAGGTAAATTGTGAGACTGAGGGAGATGAAGAGGTTAAGTTATGAACGACTTATTCAGTATTTTATGAGTTTATTTTAATTAAAATAACTAAAATAAAATTAGCAAGTTATTAATTGTTAAATAATCAATATGAGAATTTAAGGCTCATTTAATGAGGCATTTATGAGGGGATATAGTGGGTAAAGTCGGGAAGAGAGGGAGAAAGTTTCAACATGTTCTTAAGGTTTTATGATTATTTTAAACATGTGTACTGATAAGTAAAAGTTTGTTAAGGTTGGTGGCTTTTAGGCACCTTTTAGGGAGAGAATTCTAAAGAATTGAGAGAGAAAATACGATAGAAAAAAGATGAATTTCAGATCTTTTTTAAGAGATTATTAGAAGGAATTTTTAATTAAATATAAATATTATCAATATTAACAAGTCAAGATTTCCAAGATTCTTGATGCATTGACACGGTTATATTTCAAGCGATTTGAGGAAGATGTTTATCATTGTTTGCCACATGTATTGAACCTTGTTTGTATACATATATTTTGTCTTATGTGTTACATACTTATATGTACTACTTGTATCTATATCATTCTTGTTGTACACATGTTATACACCCATTGTTTTCTTACCGAGTAGTTAGGAAAATTCATAATTAAATTAATTTACTTATGTGTGGGGTTGTGAAATAATTATACCTAAATTGTGAAAATTTAATCTTGATAAACATGTTAAAATTATATATTGATATGATTATTATTGGAGGAGGATGCGTATACATCTCTTAGCCAAAACACTCGTTGGAATGGGTGTGATTTCGGGCTACGATTTTGTCTCTTATACGAGGAACTAGGTCATGGACCCTTGGGCTGTTAAGACATTTTTTTATGATTTGTAAAGACATTATGGTAGTACTATGAGGGGATTATCCTCTCATACCTTGTGTATGTATCATGAGAATTTTTGTATGGGCCCCATTAAATTATTTTACGGTTAAGCGACAAGAGAGTGAACGAGAGTCCATACTGTACTGAGGGATGTGTGGTGGGGATTTTGTTAGATGGGAATTAGGAAGTGTAGTAATACGTGGTGAGATCTTAGTCTCAAATTTAATTTTCTTAGGATTTTAATTGACTGTTTATATGAATACTCTTATATATGTGCATCCACGAGTATATGTTGTTCACTTAAAGCATTTATAAGAGCCTACTGAGTTTTTCCCTTACACTCCCACAGTTTATATATACATTTTAGGTTTTCGTACGAGTTTGGATTGATTGCATCTATATTGGAGTTTGTGATACATTTGGACGTTTTGAGGTTGTGTATATTTTTTAAAGAATGTTGTATTTTATTTCTCTTTGAAAATTGTAAAAGAGGCTTTGAATATTAATGAAAAAAATTATTTTATTTATTTATAAATTGTTATTTTAGTTTCTTCAACTAGTTTATTTTAAATCGGATTTACTTTATTAAAAAAGGTTCAATATGTCCCGCATTTTTATTTATTTTTATTTTTTAAATTTTACAAGTATTACAAGTGGTATCAGAGCTCTAGGTTACTCATATTATCGGGCTTGGAGTTATCCGTTCGTTAAGTGTACATTGCGTTAACCTTTATTTTCTGTAGTATGTGAATGAAATAATAAGTTTAGTGAATTTCAAGGAACTAAATTCCTTTTTTAGGGGAAGATTGTAGCACTCCGTATTTTGGGATTTAATTAGAAATATTATTGGATAAATTGTCATAATTATTTGAGAATTTTATTTGTGGATTAGAAACTAATTATGTGAGATTTTAGAAATTTTAGTGGAATTGTTTAAATAATATATGGATTCCATAAATCAAATCTGGAATATATTTATATTTACATATTTTAATTAATAAAAAATTATGTGGAAGTTAATGAATTTTTATTTAACTAGTTTTTAATCTGACATATTAGCGATGGTGCATATCTTTTATTATATTTTTATCCGTGATAATGTGATACTAGATAGTTTAGAAATATTAAGAGTTATTTTACATATAAATGAGAAAAAATAAATTTAAATGAATATTGGTTGTAGGGTAATTAATATGATGTTAATTTGCTAACATTGATTAAGAGAGTGAGGGAGATTGAGTGAGAGAGTTGAGGAGCTTGATTTATAAATGACTTTAGTAGGTATATTATGAGGTTATTTTGATTAAAAATAATAAAAATAAATTTGGAGAAATATAAATTGTTAACTAATCAACATGGAAGTTTAAGGCTCATTTATTGAGGTATTTATGAGGGGATATGAAGGGCTAAATAGAAAAATTAAGTGAGAATTATTTTTATAGGTTTTAGGGTTATTTTAAATCTGCCTACTGATCTATAAAGTTTTTTAAGGTTTGTGGGTTTTAAGTACCTTTTAGGATGAGAATTCAAGATAACTGGGAGAGAAAAAAAGACTGAAAATGTGAGAAAATTCGAGTAAGTTGAGAATTTTATAAGCAAAATGATAGATTAGGCTATATGATATTAAATAAGAAGATAAAACACGGTGAGAAATAAGAATAAGTAAATCTCAATGGATTGATGGGGTAGAAGAAGATTTTTGGAAGTATTCTTGAGGATCAAAGTCTAAGGACCAATTTTCTCAAGAGGGATTGTACACTTGAGAGAATTTTTTTCATACACTTTATTTTGTGGATTCACTTTAAGGAAAGTTAACAATCTATTTCTCCCTTGTATATATGTATATAGTAATTTCTATCTAAACTAAATTCAATACTTAAAATCGAGTGCATATAATTAGGTTGACATATGTATGTTATCTAACCATATAATTAATTAAATAAAAATGTATAAGTACAATTTAGTAAGGGTTCTTTATATAATACTAGTAGAAATGATTTATTTTGTGTAGAATCCATGTTAGAAATCCTTGCATGAAATTATAGACATCAAGTTTAATCCTCCTTTAACTTGATTCATAGGCCAAAATGATTATATGAATCATTAAGAAAATTAGGTATTTGAAGATAAAATATTCATCTTGTTATAATTAGTGATTCATGAATCTTGAAAATTTATTTTGGCGCATGTTACTTGATGAATTACGAAGTTGTTAATTTGTTAGTTATCTTTTTACGCTTGCCATGTAAAGTAGTTATACTTAGTTGATATAATCCTTGTGTAGTGATAAGTTGAGTCCATGTGAAAATACATGTTTCTCCCCAATTAGTCAATGTTACAATATTATTAATAAAATAGGGTAAGTCCCAAATTTATTAAAATAATGAATACTCTGGATTTCCTAAGTTGTTAGTTAATTGACACATAATTACCCAAAAACGTTGGTAAAATAATTAGTTGAGGTGTTAGCACAATTATGGATAAAAGATTTAGGAATAAAAATAAGAAATAACATAATTAAAAAATAAATGTAGTGGAACTAAGGAGATTAAAGACATAGGGGCCTAAGATAAATTTCATAATAAGATAAGTATTCAATGATAAATGGTAAAATAATTATTGGTGCTAGAACTAAGAATTAGAGAGTGTCGAGAGTTGATCGAGCGGTAAAAGTGTGTTCGTGTGAGGACACAATCGTTGTGTGTTTCGCCACCGCGATGCAAAAACCTAAGCTACAACTACACTTGACAAGCAAGCACAACGATAAGTCGGGTATCGTAAGAAATCCACAGGGAGTGATTGAATTTTAGACGTTAATTGCTTCAAAACTTCAAGAATAAAAGTGTAAAATAAATAAATGAAAAGGTGATGGTTGGTACTGGTGACAAAAGAGAAAAAGGAAGAAGTTAGCACTATACTACAATTAATAAAACGAGAGTTGGGATCTCATCTCCACCGTGGGCTAAACAACTAATAATTATAATTTCGGTTCCAAAATATTTAATCGAGCATTTTCAATTAAGCATAAACATCACACAATAAGGAATTTAACCCAAAGTTGCGAGATTAAACATTTAATCAAAAATGGTCACACGCGGATTAAATTCGGATTATCGCTATAAACACTAACGTTGCGTGACAAATAAAGTTAAACGCATAATAATCTGACTTTAATACCTGAGGTTTCAATTAAATGCAATTTTTCCCAAAACCTAACTTTCGGAGCTCGACGCCCATTAATGGCGGACACACGATCCAAACCCGTTATCTACGGGCAATACATGAATTAAACTACTTTAACCAACAACTAAACTATAAAAGCAATAAACAACAAGAAATAAATGATTAACTAGGCATGGAAATGTAAATACACAAATGAAATTAAGATAGAACAATAAAATACAACTATATTAATGGTAGGGGTGATGAATAGTGCACTTACATTCCACAAATGAGGCAAACCCAAATGAGGGATAAAATGAGCTCTCAAAACCCTAACCCTAACATAAAAATGAAAGATATTTCTCTCAAATGAGAGAAAATGAGTTATATACAAAATATCCCATGGCAAACTTGTAATAAAAGGGAAGAAAAACAAAAATCTAGAGGGACGAATCGATTCGAAAATGGGCCGAATCGATTCGGAAACAAGGGAAATTCGTAATTGCCATTCTGGTGCATTCCGAATCGATTCAAATTTGGTCCGAATCGATTCGCACCCTACATGTCTGAAATTTGCAGCTTTGTCCTATTTTACGGAAAATACCGCCATTTCTTCATTATAGCTCGGAATGAGGAACGGTCGGAGGCTACGCGAAGATAACTCAAAGGAATACAACATCTAAGAAGACATTAGGCCAAAAAACCAAATTATGAAATGACAAAAATTCCCTTGAATGTGGCTTTGAGTGTACTTTTTAAGTCAAAACCATCATAAAAATGACATAACTCCATCATTACAACTCGGAATCATGCACCGTTGGCGGCCACGCGAAGAGAAATCAAAGGTCTTCAACTTCAGTGAAGATCTAGGGATTTAAACCCGAATGATGAAATTACTAAAATGCCCCCAAAGCTGCAATAGTCGACGAAAGTTTTTCGAAAAGCGTCCAAACTTCATACTAAGCATCGAAACACCTACAAAAGCTCAATTAACCCATGCAAAACATGTTAACATAGAAATCCGAGGTTGTCTGGTTAACGATCATAAGTATAGGGATTAAGATACCCAAGGGGGACAATAAGTCATAGGTTAACGGGTGAAATACGCAATATTTGCGTCGTATCACACCCCCTAACTTACACATTGCTAGTCCCTAGTAATGAAATAGGAAACAACAAGAACTACAAGAAAACCAAAAGCAGGATACAAGTACAAAATGGGATGAAAAAGTAACAAAAAGATAAGGCCACTTTCGCGGGCGAACGATTGCATTTAGCATATGCAATAACCCGTTAAACCCCTAGGTTACCCTAGTGGACGAGTGTTGTCTCGTGAGGGTTTTCAGGGATGGTACCCACAAACATCACATGGTTTTCTAAAAATATATCCAACCCAACATGCGACAAACTCAATAACAACGAAAAAGATTTCAAACATGTTATTAGTATATTGAACGAATTCAAGCTAAAGTCCGTTGTTATTAACAGGTTGAATGCACCTCGTAGAATTAAAACTTTAAATGTGGGAGGGGGGGAGCATATGCAAAATATGATTTGGCAAAAACTTAAATAAACCGGATAAACATAAAAGCATGCATATATGCAATCCTCACCAGAATTACACTCATCAAGCAAATTCACTCGAAACAGGGAGATAACACACGGAACATGCGGGCATAAAGAGAAAATGTAAATGGAAATTAGGCCGCACACATGTCACAAATGAAGAACGCTATATATAAACTGAAAAATTGTAATCTCAATGAAAGATACCACTCATTAAAAGAGGCAAAATGCATTTTCACAGATTATCAAAACTATTATGACTTTTAAATTAAATTCGTCCTAAGATCACATAGGACTTTATAGGGTTGTAATGTAGGCTAGGATAGGGTACGAAACGAAAGGGATGTATGTATGGATTCAAAGTGTTCGAAATGAAAACTTGGAATAATGGGGAAAATGTGGGCAATTACAAAATTGGAAAACAAGTTCTAAAACAAGCATTAAATGTATCATTTGGAGAGTAATCAAAGCTTATTGAACTATATACACAACATATACAACTTTCTCTTTGCTTTTTCTTTTCTTTTCTTCTTTTTATCATGTTTTCTTTTCTTTTCTTTTCTTTTGCTTTTTGCTTTTTCTTTTCTTTTTCACTACACTTTCTTCTCTTTTCTTTTCTTTACTTTTCAAACTCTCATATGCCTAAATTGCAACCGACATCATAACAACAATATTCAATCCCAAGTAACATTCCAAACAAAGGTATGTAAGGTGTATGTATGGCTTATAACTCCAATTGGGAGTTGGTTATGGGAATTTGGGTTATGAAATGAAAGGCTATATTTAGGCTCAAAGGGGTTAACGAGGGTAAACATATAAGGTCAGGTCAAGGCTAATATGGGTGATATAACAAAGATGGCCTATGATCATTTCATAAAGTTTATGCAATTCTCGAGTCAAAACAATATATGAAAATCATGCTCAAGTAACACATTTCAAGTATGAACTCAATTAATGAACGGTCAAATGAAAGAATAGTGAGATTACCAACGAATTCAACGTTTTCAATGAGAAAAGAATAGTGTATAACACTCACAAACGACGAAAGGTACAAAGCTTACTCGGTGTAAGTATATACAATGCAACAAAATATTCCCGAGTTATAAAAATCTTAAACAAAATCAATATAACAAGGAAAATGCATATGCTCATGGGATAAAGTTTAATTCATGAAGTTATTCACAATATCAATGATTTGAGGACTAAATTCTAATAACTTCTAAAATCGAGAACATGCATCATTGAGTTGTCAATCGGATCGGGCAATTATTAAAATTTATCATCAGAAACAAGGCAAAATGCCCGACAAAGGAGAAAAAAGAAAGAAAATATTTTTGAAAATTTTCAAATTTTCACAAAAAGGCATACTTAGTAACAAAAAAGTAAGCAAATCAGTGGACTACACATGAAATTGATAGAATATCCTACCCCCCTAACTTAAATGTTGCATTGTCCTCAATACACATTAAGAACACAACACAAAGAGAGGAAAATAATGATATTACACAAAATTGGAGAGATCTCCATAAGCATGAGTCCAACGGAATCTACAAAACAAGTTAGTACCGAGCATAGCAGAAATAAATAACAAAAAGTTAACTAACTACACTAGACTAAATTAAAAGGAAAGGAAAAAAAAGGAAAGAAAGAAAATTAAAAAGCTAACTATTTACAACCTACTATTTAGGCTTTACACTAACTATACACTAGAAGTCTAAATAGTTGAGGGTCCACCCAAAAAGGGATTTGACTTTGAAAGATCAACGGTGGACTCCAAAGCGAACATGCCTCCCGGAAAATAAGAATTCCGTTTGAACAACGGAAGGCATGTGGGTGGTGAAAAAAATGAACCATCTCCAATTTGAAATTTTGGGCAGACGATGGGGGATTTGGATACTACGGGGGACAAGACTACATTAGTCTCAGAAAAATCAAAATCACATCCCCAATATTCTTCAATTGGAAGGGGAGGTGGGGCAAGTGAAAGTGAAAAGCCCATGAGATGAAGCATCTCAAAATAACATTCTCGTTCAAGAATCGGGTTAAAGTCCTCAAGACTTTCAACCGATTCTTACGATAAATTTAATTGTTCGAGAATAGTAGGGAGGAAAGGAAAGGAAGGACCAACAACCTCAATACAATCGGAAGAATTAATAAGAGGTTGAAAATTGAAAGTGCTAAAGCTTGGATCACTCTCAATTATTTCTTCAACAAAAAGGGGTGGAGGTGAAACGCAAGTTTCAACCTCGACCCGATTTTGTAAAGAAATAATCTCATCAAGCTTGGCATCATTTTCCAAAAACCAAACTTGAGAACTTTCGGATTGGTCATTCATTTCCTTAATCATTAACCCATAATCAAACGAACAAGAAGACATTACATCTTCTTGTGTGGGTTTCTCATAGCTAACGGATTCCCCGCATTCCAAATTACCCTCACAAGGCGATGAGGGATCACTTACATACTCTTGAATTTCATGCTCAATGCGCTCATCTTCAAGAATTTGTAGGCATTCTCTCATTGTTTTGGAAGTATAACTTGGAAAAAAATTCTCATAACAATTAAGGTTATCTAAAGGGTAATAGCGAGACACTTCAAAATAAGCTATTCAATAAAGAGACAAGCACCAAAATTTCAATTTCTCGAAATAATCTAGCACAAGTCAAAAAGAAAGGCGAAAATAAATAATACAAATATGAATGAAAGAAATACTATGAAATAATAAAACAATTACAATATAAAACACACTCCCCGACAACGGAGCCATTTTGATCAAGCGGTAAAAGTGTGTTCGTGTGAGGACACAATCGTTGTGTGTTTCGCGGCCGCGATGCAAAAACCTAAGCTACAAGAAAGCACAGCGATAAGTCGGGTATCATAAGAAATCCACAGGGAGTGATTGAATTTTAGATGTTAGTTGCTTTAAAACTTCAAGAATAAAAGTGTAAAATAAATAAATGAAAAGGTGATGGTTGGTAATGGTGACAAAAGAGAAAAAGGAAGAAGTTAGCACTATACTACAATTAATAAAATGAGAGTTGGGATCGCATCTCCACCATGGGCTAAACAACTAATAATTAGAATTTCGGTTCCAAAATATTTAATCGAGCATTTTCAATTAAGCATAAACATCACACAATAAGGAATTTAACCCAAAGTTGCGAGATTAAACATTTAATCAAAAATGGTCACACGCGGATTAAATTCGGATTGTCGCTATAAACACTAACGTTGCGTGACAAAGAAAGTTAAACGAATAATAATCTGACTTTAATACCTGAGGTTTCAATTAAATGTATGTAAACGCAGTTTTGTCCCAATTAAAATATATATAATTTCCTTTTATATAAATCGATGCGGAAGCGTTATAAAGGAGATGATGGTTCAACTTTCAAACAAAATAACAAGTTTTAATTTCACAAAACAAATTAAAACATAATTCAAGTCCTAGAAATTTGCCTAAGTCATGATTAACAATAATATCCAAAGTTAGGCGAAACCAATTTTTGCAAATGACTTGAATAAGCCAAATTTACCCAATATTTAATTTAAGTCCCAAATTAAATGAGTGTGATAAATAAACCGAATTTTATCTTGAATTAAACATAAAGCATGCATTCTAAATGATGTGCAAGATAAAATAAACAAAGTCACACTACACCGCGATATACGAGGAAAAACCCACTAACGGGAAAAAACCTCGGGACGGCCCTAGCCTCAAATCCACTAAAAACGGTATTACAAAATACAAGACAAAAGACTTACTTCCTAAACTCGAACCCTCTCAAGCCGTGATGCTCCTTCTTGTATCAACCTCCAATTAGCAGATAACCAACGAAGCTCCACCGTGGTCTCGAAATACACCGATAGGACTTTAAACGGTCACCGTCACCCGAACATGGAGCTTTTCTCCAAACGGGTAGAATCTCAACAAAGGTCTTCTTTGTGATGGGGTGTAGAAGCAAACCCAAAACGTCTCTTGAATTCGGTAGAGAAAACCGGTGCTAAAAACTCCAAGTAAGGATATGTCTATATAGAACTTGGAATAAACAACAATGGGTGTAAACTAGAGTGTGTATGAATTTTCCATTAAAATTTAACACTTCAAAACATGAACATTTTCCCTTTATAAATTTTCTCTCAAACTCTCTCTAAGAGTTAGATATGGAATGGAAAAGTTATCTTGGAAAATGTGTTTCCCGCACATAATATTGCATGAAAAAAGTTGGTTGAAAACCAAGTGGAAGAGTGGGGAAAAACTGCAAAAAACTGCCAAATAACTGTTCCCGCTGGAAGTTCGTTCGAACGAACTTGATTCTCGTTCGAACGAGACTTCTAACGAGTGACCAGCCTGGGCTGGTTAGAAGTTCGTTAGATATCTCGTTAGAACGAACATTCGTTCGAACGACATATCGAACGACATATCGAACGACTGTCCAGTTAGGGTCGTTGGCAAAACTCGTTCAAACGAACCTGGTTCGAATGACAAAACTCGTTCGAACGAAATCTGGTTCGAACAAAAAAACTCGTTCGAATGACATTTCAAACGAACAGCCAGAAAGATTGAAAAATTCAATTTTGGCCCAGAAACTTTTATAAACTTTTATATACTTATTTTTAAGTTTCTAATTGATTCTTTCTGAAAAATAAAATGCAGTTTTTATTAACCTAACACCCAATACATATTGTTCCAAACTCCTATATACATATAATTACATTCATACCTTGGGAGCATGGAACTAAGTTGATGACATACAAACGAGGCACATAAACTACGGCATGTTGATGATGCTTTATACTCTTTGCCGCTACGTCTTCAACAAACACTTCATAGGTCTTGAATATTACAATTAAATAAAATCCTATGAATAAATGTTTTTGTTCGGAATTGAGCCAAAACTATATATGGACTCAATTGGAAATTTGTGTCCTTACAAATCTCCCCCTTTGGCTATTCCGGGACAAAAACCAAACAAAAAATCCTAAAGGGCCGTCAAGCTCTACTAGACTCAAAACATAACCCGCCCAATCTTGACACAACCCAGGGATCAAAACGCTTTGCCATAGAAAGATGCCGCTTTAGAATAATTCCTGCACACTTAAGCAAACTCATCAAATGCATAGGGAATATCAAGGTATTAAATGCAATTAATTAATTACTCCCCCTAAATTAATTCTCCCTTTAAACACATGACCTACGCATAGGGAATATCAAGGTATTAAATGCAATTAATTAATTACTCCCCCTAAATTAATTCTCCCTTTAAACACATGACCTACTTAGAAAGACGTCTCCCCCTAAGATAAATCTCCCTCAAACGAAGATACGATAATAATAGGATTAGATACCATTTCTCCCCCTATCATCATTCTCCCCCTTTTTTGTTCGGGAATAGGCAAAGGATAAAGAACTAATAAACAGCATGTGAAAGCTTAAGGTGATATGACGTGAAAGCATATGGGCAATAAAAGCAAGGCAAAGACAAACAAATATCATATATATATATACTAGAAAAATATCAATGAAGCACTTTCATATATATATAGATATAAACACACACATGACACAAAATACAATAAGTTTGCACACTCGTATGGCAAAAATGTGTCATATGGAAACGGAAGTGTAGGGGTGTGAACTAGCAACAATTAAATTTTACCCAAACACTTAAGAAACGTTCACGGAGTTCTCATTTGATTGCAAACTTCATCACAGTTAAATATAACCTCATGTGACAATATAAAGATTGAACTCAATGGACAAACATACACAATGCATACAAGCCTAGCATGATGATGATTCTACAAACCAAATAGAGTCATGACATTAAAGACATCTAGGATAAACGGACATTGTGCAAACCGTTGATATACCATCCAATTCTCCCTCAATGAGCATATATATTCTTTTGCATTTGAATGAATATATCAAACAAACATAGGCCTTGGCAATTGCTTTCTTTGAATGCCATATATTCTGTTTTTAGGCCTTCTGATCACGTATTTCTTTTAGATCCAATTAACGGTGGCTTACTATTCGCAAAGGATCACTTAGTCCTTTCGGAGCCCTTCCCCGTGCACATTTAAATTTATCATGTTTTCATTTTTCGCACAAATCTCACATGCAACGGATTTTGACATGCACTAGTCCTCCTAGGTCATAGATATGTAGATGACTAGATTGATAGGAGAACACCTCAAAAAGCTCAAATATAACATGTGACATTTAAGATTTCAGAAGAGCTCGTGCATGTGTGAATAGAGGCATATGAAAATGGAATCCATTTAATCAATACAAAATCCAACTACTCCATATAAAGCATGGTAAAGAACATTTTAAGGATTGAAAGTCTAAACCAAAAGTTCTAGCCACATGGAAGCGTAAACGATAGGATTCAAACACAAGTATATGCCACTTAAAGTGTGTCAAACTAAAATACACACAAAACAAAATCTTTTTGAGTTTTTAACATTTTTAATCAAAAATAAATATTTACTCAAAAGGACAAACAAAAATCATTTGTATTTTTATTAAGCTTAAATGAAATAAATAAAACACAAATGATAAACAAAAATCTTTTTATATTATGCAGTCGATTCAAACACAAGATATAATACAAAAAGATAAACAAGTCATAATTTCTAGCATGTGATATGAAATAAGGCCATGACTAGAAAATGACTAAACAAGCATACATTTAGCATATGAATATAGCATGAAATACAAACGCTAAAGTATGCAAACACTAACACATTTATCCTTTAGATTTAGCAAGGGAGGAGGCATGTGTAAGTAAATGAGAATCAAAATCCCTATTTTGTGAGGCAACCAAGTCGGATTTCCTAACCCAAATTAATGAAGAATTACTATCTTGGGGTGTAGAAACGTTAGCTATCGTGGTTACTTTACTATGGGATTTTCTAGGAATTCGTTTAAGATCTAAACAAAATTTCCTAAGATGACCTTGTCGACCACAATGTGTACAACTGAGAACATGTCGAAAAGATTTATCTAAGGAGTGATCATTAAATGCATTCCTAGAAGATTCTCCTAAAACATTGGTTTTGACTTTAGGGTTAAAATCATTACAAGAATTGAAGCCTAAACCAAAAGTGTCATTTTTAATTTGGACCGTTCCTAACATTTTATCTAGTTTTTCCGAACGACACTCCAAATCAAATTTGACATTACTAGAATCTTTTAATTTATTTTCCAATTCTAAAATTTTAGATTCTAGTAAAACATTTCGCTCTTCAAAACCAAGAAGCTCCTTTTTCAAGGATTCCATTAATCCCCTAAGGCTATCTCTCTCGCCTTCTACATAGTTAAGCTTCTCTTGAAGAGTCCTCTCATGTGTCCTAAGGTCTTCTATTAAGGCACTTTCATCAATGACCTTGACACTCTCTCTTAAACTCGCTTCTAACTTCAAATTAGCTCTTTTCAATTTAATAGATTCTTTATATAATTCATGAAAAGCATTTTGAAGTTCACTCATATCAACCTCTTCTTCATTTTCACTCTATTCTTCTTCTTCACTCTAACTATCATCAAAAATAAGAGAATCATGTACAATGACCTTGGAAGTGGCATGTGCTATAATTTCATCATCCGATGAGTTCTCATTATCACTCACATGTGCCATAAAAGCCACAAAATTTTTCTTAGTGGGGGATTCGGGCTTCTCTTCCTTATCACTATCACTAAGGGTCGCATTATATGAAATGGGTCGTTTACCCTCTTTCCTTAGTTTAGTGGGGCACTCAAAAGCCCTATGGCCATAACCTTCACAACCAAAACATTTATTAGACTCGTCCCTATCAATATTTTCATTACTAGGTTTAGGGATCTTATCGGCTTTAGAAATCTTCTCGTTTTTATCATGTTTAGAAGATTCAAATTTCTTAAAATCATTTTTAACTTTATCTTTGTTAAATTTAAGAAATTTTCTAAATTTATGAGCAAACAAAGCCATATCTTCCGAGTCACTATCACTATCGCTCTCTACTACTTGTTTAACCTCTTTGCGGGCTTTTAAAGCAACGCCCTTTTCAATTTTCTTTTCAGTTTTAGAGGGAAACGTATCTAGTTCATAGGTTTGTAAATAACCTACAAGCTCTTCTAATTTCGTAGAGGCTAAAGTGGGTAAAGAATTTAAAACGGTTACCTTTGGAATAAATCTATCGGGTAGGGACCTTAAAATTTTCTTTACTACACGGTCGTCAGGTATTTTCTCTCCCAAGTTAAAGGATGAATTGACAATATCAGAAAGTCTAGCATAAAATTTATCAAAAGTTTCTTTTTCATCCATTTTGATAGTTTCAAATTGAGTGGTGAGGTTTTGGAGTTTAGAAGCTTTTACGACACTCGTTCCTTCATGAGTTAATTGTAAAATATCCCAAGATTCTTTAGCGGTTTCACACGTCATAATACGTCGGAATTCATCCGGTGCGACAGCGCTAAATAAGGCATTTAAACCGCGAGAATTAAAATTTGCAAGTTTAAACTCATTTTCAGTCCATCTATCAACGGGTTTGGGAACATGTACATTTTCAATTAAATGTGTTGGTGGGGTCCAACCATTAACAACAGACATCCAAACACGTTCATCGATAGATTTAAGTGCCGATTTCATTCGCGCTTTCCAATACGCGTAGTTAGAACCATCAAAAATAGGAAATTTTGAAAATGGGGAAAATCCATATTTAGCCAAAAAGTAAAGGATCTTTAACGAAATAATTTATTGTTTTTGGCTCTGATACCAATTTGTAAACGCAGTTTTGTCCCAATTAAAATATATATAATTTCCTTTTATATAAATCGATGCGGAAGCATTATAAAGGAGATGATGGTTCAACTTTCAAACAAAACAACAAGTTTTAAAACATAATTCAAGTCCTAGAAATTTGCCTAAGTCATGATTAACAATAATATCCAAAGTTAGGCGAAACCAATTTTTGCAAATGACTTGAATAAGCCAAATTTACCCAATATTTAATTTAAGTCCCAAATTAAATGTGTGTGATAAATAAACCGAATTTTATCTTGAATTAAACATAAAGCATGCGTTCTAAATGATGTGCAAGATAAAATAAACAAAGTCACACTACACCGCGATATACGAGGAAAACCCCACTAACGGGAAAAAATCTCGGGACGGCCCTAGCCTCAAATCCACTAAAAACGGTATTACAAAATACAAGACAAAAGACTTACTTCCTAAACTCGAACCCTCTCAAGCCGTGATGCTCCTTCTTGTATCAACCTCCAATTAGCGGATAACCAACGGAGCTCCACCGTGGTCTCGGAATACACCGATAGGACTTTAAACGGTCACCGTCACCCGAACATGGAGCTTTTCTCCAAACGGGTAGAATCTCAACAAAGGTCTTCTTTGTGATGGGGTGTAGAAGCAAACCCGAAACGTCTCTTGAATTCGGTAGAGAAAACCGGTGCTAAAAACTCCAAGTAAGGATATGTCTATATAGAACTTGGAATAAACAACAATGGGTGTAAACTAGAGTGTGTATGAATTTTCCATTAAAATTTAACACTTCAAAACATGAACATTTTCCCTTTATAAATTTGCTCTCAAACTCTCTCTAAGAGTTAGATATGGAATGGAAAAGTTATCTTGGAAAATGTGTTTCCCGCACATAATATTGCATGAAAAAAGTTGGTTGAAAACCAAGTGGAAGAGTGGGGAAAAACTGCAAAAAACTGCCAAATAACTGTTCTCGCTGGAAGTTCGTTCGAACGAACTTGATTCTCGTTCGAACGAGACTTCTAACGAGTGACCAGCCTGGGCTCGTTAGAAGTTCGTTAGATATCTCGTTAGAACGAACATTCGTTCGAACGATATATCGAACGACTGTCCAGTTAGGGTCGTTGGCAAAACTCGTTCGAACGAACCTGGTTCGAATGACAAAACTCGTTCGAACGAAATCTGGTTCGAACGAAAAAACTCGTTCGAATGACATTTCAAACGAACAGCCAGAAAGATTGAAAAATTCAATTTTGGCCCAGAAACTTTTATAAACTTTTATATACTTATTTTTAAGTTTCTAATTGATTCTTTCTGAAAAATAAAATGCAGTTTTTATTAACCTAACACCCAATACATATTGTTCCAAACTCCTATATACATATAATTACATTCATACCTTGGGAGCATGGAACTAAGTTGATGACGTACAAACGAGGCACATAAACTACGGCATGTTGATGATGCTTTATACTCTTTGCCGCTACGTCTTCAA
The DNA here is from genome assembly GCA_949130495.1 of Sambucus nigra. Lineage (NCBI taxonomy): Eukaryota > Viridiplantae > Streptophyta > Magnoliopsida > Dipsacales > Adoxaceae > Sambucus > Sambucus nigra. The sequence goes on from OX422223.1 coordinate 128,949,369, forward strand.
CAAACACTTCATAGGTCTTGAATATTACAATTAAATAAAATCCTATGAATAAATGTTTTTGTCCGGAATTGAGCCAAAACTATATATGGACTCAATTGGAAATTTGTGTCCTTACAATGTAATTTTCCCCAAAACCTAACTTTCGGAGCTCGACGCCCATTAATGGCGGACACACGATCCAAACCCGTTATCTACGGACAATACATGAATTAAACTACTTTAACCAACAACTAAACTATGAAAGCAATAAACAACAAGAAATAAATGATTAACTAGGCATGGAAATGTAAATACACAAATGAAATTAAGATAGAACAATAAAATACAACTATATTAATGGTAGGGGTGATGAATAGTGCACTTACATTCCACAAATGAGGCAAACCCAAATGAGAGATAAAATGAGCTCTCAAAACCCTAACCCTAACCTAAAAATGAAAGATATTTCTCTCAAATGAGAGAAAATGAGTTATATACAAAATATCCCATGGCAAACTTGTAATAAAAGGGAAGAAAAACAAACATCTGGAGGGTCGAATCGATTCGGAAATGGGCCGAATCGATGCAGAAACAAGGGAAATTCGTAACTGTCATTCTGGTGCATTCCAAATCGATTCGTATTTGGGCCGAATCGATTCGCACCCTACAGGCCTGAAATCTGCAGCTTTGTCCTGTTTTACGGAAAATGCCGCCATTTCTTCGTTATAGCTCGGAATGAGGCACGGTCGGAGGCTACGCGAAGATAACTCAGAGGACTACAACATCCATGGGACATTAGGACAATAAAACAAATTATGAAATGAAAAAATGCCCTTGAATGTGGCCTTGAGTGTACTTCTTAAGTCAAAACCATGCTAAAAATGCCATAGCTCCATCATTACAACTCGGAATCATGCACCGTCGGTGGCCACGTGAAGAGAAATAAAAGGGCTTAAACTTCCATAAAGAGCGAGGGATTCAAACCCTAATGCTAAAATTACTAAAATGCCCCCGAAGCTGCAGTAGTCGACGAAAGTTTTTCGAAAAGCATCCAAACTTCATACTAAGCATTGAAACATCTACAAAAGCTCAATTAACCCCTGCAAAACATGTTAACATAGAAATCCGAGGTTGTCTAGTTAATGAGCATAAGTATAGGGATTAAGATACCCAAGGGGGCCAATAAGGCGTAGGTTAACGGGTGAAATACGCAATATTTTCGTCGTATCAAGAGTGTATATTATGATTGTTTGTGCATGACCTAGAGCGACGGAACATGCTGGATTGTATATTTTGATTTCTTATTTATGGAGTGTATATGTTGGAGGTGGGATTTATATTTGATGATATGTTTTGGAGTATATATGGTGGAGGTTGAATTTTATTTGGTTCCATGACTAGATAATGGAGTACCTTGTGATTTATGATGATGTGTTTTAGGGTGTATACGGTGGAGGTTAGATATTGTGATGGTAGGAATCTATATGTTTATTCAATTTCTTTCATGTGTGCATGTCATGGGACTAGTGACCCCGAATGGGACCCGGAGCTAGACTTGATCACAATTATTTAAATAAATAATTTTATCATGAAATTTTAGTTGATAATTAATGAACAATGAGGAACGTTCATACAATGCGAACTGCGTACAATATTAATTGTGGATATATTATTTACTTATATAAAAGTTTTGGGTTTCATAGCTTTTTTAGCTTGTGGTGGCCTGACTAATCGTTGTTGGACTCACTGTGACACCCTGCATAATCTAATATTGGTTGATCAGGCCTTTATTAGAATTAAACGGGAATCAAATATGATTTCATTCATTGCACCATTGTCATAACAGATGTTAAATATAACCATCATAAACATGCACCACATAAAATGACAGTAAAACTGATAAGAGCATTGTTTATGCTTAAAATTGGTATAGATCTAATTTTAGCCTGATAATACTAATTCTATAATCACAAATAAATATATATAAAGATTAAGTAATACTAATAAAACAACAAAAGTATTTAACGTGGTTCGAATAAGACAAAGTCTATATCCACTATTATGGTATTGCAGTTGGGGGTAGTTACATAAAGCTTATTAGACACACACACACACACACACACACACACACACACACACACACACACACACTCACCCTCACCCCTAAACTCCTACACTCACCTACACCCAAACAAAACAAACACACATACCTTACACCCATGCACCTTACCACACCTAAAACTATCCCATCATCATCTTCCCTACCCCACCTACTTCTCTCTCTTTCCACCATAACCAAAATCACCACCAATCCTATAAAACCCGACCCGGTTTCAAACTCTACCCAAGTTTAATCCATCATCAAACTCTCATAACTCTACCCAAGAACCCAACATCCAATACTCCCCAAAAAATGACCCCAGCTGTGTCCAACCCGAACTCCTATGTTCCTTAACCCGAGACCCAAACCCTCTGGACCACAACTCCGGCGGTCTAAACCCGATTCAGGAACCCACTAAACCCGCTGCCTTATCCCACATCTCTGCCCACTTCCTGTTTTGGCAGCTGATACCCTTTAGACCCGCCATCGACCACGAACCCGGAGCAACCTGTGCAATAACCTCTAAACCCGACATGCTTCAACCCCCTGCTTGAACCCGAGTTTAGACCCAACTTCATGGTCGCAACCCAGGAACGCGATCCTACCCGGTCTAAATCCATTGTAGATGCCATACACAAAATCCATATCAATATCTACTCTCATTTCCAAACTAAAATCTACCCTATTCCCATTAAACCTCCAACCCAACTTAACATATCCATAACCCAAAACACATTTAAACCCACCAAAGTCAATAACCGATTATGCCCAAGTCACCCTATATAAACCCAAACAATCCCAAAACAAAAAAACACATGTTTTATAAGTTCTCTATATTCAAAAAATGCCCCTCTACACCCATTTTCCCATTTAACCCCCAATAACCTCACTTTCCACATGCCTTTTATCCAATTCCTAAATTACGCATACCCATCTCTTACCTCACACCACATGCTGATTTAAACTCCCACAATTGGCCTAGATTCATGGCCACATTATAAAAGGAAGACTACAAACCCTAAAAGGGGGAGGAGACACAAGAAAAGACTAGAGAGAGAAAGAGAGAGAAACACCTTTGTAAATACAAAAATAGTGTTTTATTATATTTTATTTTTTTTATTTTATTTATTAGATATTGGTGAGAGATCAAAGTGTATTGAGATATTCGATTGAGTGTTATATTTATTTAAAAATGTTTGAGCTCAATTTGGATGGATATTACTCAAGTTCAATGAATATTTATAGTTTAATTTTGCAAATCAAGGAGACTCGTTTCAAGATTTGTTCTCTCTTTTCTTATATTTTATTTCAATGCCTTTGAGTATTTGTAATTAATGTTTAATATCATGTTAGGCTAGAAAACCCTTTCAAGTGGTGGGGTGATCCACTATTTGATGTTAATCTTATTTCAATTAGCTTATTTAAATTAAATGTCCCTTTGATGATTAACTTTGCACTCTTGCATTTAAATTTATGCCTCGAGAGAGGGTAAATGATTTTTGAGAGAAAATCAAGATTTTAGTCTTAGTTTCCATTTTAGAATCGAACTAGAGATAGCTTTTTCTAAAATGTGAAATTATTTATTTCAATTTCAACTCTAAACTTATTTCTATGATTTAAACTAATTTAGTAAATGGATCCTAGAGGGTGATTTATTAAATGATGTTTAGATATACTTTTCAAGAGTTGTAAGAGTGTTGAATTTAATTTTTCAAAATTTTATTATAAAAATTACATTTGCAACTAGAGTTGATTTGTGATTTTGATACTAACTTGGGATAATAAATTTTAATGAATTAAGTAATTTTGATTAACTAGAATATTTGGTGTCATCTTATCCCTTGTTGGCTCTCACTTTGATTTCCTTATTCATCTCATATTTTACATTTTATTTAGTTAGATTTTACTTACTTTTCATCACACTTTTTAGTTAGTCTTTAGATCTTTGATTTAGTTTAGTCTTATTTCACCCTCATCACAAAATTGTTTTAATATTAAAAAAGCTAAAAAAATAGATAAAAAAGTCTAAAAAGAAATCAAATAAAAATGGATTACATCTTTCCTGTCTCATATGTTTCATCCGTAGATTAGGATTGATTCCCTTACTTACTTCTACACTCTAGTTTATTATATTTTGTATGTATTTGAAGGAATTGATTAGCTTGGCTTGACAACAACGATAAACATACAAAAGTCCAAGCTATCGGGAACATCCTCCTCCTTCGACTCACTTTCCATTACCACTATCCCAACTTCATTTATAGAAGAGATGGGAAAAAGAAGGATTCCCAACCTGATGTCTGGACTATTATCTCCCCCACCTAAAAAATCCACTGGTGGTGAAGGTAGCTCAAAAAGGCCATTAGTTGTCACTACTGAGGACATTAAGAATACCGAATATCAATTTAAGAGATTGAAAAGTTGTCCTTCCCCTCAATAGGAGTTGGCACAGAAGACCCATGTCAATCAGGATGCTGCTGAATCTGCCTATGTGGCACTAAACCCTAGTTTGGCCAGGGGTTTCATTCATTTGGGAGTTTTACCTGTAGATAGGTTGACAGTTGCTCCCATGTCTAGGGCCAGACTGTTAGAAAGGGCCAATTAAGACCTTTCTCTAGTAACTGTTAATCATATACTTGACTTCATTAATTTCTATTTTCCTTAATAATATCTAAAAACTGCCTTATTACTGCAGTGTTTACAGTTTTTGGTCGACTATGACCAACTATTGGTAAGGGATGACCAACTGAGGTCATCCTCAGTTGATGTAGAGGAATCCTTTAAAGGATTAAAAGAATCCCTTGATGCCACTAGGGAGGCCCAAGAGAGGGACCAGAAAAATTGGCAGGAGTAGTTAGTTCAGGTCGAAGAAAATGTGAAGACAATAGAGAAGAAGATGAAGACAGCTAAGCAAATGGCTGCTAACTCGTCTATGGAAGCTGCTGATGAAAAGAAGAAGCTTTTGGAACTTAAGGCTCAACACAGGAAGGACAAAAAGGACGCCTTCAATATAGGGTTGGATAAGTCTTTTATCATTGTTACCATCCAGATAGAATATATGAAGAAGGTTTCCCTTAAAGATGGTTGGACAAGTGCTTTGAATGAGGTCAAAACTACTGTAGATATTGACTTGTTTTAGAGGCATGACCCTAGTTCCCCACCCAACACAGAAGAAGAAGTGGATGATAAAGAAGGAACATGAGAATTTTCACTGGTACCTATTATTGAGGTCATGGTCCCACCTCCAGAAGAGACAGCCAAAGGCAAAGGGAAGGTGTAATTCTCTTAGGCTGATGGATAGCTCTTCTTTTTATTATTTTTATTGGATGGCATTTGATTTTTCTTTTCCCTTTTATATTCTGATTGTAAGGACACATTCCCTTGTAAGACCTTTTCCTGATGATAAATGAAATTTTCGTTTAGTTAAATTATTGATTTTTTCCTTAATAATACTTGTTTATAATTCCACTAGACTGTTGTTCTTATACTTTTATTTTTTAGTTCAATTCTAGGAAGGCTAAGATAATGTCTGCTGAGAGAGACTTACTCAAATGAAGCATAAGACTTTTTGGAGCTAGGCATGAAAGTTTAACTAAGGCCGAGTTAGAAGTGTTGCTCGACATTGATGCTTCAAACCAAGTTAAGGAGGCCAACCTTCATTTGTTTGGTCTTTTTTATAGGGAGTGGCCAATAATGCAACCTATTATGAGATGATTGAGTAGTTTCAGGATGATCATAACCTTTTTTTAGCTCTGCTTCACTCCAACTATGAAGCTAAATACAATTTTCTGAGTGTTGGTTATGGCTTTGATAAGAAACTCCAGGATATTTCTTTGGCCTTTAGGAAGAAGGAGTTTTCACTGAATCGAGAGGTAGAAAGTGATCGAGAAGTTGTCAACCTGCTGGAGCAAGAAAATAATGCTATTAGGAAATGGATTACAAAGTTTAAAGTAGTCTTCATAAGTTATCCTAAATTAAGGGGCATTATTTTTTAAAGTGGAAAATGATTGGCTAATGGAGGAATTGGAGATTTTGAAGAAGAGTAAGTCAGGCCAGTCATCCAGACAAATAACGGTTAGTTGGCTTACTGAAGATGAAGAAAGGAACAAGAAGGCGCTAGACGACCAAGCATCCTTGCTCAAAGATAAATATAAGACCATCAAGAATTTAACAGACCAAGTTGACTAGCTGGCCTTCCATTTTCACAAGCAAACCAAAGTTGTCTTGATGGATGGCTATAACACTCCGTGTTTTTAATAGTTAATTAAATTAATTAATTGGAAAATTCGAGAAAAAAATAAAATTTTGGATTTAATTATTCTTAGTAATTAAATATTTTGGTTTTTATATATAAAAATAAGGTTTTAAGTGGAATTTAAATCGGGATTAAAATTTTGAAATTATAATTTTTTGTATAAAAATCGAGGGAGGATCCGAGCTAAGGAGGATAAAAATATTATTTTTAGAAATTTGATCTTCCGATTGAGATGAATTTTTCACAGATGCTCCGTCTCGTCGTTAGATACAACATACTAAAATTTCAAGCCATTCTGACGGTCGATCGTCTATAATAATTTTTCGAGTGTTTGTATTTGATTAGGAAGCAAATTCTTTTGGTATATAAACAAAGTGATGGGTTTAGGATATTTAAAAACACTTTTTTTCTAAACCCTAAGAGCATAAATCTCCTCTTTTACATCTTCTTCATCCCTCAAATCCTTAACTCCATTGGAGAGTTATTTTCAATCCAACTTTTAAAACTTTAAATCGGCTCTTCTCAAGATTGTTCAAGAACGTCTCTTTGCTAATTTTTCGAGAGGAATCCAACCGTGTAGTCAGAATTTCTTCATCTTAATCTGAGTCGTGAATACTCTATTCTCTTCCTTTGGCATTATGCATCTTAAGTGTCGCCCAATACCCTTAATCATGTTTTTTTTTATAAAATCAATTAATAACTTAATTAGATAAAGTGAACACTTAATTTGGGACTATTTTTATGAAATCTTTTAATATGATTTAATATTTGAAACCCTTGGGTGTAGCTTAGATTATTGGGTTTTCATGGTTTGGGGGATGTAGGTTTGCATGTAGAAATTATGGGATTAGATATATGTTATATTGGGACGCGTACACACTTAAGACATATTAGATGATTTATATAAGAGAACCATTATATCATATTGAATATCATCGCATGTTAAATAAATTAGCATTATTGAATCGAATGAATTATGTTGAAAACAAAAACGATGCTATTAATTGAATTAAATTAAATTGGGACCTTTATGATTATATTGTCGTGTTGTCTTTATGATTTATGATATTGTGTGGATTATTATTATTCACTTTTGCTATCGCGAGGATGAGGGGCTTTGGGGTAGTATATTGCTCACCTTATTTATAGGATGCTTACTCGGTATGGGACTAGTGGGTAGACTTTGATTATGATTTATGCTTGCAATGTATGGGACTAGTTAGTGTAGATTCATGCGGATTTTATATTTCAAGGTGGGGAAGATTTTTATACTTTATCGACGTTACGCTAGCCTATGCATGAGACTAGGACGTGTTGAATGTTATAAATCCATCCTATATATATAGTAGGATGTATGTGTACTTTGAGGACCCTTAGGTATGGGACTAAGGGGTATTTTGGGGATCTCACATCGATAAATAAGGGTGGGGGAATTTGAGATAATAAATGAATGAGAATTAATGCCTAAGATAATAATGGGTATTAAAATATGGGCGACATAATGTGTGGGGACCAATAATTTAAACGGGTCAACTTGTGTTTATGTCGTATCGTGTGTGGAACCTTGTTACATTCCGGGATCGATGGTTTAAACGGATCAGCTGGCTTTTTACAAGGGGAAGTGTGACACTTTGGTGGATTACCACCCGAGGCGGGAGGACCGCTATAATAAAACTGAGAAACATTGTTATCTTGGGTTAATTTAATTAAATTAACATAGTGGGACTTAGACATTTAAAATTATATTGGTGTGGATTATTGAATTAGAATTTTTGAGGGTAGTTAGTGATTTATATTAATTGTGTTTAAGTATCTCATTTAATTAAAATATTCTATTGTGATATTTATCTCATATAATGCTACTGTTCGGATTCAATGATCCTATTTTAGGGTAGTAGTGTGTATTCATGCTCGGGGCTCTGACCTCGTGCGTTGACTACCCTTTTTAGGATAAGTTTTGGAGAAGTTGCATACGAATATTTGGAGATTATCATTTGGAGGTGCATCTGGAGTTTATTTATTTTACTGCTTTAATTAAATTAGGCTTTCCTTTCAGTTGTATTTCATTATGAGGCTCTATTTGGATTTTATCGGGCCATGCGGTTTCAAAGTTGGTGAGGATTCAGTTGGAGTATTTACATTTGGCTTTTATTCAGATTTTAATTTAATCAGTATTGGAGATTGGATTTAATTGGAGTTTAGCATGTGATGGATCTTTTATGGCTCAGATGGTTATTATCATGTGGGATTGATTCAATTATTTATCTTATGGATTGATTTATATATTTCTCATATATATTTCATGCTAAGAATGATATTTTATTTACTCACACCCGGCTTGGTTTTGGTGGCGGCCAATGCTAGAATTAAGCATGGTGTGAAAATGGCTATGATGAGACTATAATTCACAGGGGGGATGAACATGAACATGCTCATAGAGAAGGGTACAAATGGGGATGGATGAATGTAATATCAATGCTAAAGGTGCCTCAGGAAGACTAATTATGCTATTGGCATGATCCATGCATGCTAAATTATTCTGACCTTCCTTTCAGTATTAATGCTGAGTGGATCCCAACTGATGTTATTCCTCATATCTTAGTAAGAAAATACTTATATGACTATGGTCAGCATGGTGAAGATACCTATATTTATCCTCCTCATTTGGTAGATAGGCCAAGCACAAGTGGTCACAATAGGTTGAGGGATTTTAGGACCACAACTCTTCCTTTTTCACTTTATATTCCTCCTGGTTGGATGGATAAGGCCGAGGAAAAATACCATGTGGAGTGAATTCGAAGAACTTTATTTTTCCTTGCAATGACTATTTCTGTTTTAATATTTTCCTTATATTGTCATGCTGAAACTATCGATATTAGAATAAGAAAGATTTACTTTTGCATACATGTTATGTCTATATATCTACCTTTGTTAATAATTAATATTTTAGTTAGTTGATTAGTTGTGTAATCGTCTAACCTTCTTGACTGTTTTGTGTTTATCAAGAATGAACTTGAGTTATCGGGCCTTAGGTTCTACTAATTCACTTAGGTTTATCGAATCTTAGTCATTCTTGGAGAAAAATGTTTGCATTAGTTACTATTGGAGACAAAATGTTTTAGGAATTTAGGATTTTCTTAAATTTAATTTGGTCTGATAAAACTTCTTGTTCTTGACTTTAAGTCATACCTGAAGTTTTTGTAACCTCTTGCTTGTGATTTGTCAAAGACGAAGTCATACATGAAGCCTAAATTTTCCAGTTTTTGAAGATGAGACAACTATCATCGCCTATTACCCAAAAACATAAAAAAAAAAGGGGGAGTTTAATTGGTGGGAAATCACAACTTTATTAAAATGACTGAAATAATTACATCAAATTTCCCACAGGACTATTGATAATATTTTTGAAGAGGATCGACATTTAATGGATTCTTGAATTCCTCCCTCTCAAGCATTTCTAAATGGTAGATTACTGGTTGGATGATTGTCGAGATACGATAAGGACCATGCTAGTTCGCTTCCAACTTATTCCCTTTCTGGATTTCTTTTTTGAGAACATAATTTCCTTCTTTCAAGTTGGTCAGCTTCACCCTCCTATTGTAGAATCGAGTCATTCGCTACTGATAAGAAGCTAATCGAAGTGTATAATCATCCCTTACTTGCTCAATTAAGTCTAGTTCCAATCTCCTGATGAAATTACTTTTTGGGGAATCAAAGTTTAACACCCTATGAGTGTGCAGACTTACTTTTTCTAGCACCATTGCCTTAGTCCCAAAAGCAAGCATGTAAGGGGTTTCTCCTATAGCCGTTCTCGGCATGGTTCTGCAGGCGTAAAGAACCATATACAAGTCATTAATCCAGCTATCCTTTGCATCAAGTCTCTTTTTCAGTCCATCAAGTAATGTTTTGTTAGTTACCTTTGCTTGTCCATTACACTATGGATGTCCTCGGGCAAAGTGAAGCTTTTAAATCTTGGATTAAATGCAGTACTCATTAAAGTTTTGATTATCAATTTGAGTGCCATGATCAGGGATGAAGGCATATGGCATCCCATATCTGCATGATGTGATTCCCAATGAATTGGTAAACTCTTTCATAGGGCATGTCTACCAATGGATCAACCTCTACCCATTTTATGAAGTAGTCCACTACAACCACCATGTATTTGTACCTTCCTTTTGTCTTCAGCAATGGGCCGACCAAATCAATTCCCCATATAGAAAATGGCCATGGAGAATTGATTGGAGTTAAGGCATCCCCCGATATTCTATGGATTTCTACAAACCTTTGGCATTTATCATATTTCTGGGCAAAGGAGATACAGTCGGCTTCGATAGTTAGCCAGTAATATCCTTGCATAACTATCCTTATCACTACTGATCGGCCCACTGAATGAGATCCGCATGAACCTTCATGAACTTCCTTTTATTAAATTCGGTACCTCAGTTGGTTATACACACCGAAGAAAAGAAATAGTGTATCTTATTTTGTATAAGACTCCTCGTTCTAGCACATACTGGTTTCCTTGTATCTCAACTTTCTTGATTCTTTTGGGTCAATAGCTAGTAAACCCTTGTCAATATAACTTTTTATAGGATCCAACCACAAAGGTCCTAATTCCAAAGATATGATATTGACAACTTCCACATATATGCTTTTATGTGCAAGGATTTCTATCGGGATATTTTTTTAAGCTCTGTCTTGGTCATTGAGGCTAGTCGAGTAAGTGAATCAGCTTGGGCATTCTCCACCCTTGATATCATTATCATCTTTACTGCTAAGAGCTTGGTGAGGAATTCAACACCTTTGGAAAAATACTTGATCATGAGATCTCCTTTGTCCCCATATACTTGAAGCACCTGGTTGACAATTGACTGGGAATCGTTATGCGCTATTACCTGCTCGGCTCCCAAAGATAAGACCAACTCCAAGCCTATGATTAGTACTTCATACTCTGCCTCATTGTTGGAGGCCTAGAATTTGAAATGGAGAACATACTCCAAATCTATATCGTCTGGGGTATTAATAATAAGCCATGATCCACTACCAGTAGTGCACGAAGATCCATATACATATAATTTCCAAATTGAGATGTCGTTGTAAAAATTCTCTTCATATAATACTCCTTATTTAAATAGCTTCTTGCTCTACTCATCATATCGCTGGGCTATTTCTTACGCAACAGATGTCTCAGGTGGGCTAGTGGTTGATGCAGTTTACTCTAGAGTTGAGCTCTCTTCCAAAGAAGTCTGCTCGGCAGGTAAAGTCAGGTTAGCAACCGTCTCTTGATATGTAATTTCAGTAATAAAATTTACGACGACTTTCCCCTTCAATGTGGTTCTAGAATCATAAGGGATTTCATACTCTCCTAGATCTACTTCCCATGCCATCAATCTCCCTGATTTCTCTGGTTTTTGAATCACTTGGCGTAGAGGTAAGTCTGTATAAACCACTATGGTATGTGCGTGAAAATACGACTTAATTCTCCTTGATGTTTCAGTAAGAGCAAGGGCTAATTTTTCCAAGCATGGATACCTGATTTATGTTCCCCTAAAAGATTTTCTAGTCTAATATACTAGTTATTGCACTCCATTTTCTAGATGAACTAACACTAAGCTAAATAATCGATTCAGATATGGCCAAATATAGGTACAAGTTTTCTCCCATAAGTGGTCGGGAAAGCAGTGGTGGTGATCCCAAGTATTTCTTCAAGTCTTAAAAAGCTTTTTTCCACTCTTATTTCCACTCAAATGTTTTTTAGCACCTTAAATAATGGTAGACACTTATCTGTTGCTAGAGAAAGAAATCGGTTGAGAGCATCCACCCTTTCAGTAAGTTTTTGTACTTCCTTCATGCACATAAGAGATTGCATGGTAATCAATGCCTTAATTTTGTCTGGATTGTCTTCAATTCTCTCTGATTCACTATGAAGCCTAGGAACATCCCTTCTTGTATGCCGAACACACATTTGCTCAAGTTGAGTTTCATTTGATTCTTCTCAAATTGATCAAACGTCTGGCTTAGGTCTTTGATGTGGTCGGTTTTTTTCTTGCTCTTGGTGAGCATGTCATCCATGTAAAAGTCCATATTATTTCCAATTTGCTTCTCAAAAACCTTGTTCACTAGTCTTTAGTATGTTGCTCCATCATTTTTAATCCTAAAAGGCATAACATTGTAGCAGTAAGTACTTGGCTGGTGATAAATGATGTACTTTCCTTATCCTCAGGCTTCATTTTGATCTGATTATAACCAGAATAGACGTCCATGAACCTTAGTAACTCATGACCTACTGTAGCCTCTATCAATTGACCAGTCCTTAATAAAGGAGAATGATCTTTTAGGCATGCTTTGTTGAGGTCAGTGAAATCTACACACATACGCCATTTATGTTTCTTCTTCTTTTTATTTACCATCACTATGTTAGCTAACCAGTTAGGGTATTTGACATATTCTCCGAATTTAGCCTTCTGTAATTTGTCCACCTCCTCATGGATAGCTACATTCTTCTCGAGGCTAAACACCCTTCTTTTCTTCTTAATAAACTTATTGTCTTTAATGATATTAAGCTCATGGCATATAAAGTTGGGGTCGATTCCAAGCATGTCTTTATGGCTCCAGGCAAACAAATTTTTCCACTCTTTAAGGAATGTGATTAATTCTTGTTTGAGGGATGGTGATAGGGTTGAGCCAATCTGAGTAGTCCTCTATGGTTTTTCATCATCAAGTATTATTGTTTCTATAGCTTCCACCACTTGTCCTTTGACCAAATCAGCTTCTTCCTGTGGATATAAAGTAACAATCTGGTAAGTGGTGGTGTTCTTCTTTAACTCATTCGGGTTGGCTGAAATATAGTAGCACTCTCTAGCCTCCACCTATTTTCCCTTTACTACGCCAACACCATAATGAGTGGGGAATTTCAGGCACTGATGAACTGTGGATGACACTGCTTCAAATGTTTTCAATCCGACTCTGTCGAGAATTATATTATAGGTTGACTGAATATTCTTGTCTAGGACGAAGAAATGGATTTTCTCAGTTCTGTTCTCTAGCCAAGTGCCGATCAATACCTATAATTTGATAGTTTTTAAAGGATAAACCTTTTCACCGTAGAAACCAATTAAGGGGTTATGATATGGTTCTATTTTTGTATCTTGTAACACTAGGTTGCGAAAATAATTATAAAACATAACATCAACGGAACTACTATTATCCACTAGAATTCTTACAATCCTTGCTTCATGTACCCTGAAAGTGACAAGTAATGGATCATGATGAGGGTAAATTACCCCTAATAAGTCATTCTTACAATCCTTGCTAAATGTAAGAACATGCTTTGGCCTCATTTAAATAGGCCTTCCTTTCTACAACTTTATCTCCTCCTCCAACATCTCCTTTTGTAATAAAATGAAAACCAAAGGATATCATCTTTATATCAACCTTTTGTTCTCAGGGTTTCTTTGGTAGGTGTGGATCATCTTAAAAATCATCGCCTCGACCAACTTTTTTGTCATTTATGTCTTTACAAGGTGATTCTGACATCCATCTAGAGTCTTGACCTTCTATTCGATCAACAAACTTGGTCAAATTTACTCGACGAATGAGAGATTCAATTCATTTTTAAAGGCAATATAACTATCAATGGTATGCCCATGATCTTTATGAAAATCACAATATTTGGATTTATCTCTCCGGTTGGGTGGTGATTTCAATTTCCCAGGCCATTTCAAGTCCTTATTGCCCCTAATCTCCTCCAAGATGTAATGCATATATATATGGTAAATGGGGCTTACTCTTGATACTTCTTAGGCTTCTCATCTGTCTTATCTTTTCGTTCATTCTTATTCAAACTCTTCTGGCCATCATATTTCATCCCGGGGACCTATTTGGCAGCCATAGCTTCCTTGGCGTTCATGATCTTACCAGCCTTACCATTAGCTCTGTCATGGTTTTAGGAAGTTCTTTTGCCAGCACATAGTATAACGTTTTAAGAAGTAATCCACTCATTAGGTCAGTGATAGCAATTTTCTCTTCATAATCTACCACCTCTAACTTCTCATTATTAAAGTGGGTAATATACTCCTGAGTAGGGCTGACAATTTTTGACACGATAACCCGTTTATGATAATAACCTGAAATGACCCGAAATTGACACGATTAGCTTGTATAGATTTAAAAGTAACCAAAACGTATACTCAAATAAAAATCAATCCGAGCCAAAAATGACACAACTAACCCGAAGTTCCACCCCTACTCCTGAGTAGTTTCTTCGGGTCGTCTCTCTTGATTGGCTTTGCCCTAAAATAGAAATTTCTGATGAAAAGTTCGTTGAGGTAGTGAAAATTAGAATTTTTTGCTTTGGGGTAAATTATTATATCATATATGGGTTGATCTAGTGATGGTAGTTGAGAAAACTCGGTAAGAAATTTCATTAGGAACAAAACAAATATCAGCTACAGCTTGGTACTATTTAACATGGAGGCCATGATCAGTCTTACTATCATACTTAGGAGTGACTACTAGTGACTTGAATTTGAAAGGTGTAGGTAAATCCACAATGGCGGTAATGAAGGAAGATCCTTTCACAAAGCTCAATTGTAGAGGATTGTCAGTCTTGGCGATCTCTCCCAGACGATCTTTTAGTCTCTGTAATGATCCTTTCTAAGAGTGATCTTCTAGTTTAGATTTGGCAAATATAGATTTGGAAACTTTACAACGTGTTTGTGATGATCTCTTTTCGTAACAAGTCTCTTCGATACGCAAGGATTCTCGAACACTTACTCTAGACCTGACTGATCTTTCTTAATGCTCACGCAATCTAAATGGTTCTTTATGAGGCCCTCTAGTTGCTTGGGGTCCAAGATGATCAAAGGAGGAGGCCTTGCTCAACCTCTCCAAGGAGCTCGATCATTCAGGAGTGTAAGATCGATCATCATAGTAATTAATGGATCTGACTGACGAAATTTCTCCTGGGCGACCAGATCTTTCATGCGAAGACCTGGAATAGCTATTTATATCACTTCTAGTAGGAGGAGACATTTCTCTTCTATGGGATGGGGAGGAAGTAGACTTGTCTTGTAGTGATTGGGCTAATTTCCATATTATTTTTTGCATTGTATCTTACCCTTTGGCAAAGGTTGATCATGATTCCTTGGATATCTGCTGCACTGGGTGGAGCCGCTGGAGCCAAAGTATTACCCCCATCCGCAAGTCTATTTTCTAGAATATCTGCCATCCTTCAAAAAGGACTCAAAGGTGAACTACTGAATAGAACTAATAGAGAATGTTGTCAAATAGTCCTTCCCATAGATGGCGCTAGTTTGTTGATGTCTAAAATTGTATAGATCCAATCTTATCTTGATAATATCAATTATATAGTCATTGATAAATATATATATATATATATATATATAAAGATTAAGTAATACTAATAAGACAACAAAAGTTTTTAACGCGATTCAGCTAAGGGAAAGCCTACATCCACGGTTATGGTATTACAATTGGGGGATAGTTACATAAAGCTTATTATAATCTTCCTCGTACTGACTTGTGTGTCCCTTGAGCCAAGGGAGATAATGTATTTATAATGGTTAGGAGACCAAAGTTTGGAATGCCTTTATACATTCAAGAATTTACACCCATATACAATACATGAGACTGTTTATCTTCCAATGCACGTGTGAAATGGTTGTTGGTAGCCTCTAGGTGAGAGGCCTTGCCCCTCCTTGATGGTTCACATTTCTAGTTGTGGTCGGTCTATTAGTCAACCACGTATCTCAGGGTTCGACCAAGTATTTAGGAAGCCTTGATGTGGATGTTTATGAGGACAGGTATCCCTATCTCATTGGTCCACGTGGATGAATAATTTATCCCGCAACAAGCATAATCATAAACAATGTAAACCGAATGAACCATCAGTTACCATAATAATACCAACATAAAAATGCTATTGAGAAATAACAAGAAATATTTTACTCTGAAAAAGTTCTATCCATTTATGGGCAACACGCTCAAAAGATAAAAACTGAGATACTGAATCCTATCTAGATACAATGAACTGAGTCGGATATAATCAAATCTCGCAACAACTATAGCTAATGCACACAACGACGTGATGAAGAGACTAACCCTGCGGTTCTTGCTTCCGAATACCTTGGATTTTAAAAAAAAAAATATCTAGCGGGTCAAAGCCCGAAAAAACATTTAAAAAATATTTACAAGTATTTCAATGCTTTAAATGTAAATTTGCAGTGCATTACCATCATAATTAACTTTCCAGTCGCATTCACATGAGATATTTTCTCATCTCTCATCTAAAGTGCGCACCTAATGCATTTATTTTTATTATCCTAATCGTGCTACCCAGTCTAACTAGGACAATAACCGCTAACATAGCCAACCCTATTAATAGTTACCATTAGCTAATATGTATTATCTTCACTAGGTATATTTTCATAAGTGTTACATGACTAGACATATGATATAATTAGATATTCATAACTATATCATATACGCATACATATATATCGCTCACTATATACATATCTATCGCGTCCCCAGAGCAGGACCTCGCGGCTGCATCTCTCGTGTGCTATTAAGCTCCAAATATACCATGTACCACAATTGGGCCACGTTATCGGAGTCTCAACACTGAACCCAAAACATAAACAGAAAAATGGAGGTGGTTATAAACATACGTCCAGTGGTCGCAACCATACAATATCTTACCCAATCGATCTCCAAAACAATACCTATCCTCACACACAGATATTGGCCATGCAAGAATACTATGACTAGGGGAATCAATCCAACACCTATTGGTCAATGCCAGGGTGGATTGACCACTATGCGCAGCATCCTAACGATAGCACTACACAACAATCAGACACATATATATATATAAGTAACCCACAATAATATAGTACTGACAATGTATGGAAATCGCGTAGCGTACTAGTCTACCAATCTCGAAGTTTGAACCAACTTCTCAATTTTTAATTAAGTGTTCACTCACCTATTAACTGATTCACTCACTTTTTAACTGATTTAACTCACTTCAGTGAACTATTAGTTGGCCTAAAGCACACACCAACCCTCGAATAATGTTCCACGAAAATCCCAATCTACCCCGAAAACTCATACGCCCATCTATTCAGCACTGACAGGTCAAAATAATGTGAAACCAAAATAGGGACAGACCAACAAAATTGAACTGATTCGTTGGTAGATCGAACCAAATTAGCCAAGTAAACTGATTCGGTCCCCCTATAAACCGTTTCGGTTTTCTGGGTTGCCCTTGTCTTCAACCTCGAGATTAAACCTCCCATACCCATCGGTGGAGGTCCCAAGGCTCCCAAAATGATAAATTAAGATCCCAAATACATATACAAACATACTAGATGTATAGGGGTATGTTCATCTTTTTACCCTTAGGGCTTCACCTAAATACAAAATTAGGGTTCAATTAAGAGGTATTTAAGAGTTAATGGGGTAAATAGTAGCCTCATTTAACGTCTGCTTAGTGCGGATTAAGGGGGAGAACAAAAGAGAAGAGAAAAGAGGAGAAAAAGATATAAAAATGCTTAGAGAAAAGATAAAGGCCCATCTACGGGATCAATTCATCTAGAACATGTCAAGCTTCAGATCTGAATCCATCAAGGCAAAGGTTTACTTTCTTTAGATTTTCATTTTTGTAGTTAATTATGTTCATAGTTAATTAATGATTAATCTAGATATTGGGGATGTAATCATTGGGATAATTAAGAGGATTGATGTGGGTTCTAACATATTAATGTGAGTGAGAATTAATATGGATGAAATTAGTGATTTAAATCTCAGAATATGAATATGATAAACATTGATAGGGAGTTAGATTGATTTTAGATTGATCACTAAATTAGTGATTTAAAGTTTTATTGATTCTATATCGAGTGAATTGAATTAGTGATTAAGAATCCTTGCTATTTAACTTTGGATTAAGGTTTAGATCGGGTTTAAAATACATCTAAGATGTTTATATATGTATTTGGAATCTTAATTTATCATTTTGGAAGTCTTGGGATCTCCATTGGTGGGTTTGAGAGGTGAAATCCTAAGGTTGAAGACGAAGGGTAGCCCAACAATAGAACAATAACCTAGGGGATCAATCCAACACCTTCTGGTCAATGCCAAGGTGGATTGCCCACTACGCACAACCTCGTAACGATAGCACTACTGAGTAGGTATGTTCCAAATAATTACATAGCACACACACACACATATATATATAACCACAATGCATATTATATATAGTACTTACTAATTATGAAACTTCCACGGCATACTAGTTTACCAATCCCCAAGTTTGAACGGACTTCTCAATTTTTAATTCAGTGTTCACTCACTGATTAACCGATTCATCTCACTCGAATCCACTATTAGTTGGCCTAAAGCATAAACCAGCCCCCTTATAATGTTCCAAAAAAATCCCAATATACTCTGAAAACTCATACACCCATTTATCCAACCCTAATAAGTCATAACAATGCGAATCAAAAATCAGGATACACCATCAAAACTGAACTCTTTCACCGAAATACCGAATCAGTTAGGCCAACCGAACCGATTCGCTCCCCCAGTGAACCGATTCGGTTTGTTAAGCTGCCATTAATATTTAACCTCGAGATTTCACCTCCCAAACCCATCAATGGAGGTTCCAAGCCCCCCAAAACAATAAATTAAGATCCCAAATGCATATATAAACATCCCAGATGTAGTTTAAACCCGAATCGAACGTTAAATCCCAAATATTCTTTATCATTGATTCAATTCCCTCAATATAGAATAAATCAAACTTTAAAACCCATTAATCTAACACCCTATCAGTCTTCATCATTCTCATATTCCCAGATTGAAATCACTAATTTTGTCAATATTAATTATCAATCACACTAATATGTTAAAACCACATCATTCCTCTTAATTAACCCCATGATTACATCTTTAATTTCAATATTAATCATCAATTAACTAGTAATACTCCATATTTTTATGATTTAAATAATTAAAGGATTAATTATTATTGTGGGATTAGTTGAATTAAAATGTGAGAATTTAATTGTTGATTAATCCGGATTTAAAATAAATATTAACTAATGTGCCAGAGTTAATACTTATTGATTGAATATTACTGTGTGATATGTAATATGGAACTATACACTTCGGTAAATTGTCAAGAGTAAGAAATATGACAGTTTAGTAAATTAAGCCAGACACGTGTGTGAGTCGTGTCGGGGCTAATTTAATGAAATAAATATATAAATTATTTTAGTAACTCGTATGGTCATTTAGAGTGCACCTTTGAGTCCGGAAGGGTCGAGATACACAAAATAGTATACCCGGGTGTTTAGTTTGGGTCCCGGGGCAATTTTAGGCCTAACCGGCACTCCGTGAGGGCATTATGGTAAATTATATTTTTGGGCCTAATTAATGAACGAAAATTAAGAGTTATTTATTAGCCTAATAAAGTCCAATTAGGGTTAAAAAGTGTCAGGAAAATTAAGAACGGCCATAGAAGGTGTGAGGGAGAGCTATTTCCAAGAGAAAAGGGCCAAGATAACACCACCTTGCACAACCACCGCCACCACCGGGCAGATTGGGACAAGGGGAACACGACCATACCAACAACGTCAAGAAATCACATGACAAATTCAAGGAAAGTGTTTATAACTTGCTATAACCTAGTAATTATTATATGCATGTTAGTGTAGGGATATCATAATCATGTTTTGGTGCATGAAAGTGATGAAAATTGAGGAATTAGGATATGTAGATTGAATCTGAGAATTATTAAATTGAAACCCCTCATATATGTAGACTAGAAATCACGTTTTGATGAACTCATGTGTAGAATGAATCTAGAAATTTTGTGTTATTGAATATGAATTTGAAGAACTAGGGTTTTGGTAAATTAAATTGGGGATTCCATGTTTTATTAATGATTCGTAATGAATTGATGATTCTAGGATGTTAGAATTCATATATAATTGATAGGATTCGAATTGGAACTTTTTATTTCGAGATTGGGATGTTAATTTATATGTTTTAGGGTTAAAAATGGTGGGAAAACGCTGAAATTCTGGGTAGGAGACGAATAGTGCAGTCTCGCGCGATCTCCCGTGAAGTCGCTCGAGCGACACGTGGCAGTCGTTCGAACGACATGCCATCTGGTTCGAACGACATGGTGAATTTCGGGGAAATTTCTTAAGGGCAGTTTAGGGATTTTCCAGTCTTTATGAATGAGAGAAATTCATCAGTTAACAGATTTAAAACAAGGTATGTCTATAAGGAAGTGTGTGAGTTTATACTTTAATTAATCCGGAAAGAAGAGTTACTTTGGAAATTACTAAGGAACAGTAGTAATTGAGTAATACTTTAATATACGTAGTAATGAGAATGAAATACGTATGGAAAATATATAAGAAGGTTGGGAGAATACCTATAATTATTAATAGGATGTGTGAATACCTATTACTTACTAGTATTATGTGTATGACATACCTAGTTGCTTGCTATCACGGGAGGTGGTGTAGAGACAGTCTTATCCTGAGGAGATTATTGACTTGTATCTCAGAACATAGGACTGTGAAGGCTTATTGGTGAGTTGATAAGCTAGCTGACTATGGGAGTGTAGGTATGTGCGTGACCCATAGATATGTGAACTATGTTCCCCTCCATTCTGTGTGTTTTGTATATATGGTTCATGGGAAATTCCGAACCGATAGTCCTTATTTGAGTACGAGATGTATCGGGACATGATAGCAGAGTATGCAATGCACTACAGGTTTAGCCTTGAAGGTGTTGTATTAGTATATATATATATTATAGTGGTGAATATATGTATATATATACTTGTGTTATTCCTACCGAGAGATAATTGTAGGATATTGGGTTAGTGCAATCTTAAGTGATGTAAGTTGTGAATATTTAACTTAGTGTGATAACACTTAAACGAATTTATTAATAAATGCTGATATTAATAATGTGGGAAATTGGGAAATGTGAAATTCTACTACGAGTTATAATAAGAAGCGTAAGTCTTCATCTAGTTAGAAATGTTACAAATGGCTAGGTGGGGATAGATGTACGTTAGGCGTGCACAATAGACGAGAGGTGAGAATCTCATGTGAGAGTTTGAACTAACATGCCATTGAACATCGGGCTCTGACCCGTTTCTTGCATCTCTTCTCCCTCTCTTGCTATATATATGTATTATATCAGGTGCTCGGCCACAGGGACACCAGGCTTAGAGATTGGATTGCTTGGCATGCTACAGCTGTTGTGGAAACTGTAGGTCTTCGTATTAGACGCCTCCATCATTTCATTTCCATTATTTATAGACTTTCTGTTTAGGGCATGTGTCGCCCATTCCTTAGACAATTTTTCAGAGATTATGTTCAGTTTACTTTCTGTTCATTTTCATTTGGATTTATGGTTTCTATGGTTTGGTTTGGAGTTTTGGAACTAGAAGGTTTTATCCAGTCTTAGTTATCTTTGCATGTGATTCTGATTCAGTATTGTGTTAATTAATTATGCGTGGATGGTTTATATTAAATTTATTGGATTGGTATTTAAATGGTTTCAATTAAAAAGAAAAAAAATGTTTTGACACTTAGCTTAATTATATTAGGTGATTAAATGAGTTATTATGTTTTAGACAGTGGTGCTAAGAATGAACCAACTGAACATTCTGTTTTAGATTTTATAAAGGACTGATCACCCGATATTTAATTGGGCGGGGTGTCACAGGTGGTATCAGAGCATCAGGTTCTAGTGTCCTTTAGGATCTGTACGGCTTACTATGTTTTCAGCTTTGCGTCCTTTGATATAGAGCCCTATCTTTAGGACTGTTGTGATCTTAATTTTGCGTTTATGTATTCAGCTATTTTAGATTTAGTGATAACTGTGGACTAATAATATTCTTTCTCGTCTCAGATGCCTCCTCAACGTGCACCAAGAGATCGACAGGCCCAACCAGAGCAGTCGGCGGTACAGGCTCAGGGGACAATGAACGCAGCAGAGGTTGTCGCGATAGTTGCACAAGCGGTGAATGCAGCCTTAGCGGTGGTGCAGCAGGCCCCACCCCAGATTTAGGCAGTAGCACCAGTTCCAGTGCATCCATTTCCCACTGCATGGGAAAGAGTGAGAGATTCCTTTGAGAGGTCATGTCCCCCAGAGTTCATGGGCAGTTCGAATGTAGTCATTGTTAGTCAATGGAAGAAGGACATACAGTGACACCTTCATATGTATGAGTGCACGGAGGTACAGAGGCAAGTTTTGGCTACCTTCAAGCTGCGAGGGGCAGCCTTACAGTGGTGGGAGTCCACTACTACTGCTGAGGAGCGAGATTTGATGACGATCAGTGATTTTTGGGTGCGGTTCGACCGCAAGTATTTTCCTTCCGCCGTCAAGACTGAGATGAGGCAGAAACTTATAGACCTCACCCAGGAAGGGAGGAAAGTTACAGAATACGAGGAGGAGTTCACGCGATTGGTGAATTTGGTATCAGAGGAGGTACCTACTGAAGAGAAGCGTATTCAGATGTTCATGGATGGCCTCACCTGGAGGATCAGGCAGCATCTTCAGGGCAATCTCTCATTGCAGACCTATTCTGATGTGCTTAATGCAGCACTACTGCATTTCCAGGACCACCGCTTCCATTTGACTGGGAGCAAACGAGCGGGGGAGTCCAGCCAGCCGGGCAGGACAGGAGGAAATGGTGCCAGCGGGGCACAACCAGCTCAGGGTCAGCAGAGGTAGGTTGATCAGAGTTCCTAGCATGGGGAATCTAAGCGATTCAGATCAGGGGGTTTCTGTCAGGGTCAGGGAGGTTTTAGGCCTGACCAGCAGGGTCAACATGGCCATTAGGGCCAACAGCAGTTTAGACAGGGCCAGTAGGGCCAAGGGGGAGGTGGGAATGGCCAGCAGGGCCGAGGACAGCAGGGGCAGCGAGGGGGAAAATTTATTGGGAAGTGTTTTGTATGTGGCAAGACTGGCCACAAGTGACATGACAGTCCTGAGAAGGGCAGGGCCGCACAGCAGCAGTAGCAGGGTGCTCGACAGGAGCCCCAGAGACCGATCTTTTCCGCTGCCCTCCCAGCACCACCTCAGATGCCAGCGTTACCAGTTATACCAGCCATTCCAGTCCAGGAGTGGAAACTTCAGTATAGACGGGTTTATAACCTCCATCAGGCCGCAGCCCCACAGTCTCCACCCGTGATTGAGGGTATGTTTTCTATCCAGGTGACTATCGGGGGCATTTTATTTGATACGGGGGCCACACATTATTTTATTGCCACGAAGCTTGCACGTACTTTGGGGTTATTAGTTATCGTAGAGAATATTGTTACTTTCGTAGATTCACCTTTAGGTAGTGGTTCCCTAATTCACTTTATATGTTGAGGGGTGGGTATAGAGATTGGGAGACTTATCTTACCGGCCGACATGCTTGTATTAGAGATGTATGTGATCATTGGTATGGATTGGCTTGTTGCATATAGGGCCATCATTAATTTCTTTAGTAGGATTATTATTTTTTCCATACCTGATCAGGAGATGTTCCTGGTGGCGATGCCACGTCCTGAGGGAGGGTCTTCCACTCACTTGTATTATATAGAGGAGGAAACCTCTAAGGAGGTAGTGATACCGTTAGATTCGATACCGATAGTGAGGGAATTCGCTGATGTGTTCCAGGATATTCCGGGACTACCACCTAGTAGAAAGATAGACTTTGTCATAGATCTGACACCGGGCACTCGGCCAATAGCCCGCGCACCGTACCGTATGGCCCCAGCAGAGATGAGAGAGCTACAGGACTAGATAGAGCAACTGTTGGGCCAGGGGTTTATTCGTAGGATTACTTCACCTTGGGATGCCCCTGTGCTGTTCGTTAAGAAGAGAGATGGTTCGTTACGATTGTGCATTGACTACCAAGAGTTGAATAAGGTCACGATATGGAATAAATATCCATTGCCCCGAATCGATGACTTATTCGAGTAGCTGAGAGGAGCTTCTTTTTTATCAAAGATTGACTTGAGGTCGGTATACCATCAGTTAAGGATCAGGGAGCAGGATGTGTCGAAGACTGGCTTCTTGTCGAGATATGGATCCTTTGAGTTTAGGGTTATGCCTTTTGGGATAACCAATGCCCCAGTCGTGTTTATGGATCTGATGAACAGGGTATTCAGAGAGTTCCTGGATTAGTTTGTCATTGTCTTTATAGATAACATTCTGATTTACTCCCAGACTGAGGATGAGCATGCCGAACATTTGAGATAGGTTTTTCAGCCACTGCACCAGCACGAGTTGCATGCAAAATATGAGAAATGTGGATTTTGGCTGAAGGAGGTTCAGTTTTTGGGGCATATTATTTCGGATAAAGGGATATCCGTAGACCCGAGGATAGTGTCGACAGTTTGAGAGTGGGGACAGCATACGACGTTGACAGAAATACGTAGTTTCTTGGGCCTAGCATGATACTACAGGAGGTTTATTCGGGGATTCTCTAAGATAGCAGGTCCATTGACTTATTTGACTCGCAAAGGAGTACCATTTAGCTGGGACAATGCCTGTCAGTTGGCTTTCGATGAGCTAAAAGACAAGTTGACTTCAGCGCCAGTGTTAGCACTACCCAAGCCAGGAGTGGAGTATCTCGTATATACAGATGCGTACTTATTAGGACTTAGGGATGTAGTTCAGCAGGAGGATCAGGCTATAGCTTATGCTTCCTATAATCTTAAGCCCCATGAGAGGAACTACCCCACCCACGACTTGGAGTTAGTGGCGGTCGTGTTTGCACTTCGGATTTGGAGGCACTATCTCCTGGGGGAGAAATTTCTCTTATTCACGGATCACAAGTCATTACAGTAACTCTTCACGCAAAAAGAGCTAAACATGCATCAACGTTAATGGCTTAAATTCGTGAAGGATTATCAGTTCGATATCCAATACCACCCAGGAAAGGCTAACGTGGTAGCAGACGCGTTGAGCCACAGTCCGATGGATGAGAGGGCCGAGTTGTGGAAGGAAAAATGGAAGGAATTGGGGCATCAGGATGCCATGGACCGATCATTTCTGTCTGCGATGACTGTTACGCCTCAGATTATTACGTGGGTGGTACAAGCACAGGCAGCGGATTCGTTCTGTCAAGATCGAATTAGGCATCTTTTAGCCGGGGGAGCCGAGTCTTATTCAGTGAGTTCTGAGGGTGGTTTGTGCTTCAATGGGAGACTCGTTGTCTCAGAGGGGGAGGACCTTCGGCATATAGTGATGACGGAGTCGCATGGGTCCCAATTTGCAGTACATCCTGATGGGGACAAAATGTATCAGGATATGAGGCGACAGTATTGGTGGAGCGGGATGAAAAAGGATATCGCGGAGTTCGTATCTAAGTGTAACACATGCTAGTTAGTGAAAGTGGACCATCAGAGACCATCACGTTTGCTTCAGCTTTTGGAGATCCCTCTGTGGAAATGGGAAGGCATTTCCATGGATTTTATCACCGGGTTGCCCACTTCGCAGAGGGGGCACGATTCTATACGGGTTATTGTGGATCGGTTGATAAAAGTAGACCACTTTTTTCCCATCAGGACAGACTACACAGCGGGACAGTATGCTCAGCTATTTATTGCAGAGATAGTGAGACTCCATGGTGTTCCTCTTAGCATGGTGTCGGATAGAGACAAGACGTTCGTATCTCATTTTTGGGACAAATTCCAGGAGGCTATGGGTACCGAGTTGCGATTGAGTACAGCGTATCACCCGTAGACCGATGGGCAGACTGAACTCATTAATTAGATGCTTAAGGATATGTTATGTATGTGTATCCTTGATTTTGGGGGAGGTTGGGAGAAGTATCTCTCACTAGTGGAGTTTGATTATAACAACTTCTATCAGTTTACGATTGGCATGGCCCTGTTCGAGGCATTGTATGGTAGACCTTGTCATTCTCTAGCATATTGGCTAGAGGTGGGAGACAATAAGCTACTCGGGCCAGATGTAATTCAGGATACATCGAGCAGGATCTAGATGATTCGCGATCGCATACGGGTAGCTCAGGATCGACAAAAAATCTACGCCGATGCTAACAGGTCCTTCTGAAAGTTCGTAGTGGGGGACCAGGTTTTGTTGAGAGTATCTTCGATGAAGGGAGTAATGAGATTCGGGAAGAAAGGGAAGTTGGCTCCGAGATATATAAGGCCATTCCCAATTATAGAGAGGGTCAGACCAGTGGCTTACAGACTTGGGTTACCAGAGCACTTACATCGGATCCATGATGTGTTCCACATTTCGTCACTGAGGCGATACCTTCGGGATGATTTGGCACACACTCACATTATGCGTGAGGAGATTGAGTTACATCCAGACAGTTCATATGAGGAGAGACCGATGGCCATCCTAGATTATACTGAGAGGAGGCTGAAATCAAAGGCAGTTCCACTTGTTCGAGTGCAGTGGCAGCATCACAATGTGGAGGAGTCTATTTGGGAGCGGGAGGCGGATATGCTAGAGGAATATCCAGACTTATTTGTACCAGGTATACCTTATTTTTCGAATTTCGGGGTCGAAATTCCGTTATTAGGGGGGAAGTATGTAATACTCCATATTTTTATGATTTAAATAATTAAAGGATTAATTATTATTGTGGGATTAGTTGAATTAAAATGTGAGAATTTAATTGTTGATTAATCCGGATTTAAAATAAATATTAACTAATGTGCCAGAGTTAATACTTATTGATTGAATATTACTGTGTGATATGTAATATGGAACTATACACTTCGGTAAATTGTCAAGAGTAAGAAATATGACAGTTTAGTAAATTAAGCCAGACGCGCGTGTGAGTCGTGTCGGGGCTAATTTAATGGAATAAATATATAAATTATTGTTAGTAACTCGTATGGTCATTTAGAGTGCATCGTTGAGTCCAGAAGTGTCAAGATAGTTAAAATAGTATACCCTGGATGTTTAGTTTGGGTCCCGGGGCAATTTTAGGCCTAACCGGCACCCCGCGAGGGCATTACGGTAGATTGTATTTTTTGGCCTAATTAATGGACGAAAATTAAGAGTTATTTATCAGCCTAATAAGTCCAATTAGGGTTAAAAAGTGTCAGGAAAATTAAGAACAGTCATAGAAGGTGTGAGGGAGAGCTATTTCCAAGAGAAAAGGGCCAAGATAGCACCACCTTGCGCAACCACCACCACCATCGGGTAGATCGGGACAAGGGGAACACGACCATACCAACAACGTCAAGAAATCATATGATAAATTCAAGGCAAGTGTCTATAACTTGCTATACCCTAGCAATTATTATATTCATGTTAGTGTAGGGATGTTATAATCATGTTTTAGTGCATAAAAGTGATGAAAATTGAGGAATTAGGATATGTAGATTGAATCTGAGAATTATTAAATTGAAACCCCTCATGTATGTAGACTAGAAATCACGTTTTGATGAACTCATGTGTAGAATGAATCTGCAAATTTTGTGTTATTGAATATGAATTTGAAGAACTAGGGTTTTGGTAAATTCAATTGGGGATTCCATGTTTTATTGATGATTCATAATGAATTGATGATTCTTGGATGTTAGAATTCATATATAATTGATAGAATTCGAATTGGAACTGTTTATTTGGAGATTGGGATGTTAATTTAGATGTTTTAGGATTAAAAATGGTGGAAAAACACTGAAATTCTGGGTAAGAGACGAACAGTGCAGTCTCGCGGAATCTCGCGCGAATTCGTTCAAGGGAGATTACATCTCGCACGAAGTCGCTTGAGCGAAATTGCATCTCGCGCGAAGTCGCTCGAGCGACATGTGGCAGTCGTTCGAATGACATGCCATCTGGTTCGAATGATAAGGTGAATTTCTGAGAAATTTCTTAGGGGCAGTTTAGGGATTTTCCAGTCTTTACGAATGGGAGAATTTTATCAGTTAACAGATTTAAAATGAGGTAGTTCTTC
Organism: Sambucus nigra; assembly: GCA_949130495.1. Lineage (NCBI taxonomy): Eukaryota > Viridiplantae > Streptophyta > Magnoliopsida > Dipsacales > Adoxaceae > Sambucus > Sambucus nigra. Next base: position 128,977,704 of record OX422223.1, read on the forward strand.
GAGGAAGTATGTGAGTTTATACTTTAATCAATCCGAAAAGAAGAGTTACTTTGGAAATTACTAAGGAACTGTAGTAATTTAGTAATACTTTAATATACGTAATAATGAGAATGAACTACGTATGGAAAATATATAAGAAGGTTGGCAGAATAACTATAATTATTAATCGGATGTGTGAATCCCTATTACTTACTAGTATTATGTGTATGACATACCTAGCTGCTTGCTATCACGGGAGGTGGTGTAGAGACAGTCTTATCCTGAGGGGATTATTGACTTGTATCTCGAAACATAGGACTATGAAGGCTTATTGGTGAGTTGATAAGCCAACTGACTATGGGAGTGTAGGTATGAGCGTGACCCATAGATATGTGAACTATATTCCCCTCCATTCTATGTGTTTTGTATATATGGTTCGTGGGAAATTTCGAACCGATAGTCCTGATTTGAGTACGAGATGTACCGAGACATGATAGCACAGTATGCATTGCACTACAGGTTTAGCCTTGGGGGTGTTGTATTATTATATGTATATTATAGTGGTGAATATATGTATATATATACTTGTGTTATTCCTACCGAGAGATAATTGTAGGATATTGGGTTAGTGCAATCTTAAGTGATGTAAGTTGTGAATATTTAACTTAGTGTGATAACACTTAACCGAATTTATTAACAAATGCTGATATTAATAATGTGGGAAATTGGGAAATGTGAAATGCTACTACGAGTTATAATAAGAAGCGTAAGTCTTCATCTAGTTAGAAATGTTACAAATGGCTAGGTGGGGATATATGTACATTAGGCGTGCACAATAGACGAGAGGTGAGAATCTCATGTGAGAGTTCGAACTAACATGTTATTGATACTTGCTTCATTACAAATTCTAAATACTTGTTAAAATAAATATTTTTACACATCGATCTCTGACCCGTTTCTTACATCTCTTCTCTCTCTCTTGCTATATATATGTATTATATCAGGTGCTCAGCCACAGGGACACCAGGCTTAGAGATTGGATTGCTTGGCATGATGCAGTTGTTGTGGAAGCTGTAGGTCTTCGTATTAGATGCCTCCATCATTTCATTTCCATTATTTATAGACTTTCTGTTTAGGGCATGTGTCGCCCATTCCTTAGACAGTTTTTTAGAGATTATGTTCAGTTTACTTTTCGTTCATTTTCATTTGGATTTATGGTTTCTATGGTTTGGTTTGGAGTTTTGGAATTGGAAGGTCTTATCCACTCTTAGTTATCTCTTCATGTGATTCTGATTCAATATTGTATTAATTAATTATGCGTGGATGGTTTATATTAAATTTCTTGGATTGGTATTTAAATGGTTTCAATTAAAAAGAAAAAAAAATGTTTTGACACATAGCTTAATTATATTAGGTGATTAAATGAGTTATTATGTTTTCGACAGTGATGCTAAGAATGAACCAACCAAACATTATGTTTTAGATTTTATAAAGGACAGATCACCCGATATTTAATTGGGCGGGGTGTCACACTATGACCATAATTAACTGCAGAAACACAAATCTAAAGAAAGTAAAGAGTTGCCTTGATGGATTCAAATCCGAAGCTTTAAATGTTCTAGATGAATTGCATCTAAAGATGGCCCTTCCTCTCTTCTCTAAGATTTCTTTATCTCTTTTCCTCCTATTTTCTCTTTTCTTTTGTTCTCCCCCTTAATCCCCACTATGCAGAGGTTAAATGAGGTTGCTATCCACCCCCACTAGACCTTAAATACCTCTTAACTAAACCCTAATTTCATATTTAGGAGAATCCCTAAGGGTAAAAGGACGACCATACCCATATATGGGCCATTTCATGTCTAAAAAGCTCCCAGAACCCAACTCTAACCCTCGGGTACCTATTCTGGACTATTTTGACCCATTCTGGATCATAATTGCACTCAAAAAGATCATCCAAGTCATAAAATTATAAAATATTCAACCATCCCATTAACTGGCCCCAACACATGTGAACACACTACATATTCTATATAGATTGATAAAGCCTTTCTTAAAATTAAACGAGAATCAACTATGATTTCATTCTTAGCATTATTTTTGTAACAAATATTAAATATAACCATCATAAATATGCACCAACTAAACTGAAAACAGACCAATAAGAGAATTATCATAAATAATATAAATCGAATAAACCATCGATTAGCACAATAATACTACCATAAACATCCTACTAAGAAATAATAAGAAATATCTGACTCAAAGGAAAAGTCCTATCCATCTACGAGTAACATGCCCAAAATGAAAAATACTAAAATAATGGATCCTATCTAGATAGGTTGAACTGAGACGGCTACAATCAAATCTCGCAACATCCACAGCTACTGCACGTAACGGCGCGATAAAGAGACTAACCCTACAGTCCTTACTGCTGAATATTTGTGAGGGAGTGAGACTGTGTGATAATTGATTAAATTCGCAACTTTCTACGTTGGCACACTTATTTAATTAGTGTCTATTTTTAAACCAAAATAAATAGCCCCAAATCATTCAACTGCGTGTGTGCGTGTGTCAAACCATAAAATAAATAAAGTATGCGACACAAGCTTAAGGAAAAATCCCCGCAGGGCAAAACCTTTTATTTCTAGAACTTTGAAAAGTTTACAAGACCATTGACTTACATACCATCTTGCTTTCGCCCACAAGAGTAACGCACGGTGTCTTCGTCAAACCTTCAAAGCAACGGCTAGAAATCTGCAGTGGTTCACGCGCAGCTATACCACAAGGACTGCAATCCTAGACACGCAGCCTGAAATCTTCACAAGGACTCCCTCCACAATATCACGCAGCTGTTGGTTGTAGAGCTCTCCCCACAAAGAATAAACAAGGGTAAAAGTTGTGTTCTTGAACACCAAAACAATTCACTAAAGCATATGGGAGTTTTGTGAATTGAAAACAAAAAGGGATTAAAACCCTAAAGGAAGAGGCCAAAAAGGATTCTGATTTTGCAGTTTTTCTGTTCGTCAAAATGCTGTGACTTCTTAATGAAAACGGAACCAAATAATGAGATTTTATAGAAAATTACGCCGCCTCGAAAACAGAGCTCGTTCGAACGAGATCAGCAACTCGCTCGAACGAAGGACAAAAGTCGTTCGAACGAGATCTAACGACATGCCATGTCGTTTGAATGACAATTGCAGGTCGTTCAAACGACCTATCAAGCAAGATTCCACGCTTTCCTATAGAAAATTTCGATACGAATGCGTGGCCGCCAGTTTCGTATCATTCTGATTTTTTATGAATTAGTTATGATTTTTCTACGGAAAGGTGTCCAAAAACAAAATCTTTAGAAAAAATATTTTGTAAAATTATCCCCTCTAAGTGAAAATTTAAGGTATTTAAAACATAACCTTACCAAAGTAAACTTCGCGGAGTCTTGAATGATGAAGAACTTGAGTAATTCGGATCCGTCTTTGATGTAGATGTCTCTTAAATGCTCTTCGACGGTGTAGCGGTATATGACATAATAAATTGATAACGGACCTATGAAAATATGTCCTTACAAATCTCCCCCTATGTCTATGCCGGTAAAAACATAAAAAATTCGAATTATCAAATACCAAATTGCCTATACAAATCTACCCTCCCATGAATAAATTTTCAAGACTTCAAAACTGTTCTTCAATCATCTTCGTCAAATCTCAAAGCTTTTCTCATCATGGTGTGCAACATATCAATCTTCAATTTTGTACCTACACACATGAGATAAAGCAAAAACTTTCGTGACACATCGAGTTTGAAATGATATAAGAATAAAGCATTAATAATCAAATCTCCCCCATAATGCAAAAACTCCCCCATAACATGATAATTCTTTCTCCCCCTTTTTATGATGTCCCCAAATAGACAGATAAGAAGAAACAGTCAAAACATGGAGTGTCACGATAAAAATGCATAGCAAACAAAAATCAAGCTACGCGCATGCAAAGGTGTGTCCCCAAAAAATTCACAAACTATTTTTGGATTTTTCAATTTTTTAATACAAAAATAGGATACAAACAAAATCACACCATGGATTTAAACTCAAACAACCAAGTCATGGAAACGAAATGAATGGGTGTGAACACATTCGATAGGTAAATCAACTCAATCAATCATATGTGCACGATGAATACGTGTACCCCTAACGAATGAACATCAAAAGAATCCTTAGGTGTAAAAATTTGTTGAATTTAGATGACATCGTCTTATGCAAATCAACAAATCAAAGTCAAATGATTTCCACACCAATAACGTCCAAAACTTTTTTTAGCGCATTTTCAAGAATTTCAAGGATGTGAAAACCCATTTTAATTATCCAACCAAACTCCCTCATATATATTTTCTTTTAGAGGCGAATAAACTAAATTCTCAAACTTTGGAGAATTGCTACAAAAACCTAAATGGCCCATAATTGGCATGAATTTCTTTTTATTGCCTTTAAATTTTTCGGGCTCTTTTAAACCTCTTTGGACCCCGGATAATAAAATTCCTCCATTTTTAGGTTCAATTTAACGGTGGCTTAGTATTCGCAAAGGCAAAATGAACCTTTCGCAGCCCTTCCCCGTTTTCAAACAAAACACACAAACTCACAAAACGGTTTTTATATGCACAATTTCCTTATCAAAATTTATCGCGCTTGGTTCATTTTAAGGACAGGATTGAAGTGAAAATTCCCAACCAACATATGATAAGACAAGAACAATAATCAAACAAATTCGTGCAAGTGTGCATTAAAGGAAACATGAGTCAAACATGTAGGAAGTAACACTTAATTACATCTTAATGACTCCAAACATTATAAAGCACAAGGATGAATTGACCTCTTGTCTCAAAACACTATCAAATAGTCACATGAAAAAAATGAATGATGTTGTGACTTGGTCATCCTAAGTGTTTATCCATAAATGGTGCAAACAAAATACAAAAATCTTTTTGGATTTTCAAATTTGACCAAAACAAATATGAATGGACACTAAAAAAATAGAAAATATTTTTGCATTTTTCAATTTTTTTCAAAAAACAAAAATTTGTACAAAAAGTACATGTCACAACGCTAGTAAACATAAATATCATGAAACAAAAACTAGCGTATGACAAACATGCAAACAAAATCATCTATATGATATGGCAAGAGAAGAATCATGTGCAAGCAAATGAGAATAAACTATTCTAAAATCTAGCGTATCCAAAAGTGATTTCCTAACCCAAGTGGATCTAACACGTCGACACGGGGTTTTGGGAACCAACAAAACACTAGACTTCGAATTCCTAGGACCTCTTCCAAGATCAAACAAAATCTCCTAAGGTGACATTTCCTACCACAATATGAACATGTGTAAACGGGTAGAACGACACCTAAAGTGTGATCTTTTCTAACATCCTTCGAATTAGTTGACCCTATAAAACAAATAATGGTTTTGGCTTTAGCATTAGAAGCATGAGAACACGATGAGCTATTACCATAACTATCAAACCTACTTGAGTCTGTCAAATCATTTTTCAACTTCAAAATTTTTTACTCAAGCAAAGAATTAGACTCTTCTAAAGACAGGGATTTCTTTTTCAAATTTTCAATTAAACTTAACAGTTTATCACGCTCCCCCTCAATTAAAACAAACTTACCCCTAAGAGTCTTTTCACGTGCCGTAAAATCATCGATTAATTTTTTATCCTCGACGGCATAAACGGGAACCCTAGAATTTTTTAAGTCCTTCAATTCATTCTCTAAAACTAGGATTTTATCATCACTCTTCTTTTTGGCAATATTCAAAGAATCAAAATCAGTACACAAACTACCAAAGTGCTCACGACAAATATCATTTTGAGTTTGAAACGCTTGCAAATATTCAATCTTACTTTTAAAGAGAGAATTTTCTTTTTCCAAAACTTTAATTCTTTTGCAAAGTTTCAAATTCAAACTTTTTAATTTTTCAGCACGGTCGTGAACTTTTTCAAAAATAGGCTCCTCATTAAATGGGCGTACCATTGAAAAAATTGCGATTTTTTACAAAACTGATTTTTTCAAAAAAAATTAATATCACACGATTTTACGAAAAATAGGAATACGCGATAGATTAGCGTAACCTGCTCTGATACCAATTTGAGAGAGTGAGACTGTGTGATAATTGATTAAATTCGCAACTTTCTACGTTGGCACACTTATTTAATTAGTGTCTATTTTTAAACCAAAATAAATCAGCCCCAAATCATTCAATTGCGTGTGTGCATGTGTCGAACTATAAAATAAATAAAGCATGCGACACAAGCTTAAGGAAAAATCCCCGTAGGGCAAAACCTTTTATTTCTAGAGCTTTGAAAAGTTTACAAGACCATTGACTTACATACCATCTTGCTTTCGCCCACAAGAGTAACGCACGGTGTCTTCGTCAAACCTTCAAAGCAACGGCTAGAAATCTGCAGTGGTTCATGCGCAGCTATACCACAAGGACTGCAATCCTAGACACGCAGCCTGAACTCTTCACAAGGACTCCCTCCACAATATCACGCAGCTGTCGGTTGTAGAGCTCTCCCCACAAAGAATAAACAAGGGCAAAAGTTGTGTTCTTGAACACCAAAACAATTCACTAAAACATATGGGAGTTTTGTGAATTGAAAACAAAAAAGGATTAAAACCCTAAAGGAAGAGGCCAAAAAGGATTCTGCTTTTGCAGTTTTTTGTTCGTCAAAACGCTGTGACTTCTTAATGAAAACAGAACCAAATAATGATATTTTATAAAAAAATCGTGCCGCCTCGAAAACAGAGCTCGTTCGAACGAGATCAGCAACTCGCTCGAACGAAGGTCAAAAGTCATTCGAACGAGATCTAAAGACATGCTATGTCGTTTGAACGATAATTGCAGGTAGTTCGAACGACCGATCAAGTGATATTCCATGCTTGCCTGTAGAAAATTTCGATACGAATGCGTGGCCGCCAGTTTCGTATCATTCTGATTTTTTATGAATTAGTTATGATTTTTCTACGGAAAAACAAAATCTTTAGAAAAAATATTTTGTAAAAATATCCCAAAAGCTCTAAGTGAAAAGTTAAGGTATTTAAAACATAACCTTACCAAAGTAAACTTCACGAAGTCTTGAATGATGAAGAACTTGAGTAATTCGGATCCATCTTTGATGTAGATGTCTCTTGAATGCTCTTTGACGGTGTAGCGGTATATGACATAATAAATTGATAACGGACCTATGAAAATATGTCCTTACAATTTGCCATTGGGTCAAAGAACAAAAATCATTTGAAAAATATTTACAAGTATTTAAATTCTTTAGATGTAAAGGTGAAATATAATACCTTCGTAATTAACTTTTCAGTCGCACTCACATGAGACCTTTCCTCAGCTCTCATCTACATTATGAAACTATTGCATTTATTTTTATTATCCTGGTCATGCTACCCAGTCTAAATAAGGCAATAATTGCTAACATAGCCAACCTCGCTAATATTCACCATTAGCTAATATGCACTATATTCACTCGATATATTTTCATAAGTATTACATAGTTACACACATGCTATAATTAGATACTCACATAACTATCTCATATAGACATATACATATACATATACATACATACATATATATATATACATATACATACATAAATATATATATATATATATATATATATATATATATATATATATATATATATATATATTTATTTATTTATATGTATGTATGTATGTATGTATGTATCACTCACAACGTACATATACACTGCATCCCCAAAGCAGCACCTTGTGGATTCATCCCTCGTGTCCTATCAGGTTTCAGGTATAACACGTACCACAACTGGGCCACCGGGTCGGAGTCTCACCACACAATCCAAAACATAAGAACAAACAACAGTTGCTTTCATAAACATATGTCCGGGGGTCGCAACCATACCACACCACACCCAACCTGTCTCCAAACCAATACATATCCTCACACATGAATAGTGACCACAGAACAGTACTATGACATGGGAAACCAATCCAACACCTGTGAGTGAATGCCAGGGTGGAATGCCCACTATGCTCAACCTCCTAACGATATCACTATCGAGTAGGTATGTTCCAAACAATTACACAACAATCACACATATATAAAAGTAACCCACAATACACACACACACACACACACATATATATATATATATATATATATAGTACTGACTACATGAGAAAATCTCACATCGTACTAGTCTATCAATCCTGAAGTCTGAACAGACTTCCCAATTTTCAATTAAGTGTTCACTCACTTGTTAACCGATTCATCTCGCTTGAATCCATTATTAGTTGTCCTAAAGCGCACACCAACCCCCTTATAATTTTTCACAAAAAATCACAATCTACCCCGAAAATCTATACACCCATTTATCTAACGGTGATGGGTCAAAACAACGCAAAAAAAATAATCGAGACATACCAACAAATCAAACCAGTTCCGCCAGGCGAACCGATTCGCTCCCTCAGCAAACCTGTTCAATTTTTTGGGTTGCCCTTACTCATCAACGTCGAGATTTCCCCTCCAAATCCCATCAATGGAGGTCCCAATGATCCAAAATGATAAATTAAGGTCCCAAATACATATATAAACATCCCAGATGTATTTTAAACCCCATCTAAACCCGAATCCCGCATTAAATCTCAAGGATTCTTAATTATTGATTAAATTCACTCAATCTAGAATTAATCAAACTTTAAAACCCATTGATCTAACACCCTATCAATTTTCATTATTCTCATACTCATATTCCTATATTCAAACCACTAATTTCATCTATATCAATTACCAATCACATTAACATGTTAAACATAAATCAAATCCTCTTAATTATTCCATATGACTGCATCCTCAATTTTTAGATTAATCATTAATTAAATATGACCATATGTAACTGCAAAATGAAAATCTAAAGAAAGTAAACACTTGCCTTGATGGATGTAAATCTGAAGCTTGACACGTTCTAGATGAATTGATTCCGGAGATGGCCCTTACTCTCTTCTCCAAGCTTTTTTCTCTCTTTTTCTCATATTTTCTCTTCTCTTTTGTTATCTCCCTTAATCCTCACTAAGCATAGGTTAAATGAGGCTGCTATCCACCCCAACTAACCCTTAAATACCTCTTAATTAAACCCTAATTTCGAATTTAGGTGAATCCCTAAGGGTAGAAAGATTATCATACCCCTATACGGGCCATTCCATGTCTAAGAAACCCCCGGAACCCGACTATAACCCTCGGGTACCTATTTTGAACTATTTCCACCCATTCCAGATCACCGGTGCACTTAAAAAGAGCATCTGAGTCACCGAAATAAAAAAAAAATGTTACCCTCCCATTAACTGGGCTCGACATGTGCGTACAATACGCATTATTTTGAAACCTTTTAAATTCGTCGCTTTAAGTCTCTAACAACATAATATAATAATTTGTCGCTTTTAACTCATTAAACGACAATATAATAATTCTCATCGCTATTTAATTATTACACGTAAGTAAATAATTCTAACCCTATATATTAATCCTAAACTCGCTAAATAATATTTATTGAAATAAAATTAATTTTCCTAATTAAATTAATAACATAAAGTACACGTGGAATAAAATACTCTCAAAAGTTTGGGGTATTACATTCTCCTCCGAATAACGGAATTTCGTCCCTGAAATTTGTACATTCCATAAAGAGCTCTAGATAATTTTTTTCACGTGCCATCCTTTCGCTCCCAAGTCGATTCGATGGCATTATGATGCTCCCAATGTACACTTACTAACAGTACCACCTTTAACTGAAGCTTTCGCTCGCTATGACCCAAAATGGTAGTAGGTTTTTCCTCATAGGTAATGCTTGGCTGCAAGTCTATCACCTCCAATGCTATATGTCGATAAGTCGACTCATTCTTGAGGTACATCCCCAATAATAACACGTGGAATACATCATGAATTCGTTGTAAGTGCTCGGATGGAAAAGTCATCACATATCTAGGTTCTAGATTTCCCTTCCTCCCGAAATGCATCATTCCCTTCATGGGAGATACACGTAACAAAACCTGATCACCCACGTCACAATCATAGTGTTTTCGATTTGCATAACGTAACTCTTTTGACAATTTTAAGCAACACGAATATGACTCGTGATCAGCTCGATCTTCGTCGATGTATCATGAATCATTTTCGACCCGAGAAGCTTGTTGTCCCCTACCTCTAACCAACACGAGGGCGAATGACAAGGTCTCTGACTACACACGTGAATTGCGTGCTCGTGTAAGGGCACGGTCGTTGTTTTCATTTCACCACGGTAATGAAAAAATGTAAATTATGGCTACACTTGCGAGGCAAGCACAACGGTAAGTCGGGTATCGAAAGATCCACTGGGACGAGATGCTAGAATTTAATTGATTTAGTACTCCAGAATAAAAGTGTAAAAGCTAAATTACAACTAAAAGTAAAAGATGCGAAAAAGGCAAATGATTAATCTAGGCGAGTGTATTGAAGCTAGATTAACAAAGCGGTAAAAACTATAGGTTGCGTCGAAGATCCCTCGCCCGAGTCAATTTGTATAAAATGGATAATGGGTCGACGAGTTATTACGAATGTGTCTCATTTTGACAGTTAATTGAATCAAGGGTTGTCACGCCCCTAAATCCTCATAAAATCCCAATAAGATTTTGGCATCAATAAATACCCCAGAAATTACGCATGAAAGTTCATAAGCACGGGACATACATGATATGCCCCGTCAAATCTCCTAGGCGCAATAACTAGGATAACGCACCCGAAATAGACCTGTAAATACCATCACCAAAGCCAACCAATGCGTCAACCCGAGTGAGTTCCATTCAAACAAAACCTAATTTAAATTAACAAGAACGCATATGAAAAACACGATAAAGAAAGTGGTAGATAAATGCGGTAAATTTACACTAGAAAGCAACTAAATCAAAGCATGTATATCTAATTAGGAAATCATGTAAATTACACTAGAAATCAAGAATAATGGAAATAAAACTATTTTAAATGGAGAGGGTGAATGAATAGTCAACTTACAAACCCAAAAGGGTGTCAATCCAAGAAGAAATGAAGAAGAACTAACCAAAAACCCTCAAACCCTAAGCTACAACTCTCTAAAACTAATTATATATCTTAATATCTGATATTTACAACAAAAATGATATTTATAATAAGTGGAATTAAATTAGAAAAGAAAACGGAAAAAAAAAAAAGAAAAACCCAAAATACTTGCAGAAAACAGGGGATCGATCGATCGATCCCTTGTGATCGATCGATCGATGATGAAAATTGAAGGATCGATCGATCGATCCCTTTGATTGATCGATCGATCAAGCTGGTATGAGCCCCCTGCATTACTGTTTTGGCATGTTTGCATTTATCTTTCGCTGAAATCGCCGTAACTTCTTCATTCTGAATCGGAATCGCGTATCGGTCACGGCCACGTGAAGCTTATGAGGAGGATTATAACTTCCATGCAGATGTTGGTCCAGGTTACCAAGCTTTGAATTGACTAAATTTCCTTTGAACGTGCGATCGTGTACGAAAATCGAGCGAAAAGCGTCTGAACTTCACACTTAGCATCCCAATACCTATAAAAGCTCAATTAACCCCTGCAAAACATGTTAACGTAGAAATACGAGGTTGTCTAGTTAACGAGCATAAATATAGGGCATAAGATACCCGAGGGGGCTAAAATGCGTAGGTTCGAGGGATGAAATACGCAATATTTGCGTCGAATCACACCCCCTAACTTACACATTGCTAGTCCCTAGCAATGAAATAGGATGCAATAAGAACTACAAGCAAACAAAAAGCAGGATAAGTACAAAAATGTGGTATAAAATCATAAGGCCACTTTCACGGGCTATTCGATTGCATTTAGCGTATGCAATAAGCCGTTAAACCCCTAGGTCACCCTAGTGGACAAGTGTAGTCTCGTGAGGGTTTTCAGGGATGATACCCATAAACATCACATGGTTTCCTCAAAATATGCCCAACCCAACATGTGACAATCCCAATAATAGCGAACAAGATTTCATGCGCATTATTAGCACATTGAACGAATTCAAACAAAAGTCTGAATCATTAACATTATAGAATGAACCTCATAAAATTGAAACCTTAAAATGTGGGAGGGCGAGCGAGCACATGCAAAGTGTGATTTGGCAAAAAGCTTATATAAACCGGATACTAAATAAAGCAAGAATACATTCAATCCTCACGGGCATTACACTCATCAAGTGAATTCACGTAAAACAGGGAGGTAACACACGGAACATGCGGTCATAAAGAGTAAATGGAAATGGAAATTAGGCCGCACACATGTCATAAATGAAGAATGCTATATATAAAATGAAAAACTGTAATCTCAATGAAAGATACCGCCCATTAAAGGAGGCAAAATGTATTTTCACAGATTATCAAAACTATTATGACTTTTGAATTACATCAACATAAGATCACATAGGACTTCAATATGGTTGTAATGTAGGTTTGGGGTTAGGGTGAAAAATGAAGGAATGTATGTACGGATTCAAAGTGTTCGGAATGAAAACTCGGGATAATGGTAAAATGCGGGCAATATCAAAATTGGAAAACAAGTTCCAAAACGGCATTAGATATATCATTGGGGAGAGTAATCAAAGCTTATTGAACTATATACAACATTTACAACTTTCTCTTTCTTTTCTTTTTCTCATTTTTCTCTTTTTCTTTTTGCTTTTGCTTTTTGCTTTCTCTTTTTCTTCACTTTTTGACTTTTTATTTTCTTTACTTATCACACTCTCATATGCCTAAATTGCAACCGACAAAACAACATCATTCAATGCCAAGTAACATTCCAAACAAAGGTATGTAAGGTGTACGTATGGTATATAACTCCAATGCAGAGTTGGTTATGGGAATTGGGTTATGAAACAAAAGGCTAATATTTAGGCTCAAATGGGTTAACGAGGGTAAACATATAAGGTGAGGTCAAGGTTAATATGGGTGATATAACAAAGAATGCCTATGATCATTTCCCAAAGTTTGCGCAATTCTCAAATCAAAACAATGTATGAAAATCATGATCAAGTAACACATTTCAAGTATGAACTCAATTAATGAACGATCAAATGAAAGAATAGAGAGATTACCAACGAATTCAACGTTTTCAATGAGTAAAGAATAGTGTATACACTCACAAATGACGAAAGGTACAAAGCTTACTCGGTGTAAGTATATACAATGCAACCAAAGATTACCGAGTTATAAAAATCTTAAACCAAATCAATAAAACAAGAAAAACGCATGTGCTCATGGGATTAAAGTTTAATTCATGAAGTTATTGACAATATCAATAATGGAGGACTAAAGTCTAATAACTTCCAAAATCGATAACATGCATCATTGGGTTGTTTATTGGATCGTGCAATTATTGAAATTTATCATCGAAAACAAAGGCAAAACGCCCAAAAAAAGAGAAAAAAGAAAGAAAATCTTTTTAAAATTTTCAATTTTTTTGAGAAAAGCATACTAAGTAACTAACATGTGAGCAAAAACATGGACTAAATAAAGAAATTGATAGAATATCCCACACCCCCTAACTTAAAACTTGACATTGTCCTCAATGTTAATTAAGAACCAAGTTAAAGAAGGAAAAGAGCGATATTACCCAAAATTGGAGCGATCCCCATAAGAACAAGTCCAAAGAATCTACAAAACAAGTTATTACCGAGCATGGAAAAAACAAATAACAAAAAGTTAACTAATTACACTAGACTAAGTTAAAAAGGGATCAAAATAAAAAGAAAGAAAGAATAAAAAGCTAACTATATACAACCTACTATTTAGGCTTCACACTAATTATACACTAGCAGTATAAATAGTTGAGGGTCCACCGTAAAAATGATTTGACTTTGGAGGATAACCAGTGTACCCTCACATACAAGCATACCTTCCGAAAAATATGAATTATGTTTTAACAACGAAAGGCATGTGTAAGGCGGAAGAAATGAACCATCGCCTATTAAAATTTTTGGAGGGACGATTGGGGATTTGGATTGAACGGGTGACAAAAACATGTGGGGACCAAGAAAAGCTGAATATCCTCCCAAAGATTTCAAAATTGGAATGGGAGGTGGCGCACACAAAGGCAAAGATGCGATCATGGAGGGCGACTCGAGCAAGTACTCCTCATCGGCGAAAAGGTTTAAAACATTAAAGTTTGAAACCGAATCATCGGGTACTTATGACGGTGTGATATAGAGAATGAAAATGGGGATGAAAGAAATTCAAACTCATGAGATGAATCATCATCGCATGAAGATTGAGTTTTGAATGAAATAATATCATTTTCAATGAAATGTTCTTTTTTGGGGGCCAAAGAAGATATCATTTCATTGCAAATAGATATTACGTCATTTTCATCCTCACTTTCAATATCTATTATGCAATGGGAAAAGTCAAGAATGGTTTGTTCCAAAGTAGGCACAAGTACCTCATTTGGTTCAAAACATTCTTCGACTTCAAAAATCTCGGAAGCAAAATCATCGTCGGGCTCAAATAATAAATCCAATTCATGTTCCCAATAACGATTTTCTTCCCGATTAAGATTTTCACTTTTCTCATTTTCATACATATGCAAGCCCTCGCCGAATGTCATAGGTCGAGGTGCGGATCCATGAAAATGGGAACTTTGAAAATTACCATCGAACTTAAACGAAAACTCATTATTATAGGAATTTTGAAAACTATTGCAATTCCTTTCAAAATTCCAATTATAAGGAGGTAAAGGCCCAAAATCATTATCATCATCATCAAAATTCCAATAACTCAAGTTTTGACTTTTGTTATACTCGCCCAAAGTCATATTTGAATTTGAAATTCTTTGGGACTCTAAGTATTCACCGAAAGTCATAGGATTACGGGCATTTTGAGAATTATAACAATGATTACCGAAAGAATTGGAATAATACATGCTTACCCCAAAAATGGCTCAAGTGGCGAATTCCACAAAGTAGGTGCGCGCAGGAAATTCGAGTGTTTCTAAGTGCTCAAATGTGGAAGTCCTACAAAAATGTTAGAAAATAATACAAATAGAAAGAAAATACTATGAAATACTAAATCAAATAAAGTCTAAAACAAACAAGTCCCTAGAAATGGTGCCATTTTGACTACGCGCGTGAAAGGCATGCTCGTGTAAGGGCACGGTCGTTATTTTCGTTTCACCACAGTAATGCAAAAACCTAAATTATGGATACACTTACGAGGCAAGCACAACGGTAAGTCGGGTATCGAAAGATCCACTCGAACGAGATGCTAGAATTCAATTGATTTAGTACTCCTGAATAAAAGTGTAAAAGCTAAATTACAACTAAAAGTAAAAGATGCGAAAAAGGGAAATGATTAATCTAGGCGAGTGTATTGAAACTTGATTAACAAAGTGGTAACACCTATAGGTTGCATAAAATATACCTCACCCGAGTTAATTTGTATAAAATGGATACATGGGTCAACGAGTTATTACGAATGTGTCTCGTTTCGACAGTTAATTGAATCAAGGGTCGTCACGCCCCTAAATCCTCATAAAATCCTAATAAGATTTTGGCATTAACAAATACCCTGGAAATTACGCACGAAAGGTTGTAAGCACGGGACATACATGATATGCCCCGTCAAATCTCCTAGGTGCAATAACTAGGACAACGCACCCAAAATAGACCCACAAACACCATCACCAAAGTCAAGCAACGCGTTAACCCGGGTGAGTTCCATTCAAACAAAACCTAATTTAAATTAGCTAGAAGCATATTAAAAACGCGGTAAAGAAAGCGGTAAATTTACACTAGAAAGAAACTAAATCAAAGCATGTAAATATAATTAGGAAAGCATGTAAATTACACTAGAAAGCAAGAATAATGGAAATACAACTATATTAAATGGAGAGGGTGAATGAATAGTCAACTTACAAACCCAAAAGGGTGTCAATCCAAGAAGAAATGAAGAAGAACTAACCAAAAATCCTCAAAACCTAAGCTACAACTCTCTAAAACTAAATATATATCTTAATATCTGATATTTACAACAAAAATGATATTTATACTAAGTGGAATTAAATTATAAAAGAAAAGGGAAAAGAAAAGAAAAACCCAAAATATCTGCAGAAAATAGGGGATCGATCGATCGATCCCCTGTGATCGATAGATCAATGCTGAAAATTGAAGCCCACTATCTCCCAACTAATTGAAAAAATTGAAGGATCGATCGATCGATCCCTTTGATCGATCGATTGATCAAGCTGGTATGAGCCCCCTGCATTGCTGTTTTGGCATGTTTGCATATCTCTTCCACCGAAATCTCCGTAACTTCTTCGTTCTGAATCGGAATTGCGTACCGTTCATGACCACGCTAATCTTGCGAGGATGATTACAACTTCCATGCAGATGTTGTGCCAGGTTCCCAAGCTGTGAATTGACTAAATTTCCCTTGAACGTGCGACCGTGTACAGAAATCGAGCAAAAAGCATCCGAACTTCACACTTAACATCCAAATACCTATAAAAGCTCAATTAACCCCTGCAAAACATGTTAACATAGAAATCTGAGGTTGTCTGGTTAACAAGCATAAATATAGAGAAGAAGATACCCGAGGGGGCTAAAATGCATAGGTTCGAGGGATGAAATACGCAATATTTACGTCGTATTTGTCTCCCGTATTAGGCCTCAAAAGGATCCATACCAATAGTAAACTTGTATGAGTTATTGTATACAAACTCCACTAATGGTAAGTACTTCTTTTAACTACCCGTAAAATGCAGAATACACATCCTCGGCATATCCTCCAACATCTGATTCACCCTCTTCATCTTCCCATCGATCTGTGGGTGATATTTCATGCTTAAACGTATTATGTCCCCATCGATTCCTAAAAAATCTATTAGAAGTGGGGAATAAATATCTTGTTCTGGTCTGAAATAATGTTGAGCAGCACTCCATTCAATCTCACTATCTCTATAATAAAGAGTTTGGCATACTTCCATGTCATGTAATCAACTGGAACATGTAAGAAATGAGTTACCTTAGTTAAAAGTCCCATAATAATACAGATGAAATCATGACCCCCCAGTAATGTTTGTAACCTCATGATAAAATTCATCGATATACTCTCCCATATTCATACCGAAATCACCAATGGTTGTAAAACCCTGACTAGTCTTTGATGATTAACCTTCGCCATCTGATAAGTTGTGCACCTAAAAAATAACTCTGTTATGTCCTGCTTCATACCGGCCCACTAACACGTCCTCCTTATATCCTGGTACATCTTGTCCCGTCCTGAATGAATCGATAATCATGACCCATGCGACTCCTCCATAACTGTGTGTCGTAAGTCTTCTTCATTCGGGATAATCAATCTCCCATTTAAGCATAAGCCACCTTCAAAACTGACTGAGTAGGACTGCGCTCCGCTTGGAAACAAAATGTCGCAACTTATCCTAATAAGAATGATCCCTTGCCTGTGCCTTCACAACCCTTCAAATGATCTCAGGTGTAATGGCCATTGCTGCCATGTAAGCCCTGCCTACCTCATCCTCCTGATAAATCTTATTCCATTTTACCTTCCAAATTTCCACCAATTGTCCCTTAGGATTATGGTTCAATGCATCTACCACCATATTAGCCTTTCTCGAATTGTACTGAATATCGAACTGGTAGTCTTCATAAACTCAAGCCACTTATGTTGCCTCATATTCTACTCATTTTGCATGAATTGACACTGCAGTAACTTGTGATCCATGAACAAACGAAACTTCTCCCCTAATAAATTGTGCCTCCAAATCCTCAAAACAAAAACAACTGTTGCTAACTCCATATCGTGCGTAAGATAGTTGTGCATGTATGAAGTGGGACATAGCATATTTTGTCTCTAAGTGAACCAATTATCAGATGGTGAAGGTTGATCATCAGAGACCATCTGTGGTTTTATAGCCATTAGAGATTCTGATATGAAAGTAAGAGAGTATATCGATGGATTTTATCACGGGGTTACCGACTTCACAGAGGGGTCATGATTCCATCTAAGTTATTATGTGATTTAACTAAGGTACATCATTTCTTACCTATTCGGGTTAACTTCACGATAGCGAAGTATTCCCAACTCTTCATTGTAAATATAATTAGACTGTACAAAATGTCGCTCAATATTTTTTTGGACCGGGAGAAGATCTTTGTGTCCCACTTGTGGTAGAGTTTTCAGGAGGCGATGGAGACAGAATTGCATTTGAGCATGCATATCACCCACAAATTGATGGGCAATCGGAGAGGGTGAATCAGATGTTGAAGATATACTGAGGATGTGTATTCTGGATTTTAAGGGTAGTTAGGAATAGTACTTACCATTGGTGGAGTTTGCATACAATAACTCATACCAATTTACTATAGCATGGCACCTTTCGAGGCCTTATATGGTAGACCTTGTTGTTCACCCTCATATTGGTTAGAGGTGGGGGATAAAAAGATTTTTGGACTGGACATGATTCAGGATACGTCGGTGAAGATGGAACTAATTAGGAGTCATATTTGGGTAGCTCAAAACTGTCAAAAAAATTATGCCAATGCGAATCGAAGACACTTAGATTTTGATGTGGGTGATTAGGTGTTATTATGGGTATCTCCCATGAAGGGAGTGATGTAGTTCGGGAAGAAGGGGAAGCTCTCACCTAGGTATGTGGGGCCCTTTCCCATTATCAAGAGGTTAAGGATGGTTAATTATAGTTTTACCTTACCCGAGCACTTATAGTGGATTCATGATGTGTTCCACGTGTCGTCATTGATAAAATATTTCATGGATGAGTTGGATTGCCGACATATAGCATTGGAGGAGATAGACTTGCAACTGAACATTACATATGAGGAGCAACATGTTGCCATTTCAGGTCGTAGTGAGCAAAATCTTCGGTTAAAGTTGGTACCATTGGTACGTGTATACTTGGGGCATCACAATGCCGCCGAATATACTTAGGAGTGCGAGGATGACATGTGGAAAAATTATCCAGATCTCTTCATGGAAGTTACGTTCAAATTTTGAGGACGAAATTCTGAATGTAATACCTCGTGCTCTTGAGAGTATTTTATTTTCATATGCGCATTTAATTATACATTTAATTGGGAAATTATATTGGTTTTGATAATTATTAACTACTGATTTTAGGATTAATATTTATGGTTAAAATTATTTGATTGTGTGTAATAAGTAAATAGCGATGTGAATTATTATATTATCCTTTAATAGTGAAATAATGTCGTTAGACGGTTAAAATAACAGATTTAAAAGGTTTAAGGGCGAAGCGTATTGTACTCATGTGTCGGGTCAGGTTAATTGGATGGTAACATTTTTTAGTCAATGACTCGGATGGTCTTTTGAGTGCACCAATGATCCTGGATGGGTTGAAAAGGTCCAAAACACCTAAAATATGAAATTATGGTTTAATTAAGAGGTATTTAAGGGTTAATGGGGTGGATAGCAGCCTCATTTAACCTATGCATAGTGGGGATTAAGGGAGAGAACAAAATAAAAGAGAGAAAAGGAGAGAAAAAAATCTTGGAGAAGAGAGGAAGAGCCATCTCAAAATCAATTCATCTAAAACGTGTCAAGCTTCGAATTTTAATCCAATAAGGAAAGCGTTTAGTTGCTTTAGATTTTCAATTCTGGAGTTAATTATGTCCATAGTTAATTAATTATTAATCTGGAAATTGAGGATGTAATCATTGAATTAATTAAGAGGATTGATGTGGGTTCTAACATATTAATGTGATTAAGAATTAATATGGATGAAATAAGTGATTTAAATCTGGGAAATTGAACATGAGAATGGATAACATTGATAGGGTTTTAGATTAATGGGTTTTAAAGTTTTATTAATTCTATATTGAGTGAATTGAATCAATGATTAAGAATCCTTGGGAATTAACATTGGATTCAGGTTTATATTGGTTTTAAAATACATTTGGTATGTTTATATATGTATTTAGGATCTTAATTTATCATTTTGGGAGACTTGGGACCTTCATTTATGGTTTTAGGAGGTGAAATCTCGAGGTTGAAGATGAAGGCAACCCATTAAAATGAAATGGTTCACTGGGTGAGCGAATCGATTCGGTTTGCCGGCCTATCCCGATTTTTGTTTCATGTTGTTTTGACCCATTAGCATTGGATAAATGGGCATATGATTTTTAGGGGTAGATTGGGATTTTCGTGGAACATTATCAGGGGGTTGGTGTGTGTTTTAGACCAACTAATAGTGGATTTGAGAGATGAATCGATTAACAAGTGAGTGAACACTTAGTTGCAAATTGTGAAGTCGGTTCGGACTTGGGATTGGCAGACTAGTACATTATGGGATTTTTGTACGTAGTTAGTACTCTCTCTCTATATATATAAATATATATATATATATATATATATATATATATATATATATATTGTGGGTTACTTATATATATGTGTGTGTGTGATTGTTTGGAACATATCTACTTGGTAGAGATATCATTAAGAGGTTGTGCGTAGTGGGAAGTCCACCCTGGCGTTGACCAGTGGGTGTTGAATTGATTCCTCAGGTCATAATACTATTTCATGGCCACTATCCGTGTGTGAGGATATGTATTTTTGGATATTGGTTGGGTGCGATGTGGTATGGTTTCAACCCATGGACATATGTTTATGACCGCCTCTGTTATTTGTGTTTACATTTTGGGTTCGGTGGTGAGACTCCGACCCGGTATCCCAATTGTGGTACGTGGTATACCAAGGGCCTGATAGCACTTGAGGGATGCATCCATGAGGTCTTGCTCTAGGTATGTTGTAGATACATATATAGTGAGTGATATATATGTATGTATATATGAGATAGTTATCTGAGTATCTAATTATAGCATGTGTGTAGCTATGCAATACTTATGATAATATGCCTTGTGAAGGTAGTACGTATTAGCTAATGGTGACTATTAGTGGGGTTGGCTATGTTAGTGGTTATTTTCCTAGTTCGACTGTGTAGCATGATTAGGATATTGAAAATAAATGCATTAGGTACACATTGTAGATGAGAGGTGAGGAAAGATCTCATGTGAGTGAGATTGGAAAGTTAATTATAAAGGTAATACATTGAATCTATACATTTTTAAAATGTTTTTCGGGCTTTGACCCGCTATCAAATATTATTCAAAACCCCAGGTATTCAGTAATAGGGACTGGAGGGTTAATCTCTTCATCATGTTGTTGCATCCAGTAGTTCTGGATGTTGTGAGATTTGATTGTTGTACCCTCGGTTCATTCTTTCTAGATAGGATTCATTATCTCAATATTTTCCTTTTGGAAGTGTTGCTCGTAGCTGAATAGGACTTTTCCTTTGAGTCAGATATTTCTTATTATTTCTCAGAAGCATTTTTATGTTAGTATTATTGTGGTAACCAATGGTTTTTTCAATTTACATTATTTATGACTATTCCTACCCCAACTGGGCCACCAGGTAAATGTCTCACCACCGAACCCAAAACCTAAAAATAAATAATGAAGGCTTTCATAAACATACGTTTGTGGGTCTCAACCATAATACATCATACCTAACCAGTATCCAAACCAATACCTATCCTCACACACAGATAGTGGCCATGCAATAGTACTATGACCTGGGGAATCAATCCAACACTTGTTACTCAATGCCAGGGTGCACTTCCCACTATGCATAACGTCCTAACAATATTACTATAGAGTAGGTAAGCTCCAAACAATTACAGAACAATCATAGATATATAAATGTAACCAACAATACATACATGCATACATATATATATATATACACTAGCGAATACCCGTGCCTGAAAGTACGTAATCGCAAAACAGTAAAAAATTCGAAAGTACTTAATCGTAAAACGGAAAAAATATCGTTCCCCAACAAACCAAAGTGTAATTATAAAAACATCGACAATAATATCATTTATTTATAGGACTATCCACACTATTTGACAAATAATAAATAGTCCAACAACTTATGCCCAGGTTTAAATAAACTACCACAGGACGCAATCAGAATAGGTAACAAATTGACGAAAAAACCTTACCGAAACCAAATTCGACAATGAAAAAATGAAACTGCCGACTTTAAAGTCGATTTTTACCCCTTGAACAATGACAAAAATAGCCCAAAATGTCATTAGCTGGGCACGGGCGATACGAATCCAAAGGCGCCAGAATCGCCTCATTCTGATTTACGATTAAAAACTTATGGCATTTCTTCTAAAACATACTATTTTAACTTAATATTAAACATTACTCACCGCTAAATGTTTAAGCCTTAACATGATCACTTAAAACTAACAACAATTCAATAGAGGGGGTACTTGTATCAGTCTAGTGTAGGTTACTATATCTGAGCGTGGAGGATTTTCTAATAAATTATGGTTTACCCCATGTAGTAAACATCAGTGGGGGTGGGGGAATTATGGCAGAAATGGGTGAACAGGGCGAAATAAGAACTCTTAAATTTGCAATACAGATATATACCTAACTCATCAACTGACTTCTAAAAATATCTAAATACGTAATTAGATGGAAATGAAAACAAACCCAAGCGACACGAAGGCCAGTTTATTCATAATCAGTTTGATAGTAAAACTAAAAGTGAGATGTGAAAAAAAACATTAATAAAATTATCACGCCCAAGACCTCAATTGAAACTCTTTAGATTATAATGTCAAAATTAATTTTCCCATGTATAAAACTAATGCCTAAATACCAAAATTCAATTGCACGCATCTCCAACCATACATATTATTGGAAGATTTTCGATATCTATCAAATAGAGATATCAACGTTAAGGTAAAAGACTAAAAAAACATTGAAATTTCCGAATTAGTTCTAAAGTTGAAAAAGTCATATAAACCAAATTTTTCCCAGTTCTTTAGGTAGACATATAAACCAAAAAAGTGAGGCATAAGAGGTCTAAACTTCTCAAAATGGAAACTTGCAAAAACACATAAAAACAAATAATGCATTAAACTTGTTCAATATCTGAATAAATTAAACAATTGAGTTAGATATCTAACAGTCTATCAAATTAAGCCAACTTACAGTTATATAACATTCAGGTTGATAAAAAAATAAACCAGGCGATCACTTAAAGAAGCTCCTCAAGTGTTCCATAACCACCTGGTAAGGCAATAAAAGCATCTAAGTGCCTAACCATCTCTACCTTTCATTGGTGCATATCTGCTACTGCTTTCACTTCCCCAACTGTTTCACCAGTTAACTCTCGAAGCATGAGTGTCTTGGGAATAACCGCAATAACATGATGCCACCATCATGAACAACTTGAGAAATAAAACCCATTAGTCATATGCTTTCCCCTCCATACACCAAATCAATATTTCTTGAAACCAATTATTTTCCAAGATCAACAGCAGCATCTTGATAGCTACTGTTTTTCCCTTGGCTACTTCCACAAAACACACAAATCCTCTTGAATTTTAAGAGCTTCATTTCATTCTCAGCCTGCTCCTGCTCCTGATATGTAATGCTCTGTCTATCTATCTATCTATATATATATATATATATATATATATATATATATATATATATATATATATATATATATATATATATATATATATATATATATATATATATATATATATCAAGTAATAAAGGGTAATCCATCTATTACCACAGTAGCCTGCTCATACCTGGGAGGGAATTATTTATCATCGGGATTATATAGTGACAGGTGTTGAGAAATTTTACAAACAAAAGTCACATTACATGTTTCATATCTGTAAAACCTTATTGAACCAAAAGTCATATATCAACCCCCAAAACCTTATTAAACCAAAATATCATACATGTAAAAAGAAAATTAAATCAGCAAAAAACAAAGATATCCGGGGTTTACTGGTATAAAAAATGGTCCTATGGACTTATAACATTAGTATGGAACCATGCTACTTTATTAAGAGGATATGGCCAATCTCAAGATGGAAATAAGAAAGTAACATGGATTCTGAAGTTTATTCTTGAATCTTTGAGACAGGAAGAATCATTTTTGATTGAGAAGTCTAAAATCAAATGGCTTGATGAAGGGGATAGTAATTCTCAATTATTTGATAAGATTGGCTAAGCAAATAATGGATAGAAGTAATGTTACCATCCTTCTACATAATGGAGTTTTGATTATTGATCCCACAATGAAAATATTATAACAATTATCATTCTCATGGTCTTGTTTTAACAAAGCACACTTTCGATGTTTAGTATATATAGGTTGAAATCAATAGGAAACTTAATGTGATTTGGTCTTCTAAATAGGAGGCAGAGCATACTAAATGGCTTAGAAATTTTATGGTTAAACTACTTAATAGGAGTACATTAATATAGTTTGTGATTGCTCTTTAATAAAGCTATATGAATTACAAAATTGGTATCTCACATTACAGCTTGAGCAAACTTTTACAATGCAATGATTATGTAAAGAAAGTTACAAATCAAAAAGTCAACAATTCAATGTGATCAACAGAGATCTTGTAAAGAGAAACCAATCAAGTGTATCATATACAATAGTAGAGTTACATCCATTGTAGATTACATTCGAATAAAAATAATCGAGACAAAAAAAACTGATTTAAAATCGAAAAAGAAAAAAAAGTGAAACATAGTACCTTACAAATTAGCCCCCTTTTTTATTGCAATTTTTTTTTGCCTTTACACATGTCTTGTTTGTAGTTTTGTCCTTCTAGAAGGTTGTTTAGATAACCTACATATAAAAATAATTAGAAAAAAAAACTAAAACACAGAAAATAAAGAAAGAACATAAGCTAAACCTGCAAAATAAAATAAATTAGAATAAATATCATATCAAACCAAAAATAATTATTTTGAACACAAATAAAATCTCTACTGTGAGCCCATAAAACCCAAGACAACAATTTATATTGCCTCTACTCTTTAAGTTATAATAAAGAAACATAAGTTTATATAAACTCTAATAAGTAAATTAGAAATAATTACACTTTCTTTATTGTAACATGGCTAAGCCCCACCAAATAATATGTAAATCAATTGTAGAGATGGAAAGTGTTAATCACAACAATTTAGCAACAATTTTCCACATACACTTCAACTTAATATTTTTCTAAGTACTGAAGACACCAAATATAATGGATAACTTATCTAGGATAAGCCTCTAACACCTTGTTATGGACCTCCCTATATCCTTATGAAAGGTAAACAAAAACGTAAACAGGTACTCACCAGCAAATATAAAATTTAAATGTTGCCATGTAATTCCTTTTGAAAATTAAAATACAAATGTTGAACCTTTAAATATCATAACAATAAATAAATATATACAAAATCAAAAGAATCAAACCCTCATTTTAGTTTCAGAACCTCAAACCAAAAAATGATTTTAAACCCAAAACAAAACTAAAAACAAATTCTTTGTTTGGAGAAATTATTCAGATCTAAAAATGAAACAATAAATATTGAAATCATAACTAAAACTCTGGAGAGAGAGAGAGAGAGAGAGAGAGAGAGTCATACCCGATTACCTGAGTATGTTAAAAAAATAGTATACCCAGTTAGACTGAGGCAATCAACAACATTTACTTATTTTAAATAATTAGTAGAGTGAGATTTTAACAATTAATGTACCAAGTCTCTCGAGATATATAAAACCAAACCAAAATCCATATTAGAAGTGTAAAGTGAAGGCAAAGCACAGAAAAGGAGTGTAAACTACAACAGAGATGATAAATAAGTCAGACTCAAAATAAATATAGGTGAGAGAACAAAATACCTTTTCGTGGTTACAAACTGGAACAAAATACTCAATATGCTTGGATAAATGACCCAATTATTGAATCGCAACCCAACTATTTAACGTTACAGGAGACGGCGACTACCGGAGCCACTACTTCAAAACAGGAAAGTGGACGGCTCTTTTTGACTAGGGTATAGGTTTTTTGGCCATATCAATGGGTCATGAGGTTTTGATGTTTAGAAAACATCACCAATAACCTTCCAAAAGCTTAGTTCCAAAGATGAGATCTGAATTTATAAAACTCAAGATTCATCTAGAAATTTTGAGATTTGAATTTATAAAACTCAAGTTTCAAGTGTTTGATGGGGTGAGAAAGCTTTTCATCCGTGTATGAAGAAATAGACCACTTGAAAGATAGGAAGGTCCATGGACGGTGGAGAAGTGAGAGACAGAAAGTTAAAATCTGAGACTTCGAGAGAGGGAAAGAGAGAATAAAGTCTATAAGCTTGCGTTGGAGATTGTGTGGATTTCCTTAGGCGTGGGTCCTTCTCGAGCCTTGTGATTTGATTTGAGTAAAATAACATCTTTTAACCTTTTTTCCAAGAATAAAGCGTCTGTTTGAAAAAAGTGAAATGGTTGGGCGGGATAGGTGAACGTTTGGGCAGGATAATTTATTTGGGAGTGAAATCACAGCCATTGGTTTGGCAAAGGAAGATGTGGCCAAATCTAAACCCTTATTGTGTTTTTATATTTTTAGGATTCAAAAACCATTGTGTCTTATTATATGGATATATATATATATATATATATATATATATATATATATATATATATATATATATATATATATATATTGTATGGACTACGTACGAAAATCCCACAGCGCACTGGTCTACCAATCCCCAAGTTCGAATGGACTTCTTGATTTTTAGTTAAGTGTTCACTCACTTGTTAACCGATTCATCTTCACTTGAATCCACTATTAGTTGGCCTAAAGCATACACCAACCCCCTTATAATGTTCCATGAAAATCCATATCTACCTCAGAAACTCATACGCCCCTTTATCGAACGCTAATGGGTCAAAACAATGCGAAACAAAAATCGGGGCAAACCAGCAAAATCGAATCGGTTCGCTGGAAGACCGAACCGGTTCGGCAAGGCGAATCAATTTTTTCCCCCAGTGAACTGGTTCGGTTTGTCAGGCTGCCATTCATCTTTAACCTCGATATTTCACCTCCCAAACCCATCAATGGAGGTCCCAAGCCTCCAAAAATGATAAATTAAGATCCCAAAGGCATATATAAACATCCCAGATGTAGTTTAAACCCAATCTAAACCCCAATCCAACGTTAAATCTCAAGGATTCTTAATCATTGATTCAATTCACTCAATCTATAATAAATCAAACTTTAAAACCCATTAATCTAACACCCTATCAGTGCTCATCATTCTCATATTCATATTCTCGAATTTAAATCACCAATTTTGTTCATATCAATTCTCAATCATATTAATATGTTAGAAACCACATCAATCCTCTTAATTAATCCCATGATTACATCCGTAATTTCAAGATTAATCATTAATTAACTATGAACATAATCAACTGCAAAAACACAAATCTAAAGTAAGTAAACCTTGCCTTGATGGATTCGAATCCGATGATTGACATGTTCTAGATTAATTAATTTGGAGACGACCCTTCCTCTCTTATATAAGATTTTTTTTCCTCCTATTTTCTTTTTTTTTTGCACCCTTAATCCCCACTAAGCAGAGGTTAAATGAGGTTGCTATCCAGCCCAACTAACCCTTAAATATCGCTTAATTAAACCCTAATTTCATATTTAGATGAAGACCAAGGGTAAAAAGATAACCATATCCCTATACGGGCCATTCCATATTTAAAAATCCCTAGGAACCCAACTATAACCCACAGGCCTGGATCATCAGTGCACTCAAAAAACCCATCTGAGTCACCGAATTAAAAAATTATTCAAAAAACCCATTAACCTAGCCCAACACGTGCATACAGTACGCATCGTCATTTTAACTCTCTAATGGCATAATATAATAATCCATCACTTTTACTCATTAAATGAAAATATAATAATTCGCATCACTATTTACTTATTGCACGCAAGTAAATAATTTTAACCATAAATATTAATCCTAAACTCGTTAATCAATATTTATCGAAACCAATTTGATTTTTTCCAATTCAATTAATAATTGAAAGCACACGTGGAACAAAATACTCTCAAAAGTATGGGGTATTACACTCACATTTTAGGTGCGCACAATCGTCTATCTTAGCTATTCCATTTTGGAGCACTGAGTCCTTATTTCAGTCTCACCACCGTTAAAGGGTGTAGGTCTCAGTTATTATATATCAGTTTTATTTATCTTTTCTGAAAATCCCTTTTGCGTGTGTTTCAAATTAAACCAATTTTTCACCAAAAATTATCCGACTTTTAATTTGCACCAAACCAAGTTGTGAAAAACCCAATTCTTACTTAAACCAATTTTATCTTGATTAATCCTAAACATGCATCTATTGATTAAAGAAAGTAAAATAAAGTAAAGAATACTCACAATGCCGGATGTACAAGGAAAAAACCCAAAATGGAAAAACAACCTCGGACGGCCCAAGCCAGACAATCACTCTGAATAATGGTTTTACAAAGACATATTAGCCTTACTGAATGACTCGATCCCCACGGGTCTTTACACTCCTTCTGATCTTCTACCATTCTTTAATAGTGCCCACACAGAAATTATGTTTTCCATGATACCTGTCCACAACACTCGACTCCACGAATGTCTCGGTGTCCACCAATTGGCTTTGATTCATCTACGATGTCGAACAGGAAGTCCTTCTCTTTTCTTCACCGGAAAACCCTGATGTTCAGTGGTAGAACAAACTTCTTGGTGCAGCAAGATCACGTAAGCATATAAGAATGATAACTCGGATCTTTGCAAACTCTAAAGATGTGTTTAATCTTTTTAAACCTTAGAAAACATGTGCAAACACGTAATGGATGGTATACTATTTTTCCAGAATGCACACTTACGAAACTCTGACGAAAATACGCTTTAAATAACAATTAAGTGCTGCCTCAAAAAACATATCATTTGGACGACAATGCCACATCGTTCGAGCGACATAAGCATCTCGCTCGAATGAGAGCTTATTTCGTTTGAACAACAGCGCGAAGTTTGACTTTTTAAATTTCAGATAAAAACTTCTCTTTTAAAAGAGATCCAAACTAGTCAAACTCTATTTCAAGATTATCAGAGTAAAACATAGTTTAAACCTTTAAAACACTTTTAAAAACATTTTAAAATATTTTTCTTTATAAAAATACATCCTTATCTTTTATAAAAACAATTCCAAGCACCATCAATTATACGCATTCATACCTGAGTGATCTCGGAATGCAATTAACTTGAAGACGAGTAAACTTGCACCAATTAAACTTCGGCATGATTATTTCTTTGAAGCTTTTCCGCAATGTCTTCAATTTCTTCAATACGTCATAGACCAAGTGGGATCGTGACAAAATTAAATCTCCCTATGACATATTACAAACACAGTTTTGTTCACGGAATTAAGTCAAAATAATACAGGGACTCAATTGGAAATTTATGTCCTAACATTTTCTCATGAGAGATGCGAGGTCTACTTATTTCAGATCATGCAACATGTACTCAGTCTAAGTTTGTGGGTTGAGTTGTTGGCAGTTTATTATGGCTTTGATGAGTGTAGGTTTGCTTTATGATTACATTGTTGGGATTTTATTATTAAGACAACTTATGATTTATTTAATATTAGTCGGTGGTGATTCATTCTAATTTATGTCTTTGGGATTTATCTCAACGCACTCCATTTGTTTATCTTTATCTATTGTTTCATTGCATGCCAATAATAGTATTTAATTAAAATAAAATTTTGTATAATTTAATGATTTGACTTGATCAACCTAAGTATTAAAATATAAGGTGTCTCACAGTTTGATTAGAAATATTATTAGACGAATTATCATAATTATTTGAGAATTTTATTTGTGAATTCTAAACAAATTATGTGGGATTTTAGGGATTTTATTGAAATCGTTTAAATAATGTATGGATTCAATAAATCAAGTGGAAAATATATTTATATGTACATGTTTTAATTAATCAAATTTATATGAAATTTATAGAATTTTTATTTGAAAATTAGCTAGTATGTGACATATTAGAGGGGGTGCATATTTTATTTTATATTTTTAGTCATGGTAATGAGACACTATATAGTTTGCAAATATTAAGATTTATTTGAAAATATAATAAGAGCAAATGGATTTAGATGAATATTAGTTGTAGAGTGATTAATATGGTGCTAATATTTGGGTAATAGGACCTTAATTGTGAGACTTGGGGAGATTGAGTGGGGAAGATGAGGAGGTTAAGTTATGAATGACTTTAGTACGTATTTTCTGAGTTTGTTTTGATTAAATATAATAAAAATAAAATTAGTAAAAATAATAGTTGTTTAATAATCAATATGGGTGTTTAAGGTTAATTTAATGACTCATTCATGAGGGGTTAAATAGGAAAATAAGTGAGAAAGAGTGGGAGCAAGTCTCAACCTATTTTTTCTAAATATATATATATATATATATATATATATATATATATATATATAAGTGTGTTAGGTTTGTGACTTTTAGGCACCTTTTAAGAAGAGAATTATAAATAATTGAGAGAGAAAATAAGATGAACTTGAGACAATTTAGAGAGAAATAGAAGAAGTTTTTAATGAAAGATGGATATGATCAATATTATTAATTCAATATTTCTAAGGATATTTCAAGCGATTTAGGGTAGGTGTTTGTCCTCTCGGGGTTTATTTTGTGTTTTACATGCATTCACCCTTGTTTGTATACATATATTACATGTTATGTGTTGCATCCTTATATGTATTACTTGTATCTATATATCATTCTTGTTGCACACATATTATGTGCTCATTATTTTCATGTCGAGTAGTTAGGGGAAATCCATAATTAGATGAATTTATCTATATGTTGGGTTGTAGAATTTGAGTAAAATAATTTACCTAAACTGTTGAAATTTAATCTTGATAAAGATTTTAAATTGAGATATTGATATTTTTATTATTGGAGGATGCATAGGCATCCTTTAGCCAAATCACCTAGTGGACGGGGTGTGCTTTCGGGCTGTAATTCATTCTCTTATCGGAGGAACTAGGCCATCGTTTTGTTATGGGTTGTTAAGCCATTATGGTAGGACGGTGAGGGGAGTACCCTGTCATTCCTTTTTGATGAATTATGAAATAATTTTTCATGGGGTCCATTAGTTTGTTCGGAGGATAATTGATAATAAAGTGAATGGGAGTACATACCATATTGAGGGATGTGCAGTGGGAATTTTGTTATACGTGAAATATGAAGTGTAGTAATGTGTGGTGAGATCATATGATTAAATTTGATTGTCTTGGGATTTTAGTTGAGTATTCATATGCATAAACTCTTATATGTGCACTCACGAGTATATGTAGTTTACTTGGAGCATTTATATGAGCCTCTAAGTTTTCTGCTCATACCCCCACAATTTGTATATGCACTTGAAGGTTTTTTACGAGATTGGATAGGCTTTGAATATTAATTAAAAATGAAATTATTTTATTTATTTATAAATTGTTATTTTAGCTTCTACAATCGGTTTGTTTAAAATGGAATTTATTTTTAAAAAGGGATCCAACATGTCATGCATTTTCATTTTTTTATTTTTAAAATTTCACAAGCATTACACTTTTGGAGGTGTTTTAGTGTATGAATGCATGGAAATAATTATTGGAGTTCATTTTCAAGTTGAGGGGTGCTTGGCAACCCCTTGAGGTCATTTTTGAGGTGGGGGCTATCAATCATCATAAATTAGTTCTTCATATTTGGTCTCTAAATAGCTAGGTGTGTTTTATTATTTGGGGAGTTTGCATGGTAGAAATTCATTTTTTAAAATAATCATCACGTTAAGTTATGTTTGAGATATAATTTTGGTGTTGGGTAATTTTTAGCAAATAGTACACATGACAAAGTAATGTAAGTATGGATCATATACATATTTTGTGGGTATTGGTTATTTTGTGTATTTAGACAAAACTAAAATATTAAATTATGAGAAGAAATAAAAATGTAGAATTATGGGGTGTGCTTAATAATATTCTAAAAATACTATTTAAACTCTAAACTTTGAATAAATTATTGTATTTGGTCAAATGTTGTTATAAATTTTGTTTTTACCCATAAACTTTGTAATAAATGGTTTTGACTCCAAAATTTTATGAAATTATAGTTAGGACTCTAAACTTGCTAAAAAGTGATATTTTGATCCTAAAATTTATTTTTTTTAAGTATTTACAAATCATCCCATGAATTTTGAATATTTATAAAATAACCCCCAAACTTTGAGAAATTATAAAACTACCCTTAAAATTTTGGGTATTTACAAAAGTGCACCCAGACCTCTAGATAACCGTAAAGTAGCCTTTAAACATTGTATTATTGCAAACCAGCTCTTGGACTTTTCAAATATTGTAAAATAATCCCAAATTTTAGTAAACTTACAAAGTTCACTTAAACTTGTGATTTTGAGAATTAGTCACTAATGTTTAAATGTTATTGGACATTAACTTTATAAAAAATTACAAAGTAACCTCGACATTTTAGAAATTAAAAAATGGATCCTAAATATTGCGTTAAATCAGTTCAACACTAAAGAGATTCGAAAGGGGCAAATATTCATATTTACGTATATAATGAGGATAAGGGTATAAGTTATGCATAAATCATTTTGCGTGATTTGTCCAGTGGTCCTGACATAAAATGTTAAAGTATAAAGTAATAGAAAAAGTGTTTATACAAGTAATAAGTGTGACATTAAACTAGGTGTTTTGATAAAAACGACGATTGTACTGAAAGGAATGAACTTAACGAAAAGTGAGAGTTTTCACAAAGGAGGTACCGAGTTAAATTTAAGAATGATCCAGAGCCCTAGAGTACGGCTTTAGCTTAGACCCAAAATAACTAACCAGTGAAGTAATTGGTTGCGACATATATGGTAGATGACGAAAGTCCGTGAACATAAATGGGATTCCATTAACTCTAAGATAAAAGAAAATTTATGTAAGAAATGGATTTGGTGAGTTCCATGAAAAGAATAATTTGTAAATACATGATTACAAAAATTTTATTCCGAGTTTAAATAATATGGTCCACAGTCATGGGTAAATATGTAAAAAAAGGAATTAGTGAACCCTCGAATGTAAAATTGAATGAAGGACTTAGTATTGGTATATTAAAGGAAAAAAAGTATGACTACTGGGTGGGTAAGTAACCCCATAGTGGGGAATGAACCAATGTTTGACACGAGCATGTGTGGATAATTTAAAATTATCTTAAAGTGATAAAAAGATAAAATATGAAAATTATTATAATATAAAATATTGTTCTTAGCATGTGGCAGAAATATGAGACATTTAAAAAAATTCAACAACATAAGATGTGAGAGATAGCAATATGAATTATCACAAATAGAGTCCAACTACAACATCTTCCTGTAATTCAATAATATATATAAGTCTCCGTACAATTTTTTAAATAAAACTATGGAGTCTGAAGAAACTCAAAAATCCAATCTGATATGAAATCCACAATTGGAAAGGAAACCAAATAGTACATTAAATAAAATTCCAAAGTTAATTTTTATCTCCAAGATCCACTCCGCTCCTAAAATCTGAAACCTAATTGGTCAAAGCAAAGGTTAGGGACCACTTTAAGAATACTAGCAACGTTTCCCAAAAGTATCAAAGAAATAAATATCACAGTAGAGTATTTTATATAACATTAATAATTAAATCTAGAATATTCATCAATGTGCAGTGAATAATATAACATAAATGACTATTTGAATAACAATGCGATTTATCAATGTTTTATAATGTCAATAGTATAAAGAAATATCCTGTTACTAAACAAGGTTTAATAACTAACCATATAATATCGAGCCATTCAAAACAATGTTTACATAAATCAATATTCATAACATCTCTTTATAAATATGGATCTTATTAATTATTATTTTATCAACTAATACAAACAACCTCAAAACGTCCAACTCATAATATTGTTAAATCCTTTCACCAACCTTCCAGTTTTAAATTTGTTAATTACATCATTTCATACTCATTCAATCACATCGTTTCACATTTCATTTCTATTCAAGACAATTGGCCTTATCAATATCACGTTTAAAAAATCATTAACCAATTATCTATTTCTTATCTCATTTATGCCATCTTTATCTCATTAACTTCATTCTAATAAATTGACCTCTCTCACGACCCCGAACATATCATCATATACCCCACATTACATTTATTACTATAGCATTTATAATCCATCGTCCTTTCCCATGGCCTTAAATGTCACGCGATATAATACAAATACATTTTTATAAATATTTACAACCATGTCCAACATATAAAATCGTATATATCATACCATAGCTAGACAATATCACCCATAAACCAAATCCATTTAAATCGTTGCTATCTCCAAGTAGTCTAGGCCATTCATATATGACATCTTTATAGCTAGTCAATGCTAGACTAGCACCAATAGTAATCTAAAAACATCGATTACCATCAAGATAGTCGACAAGTATAGGCCCTACACATACGATAACTCCATAGCAACTGGACAGTATACTCCATACCTACAGAGGCGCCCCACATAATTCTCGATAGGAATTTTAACCATCATAAAATAACAATTTCCAACCTTCCTTATATACCATGTGTGGGAAGTCTCATAAGAAATCCAAATATGAAACCCCCACGATGAACTTCTATCTAGCACTACACTAAAATAGGAAAATGGTCATCATTTTGATCCGTGACCAAGGCCTATGGGTAACAATTTTGGACCGTGACCATATTGACGGTGACAAAATCGTGGGTCATAGTCCAGTGGGTGACATCAATATTGCATGGCTGGTCACGGTCCAAAATCGTAATCCAGTAGTCACGGTCCAAAATCTTGATTCACAGTGTGACCATTCAAAGTTGTATTAGTGTTGGTCACGGTCTAAAAATGTGAACCTTAGTGTGACAATTTAAAACTGTAAAATATTTAGTCACGATTGACTGTGACTAAATATTTTACAGTTTTAAATTATCGCACTAAGGGGTCATGGTTGTGGACCGTCACCAAAACTAACACCAAATTATAAAAAAAAATATTTGGTACTGGTTCTTAGCTATGACCAAATATCGTTATTTATAATTTTATCACGGTTTTGATCAGAGTCCAAAACCGTGATCAAATTAAAAACAAAATCTGCATTCCAAAAAAACTTGTATATTTTTCAAACTTGTTTACATTTCCATATATAAATATTTAGACACTATGCCATCCATAAATAAAAAAATAATGATACAACATAAATTAACAACTAAAGCCATCAAATTGTTCAACACAAATAATAATACAACACATGCTTGCGTGAATATGATAATAACATCGCAATATCCTAATCGAAATTCAATGCAGTGATTGTTTCCTTCCACGAAACAAGACATCAAAATGTTCCTTCTCCAACTAGGCATGTAAACAAGACTACAAAATGGTCTAAATGGTAAGTAACAATAGACTTGAATCCCAAAATAACTTTGGGACGCCTACGTAGCCAAACATGGCATCAAAGTCCACTAGTTCATAAGATGAAAAAGGTTGGGGTCTAACCCATAATCCAAATCTAGGGTGTCTCTTTTGGTTTATGACAATATATGTGAAATGTGTAAAAAGTATAGAAAATTATGAGAACACTCTAAATTGGGAATTATGGTATGAACTAGGCCCTATTTTTAGGTTTTTTATTTATGAAAATATATGTGAATGTATATATGATAATAAAAAGAGTGGGATTAATTATATAAGCTAAAAATGGAATAATTACACGAAACAAAGTAGAATTAGTGATTGAAAAATATAAGAAAATGAAATTAGTGTTATCAATAAGAGACTTTGATGCCTTATGTCTTGGTGAACATCACATAACACAAACCACCAATCGAAGCAATCACACATATATTGAACATCAATAGAATTAGTGACCATTTGTGTGGTTACCTTATATTGGCGGTTTGTTATCAGTGTCACATTCAAAACTTAAGAAGATCTACATAATGATATTTTTCTAAATGTGAGCGATGGGGAAGCAAGTGTATGAGAACTAAATATATGGGTACAAGATACATTAATGTAATTAATATGAGGGTTGGTCCAATACATATGATACAAATAGGGTTGTCATACAAGAGTTAACTAAATGATAATAATATAATGTTTCTAAACTCAATCTTCGTCTAAATTAACTAAAAGAACACTCAAATTAGGATTGTCATGAAGAGAAGACTGGAACTCTATAAGTGACTTTAGTACGTCTGCTTGAGTAGGAAAACCATTTGGTGCATGAATAACAATAAACCAATTGTCATCGTTTATGCACTTAGAGTAAAATACCTTCTGACCTTTTGAAAGGCATAAATAAAAGGCTCATCGATCAAGCGATGTTTACTCTTCATATTATATAAATCTACCATTACAAGTTTTGAGGGAGTAACAACTTTACAACCATTCGTATTGTACTCCACCTTCACCCGGTCACAATAGAAAATAATTCATTTGGAGTCTGAGTAATCTTATTCTAGGATTTGTTGGAAAATCCCATAATAGGTCAATACTGTGTCCTTTGTATTTGTATCTCTTTTGCTAACTACACAAAAAGTTAAGATGAAAATTGATATTCTGATGATTTGGTAATTTTTTCCTCGCACGGGTTTAAGACAAACTCAAAACCATTGACGTGGAATTTTTTAAACTCCTTTTAACAAAGAGTAGGACCTTTGGCTAGGCATGAAAGCCTTGAAGGCACACGTCATTTCTTTAAAATCTGCATCTTTTAATG
Source organism: Sambucus nigra (assembly GCA_949130495.1). Lineage (NCBI taxonomy): Eukaryota > Viridiplantae > Streptophyta > Magnoliopsida > Dipsacales > Adoxaceae > Sambucus > Sambucus nigra. The sequence continues at coordinate 129,014,555 of OX422223.1, forward strand.
GATTTGTATTAAGCTATGTTTTATAGCACATACATAAATAATCGTAACATAAGAGGTTGGAATTACCTCTTTTGATACCTATGCTCTAAAATCACTTCTCTTCTGATTTCTGGCTATGTCTTGCTCATACTTCCTAAATGTGTTCAAGAAATTGTAGAGTTTAGATGGTAGTATAGAGAATAATAGTAATCAAACAAAAATAATTTATATATGTAGTAACCTAATCTCTCTAATCATCAACTGTATCTTGGGATTTGAAGACATAATGAGCTACTTGCTCGTATTACAGATTGGTGAGTCTCACCTTTTCAGGGTTCTCAAGAGGAAACTCATCATCAAACTCGTTAGGTTCCTCGATCACTCTTTCTCCATGAGTATTGAACCTCCTAAGCCCTTGTTTCAACATATATTCTCAGGCATATAACAATGATTCCGCCATTATGTATTCTTTTGCAATTAACCATCTAATATATTGTGTATTTTTAACCTAGTATTTGAAGATTTTTATCAATCGCTCGAAAATATACATCTAGCGATACCCGACGAGTCCACATCACAAAGCCTCATTGTATAAATGCACAAGCAGGTGGACGTTGATGTTAAAGAATGACGAAGGGTAATACTCCTCCAAGACATAAATCGTCTTGGCTAAAATGGCTTTTGTAGCCTTAATGTGTGTCTTGTTTACCGCCTTTGCACACAGTGAGGTGAAGTAAAAACTCATATGCATAATTGCCCTGTGGAAAGCAATGTTTAAATAATGGAGGGATTGATTAGATGATGACGTGCCAGTCATGAGACTTGAACTATTTCAGGTCATTTATTTGGTAGCTTACAACCATGCATAAATTACCGTAATAACCATTCAGAGTCTTCAAGTGGAACAACATGTCTAGGAGTGTTTTTTCTCACTGGTAGTCAAAGTGAAAGCACCCATGGGAATTGAATTTCTTCCAGTTGTACGATCAATTTTTAACCATAATTTCTTTTTTATTGTCATGCCTTTTATATCACGATGCGCCTTCTCTCCATCTTTCAAATGAGATCCACCCAAACATGTTCCAACCAGATGTTTCGCAAAATTCTTCTCTTTGTGCATATCATTAATTTCATGCCTTAAACGGTGCCCTTTCCAATAAGGTAAGTCAAATAAGATTGACCGTCTAGACCATGTCATCATTTTACTAGGATCTTGTGGATCTCCCCTAGGTTTACACTTCTGGACACAAACTGGGGGTGTTTGTTACAAATTTCTTCCCCGAAGTTGCATCATTCACATTCTCCTCGATTTGATAATAGGAAAGCCGAGCAGGTTTCACCCTATGCTCTTGATCGAGAGGTAAAAAGTTAGACTTGTCGTTACTAAAAGGGTAACTGCTCGGCAGAAATATACGATGACCATCATAACTCATCATCCCACTATGATGTAGACAGGTGGATTTAGTTTCCTCCCCACATATGGGACATCCATAACAACCAGGAAAATTACAATCGAATAATGTTCCATAAGTAGAAAAGTCGTGGATCGCCCACATAACCATTGATTTATATGTGAACTCTTCACCCTTATGAGCGTCAAACACCCTCATGCATTCATCGTACAACTCTTTAAGTTTTACGATTAATGGGGTAAAAAAATATCAATATCAATGTCGGGAGCCTTTGGACTAGGTATCAACAATGACAATAATGTGAACTTTTTTCTCATACACAGTGTTGGAGGGAGACTTAAAGGCGCCATGAGAACTAGCCAATAACTCTGATTAGTGCTTAAATTACTGAAAGGGTTAAACCCATTGGTCAATAATGCAAGACAGACATTCATGTTTTTATTTTGCAAATTCAAGATGTTGTGCATTTACAAATTGCCAGACGAGTGAATCAACGAGATGACACATGATATTTCCACCCACCTCGGCTCGAGCGTGTCATGTCATGGCCTCTACTATCCACGGTACAATGAAAATCTTTTCAACCGTGGCCTAAGGGAAAAATATTTGAATACCTTTTGTGGAACTTGCGAGAACTTGCAAAATTCTATTGTACCATATTTTTTACTCTCACAAACCATATATCTTTGATCCTTGCATACAACACAATCATTTTTCAATTCTTGTTCATTACGGAACAATATGCAATCATACTTTCATGCATTAATAGATTTTTACTTCAAACCCAAACCCTTCAAGTTCTTTTCTTTGCTCGGATAACTATCAAGTGACGTGTCCTCTTTTCAGAGAATGTCTTTAGCCCACTTAAGAATTGTAGTTACGCTATTTCCCGACAACCCAAATTGACTCTTCAAATTATGAAAAATGATTAATGCATACAATACCAAGTGATAGTTTTCGTAATTTGTATACGAAGGTCTAGACGCATCAACTTTAAACCTTATGTATTCCCGATCTTTTAGTAATTTAGCATCAACTTGTTCATTAACTTGGTCATAATTAATATTATCCGCATCCATAGGCTGGTAGTTTTGATGGTGGTGGACTTTGTAAGCATCATTAATTAGGTCGGTTAAAGGATGTTGTGTTGGCGAATCGTTCACCACTTCCACCCGGTGGGGTTCCATAATACAGCCATGTAGTGGTAATTTTTTCTGAATATATGGTATATTCTTTTTCCCATGGAATGTCCATATCTTATAGTCATGTATCGTACCCCCACATCATTAAATGCAATTCAATGCCTTCTAAAGACTTAAATATTCCATTTATACAACGGTTGCACGGACACAGAATCTTATAACTATTAAGATTTCTATCTGCATATTTAATAAATTGCCGAACACCATTTACATGATTATCGAATACTCTATGACTCTCTCCCATCCACTATTTGTGTTGTGGGAAAGACATTAAGTAGTCTTCAAATTCAAATCACCTATATAAATGGGTTAAAATGAGGGTCATGTCGGATACAAGAACTCTCAGTTTATAATTGAAGCAAATTCATTTAACCCAAATAAATTCAAATCAAATTCATTCAATTCGACATTCAGTAAATATGGAATAAAACCAAACAGATGTCCCATAAAATTAAAATATTATAAATTTGATCAAAAAGAAAACATTGTTCAACTATACCTAACATAAATTTTCTTTAGCTATTTTTCAATTAATCAATATATATTCCAATTATCATAAATCTAAGAACAAATCTAAAACTTTAATAACTCAATTCTACATCATCGGTTTCACATATAATTTCTAATAATAAATATGGCCATATTTCAATGTAAAACTTGTGAGAATAATCACACACACACATATATATATATATATATATATATATATACAAGTGGTGACCCGTGCTATGCACGGTGGGTGTAACGTGCTTTGAATTATTTTATTTTAATATAATTATTAATATATAATGATTTTCAACAAAAAATGAATTTCAGCACTAAGAAGTTATTTTCAGCAAATAAAATTATTTATAGTAATAAAAAATTTAAATGAATTTGAGTTATATAAAATTATATCTAGCGTAAAGAAATAATTTACAGCAAATAAAATGAATTTAATCAAGAACATTCCCAAAAAATTATATAAAATTATTTCTTGGATTTAAAAAATTATTTTAAGAAATATATAATTATTTTCATAATATAAGAATGATTTCCAGTAATTAAAAAATAATTTTCAACAGTAATAAATTATTTCCAACAAAAAATGATTTCAAGCAGTTAAGAAATGTAGATATATAACGGAGATATAATTGTTATCGAAAGTTTTAATCCTAGTGGCGATCCGTGCAAAGCACGATCGATGTAACGCGCTTTGAAATATTGTATTATAAGATATAACCTAATATGCACTGTTTATTAGTATTTACAAAATGAACATAGCCATAATCATGAACATGTAAATTTAAATAATATATGGTGGAAAAGACATATGAATTGAAATGAATATGAGAAAATGAATTTCAAGAATGGTATTATCTTAGAAAGTAACAAAATATGAAAATTCAAATTAGTAAAAAATATATATTTATTTAAAAGAAAAAACTTTTTTTCATATATAAAACATTTTTGACAATAATTTTGTTTTCAAAATACTTTTTCGAAAAAATAGATTTTAAGTGTTTATTTATAAAAAAAAACATTTTATATAACTTTTTTCCAAAACAGTTTGTAATTTAAAAATGTTTAATATATGAAAATATTGTTTTTCAAAAAAAAGTTTAATAATAATAATAAACATTTTTATCTATTTTTTTCTTAAAAGAAAAAAACTGTAGAGCTTTTTAAAAAATTGTTTTTTAAAAGATTAATAAAAAACTCTTTGAACGGTTTTTTTATAAAGCGAAAAATATGTACATTTTTTTTATATAAAACAGTTTATATAGAAAAAAAAATATTTAAAGCATTCTCTAAAATTTTTATATCTGGAAACTGTTTATACATATAAAAACAGTTTGTTAAAAATTGCTTATAAATAAAAAAATGTTTCAACTTTATTTTTTCATATATTAACAGTTTTTGTAGATGTAAACGTCAAAGAATGTTCTAGATGTAATTTTATTGTATTCTAAGATATAACATAATATGTAATGTTTATTAGTGTTTACAAAATGAGCGTAGCCATAATGAGGAACATGTAAATTTAAGTAATATATGGTGAAAAAAACATGTGAATTGAAATGAGTATGAGAAAATGAATGTCAGGAATGATATTATCATAGAAAGTAACTTAATATGAAATCAAAATTAGTAAAAAATATATATTTACTTAAAAGAAAAAACTGTTTTTCATATATAAAACATTTTTTTGACAATTATTTTGTTTTGATAATACTTTTTCGAAAGAAGTATATTTTAAGGTTTTATTTATTAAAAAAAAACTTTATATGTAATTTGTTTCCCAAAACCATTTGTAATTTTTAAAAATGTTTAATATATAAAAATATTGCTTTTCAAAAAAAGTTTAATAATAATTAAAAACATTTTTATCTGTTATTATGTTAAAAGAAAAAAATGTTGAATTTTTTGAAAAAATGTTTTTTAAAATAATAGTAAAAAACTTTGTTAACTGTTTTTTTATAAAGAGAAAAATATGCACATTTTTTTTATATAAAACAATTATATATATAAAAACATATTTAAATTTAAAATTTTAAAATATAGAAACTGTTTATACATATAAAAGCAGTTTGTTAAAAATTGTTATATATAAAAAAAAAATTAACTTTTTTTCATATATGAATAGTTTTATAGATATAAACGTTAAAGAATGTTTTAAATGTATTTTTTTTATATCTAACTGTTTTATAAAAAATAAAAAATCTGCATTTTTTTATGTATAAAGGTCGGTGTAACGTATTTTGAAATATTGTATTCTAAGATACAACCTAATATGTAATGTTTATTTGTATTTACAAAATGAGGGTAGCCATAGTCATGAACATGTAAATTTAAGTAATATATGGCGAAAAACACAAATGAATTGAAGTAAATATGAGAAAATGAATGTCAAGAATGATATTATCATAGAAAATAACATAATATAAAAATCCAAATTAGTAAAAAAAAATATTTATTTAAAAGAAGAAAATTGTTTTTCATATATAAAACATTTTTTGACAATAATTATGTTTTTAAAATACTTTTCGGGAAAAAAAGATTTTAAGGGTTTATTTATAAAAAAACATTATATATAATTGTTTTTTTCCAAAATAGTTTGTAATTTAAAAATGTTTAACATATAAAAAAAAGCTTTATATATATAGCTTTATATATATATATATATATATATATATATATATATATAGAGAGAGAGAGAGAGAGAGAGTTATATGTTTCTCATTAAAATCAACAATGGATCAATTAGCAGTTACTCAATATAAATGAGATATGAGCACTTGTCTTTGCTATACAATAAAATTTTGGAAAATAAATCTCAATGTCAACCAAAGCCTATAAAATGAGAAGATAAATCATCCCATCCATCTTTTGAGTTGTGATGGAGGATATACCACTTAAGCATAATGCAGTTATAGTTTCTATTGAAATGCATAACCGTTTACTTTGAAGATAATCCAACATAAAAAAAGTTACTTCCATGCCAGTTTACTCTTAAAGGTCTAGGATTTTTTTTTAGATTTAAGTTCAAAATTGAAAATGAAAATCCAGCATTAACTATACAATTAATCAAAATTAATTAAAAGGAAAATTATATATTACTATTCTACTACTATACACGTAAACCCGACCTTACACTACGTATATTCAAATATAAAAATATTTTAAATTATATGCACTAAAACTAAATATTCATAAATTAGAAAAGGAATATCACAATTTTTTTAAGAGAATGGGAGAAATAAATCATATCACGTCACTGATAACACTAAAATCAACAGCCATACCTTCCATCCTTGCCCATTTAAACCCTCCATCCATACCACTTTAATACCTCACTGTTGTCCATAGCCCATGCCCCAACTCCTCGTATTCTAGTGTTAAATTCATTTTCCTAATTAAGTAACCTATTAGCCTAAGTCCTAACACATTATCTAGACTCTAATATACATCTCGACAGTAAGCAAAAAATAAATAAAAAATAAAACCCAAAGGGAGAGAGAATACAAATATCTGAATCTAAAAAAGAAATCAAAAACTGTACAAACTCAAATGAGGGAGAAAGAAATATCCAAACCCCTACCACTCTTCTCAAAATATATTTTTTTTAGTTTACATCTGGAAAAAGACACACAGGTGCATACACTTAAATACATACCCAGTTTCCAAAACACCCATTCACACACTCACAAAAAAAGACCAATATGTACACACGGGAGACACTGACAATGGTGTGGTCGTGCTGAGATGGGGATATGAGACTATAGACACAGAGAGAGAGAGAATTAAGGTGGTAGTTTTGAAAGAAAAGAATGGACGTTCGGAGAGAGAGTGAGAGAGGCAGGGAGTTGGTAGTTAATATAAGAAACGGGCATGTATCAAGTTAATATGAGAGAAACGTGGATGAGTAGATACTTGGAAGTTAAACTCATTTTGTGGGATTCATAAGTTTGAATCAGGAACAAAAACGTGTTGGAACGGTTTGCAAAATTGTTCCCATGGGGAACACGTGTACCTATTAGCTTTAAACCGTCCCCAGTATACGTGTCTACTTTTTCAATTAAAAAATTCTAAATTCTAAGAAATTAGGGATGTAGATTTGGAGAATTCTCATATGAGGACTACATACGTATATATTATAAGATATATATATGAAAATTTGTTATGTACAGTGATAAGGATTTTTATATTTGAAAATTTGATGTTTAACCGTGCATATATAATATTTTTAAATAACTTGAGGGATTTTTAAAAATTAGTTTTTGTGCATTTCAAACTTTGACTTAATTTGAGTTTATTAAATTTGATAAAATATTTTGAACTCCAAACAATTTCATACGTTTTAATTCCACCACTGTATATATATATGTGTGTGTGTGTGTGTGTGTGTGTGTGTGTGTCTGTGCGTGTGTGTGGCCATTCAGGCCAGATTCCTCCGACGCGTGTCGGCCCTGAAATTGGAGGGAGAGAAAACTGGAGAAATCTCGCCCTCCGCGTGTGCAGGGATTGGAGGATATAGGAGTCCTCTTTCTTCTATTCGCACTGATCTTCGCGGGTTGCCTCGGATATAAATCGATCATCGTCAAAAGGGGAGAAACGCGAAGAAATGGAGTCGCCAGCCTATTTCGCTCAAAATAGGCAAAAGAAATTTAGGTATCCTGAGAGAACGGCATCAAAAGACATACCGATGTGTATGAAACCGAATGAATCAAGGGACCGGGGATTAAGTTACAGAGTGGGAAGGTTTTAGACACCCATGCCCTTTCGATCTCTTATGGGATAGGATACTATTATCCATTTCTCCTAAATATGGTACGTTTGTATGTGTGTGTGGTGTGAATAATAAGAGAAAATAATCATCTGACTCTCATCATGGGAAAAACGGAGCGGAATCATCCTAAGGAGTGTACAAAATAAATACCATAAAAATATAACGTGAGTGTCATAAATCACTTATGAAGAAGGTAATGTGTATATCAAGCGGAACATGAATATATAGGAGTACGCAGACTCGCAGTACTAATAAATACAAGAAAATATAAAATGAACAAAGGAAGAAATAGGACTCGAATCTCGAGATTGGTTCTGGATGCCTACGTGGCCTAAACGACATCAAAGTCCACATAGCTCGATAATACGCAAAGGTGGGGCTTTACCCATAAATCCTAATTTAGAACTTCCTTTAGTTTGTTTTTTAGAAAATGTGCGCAAGTGTAGTTTGTGTAAAAAATGAGGAAATCCAAATTTGGGTTTATAAGATACCCCTATTTTTGGCCTTTTTATATTTCATGAAAATATGATTTATGTGTATTAAATAGTAAAAAATGATATTAGTTGTGATGTGGAGAAATGAAATAAAGATATACCAAAAGTGGAAAGATAAGCAAATAACTACTACTAATTGAGTGACTTGTAAATGAATAAAGGTAGACCTTCTAGAGAACTTTAATTCTGATTTTACAACAGAGGCTGGTTTCAATATGGTTTGATGGTGGTGAGGTAAGCATGGAAAGTGGGGTGAAGAATGGTTGCGATTAATGTAATAAAATGGAGAGAATATTTGCAAAAATAGAATTTCGACGCATTGATTTCGAGGGGAATGTTCTAATTTCCAAAAGGGATCCTTGCGAATGAAACCATGGTCTCCACAAATAGTAAAAAATTAGGGTTTTAGGGGGGTTCCAATCGACATGGATCTTGTCCTATGTATAGGCATAGCCTTGCCTTGGTGGCCAAGGAAATTACATCCTACCAATAGGCAGGGGGTTTGGGGTGCCTATAGGCAGGCCGAAATGGATTTTTCAAAAAAAAGGACATTTAATTCAAACTATAAGTCCGAATTTCACACGGATAGGATTATTGGAAAGGGTATTCAGAGACCTATGAGAATCTACTGAGCCACTCCCAGGTTCAATAGATGACTAAACTCAAATGGGTCTCAGAAACACCCAATGGCCTCTTGGTAGACATTTCTCGGAGTAAAAAGGCAAGTACGCGCAAACTGTGAGGCCGATTCGTGCACGGTATAAACCGTTGGAAAGGAGATTCAGAACCCTATGAGATTTCAATGAGCTTCGCTTAGGTTAGAGAGTTGACTAATGTAAAATGGGGCTCAAAAGTGATGGATGGATTCTAGATTAGGTCTCGAAGTAAAAAGGTGAGTACGTGCAAAATGTGAGGATGATTCGCACACGGCATGGACTGTTGGAAAGGGAATTCAAAGCCCTGTGAGATTTCATTGATCTTTTCTTAGGTTATGGATTTAACTGAGGTCAAAAGGGGCTCAAAAGTTCCCTATGGCCTCTAGATTAAGTCTCATAATAAAAAGGTGAGTACTCGTGGATCGTGAGGCCGATTTACGCATGGTATGAATCGTTGGAAAATGGATTTAGAACCCTATAAGGTTTAAATAACCTTCACTCAGGATAGAGAGTTGACTGAGGTTAAATAAGGCCCAAAATCACCAGGAAACCTCTAAATTAGGGTTTGTATTAGGACCTAGAGTCTTATAGTAGGGAGATGTGTGCTGGAACCTAAGGAGGTACGTATGGGTTACCAGGATGGGGTGTCTCTAAAGACCTTTGACGGGCGAGCTTGGAACAAGCATAGCTCATCAAAAGGTAGACACCTCACTGATTTTTTAAGGGTTGAGGACCCTGCTGGGGATTTGAATATTGTTGATTAAAGAGTTGAGGTCGATTATGAGGACCTAAAAATTTAAGGATATAGATTCAGAGGGTTAGTGCAAATTTTGCTGACCTAAAAAGTTTATGATCGATTCAGTGGGTCGAGGTTGATTATGTGGACCAAGAGAATTGAGATGATTGATTCAAAGGGTCGAGGTCGATTCTGCAAATCTAAAGAGTGGAGACGACCAATTTACAGAGTCGAGGTCAATTCTATGGACCTAAATAGTTTAGATGATCGACTCAGGGGGTCGACATCGATTCTGCGAAGCTAGGTCAATTATGCATACCTAAAGAGTTGAGATAATCGATTAAGTGGGTCAAGGTCAATTTTACAAACCAAAATAGTTGAGATGACCAATTTAAAGGTCAAGGTCAATTATGTAGACCTAAAGTGTTGATATAACCAATTCAGCAGCTCGAGGTCAATTCGATGAACTTAGGTCAATTCTGGGGGACCAAAAGAGTTAAGATGACCAATTCAGAGCATCGGGTCAAGGTTTATTCTACGGACCTAAAGAGTTGAGACAACTAATTCAAGGGTCAAGGTTGATTTTAAGGCCCTACATCAATTCTGCGGACCTAAAGAGTTATTTGCGGTGAGTGTTTTCATTTCTGTTCCACTTTGGACGGTGTTGGCATTGCAAGTGGAAGGGCACTTAGATTTTGATTTCGCTAGGGATTGAAGAGAACTTTATAAATTTTTCGGTTCTTTTTAATAGTTTTCTCAGAGCTACAGTGTAATCGACATTGCGGGGACTTTTTGAGAATTTTTTATGAATTTGTAGAAAAAATTTTAGATTTTTTGGGGAAATTTTGTGACAAAATTTTGAGGGTGATGCCTATATGCATGGTTAAAGAGGTGATTATCGACATAAGGCATGGACTCCTAGGTTTCTTAGGGGAGGGGAAAGGTAACTACCGATAGGTAGGTCCAGGGAATGTCGATTGGCATACCCTTTAGTCCCTTATAAAAGGGGGTAATCTTCCTCATTTTTCACACCTTCATTCGATTGAATCTCTTACTTTCTCTCGCTAAAAATCAATTTTGAGTCTATTTTATTCAAAAGAACTCATGGAGGGTACCTCGAATAACAACAACTAGATGTCCACTGATGACAGGGAGGGTTTGGAATGGTACGCTGCTGTGATGCTAGTGTTGGGGAATAAGAATGTTTACGGCAAATTTGAGCATGTGCTGGATGAGAGGGTTCTATTGAGGGAGACAACACATCACCATTTTGCAAGGGTGAAGAACCCTACCGACTATGCAAGTGTTTGCCCTTTGTTTTCATATTTCTTTTTATTTTCCTTTTTATCATGGGGATATTGAGGGGTTTTTTATGATTTTTATACAGGTTAACATAGCTTCATCGAGCATTCATTCCCGGGGGTCGACCGAAATGAGGGAATTCTAGGAACACCTTCCTTCTACTATTTGGTTGATGGCGGAGGCCACTGGATTTAGCTCTTTGGCAGGGGCATTAGATGAGACACCACATTATACGATGGTAATGCGTGCATTAGGTGTGAGATGGTGGGATATGACCCACACAGTCATTTTAGGCATTGGAGAGACGACGGTCACTCCCTTGTATGTTCATCAGCTGAAAGGGAAAAAATGAAAGGGCCAATAAATAATAGTGGACTGTACCCTACGCATTTTCGAGGGGGTAGTGCGGGATACCTTGGGTGATATAGGGAGATTGTGATAGTGGACTATGTTTGTATCTTTGTGCTGAAGGAGACTTTGTTATCCAGTGGATTCATGAGACCAACGAGCGACAGGCGAGGAAGGCAACCCGTTTATTTATTCAGCTTTTGTTATAAGGGTTAGTGGTGGCGCCGAGTGGTGATGTCTTCCTTCTGTGGTTTCTTATGTTTTTAAGGATCATTTTTAAGATCCATTTTGTATGACTCGGGGTGCTTTACACTGGCTTCCCTCTATGCCTCTTTGGATGCCTTCAGTCGGTGCTGCTGGAAGACTTTCACCGGACCCACGTATCTCTTGGAGGTAATATTTAGATTAAGTTTCCTCTTATTTTAAAGTTGTCCTTTTGTTCTCATCCTTTTTTCTTTTGTATTTCCTTCTGAAGATGTGGTTTTACGAGGTGATAAGGCACGACGTCGTGTTGACATCCCTGAAGGCGAGCGGGTCGGGTAATTTCTCCCAAATATATAAGTAAAGGAAGTCTAATAAGTGTTCAAACCAATCCATGTCTTTAATTTAACACACCATGTTAAATACTTTAAATAAATACCCTTTGTTTAAGAAAGAGCACTTTTGTCACCGAAATTACCCCTTTGCTCATACCAAATTTGCCTTAGTATTTTCATTGAAATTCACCTTTCAGCACACATAAGCATCATGTTAGAATATACATATTTTTCTTCGAAAGCCTTTAATAAAAACACTCTTGTGTTAATTATGGGTTAAACCTCTTTAGGTTGCTTAATTACCCATTTAGTCACCTCACTTTACCATTCTTTTTTCTTCACGGACATTAATCAATTTTCATGCATTACTCGTTAACATTATTTTTTACCGGAATATTTATTAATTTCATTCAAGTTAGGTTTTTTTTCTTATATTCGTCACACAGCCTATTTCTTAACATTATCCACTTTTCATTATCTTTTTCTCGAAATTTTCCAATATCCGCATACTTTAAGGGGTTCCACACCACCGGCTATGCTACCATATGCTCTAGCCAGTGATTTTGAGTCTTTCACCCTAGGGCTTCGGGCCCTCCTTAATTATTCTCGATGTCATTTGAGTCCATATCAATGTGTTTTAATATTTTCAATGTCCACATTATCGTAGTTTCCTTTACCGAACGAAGCCAAACCCGAGGTTTCACTCGAACTCGTGTTACACTTTAAAATCACCATTTCGTGTCCTTTGTACACTTGCATTGATTTTTATCCCAAAATCACTTTCTATTAGGACCATTTTGTGTAACACCTTTTTCAATATTTTTATTTCATAAAAATTTTCCTCTTTTCATAAAATTTCCATTTTACCCATTTGTTTCCAAACTTGTCTTTTCCTCGAGTTTCACAAGTGTTATTTTAAATAAACATTATTAAGTTAGACACACCAACTTCTTAAATGTTTTTAACTGATTAACACTTATTTAACACTTTGGAGTAATGCACATCTAAAATTGGAAATCTCTTTATTTCATTACTTTCTTTACTAATAAAACCCATTTTTTCCCTTCGGATATTACTTCACAAGAAAATACCATTTTTTTTCTTTATTTCCACATGTAGTCTTAAATGTGCATTTATCACATTTTCCATACCTTTTAACACACCTTAAAGGCTAAAATTTATATCTTTTATATTTCATGTTTAAACCCTCATTAAACTTGTTTATAGGTTCATCAACAAAATAGTGCAAGTTTATGTACATGAGAAGATGGATTTTAAGTCCAAAAATCCTATCAAATGGGTCTAACATATGGTTCATTCTTGAAATTTCACAATATTGGCCTAAACATGCTTTTCAAGCTAAAAGACATTTTTATTTATTGAAAGCTTGAGAAAATGTTTATTAATACAAAACTTCAATTTTCACAAGAAAATCTTAAGACATTTGTTCCAAAAATATTTTCAACAAGAGGAATATTAGTTCAAACATTTTATTCCATAAAATGTTTAGACATCAAGATTTCTTGAAATACATCATTTTTTTTTAATTCTTGGGATCTTTCATAAACTGTCTTCTTTTTCACAAAAAATTAATAAATTACCTTCTTAAATTATATATGCATTCTACTCTAACAAACTCTAGCTATAAGATCAATAATATGCAAAATAAATCTCTCAAGCTAAGAGTAGAGTTTTTCCACCTCAAAAAGCTCCAAATTGGTAGGATGAATATACAAGAATATGGCAACCTCCCACCTCATAAGGTGCCCTTAAATAAGTTAGATAGCTCCACCAAGCTTGCCTTTAAGAAAGCTCAAAGCAAACCCCCTTCAAACTCCATTAGTCTTCTGCATTTCTTATTCAAAAACCCCCCAACAACACCTCCAAAATTCGTAGCTTTGCCCCCAACAATGGTGTGGATGGGTTTGAAAGCTTTAAATATTGAAGAAAGTGGTTAAATTATGGCGATTTTAGGTAGAAATGTGATGGTTCTAGGTTAGTTTGTGGTGGTTAATGGAGGGGAAGCTATCAAGAGTTAGAGAGAGAGAGAAATGCTAAAATAATGGTGGAGACGAAAACCACCCTCTCTCTCTTCTTATAAACCTAAAGAACCCAACAAATGAACCCAAAACGCATTATCCCACATGTTATACATGTTTTAATTCATCATATGCTCTAATATGTCAACACATCATCAATCTAAGGGCACAAAACAAGACAACGCACGAGGGTACTTGAAATGACTAAATTCAGGTCTTGTCGTTCAAACGAATTTTAAGTCTTGTTCGAACGAGATTTCTTCTTCTTTCGATAAACACTTCCAATGAGAGGTTCTAATGGGATTTGAGTGCACACGAGGAATGGATCAAACTCAAGTCATTAGAAGTCTCATTCAAACCTCATTCGAACAACCCTTTCGAACGAGAATGACCCTCGTTCGAACAAATTTAATTTTCCTTTAAATAAACTTCAAGCCATAAAAACTTCAATCTAATTGCATCGGGGCCACTACGTTATCCAAATTTCAATAATAACCCAACTCAATAAGACCAAAGCCCAATTGGTCATACTAAGTCACCAAATCATACAATTACAATAAAAATCATGGAGGCGAGTGTCACATTTTTCCACAAAAAGTGTGACACCTTTTTCATTCCTAACCACCAATAGTCTCTGCATAAATATATGTACATATTTGTACTACCTATATGAATGCCAAAACAAGACTGGTGTGTTTTTGCCATGACTTCTTCCCTGAGTTCCTCAATACTCGGAACTACTATCCTTACTCGGAACCTCACGTCGTTATCCTTATCGACCAATAAGTCCTTAATTAGCTCACTTAACAAGATGAGGTTCTGAAAGCTCGCTAAATCATCATTGAAAGTCAGTGCATCAAGAATCTTATGTTATATTGCTTTTCTTTCCATCATCATATAGATGTGTGTGTGATTATCTCCCCGATTAACCCTCAATTCTTAATTCCGATGGTCTTGTGTCATCTTATGGTTGTAGCATTTCATTGTCGCCAAAGATACTCCCATATTCCCGCTCAATGCGTCGACTATAATATTGGCCTTATCTAGATGGTAATGGAGACCAAATTTGTAATCTTCCATGCACTACATCCATTGTCTCTACCTAATATTCATATCTCTCTGAATGAAAATATGTTGGATACTTTTATGATGTGAGTACAACTCGAACTGTTTCCCATACAGGTAATATTTCCAAATCTTAAAGGCAAAGACAACTGCTCCAATCCCGAGTAATTCTTCTTGTGAACCCTTAATTATCTTGATGCATATTCTACCACGTTCTTTCCTTGAATCAATATTTCTTTTAAACCTTCCCCCGATGCATCACAATACACGGCGTAACATTTTCCTCGTTCTGGGAGGATAAGCATCGATGCTGAAGTTAGTCTAGTCTTTAACTCCTGGAAGACCGCCTAAAAATATTTGTCCATTCCAAGAGAACACATTTATGAATTAACCTGGTGAGATGTGAAGGAATCTACAATAATCCCTAGATGTAACGCCTATAGTACTCGACGAGTCCAAAGAAATTACTCACTTCAGTGACTGTCTTTGGTTATTCCCAATTAACTATTGCTTCAACCTTTGTTGGATCTACTGAAATTCTATGACCAGAGATGAAATGGCCAAGAAAAATATCCTCAGCCATCCAGAGCTCACACTTTCTAAACTTATCATACAATTGGTTTTCACAAAGCACTTACAAACTTATGTGAGGATGATCCTCGTGATCAATTCTTGAAGATGAGTACATCAATATATTATCAATAAATACCACAATAAACCTATCGAGTTACGAGTGGTAAATTCGATTCTTAAAGTCCATAAACATTACAAGTGCATTCATTAAACTGAATGGCATCACTAAGAACTTATAATGCCCGTATCTTATCCTGAATGTTATCTTATGAATATCCTCAGTCTTGACCCTCAAGTGATGATAGCCGGACTGAAGATTAATCTTAGAGAATACACCCGTGCCTCATAACTGATTGAAGAAATAATTAATCCATGGCATGGGATACTTATTCTAGATTGTAACACAATTTAGCTACCTGTAGTCAATACAAATCCTGAGGGAATTCTCCTTCTTCTTAGCAAAAAGGACAGGTGCACCCCACGGTGACACACTTGGCATAATAAGATCCTTTGATAATAAATACTATAATTGTATCTTCAGTTCATTCATCTCGGCTGGAACTAAATAGTGTGGAGGAAGGGAAATAGGTGAGATACCTTTGTGCACCTAAATTATAAAACATATCTCCCTTCGTTGGGGTAACCCTGGAAACTCCTTCAAAACATGTTCGGGTACTTTAGTATAACCAAATAATCAATGACCATACTGTAGGGACCATCCTCTGTCACAAGGCTTGAAAGCCACCCAAAATAATTTCTTTTTTTTCCTTCTAGTGTATTTAAAAGGATGGTCTGTGAGTGTAATTTGACTTATCCGGCAATAACACTAAAAACACTGTGCCGATGACTTTCAAAAGTGGCACTAAAGCGAAAAACCCGATCCATCCCAAGGATTACTTCAAAAACCTTCCATATCTATGATAATTAATTCATATTCGAGTATAAAATCTCCTATGATTTTAACACAAGCATGACATCTGTGATTTAAAAAATACCTTCACCAATCGTAAGTCCCATGAAAATGGAGGGATATAAACAATCTACCTCTAAGCCTAAACTGAAAGCTAATTCACTTGATATAAGTGAATGTGATGCGCCAGAATAAAATAAATATTAAACCCATGAATGGAATAATAAAATCATACATTCCATCACTGTGACATCTGGTTGAACCATAGAATGAGTAATAGCATAGTCACGCTCTTGTGTGAATCTGCTTCTCTGGCCACCTTATCGGTTCCACTGACCTTGTCCACCGTAACCCTATTTGGGTCTTAAACCATCAATATAGTGCATGCCTTTATGAAACTCACTATATTGTTAAGGTTGATGGGTAGAAACAACAAAGCTTGAGTTATGTGATAGTTGAAAGCTACGTACTTAGTTGTTGTGTATCCCATTACAAACGTCATGCACCAATACGTCAAACCGAACTCCAACATCTCCAAGTTCAAGACTCCTCTACGTCTCATGAAGGTATAAAACATTTAGGATTTCTTAAATATTCATATATATATATATATATATATATATATATGGGATGTATTTTTTTAGAAAAATCAAGGCTAGATTTTTTAAGTTTTAAAAATAAAAAAAAATTTACCTCGTTCAAACGAGTTTGGAATCTCGTTCGAACGAAATTGGCTTTTCATTTTTAGCTCGTTAGATCTTTACTTCAAATGAACTTCAAATGAGAACCCTCTGCATAGTTGGTCCTACTTCAATAGAAGCTCATTAGAAGTTGGTTCACATGAGATTGCAGTCTCGTTCGAATGAACTGGGGATTTTGTTCAAACGAGATGCTATTCTCGTTTGAACGAATTCATTTTTCATTCGAACGATTTGCCACCTCTAATTTTGTCTCAAATCTATAAATACCAATTTTGACTCCAAAATTCGTAAGACTTTTGAAAAAACATTTCCTGCATCTGTTACAAAAGTTTTCACCTTTTGTGCTACCAAAACACTTTTGATTCACAACTTTATAACCCCAAATATATTTTGTGAATCGTTTTGAAACCCAAAACTTTTCTTACCTTGGATACTCTTGTGGAGAGGATTCTCTACATGTCATTTTATGACCCAAGGGATCACATATGAAGAAGGAAAAAGGTTGATCGGTGGATACCAAGGGTGGACTGCTCTAAATCTGAGTAGTATTCTTTAGAAGTTCTGAGAAGACTCAGCATTATACTTGTGGGTTATCAAGTAGTATGTAAGTCGACTGTCTTGTAAAATATTCTAAAATGCTGAATGATATGGCAGGCATATTGCATTTTTCACCCGTTAACTTATGCATTTTTAACCCCCTCGGGTATCGTAATTTCTATATTTATGCTCGTTAGTCAGACAACCTCTGTTTTATACGATAATACTTTATTTAAGGCATTATTAAGAATTTACCAATGTTACGATACTAAGTGTGAAGTTTTTCCACGTTGCGATAAAGTTTCGTTGGAGTTCGCACGTTCAGGGGCATTTTTATAATTTCACACTTCGGGATTTTAGCCCAAAGTATTCATGGAAGTTGTAGACCTCGGGTCAACCTTTACGTGTCCACGAACGGTGCTCGAATTGGAGTCCGAACGAAGAAAACAAAGACCTTTAATCATAAGAAGAATTAAAGGAAATAAATAATAATTTTATTAATTCACCCCATGTCCCTTATCTTTTTTACTAACAATTCCATAGATACCCTCCATGTCCCTAACTCGTTTTTGCAGCAAACAGCAAACACAAATGGCAATTTTTGGTTTTAGCTCAGATTTGGCTCGGGTTTTGGTTTCATCCAAAATTGGAGCTCGGGTTTTATTACGCACGTATCAAAATGGGT
Organism: Sambucus nigra; assembly: GCA_949130495.1. Classification (NCBI taxonomy): domain Eukaryota; kingdom Viridiplantae; phylum Streptophyta; class Magnoliopsida; order Dipsacales; family Adoxaceae; genus Sambucus; species Sambucus nigra. Next base: position 129,032,999 of record OX422223.1, read on the forward strand.
CACGGGTTATCCAATTTTGGAAATGGGTCTCGTATATGGCATCCATGGAGGGTTTTGGCCATTTTTGGACATGTGGTTCTTGGCTATGGCAACTCTCGACATGGAAAGTCTGGGTATATGGGTTGTGCGATGTACGCTGGGGAGGTCTTGGCGTTGGGTTTGTGGGCTGTGAGATGTAAAGCTACAAATCGGGTTTTGGATTACCATTAATGGGTGTTGGCTTAACATCACATGGCAGCAAACATGAAAAAAATATATCAAGTGCAAATCGATTCGCACCCTTGTGAATCGATTCACAAATTGGCAGTGCTCAGGTCTCCCACCACTGAATCGATTCGGTCCTTGTTTTCAGATTTCCTTTTAATTACTAGTTTACCTTATTGCCTTTTTATATAAATAACCTTTTTCTCACTTTGAGAGATATTCTTCATAATATTAGCTTAGTTCAAGGGTTTGGACCTTTGGGGATATTTTGTGGAGCTCAACCCCTCTCCCCCACTTTGGGTGTATACCCATTTGTTTGCAAGTATAGTTTTTTATTACTACTCATTGTCTCCTACCTATTGTTTAATGCTTTATTTCCCTTTGTGCATTTAATTTAATGCCTAGATAAATTAATGTAGTTTGTTTATTCCTCATTTTATTTAGTAATATTCATGTGTAGTGAGTAGTTAAATAGGGTTTGGATTGTGTGTCTACCATTGATGGGAATCGAGCTCCGAAATTAGGTTTTGTGTAAAATTATATTTAATTTAAACCTCACATATTAAAATTGGTTTATTATGAATTTAACTTTCTTTGTCACATAACGTTAGTGCTTATAGCAATAACCCGATTTTAAGACGCGCGTGACCAGTTTGAATTAAATGTTTTATCTCGCAACTCTGATTTAAATTTCTTCTTGCATGATGTTTATGATTAACTAAAAAAGCTCGGTTAAAAGTTTTTTAACCGAAATTCTAATTATTAGTTGTTTAGACCATGGTGGGGACGCGATCCCCACTCTCATTTTATTAATTTTTGTTTAGTGTTAACTTCTTAATTTTTTCCTTCTCTTTCTATTAAACCGTATCACCTTTTACACTTTTATTTTTGAACTAGTAAAATAATTAAAATCTAAAATTCAATCACTCCCTGTGGATTCTCGATACCCGACTTACCATTGTGCTTGCTTGTCAAGTGTAGTTGTAGTTTAGGTTTTTTGCATTGAGTCGTCGAACTGATAACAATGATTTGAGTATTACACGACACACGGTTCACGCTTAATGAAAATGGTGCCATTGTCGGGGAGTGTGTTTTAGATTGTAATTGTTTTATTATTTCATAGTGTTTTTTCTTTTGTATTTGTATTCTTTGTTTTAACCTTTTTGCAGGATAGCATATTTGAGCGCTAAGAAACTTTGATTCGCGGTTGCTCACTTTCTTGATCGGATTCTCCATCTACAAACAACGAGGTAATCATGTCCTACTATTATAGTTATTACGGTCATTCTAATGATTCTTACTTTGGGAATAGTTTTCAAGTTTTCCATTTTCAATATTTTCTTGATAATGAAAGACTTGAAAACATTTATCGAAATGAAAATCGTTATTGGGAGATTGAGTTGGATTCATTATTTGAATCCATTGACGAGTCTTATTCCGATACTTTCAAAGATGACTTTCAACCAAATGAGGAGTCCGAGGCTCTTGAGCCTAGGAAGCCTACTTTGGAAAAAACTTTTCTTCTTTACTCCCAAGGTTTGGAAAGCCTTATTGTTGCTGGATTGAAACTTGAAGCACTTTGCAATGAGATGGATTCTTTGGCTCTAAACAACGAGGAGGTGGAAACTTGTGTTTCACCTTAATTTTTCAAAGATTTTCTCATCGAATGTGAATCTTTCTCTACTAAAATTCAATCTCCTTCCAACGATATGTTGACCGAGATTGAATTTAGTTCATTACCATATACGTTTTTCGTTATTGAACCATTAGAATTACCTATTAATTCCTATGAGTTGGTAGAAATTCTTGAAAAATTTACACCTTTTGGCGATGAGGACTCTTTGTCGAACTTGTTTTATAAGATGGATGTTATCCCTACGTGTGCACCATCTCCCATTCCAATTGAAAAAACTATGGGAGATGAGTCAATTTTTCTTAGACCTCAATTGTATCTCTCCCCCTTGTTATCCAAATCCCCCATTACCCCACTAAATTTTTTAATTGGTGATGGTTCATTTCTTACGCCTTACACACGCCTTCTGTTGTTTAAATTAAATTTCCATTTTTAGGGAGGCATGCATGCTATGTAGGGTCCACCATTGATTTTCCAAAGTCAAAATGTTGTTTGGGTGGATCCTGAATTATTTAGACTTCTAGTGTATAGTTAGTTAGAAGTCCAAATTGTAGGTTGTAAATAGTTAGCTTTTTAATTTTCTTTCTATCTTTATTCTTTCTTTTTAGTTTATCTAGTGTAATTAGTTAAACTTTTTGTTATGCTCGGTACTAACTTGCTTTGTAGGTTCTTTAGGCTCGTACTTATTCGGGGATAGCTCCAATTTTGGGTAATTTCATTATTTTCCTATCTTTGTGTTATGTTCTTAATGCGCATTGAGGACAATGCAACATTTAAGTTAGGGGGTAGGATATTCTATCCATTTCATGATTAGTCCATTGATTTGAACACATGTTAGTTACTAAGCATGCTTTTTGTTAAAAAATTGAAAATTTCAAAAATATTTTCTTTCTTTTTTCTCCTTTGTTGGGCATTTTGCCTTTGTTTTCGATGATAAATTTCAATAATTACCTGATCCGATAGACAACTCAACGATGCATGTTCTAGATTTTAGAAGTTTCTAGACTTTAGTCCTCAAATAATTGAAATTATGAATAACTTCATGAATTAAACTTTAACCCTTAGGGACATGCGCTTTTCAAGTTTATTGATTTGGTTTAAGATTTTTATAACTCGGTAATCTTTTGTTGCATTGCATACACTTACACCGAGTGAGTTTTGGGATTTTCTTCATTTGTGAGTATTGTACACTTTTCTTTCCTCCTTGAAAACGTTGAAGTCGTCGATAATCTCACTACTCTTTCATTGATCGTTCATTAATTGAGTTTATATCTTGAAATGTGTGACTTGAGCATGATTTTCATATATTGTTTTAACTCGAGAATTGCGTAAACTTTATGAAATGATCATAGGCCATCTTTGTTATATCACCCATATTAGCCTTAACCTCACCTTATATATTTTCCCTAGTCAACCCCTTTGAGCCTAAATAGTAGCCTTATGTTTCATTACCCAAAATCCCATAACGAACTCCAAATTGGAGTTATATACCATACATATTACCTTCCATGCCTTTGTTTGGAATGTTGCTTGGGATTGAATGATGTGTGTAGTGTGGTTGCAATTTAAGCATATGAAAAGAGTGAGAAAAGAAAAGAAAGAAGTGAAAAAGCAAAAAAGAGAAGTAGAAAAACAAAAGAAAACATGAGAAAAGAAAGAAAAGAAAAGAAAGAGAAAGTTGTATATGTTGTATATAGTGTTCAATAAGCTTTAATTGCTCTCCTATTTAATATTTAGTGCTTGTTATGGAAATCATATTCCAATTTTGAAATTGCCCGTAATCTTCCATTATCCCGATTTTCATCCCCGAACACTTTGAATTCGTACATATATCCTTCATTTCGTACCCTAGCCTAGCCTACATTACAACCCTATAATGTCCTATGTGATCTTAGGGTGCATTTAATTTAAAAGTCATAATAGTTTTGATAATGTGTGAAAATATATTTTTTCTCTTTTAATGAGTGGTATCTTTCATTGAGATTACAGTTTTTATTTCCTATATAGCGTTCTTCATTAGTGACATGTGTGCGGCCTTGTTTCGATTTACATTTACTCTTTATGCCCGCATGTCCCGTGTATTACCTCCCCTTTCATAGTGATTTCATTTGTTGAGTGTGATATCCGGTGAGGATTGATATATGCATGCTTTATGTTTATCTGATTTATTTAAGTTTTGGCCAAATCATTTTTTGCATGTGCTCTCTCCCCTGCCTCTTTTAAAGTTTCAATTTTATGAGGTGCATTCAACTTGTTAATAACAAAATACTTTAGCTTGAATTCGTTCAATATGCTAATAACATGTTTGGAATCTTTTTCGTTGTCGTTGAGTTTGTTGCATGTTGGGTTGGGCATATTTTGAGGAAACCTTATGATGTTTGTGGGCTTCATCCCTGAAAACCCTCACGAGACGACACTCGTTCACTAGGGTAACCTGGGGGTTGAACGCCTTATTGCATACGCTAAATGCAACCGTTCACCCGCAAAAGTGGCTTTTATCGCTTTTGTATATATTTCCTATTTTTTGATGTTCTTATAGTTCTTCTTGCTTTGAACTTCATTGCTAGGGACTAGCAATGTCTAAGTTAGGGGGTGTGATACGGCAGGAATATTGCATTTTCCACCCGTTAACTTATGTATTTTTAGCCCCCTCGGGTACCCTAATTGCTATATTTATGCTCGTTAATTAGACAACCATTATTTTATATGATAATGCTTTATTTGACGTATTATTGAGAATTTATAGGTGTAACGGTACTTAGTGTGAAGTTTCATCGCATTCCGATAAAGTTTAATTGGAGTTCGCTCGTTCAGGGGCATTTTCATAATTTCACACTTCGGGATTTTAGCCCAAAGTATTCATGGAAGTTGTAGACCTCGGGTCAACCTTTGCGTGTCCACGAACGGTGCTCGAATCGGAGTCGGAACGAAGAAAACACGAACCTTTAATCGAAGGAAAAATTAAAAGAAATAAATAACAATTTTATTAATTCCCCCCATGTCCCTTATCTTTTTTACTAACAATTTCATAAATACCCTCCATGTCCCTAACTCGTTTTTGCAGCAAACAGCAAACACAAATGGAAATTTTTGACTTTTGCTCGAGTTTGGCTCGGGTTTTGGTTTCGTCCAAACTTGGAGCCTTTCGTCCGAATTGGAGCTCGAGTTTTGTTACGTGCATATCGAAATGGGTCTTGGGTTATCCAATTTTGAAAATGGGTCTCGGCTATGGCATCTATGGAGTTTTTTGGCCATTTTTTGACATGTGGGTCTTGGCTATGGCACCTCTCGGCATGGAAAGTATGGGTATGTGGGTTGTGCGATGTGTGCTTGGGAGGTCTTGGCTTGGGGTTTGTGGGTTGTAAGATGTAAAGCTACGAATCAGGTTTTGGATTGCCATTAATGAATGTTGGCTTAACATCGCAAAGCAACAAACATGAAAAGAAAATATATCAGGTGTGAAATGATTCGAACCCTTGCGAATTGATTCGCAAATTGGTAGTGCTCAGGTCTCCCACCACTAAATCGATTCGGTCCCCTGTTTTCAGATTTCCTTTTAATTACTAGTTTTCCATTTTGACTTTTTTTATAAATAACCTTTTTTCTCACTTTGATAGATATCCTTCATAATATTATCTTAGTTCTAGGGTTTCAACCTTTGGGGATATTTTATGGAACTCAACCTCTCTGCCCCACTTTCGGTGTATACCCCTTTGTTTGTAACTATAGTTTTTTATTACTATTCATTATCTCCTACCTATTGTTTAATGCTTTATTTTCCTTCGAGTATTTAATTTAATGCCTAGATAAATTAGTGCAGTTTATTTATTCCTCGTTTTATTTAGTAAATAGTGTTTAATTAGTTTATTCATGTGTAGTGAGTAGTTAAATAGGGTTTGGATCGTGTGTCTGCCATTGATGGGCGTCAAGCTATGAAATTAGGTTTTGTGTAAAATTAAATTTAATTGAAACCTCACATATTAAAATTGGTTTATCATGCGTTTAACTTTCTTTGCCATGCAACGTTAGTGCTGGATAACCCGATTTTAAGACGCGTGTGACCATTTTGAATTAAATGTTTTATATCACAAATTTGAGTTAAATTTCTTCTTGCGTGATGTTTATGATTAACTAAAAATGCTCGATTAAATGTTTTCGAACCGAAATCTAATTATTAGTTGTTTGGCCCATGGCAGGGACGCGATTCTGACTCTTGTTTAATAATTTTTGTTTAGTGTTAACTTCTTAATTTTTTTCTTTTCTTTCTTTTAAACCATATCACCTTTTACCCTTTTATTTTTGAAGTAGTAAAATAATTAAAATCTAAAATTCAAACACTCCCTGTGATTCTCAATACCCGACTTACCGATGTGCTTGCTTGTCAAGTGTAATTGTAGTTTAGGTTTTTTACATTAAGTCGTTGAACCGATAACAGTGATTTGTGTATTACACGATGCACGGTTCACGATTAATCACTGAATATAGGTTTTTCCCTTAAAAGGGAATTTTCCTTATTTGTCAAGATTGATTGCATGCGTAGTTAATTTTTGTGATTGGAACATTTAGCTTATGCAAATTTAATTTAATTGGAAATTAAAATTTAACTAAAATTGGATTTGTGTTTACGGTATTTAATTAAATAACTTAATCCATTAAGTTCACATTGCGCACTCTCAAATTGGAATCAGAGCTTATTTCGACCCTTACAGAGGAACCAATGCCCGCTGCTGCCTTTAATTTGTCAAAGAATCCCCGGGAACCACCGTCCTTATGTTTCTTACCTCAATTGCGACTTTGCTTGTTACCAGATGTCCTTTTCTTCTCCTTAATCAGCCTCTCGTCTCCATACCCTAACTCGAATCTAATGTCATTGTTCACTGTCTCTCGAAACTCCCATCTTAGCCAATAATAAGCCTATAAATGGAAGGGTTGAGACCCTTAATGAAAATAAGGGTATTATTCCTCTCATCTTCGCCTACATACCGATCATAATTTGAATAACGCTCAAATTTGAACTCGTACTCTCCAACGGTCATCTTTCCTTGGAATAAGTTATGGAATCCATCCCTCTTCCCTTCACTGTAAGCTTCTCACAAGTAACAGTCTTAAAATACCGTTAGAAAGTCTTCCTAAATGGCAGTCCCATTTAGATTAGCCTGATCGTACATCCACCACTCTTGAGCCTGGTCCGTGAACTGAAATGTATCCACTCGAACCCTGTAAGCATGGGGTACCTTAAGTTCCTTAAAGATACGTGAGACACATTGCAACCATTTATCTGACCTTTCAGGTCTTGTAGTATTGTTAAAGGTCGGGGGATTAAGTTTCTTGAACTCCTTTATGATATTGGCAGCCTTGCTTCTCTTTGCTGAACTACCGTTGTCGGTCTAATGATGCTAAGAAAGCAAGTCAGCTAACTTTCATATTGCTTATTCCATTTAACGTAACTTATTGGTGTTGCCACCAGTGCATCTGCCACCTCTATGCATAGACATTCTAAAGAATGGATGATACTTTAGAACATGATAAAATATAGAGAACTATTTTTAAAAGAATGAAACGTAAGAGCACTCTCTGATACATATGTAACCTATGCTCTGATGCCAATTTATGACGTCCCGATTCCGAGTGTCAATGCGGAATACATTTTTCTACTTTAATTTCATTTTAGGAAATCTTCTTTTCAAATAAACACTTGTTTTACTTATTTGTGTCGTAAAAGACATTTAATTTAATTAATAAAATGATGTCCATCTTATGAAATTCATTGAAAAACTTGAAATAAAAGAGTTTTTATAGTTTCATGGAATAAATAACAACTAATGTAAAATCCATACCATCATGTATTATTACAATCCAAATTAAAGTACTTGCATTAAAGCTCAAATGATAAAACCATAGTTTAAAATGAATTACATAATTGAAACAATTAATGAAAGATCTTTATTATCATGGATAACTCTCATTTTCCTTCCCGTTATCCTTTTTGTTTCATCTACCTGAAGTACCTAGGCGGTAGCAAATGGCGGGGTGTGAGCATGCATCCAGTGGGAGAAATATTAGCAATGTATTTATCGTACAAAGAATATCAATACATATAAGATGTATTTTAGCAATTATGAAATCATCATTTATTTGATTTAGTGTTCTCATTCAAGATGTATTGTAACTGTGCAATGTGCACTATAATCATGCAACCCGGACAATGAGCCCATTCACACTTAATCTTCCTTTTAATGCTACCCATATCCCATTAATTTAAAAATTCGCGTACTTTCACATTTTCCAAGTTATCACATTAACTTTCCTTTATATTAATGAGGGTCATGCTCAATGTCATATTTTCACTTGCTTAATCGGGGTACTAATCCCATGTATGTTTATGATCTTTTATCAACTATCATAATGACGTAATATGCTCATGAACAGTGGTCTTGGGTCTAAGCATTAAGCCGCACCCTAGGGCTCATGGTCCTCCTAAAATTTCCGAGTTACCTCCGAGTATCTCTACTTATTACATCATTATAACCATTTTTTCTTCATTTCTTTCCTATCCTCTTTTAATCCTTTTTACTTTATTTCCTTTTTACCGGACGGTGAGGCCAAATACCCAGGACGAGACTAGTCCCAACACTTTATTTTCAAGTTTCAAAATTTATCAACAGTCCGTTATATTTTGACTTTAACTTGGTGTTTCATACTTGAAAACAACTTTATTCATCATTCCTTGTGAAACATAACCCTTGAGTTCTAATACCCATTTTATACACTTTAACATGATTTTCACTATCCACACATGCTTGTAAACTTGTATTTTTTTCACTTGGCCAAAACTTCTTGTTTTTAATTTTGCTTTAAAAATATGAATTTTCATCGCATAAAATTCAACTCTTTAACTAGTCCTTTAGTTAGGAGAATTTATTCAGAAGTCCAGGTTTCACATGAAATAATACTTTTGTACTAAAACATTACTTTTGCCATTTAGAGACTTATATTTCCAACTTATTCACTTTGTACTTTCTATTTTATTTCTTACCATTTTAAATGTTCATATTATACCATTTCATATTTTTATTCCAAACACTTTACTATTTTCACTTTTACTCCATTATTTCATATTTCTTAAGGACGTTTTTCACATAAGTTGTATCATTTCATCTGACTAATATTTTGAAATTATCAAATTTAATATTTCATTTTCAAATGCTCATTTTAATACAATTTTAACATATTCAACCCATTTATCCTAACTATAGGAGTTTATGTTCATTAAAGAGAGGTTTTATGCCAATAATACCCAACAAATGTATCCTATTATTTCTTCACAATTTCAATAGAATATTTTATCATGAAAGCAATAAGTTTAATGTGATTTATGCAAGAAATAGTTAACTTAACATTATGAAATTTTTACTTCTTTCAGGATTTAACTTTTATCAATTTTTATCACATATTTTTCAATATAATATCATATGTAGTGATAATAGGTGTTAATAATCATACAAATTATAAATAAATAAATATATATATACAGTACTGCTCTTGTGCGTACCAGTCCGCATTTTAAGAGTGTGGACTGGACATGTGTCACCTGGTGGTGAGCCTAGAAATTATCGGCTAAATTATAGGCACGCTCTCTCTCTTTCGGGGCTCACCGTCAGGTGACATATATCCGATCCGCACTCTTAAAATGCAGATTGGTCCGCACAAGAGCAGTACTATATATATATATGTGTGTGTGTGTGTGTGTGTGTGTGTGTGTGTGTGTGTGTTTGTCTGTGTGTGTGTATATAGCATGCTTTGATTGAAATAAAAATAGGGTAGAATCCTTACCTCTTGAAGATAAAAACTTTAAAGAAGAGGTAGAAAAGAAAACCCAATGTCTCTCATTCCTCTCTTATAATGTCCTAGACTCTATTCTTTTAAGACCCTATCCCTCAATGATGTTCGCACTATATTTAATGGGGTAGGATGTCAGATAATAGAGCCTAAAAATGTGGGAGGGATGGCTAACTTTACATCCCAAATAATCCAAAAGTTAACAACTGAAAAGGAAAGAAATCTATTGGTGCTGAATCGATTTGGTCCAAATTTTAATCTCATTTATCCTAATGATACTATAATATATATAAATATAATCATATAATTCGTTATGTATAATTTCTTTAATCCCATTTAAAATATGTAAATTAACACGCATAACGCGGTACGCAACATTTTTGAATTTTTCTCCTTAACCATAATTACAATAAAAAAAATAGTTTATTTGAATTAATCCCATTAATTTGTCATAAGACCAAATGCCATATGTTTTACGACATACATGAGTTCGAAAATATAATGCAACTTCATTAATTGAACAAGACTTGGCATTACAAATAATGTCCTCTTTTAATCAACATTTATTATCTCCAATTTTGATGCGGACTAACCCAATTTCCATAATTAAAATTACAATTTCATATCTCATTAATTTATAGTCATTTTAAGTGGGGCTCGCATGATTTTTCTATCAACAAGAAAGTTTCCCGAGACAATCATACACAAAATATATAACAATTCCACGGGACAAGTCATATTCACAGCTCACATTTTAACTTTTAAGGTTCATAAGGCACATTACTCAACCATTATATAATTAACATGTAAATCTTCTCGTCTTTCCAAAAATTACACCATTTAATTTACATAACCATTTTCTAAGCATTTTAATTATAAAAGGGTTTCACTAATTTCAATATCAATTAACAACGATAGGAAATTAATTTGGTTTATATTTCTCTAATTAAATTTCTAATCATTTTTAATTAACAATAAGCATTGTTTAGGCAATATGTAAGTCATTAAACACTAAAGGGGAAAAATATAGTATTCTTGGCTTTCACTATTTCTAAAACCTGACTTGAGTTCCTTGATATCCTGTAAAATATGAATAACTTTACCTCTTGAAGCATTCATAAATTCCATTCTTAAGGTCCCCAAATAGAGGTTTGAAGGTTGTATTTTAAAGGGGTTTAAGATTTTAAAGGTTAGGGGTGAAGAGAAAATAGGGGCTAAGGGTTTGGTTTAAGAGGTAAATGGAATACAAAAATGAAAACTGGTGGGTTTAAAGAATTAAAAGGGATAAAGTATCAAGACCCACTCCTGGGCCACGAGGGGGAGCGGATAATAAAGGTCAATGTTGTGCCTCTAGCTCCCACGGTCGCGGGACCCCCCTAGGCCATGGTCATGGTAAGGTTTTTCTCAATCGCGGGTCTCCCTTAGGTTAGTCCCCAATCCAACTCTCTCTTTTTCCTCATTCCATTCCCACCCAAGCATATTACATAGAAGTGAGTCTCCTCCAGGCCCTAACTTGGTCACTAAGACACACTAAAAAACCAAACTACCCTTGTCCAGAAATGTTAATTCCCACATTGTCTTTATGTCGAATAAAAACCAATATATTCAAATAATTAACACAAAGTTATCAAAGAGTTCAACATTGCTCATTTAATTAAATTCCTTCCATTTTAATTAACATGGTTCATATATTCTCAATTAATAATAAATCATTATTTAAATCATGTAGTTAATCAATTAAAATTTATGGTATTACAATCTTCTCCACTATAATAGTAATTCACTCCTTGGAATTCTTTCAAACATGATCGTAACAACATGAATCGTATCATTACCAAAGTCTCACTCACACCTACTCAACAAAACATAACTCTAGCCAATGCATGCCTATATATCACATCAACACAATAGTAGATCTTACATATCCCAAAAAAATATACCATAACTGGGGTTCCCATACACCTCAAAATCCATCGTGCACATATATGTAAGTAATAGTAATAGAACACAAATACACAAAACACAAAGGGGAATGAGAGACCGCACTACACAACCCAATTAATCACGCATAGGCTCTAAAAGAAGTGGTACCACCTTAACTACAAGCGGTGTAATGACCTCCAGTATCTCCTCAACTAAAATTGTATGGTCCCGATAACGAAGAGCCCCAGTACATCTCGTATCCCTATGTCCTCTATCTCTCTCCACATGAATAACAAACACCTCTGAAATGTCCTAGCCACCTAATCAAAATGTGTTCCCCTGTTGTGATCCTGGACCTCTACCTTGAGAAAATTATGGGTACATACCACCTTGTTGTTGATTTCAATCCCAAATTTGATTCCAAAAATTTTAAAAGCCAAAAAAAAATCCAAAATCCAAAAAATAATCAGAAAATGAAAAAACCAAAAGGAAATCATCTCTCAAAATCCCTTTCATTCAAAATCATGAACAAACTCCCCAAAATATTCCAATAATAATTCAAAAAAACTCCATCGTTGAGTACAATTCCGATAGCCCCCACACCCCTCGCATTCCATAATTCTGAGCGCCACCTCCTACCCCTCCAAAATCCATCATGAGTCACACGTCCAGAACACTGAGTGAGGATTTTGAGTCCATTGGAGAGAGAGCCATGTCGGATATCGTTAGTTTCGATACGGGTGAGGTAAATATGTCGTATCGTCCCACGAAAGAACTCCTATTTCATGAGCGAACTTTCACCCCTTGTTGCATTTTACTCCCATATAATGTCGGTCAATTCCACTTTCATAATAGGATGATAAAAATTCTTCCAACTTTTCACATCATGGATTTGAAGAACCCTATCTCCATATCAGAGAGTTCGAAGAGGCGTGCAAAACCTTTAGTGATCAAGATTTCACGCAAGATATTGTTCGCTTAAAGCTTTTTCCTTTTTCCTTAAAGGATAAAGCTAGACCTGGCTTTGGTCTTTACCCCCGAACTCGATCATATCATGGAAGGTTATGCAATCCAAGTTTCTTTCAAAGTTCTTTCCACCACATAAAACCAACTCTGTCAAGGCCCAAATCCCAGCCTTTCTACAAAGAGATAATAAGTCATTTGACAAGTGTTGGGAACGATTCCAAGAGTTGGTTAACATTTGCCCCCATCATGGATTTGGGAAACATCACCTTATCTCTTTCTTCCATCAAGTGCTTTCTATAACGTCTCAAAAACTTGTTCAAACAATGTGTGAAAGACCATTTTGGGAATTAAATGTAAGTGACGATGAGGCTCATCTTAAGTATGTCACCGAGACTACTCAAGCATGGGACACATCCGATCCTAAGGTCCAAAACCGACCTCAACAAGTGTCCAATATTCCAGTTGTGTCTGGTCTTTATCAATTGAATCATGATACCGTGGTAGACCGATGACTTGATCAATTTAAGAAGAGTACGAAGGACCTACTTGAGGTACAACTGAGAGAATCTATCAAATCCACCCGTGTTGTTAAAGAAAAAAAGTGCACCATTTATGAGGTGGTCCATTCAATGAAGGAATGTCCAACGATACCCGCCTATAAGGCTATGCATACCAAGAAAGTGGAAGCTATAGGAGGTTTTAAGGAAAATTTTAACGCCACTCATGGAAACTCGTATAACCCTTCGTGGAGAAACCATCTCGGTTTTAGCTACGGGCAACAATAAGCTAAGTCCACATTCACATGTTGCCTTACCTCCAACCCCTCCTCAATTTCAGCAAGCTCCACCGATGCAAGTGCACATGCAAGCTCCACCTTTAGGCCCATACATTACCCCACCGTGGAGGACTCTTGATGACAAATTAACCCAATTTATCCAATCTCAAAATGTAACCAATGCCAGGTTTGAGCGTATTTTCACTGAGATGCATACGAGCTTATCTAAGTTGCAATATTCGTTGAGTTTCCAAGAGAAGGGAAAATTTCCCCCTCAAGTCCAAAGACCTCCTCAAGGTCAAGCCAATATTAGTTCTACATCTTTCGATAAGTAAGAGAAATGCCAAGATGTCACCACTCTACGTAGTGGAAGAGTCGTTGATTTATCACCTCCCCCACACGAGAAGCCAAAAGATAAAGAGGTTTCGCCTAGCACAAAAGAGGTCGACGATGCCTCCTTGAATGAGAGTGACAAGGAAGACATTAGTGAGCCTGAAGTTGTTATGAAATCACCCATCGCTGCTCCATTCCCTCAACGGTTGTCCCCACCTCAAAAGGGAGCCTCTCGTGCAGATGTGTTAGACGTTCTTAAGAAAGTGAAGCTGAATTTGCCATTCCTTGATGCCATCTAGAGAATTCCCGCCTATGCCAAGGTCATTAAAGATCTTTTGACTGTGAAAAGATGGCTAAAGGTGAAGAATAATGTCTTCCTAGCACAAAATGTGATCTCAGTTCTACTTAATGACCTTCCACCCAAGTTTAAAGATACGGGTGCTCCCACGATCTCATGTGTTATTGGAGAACGTTGAATTGAGAGATACTTATTGGACTTAGGTTCTAGTGTTAATATACTTCCCTACTCCATATACAGGTAACTTGAGTTGGGTGACCTTAAGCCCACACGAATCACTCTCCAATTAGCGGATCGCATAGTGAAGGTGCCTCGAGGGATTGTTTAGGACATGATAGTCCAAGTGGACACTTTTACTTCTCGATAGACTTTGTCATTTGGGACACGGAGCCCTCCATCCATTCTAGCAACCATGTTCCCATCATTCTAGGCCTCCCATTCTTATCTATGTCTAATGCCTTAATCAATACATGAAATGGGCAAATGCATCTCACTTTTAGGAACATGACCCTAGAGACAAATATCATCAATGTTGCTAACCAAATGGGTGATGAAGATGAAATTTATACGATCAACCTTGTAGAGGAGTTAGTAGAAGAGCACATCGAGAGAACTATGGGTGGGGACACGTTAGAAGCATGCCTAGGGAGAGGTGATGAAAGTGAGATCCCGCACGCCGAGTATGAGCGACAGGTAGAGGAGTTGAAAGTCACATTAGACGAGGGAGAGTCGTTAGAGGAGTTGAGATATGTTCATTGGGTTTCTAGATTTGAGGAACTACCCTCGAGGGAGTCATACTTGACACCTTCCGAAAATAAATTTCGTACCCTCAAATTGAAGAAACTACCCTCTAATGTGAAATATGCTTTTCTAGGAGAGGATGAGACATTTCCTGTTGTGGTCTTCTCTAGCCTAGATAAAGAGAAAGAGGGTAAGTTACTGGAAATTTTGAGGAAGCACATAAGTGCTTTTGGTTGGTCTATAGCTGATTTGAAGGGCATAAGTCCCCTTATTTGTACCCACAAAATCCACCTTGAGGAGGACATTAAGCCCTCGAGGGAAATGCAAAGGCGACTAAACCCAACACTGAAAGAAGTTGTTAGAGAAGAAATTATAAATTTGTTAGATGCCGAGATTATCTACCCTATCTCGGACAACAAATGGGTGAGCCCATTTCAAGTCGTCCCAAAGAAGTCGGGAATGACAGTGGTCTAAAATAGGGGTGGCAATTCGGGTTAGCCGTGTCATTTTTGGGTTATGTTGATTTTTATTTGAGTATAAGTTTTGAGTACTCTTAAATCTATACAAGTTAATTGTGTCATCTTTCCATAAACGGGTTATCGTGTCAACAATTGCCAACTCTAGTCTAAAATGCTAAGGGTGAATTAATTCCTCAACGCACCACCATCGGGTGGCGTGTTTGCATTGATTACCGAAAACTCATTGACGGGACAAGAAAAGATCACTTCCCCTACCCTTTATCGACCAAATGCTTGAACACATAGAGGGTCGCCATTATTATTACTTTCTTGATGGTTATTTCGGTTATAACCAAATCGAGGTAGATATACTAGATCAAGTGAAGATAACTTTTACATGTCCATTTGGTACATTTTCCTACAAATGTATGCCTTTTGGATTGTGTAATTCACTCGTGACCTTTCAAAGGTGCATGTTAAGTCTTTTTAGCGACATGGTAGAAAGAGGAATTGAGGTTTTCATGGACAATTTCAGCATTTTTGGCCCCTCTTTTTACCAATGTTTAACGAATCTTGAAAAAGTTTTATCCCGATGTGAGGATAAGAACTTAGTCCTCAGTTGGGAAAAATGCCACTTCATGGTTACCAAGGGCGTAGTTCTGGGCCACATGGTCTTATATAAAGGCATAAAAGTTAACAGAGCAAAAATAGATGTCATAGTCGATCCTCCCCCGCCTAAATCCCCTTCTTGGGCCATGCAGGTTTCTATGGACGGATTATCAAGGATTTTAGTGCCATCGCTACACCCTTGAGTAACCTCCTTATGAAGGATGCACCCTTTGAGTGGAATAACACATGCCAAGAGGCTTTTGATAAATTAAAAAGCATGTTAATTTCTACTCCCATCATGCAAGCTCCGGATTAGTCCTGACCATTCGAGCTTATGTGTGATGCTAGTGATTATGCAATTGGGGTTATTTTGGGACAGAGAAAGGATAAGAAATCTCATGTCATCCATTACGCTAGTCAGACGTTAACCGGGCCACAACTTAACTACTCCACCACGGAGAAAGATTTTCTAGCGGTTATTTTTGCTTTGGACAAATGCTGCTCATACCTTGTTGGGTCGCCCATCACTCACTTTACCGACCACGCAGCCTTTAAATATCTCCTTACTAAGAATGATGCTAAGTCGTGCCTCATAAGGTGGATCCTACAACTACAAGAGTTCAATCTCTCTATAAAAGATAAGAAAGGGGTAGAAAACATCGTTGTTGACCATTTTTCACGGCTCTCGTTCGACGTACCTAGTGATATAATACCCATAGACAATTATTTTTTAAATCAGGAGCCCTTTGCTACTTCTTCTCTACCTTGGTTTGCGGACGTCGTTAACTATCTTGTCACGGGAGTCGTTCCTCTTGGATGGACACCGCAAGAGAATAAGAAATTCATCACTTGGTCCCGCATGTTTTTCTATGATGACCCATTCCTATTTAAATATTATGCGGACTAACTCATCTGAAGATGTGTACCGGATGAAAAAATTCAAGATGTGATCCGATTTTACCATACGGAAGCTTGTGGAGGCGGCCACTTCTCGAAGAATAAGATCACCGCTAAATTTTGCAAAGTGGCCTCTATTGTCCCATAATATTTCAAAATGTGAATGCCTATTGAAAATCTTACGATAGATGCCAAAGGATTGGAGTTATTACCCTTCACGACATGATTCCTCTAACCCCTATACTCGTCATTGATTTATTTGATTATTGGGGTATTGACTTCATGGGACTTTTCTTGCCCTCCTTCGCCTTCTTATATATCCTCGTCGTGATAGACTACGTCTCCAAATGAGTGGAAGCAATAGTTAACCACACGAATGACAACAAGGAGTTGATTAAATTCCTACAAGAACACATACTTTCTAGCTTTTGTTCTCCGAAGGCGATCATAAGTGATAACGGCACACATTTTTGCAATAAGTCGTTTGAAAATTTAATGAGAAGGTATGGGGTGGTCCACAAGGTTGTGACGACTTATCACCCTCAAATAAGTGGGCAAGCCAAGCTAGAAAATCGTGAGATCAAAACCATCCTTGAAAAGACCGTCGATCCTACCCGAAAAGATTGGTCACTTTGATTAAACGATGCTCTATGGGCTTACCTCACCGCCTATAAGAACCCCCTCGAGATGTCCCTATTTCATTTTGTCTATGGAAAGCCTTGCCATCTCCCCATGGAGCTAGATCATAAAGCGTATTGGGCCATCAAGAGGTTGAATTACAATCTTGATAAAGTCGGCAAAACTCGCAAGCTTCAATTAAATGAGTTGGAAGAGTTGAGCAATGATGCATATTAGAAGGTTAAAATCTTAAAAGAATGAATGAAACTCGCGCGTGATAAGACAATTTGCCAAAAAGAGTTTCATCCAGGCCAAAAAATGATTCTCTACAACTCTCGATTACACTTGTTCTCGGTAAGTTATTTTTAAGGTGGACGGGCCCATTTGTTGTTCGAGAAGTATTCACCCACGGAGCTATAGAGATAGAAGATGCAAAATGGGGAAATACTTTCAAAGTGAATGGACAGCGCCTCAAGTTGTACTACGAGATGTGCATCGAAGAAACCGACACCATTTGGTTTTCGCACCCATCTATGGGGATTGATTAAGAAATACGAGAAGGTCGTCGCACCCCCGACGCGTATGGGGTGATTCTTATGTATAGTAGATTGCATAGGTTAGGTTAGTTAGAGTCGGTAGGTATAGTTCACATAGGATAGGTGCGAGAGAACACACGTTGAGAGAGAGCCTAGGGTTTTGAAGCACGCATTGAGTGAAGTTAGGTCAATTATGTGTTGGTATAGTGGTGAGAGCATCCAAAGATGTTGAGAGATGAGTGAATTCAGCCTTAGGGGACTCTGCAGAATATTAGGATCCGGACCGGTTCGCCCTCTGGGCACCGGACCGGTTCATTTTTGGGGAAAATTAAATAAAAAAGGGACCGGACCGATTCAGCTTCTGATTTTCTTCGATCATTACCAAGGTGCATACCCCTTCTCCCAATCCATTTCCTTCCCTCCCAATACGTTTTCCCTCCACCATTTCCCTCCCAAATTCATCCCCCCCCCCCCCTCCAAAACCAACCTTTCCCTCCACTATACCCACCTATAAATACACCCTCCTGCCCCTCCTCCTTTCCACCACCACTCCTCCTTTATATCATACTCTCTCTCTCTCTTTCAAATTTAAAGTGTCCAACCACTGGCTACACATGGCCAACCAAGCCCTCCCTCTGTTGCGTTCATCGATGACAACGATGCATACCGCTCCGATCAAGAACAACATGGTGTGAACATTTTTTTGTTCAGACTCGCAAACTACAATTAGAGCGCCAAGTGCGCTGGAACGAGATTCCAAATTATGTCACCAACCTCTTCCTTTCGAGGGGTCGGTGTCGGTGCCTTAACGAGCCCCACAATACAGTTTGGGCATCCGAAGTGTGATCCTTCTATGGCACCCTTGTTCGCACCGACGATTTTGTTTGCGAGGCGCGTGTGGACGGACAACGCATCCCTTTCTCCCATGAGATTCTTTGCGTAAAAATTAGCCAAAACGGTTGTCCCAAACCCCACCGACTTCACATACCCCAATGCTCTCGCCCCCATAAACAAAGTTGGTGCATTGCCCGTATAGCACTGGGCGAGGTTTGGTCTACCGAAACATTTTTGGTATGGCGGATGAGTGACAAGGCGCGTATCACATTTCAAATTATCTGCGGCAACATCCTACAAACCTCGAATTATTTTGCAATGTGATCCCGACAAGCGACTCTAATGTATCACCTTTTTTACCGCAACACCACGATCAACCTGGCCCATATCATTTACAAAGATATATTCTTTACGGCCTTGGACAATAGGGGTGATATCCCTCTCACGTATGCCCAGCTCATAACGTCTATTCTAGCCGACATGCTCATTGTTCATCCCAACGGGTCCCTTCGCCTTACCAATCCTCTTGGGCAATGCACCCTACCAAGAGTGAGAGCCAACGAGAGATTATCCTGAATCAAAAAGCGAAGGCAACAGAGGACGATGATGATGATACCGAGTTGGATGATTCGAATGATGAAGATTTCGAGGAGGAAACCGCTGGGGACGCCGACGTGAGTATGGGTGAAGGCGATGAGGGTGGATATAAAGAGGACGGTGATTCTAATTTTGAGCCCCCAGGAGCCAACTTTGATATGAGAATCACAACGCTGGAAGCCCGATTCAATGGGTTTATCAATAAATACAACGCTCACCGGGAGGAGGATCAACATGCATATCAACGGGATATGAGCATGATGCACCACCTACAAGCTAAAATGTACCAGATGACCATGGGTGCTCCTCCCCCGGCCTATTTCTATGACCCGTATGACCCAAATCCTCCCAAAACTTCTCCCCCTCCCCCTCAGTAGTTTGTTCTTTCTAGGCTGTTCATATAATTTTTTGCATTTCCTTTTTCCACAGCTTTATATGTTCTCTAGATATATAATGGAAATTGGATTACCTATCATGTGTGTTTTATGCTTGCTTTTATATATTGCATTTTTTACTTTATTCCATTTTTGTTGTTTCTCTCCTTAATTTAGCTTTTTAACCTTTTTGCATCGGGATTTTGCAAAAATCTAAGTTAAGGGGGGGTACGCATGCGCTTGCACATTTCACAAAGTTCAAAATGCCCAAAATCCAAAAAAATATTAGAAAATTTCAAAAAATTATAAAAAAAAAAGAAAAATTCTGAAAAATCCAAAAATATTTTTCTTCAAAGTAAATAAAAATTGGCATTTAAATTTTTCAAAAATATCACCGAAGTTTTGTTTAAAGTCTCATATTTATAAATTTTAAAATTCACTAAGCCAAAATTGACCAAAGATGGAAATTGAGCGAAAATTGACGACTTAACAAATAAATGTGGAGATTAATCAACTCGGTGAGATTTTGAGCCATTCACTTTTACTGAGTTTTTAAAATCAATCTGAGTTAATGATTAACTCAAAGTTCAATTCAGCGTTGAAATAAGTCGTTGTGATCTCAAATTATTGATTTGATTGGTCAATGAATAGTGTGTGATGTTGCCTCAAAAAGCGCGCTAAAATATCTCTAAATTAAATTCATCTTGAGACGCATATGGTAATATGATTAGGAATTAGGATAAATGAAGTTAGGCCCTCGTTTGTTACACAAAAAGATTATCCATTAAAAGTTGGAGAAAAATCCTTTTTGCAAACCAAGTTGAGCGAAATAAAATTTATCCTTTTGTTTGATAACCCGAAAAAACCATATAGCCCGGAATTGAGAAATAAGAAAAATTCATCCATTAAGACCAATTTGTGTGAAAATCAAAAGGGGAAAGAAAAGAAAAATGCTCAACAAAAATAGCAAGAAAAGAAAAATGTGAAAAAAATAGAAAGAGAAAAGAAAATGAGCAAAAGCCCGAAAAAGCACTAATGGACATCATAAGGAGATTTTTCAATTATGAATTTCCTAACCGTTCCAATATTACCCAATATACCTTATAACCCAAGAAAATTCCTAACTGAGTTCGGATTGCGAAGTTAATTAACACGTGGATAGTTATAACACGAAGAGATAATAAGAGACATTAATTGGTGTGTATAAGAGGTGATGTTTGTGGTTTCCCAATGATCGTAACCCGACGAACAGATCTTTTCACCCCATAAATTTTTGTCTTTCAATTTTGTGTGCGTGAATTCGTGTTCCAATGCATTTACTCATTATATCACGCACACCGAATGAAATATCCACATTCCGAGTGATTTATTTATGAGAGTATCCCGTGAGCATTTGAATTAAAATGAATTTTCATACAATTAACGTAATGATCAATCAGTGAAAATTTGCGATTAAATTTCTAGCTTCGCACACACGTGACAAATTGAGATTTGAGCATATTAATAAATCATGATTATTTTTCGAAAAGTTTAAATTATACAATTTTTAGGTATTTTGAATTTTGTTTGAGTCATAACCTAATTTTGTGGGTATATTCACTGCAAACCCTCACGAGACAAAACTCATCTACTAGGGTGACCTAGGGGTTTAAAGGCATATTGCATACGCTAAATGCAATCGCTTACCCGCGAAAGTGGTATTCTATCTTAATAAAATGAATTTCAAGAGTTGAGCCTTGGTGAAGTTCTTTTACATTGCTCGGGATGTGCAAAGTTCTAAGTTAGGGTGATTTGATTCAGCATAAATTCTTTTGAATTTATCCCCTTAATTTAGTAGCTTTTAACACCTCAAATAATGTAAGTCGTATTGATTTATCTCATTTATATGCTACTGATAATTCCCACAGTGCCTCGAGTTTTGTGTATTTTTTATTCTTTATACAATCATTTAATGTAAGTGAAGACAAGAGAAATCCAAAGCAAGAAATCAACAAAGGAAGGAAAGTCCGAGAGCAAAATAGTCATTTCACATCTAGAGTTTGGACGAGGGACCAACATGAAAAATGAAGACATCGCATTTACAAGCGCATGGTAAGAAACGGCATCCCAAACTGAGCCTTGTATCAAACGTTATGGAAATTCAAAGATGAGAGGAAAATCAAGAGAAAGGAAGGAAGCCAATTTCTGAATAAATTTTACCACCGGACCAGACCGGCCATGCCCAAAAATGAACCGATCCGGAGGATATCCAAGTACTGTAAAATATTAGCTACCAAACCGATCTGGGTACAGAAGAAAATGAACCGGTTTGAATGCCTTTAGGAGCTCTGTATTAAAAGGAGGTCTGGATCGATCCGTTTAGAGAAGAAACCAAACCGGTCCGATGCCTTGAAGATCCCTGAATAAAATTGGATACCGGACCGAACTGAAAAATACTTGGACCAGTTCGGTTAAGATTTTCCCAAATTTTTCGTTTCCAATTTAGAGTTGTACTTGGTTCAAACTCTTATAGATTTCATAGTGTATTTATTTTAACTTATTGTTTGACATGAAAAAAGGGAGAAGGTTCGATTAGTATTAGTTTTAGGGGCTCTTGCATAGAAGAAACCTAGTTTTGAATATTTGTTGCAATTACTTCAAGATTCAAAATTTATTTCTAGATTTCCTTATTGCAAGTAACATTTAATTTATGCTTTCAATTTCTTTCATAGTTAGTTATATTAATTCTTACTTCCTAGTTTTCAATTTTTAATTCCAAAATTTTCTTCTCAAAATTTCCAAGATAGTCATGAATTTCTGCACTTTAAAACTTGTGTTTTCATTTAATTTAATCATGTCCGGCTAAGTTTTTAAGGGTTGGGGTGCATGAACCCAACCCGATGTAATTCACCCATGTATAAAATAGGGTTTGAATAGAATTTTAAGTGAATCATGTTGTGTAGTACACACAACTATCGTCGACCTTGTAACCTCGTTTGCCCTAGGTAACCGAGTTGTTTAAGGATGCGATGTGCATGTAACTATTCAGCACCGCTTTATTTCTAGCTTTGATTATGTATGATGTGGGCTAGTACCCTCATATATCTAATGCTTAGGATTACTAAAGTCTGGGTTCAATTAAATTTCCAATTAAAAATCTAGTATTCTATACGGTAAATGTAGTAGGGTTTGGGGGATTGTAACCCGACCTATCTTTCCTTATTCATAGTTAATTCATTCAGTACATTTTTTCCTTTGCACTTAGTTTAGTTGTTAGTTAATTTGCATTCACATTTAATTAGTAGATTTTTCTATTCATCTTAATCACCTTTTCCATTTCTTTCGAGAGTGAAATTTAGAGCTAGTCATCTATTCCGTGTCATTACGATTATTTGGCCTAGTTCCCTGTGGAGACGATTTATACTTACTAGGTTTATTACTAATGCAACGGGCTTGCACTTGAGCCTATATCAGTATGCACACTAAATACACATTTGTGGTCACGTCAGTACATGCTAAATAACTTTCCCAAATTTGAACTTGATCAAAGTACCAAAGAATCTATGTCGTTCAATGAATTAAGCGTAGACACTTCTCAAGGAAAATGAATTGTTAAAATATTACAAGATTAATAAATCCACTTACACAACCAATGAATATTACACTTCAATGGTCTTATCCCTCTTTGTAATTGGAACAATCTCCTTAGAAAATGACCCCCGCAATTATAATAATTCACAAGAAGGTTACTGACCTTACCCATAACTAATATGGTATCTGGGGGGAAACTTTTAACAACATAAATTATGGAAGTCAATACTTCCCCCATAAGTTCTAGCGTAAACTTGAACTTATCATCAAGAGTGAAACACATTTACTACTTATATTATCAATTTCATTGTGTCTAAGACTTTATATTTTAATGTTTTAATTGAATGAATCTTGCACATAAACTTAAGTTCCATTGAATTAATGTTGTTCTGGCCTAACTTAAAAGACAGACTAACCTTAAGCCTTTTTATTTCAAATTGAAAAGTTTAAAATATATTTTTTCACTTTAGCAAAATACCTGCTATATTGTCTTGATCGCTCAATCTATCAATTAATGCATATGTAACAAGTCTTAGCACAAAGACCAAGTTTGTCAAACATATATCATTTGCCTTTGAACCTTTTGAAATACTAATATTAGTATCTTGGGAAGGAATTTAGTTCAAGAACCAAATGTTGGTTTCTTACCCTTCTTTGCTATTACTCATGGAGTGATATTTCATTTTCCCTCTAAGTCACACTTGTCTTAGACTATCCTCAATACCTTTATGAAAGAGAGATCACAATATATTTAGCGTGTGATTTGATTCTACCATCTTTAAAATAGTTGTCAAACCACTCGGTTCTGAATCTCCAGTCAGTTATATGGTTTCATGATTAGATTCTGCCATCTTTAAAGCAGTTGTTAAACCACTCAGTTCTAAATTCTTAATTTCCAAATCCAATTACTAAGTCTATAATCACACCACATTGGTATCTCATCAATGACGATGTATGTGGTTAAAGAGTCCGTAAAAATAAATTTATTCCTTATGACAAGAAAGCTATCATTTTATAATTTTATAAATGATTGTAACATGTACAGTTTTCATTCGAACATTATTCAATGGATTTCTCAATTTATTGAGGATATAGCACTTGTAACAAAACATACACGTATTCACACGTCCATGACATTCATCGTATAGTGCTCCTTTATAAATAAGAAGAATTTTTTATGAAGAAATATTCCCAAACTAGATATAATAAGGTAGAATAATATTTATTATTGTCCCCTCTTGAAATTAAAACCAATGAATTTATCAGACATTTCGTTATGACTAACAGGCATCAAAACATTAATATACAATGTATCATTTCTCTTACTCAACACATTATATTATAACAACTTTAAGTAACACAAGTATAAATGAAAGATTTAAATGAATATAGACCAAATTAGAAAAATTTATAGTTCATGCATTATGATAACTGCCTTTGATGAAATGGCACTAGAATCCTAACAGAAAATGACAAACCAAAAGTTATAATATCACATATACATGTAATTGCACACGTGACCATTATACCATCACATATGGTATTGTCGTATTACTACTCTTATAATGCTATGTCAAAAGACACATGAACAAACATATCATAAGAAATGTAACCAAAAGTTGACATGTTAAATGCACATAATCACACATATGACTATTACATGATAATTCATATCACTACCATGTTATTATATGTCTGACACTAAGTCACCGACACATCCCATGCAATAATTATTTTCAGAATCTAAAATATTGTATCCATAATATATGCGAAGCCAAGTGTCGTTATCATTTTTTTGAGATCCTTACAAGGGATGTGGCATGGTGTATCCACATTTTTTTTCTTCTAAACTGAATTGTGATCTCTACATGGTTGCGTAATATGGTAGTCACACCATAATACAGTAAAACACCGAGTCCCTATAATTCAATATTTATTGTATAGAGATGCCATATTAGGTGAATGGTATTTGCAACCGAAAAAAATGGCATATCTTCTAAGTCTCCCTAATCGTAATTCCAATAATGGTTGTTGGCATCAAATAAAAGGAAACTAGTGTTGGCAATACTATTCATTGATTTCACCGACCAACAAACTGAGAATTAGATTTCAATCTCTAAATTTTATAATATATATATATATATATATATATATATATAGAGAGAGAGAGAGAGAGAGAGTCGGGCTCTCTAACTTACCTCCTAGCAACATACCTATGAACATACCATTTTTCTAAAATAGTAAAAAAATATATATATTTTTCAACCAAGTTTTGTATCATTGATCTCCAAAATGAGGAGATCATCTTTAAAAGAATTAATCCAAATATACTACTTGAAGGTGGGTGATTTGAAAATTGGATAAATACAAACATTTTTAACAGTTGAAACTTGTGATCATCATCCTACCGTCTTTCAAGTTCTATTTTGGATGAATTTTTTTCTAAATGATCTTCTCATTATGGAGATCATGCATACCTAATTTTGTTGAAAAATACATGTTTTACTATTTTTAAAAAAGGGTATATTCATAGGTATGTTGTTATGAAGTATGTTGGAGAGCCTCATTGTATATATATATAAGTATATGTGTGTGTGTGTGTATAATTTATATAAAATTTATGATCCATGTGAGACTGTTTAAGAATTATTACTCATTCATGAATATATACATAACATCGTATTAAGCATTGGTCGATTTAATTAGTAGAATATGATATATTCTATCTTAAAAAATGATATATTTTGCCACAATTTTTTTCGGTTAATATTTAGTAGAAGTTGTTCAAAATTTGATTTTGATATCTTTCACAAATCATGATTGGTGAAATTATACTTTCACTGAGACAATTTGTATATTAGCGGGTTGATTACACTTTCCCTCTAAACTTTATCCCATTTTCACTTTGTTGCCCAAACTTTAATTTTCTGAACATAACCTCCTGGACTTTTAAAGTGACTACAACTAACCTCATTAATTTTTGGACAGAAAAGTGGGTCATGTGCATGGCATGTGACTTTTTAAAAAGATATTTTGGTATTTTAACCTCGTATATTAAAAAAATTATTCTCTCATTTTTCTCTCTTTCTTTCACTTTCTCTTTATCTTTTATGGCAGCCATGGTCTCTCCTCCCCCCCCCCCCCCCCCCACACCCTCATGGGACCCCTCCACCACCCCTCGCCCTCCTTTCTTTCGCCTCTCTTTTCGTCACTCATTTTTGTTCACATATACACACATATAAAGAGATCTACATGCACATACACAATGCGAAATAGGTTTCCCTCTCATTTAGTTTTGTGGTGTTATTTAATTTTTATGGGTTTAATTTTGGGTGAAATGGATAAAAATGGGTATTATGGGTTTGTGAAATGGATGAAAATGGGTATTGGGTTACAAGATCCACGTGTGGATTTTTACTGGAAGTCTGATTGTGGAATGGATGAAGATGGGTATTGTGGAGGTTATTGTAACTTTTTATTGGAAATTTGATTTTCACTCAATGGAAATTTGTTTTATTTATTTGAAATCTATTTTTTTGATATTTTTCAAACTTTTTAATTATTTTTGCTAGAATTATGTTTTTTCCCCTCAGAATAAGGGTTTATTTTTTCTTGAAATATTTTTTTTCAAAAATATGTTTTTTTCTGGAAAAAAAATTTCTTGTCAGAAATAATTTTCTTTCTGAAATATGTTTTTTCTGGAAATTAAGGATTATTTTTATGAACATATGTTTTTTTTAGAAATATGTTATTTATTTATTTTTTTGAAAATATGGTTTTTGATGGAAATATGGGTTTTTATAATTTTTTAGATTTTTTAAAAGTCTTTTTCAATATTTTTATATTTTAAAAAGTTTTATCAATTTTTCAACTTTCTGTAATTTTTGGTTTTTTAATTTTCTGTAATTTTCATTATTTATATATTTCTGGTAAGGCTTAAAATTTTGACACGATAACCCGTTTACAGAAACAACCTGAAATGACCCGAACATGACACGATTAATTTGTATACATTTAAGAGTACCCAAAACTTATATTCAAATAAAAATCGGCGCAACCCGAAAATGGCACGGCTAACCCGAAGTGCCACCCCTTATTTTTGGAGTGTTTTTATAATTTCTAAAATATTTTTTGTAATTTTCAAAAAAAATAAACGTTTTTGTGTAATTATAAGATTTTGTAAATGTTTTACTAAGGTTTTGTGTATTTTCTTTTTCTATAATATTTTATATTGATCAGGACCAAAAAACCCTCATGCGGATGGCACATGTCTCACTTTTTCGTCCAAAAATTGGCGGTGTTAAAGGTAGGAGGTTACTTGTAGTCGTTTTGAAAGTTCAGGCGATTAAGTCCATAAAATGAAAGTTCAGGCGGTAAAGAGAAAATGAGATCAAGTTCAAGGGCAAAGTATTATCAACCCTATATTGGCCGTTCTGGTGAAATTATCACTAATTTAGATTTCACTATTTTGATTAAATGATATTTCTTGTTTTCATATTATGCATAAATCACACACATACACACACAAACATATATATATATATATATATATATATATATATGGGGGAATTATCCGACCTAGTCAGAAGAACTTAGATGTAACTTGTAGTCCTGATAAACGATTACGGCTTGAAGATAAGAACAAATGAGGATCCAATCAAGGTATAACTCAGAGTTGGATCCACTCGACTGAATTGCAACAGCATCCTAAGGCCATAGAGTCCTACCCAACTTGTTCTTTTTATTTTCTCTATAAATGTAACCCACAGCCCTAGGAAAAGGGGCATATAATCTTTGTTACTAAGAACTGATTAATTAAGATAGAAACACCACTGTAGACGTAGGCATGTTTTCAAACCATGTATATCTTTGGTTGTGTGATTGTGTGATTTTACTTTACTTCTTGTCTTTCCTGTGTTGAATCATAACAGTAGGATTTTACCACCTACAATTGGCGCCATTTGTGGGAACGAGTTTCCACATATCAAACAATCAAATCCAACGAGTAGTCATGTCTCACTGGCATGACCCCTGTTTTTCGTCTAACGAAGACCATCAAAATGAAGAAAATGGGCCTCCAACACCTAATGTTATGTCTGAGATCCACCCCCACGGGATTCGTAATACTCCTAACTCACATTATTTTCCATAGGAGGAATAAAGTGTGGAGAGCAAGGACAACCCATATCAACTCAGACCTCACCGCTCATAGACGTTTATGAATGGTGACTCTGATCTCACAGCTCTTAGATGCTTATGAACTGAGATCCACTTAGATCTCATTGCACACAACTCCAATAATAGGAAAATGTTCCTTTCTAATGTCACTTGGAAAGAATGGAACTAGAGCTCCACGAAGAAAAATGAAAATGCTACACCCGAACACCTATCCTTCAGGCGAGCAAAGCTCACAACTGACAAAGGAGTTCACGACGCGAACACGAACAGTCCAAATACAGGAGCCTTCCGGCAAGAAGATATCAGGAAGGGGATCATACAAGAACGGTCTATATGATCTAGTTCGACAATAAATGAATGAGAAATCAGGTCAATTCACTAACAAAATATCCAGGAGGGCCCTCATTAGCTAATTGAAGTCTCCATTATCAAGAGCGATTAAGGAACGAGAGCCTCAAATGAATTTTTTCACCCCTAGATTCAAAATATATGATAAAAATACTGCTCCCATCGACTATGTTTTCCATTACCATCAAGCAATTACTTTAAGGAATAATAATGAAGCACTCATGTGTCGCATATTACATTATATCCGAGGATACCATTCAGAAATGGTTTGAGAAGCTACCATACGGGTCGACCACTGGTTTCGAGAAGCTCGCGAAAGCCTTCACTACTAGATTCATAACTATCATCTCTCATCCTATGATAATGGGCTCGGTACTCACGATGAGAAAGAAACCTAAGAGATCTTATGATAATATGCTTATAGGTATTGGGAAACCTATAATGAAGTGAAGGATTGCTCCGAGAAATTTGTTGTGGCCTTATTCAATATTGGTCTACCGAGCAACTCTATTACTACGAATGAGGCCAGCACTATCTGTGGTGACAATAGATCTCAACATAAATTATAAGTAAATGCGATCACCAGAAAAAGTAAAGAACATAAATTAGAATAGTTGCAATCACACACGACACAAGATATACGTGGTTCGGCAAAATTGCCTACGTCCACGGTGGTGCTCTCTGGTTATATTTCCCTTTTTCTCCAGGGGAGTGTTTAAAAATTACATACCCTTCGCCCCGAGCCAGGGATACAATATATACATGTGAACTTCGGAGAGTGGGGGTGTTGGGCACCTCCACATTGGCCCATAATCCCTAGAAAATCTCCTGAGAGATTTTAGGGGTTTAATGGGTCGCTGCTGATTTAGTCATTTGTTGAGACTTTGGAGTTTGGGTCGGACTCCCCCTATTCTTGATAGGGCTTAGTCGGGCTACTCCTTTGGGCCGAGATAAATGGGGGAGGTACCCACAATTGTCCCTAAAAATTTTGGGTCATAATTTGGGCTCAATTATTTTAAATAATAGCTCTAATGGCAATTTTGTGAATTGTAAGATACTTTGGGGAGGGAAACGTCGTTCCCAAGTAGATTTAGGTTGAAGATTCACTTCGTTCTCCGTGCCTCATCATTGAGAGGGTTTAAATTTGTTTGAAGATGCCATTTCTAACTTTTCTTCAAACTTCTTCGCACTCTCAAGATTTCTCCAGCTTCTCATTGCGTTTTCTCACTTCCAGGTCTCTCCTTTCATCTTAGAGCTCTTTGGTGTCTCTCCATCTCCCTTGCTTGTGGTCTTGCGTCGTCTTAAGCTGATTTTCACTCATAAGTTTCCCAAACCTCTTTTCTGTTGAAATTTTTCGTTATCACTGCTAGTTTTTTTTTATGATGGCTAGAATATGTAATAGGTCAATAGATGAGTTTAGGGAGTTTTACAACATCCATAACTTGGTGGATATTTAATGTGCCCCTGTCCCTCACAATGTTCAAGATATTGAGGATGGGCATTGGATTCATGTTCTTCTATTGTCCCGGGGGGTTTGACCTTTCCCCAAAATTGCTTCTTTTTGCATTTCTTTAGTTATTTCTATATAGTTCCTGCCCAATATTCTCCGAATGTTTAGAAAATTGTGAATGGTGTACATAGGATCAATCATCTCTATAGCAGTAATTTAGGTCTTACTGAAATTTGTTATTGCTATACCTTCTCTCGAACAAGCTCTGGTCTCCTTTATCTGAAAGTTAGGAGTCCTTATAGGGTGTTGGTACTCAATCTACCTGATTCCCACAAGCACTATTGGCAAGAATGGTTTATTGCCAGGAACTGGAAGTTCCCTCCTCAAATTGAGGGAGCGAGGTATAGGGGAACCATGATTCCCTTTTACATGGAGGAGTATATAGGTAGACATAGCTCATGTTCTGCTCATTGATTTTCTGTTAGTACACTTAATCTCCTACGTTTTCCTTTTTTTTCTTTTTCATTAAAGGCAAAGAACTTGGAAACTGCACTCTACGAAATTCGAGTTGCTAACCTAATCAAAGCTTGGAAGATCAGGGAATACTTGGCTGATGGTGAGCATCTGCGATCAGCTGCATTCCTTTTAGAGTATAAGAACATTGGATCCAGCTTCATCGCACGACCCATTGATAGTATTCCTCACCTTGATATCATAGAAGAGGTTATATCTAAACCAATCCAGTTGGACGAAGAGGAGAGCAGCTCTGGTGAAGACAGCGTGGGGGCTGACAGAGGTGGAGTTGAAGGTGACTCTAGCGAAGAGATTTCAAGTGGTGAAGGATCCTCTAGTTCAGAGGAGGGTTTAGAGAGATCGAAGGATTTGGATAGATCTAGTGAAGAGACTATGGCCCCTCCTCTGAATGTTTTCTTTATCTCTATAGTTTGAATCTAATTTCACTATCCTCTATCGCAGCCGCGATTAGCTGGTGAGGAAAAATGTTGAGTTAAAGGTGAGCCTGAAGGCAGCCAGTGCTGCTTAGAAGTCTTCTGATCTTGCCTTGGCAAAAGCTAACAAAGCAAAGAGGCAATGTCTAAGGAACTGGGGGAGCTGAGGTATTCTTACGACTTGGTCTGTACGAGCAAGATGGCAGTGGTTGTTGAGAACAAAGGGCTTATTGAGAAGACGAAGAAGCTGGAATCTGAGGCTGCCACCCTCAAAGAGAGATCGTATAATGCTGGGTGGCTCACAGCATATGAGGATGCTAAGGCTCAGATTGGATACATCAGCCGTCTCAACTTCAAGAAGGGTTGGGATAGGGCGTGTCCCAACTACCAATGATGGTATCCCAACTGTCCCGACCACTACTGATGATGCTCCCCTTAATTAGGGAATGGTGACTACTCCATCTGAGGGAGGTGCACCTAGGGCTGCCGCGGATAAGGGGAAGCAACCAGTATCCTCAGAATAGACTGAGCTCGCCAGCTAGTCTTCTTAAGGACCTTTGTATTTTTTGTATCTCTGTTTTTTCTCGTTGATGTAGTTGAACTATTTTTATTTTAATGAAATGAAGTTTTGTTCCTCTTCATATATTGATTTATTTATTCTTAATGCTCATATAACATGTAGCTCATCAATATTGAGGAATATATTCTTGCTACCTCTCACCTAGGAAAAATTCTTGGTCCTTATGTAAGCAATCGAGTTCGTCGTGCCTTTATAAGAATATGTAAGTCTCTTAGATCGAGGAATCAAGAATATAAAGACCAGACAGAGCTTGTTGCCAAGTTGAAAGATAGGCTTAAGGATATGGAGGAGGTCGGTTCTTATGTTTAAGAGGAAGTGGATGTTTTGAAGGCTAAACTTCTAGATGCTTCTGAGATCAATCAAGTTGGATAGGTCCTTTAACAGGAGAATGTTGCTCTAAGGAGGGAAGTCTTGTAACTTAGGGAGAATGCGTCGAGCATTGCCCCTCGAGTTTTATGTGGTTCCTCTTCGATTGGGTGGCGAGCTGGTACTGATGATAGTGGTTCAGCTAGGGAGATTATTGAGCTACGAGATGACGTTCACAGGGCGTATATGATAGTTGTTGGTCTTCAAAGAGATGTCACCTCATTGAGTCACCTATTCAAGAAAGGTCCTCAATAGGTGTGGGCTGATGGCTACGACTAGGGTTGGACTGATGCTCCAATGAAGTTGAAGGAGGTTGAGGAGTTATCTTTCATAAGAGGGTGGTTGAGTGCACTTAGGGAGTTGCAAGTCCCTAGGAACTCTGTTCTCCGATATCGGCATGAGATCTCTCCCTCAACTTTGATGTCGAACCTATCTAGAAGGGATGATCGATGGGTTCCCATAGATGTGATCCCAAGACAGCTCGTGGAACCAAATTCAGACGAAGTCGAGGAGGAATTAGCTCCTCACCCAGATGATGGCCGAAGAGCGCGAGTGGCTAACTACCTAACTCAGTGACCTAGTTCTCATTAAGGTTTAAATTACTCATCATATGTAACTCTTTATATATGTAATGATGTAATAAAATAGTTATGTTTTGGGCAATTTGCGACTAAATATGTGTTGTGTTATTTTTTACTTCATTGATCTCTTGTTTAGTTATCTTGATATCTTTTAGCCAACTAGATTTGATTTAGGCAGAGTTTATTGTTTAGTGAGTATCCCCCCAGTCTAGTATGCTTTTAGTGTACCATTCTGCCTTACTTTACCTTTTAGATTGTGTCGTCACACTTCCTTAGGCCTAAGTGAGGCAATGGAGAGGATATACATGGTATTGGATGTTCTATTCGAGCATGAATTCTGAGATAAATAATGTTGGCGACAAACTTGGGTTGGCCATGTTATCTAAGGGTCCCCTGTAGGGCTTCATATATTGCCAAGGGCAATCTAGGAGGTCATTCGTGTTCGTTGATGAATTATTGAGGAGGGTCATTATACATTGACCCTGCTTTAATAAATTTCTCGTGATCTTAGTTTTGTATGTTAAGAGGGGAGCCTGTAACTTGGAAAGGGTGCATGAATTATAATGTAGTTGAGAAAAATTAACACTCCATAAAATGCTACTGCCAAACAAATCTCATTAATCAGAAATTAATTAAAAATTCAACACTGAGTTCAAAAAGAAAAAAGAAAACTAGAAGTAGAATTTCTTCAAATTGGCTGCATTCCAAGTTCTAGGTATCTCCCTTCCCTCCAGTGTTTCTAAGCGATAGGCTCCTTATAGGTCATCTTTTATCACCTTGAATGGCCCCTCCCAGTTTGGTCCTAGCTTGTCATCCGATGATTTTACAGCGCTGCCAAGAACTTTTCTCAGGACGTACTCCCCAACCTGGAATGCTCTTGGATTGACCTTTTTATTATAGTGCTTTGCTAGCTATTCCTAATAGGCTGTTAGTTTCACTAGAGCCAACTCCCTTCGTTCCTCAGCTAGGTCAAGTTCAATGAGCAATGTTGCATCGTTATATCCTTGGTCGACCAGAGTGGACCTCATGGTAGGGAGTCCAGCTTCCAAGGGGATAATTGCCTCCATCCCATACATCAGTGTCAATGGTGTCTCTCTAGTTGCTCACCGAGGGGTGGTGCGGTAAGCTCATGGGATATAGGGTAGTTCGTTTACCCATGCTCCCTTGGCTCGCTCCAAATGATTTTTTAATCCATCAATCACTGTTTTGTTGAAAGCTTCAGTCTATCCGTTGCTCTGAGGGTATGCCACATAGCTGAAGTAGTGCCTGGTCCCGTGGTCACTGTAGGAACCCTAGAAGAGGCCACTTTCAAACTGGGTTTCGTTGTCAGTGATGATAGTCTTGGGGATCCTAAAATGAGTAACGATTGTCCTCCATATGAATCTTATCATATTCGCGTCTCTAATGTTTATCAGTGGCTCTGCTTTTAT
Source organism: Sambucus nigra (assembly GCA_949130495.1). Classification (NCBI taxonomy): domain Eukaryota; kingdom Viridiplantae; phylum Streptophyta; class Magnoliopsida; order Dipsacales; family Adoxaceae; genus Sambucus; species Sambucus nigra. The sequence goes on from OX422223.1 coordinate 129,067,084, forward strand.
CCATTTGGTGAAGTAGTCTGTTGCGACCAATAGATACTTGCGATTACTGGTTGCAGTAGGTAGAGAGCCCATGATGTCCATACCCCATTGGGAAAAATGCCATGGGCTAGTAAGTGACTTCAGGTCGCTAGCCGGCTGGTGAATCATAGGTGCATAAAGTTGGCACTTTTTACATCTTCGAGCATAGATTCCAGCGTCTTTCTACATGTACGACCACCAATAGCCTTCTTTCATTGCTCAAAAAGCTAGCGACCTGCCCCTAATGTGACTCCCACAGATTCCCTTATGGAGTTCATGTAAGAGTTGTTCGACATCATTTGGATGAACGCATTGAAAGTAAGTGCCAGTAAAAGATCTCTTATACAGCTTTCCCTCTGAAGATAAGTAAAAGCGAGCGACTTTGACTTTTATCTGATGAGCGGTCTTCTTATCTGCTGGTAGCGCACAATACTTTAAATAATCCCTTAAGGGTTCCATCCAACTGGGTCCTGTCTTAATCTGTAGAACGTGCCCCACGCTTGGCAGCTCTTCGATCTGGTTGATACTTAGCTGGGCAAGGAAATCAATTTTAATTGTCCTCTTCAAGTCGGAGGTGATCGCTGAGCTTAAGGCTTCTAGGGAATCAGTGTGGATGTTCTGTCCTCTAGGAAACTGCTGGACGCTGACTTGTTTAAAGTTGGCCATTAATTCTTTTTCAGTGGCGAGATAGGTTGCCATCGTCTCATCTCTAGCAGTGAAATCGCCACTTATCTGGTTGGAGACTAACTGTGAGTCACCGAACACTTGGAGTAGCTTTTCTCTAAGTGTTTGCACTTTTTATAGGCCCACGATTAGTGCTTCATATTTTGCTTCATTGTTGGAGGCTTCAAATACAAGACTGATTACTTGCTCGAGTATTGTATCTTCAGGGTTGATCAGTACGATGCCTAATCCTGCCCCTTTAGAATTGGAGGCTCCGTCAATGAATAGTCTCGAGATGCTTGACACTGGGGGAACGTCATTCTGATGAATAGTTTGGGGTTGGTCGCAAGGGTGTTCTCCTATAAACTCTGTGATGAAATCAGCGAGGACCTTCCCTTTGATGGCATTCCTCGGTTGGAACTAAATGTTAAATCGCCCAAGCTCGATCGACCACTATGATAGTCTTTCGAAAAGATCTGCTTTTCTCAGTATTGCTTTAAGAGGGAGGGATGTAAGTACGATGATGGAGTGGTATTCGAAGTAGTGTTTTAGTTTCCTTGAGGCTACCAGTAGCGCAAGGCAAGTTTTTCTAGTGGTAGGTATCGTTGTTCGGCGTCCTAAAGTGTCTTGCTCATGTAATAAACTGGGTGTTAGATCCCTATCTTCTCACATACCAATGTAGAACTTACAGCATGACTGGAAAATGCAAGGTAAAGGTATAGAGAATCATTCTCTTGAGGGATTATGAGCAAGGGCGATTTGATGAGGTAAACTTTGATCCCCTCTAATGCCCTCGAGCAATTATCGTTCCACTCCACATCTTTGCTCTTGGTCAACAACTGGAACAACGACTGGCACCTTTCGGATGACTTTGAAATGAACCGATTTAGGGCGGCGAGCATCCCCGTGAGCTTATGCACGTCTCTTATCATACGTGGGGATGCACCCTGTTAATGGCATCAATTTGGTCTGAGTTGGCTTCGATACCTCTCTTGATGACCAAGTACCCAAGGAATTTTCCCGACTGGACACTGAAGGAACACTTTCTCGCATTAAGTTTCATTAGGTACATCCTGAGGATTTCAAAGGTCCTTGATAGGTCAGAGAGGTGGTCATCCTTGATGTTTCTTTTGACGAGCATGTCATCAATGTAAACCTCCATAGTACTTCCTATTTGGTCTCTGAACATTTTTATGACCACTCGTTGGTGAGTTGCCCCTAAGTTTTTTAGCCCAATGGGCATGAACTTGTACCAATATAGCCCAACTGTGGTTATAAATGCTATTTTGTCTTGATCCGTCTCATACAGAGGGATCTGGTGATACTCGGAGTATGCGTCTAGGAAGCTCATCCTTTTGTGTCCTGCAGTGGCGTCCACCAGCTGATCCATCATTGGGAGGGGGAAGCTATCTTTAGGGCATGCCTTATTGAGGTCGGTGAAATCGATGAAGACTCTTCACTTTTCATTTCTCTTAGGGACAACCACTGGGTTGAATATCTATTTAGGTAACTGGACTTCCCGTATGGATCCTGCGTCCGACAGTTTTTTAACTTCCTTCTCCACTGCCTAGGCTTTTCCCGAAGAAGTTCGATGAGCTTTCTGTGTAATTGGCTTAAATGCTGGATCGAGGTGAAGTCGATGACAAGTGATGTTCATATCAATCTCGAGCAGCTCGTAAGGGTCCCATGAAAAGACATCTAGGTTACTTCAGAGTAGGGTGACCAACTCCCTCTTTTCGTGGTCGGTGAGTGAGGTTTTAATCAAGAACTTTCTTTCACTTGAACTGCTACTGGCTGTGACTTCCTCCAGGTCATCAATGACTCTTTCAGAGGGGAGGAGCCTGGTCTCCTCCACTCCTGGTCCCCCATATCTTAGTTTCCCTTTGGAGGGAATTAGCCTCTCCTGCTCTTCGTCCTTGCTTATAACTTTCTCAACCTTCTTCTATGGATTAGGACAGATGGCTGCTATGAAGCACTTTCTCGCCATCGCCTGATCTCCGTGGATCTCCACCACTCCTCGTTCAGTCACACATTTGAGCTTCTGATGGTAGGTAGAGGGGACGAACTTCATCGCGTGCAGCTATCCTCCGCCGAGGATTACTTGGTAGGGTGAATCAATATCGACCACGAGAAATTCTATCATTTTAGAGATGTTTCCTTCCCTTACTGGCAAGACAATCTTTCCAAGGGGATGGTTACTTTTCCAGCAAAACCAACTAGAGGAACGGTGGCTTCCTTTAGGTCGGTGATACTTAACTTCAACTTCCTGAACAGGTCGAGGTACATTACATCGGATGAGCTACATTGGTCGATGAGCAACCTGTCAATGTCATAGTTATCTATCCTGAGTGTAATGATCAATAAATCATGATGTGGGGTTCTTACTCCCACTAGGTCCTCATCTGTGAACATGCTTGCTATAGATGACATCATCTGCTTGCCGACGCTTTCCTTCTTGTATTTTGGCTGGATTGATTTGAAAAGATTGCATTACTTTTGTAAGCTTTTTAACTTCCATCCGAGCTGTGTTTCCTTGAATCTGTTTGAGGTCAGACACCCCATGAATTACTACGAACTCATGGCCGACGTCTTCCTCGAGCACGTTATCGGGCCTTTGATCTCCATTGGCATCTACCTTCTCTGTCTCCTTTTCCACAAATTCGCTTTGAGTGTCCAGTTTGAGCTAACTCTTCAAGGTGAGACTTGAGAGCTTTACAGTGCTCGATTTTGTTCCCGCTCTCTTTATGGAAAGCACATCTCAGTGCATTTTTTCTCTTTGAAAGGTCTCCAATCATATTCCTGGGCCACTTAATGAACGGTTCATCCTTGATCTTTGCCAAAATCTTGTAGATCGGTTCTTTAAAAACTGTGTTTATTTCTTGAAATTCCTTTGAGGCATCACTCCTGTTCCCATTCTTAGGGATGCTTTTGCCCCTATTCTTACTCCCTTACTTTTGACTCTCAGTTTTGTCGCTTCCCTTGCCAGCGAACTTGGTGTAACCATTTTCCCCTACACTGAGATGGGTCACATCTTTAACTTTGGTGTATTTTTCAATACGAGTCATCAAGTCATCGATGGTTGTGGCCTCCTTCTTAGTGAAGGTATGGTGTAAGAGGCAAGAGTTGGATAAGACAATCTTAAAGGATGCAACGGCGACCAGCTCCCAATACCTCTTCGCGTAGTCTTTAAGGCTTTCCTAGGATTTTTCTTTACAGTCAACAAAGAATCCATCATTTTTGGATGGGAGCTGCTGGAAATAAAGCGAGTTATGAAGAGCTCTGCTAGGGATTCAAAGTTCCTAATGGATCTATGGGGGAGTTTCTCGAACCACTTTTGATCCATGTCGTTTAAGCTCAACGGGAAAATTTGGCACATCAGTGCGTCCTTGTGGCTCTAAAGGGTCATGGCCTATCTGTACTATCTGACATGGTCGATGGGGTCAGTCTCACCATCGTAAATCTTGAATCTGGACATGGAAAAATTCTTAGGGGCTTATTTTTCCTCTATTTCCTTTGAAAGGGGGGATTTCATCTGGGTCCTGAGAGCTCGCCTAGATAGCTCTCTGGTCGATCTCGCACCCCGATGTGCTGGGTGTTGGTCCATTTCTCTCTGAACCAAATTTCTTATGTCATCGTTCCCTCGGCCTGGGCTCCTGTAATGGAGAGATGATTTTTGTTGTTCGGACCAGTCGTTATCTGACCTATGTCCCTTAATTCTTTGAGATCCACATCTTAGGCTCCTTCCTCAATTGTGAGATCTGCTCGCCTAAGAGCTAGGAGTTCGGTAATGATGTTGCCTTGTATTGCGATGGATTTCTATCTCCATTTTCTCCAGTCTTCTTTTGAGGAGAGCATTCTCGGCTTCCTGCTTGAGAGTAGCTTCCTCTTGCTCTTGGATCAAGGTCTTATAGGCGTCGATCAGCCTGGAGACTTATGTGGACCTAGATTGTCCCTAGATTTTTTCTGAGGCTTGTCGTTCTGGAAGAAGCCTTGGGTTTGAGGTTCGAACTTCAGATCTAACCCAATGAGGAATGGGTTGCTCTTGAATATCCCATGCTTAAGGGGCATTGCTGCTGTGACCAGACATTCTAGGTTCTTGTTGGTGAAGGCTTTCTTAAAGAAAGAACAATCGCTTCCCACAGATGGCGCCAATTGTGGTGACAATAGATCTCAAAACAAATTATCAGCAAATGCGATCACTAGAAAAAGTAAAGAACATAAATTAGAATAGCTGCAATCACACACGGCACAAGATATACGTGGTTCGGAAAAAATTGCCTACGTCCACAGTGGTGCTCTCTGGTTATATTTCTCTTTTTCTTCAGGGGAGTGTTTACAAATTACATATACCCTTTACCCCGGGCCAGGGGTACAATATATACATGTGAACTTCAGAGAGTGGGGGTTTTGGGCACCTCCACGTTGGCCCATAATCCCTAGAATATCTCCTAAGAGAGTTTAGGGGTTCAATCGGTCGATGTTGATTTAATCATTTGTTGAGACTTTGGAGTTTGGGTCGGACTCCCCCTATTCTTGATAGGGCTTAGTTGGGCTACTCCTTTGGGCCGAGATAAATGGGCGAGGTACCCACAATTGCCCATAAAATTTTTGGATCACAATTTGGGCTCAATAATTTTAAATAATAGCTCTAATGGAATTTTTATGAATTGCAAGATACTTTAGGGAGTGAAACGTCGTTCCCAAGTAGATTTAGGAGGAAGATTTACTTCGTTCTTCATGCGTCATCATTGAGAGGGTTTAAATTTGTTTAAAGAGGCCATTTCTGACTTTGCTTCAAATTTCTTCGAACTCTCAAGATTTCTCCATCTTCTCATTGCGTTTTCTCACTTCCAGGTCTCTCCTTTCGTCTTCGAGCTCTTTCTTGTCTCTCCATCTCCCTTTCTTGTGGTCTTGCGTCGTCTTAAGCTGATTTTCACTTTGTAAGTATCCCAAACTTCTTTTCTGTTGAAATTTTTCTTTATCACTGCAAGGTTTTTTTCTTATGATGGCAAGAATAGGTAATAGGTCAATAGCTGACTTTAGGGAGTTTTATATCATCCCTAACTGGATTGACATTTAATGTGACCCTATCCCTCGCAATGTTAGATATATTGAGGACGAGCATTGGATTTATGTTCTTCTATTATACCAGGGGGGTTTGACCTTTCCCCTAAAATCACTTGTTTTGCATTTTTTTTAGTTATTTCTATATAGTTCCTGCCCAATGTTCTTCGAATGTTGAAAAATTATGAATGGTGTACATAGGATCAATCAGCTCTATGGCACTAATTTAGGTCTTACTAAAATTTGTCATTGCTATACCTTCTCTCGAACAAGCTCTGGTCTCCACTATCTGAAAGCTAGGAGTCCTGACAGGGTGTTGGTAGTCAATCTACCTGATTCCCACAAGGACTACTAGAAAGAAGGGTTTACTGTCAGGAACTGGAAGTTCCCTCCTCAAACTAAGGGAGCGAGGTACAGGGGAACCATGATTCCCTTTTACGGGGAGGAGTGTATAGGTAGACATAGCTCTTCTTCTAGTCATTAATTTTCTGTTAGTACACATTATTTCTTATATTTTCCTGTTTTTTCTTTTTCAGCGAAGGCAAAGAACTTGGAACCTGCACTCTACGAAATTCGAGTTGTTGAGCTAATCAAAGCTTGGAAGATCAAGAATACTTGGCTGCTGGTGAGCATCTATGATCAGTTGCATTCCTTTTAGAGTACAAGAATATTGTATCGAGCTTCATCGCCTGACCTAGTGATAGTATTCCACATCTTGATATCATATAATAGATTATAGCTGAACCAATCCAATTGGACGAAGAGGAGAGCAACTGTGGTGAAGACAGCATGGGGGCTGACAGAGGTGGAGTTGAAGGTGACTTTAGCGAAGAGAGTTCAAGTGGTGAATGATCCTCTAGTTCAGAGGAGGGTTCAGAGAGTTCGGAGGATTCGGATAGATCCAGCGAAGAAACTATGGCCCCTCCTCTGAATGTTTTCTTTATCTCTGCGGTTTATATCTGATTTCACCGTCCTCTAGCGCAGCCGCGATGAGCTGGCGAGGAAAAATGTTGAGTTAGAGGTAAGCCTGAATTCTGTCAGTGCTGCTCTGAAGTCTTCTGATCTTGCTTTGGAAAAATCTAACAAAGCAAAAGAGGTAACGTCCAAGGAGCTGGGGAGATGAGGTAGTCTTACGACTTGGTCTGTATAAGCAAGCTGGCAGTGGTTGAGGAGAACAAAGGGCTTGTCGAGAAGACAAAGAAGCTAGAATTTGAAGCTGCCACCCTTAAAGAGAGATCGTATAATGCTGGGTGGCTCACAACATACGAGGATACTGAGGCTCAGATTGGATACATCACTCGTCTCAACTTTAAGAAGGGTTGGGATAGGGCGTTGCTCGCTATTAAGGTGGATGTTGATTACCCCTCTTTGATAAGCATAGCCCTTGCCCCAAGCCTATTGTGGATGAGCTGCCTCCTCCTACTTCTAATGATGGTGTCCCAACTGTCCTGACCACTACCGATGATGCTCCCCTTAATCAGGGAACGGTGACTACTCCATCTGAGGGAGATGAACCTGGGGCTGGCGCGAATAAGGGGAAGCAACCAGCATCCTCAGAACAGACTCAGGTCGCCAGCTAATCTTCTTAGGGACCTTTTTATTTTTTTGTATCTCTGTTTCTTCTCGTTGATGTACTTGAACTATTTTTATTTTAATGAAATGAAGTTTTGTTCCTCTTCATACACTGATTTATTTATTCTTAATTCTCGTATGACCTATAGGTCATCTATATTGAGGAATATATTCCTGCTACCTCTCACCTAGTAAAAATTCTTGGTCCTGATGTGAGCAATCGAGTTCGTCGTGCCTTTGTAAGAATCTGTAAGTCTCTTAAATTGAGGAATCAAGACTATAAAGACCAGTAAGATCTTGTTGCCAAGTTGAAAGATAGGCTTAAGGATATGGAGGAGGTCGGCACTTCTGTTCAAGAGGAAGTGGATGTTTTGAAGGCTAAGCTTCTGGATTCTTTTGAGATCAATCAAGTTGGAGAGGTCCTTTAACAAGAGAATGATGCTCTAAGTAGGGAAGCCTCGCGACTTAGGGAAAATGCGTCGAGCATTGCCCCATGAGTTTTAGGTGGTTCCTCTTCGACTAGGCGGTGAGCTGGTACTGATGATAGTGGTTCAGCTAGGGATATTGCCGAGCTACGAGGTGACGTTCACAGGGCGTATATGATAGCTATTGGTCTTCAAAGATATGTCACCTCGGTGGTGCTCTCTGGTTATATTTCTCTTTTTTTTACAAGGGAGTGTTTACAAATTATAGACCTTTTATCCCGGGCCATAGGTAAAATATATACATGTGAACTTCGGAGAGTGGGGGTGTTGCACACCTCCACGTTGGCCCATAATCCCTTGAATATCTCCTGAGAGATTTTAGGGGTTGAATGGGTCGCTGCTGGTTTAGTCATTTGTTAAGACTTTGGAGTTTGGGTCGGACTCCCCCTATTCTTGATAGGGCTTAGTTGGGTTACTCCTTTGGGCCGAGATAAATGGGCGAGGTACCCACATTATCAATGACCTAATATCTAAAATTGAGAAATATGTCAAAGTGGAGGACATGGTAGCTAACATCCATCAGCATAACAGTCGGTCAAAATAGGTAAAAATTACGATAAGGATAATTCTCCTTAAAAAGGGGTTAAAGACCATAATGGTGGATTTAAATACAATGACAAGGCGGACCCTACCAATGCCTACTAGGAAATAAATACTATTTCCAAAGAGCTGGTTTATTCACTCTTAAGCAAGATTAATGATCATCACTTCCTCAAGTGGCGAATAAAAATGAAGGGAGACCGATCAAATAGAAACACCTCCCTAGGTGTACCTACCACAAAGACAGTGGGCACAAAATTGCAAAGATCTCAAGTCCCACTTTATGGAATTGGCCGAGGCAAGTCACCTCGATGACTATATGGAGAAAAAAAGCGCGAAGGTTACCGTGGAGTATAACCAAAAGCTTGACGATGCCATAAAGGATGATGAAGGAGGACACAAGTTTGGGGTCATCCATGGCGCTCTAGTCCAAACCAAATCCAAGGGAATGTTGTTCGGATGGAACTAAAAAGCTATTGCAGTCATTGTAGCTTTTCAGATTGACCCTGTAAAGACCCCGATGGAAAAAAAACTGCCAGTTAGAAGACATCGACTATAATAAGCATATAGTCTTTACCGAAGAAGACCTGGTCGGAGTCAAAACTCCACACCACGATGCTCTAGTAATAAATCTTAATATTTTTAATTGGGATGTGGAAAAGCTACTAGTAGACCAAAAATATCATTAGAGGTCATGTACTTAAAGTTATTCAACAAGATTAACCTCAAGATGGAAGATCTGAAGGAAGCGACCATCTCCTTGGTCGGCTTCATTGAAAAGATTATTATGCCCCTGGGAAAGGTCGTTCAGCCATTACGCACTGGGTATATTTTAAAGTTGATCAAATTCCTAGATATGGACATTAAGTCCCCATATAACGCAATCATATTGAAAGTATATTTGCATACTATAAAGGCAGTCTCCTCCATTTATCACTAAAAGCTTAAATGTATCACCGACCGAGTGATAATGGAGAGAATGGGAAAATCAATCCCCTTCTCGGCAATGCTTTATCTCTACCATCGGTCCTAGATAAGAAAAAAATAAAGAAAAAGTGGTGGTGGATTAGGCAACCAAGGACGGGGCTACTCTGTCCAAATAGAAACTAAAGTATGGCAGTCCGGGTGTGGAAGAAATAAGGTAGCCCCCGTAGACAAAGTCACAAAACCATATAAGAATTAATTCTCGATGTCTCACACCCAGGGTAGATCACTTGTTGATCATGAAAAGGAAGAATTGATATCTCTTCTTAAGGGGAATTAGGACGTATTTGCGTGGCATCCTTATGACATGCCTAGGATTGATCTTGAGGTCATGTGTCATTCGCTCTACTTTGATCCAACATTTACACTGATCATGCAAAAGGCACGCTGAACAACAGTAGAAAAGGTTAAGTCTGTAGAACAAGAAGTGGGGAAACTTTTAGAGGCAAGCACCATTAAAGAAGTTAAATTCCCTAAGTGCCTCTCTAACCCATTTATATCAAAGAGAGTAATGGAAAGTGGAGAGTTTACATAGACTTCACCGACATGAACAAAGGATATCCCAAATACAACTTTCCTCTAGTGAAAATTGACATGTTGGTTGACACTACTGCTAGCCACGAATGCATGAGTTTATTTAATGCATACTCAAAGTATCATTAGATCCCTTTGTTTGGCTTGACCAGGAGAAAACCTCATTCATTACAACCAATAGCTTGTACTGGTATAAATTAATGCCATTTGGGATCAAGAACACATGGGCTACTTGCCAACAATTGATCACTAAGATGATCAAGCATCAGTTAGGTGACACTATAGAGGTGTACATAGACGACATGTTCATCAAAAGTGAACACAATAGAGACTATCTATAAGACCTAGCGAAGACGTTTGAAGTCCTTACGTACTATAGGTTGAAACTCAATATTACCAAGTGCTCTTTCAGATTACAATATGGCAAGTTCTCGGGCCCCTAGTCAGCCAAAGGTGGATTGAAGCAAATCCCGAATAGATTGAGGCGATCAACAATGTTCAGTCAATAAAAATAGTTTGAGATGTTTAAAAGTGAACAAGAATATTAGTTATTCTTAACCATTTCATCTCCAAATCTTCTAAGAAGTTTCAACCATTCTTTCATCTCTTAAATAAAGATAAAGGTCTTGACCTGAAATGAAGAATGAAAAAAGGAAGTTAAATAAATCAAGTCTTTTTTAAGTCGACCACCTCTACTTGTTGTCCCAAATTCAAAAGATTCGGTTTATCTATATCTCGTTGTGTCCAGTCAAGCGATTAGCTCGACCTTAATGTGCAAAAAGAAAGGGCGCCAAGCCCCAATTTATTTTGTTAAAGATACTTTATTGGATGTATAGAAACACTACCTTCTTCTAAAAAAACTAGCTTGCTCCCTAGTTATTTCTTCGAGGAAGTTAAAGCACTACTTCGAATCCCATTCGGTTATAGTTAGAACCTTTTTCCCACTCAAAGAAGTCCTCAAAAAGGCTGACAAATTTCCAAATGGCCAATGGAGTTAGGGAGGTTCGACATCCATTATCAACTTAGGACTGAAATAAAAGGCAAATGTTAAAAGATTTCATCATTGAGTTCACTAGAGGGCAAAAGCTTGATGAAGGCGAACTCACTGACCAAATAACTAGTGAAGAGATTAACCAACTTGAAAAGTGGGCACTATACATTAACGGGGCCTCCAACTCAAAAACAACGGGAGTAGCTAATGTCCATATGACTCTAGAATAACTTATGAACAAGTAGAGGATTAGGCTTGGATATGAGACATCCAATAACGAGGTTGAATACGAGGTTCTCATCACCGAATTGAAATGTAAAAAAATAATTTTGAGTCAATTTTTTTATAAGTTCTTAACATTCTAGGGCACCCATCAAAAAAAATTAGGTTAAAATGAATTATTTTGATATTTTAAAAAAATGGTCAAAAAACTGTCAGTTTATATGTAATTTAACCTAAACATTATGTTCAGTATTTTTTTTCACCCAATTTATGATATAAATCAATAAATTTTGTGAACGAGTATGTTCAAATTGTGTGTGTGTGTGTGTGTGTGTGTGTGTGTGAGTGTGTGTGTGTTAAAAGTGGATTAAGTTTTGTGAGTTTAGTAATAGAGTGAGTTTGGATTTTTTGGGGCCCTTCTTAAGTGAACAAAAAATAAAATAATTATTTTTATACAGATTTTTTTATACCTATTTTTTATTTACTATTTTTTTTAAAATTCCAAGGCTCGATTAATTAGGGTTTCTAAGCGACAACCTAATTGGCGTATGCATGGTCTATGTTACTAATAATAAAAATAAAATAACCAGTTTAAATCTACACCCTTGATTCCTTCAAACACCTTCTCTTCTTTGAGTAAATATCATTATTGTTGATTTTGAGGTTCCTTCTGAATTCTGAACATTATCCTTGTTCTTCCCCCATATTATTCAAAACAATAGTTTCTCACTTTAGCAGAGCTGTTGCAATTAACAAAGGAAGAAAAAAGAGAAAGATGGGGAAAAAGTACATATTTTCTTCATATGAGGGTTTCTCGGAGGTGGTTGAATAGTGGGTGTGGGGGCAAATATTTTTGTTATTGAGACATACCATGGTTTCTTAGAATCGTCACTTAGTCAAAAGATTAACTTTCAAAGGAAGTACTAAAAGAAGCGTGAATCCAATAAAAAACCTTATAAGATGCTGGAAAGGTATTGCTTAACAAGCTTTGATTTCCCATTTTGGAAAGTTTACCAAGCGAGGCGGATAAGAAGGCCCCCCCAAACTTTTGAGAATTATAAATTTTAACCCTATAATATTTAAATTTTATTGGAAAAATTTATATTTTCATAGTCTTTGCCAACAAATATATATTGTGTGGCCCCTTAACTCACATTTCTGGATTCTCGACTGCTTCAGGTGGAGAGTCTCCATTCGTGTGAGTTGTGGAGGACCATTTGGTCCTTTTAATTAGAACTGGCCAGTTTCTAGAGGAAAGCTATGGATATGACCAAGTGGAAGGATGACTGTGTTCGTATAGCTGGTGAACGAAAAAGACTTATCCAAGATTCTCTCCTTTGATCACCCAAAACCAATACTTCCCAATTTCCCTTATGTTTACACCCACCCAAAAATATATTAAAAGGGATATGTGTCACGTACCGTACATTTTCTAACTTAAAGGCTTCATCCTTACACCGTAATTCTCTGGAATATTTTAGACTTATCTAGCATTATGTAGTAACTTATGGAATGTTGTAAGAATTATTAGAAGTTTCTAGGATACACTTGTATTGTATAGAATATTCTAGAATAGTGAGGAAGTATGTAACATTTTGGAATGTTCCCATAAGGAGATGGAAACCTTATAGAGAATTAATCTAGTCCATTCGTGTATTTTTTATCTTGACCATCCATTGAGGAGATGGGAAGCCTATAAATAGGTGGGGAGGTCATTTGGACAAACCATCCAATACAAGCATTGTAACCTATCTTCAAGTAATACTAATAATTTCCTTTGTGTTCTTCTTGTTCCATTCTTCTTCCTTCTCTAGCACTTGTGTTATAACTTTTCTAGATTGCTAGGCGGACTTAGTAACTCATCGATCACTGGAGTGTTAACTATCGCATGAAGGAGTAGCTAAAGTCTAGCCCCGTGACATACGGAAGTAATTCCTATTTTTCACCAAACTCCTCAACCCATGTACCCTCTCTTTCAAATTTGGACCTAAAGTAACCTCTGTTTCTCTCTACCAAACACTTCACAATCAAAGGATAAGAATTTAAAGTTGAAGCCCTTAATCCAATTACCCATAACTAGAATTATAAGGTATGTTCTATCTCACTTTAGCATTTGTTTTTATTAATGTTCGGTTGAGTTTACCACAACGATCTTGCATTTCTTTAATATTTTCCATCTCTTATGGGTATCTTTTACTGTGGGTTAGAGAGAGAGACTTGTAAATTTTAATATGGCTATATTTTTGTCATGTGTGGTGGTGTATATGTGTGTTTTTAATAAATGGTGGAAAACTTTTTAATGCCACCCTAATTGGGTCTATTGTGATTTTAACAAATCGTTCTAGAAAGAGGGTTGAAATTTTAAATGAAGATCCAAAAGACAATAAAACATGGATGCTCTTATACTAACTTTAACACCCCCTATTTTCCATGACCATGTGATCAGGACGGACACAAAATACAACTTAGATCATTTTGGGAATCAACGTAAACATAAAAATGGCAATAAATAAAAAATCAACAATAAAAACTCAATAAAGGATGACAATGAAACCAACTGAACTACACCCTGCCTAATTAAATACCGGGTGATCAGTCCTATATCAAATTAAAACAGGTTTCTCGTTTGGTTCATTCTTAGCATCACTGTCGAAAACTTTTTAAAACATTACTAACCACCTAGTATTCAAAAAGGCGATGTCAAAAGTTTAATCTTTTTATTTAACAATCAACAACAACGGAACATTATTACATAAATACATCCCATGCAATAGTAATATAAATCCATCCACAATATAAAAGACTAAAATGAAATAAAACCGAATAAACGATCAATTAAAAAATTAATTATAAAGTCCAACCTGAATAAAAGTCTGAATACAAGGTCTGACTGTCGTAAATGAAATAACTGTGGGCAATATGCCCGAATAAAATATTGCCCTGCACCCTACACTAGGAGTGAAGTAACTGAATCGCCTAAGTCCAAATCATGCAAGCATCCACTAGTGTTGCAGCTACGTATCCCTAGAATAGATCATCCTGTTTGACGTCCCTGTAGCTGGACACCAAAAATGTTTTGGAAAAAGGTTTTGCAAGTACTGGTCAGAGCCCAAGTAAAAATCATTAAAAAAAAATTAGCAAGTACTTAAATAACAGTTTAAACGAATAGTTATTAGATACACATGTTAGGTCATGAACACTCCCTTGAGTTCCCCATCTCTCATCTATAATGCGTACCTAACATTTGCTACTCAACCCCACCTAGTCAATTCTAGCCAATCTAACTAGGCAGCCAGTATCTAATAAACCCAAATCAATCTAGCTCCTCTGTACCGCCCATACAGTACGCTATCGAATACCATTAATAATTAACATCTCTCTTGTGTTATTATTAAACCCCAGTTACCCTTTCTATGTAGGTTATTGTTCAAGCTTTATCATTTAAGTTTCTTGAATTAAACTTTATTTTAGATATTCACTAACTATCTTCCTACTATTCACACATTAGTAGCTTCATCATCATATAGATATACCCTATCTAAGATCCCTACTAATTACTCTTTAGTAGATTAATTGTTCTTTAGATACATACTATCTCGTCTCTCTACTAGCACACATAAGTAGATTATTCATGTTGTATATATTTTACACACCATATATACTATAAGTACACACTTTGCTATTATATTCATGTATCACACATTAAGGGCTATTGGTTCGTAATGTTACCCCGACCCCAATAGTTAATCTATATACATTGGTTCGAAATGTTACCTCGACCCCAATATTCAGATTAATTTTAGTTTAGATACGCACAACTGACTAGTTTGAAATCATAAGTCTGCTACCCATAACTCATAGCGTCCACTCGTATTTCCACGCAAATACATTTATTAAATATATATATCCATTTCTCTTTAATATGGGCAAGGCTTTTCAAATTTTAGGATTAAGTGTTCACCTACTTAAGTCAAATAAGATTTCACTATCTTTCTCATCCACTGATTTCACACAGTAGATAATTTCACAAGTATATATATATATATTCACACTTTATAACATATATATAACACGGCACCTCCCAGACTCAGCTACAGTGCATACTGTAAAACATATCAAAGGTATATATATTTATCATCCATTATATATATACTAGTACGGCACCCCTAGGCACAGCTGTTGTGCATGCATACTCTATTATCATGTCCGGGTACATTTCTCGCTGTACAGGGGACTATTGGTTCGGATTCTCTCACGAACTCTATATATCAAATCACACATATTGGAGGTGAACATAGTTCTAAGTCAATGGGCTATGCACATACCTACGCACCCATATGACCGTCAA
Source organism: Sambucus nigra (assembly GCA_949130495.1). Classification (NCBI taxonomy): domain Eukaryota; kingdom Viridiplantae; phylum Streptophyta; class Magnoliopsida; order Dipsacales; family Adoxaceae; genus Sambucus; species Sambucus nigra. Next base: position 129,082,505 of record OX422223.1, read on the forward strand.
CACTATCATGCTCACTGATTGCCCGTACCTAGGTTATATGTTCTAGTGGTGCGAATCAAAACCCCCCGAAGGCTCCTCAAGATATGATCATCCACAACGCGCAACCTCCACTCGATAGAAAGCAGCCTAGGTATGTCATACACACAATAAATCAAATTATAGATTTTTTCTCCACGTATATATCAATAATATCAATAGGGCATACGCACATCACATATATCAAGTCTCATACGTAGTATATTTATATCCCGAATATCCCACGTACTAATGTATTATTACTTTAATCATATTATAGGTATTCACTACACCTATATATATATATATAACAACAATAGGTCGTACACACGTCCCATATCACAAGCCTTATACGTAGTATATTTATATCCCAAATATTCTGCGTATTCCATAATTTATAACTTCGTTTATTACCGTACGTTCCCGAGTATTTCTTACCACTCAAAGGGTATCCTTTATTACACATATAATATCATAAGGTAAAATCTCTACCCCCTACTGATCTAAGTCCTCGTTCCTCTCGAATTCTCATAACTCGAATTATCCTTCAATTTAGATTTTTCCTCTCTATTAATCTAAATTAATTTAGCCCCTAAACTTCCCTCGTAGGTCACGCCTAAAACCCAAACTAGGCCTACAGGTGTTGCAATATAATTATCTTATATTATAAACTAAATCCCACAAATAAATTCCGAATGATTTCCAAAGGTCCTAAACAAAAAGGAAATTATTGGCCAAAACTGGGCAACCGAATCGATTAGAAAATTTTCTGGAAAATTAAACACCCTGTAATAAAATATCGTTTACTCCCTCTATAGAACTCCGATTGACTTGATTCAATGCTCATTTTAAAGCTAAGGCATATAGATTTCCAGAAATGTACGGATCTCACTCTAATTATAAGTACAATTGAAATGTAATACGTTTAAAGTTACATCAAAAATTCTGGCAGATTACTATGCTGGCAGATCAAACACCCTATAGTAAAACATCGATTACTCCCTCTACAGAACTCCGATTAACCTGATTCAAAGCTCATTAGAAAGCTAAGACAAAGAAATTTCCAGTAATGTATGGCTATCACTCTAATTAGAAGTATAATGAAAATGGCATACGTTTAAAGTTACGTTAAGAATTCTAGCAGATTTACATCTTGTGTTCATCAATTAAGCCCTAAGTCATTCAAGATTCATGTTCTTCAATCAATAACCCATCAAGATTCAATCTTAATCATCAAATATATTCTAATATCATTTTATATTCACATAGAGATGAATTTTCAATGAAAAGTTTACATAAAAACATAAAAGATTCAACCCAAGAATCAAATTCTCCTTTAATTAACATAAAAACCTAATTTTCTCATGTTCATCAACTTTATAAATCAAGAACTCAGATTTCTCTCTTATTAATCAAACCAAACCCACTAATTTCGTATTATCATCATTAAGTAACATCTCTACATGCATTCCTACTTTAGTTTATGAATTAAACCCTCCCAAATTCATATAAAACTTCCAAAAACATGAAATCAAACCCTATCCCACATGGGTATTATAACATGATTGATATAAATTGTCATTTAAATACTTGCCTATCAATATAAAGTCTGAAATTCGCGGATAAAATAGTGTGGTGGTGCTCCCCTCGCTCCGTTCTCGATTCCGTTGCGTTCGAGGCGAAAAACTGTGTAGGATGCTTGGTTCTCCCCTCCTCTTCCTCTCCTATGGCTTCTATCCCTTTTGATTTGTGTTAACCCTAGCCCCTTTCTCTAATGGGAAGATATACACTTACAATTTTCGGAGTTTTCTAAATCCCAAACTCTCGAATGACCGAAATGCTCTTAAACGGTGCCGGGATGGTCTAAAATCATCTCGGGACCCAAACTATACACCCGAGTGCACTTTTTCAACTATTTCGACCCTTCCGGAACCAACCGTGACCTCAAAATGCCATCCGAGTCACTTTATAAAATTCTCTTATTTTACCTCCAAATACGCCATGTGTGAAATTTAGCTTAAGACTGAATTAATTAAATCTGAATCATCGAATTAAATAATTTCTCCTAATTAAATAAATTCTTATGTCATCAATTTAATTAATTTCCATTTTCTCCAAAAATACGGGGTGTTACAATAAATTAAAACTCCAATATATAAAAATTTCTTTTATTCCAATGTTTCAACCGTAAGAACTAAACACAATAGTTGCCACCTCTGAATCAAACATCCAAATACAAGTGACAAATATAAAGAATCAATGATGCTTACTCTAGAGATATTAAACTGTACTCCCACAATAACAAGTATGACTGTTCAACCTTGTTAAACCTGTATGTAACAATAATAATTCCTATGGCGGGGAAAGATTTATAATTTTCGATCAGCGCCCTATATTTGCAAGAAATAACTTACAGTATGAAGAAAAATAATCGTGCAACTCATTTACGATAAATGTGTAACCCGTCGCAAGTCTTATGAAATACATACATCACCCCTCCTCTAAGTGAAGTACTGTGAGAAATTACCAATCCACGACATAAACTATACTAAAAGTCTCTATCCCTTGACTAATACATAAGTAATTGATAATCGAATGCAATAGGTATGTAACTAACTACACATGTACATAATACAACCCAATTTCAGCCTTTTACTCACTAAGATATTCATGATCTTACAACGTGACATTTCATTATTTTGACTTCTTCTAATTAAATGACTTCGTCAATAAACTATTATGTAGGCTCACAATACGATTCTATATTAACCCCCATTCATGTCACCTGAATGATACGATATACAAAATCCCACAACATATTACATTAATGTGACATATGGCTTTAACTCACAGTGTCCATTACCGGATTAATATTATATACACGTATAAGTCTCATAACATTAAACTAATGAGTACGTAAATATCTAACAAGAGAAATTAAAATGTAATTAATTACTCAAGTGAAATCCGAATGTAACTAATTAATCAAGTGAATAAGAATGTAACTAATTACTCAAGTGGGAATACACCCCAAATACTAGCCCTCACAATGTCAACCGCAATTAAAGTACCCTTAATTCCAACCACTATATTATATTGACACGGGTATATTCATATTTATTCAACTATATTTAAATATTAATTTATATAGTTATAATTTTTAACCACACACGATGGCATCAACTTTCGGGGAAACCCCACACCTCTATTGGTAAGTCCGTAGGAGTCCCTCACCTAACAGACTTAAACTACATCAAAATACACATAAGAAAATAGGACATCACTACGCAACCCAATCATCGAGAAGCTCCATACCAAACCCCATCGAAGGACCGAGTCGTCAACCTCTCTCATTAAAAAGTTTACACCAGTTGAAATTATGACTCAAAACATAAGGTCTACCGATTGCATGTATTGTTAGTTGGATTAAGGGATATAATACACGATCACCACTTCTATCATAAGACCTCCCGATTGCCTGCATTATCAGTCAGGGTTATGGTAAAAGGTCACCACTTCCAACACAAACCCTATCAATTGATTCATCATGAGTACGGTATGTTCACATAAAATTCAGTATACATTTACATAATTATTGCACGTATTCATACTAATATAGAAATCGTTCCCTCGTGCGTCTACCCAATTTAACGCAATCCCAACACGGGATGTTAATAAATAATACTAAGGTTTAAATATCCAATCGACGTAAATATTAAAAATATAAACAAAGTCAAAAATTTTTAATAAACTAAGTTAAATAACCTTAAACAAAATCACGAACCCAAAATCACCAACCCAGAACTGTAACATTTTTGTCTGAATTAAAACATTTACCCATACCAAACTGTAGAAGGGTGTCTAAAGTTTAGCCATTATATTTTGGGGTGAGGGTCCCTCAAATGCCCCTCCTTAGTCTACAGAAAATATGAGGTTGAGGAACCCCCAGGGTCCCTCGATAACAGAAAATTCATATTGATGAAGAAACCCCCAGGGTCCCTCAACAGCAGAAAATACATATTGGTGAAGGAACCCCCAGGGTCCCTCAACAGCAAAAAATTCATATTGGTGAAGGAACCCCCAGGGTCCCATGAAGGAACCACCAAGGTCCCTCGACAGCAGAAAATGCATATTGGTAAAGGAACCACCAGGGTCCCTCAATAGTAGAAAATTCATATTGGTGAAGGAACACCCAGGGTCCCGTGAAGGAACCCCCAGGGTCCCTCAACAGCAAAAAATTCATATTGGTGAAGGAACCCTGGGGTTCCCTTAACAGAAGAAAAATCATATTAGTGAAGGAACCCCTAGGTCCCTCAACAGTAAAAAATTCATATTAGTGAAGGAACCCCAAGGTATTCATATTCGTGAAGGAACCCCCAGGGTCCCTCAACAGCAGAAAATTCGTATTGGTGAAAGAACCCCCAGGGTCCTGTGAAAGAACCCCTAGGGCCCTCTAATAATAGAAAATTCATATTAGTGAAGGAACCCCCAGCCCCAAGGTCCCTAAACGATAGAAAATTCATTTTGGTGAAGGAACCCCAGGTTCCCTCAATGGCAGAAAATTCATATTGGTTGAGGAACCCCCCCCCCCCCCCCCCTCAACCTCCAAAAAATATTTGGTCATAGAACCCTCAAGGTTCCTCTCCCTCAACTGCAAGAATACATTTAGGTGAGGAACCCTCAAGGTCCTCCCCTTTAGTTTCTAAAAAACAGGCCAGGATGAGGGGGTGACTGCCATGAGAAACCCCTCATCATGAAATTCCATTCCTTAAAAAGAAAAAAAGTATTAACACTTACTTTCTTGTACAGGTATCCTAGTTGAGCTGGCAGGGCTCAAGTAGGCCAGTTAGGATCTCTTGGGAGTTTTGGCTTGGTGGTTGAGGAACAAGCTTTGTTGAGTAAGCTCAACCACTTAGCACTTTAGGATTGAGAGAATACTAGTAATAAGACCCTAGGAGTCACTCAAGACCACACACACCTCACACTTAGTCACAAGTAAAGAATTCACCCCAACCAGTCACAAATGTGTGAAATTTCCTACTCCACCGGGATAATAAAAGATTGAGAGAATAATTATGTTTAGCTACGGTATAAGATCTCTGAATGCCAATAGCAGTAAGAAGGATCACCTCCTTTAGGGTTTCCTTGTAAGTAGGAATACTCACAACATAATCAACCCAAACATCCCATTCCTATGGGGAACCCCCCGCAGCTTTGATCTCAATGTTAGAGTAAGGAAAATTACCACGATCAACCCTGACCCTGAGGATAGAATCGAGAAAAATAACGGGAGAATCAACGAACTCACCTAACCCCACATGAGGTCTCTCGAGAACATTACCAGCAAATTTTTCCTCGAATTGGGCGATGGAAGCCATAAAATTGTCAGTCGGTCCAAAAAAAGGTGTGCGGCGATAGATACCAAAGTCTCTCCCTTGGCGAGTGCGCATATAATCATCCCAAGCCTAGGAAGAGGATGTAGTGGTGGAAAAAATACCAATGGCTATGTGTTAAATTGAGGAACCCAATGTCAAAGAGGGCTCAAGCAGAGACCCTCTCATATTTGACACCTCGAGAGAGGAACCCTCGCTAATTTTTTTAGTGACGCGAGGAACCCATAGCTGACGAGGAACCCATACTCCCAAAAATAAATTCAATACTGATCGCGGCGCACGAGGAACCCATAGCTGGAAAGGAACCCATATTCCTAAAACTAAACTCCCCACCAACAGCGACGCACGAGGACCCCTCATGGAAATTTATTCTCGGCGAGGAACCCATAGGTTCCAAACCCTCGATAGAAAAACTGTGCTAGGAATGGCCCCCAATTCGAGCCCTGGGTGAGGAAGCCCCGATAAAAAACTCAAATGAGGAATCTCTAATAGACTGCTTCCTCAGCAAAAGACCCCCAACAGCAATTGATCCAAGCGAGGAACCCCGGGCAGCGAGTAGATCTCGTGAGTACCCCCGCCCCCTATAATTAAGGCCTTATGTGAGGAACCCATATTTGCACGAATCATAAATGAGGAGCCCTGGGCGGCTGAGACTTCAAATGAGGAACTATCGTACGAGGAATCCACGACCAAAAAAATGTCAAGTAAGGAACACTCGCGAATTACAACATACGGCGAGGAATCATCGCCCATATCGATCGCAAACGAGGAACTCTTTCTACTCACGAGCAGTGTCGAGGAGGTCTTATTATTTTTAGCCTAAAATTTCAATCTGCCATCAACAGAAGCTCTAGTCGAGCGCAGTTTGAACACGGTTCTAGCAGGAATGACATCGACGGTCAAATGATGGTCCATGGGCATTGGGACGACAAAACCACCTTGGGTAGTGGTTATGGTAGCGGGGTCAGCCATTGACGTCGGAGATATAGAAATGGAGATTGGAACAGACCTTATCATAATCGGGATAATGGTGGTAGAAACAGTTGGTGGTGTTGAAGCCATTAATGGTTTATTTGAAGAAAACTTGGAGAAAAAAAGGGGCTATGGAGTATTTGATTTTTTTTCTCTCTCACTAAAATCTTGAAATTCTTTATGAGTGTTTTGAAGAAGATGAAAGATTTTGTTCAAAAAAAAGAGGGGGCTTTATGCTTTACATGAAACTGGGAAAACGTGCAGGAATGCCAAAAGGCTATAAGTTTTTTTATCAAATAATGAGATGATAGTTCCCACACTGACGCGTGGCTTCTTGAAAACCCAAAAACCTAGATTTGAGGGACAATGAATTTAATGACCCTAGGGGTAATGTTGAGGAGCCCCTAGGGTCCCTCAAAAAAATTTGAATTGAAAATTGAATTTATGGCTTACAAAGACCTTTTTGTCTCACTAACACAAAAGACTTTGCACGAGGGGCTAATGTAGAAGGGTGTCTCAAGTTTGGCCAATATATTTTGGGGTGAGGGTCCCTCAAATTCCCCTCCTTAGTCTACAGAAAATATGAGGTTGAAGAACCCCCAGGGTCCCTCGACAGCAAAAAATTCATATTGGTAAAGGAACCCCCAGGGTCCCTCGACAGCAAAAAATTCATATTGGTAAAGGAACAAATAGGGTCCCGTGAAGGTGAAAGTGTGAGTGGCCCGATATGTGTGTTTCAAACAAAACCAATTTTTCTCCGAAAAAGATCCAACTTTTAATTATGCACCAAACCAAGTTGTGAAAAAACAATTCTTACTTTAAACCAGTTTTATCATGATTAATCATAAACATGCATCTAGTGATTAAAGTGAGTAAAGTAAAGAATACTCACAACGCCGGATGTACGAGGAAAAAACCCAAAATGGGAAAACAACCTCGGACGGCCCAAGCCAGACAATCACTATGAACAATGGTTTTACAAAGACAGATTAGCCTTACACTAAGACTCGATCCCCACGGGTCTTGACACTCCTTAAGATCTTCAACCGTTCTTCAATAGTTCCCACGCAGAAATTTCGTCTTCCACGATACTTGTCCACAACACACGCGTCCACGTATGTCTCGGTGTCCACCGAATGGCTTTGATTCGTCTACGATGTCGAACAAGATGTCCTTCTCTTTTCTTCACCGCAAAACCCTTTGTGTTCAATGTGTAGAACAAACAACTTTGGTGTAGCAAGATCACTTAAACATATAAGAATGATAACTCGGATCTTTGCAAACTCTAAGGATGTGTTTAAGACTTTTAAACCTTAGAGAACATGTGCAAAACAAGTTTCAGGTCGAATACTATTTTCCAGAATGCACACTTACGAAACTATGATGAAAACACTGTTTAAATAGGATTTAAATGTCGCCTTGAAAAAGTGTCATTCGAACGACTTGAGGAACTCGTTCGAGCGACATCCCATCTCGTTCGAACGAGATTGGATATCGTTTAAACGACAGCGTGAAAGTTTGACTTTTTGTTTAATACGTCTCTTCCAATGAGAGATCCAAAATGTCAAACTCTTTTACGAGCTTATCATCATAAAACGTAGAGTAAACCTTTAAAACACTTTTAAAACATTTAAAAACATTTTTCTTTATAAAAATTACATCCTTATCTTTTATAAAATAAATCCGAGCACCATTAATTATACGCATTCATACCTGAGTGATCTCGGAATGAAATTAACTTTGAAGACGATTAAATTTGCACCAATTAAGCTTCGGCATGATTTAATTCTTTGAAGCTTTGCCGCAACGTCTTCAATTTCTTCAATACGTCATAGACCAAGTGGGATAGTGACACAAATAAACATCTCCCTATGACATATTACAAACACAGTTTTGTTCACGGAATTAAGTCAAAACAATACAGGGACTCAATTGGAAATTTATATCCTTACAAATCTCCCCCCTTAACTATTTCGGGACAAAACTAAACCAGTGAAATGCCTAACCGGACCGTCAAGATGTATGATGCCTAAATCCCATCCCATAAACCCAAAATCAAAAATACAGGACACGGACTAGAATATGTAGCACCAGAAAGCATGATCTGTCTGAATGTGATGTATACTTGAAATCTATAATTGCTGAAAGCATACCTACACACATGAAACAGACAAACAAATACCCAATGAAGTATGGCGGAACAAATTATACCAATTTATATTTTTAATAAGAACAAATCATTTGAAACATGTGAGAAATTATGTGATACCAATTTGAAACAAATATAATCAAACAATATTTAAATCCAGATATCAATAGTAGCGCTCAACAAATCTCCCCCTACATCACATAAATCTCTCCCCCTTTTTGTCTCGAATAAACAATCCGGTGAAAAGATAAACCAATTTGAAATATCTAGCATGAGAATGTGATACCAAATTGAATCAAGTTGATACCAATTTTGAAAAACTAAAAATGCTAGATAAATATGAAACAACCAGCTAAATAAGATCATGTAATGACAAATCAGTAGCTAGTAAACAAAGGAATCACACATAGAGTATACTAATCAAATCAAGTGTGATAAACGCACTCATATGCAAAATACCAATTTGGAACATAAAAGAACCTGCATATAAACCAAACAGTCTAGAAATGCTTCCCGTAGTACCAAAAATATATCAAATTAAACATGTGGACTGCAAACCAATCAGAAGCCATTTTTTCATCCTGTCGTTCGAACGAGCCAGGTACATTGCTCAAATGAGATGAGGATGTCGCTCGAACGAAGTACAGAAGTCGCTCGCGCGAGATGAGTTATCATTTGAACGACTTCGCACGACCTGCCAAAATTTTCCAGTTTCCCAGAAATATTATAAAGTATTGCCCAGTGAAAAAAATTCTAGGAAGGGCCTGACAGAATCAAAACAGCGTTAAAACATAGGCTTTTAACACAAAACGCAAAAACTCATAAAAACTTAAAATGCGAGTTACATGCAAACATAGTACCGATGTGCTTAAACATGGATATGGAATGAATGGGCGTGAAACTACAACAAATGAGCCACAATTCCAACACATCGAAACAATCAAGAAGCTCTAATTGATAGCTATAAATCATCAAACTTTATCATAGCCATATGGCAATTAAAGTGTGAGCTTAATGAAATAAACATACTACATGCACACAAATCCAGAATTTTGACGATTCTACAAACAATAGCGTTAAATTGTAGCGTTTCAACATTAGGATTAGTTGTGCAAACCCATTTAAATTTTTAATCAATCCAAACTCCCTCAAAAACATCATATTTTCTTTGGAATGAAATTAACTTTGAAGACGATTAAACTTGCACCAATTAAACTTCGACATGATTTAATTCTTTGAAGCTTTGCCGCAACGTCTTCAATTTCTTCAATATGTCATAGACCAAGTGGAATCGTGACACAAATAAACACCTCCCTATGACATATTACAAACACAGTTTTGTTCATGGAATTAAGTCAAAACAATACAGGGACTCAATTGGAAATTTATGTCCTTACAAATCTCCCCCTTTGACTATTTCGGGACAAAACTAAACCAGTGAAATGCCTAACCGGGTTGTCAAGCCGTATGACGCCTAAATCCCATCCCATAAACCAAAAATAAAAAATACAGGACAATGACTAGAATATGTAGCACCGGCAAGCATGAACTGTCTGAATGCGATGTAGACTTGAAATCTTGAATTGCTGAAAGCATACCTACACACATGAAACAGACAAACAAATACCCAGTGAAGTATGGAGGAACAAATTATACCAATTTATATTTTTAATAAGAACAAATCATTTGAAACATGTAAGCAATTATGTGATACCAATTTGAAACAAATAATATCAAACAATATGTAAATCCAGATATCAATAGTAGCGCTCAACAAATCTCCCCCTACATCACAAACATCTCTCCCCCTTTTTGTCTCGAATAGACAATCTGGTGAAAAGATAGACCAATTTGAAATATCTAGCATGAGAATGTGATACCAAATTGAATCAAGTTGATACCAATTTTGAAAATGAAAAATGCTAGATAAATATGAAACAACCAGCTAAATAAGATCATGTAATGAAAAATCGGTAGCTAGTAAACCAAGGAATCACACATAGAGTATACTAGTCAAATAAAGTGTGATAAACGGACTCATATGCAAAATACCAATTTGGAACATAAAAGAACCTGCATATAAACCAAACAGTTCAGAAATGCTTCCCGTAGTACCAAAAATATATCAAATTAAACCTGTGGACTGCAAACCAATCAGAAGCCATTTTTTCATCCTGTCGTTTGAATGAGCCAGGTACATTGCTCAAATGAGATGAGGATGTCGCTCGAACGAAGTACAGAAGTCGTTCACGCGAGATGAGTTATCATTTGAACGACTTCGCACGACCTGCCAAAATTTTCCAGTTTCCCAGAAATATTATAAAGTATTGCCCAGTGAAAAAAATTCCACAAAAAAATTCCAGGAAGGGCCTGACAGAATCAAAACAGTGTTAAAACAGTAGGCTTTTAACACAAAACGCAAAAACTCATAAAAACTTAAAATGCGAGTTACATGCAAACATAGTACCGATGTGCTCAAACATGGATATGGAATGAAGGGGCGTGAAACTACAACAAATGAGTCACAATTCCAACATATCAAAACAATCGAGAAACTCTAATTGATAGCCATAAATAATCAAAATTTATCATAGCTATATGACAATTAAAGTGTGAGCTTAATGAACTAAACATAATATATGCACAAAAATCCAGAATTTTGACGATTCTACAAACAATAGCGTCAGATTGCAGTGTTTCAACATTAGGATTAGTTGTGCAAACCCGTTTAAATTTTTAATCCATCCAAACTCCCTCAATAATATCATATTTTCTTTGGAATGAACTAAACAAGTTTGGCCCTTTTCTTAGCATATTGCATTTTCTTTTGGTCTCTTTTAAATGGTGGCTTTCACGACGAGTCAATTTTGAACTCTCGCAGCCCTTTCCCGTGAATCACTCATCATTTTTACCAATTTTAAATCCTCACGGTAAACGGTTATTACATGCACACTTCTCCTTAAGTCTACTTACGCATAGATGACTAGATTGAGATAAGAATGCTGATAAGCACCCAAAAGTGTCTATTTTATACCCCTGTGAAACCCCGCCTAATTAAATACTGGGCGATCACTCCTTTATTAAATTAAAATCAAGGTGAACAGTTGGATCATTCTTAGCACCACTGTCGTAAAAAAAATAATTTTTCCAAATTAAACACCCTAAATAATTAAGCTAAGTGTCAAAACCATATTAGACATTACTTTCCAAATTTTATTTAATAAACCAACATTTAAAACTTTGCATAATTCACAATTTAATAGTCACACCACAACTATCCTGGAACATACAATCCAAATAATCAAACGTTCAACTAATTGAATCCAACACTTAATACTTAAATGAAAACATCCTGACAATAATAAATCCCAAGGAGTAAAATACTGGAAATAAATGAATCACAATGTCTGCTAAATAACTGAATAATGGAAACGGGCGACACATGCCTAACTGAATAAATATGCTAGGAGTGTAATCAAGAAGTGAGGTCGTCTATGCAAGAGGCCTACAACTCCCACCTAAGCTGCAGTGCGTTCCTTCCAAAGGATCCTATGCAAGACGCCCCTGTGGCTGGGCACCTGTAATATATACATATATATACAAGAGAGAAAGGAAAATAGAAACGGGTCAGAGCTCGATTGTGAAAATGATTTAAAATTCGTTTAGCAAGTATTTAAAATGTTTACAGGCCAATGCAACAACATATTAGTGCGACACTCCCTTGAGAAATTCTCACCTCTCTTCTAATGTCCACACCTATCGCACTAACCTTCCCAACGGTTTAACTTATCTTATCTTAGGTTATTCGTAAGATTTAAACTAAACAATTCAACTGTTTAAGAAGTAAATTTCATTTATTATCAAAGCTCTCATTTAAGCTTCATTTGCCAATAAATTTTCTCAATAACATATTATACTTTTCAAAACACATATTTCCCAATTGAAATCATTATTCATTTCTTACTTACCATAAACACAGTAGGTAGTTTCCACATTTCAGAAGTTAATATATATATTCTAACAGCACCCCACATAATAATTATGGTGCGGGCATACTCTGCTATCCAGTCCCCGTATCACTCGTACTAAGGGAAATACAAGTTCGGAATCACTCTCGAACTGTATTAAACAAAACATAAACAATAGTGAGGCGAAGCATAGTTTCCAAGTCCAAGAGGTCAGTACATACCCTCACGTCTCTTAGGACCGTCCGACTATCGATCTGATAGCCCGTACCTAGGATTCCTATCTTCTAGGATACGAGTCAATATCCCCCATGAAGGCCCATTCGAGATAAGACTGTTCCAGCGTGGTAACCTCAAGGATAGAAAGTAGCGTGGGCATGATTTTTACACGTATATAGTATATGCATAAACACCGTTATGTAAATATACTACTTTTTCTATATCAAATTTAGGTTCATCTCATAACCCATAATTATAACATTTATCCTTATTTCTCATTATTTAGTTATCACTTATAACGGTTCGTCTCTTACTTTTAGTTTGAGGGATTATTCCAACTTACTACGTAACACTCATAGACTCTATCCTCCCAAGTTTAGAATTCAGTAGGTAATCATCTAATTTTCCATCGTAACTATCTTACGCATCTCTCCCTTTAATACATAATTCTATCGTCCCTTATATGTAAACATCCCAAAAATGCAAATCTCATCTTACATTAAAGGTCTCATAATTATTAATAAGTCCTACTGGTCTCCTTTACTTTCCAAAATATTTTAATAGGGATGTCCAAATATTTTTACTCATTTAATTTGAATTTAACTATTTACAAAGGAGAAATATGAGTCTGCCAGAAGGGGTCGATCGATCGATGGCAGGAGCTCGATCGATCGATGCGTCGATCGATCGACACTCCTGGTTCGATCGATCGATCAAACAGGTATGGCGAATTCTGCAGATTAACAGTTACGGATTTCATAATCCAACCTCAATCAAGTCCTAATTTTTCACACCCAAACTCCTAAAAATTCATACTACAAACATTATAAACCCAAACTAACAATCTTCTACGTAAAGCATGTGAATTTTCATCAATAACCATAGATTAAAAGGGTAAAACTTGTATAAACCTCATGAACCCTAGAAATTTCTTTAACCTTGTTCTAATCAATCTTTTTCCAGAATTTCTTCTTCTAAAACATCATAAATCCATGGTTCAACCTCTACATATGAAGGGGGATTTCCAGATTTCCATTTATATCATTACTACATGTAATTTCCTATCTCCAACTTGGGTTTTCTTCCATGAAACTCATTCTAATCAACCCTAAACTAACATGAGTGATGCATTAACGAAAATAAGCAAGATAAACACTTGCCTGGGAATTTTAGAGTTCTGATTTGTGAACGAATTTGGTGTGGTAGCGTTCCCCGTCGCGCGATCTACGCGTTGGTGGTGGTGGCGGTGCAACCGGATGAATTTTTGGCCTAAAACACCTTGGTAAACTCTCTCCTTCCCTCTCCTATGGCCGTCACTTGTCTTTGGTTGTGTTAAACCTAAAAGACAACCTTAGACATCTGATATAACCCTTGAAAATTCGTGGGTTTAATTGCCCAAAATTATAATATGTCCAAAATGCCCTCCCGGGGCGCTAAATAAGCCTAAAAATGCCCCGAGATCCAAACTAAACCCCCGGGTACACTTTTCTGACTATCTCCACCCTTCCGGATACTTTGGCGCACTCAAAATGACCATACGAGTGACTTATAATTTATTCACTTTTGTAAATTAATTTTTAGTCCCGACGCGACACGAGCGCGTCCCAACTCAAATTTCTGAAATTTTCATTTTATTCACTCTTGACATTTAATAGAACCAATATTATATATTACTCTTCTCATTAGTAATATTCAACAAGTTTCCCATAATTACTAACTCACATCACATTAATAATTATAAAGTTATTAATTTCTGGATTTATATTAAATTAATAACTCACATTAAATTTAATAAATCTCCAAATTTATAAAGCATCAAAATACGGGGTATTACGTACTTACCCCCTAATAACTGAATTTCATCCCGAAATTTGGAAAATAAGGCATACCTGGTAAGAATAAATCTAGATACCTCTCGCACATATTTGTCTCGCTCTCCCAAGTGGATTCCTCCACATTATGATGCTCCCACTGGACCCGTTCAAGTGGAACTACTTTCGACCTCAATCTCCTCTCGCTATGGTCTAGGATAGCCACTGGTCTCTCCTCATAAGAGCTGTCAGGATGTAAGTCAATCTCCTCTATCGCGATGTGGGTGTGAGCCATGTCATCTCGAAGATATCGTCTCAATGACGAGATGTGGAATACATCGTGAATGCGATGTAAATTCTCTGGCAGTCCCAATGTGTATGCTACCGGCCCAATCCTCTCAATAATGGGAAATGGTCCCACATACCTCGGGGCCAATTTCCCTTTCTTCCCGAACCTCATCACTCCTTTCATAGGAGATACGCGTAGTAACACCTGGTCCCCCACATTAAACTCCCGAAAGAACCGTTTCGCATCGGCGTAGCTTTTCTGCCTGTCTTGAGCTACTCGAATGCGATTCCTGATCATCTCAATCCTCGCAGAGGTTTCCTGAATCACCTCTGGTCCTAGCAACTTGTTATCCCCCACCTCTAGCCAACAAGTTGGGGAACGACAAGGTCTTCCATATAAAGCCTCGAATGGAGCCATGCCAATCGTGAACTGATAAGAGTTATTATAAGCGAACTCTACCAGTGGAAGATGTAGCTCCCAACCTCCTCCAAAATCAAGGACACACATGCATAGCATATCCTCCAGCATCTGATTAGTACGCTCTGTTTGCCCATCTGTCTGTAGGTGATAAGCTGAACTCAACCTCAACTCTGTACCCATAGCCTCCTGAAAGCTCTCCCAGAAATAGGACACGAAAATCTTGTCTCTATCCGACACAATATTCAGGGGCACCCCATGTAATCTGACAATCTCAGCAATGAACAACTGAGCATACTGACCCGTGGTATAGTCTGTCTGCACCGGCACAAAATGAGCCACCTTGGTCAAACGATCTACAATCACCCAGATAGAGTCGTGGCCCCGCTGTGATGTAGGCAACCCTATAATAAAGTTCATGGAAATACTCTCCCACTTCCACACGGGTATTTCCAATGGCTGAAGCAACCCTGATGGTCTCTGATGGTCCACCTTTAACAGCTGGCAGGTAGCACACTTGGACACGAACTCATCGATGTCCTTCTTCATCCCACTCCACCAGTATTGTCACCTCATATCCTGGTACATCTTATCTCCTCCAGGATGTAACACAAATCGGTACCCGTGAGACTGGGTCATCACTGCATGACGTAATTTTGATCCTTCTGGGACCACCAATCTCCTATTAAACCTCAAACACCCATCAGAACTAACAGAATAGGACTCAGCACCCTCAGCTAGAAGTCATACAATCTGCTCCTGGCAAAACGGGTCTACAGTTTGTGCCTGTATCACCCTCGTAACAATCTCGGGTGTCACTGACATGACAGATACGAAAGAACGGGCTACTGCGTCCTGGTGACCCAACTCTTTCCACTTTGCTTTCCAGATGTCCGCTACATCGTCTACCGGTCTACGGCTCAACGCATCAGCAACTACGTTGTCCTTCCCCGGATGGTATTGTATGTCGAACTGATAGTCCTTCACAAACTCTAACCATCTGCGCTGACGCATATTCAGCTCTCGCTGAGTGAACAAGTACTGCAGTGACTTATGGTCTGTGAATAGGCGGAATTTCTCCCCCAATAAATAGTGCCTCCATATCCTCAATGCAAAAACGACAGCTGCTAACTCCAGGTCGTGGGTGGGGTAGTTCTTCTCATGCGGCTTAAGCTTGCGGGAGGCAAAAGCTATAGCCTTCTCCTCCTACTGAAGTACTCCCCCAAGTCCCCGTAAAGAGGCATCGGTGTACACCAGGTACTCCACACCCGACTTCGGTAAAGCAAGGACTGGTGCTGAAGTTAGCTTATCTTTCAGCTCGTCGAAAGCTAATTAACAAGCATCATCCCAAACATATGGTACCCCTTTGCGAGTCAGGTTCGTCAATGGACTAGTTATTTTGGAGAATCCCCGAATGAATCTCTTGTAGTATCCAGCTAACCCCAAGAAACTACGCACTTCCATCGGTGTCATGGGCTGTCCCCACTCCCTCACCACTGACACTTTAGTCGGGTCAACTGCTATCCCCTGTTCAGAAACAACATGTCCCAAGAACTGCACTTCACGCAATCAGAATCCGTACTTCTCGTACTTAGCATACAACTGATGCTCTCGTAGAGTCTGAAGAACCTGCCTCAAGTGCTCGGCATGCTCCTCCTCGGAGTGTGAATATATCAGAATGTCATCTATGAAGATGATGACAAACTGATCCAATAACTCTCTGAACACTCGGTTCATTAAGTCCATGAACACGGCTGGAGCAATTGTGAGGCCAAATGGCATCACTCTGAACTCATAGGACCCATATCTCGTCAAGAAAGCAATCTTTGAAACATCCTGCTCCCTAATACGTAGCTGATGGTACCCCGACCTCAGATCTATCTTTGAAAAGAAAGTTGCTCCCCTCAGCTGGTCGAACAGATCATCGATTCGAGGCAACGGATACTTTTTCCGTATCGTGACCTTGTTCAACTCCCGGTAGTCCACACATAGCCTCAGTGAACCATCTCTCTTTTTCACAAATAAGACTGGAGCGCCCCAAGGTGAGGTACTCCTGCGAATGAAGCCCTGACCTAACAGTTGCTCTATCTGATCTCTTAACTCTCGCATCTCCACCGGAGACATACGGTATGGAGCGCGTGCTATAGGTCTAGTATCCGGTAATAAATCTATGACAAAGTCTATCTCTCGACTGGGGGGTAGGCCTGGTATCTACTGAAATACATCGGAATACTCACGAACAACTAGGATCGAGTATAAGGGAATCACAACCTCCTTAGAGGCATCCTCCTCTATGTAATACAAATGAGCAGTCGAGCCTCCCTCTGGGCGAGGCATCGCCACTACAAACATCTCTTTCCCCGGAATGGCAAAAACAATACTCCCACCAAAACAATCTATCATGGCCCTGTAAGCAGCGAGCCAATCCATACCGATAATAACGTCATGCTCATGCATATCTAAGACTAACATGTCTGCAAGTAATACCAAGCTACCAATCTCTACCCCCACACTCCGGCATATAAAGAAAATAAGCTAACCATTTCCCAATGGTGAGTCTACACACGTCACAGTGCTCTCCGCTGTGGCTAATAACCCTAAGGCGTTCGCAAAATGAGTAGCTATAAAATAATGCGTCTCCCCAGTATCAAATAAAACTCGACCCATAGTACCATGGATAGGAAACATACCCTCAATCGTGGGTGGTGCCTGTGGAGCTGTTACCTGGTGGACGTTATAGACACGTCCATACTGTAGCTGCCCCTGTTGCACTGGAGCTGCTGGAATGGCTGGTAGGGCTGGTACCTGGGCTGGTGCTGGGAGGGCGGCTGGAAAAAGTGGCCTCTGTCGCTCATTATGGGCACCCTGCTGCTGTGGGGCCCTATCACCCTCTGGGCAATCCTGGCGCTTATGGTCATGCTTTTCGCACACAAAATATCGGCCTATGAAGTTACCTCCCCTCTGACCCTGCTAACCACGGCCCTGCTGGCCATTACCACCCCGCCACTGGCCCTGTTGGCCCTGATGAAAACGTTGTTGGCCCTGTTGGCCCTGCTGCTGACCCTGCTGCTGACGGTGTTGGCCTTGTTGGCCCTGCTGATTAGGCTGGCCCTGCTGACCCTGCCTATAACCCCCAAATCCCTGCATGGAATCACCTGATCGGAAGAGCTTGGCAGGGTCCCCCTGATGGGAACTCTGCTCATGCTGACGAGTCTGTCCCTAGGATGTTGGTGCTCCACCCGCGCCACTACCCCCTGTCATGCCCTGCTGGCTGGACTCTCCTGCTCGCTTGCTTCCCTGCAGATGGAAGCGGTGATCCTGGCAGTGTAGTAAGGCAACATTGAGTACATCTGTGAAGGTACTCAGAGATAAATTCCCTATAAGATGCTGACGGATCCTCCAAGCTAACCCGTCCATAAACAACATTATCTTCTTACCCTCAGTAGGTGCCTCATCTGGCACTATGGTGAGAAGTCTTGTGAACTCCTCTTCATACTCAGCAACGGTAGAATTCTCCTGCTTTAAGTTCAGTAATTTCCGCCTCATCTCAGTTTGCACGGCGGGTGGAAAGTACTTGCGGTCAAACCGCTCCCAAAATATCTAAATCGGAATAGTATCCCTCTCCTCCAAGGTGGTGGTGGATTCCCACCACTGCAAAGCGGCCCCCACTTACTTGAAGGAAGCCAACAAGTGTTTTTGCAAGTCTGTGCACTCATACATACGCAAATTCCGCTGGATATCTTTCTTCCATTGGCTGACGATGATGATATTTGAACTACCCGAGAACTTAAGGGGATGCGCCTTCTGAAAGGCATCCCTAACCCGCTCCCATGCTGATGGAATTTGTGTAGGTACTGGTGCCACTGCCTGAATCTGGGGTGGAGCTTGCTGTACTACTGCTAACGCGGCATTCATCGCCTGAGCAACAATAGCGACTACCTCATTAGCATTCATCGTTCCCTGAGCTGGAGTTGCTGGCTGCTCGGCTTGGGCACGCCTATCCTTTGGTGCACGTCTCGGAGGCATCTGAAACGTGAAGAAATTTATTAGTCTACAGTTATTACCAAATCTCAAATAGCTGAAGATGCAAACGTAAAAGCAAGAATACAACAATCCTAAAATAGGGCTCTATAGCAAAAATGCTAAGCTGAAAGCGAAATAAGTCGTACAGATCCTAAGGACACTAGAACCTTATTCTCTGATACCACCTGTGACACCCCGCCTAATTAAATACCGGGCGATCACTCCTTTATTAAATTAAAATCAAGGTGAATAGTTGGATCATTCATAGCATCACTGTCGTAAAAAAAATATTTTTTCCAAATTAAACACCCTAAATAATTAAGCTAAGTGTCAAAACCATATTAGACATTACTTTCCAAATTTTATTTAATAAACCAACATTTAAAACTTTGCATAATTCACAATTTAATAGTCACACCACAACTATCCTGGAACATACAATCCAAATAATCAAACGTTCAATTAATTGAATCCAACACTTAATACTTAAATGAAAACATCCTGACAATAATAAATCCCAAGGAGTAAAATACTGGAAATAAATGAATCAAAATGTCTGCTAAATAACTGAATAATGGAAACGGGCGACACATGCCCAACTGAATAAATATTCTAGGAGTGGAATCAAGAAGTGAGGTCGTCTATGCAAGAGGCCTGCAACTCCCACCTAAGCTGCAGCGCGTTCCTTCCAAAGGATCCAATGCAAGACGCCCCTGTGGCTGGGCACCTGTAATATATACATATATATACAAGAGAGAATGGAAAATAGAAACGAGTCAGAGCCCGATTGTGAAAATGATTTAAAATTCGTTTAGCAAGTATTTAAAATGTTTACAGGCCAATGCAACAACATATTAGTGCGACACTCCCTTGAGAAATTCTCACCTCTCTTCTAATGTGCACACCTATCGCACTAAACTTCCCAACGGTTTAACTTATCTTATCTTAGGTTATTCATAAGATTTAAACTAAACAATTCAACTGTTTAAGAAGTAAATTTCATTTATTAACAAAGCTCTCATTTAAGCTTCATTTGCCAATAATTTTTCTCAATAACATATTATACTTTTCAAAACACGTATTTCCCAATTGAAATCATTATTCATTTCTTACTGACCATAAACACAGTAGGTAGTTTCCACATTTCAGAAGTTAATATATATATTCTAACAGCACCCCACATAATAATTATGGTGCGGGCATACTCTGCTATCCAGTCCTCGTATCACTCGTACTAAGGGAAATACAAGTTCGGAATCACTCTCAAACTGTATTAAACAAAACATAAACAATAGTGAGGCGAAGCATAGTTTCCAAGTCCAAGAGGTCAGTACATACCCTCACGTCTCTTAGGACCGTCCGACTATCGATCCGATAGCCCGTACCTAGGATTCCTGTCTTCTAGGGTATGAGTCAATATCCCCCAAGAAGGCCCATTCGAGATAAGACTGTCCCAGCGCGGTAACCTCAAGGATAGCAAGTAGGGTGGGCATGATTTTTACACGTATATAGTATATGCATAAACACCGTCATGTAAATATACTACTTTTTCTATATTAAATTTAGGTTCATCTCATAACCCATAATTATAACATTTATCCTTATTTCTCATTATTTAGTTATCACTTATAACGGTTCGTCTCTTACTTTTAGTTTGAGGGATTATTCCAACTTACTACGTAACACTCATGGACTCTATTCTCCCAAGTGTAGAATTCAGTAGGTACTCATCTAATTTTCCATCGTAACTATCTTACGCGTCTCTCCCTTTAATACATAATTCTATCGTCCCTTATATGTAAACATCCCAAAAATGCAAATCTCATCTTACATTAAGGGTCTCATAATTATTAATAAGTCCTACTGGTCTCCTTTACTTTCCAAAATATTTTAATAGGGATGTCCAAATATTTTTACTCATTTAATTTGAATTTAACTATTTACAAAGGGGAAATATGAGTCTGCCAGAAGGGGTCGATCGATCGATGGCAGGAGCTCGATCGATCGATGCGTCGATCGATCGACACTCCTGGTTCGATCGATCGATCAAACAGGTATGAAGAATTTTGCAGATTAACAGTTACGGGTTTCATAATCCAACCTCAATCAAATCCAGATTTTTCACACCCAAACTCCCAAAAATTCGTACTACAAACATTATAAACCCAAACTAACAATCTTCTACGTAAAGCATGTGAATTTTCATCAATAACCATAGATTAAAAGGGTAAAACTTGTATAAACCTCATGAACCCTAGAAATTTCTTTAACCTTGTTCTAATAAATCTTTTTCCAGAATTTCTTCTTCTAAAACATCATAAATCCATGGTTCAACCTCTACATATGAAGGGGGATTTCCAGATTTCCATTTATATCATTACTACATGCAATTTCCTATCTCCAACTTGGGTTTTCTTCCATGAAACTCATTCTAATCAACCCTAGACTAACATGAGTGAAGCATTAACGAAAATAAGCAAGATAAACACTTGCCTAGGAATTTCAGAGTTCTAATTTGTGAACGAATTTGGTGTGGTAGCGTTCCCCGTCGCGCGATCTACGAGTTGGTGGTGGTGGCGGTGCAATCGGATGAATTTTTGGCCTAGAACACCTTGGTAAACTCTCTCCTTCCCTCTCCTATGGCCGTCACTTGTCTTTGGTTGTGTTAACCCTAGAAGACAACCTTAGACATCTATTATAACCCTTGAAAATTCGTGGGTTTAATCGCCCAAAATTACGAAATTCCCTCCCGGGGCGCTAAATAAGCCTAAAAACGCCCCGAGATCCAAACTAAACCCCCGGGTACACTTTTCTGACTATCTCCACCCTTACGGATACTTTGGCGCACTTAAAATGACCATACGAGAGACTTATAATTTATTCACTTTTATAAATCAATATTTAGTCCCGACGCGACACGGGCGCGTCCCGACTCAAATTTCCAAAATTGTTATTTTATTCACTCTTGACATTTAATAGAACCAATATTATATATTACTCTACTCATTAGTAATATTCAACAAGTTTCCCATAATTACTAACTCACATCACGTTAATAATTATAAAGTAATTAATTTTTGAATTTATATTAAATTAATAACTCACATTAAATTTAATAAATCTCCAAATTTATAAAGCATAAAAATACGGGGTATTACAACTCCGAATAGATGCATTTTAGTCACTCGTTTTAATTAAAATTGGCCTTATGATCGTACTTCATCATTTTGCAGGTCAATACGCAGTCGCAGTGTTTAATAATGCTAAATCCAGTCAATTGCGACGCAAAAGTGGTCAAAAGCGTACATCAAAAAAATCCAAAGAGACCGTGAAGTGAGAAGTCCATTCTAACCTTGCCCCGATGTGATCTGATGCCCTGAATCAGTCCCATAACCTTAACCTAGCCCAGATCGAGCCCAATCCATACCCCGAGTCGGTGTGTGTTGAGTTTGTACCTTTATTATTTTTCTCGATATTTATTTTTAGTCATTTTATTTTTAGGATTTATTTTCTATTTTTCTAATTCTTTATTTTGATTTTTTATTTTTATTAATTTTCAATTTGTAATCTTTATTTAATTTATTTTTTCTTAGGATTAATTTTTAGGAATTTATTTCATTTAGTTTTTAGTTTTAATTTATTTAGTTAGGATTTTTGTTTTTTTTAGTTTTTATAGAGTTTTATTTACTTATTATTATTTCTTTTTATATTTTTTTTAGTTTCTTAGTAATAAATTAAAGTTTTATTTCTAGGTTTTTATTTTTTTTATTTTTTTGAGTGTCATTTTTTTAGGGGTGCAAATTAAACACACACAAACCCTTTTTCACCCACTTACACCTAAACTAAACACTCACACACACATATTCCATACACACACACACACCTAACCATCCCCTCCATTCATCTTCTTCCCTCATCACCCACGACACTCTCTCACCACCATTAACATCAAACCTCCAACCATCTTCTCTCTCACCTCTCACCATTAGAAACCCAAGAACCCATACACAAAACCCATTACCCCCTCTCTCTCACACAAGTCCATTACTAACCTCTACCATCTTATTCCCCCATCTTCCAAACCGGACCTATACCCATTTCCAGACCCGCGACCCTTGCTCCTCTCACACCTCTGCCTCCAACCATCTCTGACCGGGCAGAGCCAACCGCCTCCGGCGCGGTACCTAACCTCCGGCCAGAAACGAATCCGCCCCGGTCGAAACCCAATCGGTGACCAACCCGATCCAAACTCCGACCTGCAAAAACCCATAAACCCGGAACTCCCATGATAGTCATCCAACTTCCAAACCCATGATTTTTGTCACCTGCCATTCCTACAAATCAGGGACAAACCAAAGTTAAGAAAATCCAAATAAATCCATGTGGCTATCCTCCAAATAAAACCTTTGATTTATTCAAATCCAATCCCATAAAAATCTCTCCATCCAATTGAAGTCGTGGGCTATAAAGAAAGAGGAATGAAGCTTAAAAAAAAGGACTCTCACAGAATAGAAAAAGAGATATGTAGAGAGAGAAAAAGACAGTGTATAATATGTACATAGTAGGTTCATAAAAAATTCCAGAAAAATACAAAAAAATTAGTTTAGTTTTAGAATAATTTTTAGGTTTAGTTTGTAGTCTTCTTTTTGTAATCAAGTGCTGAACATTGTGAAGAAGTTGGACCCGTGTAAAGGCGCTTTTCAAGACAAATTTGGGAAAAAAATTGCGTATTGTATTTCTACCTTCTCTTTTCAATTTATTTCCTTCTTGACATATTATCTAATGTTGTTTATGCACACATGAGAATGTTTGGCTAAACACCCCATTCAAGGGGTGGGATGCACTGCGCATGATGTTAATTTAATTAATTGGTTTCATTAATTTTATATTTCTAGGTAAATTAATTTTAAGTGTCACCAATTAATTTATGTAACCAGAGTTAGTAAATTAATTGAACAAATTAATGTTTAAATTTAGGAATCGAACTGGAGATCGGTTTTTCTGAAATTTGAATATTAATTCGGTGTTGAAATTTGAAGATTGCTATTGTTTTTGTTAAATTGATCCTAGCGGGTAATTTTCTGAAATAGTGTAGTCCTAATTCTTCATCGTGTGAAATTTTTAAATTAATTTTCTGAAAAAGATTTTATTAAATTTATAATTTTAAAGAGAGTTAGATTATCGATTTAATATTATCTCGAAATATTTCAAAATGAATAAATTGAGCAATTAAAATAATTGAAAATGCAGTGTAGTCCCACCTCTCGACCTTCTCACATATTTCTCACTCGGTTGCACATTTTTTTATTATTTAGTAAATTTTATAATTTTTAGCAATTGTTAGTTAATTTTTCCCTTGAAATTATTTTTAAAAAAATAAAATAAAAAAAATAGTTTAATAAAAAAAATATTTTAATAAAAAAAATTGGAATTGCACGTTTTCACATTTATTGTTTCACCTTGAAAGTAGTATTGATACCCGTACTTATCGCAATACGAGTTATTTTTAGACAACTTTTGTAGATACTCAAGGGAATTTTGAGAGTGGATTTTGCACGACAACGATATATACCCAAAAAAGCTTCTTATCAAATGGCGTCGTTGCCGCTTTCTTGACGTGAAAACATGATTGAAGACTTGTAATTTTATTTATTTATTTTTTAGTGTCGTTCTTCCTCCTCCCTCCTCATTAGACTGGTTGTATAGGATTTTTAAAGCTTGGTATTTATTTTGGTGCATTTTGACACCGATTTTTTGTAATAATTATTCATTAAAAAAAAGCGAAAAGGGAAACCGGACAAGGTAGAGAGAGGGCATCCAATGGCGAGGATTTTGAAGCCTCTCTACTTTGGGTCGGTAGGACTCCCGGGGACGACTGAGATAGGCGAGATCTCCCTCCGGTCGACTCAACTCGGTCTTCACCCTTCGTGTGTAAAAACCGTGGGAGGTATAATTTTTTATCCCTCGCGAATCTCCTGCAAGCGAGTTCATTTTTGTGTGATTAATTTCCCCTGTGTGCCTTTAATTTTTGCATCGCACTTAAATTGAATGATTTGATGAATTAATTTACATAAGACCTGGACCCGATCATTGAAACGAGAAGGGATTTCATCACCCGACTCACTCGCGTATCCATTGTGTGCTACCCTAGCTGTCATTAAATTTAAAATCAATCACCTAGCTAGCCCTGTAGGCACACATTTTTGCAAAAGGCGATCACTAAGATAAATTCCGTGATTTTTTGTCGCCCGCGGACTTAATTAAAATTTGACTACCCCTTTCACTAATTTTGAAGATAATAATTGGCTACGTGCTCGTTAGGATTTTTTCTTGACTCGTGTGTGTCCAATTCCATTCTTTAGGTAGTCGATTTTAGTTAGTTCGACCCAATCAAGAGTCCAATTTTTTCCATTTTTCGCAAAATACCAAAAATATTTTCCTTTTTTAAAAATATTTTCAAAAAAGATTTTCTTTTTTTTCCCATATTTAAAATACCAAAAAGATTTTCCTTTTCTTATTTTCAAAAATCACAAAAAGATTTTCTTTTCTTTAGAAAAATATTTAAAAACCAAAAAATATTCCTCTTGTCATGGCCGAAAAACGTCCTTTACGGAAATACTTTGGCCATTTCACATTCTCTCGAAGTTTGTTTGATGATAAGCCCGAATCGACCCTTGATTCATTAATTCAGGGCTTTAACTCTCAAACACCCATTGTTGATACTCGTGTGTCGTCCACGCACATATGTCCTACTCCACTGCCTCCGATGACGAGTATCAACCCATCGCATGCTTCATCGTTCACATACTACTTTCTTAGCGATCACTTGTCCCATGAATGTCCATTTATATTCTCTCCATATGAATCCACCTTAGAACATGTGTATCCCTATGAGACTGTTTTGGACCCACCCTCGACGTATTGTCACGACATATCTAATGTCGAGGGGTATGAGTACCCGAGCTATTCATGGAGGCCTGATCATCCTTCCATGCAATATGAATCCCAACACCATGTTATGGATCCTTACGATTTCCAACAGTCGTCATCGCCACCTTGTGCACCTCATACCTATCAGTCGCCTTCATATGCTCCTCATGCTGATCACACTTTTCCCCCTCACGGAGATGCTTCTCCCGTGAATGCTACACTTGACCCTGCTCCA
This sequence comes from Sambucus nigra, assembly GCA_949130495.1. Lineage (NCBI taxonomy): Eukaryota > Viridiplantae > Streptophyta > Magnoliopsida > Dipsacales > Adoxaceae > Sambucus > Sambucus nigra. The sequence goes on from OX422223.1 coordinate 129,108,923, forward strand.
CACACTTCATTTGAGTATTCTCTACATCCTAATGTTTCTAGCGAGTTGTGTCCACCACCACCTTGCACATCCGCTCTCGAGAGCCTCTTACACAAGTTCGCGCACACTCTTCAATCTCAAACTGAATCACTTCAAAGGCTTGAACAACGATTATATGATTTTGAGTGTGCGAACGAGATGGATTCCACCCCAAGTCAACCCATTATTGACCCCGCGTGGGACGATGATGTGTCGTCTTGTGCCACAAATTTTGAGTGTAACCAATCCTATCTTCCTGAGAATCTCGACATTGAGACCACTCCGTGGTCCGGAACCCAAGTTGACAATTGTGTTGACGTATCCCTTGATTATGAGACTGATCCTACACCGCCTTACCTTATCGAACCCACCATAGAGGTTTGCCTTTCCCCTTCCATAGAATCGTTATTTATGCCTGAGCCTACACCTATTGAGCCCACTGCGTGTGTTCCCGAGAAAACCACTTCATCCTAGGTTAGCTCCGGCTACGAGTGCTCACCATTTTCTTGATATTGAATCCGAGATGATTTCTACCTCTCTTGATATGGATCCTACCCCATCATATTTGGATCCCCTTGAGCCGAATATTGATGTAGATTCATCTATCTCGGATCTTAAAGCCTCGTTAGACCCTTTCACCACCTCAGATGGTGACGTAATGGTGGCTAAGTTGATCCCTCCCTCGCTTATTTCCACACTTCCTCCTGCGAGAGCCCTTGAGGATCACTCTGCGCCTCATAAGGAGTGTGTGTTTCCTACTCGTGAGTTAGATCATCTTCCCCCACCCTTTGTCCAACCCGACCCACCCATTGTCCCTTCTACCCTACCGCCTAGTTTGGACCTTGTTATTTCTCCTCACCTGTTCACATCTAAGCATTTAGGTCCTCACCTACACCCACCCTCTGCCCTAGTGCTCCACGATCCCATTTGTGAACTTTTCCTCGACCCCACTATCTATGAGAGTATTTGTGCTACTCTTATCTTTCATGACACCGAGCTTGTTACATTATGCACACCACTTCCTTGGGGTGTTAATCTTTTCCATCGACATCTGCCTGGCATGTCACGGCGTGGCCATTATCACCGTCCATTTATAGAACGGTCGTGCACTTTCTCTGAGGCCCACCCCATTATTATTGCCAAACCATTTTGCCTCCCTCACCAACTTGAGCACCATTCTTATCGAGCCCTTGTTTCCCTCACATTTACGCTCACTAAGGCCCGTGATCGGTGCCTGTTCACCCTCATCCTTACCCTTCGTCCATGTACCCTCCTACCCACCCACCACTGGTCCACCGATGATTTGCATCGAGTGATGCACTTTGCTATACAAGTGCATTGACTTCTTCTAGACTTTATCCAACAAGACTGACGCTTCAGTCTTGTTTGGGGGTGATTCTCATCACCCAATTTTTTCTGCCACCCGTACTTTCCTAGTTCCTATCCTTAGGGTGAGACTGGTTCTGTATGGCTGAAGACGTTAAACTTAGCGCTACCAGGAGGCAGCCCGTCGTTCATTATTTCTGAGTATGAGTCTTATCCTGTTTGGGGGTGGTGTTTCACACCACCCAATGCTTTTCACATGCTTTCTAGACTTGTACATATTTTTGTATCACATCTGTTCTTCAGGTTTCATCTATGCTCCTGAGTGCGGTACATTTCACTAGTGGTTCGTTATGGTAATATATTTCCTCCCTTGTGCTTTTATTTTTATATATGGTTTTAAACATCGAGGACGATGTTCTCTTTTGTTTGGCGGTGGGAAATTTATCAAAATCGTACCTCTTTTGAAAATTTTCAGAAACAAGTGATTTTAAACTTTTTGTGCAGTTAAAAATAAATTTTTATGATATGATTTGTCTATCATCCCTCTTTTAGAAATCTCGAAATACCTGTGTTTGATCCTGAAGTTACGCTTTCTCCATGAAATTAATTAATGCCTCTGAAAAGCGTACTTGCACTATGAATTCTTAAACTCGACAATTTGCACTATCACGTCTATACTCAAAAGTTTAAGAGTAATTAGATTCTCAAGAGAGCCTTAAAAGATCACTAGTGGCGACCTAAACCCGTGAGATTTGAGATTTTCACCTTTTTGAGGGTTTTTACGTATCTCCGAGTCACAAGTTGACTCAACTTTCTTTGGGTACTACACTTAGTCATTGCATGGTCTCATCGTTTTTTTCAAATTTGGCTTAATCACCGAGAATGACATTACTTTCGAGTTGTAAGAAACATGTATCTTGTAGTTTGTCCCGAGCAATAAACCGATTTTTCTATACACTTACCATTATCATTCACTCATTATCATTTTCCATATTACCCTTATCCATATGTCCCAAATACCATCCATCATTGCCATCGTTTTTGAGAAAAAAAGTGTTTGAAATTTTCCATGTAAATTGTCTTCATTTGTGCTATGAAAAGAAGAATGTATCGCAAAAAAAAAGAGAAAAAAGCAAAGAAAGAAAATAAAAATAGAAAAGAAGAAAAAGAAAAGCATGCGATCATAAATTAAAATAATGAAGACAATAGTTAGTCAAAGTGTGTTTCACTCTTCTCAAAACACTCCCATCATTCATCATTTCATTATCCCCTCATACCATTCATAAACCACATTTTCACCTTTGGTAATGTGTTCGGGAAAATAAAAAGATTATATGGTGAATAACTCGACATTCTCTACATAGTGGTTAGCATTCCTTCATGAGATCAGATTTTTTTCACGTATCCGTCCTTTTTTATAAAGTGTGTGAGACATTTGAACTTGTTTACATTTACTCACCTCCTCACACACTAGAGAGATACACTTACCAAATTCTCATAGAGTTCGATTCAGAGAGAGATATCCAGTGAGAATTGAAGTCAAAGCATTGATTCTTAAAAAGGCGATCTAGAAATTACTCTAATGATGCTTAAGATTGTTTCACACTACACATGTTGAGTTTTAGAAAGGATTACGCTTTTGGTATTAAGTAATTTATTATCTCATTTTGATAGTTGAATACGGTGTTCCTTGATGTCCTTTTAAGGTTGGTTTGTATAGCGTTTCATCATCTACTCAGATACTGCATTTCAAAAAGTTTTCGAATTTTGTGGGTACATTCACTGCAAACCCTCACGAGACACCACTCGTCCTGTAGGGCAACCTATAGGTTTAACGGCTTGTTGCACATGCTAAGTGCAATCGTCAGTGCCTGCGAAAGTGGCATACTTATCTCTTCTTTCTCTCTAATTTTTGCTCGAGGACTAGAAATGTTCTGTTTGGGGGTGGTGTGATAAGCACACAAAAGTGTCTATTTTATACACCGAATAGATGCATTTTATTCACTCGTTTTAATTAAAATTGGCCTTATGTTCGTATTTTATCATTTTACAGGTCAATACGCAGTCGCAATGTTAAATAATGCTAAATCCAGTCAAGTGCGACGCAAAAGCGGTCAAAAGCGTGCATCGAAGAAATCCAAAGAGACCGTGAAGTGAGAAGCCCATTTTGAGCTTGCCCCGATGTGATCTAATGCCCTGAATCAGTACCATAACCTTAACCTAGCCCAGACCGAGCCCAATCCATACCCCGAGCTGGTGTGTGTTGAGTTTGTACCTTTATTATTTTTCTAGATTTTTATTTTTAGTCATTTTACTTTTAGGATTTATTTAGATTTATTTAGAATTTTTTAGGATTTATTTTCTATTTTTCTAATTCTTTATTTTGATTTTTGATTTTTATTAGTTTTCAATTTGTAATCTTTATTTAATTTTATTTTTCTTAGGATTAATTTTTAGTAATTTATTTCATTTAGTTTTTAGTTTTAATTTATTTAGTTAGACTATTTAGTTTTTTTAGTTTTTATAGAGTTTTATTTACTTATTATTATTTCTTTTTATATTTTTTTTAGTCTCGTAGTAATAAATTAAAGTTCTATTTCTAGGTTTTTATTTTTTTTTTATTTTAGTTCTAGTTTTATTTTTTTCAGTGTCATTTTTTTTAGGGGTGCGAATTAAACACACACAAACCCCTTTTACACCCATTTACACCTAAACTAAACACTCACACACACATATTCCATACACACACACCTAACCATCCCCTCCATTCATCTTCTTCCCTCATCACGCACGACACTCTCTCACCACCATTAACATCAAACCTCCAACCATCTTCTCTCTCACCTCTCACCATTAGAAACCCAAGAACCCATACACAAAACCCATTACCCCCTCTCTCTCACACAAGTCCATTACTAACCTCTACCATCGTATTCCCCCATCTTCCAAACCGGACCTATACCCATTTCCAGACCCGCGACCCTTGCTCCTCTCACACCTCTGCCTCCGACCATCTACGATCGGGTAGAGCCAACCGCCTCCGGCGCGGTACCTGACCTCCGGCCAGAAACGAATCCGCCCCATTCCGCCCCGGTCGAAACCCAATCGGTGACCAACCCGATCCAAACTCCGACCTGCAAAAACCCATAAACCCGGAACTCCCATAATAGTCATCCAACTTCCAAACCCACGATTTTTGTCACCTGCCATTCCTACAAATCAGGGACAAACCAAAGTCAAGAAATACAAATAAATCCATGTGGCTATCCTCCAAATAAAACCTTTGATTTATTCAAATCCAATCCCATAAAAATCTCTCCATCCAATTGAAGTCGTGGGCTATAAAGAAAGAGGAATGAAGCTTAAAAAAGGGCTCTCACAAAATAGAAAAAGAAATACGTAGAAAGAGAAAAAGACATTGTATAATATGTACATAGTAGGTTCATAAAAAAATCCAGAAAAATACAAAAAAATTAGTTTAGTTTTAGAATAATTTTTAGGTTTAGTTTTTAGTCTTCGTTTTGTAATCAAGTGCTGAACATTGTGAAGAAGTTGGACGCGTGTCAAGGCGCTTTTAGAGACAAATTTGGGGAAAAAATTGCGTATTATATTTCTACCTTCTCTTTTCAATTTATTTCCTTCTTGACATATTATCTATTGTAGTTTATGAACACATGAGAATGTTTGGCTAAACTCCCATTAAAGGGTTGGGATGTACTGCGCATGATGTTACTTTAATTAATTGGTTTCATTAATATTATATTTCTAGGTAAATTAATTTTAAGTGTCACCAATTAATTTATGTAACCAGAGTTAGTAAATTAATTGAACAAATTAATGTTTAAATTTAGGAATCGAACTGGAGATCGGTTTTTCTGAAATTTGAATATTAATTCGGTGTTGAAATTTGAAGATTGCTATTGTTTTCGTTAAATTGATCCTAGCGGGTAATTTTTTGAAAATAGTGTAGTCCTAATTTTTCATCGCGTGACATTTTTAAATTAATTTTCTGATTTTTTTTATTAAATTTATAATTTTAACGAGAGTTAGATTATTGATTTAATATTATCTCGAAATATTTCAAAATTAATAAATTGAGAAATTAAAATAATTGAAAATGCAGTGTAGTCCCACCTCTTGACCTTCTCACATATTTCACACTCGGTTGAACATTTTTTTATTATTTAGTAAATTTTATAATTTTTAGCAATTTTTAGTTAATTTTTCCCTTGAAATTGTTTCTAAAAAATATTTTAATAAAAAAAATTGGAATTGCACGTTTTCACATTTATTGTTTCACCTTGAAAGTAGGATTGATACCCGTACTTACCGCAATACGAGTTATTTTTAGACAAGTTTTGTAGGTACTCAAGAGAATTTTGAGAATGGCTTTTGCACGACAACGATATATACCCAAAAAAGCTTCTTGTCAAACACCTCACCAAATTTAAATATGCAATAGAAGTCAAACATCCATAAAAACTCGTGCATGAGTGCAATGTTGGCATATATACAAAGTCGAATCAAAATGCATATCAACTTCGAAACAACCCCTTATAAACAATGGTTAAGATTATTCTAAGCATCGATAATAACGACCAAATGTCCTAGACACATGGATAATGAAACGATGGGGGGTGGGGGGTTCAAGCACACCAATATGCCACATCAAACATGTAAACTCAAATACAAAAAACAAAAATCTTTTTGGCTTTTCAAACATATTTTGACTCAAAGAAAAGTAAAATCTTTTTGGATTTTCAATTTTTTTCTCAAAAACAAAATCTTTTTGTATTTTTCAAATATGACTCAAATAAATGAAAACTATAATACCAAATGATACACATGTCATATCACTAGCAAATAATAAATCATAATGCAAGGACTAGTGTATAACAAAACATGCAAGCAACTAACCATAAGAAATAGCAAGAGATGAATCATGTGCATGCATGTGAGAATCAACCAACGAAGCATTTAGCATCTCCGAAACGGATTTCCTAACCCAAACAGCTGTATACCTAACAAAATGGATTTTGGGAACCAATGGGACACTAAGTTTAATCTTCCTAGGGTCTTTTCTAAGATCAAAACAGAAAATCCTAAGGTGACCTTTCCTACCACAATGCGAACAAGTGAAAACATGACGAGGAACGGGACCTTTAGGTTGACCTTTTCTTATACCCTCGGATGTGGTTGACGCTCTAAAACAAACTATGGTTTTGGATTTTACAATCTAACCACTAGAACAAGATAAGCCTCTACCATCACTACTCGAGTCATTTAAATCATTTTTTAAGTTCAAAACTTTTGACTCAAGCAAACGATTAGACTCCTCAAACTTTCGGGACTACTTCTTTAAATTTTCAATTACCCCTAGAAGGTTATCTCGCTCCTCCTCAATGTGAGCAAACTTATCCCTAAGATCCTTTTCTCGTGCCACAATGTCATTAATCGAATTATTTTCCTCAACGTCACAAACACTAGAATTTCTCAAATCCTCTAACTCTTTTTCTAAAATGAGGACTCTATCATCACTCTGCTTTTTGTCCAATTTTAATATATTAAAATCTTTAAACAAGGAACTAAAGTGCTCACGACAAATATCTCTTTGAATTTGAAAGCTTTGCAAATATTCAATCTTATTTTTAAAACCGAAATTTTCTTTTTCCAAAACTTCAATACGTTTTGCAAACTTTAAATTCAAACGATGTAAATCGTCAAAGCTTAGAGAATCCATCGAGAGAAAATAAACACAGGAGAGGTAAACAAACACACGGGATCACAAAACAAATAAATAATGTTTTCTAGCTCTGATACCAATTTGAAAGGTTGTGAGTGGCCCGATATGTGTGTTTCTAACAAAACTAATTTTTCTCCGAAAAAGATGCAACTTTTAATTATGCACCAAACCAAGTTGTGAAAAACCAATTCTTACTTTAAACCAGTTTTATCTTGATTAATCCTAAACATGCATTTAGTGATTAAAGCAAGTAAAGTAAAGTAAAGAATACTCACAACACCGGATGTGCGAGGAAAAAACCCAAAACGGGAAAACGACCTCGGACGGCCCAAGCCAGACAATCACTATGAACAATGATTTTACAAAGACAGATTAGCCTTACACTAAGACTCGATCCCCACGGGTCTTGACGCTCCTTCTGATCTTCAATCGTTCTTCAATAGTGCCCACGCAGAAATTTCGTCTTTCATGATGCCTGTCCACAACACACGCGTCCACGTATGTCTCGGTGTCCACCGAATGGCTGTGATTCGTCTACGATGTCGAACAAAATGTACTTCTCTTTTCTTCACCGCAAAACCCTTTGTGTTCAATGTGTAGAACAAACTACTTTGGTGCAACAAGATCACTTAAACATATAAGAATGATAACTCGGATCTTTGCAAACTCTAAGGATGTGTTTAAGACTTTTAAACCTTAGAGAATATGTGCAAAATAAGTTTCTAGTCGAATACTGTTTTCCAGAATGGACACTTACGAAACTATGATGAAAACATTGTTTAAATAGGATTTAAACGCCGTCTCGAAAAATGTGTCATTTGAACAACTTGAGGAACTCGTTCGAGCGACATCCCATCTCGTTCGAACGAGATTGTATGTCATTTGAACGACAGCGTGAAAGTTTAACTTTTTGACTTTTTGTTAAAAACGTCTCTTCCAATGAGAGATCCAAAAATGTCAAACTCTTTTATGAGATTATCATCATAAAACGTAGAGTAAACCTTTAAAACACTTTTAGCACATTCAAAAACATTTTTCTTTATAAAATTACATCCTTATCTTGTATAAAATAATTCCGAGCACCATTAATTATCGCATTCATACCTAAGTGATCTCGGAATGAAATTAACTTTGAAGACGATTAAACTTGCACCAATTAAACTTCGGCATGATTTAATTCTTTGAAGCTTTGCCGCAACGTCTTCAATTTCTTTAATACGTCATAGACCAAGTGGGATCATGACACAAATAAACATCTGCCTATGACATATTACAAACACAGTTTTGTTCACGAAATTAAGTCAAAAAAATACAGGGACTCATTTGGAAATTTATGTCCTTACAAAACTCCCCCTTTGACTATTCCGGGAGAAAACTAAACAAGTGAAATGCCTAACCGGGCCGTCAAGCCGTATGACTCCTAAATCCCATCCCATAAACCCAAAATCAAAAATACAGGACACGGACTAAAATATGTAGCACCGACAAGCATGAACTGTCTGAATGTGATGTATACTTGAAATCTCGAATTGCTGAAAGCATACCTACACACATGAAACAGACAAACAAATACCCACTGAAGTATGGAGGAACAAATGATACCAATGTATATTTTTAATAAAAACAAATCATTTGAAACATGTGAGCAATTATGTGATACCAATTTGAAACAAATAATATCAAACAATATGTAAATTCAGATATCAATAGTAGCGCTCAACAAATCTCCCCCTACATCACGTACATCTCTCCCCCTTTTTGTCTCGAATAGACAATCCGGTGAAAAGATAAACCAATTTGAAATATCTAGCATGAGAATGTGATACCAAATTGAGTCAAGTTGATACCAATTTTGAAAAATGAAAAAGGCTAGATAAATATGAAACAACCAGCTAAATAAGATCATGTAATGACAAATCAGTAGCTAGTAAACCAAGGAATCACACATAGAGTATACTAATCAAATCAAGTGTGATAAACGGACTCATATGCAAAATACCAATTTGGAACAAAAAAGAACCTGCATATAAACCAAACAGTCCAGAAATGCTTCCCGTAGTACAAAAAATATATCAGATTAAACCTGTGGACTGCAAACCAATCAGAAGCCATTTTTTCATCATGTCGTTCGAACGAGCTAGGGACATCGCTCAAACGAGATGAGGATGTCGCTCGTACGAAGTACAGAAGTCATTCGCGCGAGATGAGTTGTCATTTGAACGACTTCGCACGACCTGCCAAAATTTTCCAGTTTCCCAGAAATATTATAAAGTATTGCCCAGTGAAAAAAATTCCAGGAAGGGCCTGACAGAATCAAAACAGCGTTAAAATAGTAGGCTTTTAACACAAAACGAAAAAACTCATAAAAACTTAAAATGCGAGTTATATGCAAACATAGTACTGATGTGCTCAAACATAAATATGGAATGAATGGGCGTGATACTACAACAAATGAGTCACAATTCCAACACATTGAAATAATCAAGAAGCTCTAATTGATAGCTATAAATCATCAAACTTTATCATAGCCATATGACAATTAAAGTGTGAGCTTAATGAACTAAACATACTACATGCACACAAATCCAGAATTTTGACGATTCTACAAACAATAGCGTCAAATTGCCGCGCTTCAACATAAGGATTAGTTGTGCAAACCCATTTAAATTTTTGATCCATCCAAACTCCCTCAATAATATCATAGTTTCTTTGGAATGAACTAAACAAATTTGGCCCTTTTCTTAGCATATCTTATTTTCTTTTGGGCTCTTTTAAACGATGGCTTTCACGACGAGTAAATTTTGAACTCTCGCAGCCCTTTCCCGTGAATCACTCATCATTTTTACCAATTTTAAAACCTCACGATAAATGGTTATTACATGCACACTTCTCCTTAAGTCTACTTACGCATAGATGACAAGATTGAGATAAGAACGCCTCACCAAATTTAAATATTTTTAGAGAAGTCAAACATCCATATAAACTCGTGCATTATGCAATGTTGGCATATATACAAAGTCGAATCAAAATGCATATCAACTTCGAAATAACCCCATACAAACAATGGTTAAGATTTTTCTAAGCATCGATAATAATGACCAAATATCCTAGACACATGGATAATGAAACGATGGGGGGGTCAAGCACACCAATATGCCACATCAAACATGTAAACTCAAAAACAAAAAACGAAAATCTCTTTGTCTTTTCAAACATATTTTGAGTCAAAGAAAAGCAAAATCTTATTGGATTTTCAAAAGTTTTCTCAAAAACAAAATCTTTTTGTATTTTTCAAATATGACTCAAATAAATGAAAACTATAATACCAAATGATACACTTGTCATATCACTAGCAAATAATAAATCATGATGCAAGGTCTAGTACATAATTAAACATGCAAGCATCTAACCATAAGAAATAGCAAGAGATGAATCATGTGCATGCATGTGAGAATCAACCAACGAAGCATTTAGCATCTCCAAAACGGATTTTCTAACCCAAACAGGTGTATACCTAACAAAATGGGTTTTGGTAACCAATGGGACACTAAGTTTAATCTTCCTAGGGTCTTTTATAAGATCAAAACAAAAACTCCTGAGGTGACCTTTCCTACCACAATGCGAACTAGTGAAAACACGACGAGGAACGGGACCTTTAGGTTGACCTTTTTTAATACCCTCGGATGTGGTTGACGCTCTAAAACAAACTATGGTTTTGGCTTTTACAATCGAACCACTAGAACAAGATAAGCCGCTACCATCACTACTCGAGTCATTTAAATCATTTTTTAAATTCAAAACTTTTGACTCAAGCAAACAATTAGACTCCTCAAACTTTCGGGACTCCTTCTTTAAATTTTCAATTACCCCTAGAAGGTTATCTCGCTCCCCCTCAATGTGAGAAAACTTATCCCTAAGATCCTTTTCTCGTGCCACAATGTCATTAATCAAATTATTTTCCTCAACGTCACAAACACTAGAATTTCTCAAATCCTCTAACTCTTTTTCTAAAATGAGGACTCTATCATCACTCTCCTTTTTGCCCAATTTTAATATATTAAAATCTTTAAACAAGGAACTAAAGTGCTCACGACAAATATCTCTTTGAATTTGAAAGCTTTGCAAATATTCAATCTCATTTTTAAAATCGGAATTTTCTTTTTCCAAAAGTTCAATACGTTTTGCAAACTTTAAATTCAAACGATGTAAATCGTCAAAGCTTAGATAATCCATCGAGAGAAAACAAACACAGGAGAGGTAAACAAACACACGGGATCACAAAACAAATAAATAATGTTTTGTAGCTCTAATACCAATTTGAAAGGTTGTACGTGGCCCGATATGTGTGTTTCAAACAAAACTATTTTTTCTCCGAAAAAGATCCAACTTTAATTATGCACCAAACCAAGTTGTGAAAAACCAATTCTTACTTTAAACCAGTTTTATCTTGATTAATCCTAAACATGCATCTAGTGATTAAATCAAGTAAAGTAAAGTAAAGTAAAGAATACTCACAACGCCGGATGTACGAGGAAAAAACCCAAAATGGGAAAACAACCTCGGATGGCCCAAGCCAGACAATCACTATGAACAATGGTTTTAATAAGACAGATTAGCCTTACACTAAGACTCGATCCCCATGGGTCTTGACGCTCCTTCTGATCTTCAACCGTTCTTCAATAGTGCGCAAGAAGAAATTCCATCTTCCACGATACCTGTCCATAACACATGCGTCCACGTATGTATCAGTGTCCACCGAATGGCTTTGCTTCGTCTACGATGTCGAACAAGATGTCCTTCTCTTTTCTTCACCGCAAAACCCTTTGTGTTCGATCTATAGAACAAACAACTTTGGTGCAGCAAGATCACTTAAACATATAAGAATGATAACTCGAATCTTTGCAAACTCTAAGGATGTGTTTAAGACTTTTAAACCTTAGAGAATATGTGAAAAACAAGTTTCTCGTCGAATACTGTTTTCCAGAATGCACACTTACGAAACTATGATGAAAACACAATTTAAATAGGATTTAAATACTGCCTCGAAAAATGTGTCATTCGAACGACTTGAGGAACTCGTTCGAGTGACATCCTATCTCGTTCGAACGAGATTGGATGTTGTTTGAACGACAGCGCGAAAGTTTGACGTTTTGACTTTTTTGTTTAAAACGTCTCTTCCAATGACAGATCCAAAAATGTCAAACTCTTTTACGATCTTATCATCATAAAACGTAGAGTAAACCTTTAAAACATTTAAAAACATTTTTCTTTATAAAAATTACATCCTTATCTTTTATAAAATAATTCCGAGCACTATTAATTATACGCATTCATACCTGAGTGATCTCGGAATGAAATTAACTTCGAAAACGATTAAACTTGCACCAATTAAACTTCGTCATGATTTAATTCTTTGAAGTTTTGTCGCAACATCTTCAATTTATTCAATACGTCATAGACCAAGTGGGATTGTGACACAAATAAACATCTCCCTATGACATATTACAAACACAGTTTTGTTCACGGAATTAAGTCAAAACAATACAGGGACTCAATTGGAACTTTATGTCCTTACAGAAGGAACCCATAGGGTCCTGGAAGGAACCCCAGGGTTCCCAAAATAGCAACAAATTTATATTAGTGAAGGAACCCCAGGGTCCCTCAACAGTAAAAAATTCATATTGGTGAAGGAACCCCCAGGGTCCAGTGAAGGAATCCTTAGGGTCCCTCGACAGTAGAAAATTCATATTGGTGAAGAAATCCCCAGGGTCCCTCAACAGTAGAAAATTTATATTGGTGAAGGAACCCTCAGGGTCCCTCATAGCAAAAAATTCATATTGGTGAAGGAACCCCAGGGTCCTTGGCCGCAGAAAATTCATATTGGTGAAGGAACCCCCAAGGTCCCTTAATAGCAAAAAAATCATATTTGTGAAGGAACCCCCAAGGTTCTTCAACAACAAAAAATTCATATTGGTGAAGGAACCCCCAGGGTCCATCAATGACTGAAAATTCATATTGGTGAAGGAACCCCGGGGAAAAATTTATATTGGTTGAGGAACCCCCAGGATCCCTCAACCTCCAGAAAACATTTGGTCATAGAACCCTCAAGGTTCCCCTCCCTCAACTGCAAGAACACATTTAGGTGAGGAACCCTCAGGGTACTTAACCAAAACCTTGGGCGAGGAACCCTCAAGGTCCTCCCCCTAAATTTCTACAAAAATAGGCCAGGATGAGGGGGTGTCTATCATGAGCAACCCCTCATCATGAATTTTCATTATTTAAAAATAACAAAATTACTAAAACTTACTTTCTTGTACAGGTTGTCTAGTTGAGCCGGCAGGGCTCAAGTATGACAAATGGGATCTCTTGGGAGTTTTAGCTTGGCGGCTGAGGAATAAGGTTTATTGAGAAATCTCAACCACTTAACACTTTAGTATTGAGATGATACTAGTAAGAAGACCCTAGGAGTCACTCAAGACCACACACACCTCACACTTAGTCACAAGTGAAGTGAGCAGCCAAAGGGTTGCTCACAAAGAACGAACTTTTGCAAAAAAAAAATACTTTCTCAGAAGAGAGGGTCCTCAAGGCCCCTCTCAAGAAAAAATGATTTTAGAGGAGAGGGGTCCTCAATCTCCCTCCCCCTCCCCCTCGATATTGATGGTTTTAGAGGAGGAGTTCCTCGAGGCCTCCTCTTTCAAGTTTACGAAGTTTGTACTACAAGTTATCATTTCAATAGATATTTACCGAATCAGATATTTTGTCTCCATTGGGAGACATATTTTCTTTTTGACTATAGTTTGCACCAGGTGGAACCTATCAGAGGGGACAGGCAGCGGCACACAAGTAGAGACAAATGCTATGTTTCAGACCTTGTCCCTCACCAACCCTCTCAGTTTTGACGCCCAAAAGTGCCAACTCGGCCCTAGTGCCCAAGTATAACTAGGACCCCTGAGCAAGTTCAAGAAAATAAGGAACTCAACTTGCATTGTTACTCAATCAAAATCACACCAGAACTTCCTAGTATTCTCTCCCTACTCATTCTCTTAATGCTTAGTGCCTTGTTCTATCACTCCTCACCTGACAACCATCATTCTTAGAAGTTTATCTTGAGAAACGTTACTATTCTTGTTGTGGACGTTTATCTTCTTAGAGGGAGTGATTTCTAGTCTGGGCTCCATTTTTACCAAAAGTAGAAGGTTTCATCAGAAGCTGCACGAGAAGTTATTGAGAACCATGAAGGCAGCATCCATTAGAGTGGGTCATGCCTCGCCCTTTCTAGATATTCATAGACCCCAGTCTCACTACCCTCTTACACAAACTATAATGAATTAAGGTATAATATTTTGCATAAACAGATAGTGAGTCTAGTCTATAACCCTAATTAAATTTCTTTAATCGGATTTAGGATTTAGTAGATACTGATATTTTAGTATAATAGGGTCAGATTGTCTAAAAAACAACCTCTATTTTTGGGTCAACTTTGCAGATACATAAGTAATAATTGGTAACTAATTAGGTTTTGTACAATACATGGATAGAAATTTATATTCATCTTATTTTATATAAACATAGAATCACCTAAAAATCATTTATACTCTAGGATATATTCAAGTGTTAGAAACAGGTGTACAATCAGTCTAGAAAATAACCTATGATTTTGGTTCAAGTTTGTAGACAAATCTGAACCAATTCGTAACTAATTACGTGTTGTACCATACATAGTTGGAAAGGTATGTGAATCTATTTTAATATTCACCTGGAATACGATTCACTTTCAAGATTCCTTGGTGGTTAAATGGTAGATACGCTAAACTCAAAATCTCATGTTAAAGAGCATAGAAGTTCGCGTCCGCTTCAAGGAATAATATTGAGAATGCTCATTGAATGAGAAATTCAATAAGATATCTCAGATCGAATCGGTATATCAATACCTATTCGATACGAGCACTTAGAATTAGAATAATTTTGACAGTGGATCACAAAATCTTGGCAATCTTCTTTATCTAATGAATGGGGAGTCTGCTTTAAAATCATCAAAAAATCATTTATAGTCAAGGATATATCAATTTTTCTAATAAGTGTTAAATATGTCCATTCTAATGAATTTGGCATAGATTTCATATTCTTCCTTATAATTTTATTTCCTTCCAAACCCCCATTAGAGGTACCAAAGATCCCATATAAGATTCACTCAAAACAAAATTTAACATAACTACTAGGATACGATTATAAATATAATGGAACAATTATTTCATATCTAAAACATCATTTATGGTTTAAATTCCATAAATCTTCCAAATTAGATCCAAGTTCATGTTCTACACAATATGAGTTTAAATACCGAAATGATTTCAGATTAATAATCAATTCATAAGGGATAATTGTGACACCTCGTAATTCTAATATCGGTTGACCAGGGCTTTATTAAAATTAAATGGGAATAAATTATGATTTTATTCTTAGCATCACTGTCATAACAAATATTTAATTTAAATACAACCATTATAAATCTGCACCAACTAAAAAGACAATAGAAATGGTAAGAGAATAACTATAAATAACATAAATCGAACAAACCATTGATTACTGCAAAAATACTAACATAAACATGGTACTAAGAAATAATAGGATATATACGTCTTAAAAGAAATTTCCTAACCATCTACGGGCAACACGCCCAAAAGGAACATACTAAAATACTGAATCCTATCTAGATATAATGAACTGAGGCGGCTACAATAAAATCTTGCAACATCAACGGCCACTGCACGCAATGACATGATGAAGAGACACGCAATGACATGATGAAGAAACTAACCCTTCATTCTATCTCGCTGAATACTTAAGCTTTTGAAAATATTTGACAGTGAGTCAAAGCCCGAAAAATATTTGAAAAATATTTGCAAGTATTTAAATGCTTTAAATGTAAAGATGCGGTGTATTACCTTCATAATTAACTTCCAGTCGCACTCACATGAGACTTTTCCTCACCACTCATCTACAGTGCGCACCTAACGCATTTATTTAACTATCCTAATCACACTACCCATCCTAACTAGGACAATAACTGCTAACCTAGCCAACCCCGCTAGTAATCACTATTAGATAATATGCACTACCTTTACTAGGTATATTTTCACAAATATTACATAGCTACACACATGCTATAATTAGATATTTACACAACTAACACATATACATACACATATATATCACTCACAATCTACGTATATATAGCATCCCTAGAGTAGGGCATCACGGATGCCTCCCGTGTGTGCTATTAGACTCCAAGCATGCCATTACCACAACTGGTCCCTCGGGTCAAAATCTCATATTTGAACCCAAAACGTAAATACAAACAATGGAGGCGGTCATAAACATATGTCCGGGGGTCGCAACCATACCGCATTGCTCCCAATCGATCTCCAGACCAATATCGATCCTCACTCATGGATAGTGGCCATGCAACAATACTATGACCTAGGAAAATAATCAAACATTCCTGGTCAATGGCAGGGTGGGCTTCCCACAACGAGCACTATGGAGTAGGTATGTTTCAAACAGATAAACAACAATCTCTCTCTTTATTTATCTATCTTTAACACACACACACACACACACACATATATATATATATATAGCACTGGCTGCATATGAAAATCCCATAATGTACTAGTCTACCAATCTCGAAGCCGAATCAACTTCTCAATTTCCAATTTAAGCGTTCATTCACTTGTTAACCGATTCGTCTCATTCAAATCGAATTAAAAGTTGTCCTAAAACATGCACTAACCCCATAATAATGTTCCAATGAAATATCATTCTATTTAGGAAACTCATATGCCCATTTCCCCATCACTAATTGGTCAAAATAACGCAAAATAAAAATTGGGGAATGCCAACAAATCAAAGCGGTTCACTTGGCAGAACAAACCGATTCAGCTAAGTGAACCAATTCGCTCCCCCCAGTGAACCGGTTTGGTTTACGGGGCTGCCTTTTGTATTCAACCTCAACTTTTTACCTCCCAAGTCCGTCGATGGAGCTTGTAAGCCTCCCAAAATGACAAATTAAGATCCCAAACACATATGTAACCATCCCATCCATATATTAAACCCGGTATAAACTCGAATCCAACATTTATTCCCAATGATTCTTAATTATTGATTTGATTCACACATTAAAAAACCAATCAAGTGTTTAACCCATCATTCCAAACACCCATCAAAGTTCAACCCTTTTATTTATACTCCCATATTTAATCACTAAAATTCGTTCATAATAATCCTCAATCACATTAATATGTTAAATCACAAATTAATCTTTTTAATTACCCCCGTGATTAACATTCTCAATTTTCATATTTATTGTTATTAACTATGGACTTAAATAACTGCAAAAAAGAAAATCTAAAGCCAGTAAACCCTTGCCTTGATGGATGAATATCCGAAGTTTGACACGTTCTTGATGATTCGATTCCGAAAATGTCTCTTCATCCTTTCTCCAAGCCCTCTTCCTCTCTTTTTCTCTCTTCTTATCTCTTTCGTCCTCTCCCTTAATCTCCACTAAACAGAGGTTAATGGCAGCTTATATCCGCCCCACTAACCCATTAATACCTCATTGTAAAATCCTAATTTCATATTTGGGTTAAGCCCGAAGGGTAAAAAGATGACCATGCCCCTATACGGGCCATTCTATGTTTAAAAAGCCCTCGGAACCCAACTATAACTCCCGGGTACCTATTCTAGACTATTTTGACACATTCCGAATCACCAACAGACTAAAAAGGTCATCCTAGTCGTTTAACTAAAAATGTTCAACCATTTTCATTAACCGGGCCCAACACGTTTTTACAGTATGCGTCATCCTTAAACCATTTTAATTCTTCGTTTTCACTCTCTAAATGACATAATATGATACTCTGTTGTTTTCACTCTCTAAATGACAATATAATAATTTCCACATCACTATTTACTTATGACACTCAAGTAATTAATTTTAATCATAAATATTAATCCCAAAACTCGCTAACTAATATTTATTGAAACTAATTTAATTTCCTAATTAAATTAATAATTTAATGCACACGTAGAATAAAATGATCTCAAAAGTACCGGGTATAACAATAATAAAACTTACAATTTATCCATCCTTAAACATGAATTCTAACAACAATTAATAAATTAGTTATATATTATACTCTAATGAAGAAACATATTTAGTGCCTTGATTTGGAGAACAAATGTTTCCACTGAGCTTTGACTGATTGTACTCTTGTTCATGTAACAACCCCCGCTTTTGAGAACCTATTTTATATTTATTTACTATGTGAAGTAATTATATATAAAATGTTGGAATGTGGAGTAAGTATTAATTTAATGAAGATAAAAGTTAATATTTACTAAAATGTTGCATATTTACCTTATGTGTAGGTAAATATCACCATGTTGTGTTTTATTGTGTCATAAGATTTAAAATGACATTATGGTTTAAAATGAAACCGGAATTTGAAATGAGTTATAAAATTTCCAAATGAAAATTTGGAGCGTGTAGTTAGTCCCGAAAGGTGCGAGATAGTCGAAATAAGTGTCATATTGTATTTTGATGTTTCGGGCACTTTTGACTGGTTATAGCTTAAATGTGTAGTTGCGAGTCATTTTATCGCGGTATTAATCATTTAAGTTGGAATTTAGACTTAAGCCACGATTTTTAAGTCTTGCATTTCACTTACTTCTCTTGAGTGCATTTGGTGACCTAGAGAGAAAGAGAGAGGAAGATAACTTTGGAGAGAAAGGAGAAAAGAGAGAGATTCAAGCTTGGAGTTTGTTGCTACTACAAGAAAATCTGAGATTCCTACACCAAGGCAAGTTTTATACTTGCTACTATGTGATTTAAAATGAATAATTAGTATTGATAGTTGTGTATTAGTTATGGTTTATCAATGTTAGGGTTTTTAGGGATTTATGGGTTTTGAATCCATAAAGGATGATTTGGGTGTCCATGGATGTAAATGATGGTAGTTAGATGCATTTATGATGTATTATTTGCAATAAATGATCTTGGTTTGGATGGATTTGAGTTGGGGGAATTTGGGAGTCCAAGACTCCATAGCCAAACTTGGCCAATTCGCAGGCGCGAATC
The DNA here is from genome assembly GCA_949130495.1 of Sambucus nigra. Taxonomy (NCBI): domain Eukaryota; kingdom Viridiplantae; phylum Streptophyta; class Magnoliopsida; order Dipsacales; family Adoxaceae; genus Sambucus; species Sambucus nigra. Next base: position 129,128,152 of record OX422223.1, read on the forward strand.
GATTCGGCCCTAGGGCGAATCGATTCGCTTAGGGTCAGTTTCCAGGTCTTCTTGGACCGAATCGATTCGGCCAAGCCGAATCGATTCGGCAGTTTACAGAATCTCAGGTTTCCTTGTCTGAACCGATTCGCTTTTTGGTCTAATCGATTCGATTTCCTGCTGTTTTTAAGTTCGTTTTATAACTCAATTCTAATACATTTTCTTTAGGTTTAGGACCTAGGAACCTTCTTGTATGAAGTAAACTTAGAGTCCTAGAGTTTTAGTTGAGTTGAGTCATTACCCTACATTAGGAATGGGTTAAACGGGGCTTGTTCTTGAGGTGTACCAATTTGAGATTAGGGCTTTTCTTTCCTTTAGAACATTATTAGTAGCTTAGGAGTTGTAAGCCCATACTTGGAGACTTTAGCGGCTCACTGGAGGTATATAAAACCTTGGGACTTGTAGAATTATTGTGAGCACTTGGAGAATAATTCGGGACTTAAAATATGATGAATATTAATGAGAATATTCAATGATGATGGTTTTGAATAAAATGAAACATACACATGAATAATGGAAATGAAAATGAGATATAAATGGTAAATGCTAATTTACTTAAACACACCTCTCTAAATGCTATCATAAGGGAAGCTCGCGCATGAGGTGATGTACCCTGACTAATGAACGCAGGGAGACTATAGTCCTCGGCCATATGTGGGATTGTTATATGTTTTATTCTGCGCTAGTGAGGTAATTCCGGGTGTGGTTATGACTCACTCACAGGCATATGGCCACTTCCCGACGTGCGTTAGGTGCCCAGGTTGTCTTGTTTGATTCTCCCTGGAAGATGATAGTCATTTAGGGGGGCGCCCAGTGGGGAAACTCGGAGGGGCGGTCTTAGAATCGTTATATGTATAAGAATATAACTATTCTAAATCAAGTGGGACTTGAAATATGTGAAATGCCATATGTGCATATGTTATTAATTATATTCCTGATAAGGAATTGAAAGATGAAATGAAGGGGTAAAAATGATGGAGACTTTAATTAATGTTGTCTAACTATAGCCTCTTGCACAATTAAATAAAAGTATAATCCCTTAAATTGTCTTATTATACTTGAGATCAGGTTGTTGGATTCTCATCTTCATCATTCATGATTAACTGTCCATAATTGTCATGCTTCTTATTCATCTGGTAATCATATAAAATTGGGCCCTGACCCGTTCATTTTCCTTGTTGTGCATGAATTTGTATCCGCTCAGGTGCTCCGCCGTAAGGGCGCCCGTTTTGATATTCCTACTCCTATGCTTTTGAGGAGCTGTAAGATTTTGTGGATATTACAGGATGTGTTGTTAGACGCCTTCATTTTTGTATTCTAGATATGATCGGGTCTTTCACTCGGGCGTGTGGCCCAGATTTTTGTAATTGTTTAATGAATGTATTTTGTAATTTATTAAATTATTGTAATACGATGTATGTAACTGTTGACCGATAGCATATTCGGTCCTCTTATTTTATTTTTTGTTATGGATGTAATACATGCTCTTTTGGAATTCCACTTTCTCTTCAGATTGGGTTATTTAAATTATTTTCTTAACTTGTAATAAAACTAAATTTAAATTTTTTGGCAACTCGTTTTCTGAATTATTGGGTGGTTTTCCCGTATACTTATTTTATTGTTGTGATTCTGAGAATGATTTCCATCCATGATTCCGTTATATTGGAGTATCAGGTTGGTCAGCCCTTATTTCGGATCACGGGTTATCATAGATGGTATCAGAGCATAAGATTCTAGAGATTTTAGGATCTATACGTACTTGTCACGTTCTACCGTAGCGTTCTTTGATATAGAGCCTAATGTTAGGACTGCTTTATTACTTATGTGTGCGATCTTCTGCAAGATAGATTGTTTTGAATAGTATTCTAACTCTATTGTTTCTTCATCTCAGATGCCGCCTAAGAGAGGTCGCCCAGCGAGACGTAATAGGGTTGTTGATGAGGATGTTGGTCCTCCACCGCCGCCACAAGGAACCATTAATGCTGCGGATGTAGCAAATATCGTGGCCCATGCGGTTAATGCGGCTATGACCGCAGTGGCTCAGCAAATGCCACAAGCTCAACAACGAGCGCAGGATGCACAAGCTCCTACGGGACCTTCTCCGTGGGAGAGAGTTAGAGAGTCCTTTTTAAAGGGCCATCCCTCGAAATTTAATGGAGGTTCTGATGCTATTAGAGCAAATCAGTGGAAGAAGGACATGCAACGCCATCTACGAATGGTGGAATGTAGTGAGGAGAAGAAATAAGTCCTTGCTACTTTTAAACTTGTTGGGGCCTCATTTCATTGGTGGGAGTCGATGACTACACCCGAACAGAGAGATACCATGACTATCACTGATTTTTGGGTCTTATTTGACCAAAAGTATTTCCCTCCCGCAGTTCAAAGGGAGATGAGAAGCAGGCTTCAGGATGTGGTGCAAGGTGAGAGATCCGTGGCGGAATATAAAGAGGAGTTCACCCGGTTATCAAGTTTTGTACCGGATGAGGTAACTCCGGAGGAGAAGAAGGTTTCGAAGTTTATGGGAGGTTTGAACTGGAGAGTCCGACAACATTTACTGGGTAATCCAGCCCTGCAAACTTGGTGAGGTAATGAATGCAGCATTGCTCCATTTCTAAGAACATTGGTTGTACATGCAGAGTGGCAAGAAAGCTACCATAGTGGGGCAAGCTGGAAAGCCTGGAGGTAGTGGGACTGGAGGAGGAGCTTTTCCCTTGTCCCAATCTTCGGGTAATAAGCAACGAGAAAGGGATCCCCAGCAAGGGAACTTGTCAAAAAGGCAACGTTTTGGTGGGTTTAATTTGGGTGGCAATAATAATCGGCATGGTCAGGGTGCTCCGCAACAACAGACAGGTCAGGGTAGTCAAGGGGGTAAGGGCCATCAGGGCCAAGGTATTAACCAGTTTAGAAATAACCGGGGCCGAAATACGAAGAATATGGAGGGACGATGTTTCCAATGCAGAGAGGCGGGTCATTACAAGAAGGAGTGTCCTTAGTTGATTGGGGGTCAGCTTCCTAGAGTTCCCTAGCAGCCACAGGTTCAGCTAACACCGTAGGTACCTAATCTAGTTGCCCCTCCACAGTAGGGTCAGCTGCAGTATGGGAGAGTTTATCATATCCAGGATGCTATACTTCCTCCGGCTCCGTCGGCGCCGCCAGTCATTGAGGGTAAGTTCCTTATTCAGGGGCACATGGGTCGCGTTTTATTTGATACGGGTGCAACACATTCATTCATTTCTAGAAGTTTTGCTCAAACCACAGAGTTGATAAAATCTGCAGAGAGTACTTTCACTAGCGTTGAGTCCTCTATGGGTGATGGTTCACTCGTTTTCTTTGTTTGTAAACAAATAGGAATTTCTATTGGTAATTTGTGCTTTGAGGCCGATTTGCTCGTCCTAGACATGGTCAGGTATGATGTGATATTGGGTATGGATTGGCTAGTGAAGTATCATGCGATAGTTAATTGCTATGGGAAGAGTATAATCTTTGCCGTTCCGGGATAAGAAATGTTCTTGGTAGTTATGCCTCATTTAAAAGGAGGTACTAGTACTTATTTGTATTGTATCACAGAGGAGACTTCTCGAGATGTAGTTGTTCCCTTAGATTCTATTTCGATTGTTAGAGATTTTGAGGATGTTTTCTGAGAAATACCGGGTTTGCCTCCGAGTCAGGAGATCGAGTTTGTGATCGATTTAGCGTCGGGGACGAGACCGATTATGAGAGATCCCTATCGTATGGCTCCTGTGGAAATGAGGGAGTTAAGAGATCAAATTCAGCAGTTATTGGAGCAGGGATTCATCAGGCATAGCACGTCGTCGTGGGGTGCTCCGGTGTTTTTTGTAAATAAAAGGGACGGTTCTCTCCGGATATGTGTTGACTACAGAGAGTTGAATAAAGTCACCATCCGGAACAAATACCCTTTACCTCGTATCGATGACTTATTTGATCAACTTAGGGGAGCGTCGTACTTCTCTAAAATCGATTTGAGGACGGGGTATCACCAGTTGAGGATACGAGAGCAGGATGTATACAAGACCGCTTTTTTGACGAGATATGGATCCTATGAATTTTTTGTTATGCCCTTTGGACTAACCAATGCCCCCGCCGTATTTATGGATCTCATGAATAGGGTATTTCAGGACTTCCTGGACCAATTTGTTATTGTATTCATCGATGACATCCTAGTCTATTCTCGAACGGAATCTGATCATGCTATTCATTTGAGGTTGGTCCTACAAAGGTTGAGGGATAACCAATTGTATGTTAAGTTCGACAAGTGAGGATTTTGGTTGCAGGAGGTACAGTTTTTGGGACATATTGTGACATCCTGGGGTATATCGGTGGATCCGAGCAAAGTGGTTGCGGTGAGGGAGTGGGGTCAGCCCACGACACCTACCGAGATTCGTAGTTTTTTGGGTTTGGTGGGTTATTACCGTCGGTTTATCAAGGGTTTCTCTAAAATCGCTAGCCCTTTGATAAATTTGACCCGAAAAGGGGTGAGATTTGTTTGGGATGACTTTTGTCAGGCTGCGTTTGACGAGCTCAAAGATAGGTTGACTTCGGCTCCAGTACTTGCATTACCAAATCCGGGATTGGAATCTCTAGTCTTCACCGACGCATCTCTACAAGGATTAGGAGGTGTACTTCAACAAGAGCGGCGAGCTATTACTTATTCTTCCCGCAAGCTAAAACCCCGTGAAAGAAATTATCCGGTGCATGACTTAGAACTTGTCGCAGTTGTCTTTGCTTTGAAGGTTTGGAGGCACTATCTCCTAGGGGAGAAATTCAGCCTTTTCACGGACCATAAATCGCTGTAATATTTGTTTTCACAGAAAGATTTAATTATGCGGCAACGTCGATAGCTGGAATTTGTGAAAGACTATCAATTTGACATCCACTATCATCCGGGCAAGGCGAATGTAGTAGCGGATGCTTTGAGTAGAAAGCCCGAGGGAGAGTTAGCTGATGTATGGAAAGCTAAATGGAAAGAGCTTAGTCAGGAGGATGCTGTGTAGAGAGCGTTCATGTCGGTGATGACCGTTACGCCTACAATTGTGGCAAGGGTTATAGAAACCCAAGGAAGAGATAGAGGTTATCAGGACCATATACGCCGATTACTATCCGAGGGAGCGGAGTCCTACTTGATAAGTTCAGAGGGTGGATTACGTTTTCACTGGAGACTCATTGTCCCGGAGGAGGGGGATTTGAGACGGGCGGTAATGGCAGAATTTCTAGGTCTAAATTTATGGTACATCCTGGTGGAGACAAGATGTATTAAGACATACGCCATCAGTATTGGTGGCCAGGCATGAAGCGGAATATTTCTGAGTTCGTATCCCAATGCACTACTTGTCAATTGGTCAAGATAAATCATCAGCGACCGACAGGTTTGTTGCAACCGTTGGATATTCCGGTGTGGAAGTGGGAGAGCATATCGATGGACTTTATTACGGGCTTGCCAAGGTCACAGAGTGGTTGTGATTCTATTTGGGTGATTGTCGACCGCTTGACTAAGTCGGCACACTTCCTACCCGTGCGTACCGACTATGACACAACTCGCTATGCCCGATTATTCATCGCGGAGGTTGTCAGACTCCATGGGGTGCCCTTAAATATCATTTCCGACCGAGATAAGATCTTTGTTTCCCACTTTTGGCAAAGTTTCCAAGAGGCTATGGGGATCGAATTGAATTTAAGCACTTCTTATCATCCTCAAATAGATGGGCAGACTGAAAGAGTCAACCAAATATTGGAGGATATGCTCCGTATGTGTATGCTTGATTTCAAGGGTGGTTGGGAACAATATCTCCCTTTGGTCGAGTTTGCTTATAACAACTCGTACCAATTTACTATTGGAATGGTGCCCTATGAAGCACTTTATGGCCGGCCTTGTAGATCATCCACGTGTTAGTTGGAAGTGGGGGATAATAAATTCTTCGGACCTAAAATGATCCAGGATACTTCTTCCAAGATTGAACTCATTCAGAGTCGCATTCGGATAGCTCAAGACCACCAAAAGAGTTATGCCGATGCATATAGAAGGCATATGGAGTTGGATATTGGGGACCAAGTCTTGGTACGAGTATCACCAATGAAAGGTATAAAGCGTTTCGGGAAGAAAGGAAAGCTTGCGCCGCATTTTGTTGGACTTTTTCCCATTATTGCTAAGGTGGGTCCAGTGGCGTATCAACTTGCCTTACTGAAACCTTTACAACAAATTCATGATGTGTTCCATGTCTCCTCTTTGAAGAAGTATAAGAGGTGTAAAGGTGCCCTTTGGCATATCCCTTTCGAGGATGTTGACTTACAACCCGACATTTCATATGAAGAACAACCGGTTGCTATCTTAGAGCATGGGGAACGTAGGTTGAGGTCTCGAGTGGTGCCCTTGGTGCGATTCCAATCGAGTCATCACAACGCCAAGGAATCAACATGGGAACCCGAAAATGATATGCAGGAAAAGTATCTACATCTCTTTATACAAGGTACGCCTCAATTTTGGGGGCAAAATTTCCTCATAAGGGGGGGAGTATGTAACAACCCCCGCTTTTGAGAACCTATTTTATATTTATTTACTATGTGAAGTAATTATATATAAAATGTTGGAATGTGGAGTAAGTATTAATTTAATGAAGATAAAAGTTAATATTTACTAAAATGTTGCATATTGACCTTATGTGTAGGTAAATATCACCATGTTGTGTTTTATTGTGTCATAAGATTTAAAATGACATTATGGTTTAAAATGAAACCGGAATTTGAAATGAGTTATAAAATTTCCAAATGAAAATTTGGAGGGTGTAGTTAATCACGAAAGGTACGAGATAGTCGAAATAAGTGCCACATTGTATTTTGATGTTTCGGGCACTTTTGACTGGTTATAGCTTAAATGTGTAGTTGCGAGTCATTTTATCGTGGTATTAATCATTTAAGTTGGAATTTAGACTTAAGCCACGATTTTTAAGTCTTGCATTTCACTTACTTCTCTTGAGTGCATTTGGTGACCTTGAGAGAAAGAGAGAGGAAGAGAACTTTGGAGAGAAAGGAGAAAAGAGAGAGATTCAAGCTTGGAGTTTGTTGCTACTACAAGAAAATCTGAGATTCCTACACCAAGGCAAGTTTTCTACTTGCTACTATGTGATTTAAAATGAATAATTAGTATTGATAGTTGTGTATTAGTTATGGTTTATCAATGTTAGGGTTTTTAGGGATTTATGGGTTTTGAATCCATAAAGGATGATTTGGGTGTCCATGGATGTAAATGATGGTAGTTAGATGCATTTATGATGTATTATTTGCAATAAATGATCTTGGTTTGGATGGATTTGAGTTGGGGGAATTTGGGAGTCCAAGAATCCATAGCCAAACTTAGCCAATTCGCAGGGGCGAATCGATTCGGCCCTAGGGCGAATCGATTCGCTTAGGGTCAGTTTCCAGGTCTACTTGGACCGAATCGATTCGGCCAAGCCGAATCGATTCGGCAGTTTACAGAATCTCAGGTTTCCTTGTCTGAACCGATTCGCTTTTTGGGCGAATCGATTCGATTTCCTGTTGTTTTTAAGTTAGTTTTATAACTCAATTCTAATCCATTTTCTTTAGGTTTAGGACCTAGGAACCTTCTTGTATGAAGTAAACTTAGAGTCCTAGAGTTTTAGTTGAGTTGAGTCATTACCCTACATTAGGAATGGGTTAAACGGGGCTTGTTCTTGAGGTGTACCAATTTGAGATTAGGGCTTTTCTTTCCTTTAGAACATTATTAGTAGCTTAGGAGTTGTAAGCCCATACTTGGAGACTTTAGCGGCTCACTAGAGGTATATAAAACCTTGGTACTTGTAGAATTATTGTGAGCACTTGGAGAATAATTCGGGACTTAAAATATGATGAATATTAATGAGAATATTCAATGATGATGGTTTTGAATAAAATGAAACATACACATGAATAATGGAAATGAAAATGAGATATAAATGGTAAATGCTAATTTACTTAAACACACCTCTCTAAATGCTATCATAAGGGAAGCTCGCGCATGAGGTGATGTACCCTGACTAATGAACGCAGGGAGACTATAGTCCTCGGCCATATGCGGGATTGTTATATGTTTTATTCAGCGCTAGTGAGGTAATTCCGGGTGTGGTTATGACTCACTCGTAGGCATATGGACACTTCCCGATGCGCGTTAGGTGCCCAGGTTGTCTTGTTTGATAGGCTCTGGAAGATGATAGTCATTTAGGGGCGCGCCCAGTGGGGAAACTCGGAGGGGCGGTCTTAGAATCGTTATATGTATAAGAATATAACTATTCTAAATCAAGTGGGACTCGAAATAAGTGAAATGCCATATGTGCATATGTCAGTAATTATACTCCTGATAAGGAATGGAAAGATGAAATGAAGGGGTAAAAATGATGGAGGCTTTAATTAATGTTGTCTAACTATATCCTCTTGCACAATTAAATAAAAGTATAATCCCTTGAATTATCTTATTATACTTAAGATCAGGTTGTTGGATTCTTATCTTCATCATTCATGATTAACTGTCCATAATTGTCATGCTTCTTATTCATCTGGTAATCATATAAAACAGGGCCCTGACCCGTTCATTTTCCTTGTTGTGCATGAATTTGTATCCGCTCAGGTGCTCCGCCGCAAGGGAGCCTGTTTTGATATTCCTACTCCTATGATTTTGAGGAGCTGTAAGATTTTGCGGATATTACAGGATGTGTTGTTAGATGCCTTCATTTTTGTATTCTAGATATGATCGGGTCTTTCACTCGGGCGTGTGGCCCAAACTTTTGTAACTGTTTAATGAATGTATTATGTAATTTATTAAACTGTTGTAATACGATGTATGTAACTGTTGACCGACAGCATATTCGGTCCTCTTATTGTATTTTTTGTTATGGATGTAATACATGCTCTTTTGGAATTCCACTTTCTCTTCAGATTGGGTTATTTAAATTATTTTCTTAACTTGTAATAAAACTAAATTTAAAATTTTTGGCAACCCGTTTTCTGAATTATTGGGTTGTTTTCCCATATACTTATTTTATTATTGTGATGCTGAGAATGATTTCCATCTATGATTCCGTTATATTGAAGTATCGAGCTGGCCACCCCTTATTTCGGATCACGGGTTATCACAGTTCAAAATCCTCTTAAGCTTTCTCTCAATTTACCCAATTATTTTCGATTCTAAGTTTCCTTCCAAGTGAAGAGACCTTTATGTCGTTAGGATAATTTCCCTTATTTACACTTTAAACTCATAGCAAATAATTATTGTTATTTTCCCCTTTAATGAGTTCAAAATATTGCTCCTAATAGCTTTAAACTTAGCCTAACGGTACATATCCCCATGCCCAACTTAGGTGGATAAAAACATATATTCGGGCCTCCCTGACATTCCATGGCCCAGTCCAAATGGTAATACCTTACACATGGGATAATACCTCACAGTGTAATAAAATACATAATTATTTTTACATGTAATACATAGTCCAAAAATCATATAACTAATATCACTAATTAATTATTTATAACATACAACTCATGATGGCAGCATATGAAAAATCACTTACCATCTAAATTATGAAATTTTTTATTATTACTAAATAGTATAAGTAATAAGAAATCTCATTTATTCATTTATTTTCCACTTAATAATTAATAAATAAATCCAAAAAAATACAGAGTATTATATATGTGTCTCTGTGTGTTTAAAATTACGTGTACATAGATACATAAGGTGTTGCTTTGTGAGGTTACCATTGTTGAAATTATTAGTGGTGTTAGTGGAGGAGGAAAAAGAGATACAAAATAAAAGACTATGTTAAATATTCATTCATCACTTTTTAAGATTCAAAATCAACAAACGAGCAGAAATCCAATAAACTATGTGGACATATGTGTGTATGAGATGAATAGGGTGCTGATCTGTGGGATTAACTTAGTTTAAATTGACAACGAAGTTAAGGTTGGATAAACAATAGATTTAAAATGTGCTGATACATGTATAGTTTTTTGAGATTATTTAGGTTGTTTTGCTAGCCTACTTCAACCGATTTTTAAGAGATGGAGTTCCAAAGAGTGTTGTATAGATAATGACTATTATTGTAAAATGGGTGATCGCTTAAATAAGCTCTGATACCAATTTGTAAATGTATGTGTGATACTGATTAAACCGAATTTGCAAATTTCCAAGTTAACCTTATTTAATCGGTGTCAATTTTTAATCCAATTTAATTTCATCCCTAAAACATGCATCTAGGTGTAGTGGATCATGACAACACAAACAAATATGAATTGTTGACTCACAGATTTCAAGAAAAATCCTCGAAGGGAAAAATCTTTTATTTCACTAATAATACTCACAATGGTTACAAGCTAAATCTGCAAAGAATTTACCGCAGCAAACTCTCATAGGCCGCATCCTAAATCAGTAATGAATCAACCTCGAAAAATCCACAAAGACTCGCAGTCTAGTCATCCCAGGAATACCCACGAGTACTCCCTTTGACACACAGTCAAGTCAGCCCAGCACCTCCCTCAAGTGGCACCTAGATTAGCTGTAGGTTATCCTCTCTACAAGAGATACTCCAGCAAAAATGTATCTTGGGTTCCAAAACAATTCACTAGAAGCAATTAGAATTTGTGAATTGCAAACAAAAGGACTTCAACCCTAAATTAAAAAGACAAACGTAATCTTCTATTAGCAGTTTATGCAGAAAGAAATTTATCGGGTCTTCTTAACGAAAACGGAGTGGTTTAACATGCTTTATATAAAAAAAACTTAACGTGGTGCGTCGTTCGAACGAGGTGGAAAGTTGTCCGAACGAAACCTCACTGTTGCTCGAACGACAGCTTCGCACGACATTCCCTTGTCGATTAAACGACAAGCAGTGATCGTTCGAACGACCTGCGCGTAAAATAATTTTTTATTTCGATAAAAAACGCCGCCTTGTCACTTAGAAAAGTTTCTTTTTGAAGAAAAGTAACTCCTCAACACTTAGAAAATATTTTAGAAAAATATTCCAACACTTTTAAATGAACCGTAAAGCGACTAAAACACAACCTTACCAAAAATTCATCTCGTGGAGGCTTGAATGTTGAAGAACATTGATATTCGGGCCCATTTTCATGTATCTTCAAACTTGAAATTTTTCTTCGACGTTTGTAGTGGTATACGACATACACTAATGTAAACATGACTTATAAAATATGCACTTACAAATCTCTCCCTATGTCTATGTTGGTACAAAATAAAAACATATGAATTATCAAGTCAAAATGCCTATACAAATCTAATACCCTCCCATGATCCCAAAACTGAAACGGTACTAAACATGTAAATTTGAAACTCTCTACAAAAATCTTCAAATCTTTACGCTTTTCTCATTAGGGTGTGCAACATAATGATCTTCAATTTTTTACCTACACACATGAGACAAAGCAAATACCTTTGTGACGCATCGAGTTTGAAATGATATAAGAATAAATCAATCATCAATAATCAAATCCCCCCCATAATGCAAACTCCTAATCTCCCCCATAAAATCATAATTCGTTCTCTCCCTTTTTATTTGTCCGAAATTGACAAGGAAAAGAATAAAAAAAATAAACATAGAGTGTCACGACAAATATTCATAACAAACATGGATCAAAATATGCTCATGCAAAGGAATCCTCAAAGGAATCCACAAATTATTTTTGATTTTTCAAATTTTTCAAGTAAAAATAATTTTACAAAAATTACACATCATGAATTTACGCTAAGATAACCAAATCATGGAAACGGAATGAATGGGTGTGAACGTATTCGATAGGCAAATCAATGCAATCAAACAGAAAATATGTGCACAATGAATATGTGTACTCCTAACGAATGAATCTCAAAATCGTCCTTAGGTGTCAAAATATGTGAATTTAGATTACATCATCTTAATCAAATTGACAAATCAAACTCAAACATGATTTTCACACCAATAACGTCTAAAACTATGTAACACTTTTTCATGACTTTGTTAGGACATGCAAACCTATTTTATATTCCGTCCAAATTCCCTCATAAATAATAATGCTTTTTATTTTTCTTTTGAGGTGATGAAACTAAATCCTCTTGGCCCACTTTATTTCATATTTTTCTTTTTATTGCCTTTAAATTTTTCTGGGCTCTTTTCAATTTCATTGGACCTTGACTTCTGTTTTTGTGCCACACTTTTTCTAGGTACGATTTAAATGGTCGCTTAATCGCAAAGGATAAATGAATACCTTTCCTAGTCCTTCCCCGTTTTCAAAAATATCACGCAAACTCACATCAACGGTTCTTACATGCACTACTTTCATTGTCAAGTTTTATCGCGTTTGGTTCATTTTAAAGATAGAATTGAGATGAAAACACATCAACCAATATGTGATAGATGATAACAATAGTCAAACAAATCCAGGCAACTGTGCAATAAAGGAAATCATAAGTCAAACATATAGGTAGTAACAACTAATCACATCTTAATGACTCTAAACATTGTAAAGAACATAAATGAAATGATGACGCATATCACAATACTATCAAATAGTCACATCGATATGGAATTAAATTATAACTCGGTCATCCTAAATGTCCATTCATAAACAGTGCAAAACAAAATACAAAAATATTTTTGTCTTTTTCCAAAAAATTTATCAAAATAAAATATTTTTGAGTTTTTTAATTTTTCTTAAAAATATATCAAAAATGGAAAATATAAATACAAACATGGTACATACTAGAAATAGGCAAAAAATATCATCATGAAAATCATCCTATGCTATCTAACAAGTCTAGGCCTCAACCGTTAGGTGCGGTGGATTTTTCCAAAGGTGGTGACATCCTGTGAAAAATTCATCAAATCATGTGAAGTTTTGACCAAAAACTTTACTTGCTCTCTAATATGTGTAAACTCTCTCATGTAATCATCTGGAGCAACCAAAGTATCATGTGTGGGTGCATGTGTAGTGGAAACACGTGTAGTAGCAAAATATGACACATTACCAAACTTACAACAAAATTCCCTAAGGTGTCCTCTCTTTTTATAATGGGAACAAACATAAGCAGGACTAGGTACACCTCTCTCAAAACGTTTCATATGCACTCTTCTATCAGGACGGGATGCCTAGGTGGGTTAGGTTGAGATCCATATAGATCAATCATATACTCAGGAATCGATTCGGGTGAAGCATGTGAAGTGGACGCACCATCATGAACTATTCCTATTATCTCAACATCTCCCAAAACGGGACCGATGAGCATCTTTCCAACCTTCTTAGATGTATCCTCTAAAGTGACCTTTACCTCCCGAGCACGCTCAAGACCTTTCTCTAATTGTGACACACGGGCTATAAGTTCACTCTTCTCCCGATTCACGAAGATCAACTGCTCACTCAAAGAAACTTTCACCTTCTCTAGTTGACTCGTCGACGTCTCAAAACCTCTCTAACTCTCAATCTCTCTCTCCAAATCTATCACCTTAAGATTTAGGTCTTTGTTCAAATTTTTGGTCTTTAGGGTCTTGGCTTACAAATCTCTAAACTCAATTTAGAGCTCACTTTCATCTCCACTTTCACACTCACTATCACTCTCATTCCTTGGGGGTCTCAACGTGTACAAGTATCCTCATCGTCGTAGGATAAACTAGACGTGCTCACGTGACTAGCTAAAAAGGCAACAAACTTCCCATGTGAAGACTCATCCCTGGAATCCTTCACCTGTTCCTCACTATCGCTAAAAGTGGTTGGCATGGCAATTTTCTTGTCCTTTCTCTTTAGCCTAGTGGGACACTCAAACGCCTTATGCCCTCTACCGATGCACTCAAAGTATCTCACCTCTTCCTCTCTCTCCTTGCCACTCGCTTTCTCACCTCTCTCTTTGGCCTCATCTTTCTTTTTATTTTTCTCGAAAAATCTTTTATTAGAAGAATTTTCTTTGGAAAATTTGATAAACGTTTTAAAAAAATTCGCAAGCCTATCCATATCAAAATAAACCTCACCCTCAGAGTCGGACTCAAAAACTCTCACTTTCTTTTTCTTCTCACTCTTGGACACTTCCTTTCCCTTCCTAGACTAGGTTCCAAGTGATATCTCTTTATCCTCGGGTTTGACTGTGTCGGGGAACATTTCAATCTCATATGTTGGGAGGTCTCCTACCAACTCTTCTAATTTTAAATTGCTAAAATTATCCAAGGAATTTAAAACAGTTACTTTAGGGATAAAACGTTTAGACAACGATCTCAAAATCTTTTTAACTATCCGTGCATCAGGAATGTACTCACCAAGATTGAAACTAGGGTTTACAATATCAGACAAGCGTGCATCAAAACACTCAGTCTCAAGAATGGTAATTGTTTCAAATTAAGTAGTTAAATTTGAATTTTAGACTCTTTGACTGCATTTGTGCCTTCGTGGGTAAGTTGTAAAATTTTCCAAGCTTCTTTTGACGTGGTGCACGTCATTATACGTTAGAACTCCTCAGGAGTGACGGCACCCAAAATTGCACTCATCCCACGTGAATTAAAAGTTCTCCATTTAAATTCGTCCTCAGTCCATTCTGTCATAGGTTTTTAAGTAGTGATATTATTTGCGGTAATAGCGGGAGGACAAGTAAGTAAACTAAGTTATGATGTGGATATTTATAACTTAGTTTTTAAGTAGTGATATTTAACTTAGTCCATTCGAGAAGAAGTAAACTTAGTCCATTCGAGAGATCGAGAGAGAGAGAGAGAGAGAGAGAGAGAGAGAAAGGACAAGTAAGTAAACTAAGTTATGATGTGGATATTTATAATGATAAGTATCCTTAAGGAATACATAAGTCTTGAAAAATTACTTAATGCAGATTTCAATTTTCACCCTCTATACCATTGTAAAGGCAGATTTTCCATCATTGCCGCTAGCTTCTAGGACTTGTTCATAGAGTCTAGTTTACATTGAGTATGGCATATCCCATCAATCAAGGAATTCAAGTTCACACGTTCAAGAAGATATATCCAAACATCAAGTATCTTTAACATGTTCTACAACTTGACGTAATTTTGGTATGGATTTTATTTTGTGTTTTGTAGATTTTTTACTAAATATTGGGATATTTTTCTAAAGTGATTTTTGTCAAAACGAGGCATTTTCAAATTGATTTTAAAACTTAAAAAGTATTTTATCTCGTTCAAACGATAATGATACATCATTCGAACGACTTGTTGATGTCGTTTGATGGCTTGCTTCTAATATGGTTCAAACGAAGGCATACTGTTTTAGTTTTTGAAGATCATTTGATAGGTCGTTAGATAGTCTCTTCTAACGAGATTAACATCTCATTCGAGTGACTTGTCTAACTCGTTCTAACGACATTCTACCATCTCAAAAATTGTGTTCGCCTATAAATATCTATTTTGTGGAGCTTTTTTTTTAAAAAATTTGATTTACGAGAACTACAGACCTGCTACAAATAGTCTTCACTTTTTGTTAGGGCAAAACACTTTTTAATACACACTATTAATCCCAAATACTTTTGTGAATCATCTTTGGAACCCAAACAATTCTATATTGAAGTTATTCATATGGGGAGCTTTCTTCACTGCGGATTTTGTGATACTCGAGGGTATTCACTGCTGAAGGAGGAGGAGTGGGGTTCTTGTGGTTCTCAAGGGAATCATTGTTGGTTGAAGGCTACGGTCTTTATGATTTCTCATTGGAATTCATTGTTGTATTTTTCTATTGTGTTGTAAGTTGTGATTTGCAAACTTTAGTGAAATAAAAGGTTTTGCCTTGCGGGGATATTTCCTGAAATTGGTATTTCTTTACATGCTTATTTTGAATCACATCGTTCCAAGTTAAGGGTTTAAGAAAAATTGGAATTTGTCTGTGGAATTGACATCTAACTAAATAATTTACTCCGTCAGAAGATAATGCGCACTCTTCAAATTGGTATCAGAGTAGGTTGCACCGAGTTATCGTGTGATTTCGACTTTTAAAAAGTTTTTCCGACTGAAACCATTTCTTCACATTGGTGTCATAGCAGGTTTCACCAAATTATCATGAAATACTTTTCCATAAAATTTTTCTAAGATATCAATTGTTTTTAAAAATTACAAATTTTCGATCGAGAACTTATATAATAGGATGATAATTTTCTATGGAACAAACTATGCATATCGGAAGGCCCTTATGAGATCTTGTTTAAAAGCAATTGATGAAAGAGTCTGGCTTGTTTGTGAAATAGGGTGGACTCCTCCCACTATCACCGTTGGTAATGTCACAAATCCCAAACCCATTTCTGATTGGATTGATGATGAGTTTAAGTGGAGTACCTACAACTCCCATGGAGTTAGTGTTATTTTTAAAGTCATCACCCCTGACGAGTTTCGATACATCATGACGTGAACTACGTCTAAGGAAGCTTAGGATATCATCCAGTTGACACATAAGGGAACCAACGTTGTCAAGGCATCTAAGCTTTAAAATTTGACCACCCAGATTGAGAATACTACATGTTAGAGCCCAAGAGTCTTTATGAGCTTTATTAGGTTGTCAGACATTGTTAACAAGAGTTTTAATTTTGGTTAAAAGATTGATGATTCAAGAGTTGTAAAAAATATTTTGAGGTCACTGCCATACCGATTTATTCCTAAGGTCACCATGCTTAACTCTTTAGGGGTCTTCGACATGTTTCCCAAAACTTATTCCTGAGGTCACTCCAATCCCGTACACATAGGAGACCTGCAAACTTATCAAATCGACATGTTTTCCAAAACCATTAAGCCTAAGGATAGAGGGATAGAGTTGAAGACCGAATTTAAAAAAAAGAGAAAGTGTGTGAGTCTAAATCTGAGGGTGAGGTTGAAATCGATGACTTGGCCTTATTCGCAAAAAAATTTAAGAAGTTTCTCAAAATTTTCAAAAATAATTCTTGCAATAAAATGATTTTTGAGAAACACAAAAAGAAACATGAGGCCAAGGATAGCGGTGAGAAAGAGGAAGATATAAGATATTTTGAGTGCGATGGCAAAGGGCACAAGGTTTTTTAATGTCCCACTATGCTAAAGAGAAAGGGAAAGAAAGTTGCTAATACAACAACTCTTAGCGATAGTGACATCGAGTTAGATGATTCAGGAGGAGAATCACTACATGAAAAATGTGTTGCTTTAAAGGCTTATCACGTGAACACATTTATTTTGTCCCACAACGGTGAGGACACTTCTAAACATGATATCCTCGATGATGTTTCGAGACATTCGGGAGATAGCGAGTGTGAAAATGAGATTGCAAGTGCGGGAGAAGGGGATATCCAAAAATATTTTAGTAATTTATACACCGAGACTTTAAAGAAAAAAAATATGAATAAGGAGTTATCTCTTAAGGTGTTAGATTTGGAAAGAGAGATAGAAGTTTTGAGGGGGTGTGAAATCTCGATGAGTCAACTTGAGAAGGTAAGAGTTTATTTGGGTGAGCAATTGATCGTCTTAGGCCGAGAAAATAGTGAATTGACCAATACCGTGGCTAGTCTTACGGGAGATCTTCAATCTTGATTGGAGACTCGTGAGAAACTTGAAGCTTGTGTATCCCAACTCGAGAGAGATCTCAAACATGCCCGGGAGGTTAAGGTCACTTTAGAGGATACATCTAAGACGGTTGTGAAAGATGCTCCTCGGTCCCTCTTTGGGTAATGTTGAGAGACTAGGAATACGTTATGACGGTGCATGTGAAACGGGGTGGTCCCTAAATGCGTGTGTTTCAAATCAAACCAATTTTTACCAAAAAATTATCCAACTTTTAATGTGCACAAAACCAAGTTGTGAAAACCCAATTCTTACTGTAAACCATTTTTATCTTGATTCGTCCTAAACATGCATCTAGTGATTAAAGAAAGTAAAGTAAAGTAAAGTAAAGAATACTCACAATGCAGGATGTACGAGGAAAAAACCCAAAACGGGAAAATAACCTCGGACGGACCAAGCCAGACAATCACTATGAACAAAGGTTTTACAAAGATAGATTAGCCTTACTCAATGAATCAATCCCCACGGGTCTTGACGCTCCTTCTGATGTTCTACCGTTCTTCAAAAGTTCCCACATAGAAATTCTGTCTTTTACGATACCTATCCACAACACTCGACTCCACGAATGTCTCGGTGTCCACCGAATGGATTTGATTCGTCTATGATGACGAACAAGAAGTCTTTCTCTTTTCTTCACCGCAAAACCCTGATGTTCAATGGAAGAACAAACCTTATTTGTGCATCAAGATCACTTAAATATATAAGAATGATAACTCGGATCTTTGCAAACTCTAAGGATGTGTTTATGCTTTTCAAACCTTAAAAACATGTGCAAAACTCGTACTGGAACGTAAATAGTTTTTTCCAGAATGCACACTTGTTTAATTCTGACGAAAACACGCTTTAAATAAGAATTAAGCGTTGCCTAGAAAATCGTGTGATTCGAATGGCATAGGGATGTCATTCGCGCGACATAGCCATCTCGTTTGAACGAGACTGGTTGTCATTTGAATGAGCCCGCGTGTCAGTTTGACTTTTTATTTAAAACGTCTCTTCCAAAAGAGATCCAAATAAGTCAAACTCCTTTTTGAGGTTATCAGAATAAAAACGTAGTGTAAATCATTTAAAACACTTTTAAAACATTTCAAACATTTTTCTTTATAAAAATTACATCCTTTTCTTTTATAAAAACTACTCCGAGCACCATTAATTATACACATTCATACCTGTGTGATCTCGGAATACAATTAACTTAAAGACGAATAAACTTGCACGAATTAAACTTCAGCATGATTAATTATTTGAAGCTTTGCAGCAACGTCTTCAATTTCTTCACGAATGTCTCGGTGTCCACAATAGTGCCCACGCAAAAATTTCGTCTTCTACAATACCTGTCCACAACACTCGACTCCACGAATGTCTCGGTGTCCATCGAATGGCTTTGATTCGTCTATGATGTCGAACAAGAAGTCTTTCTCTTTTCTTCACTGCAAAACCCTGATGTTCAATGGTAGAACAAACCTTCTCAGTGCAGCAAGATCACTTAAACATATAAGAATGATAACTCGGATCTTTGCAAACTCTATGGATGTGTTTATGCTTTTTAAACCTTAGAAAACATGTGCAAAATTTGTACTGGGACGTAAACAATTTTTTTCCAGAATGCACACTTGTTTAATTCTGACGAAAACACGCTTTAAATAAGAATTAAGCGCCACCTAGAAAATCGTGTCATTCGAACGGCATAGGGATGTCGTTCGCGCGACATAGCCATCTCGTTTGAATGAGACCGGTTGTCATTTGAACGAGCCCGCGTGTCAGTTTGACTTTTTTACTTTTTATTTAAAACGTCTCTTCCAAAAGCGATCCAAATAAGTCAAACTCCTTTTTGAGGTTATCAGAATAAAAACGTAGTGTAAACCATTTAAAACACTTTTAAAACATTTTAAACATTTTTCTTGATAAAAATTACATCCTTATCTTTTATAAAAACTATTCCGAGCACCATTAATTTTACGCATTCATACCTGTGTGATCTCGGAATGCAATTAACTTGAAGACGAATAAACTTGCACGAATTAAACTTCGGCATGATTAATTATTTGAAGCTTTGCCGCAACGTCTTCAATTTCTTCAATACGTCATAGACCAAGTGGGATCGTGACAAAATAAAATCTCCCTATGACATATTATAAACACAGTTTTGTTCACGGAATTAAGTCAAAACAATACAGGGACTCAATTGGAAATTCATGTCCTTACAAATCTCCCCCTTTGACTATTCCCAGACAAAACTAATCAGTGAAATGCCTAAGCCGGACCGTCAAGCCGTATGACACCTAAATCCCATCCCATAAATCCAAAATCAAAAATACAGGACACGGACTAGTATATGTAGCACCGGCAAGCATAAATTGTCGGAATGTGATGTAGACTTGAAATGTCAAATCGCTGAAGCATACCTACACACATGAAATAGACAAACAAATACCCAGTGAAGTATGGAGGATCAAACGAAACCAAAATATATATCCAAATGATATCAAACGACAATAGATACCAATATGAATAAACTCTCAAAAATCATTTGTTAAACAATTGAGCACAAAATGATACCAAATTTAAACTATCAATTTGAAATACCAATTTGTAAAATATGTAATCCAAAACATGCTCAAATCTCCCCTTACGTCACATACATCTCTCCCCTTTTTTGTCTCGAATAGACAATCCGGTGAAAAGATAAACCAATCTAAGTATCTAGCATGAGAATATGAACCAATTTGAATCAATTTGAAGTCTCTAGATAATCTAAAACAACCAGCTAAAATGATCAAGTAATGACAAATCTGTAGCTAGTAAACCAATGAATCACACACAAAATATAGCAATTTAATCAGGTGTGATAAACGGACTATCTGCAAAATACCAATTTTGAGACAATAAAACCTGCACATGAACCAGTCAGTCCATAAACACTTCTACTAGTACCAAAATATCACCAAAATAAACCAGCGGACTGCAAACTAATCAGAAGCAAGATTTTAGGTTATCGTTCGAACGAGCCAGGGACGTCACTCAATCGAGATGAGGACGTCTCTCGAACGAGATTTCGTGCGACATAGTAATGTCATTCGAACGAGATCTCGCGACATGCCAAACATTTACGGTTTCCCAGAAATATCTTATATTTTTGCCCAGTGAAAAAATTTCCAGAAAAAAATCAGTGGAAGGGCCTGACAGCAGAAAAACAGTGCTAAAAAAATAGGCTTTTAACAGAAAATGCAAAAACTCATAAAAACTAACAATGTGAGTTACATGTAAACATAGTACCGATGTGCTCAAACATGGACATGGAATGAATGTGCGTGAAACTACAACAAATGAGTCACAATTCCAATACATCGAAAAGATCAAGAAGCTCTAATTGATAGCGATAAACCATCAAACTTTATTATAGCCATATGACAATTAAAGTGTGAGCTTAATAAACTAAACATACTACATGCACACAAGTCCAAAATTTTAACGATTCTACAAACAATAACGTCAAATTGCAATTTTTCAACATTAGGATTAGTTGTGCAAACCTATTTGAATTTTCTCCAACCAAACTCCCTCATAAATATATATAATTTTCCAAGTTCTTTTAAGGTTTCTAGCATTGTAAACTTAGAGAAAATCTTATTGGCCCTTTTCTTAGTATATTGCATTTTCTTTTGGGCTCTTTTAAACGGTGGCTTTCACGACGAATTAATTTTGAACTCTCGCAGCCCTTTCCTGTGAATCACTCATCATTTTTTCAATTAGTTACCAATTCAAATCCTCACGGTAAACGATTCTTACATTCACACTTCTCCTTAAGTCTAATTACACATAAATGACAATATTGAGATAAGAATGCCTCACCAAATTAAAATATGCAAGAGAAGTCAAACATCCATATAAACTCGTGCATGTGTGCAATGTTGGCATAGATACAAAGTCGAATCAAAATGCATATCAAATTTGAAACTTCCCCATATAAACAATGGTTAAGATCATTCTAAGCATCGATAATAATGACCAAATTTCCTAGCCACATGGATAATGAAACTATGGGGGGGTCCAAGCACACCAATATGCCGCATCAAACATGTAAACTCAAAAACAAAAACTGAAAATCTTTTTGGCTTTTCATATTTTGACTCAAATAAAAGCAAAATCTTTTTGTGTTTTCAAAAGTTTTTCTCAAAAACAAAATCTTTTTGGATTTTTCAAAAAATTTCTCAAAAAACAAAATCTTTTTGTATTTTTTCAATAAGACTCAAACAAATGAAAACTATAATACAAAATGATACACATGTCATTATACTAGCAATAAATATATCATGAAGCAAATTAGCATATGAAAAATAAGGCAACACGATCATCCTTTAGATTTAGCATGTGAAGAATCAAGTGCACCCAAATGAGAATCATGAAGTTTATTTCCTATAGCCACTAAATCCGATTTCCTAACCCAAGTAGGTGTAAAACGACGCATGGGGGTTTTAGGAACCGGGGCACCTTTATTCCTAAACTTCCTATGAGCTTATCTAAGGTCGTAACAATAACGCCTAAGGTGACTTTTCCTACCACAAAGCGTGCACGTGTAGCGATGGTGGTAATGATTACCTATATGTGGACCTTTTCTAACCTTCCTAGTGTTTCTCACACGTGCGTGGGGAATGGGAACAACTCTCTCATTAAAACCTATACCTCCCCCTATCTCCCTTAATTTGGATGGTGCCTAGGATATTATCTAACTTCTCCGACCTAGCCTCCAAATCAAACTTGACTCTAGACGAGTCTTTCAATCTCTGCTCCAACTCGTGAATCCTAGACTCTAGCAAACGCCTAGACTCCTCAAACGCTAAAATCTCTTTTTTCAAGGACTCCATCGAACCACGGAGATTATCTCTCTCTTTCTCCACAAACTCTAGTTTCTCACTAAACTTCTTCTCTCGTACCCTAAGATCCTCAATCAAACTATAATTATTTTCTATGGTATGCTCATTCAACTTAACTTGAAATTTTGCATTTGCCTTTTTCACTTTCACAGTTTTGACATACAACTCATTAAATGTAACTTGTAACTCTTTCACATCTACCTCCTCTTCGTCACTCTCTTCACCCTCACTAAGATGGGATACACTTAAAACCTCCTCGGAAGTGTCATTAACATGAGAACCGTCGTCTCTCATATGACATGCCATAAACGCAATAAAGTTACGATCAATGGGGGAACTCTCTCCCTCTTTCGTATCACTATCAATTAAGGTGGCACTATAGACAATGGGTTGCTTGCCCTCTTTCTTAAGTCTAGCGGGACACTCCTTAACATTGTGACGGTACCCCTCACACCCAAAACACTTATCTGACTCATCTCTCTTAGGCTTCTCAAACTTATCCTTAGAGGTGGGATCAACTTTGTTGTTCTTGAATTTTTCAAATTTCTTGGCATCTTTCGATTGCTTTTGAAACTTAATAATTTTTTTTAATTTCTTTTCCAATAAATCTACATCCTCAAAATCAGAATCGGAATCCGAAACTTTAATTTCCTCCTTCAGGGTTTTTAAAGCAGTGCCCTTTTCTTTCTTAGGCACTTGCTTGGAGGTAATAATGTCGATTTCATAGGTTTTTAAGTCACCTACAATCTCTTCTAGTTTCGTCGACTCTAACTTACCCAAGGAGTTTAAAATGGTCACTTTCGTATCAAACCTACTAGGCAACGACCTAAGTATTTTCTTAATGACACGGTTGTCGAGAATTTTCTCACCTAGGTTAAATGACGAGTTGATAATATTGGATAACCTAGCATAAAACTCATCAAAAATCTCACTTTCTAACATCCTAATGGTCTCAAACTGTGTAGTGAGATTTTGAAGTTTTGACACCCTAACCATGCTAGTGCCCTCGTGAGTGAGTGAGTGAGTGAGTGAGTGAGTGAGTGCCAAAATATCCAAAGCCTCTTTTGATGTTTCACAAGTCATAATTCTATTATATTCTTCCGGTGTGACATGTGAAGAAATAACATGCAAGACCTTAGAATTATATTGTGAAAGTCTATGTCCAGTTTTGGTCCATGACTCGACAGGTTTTAAAGTAGTGACCTCACCTATAACAGTAACAGGGGGTGTCCAACCTTTTTCAACAGCTAGCCACACATGCTCATCAATAGATTTTAATGCACTTTTCATTCTCATCTTCCAATAAGTGTAATTAGTACCATCAAACATGAGTTCGAGAAAATTCATTATATCCAAAATTCATCTTTGAAAACACTCGGGATCACAAAACAAATAAAATATGTTTTCTGGCTCTGATACCAATTTGTAAAACAGAATGGTCCTTAAATGCGTGTGTTTCAAATCAAACCATTTTTTACCAAAAAATTATCCAACTTTTAATGTGCACCAAATCAAGTTGTGGAAACCCAATTCTTACTTTAAACCATTTTTTCTTGATTGATCCTAAACATGCATCTAGTGATTAAAGAAAGTAAAGTAAAGTAAAGAATACTAACAACGCCGGATGTACGATGAAAAAAACCAAAACGGAAAAACAACCTCGGACGGCCCAAGCCAGACAATCACTATGAACAAAGGTTTTACAAAGACAGATTAGCCTTACTCAATGACTTGATCCCCACGGGTCTTGATGCTCCTTCTGATCTTATAACGTTCTTCAATAGTGACCATGTAAAAATTCCGTCTTCTACGATACCTCTCCACAACACTCGACTCTACGAATGTCTCGGTGTCCACCGAATGGCTTTGATTCGTCTACGATGTCGAACAAGAAGTCTTTATCTTTTCTTCACAGCAAAACCCTGATGTTCAATGGTAGAACAAACCTTCTTGGTGCAGCAAGATCACTTAAACATATCAGAATGATAACTCGGATCTTTGCAAACT
Source organism: Sambucus nigra (assembly GCA_949130495.1). Lineage (NCBI taxonomy): Eukaryota > Viridiplantae > Streptophyta > Magnoliopsida > Dipsacales > Adoxaceae > Sambucus > Sambucus nigra. The sequence goes on from OX422223.1 coordinate 129,152,642, forward strand.
CTAAGGATGTGTTTATGATTTTTAAACCTTAGAAAACATGTGCAAAACTCGTACTGGAACGTAAACAGTTTTTTCCAGAATGAACACTTGTTTAATTTTGACGAAAAAATGCTTTAAATAAGAATTAAACGCCGCTTTGAAAAACGTGTCGTTCTAACAACATAGGGATGACGTTCGCGCAACATAGCCATCTCATTTGAATGAGACTGGTTATCGTTTGAACGAGCCCGCGTGTCAGTTTGACTTTTTGTTTAAAACGTCTCTTCCAAAAGAGATCCAAATAAGTCAAACTCCTTTTTGAGGTTATCAGAATAAAAACGTAGTGTAAACCATTTAAAACACTTTTAAAACATTTTAAACATTTTTCTTTATAAAAATTACATCCTTGTCTTTTATAAAAACTATTCCGATCACCATTAATTATACACATTCATACCTGTGTGATCTCGGAATGAAATTAACTTGAAGAGGAATAAACTTACACCAATTAAACTTCAGCTTGATTAATTCTTTGCAGCTTTGTCGTAACGTTTTCAATTTCTTCAATACGTCATAGACCAAGTGGGATTGTGACAAAATAAAATCTCCCTATGACATATTACAATCACAGTTTTGTTCACATAATTAAGTCAAAACAATACAGGGACTCAATTGGAAATTTATGTCCTTACACTGCATCCACTTCCCATGTTGCATTCGGGTCAGTTCCAGAGTTTGTGACAGATCCATATGGCTCTTAACCTAACCCACCTAGGTGTTCATTTCCCCATAGGAGACCGCGTCCTAGACGTTTTGAGAAAGGTGCTCCTAATCCCGTTTATGTTTGTTCCCATTGCAAGAAAAGAGGACACCTTAGGGAATTTTGCTTTAAGTTGGGTAGTGTTTCTCATAGGCATCTACCTCGTTATGCTACTACACATCTTAATGCACACACTCCCATACATGTTACTCCGCATGCTCCCGCGCATCACATGAGAGATTTTGAGCATTTTAGAGAGCAAGTTGAGTATTTGGTCAAGACTTCAAATGATTTGATGGATTTTTTCATAGGAAGTCACCTCCTTTGGAGAACTCCTTCGGACCTAATAATTGAGGTTTAGACATCTTTACTAGCATCGGTGTTTTTCATGCTTATATTATTCATGCCTGTTGCTAGTATGTACTTTCATTGTATTTAGCTTTTTCCATTTTGATATATTTTTCAAAAAATCCAAAAAGAGTTTCGTTTTTCTTGAAAAAAATTGCAAAAATACAAAAAGATTTTCTATTTTTTAGAAAAAGTGAAAAAGCCAAAAAGATTTTATGTTTGATAAAAAAATTTAAAAACACAAAAAAAATTGTACTTCTTTTTAGACTATATATGGATGGACATTTAGGATGACCAAGTCACAATATCATTCCATTATCCATGTGACTATTTGATAGTGTTTTGAGACACAACATGTAACACCCCGCCCGCCCGGGGAGAGCGAACGGAGCGTTAATGCGATAAAATAAATCCAAATTCACAAATCACAAAGTATAGAGCATCTAAATAAACCCACAACAACAATAGAGAAACTACAAATCTCAATCTCTTCAAATTAAATACCAAATCTCTCGAATTAAAATTACAACTATCTAACTCGAATAAAAATACAAATCTCCAAAGCTCTATACATCAAAATAATACAAATCTTTCCCAAACAATCCTCGCTAAAATCAATCTCCATAGCGCCCCAAAATCCGCGCTAACCTGCCACTAAAAGAAAATATGGGGAAGTACACAATACGACAGGAAAGATGCTCAACAAATATATGTTAGCGATGAATAAAACGTAACAACACGAGTACGGATATTCAAATAAAATGCAAATCTCAAAGCATTTATCAATAAATTTCTCAACAACACTTTAACCGGGTCACCAGGCCTCACCACATCCGTATATGCTTTATCAAGCCATAGCCCGGGAAACAGGAATTTTGGCGGGTGCCCAACATCCGTGCCATATTAAAATCTCATGACAACGTGCTCATCAACAATATAATGATACCACATGAATCAAAATAATTTCAACAATTATTTTCCAGATTTCAATGAATTTATCAATTCAAATATGAGTTCAATTAAACAAGAATTCAAAGAGAATGACACTCGCGAGATTTAAGGAGCATATTGTGTAAAACCCCATACCTCAAACCATGATGAGAAATCAATGATCACATCCTCAAGATCAACACAAAAGATCTATAAAAGCTCCTCCAAGAACCTCCAACAAAATAGCCCCAAGAACACCTCCAATCTAAGGTTGGAACTCACAAATCTCAAGGGCCAATGTGTATATAAAAAGAAGAGGAATATAAAATATATTTGCTGCCAAAATTTGTGCCAAAAGTATGTTAAAAAGGTTGCCCATGACTTCCTTTTATAATGTAAAGAAATGAAGAGTTGGAATCCAAAAGACTCCTTTAAATAAGGCAAATAAATGAAGAGTTGGAAGTCAAAACAACTTTTGAAAATTACTTAATGTTCATGAAATCCGTTTTAACTCCGTTTTCGAAACCGTTTGAAATTCTCGCCTTTAAAAATAATAACCAACATATTTGAACAATAAAAATAATTTTATCAAAAACTTTATTTTTCCTCTTTATTTTGAAAATATCCCAAAAATTACGCGGGTTATCACACAACATTGTTTCATTTACGTGCTTTATAATATTTGAAGTCATTGAGATGTGATTAGTGATCACTTTCTACATGTTTGACTCTTTGTCTCATTTAATGCACACATGAACAAATTTATTTGAGTATTGTACTTGTCTGTCACATGTTGGTCAAAGTGTTTTAAACTCAATTATGTCTTTAAAACGAACCAAATGCGATAAAACAAGACAATGAAAGCAGTGCTTGTAAGAACTATTTCCCAGATTGGAAAAATTAAAATCTATATCTCCGGTAAATGTGTTAATTTAAAAGCAATGGCTCGGACTACGAAAGAAAAAATCTTTGCATGAATGGCCACCATTTGCAAAAAAAATAGCCTAAAAGATTAAAAGCACTCAAAAGAAAAAATATAAAGTGCTAAGTTAAATTCAAAGAACATTGATGCTTTGCTACATATGAGCATTGATTTCTTCAAAATAAAAGGGTTGAGTGAAATATTCTATATGTGAGTTTTTAAGGAGTTAAGTCAAAGATCAATGGGTTTGCACGTCCTAAAAAGTCTCGTAAAGGTATTACGTAGTTTTGGACGTTATTGGTGTGAAAATTATTTTAGACTTTGATTTGTTGATTAAATTCATTCGATATCATATGAATTCAACTTTTTTTACACCGAAGGACAATTTTGAGTTCATTCATTAGGAGTATCCAAAATTTATCATTCACATATGTTACGATTGTTTGAGTTGATTTTCCTATCAAATTTGTTCACACCCATTCATTTTGTTTCCATTATTTGGTTATCTTAGTGTTAATTGATGCCGTGTTATTTTTGTAAAATTCCTTTCTCTTAAAAATAATAGAAAAATCAAAAATAGTTTTTGGAGCCTTTTGAGATTTTCCATGTATGAGATTAATTTATATATGATTTGTGATGATTTGCTATGTTTATTGTGACCTACTCGTGTTTATTATTATTTTTATTATTTTTCTTATCTGTTTTGTACAAATAAAATGGGGGAAAACGAATTATGAATTATAGGGGAGTGAGAGTTTGAATTACGGGGGAGAATTGAATTTATTTGATTTATGAGTTTTATCTTATTTCAAACTCGATACGTCACGAAGGTATATTTCTTTGTCTAATGTCTGTAGGTTCATTTTGATGAGCACTTTAAAAGCACACACTTGACAAAAAGAAGATCAAGAGAAAGTAAGGAGATTTGAAAGTTAAAGATTTTGAAGACTTGTACATGTTTAGTATCTTTCCATTTTTGGGTTTCTAGGAGGGTATTAGATTTGTATAGGATTTGGTGGATAATTTGAATTTTTTATTTTGTACCGGAATAGCCATAGAGGGAGATTTGTAAGGAAAAAATTTCCATCATTGCCCCTATCTTCTAAAACTTGTCCATAGAGTCTAATTTACATGGAGTATGGCATATCCCATTACGTAGTCAAGGAATTCAAGTTCACGCGTTTAAGAAGATGAATCTGTATTTCGTAGATTTTTGTATTTCGTAGATTTTTTACTAAGTGTTGGGATTTTGCATTTCGTAGATTTTTTACTTAGTGTTGAGATATTTTTCTAAACTGATTTTTGTCAAAACGAGGCATTTTCAAACTGTTTTTCGAACTGATTTTTAAACTTAAAAATTATTTTCTCTCTTTCAAAGGAGATTGATACATTGTTCGAACGGCTTGTTGATGTCTTTTGATATGTCATTTGATGGCTTGCTTGTAATATGGTTAAAATGAAGCTGTATTGTTTTATTTTTTGAAGCTAGTTAGATAGTTACTTCTAACGAGATTAACATCTCATTCGAACGACCTGTCTAAATCATTCGAATGACATTCCGCCATCTTGAAATTTGTGTCCACTTATAAATACCATTTTACTGAAGATTTTTCTTTAAAACTTTTGATTTACGAAAACTTCAGACCTGCTGTAAATAGTCTTCACTTTTTATTAGGGCAAAATACTTTTTTATTCACACAATCAACCCCAAATACTTTTGTGAATCATCTTTGGAAACCAAACACTTATATATTGAAGTTATTCATAGGGAGAGCTTTCTTCACTACTTATATGGTGATACTCAAGGGTATTCACTACTGAAGGAGGAGGACTGAGGTTCTTGTGGTTCTCGAGGGAATCATTGCTAGTTGAAGGTTGTAGTCTTTGTGAGTTCTCGTGGGAATTCATTGATGTATTTTTCTACTGTGTTGTAAGTTGCGATTTGCAAATTTTAGTGAAATAAAAGGCTTTTCCATGCGGGGATTTTTTCTGAAATTGATATTTCTTTACATGCTTATTTTGAATCACATAGTTGCATGTTTATCTTTCATACAAAAAATGGAATTTGTTTGTGGGTTTGACATCAAATTAAATAAGTTTACTCCGTCAGAAGATAACACGCACTCTCAACCATATTTAACAAGCATCGTGTATACCGTGTAAAGATATTGTATTCTTGTTTGTGCTGCAGTGGAAGGCTAATCATATATACCCAAAGCAATCATGGATGTTGACCATTTTGGAGGGAGCGAGTGAGGTATTTTTTTAAGGGCCACCCACCGCAATTTGTTGAGAGTACCAATATTATTGTAGCGTGCCAGTGGAAGAAGGATATTCAGAGGCATTTGAGCTTGGTGGAGTGCACAGATGTGCACAAACAGATGTTAGCTTCGTTGAGATTGGTAGGAGCAACTTTACAGTGATGGGAATCATTACTAGAAGAACACATATGTCTATTAAATCGTAATAATAAGTACTACAAGTTCACAACTATGACCCTTTTTGCATGTAAACAAAATAATTTTGTAATTTTTATGATCATGCAATTTTAAGGGTTGTATTAGTGTGGTATTTAATGTCGGTATTATTTTAGCCGACATATAATTTATTTATTTTTTATGACGATATCTTATATACAGTAATATTAATTATAATTGGAAAATTAATATTTTTTTAAGAAAGTTATCTATCTATTTGTGACATTTTTTAATAAAAAAATATATATAGCACAGGAAATAAATTTCTGGTGATAGTGATCCTAAAAACATTAAACTATAGAGACCCACAGCCCCCAAGCTTCTTTTATGATTAAGATGATGAGAACTACATCAACAGCCACACAACCCTTCTACATCTCTACCACTCTCGCTTCCCCTCTCGTCCCATTACGAATCTCCTCACACTTCTACAACGGCACAACCTTGTCACCACCACTCTCGGCGTTTCGCAAATCAGTGTTACTTCACTATAGAATCTATTAATCAAGCACTCACAAATCCTTTTCCTCTTATCTCCTCTCCTCTCACTATCGATCAATTAGAGAATAAGTTCTAGCCCATTACGGATTCAATCAGTTTCTCACAGTCTGTAAAATTATTTTTTGAGAGTTGCAGTTCAAACTTTGGTTTGAATAGTCGAATCTCAACAATTTTAGTAGGATTTACGTTGTGATTCTCAATAGTCGATTTTTAACAGTTTTATTTATAGTTTTCATAATACTTTTGAATATGTTATTTTGGTGATTAAGTTAAATTATTGGAAGATGTCATTCTTTATTTTATTTTGATTTGATGGTTTCCATAAATGTTTTAATATACCTTGATATAACCTTTTGGATAAAGTCCCCTACGAATTGGAAAGTTTTTTTTACTACTCCCATATAGTTTGAAAATTTTTCTATACACTTAGGTCTTTATCGAATGGCATACTGTATCTTTAGTTCCCATTTATTGAGTTCCCTCTAAAGATAGTTTTACATCTGTTGTTCGGTCAAATGTCACAAAAAGTAATGAAAAAATAAGACTTTATTTAAGGTACTTGAAGTACGTAGGCCCAATTTAACCCAACATTGTGAGTATTGTATTCTGAAAATAAAAAAATCTCAGAAATGAATATACTTTTTTGTCATATTTATCTAAATTAGTTGGTGCACACTTGCATTTCATGCGTGGTCATTGTTTTAACTCTTGGAAGATCAATGATCAGTAATTGAAAACATTAACTTGCAATGAATAATAAAGAAAATAGAATACCGATCAGTCAACCAATAATTATTACCAAATCACACTTTTAATAAATTGCTTAGTGCACACGTGCGTTGCACGTGTGACCAAGTTGAATTTACATTTTGAAATAGTCGCTTAGCATTGAATATGATATTATAGCAGCAATGAAATACTAAACTAAATTACAAATATTTAAGTATAAATCTAATGGAAACATGGAAGACTAAAACTATTAAGTGTTCCCCAAAATTGTTTACTAATTGGGAGTTCTCATTGAAATTTCTTCCAATTTTTGTGCAAATTAAAGTGCATCTCTTTGAACTCAATCCCTTAAGGTGTCCCCTTTTTTATTATATTAAGATCCCAGTAAGAAAATTTTATGCACAAGCACATTAAAATTTTAGAGTCTATAGTGACATTCAAACAATCACACTATACCTCCCCACAATAGTTGATCTAACACATGTTTGTAAGGTTTTCTCTCCCCAAAATAGCATATTCAAAAGCATTTGATCCTAAATTTGTTGCTGGGAGGAAATGACCTTTTGTTTCATGCTCTGGATAGCATTATGATATTTCATTGCATGCCTTGGATATGGTCTTAGTTTATTTAAAAATATTATTTTATATATATGTTTGAATAAAAATGATACTTTTTACTAGGCACGTTATAAGAGGACCTAAAATGTAATATAAATAAATCATATAAAGAAATTAAGTTAAAAAGAAATAGTGTATGTCTATTCCACTCGACTAAAATAGTAAGTTTAAAACAAGTCCACTTATTCTTGATTGATAATCAACATAAAAAGTCAATCAAAGAACTTCAAAAATAATACCATTATCATCATAACTTTTACGCAGTTGATCAAATAGTTATTTAATATGGTTTTCATTGAGAAACAAATGAAAATATATCATAGTGGAGTTTATATGTCATAAAAAATTAAATATCAAGTCAACTATAAGAGATGCACACACTTAATACAGGTTATATTAGAAAATCTTATGTGTATTTTATGTTCCCTACCCATTGAGTTGGAAACTCATTTTCTCCAAAAAAGTTAGTGATTGTGTAGTAAATTTTTATATTATATATTTTAAATAATAGAACTTTACAAATCATATATCCCTCCACGAGCGAAACAATGCCACAATAAATACCCGACAACACATTTTTAACTGAATGGAAAGAAAAATAGCATATACATATCAATTAGATCATAACTTCTCCATCGTTACCATATTGAGTTAATGCGTGTTGAGTAGGATTTCAAGGAGCTCTTCCTTAGTGTTAGCATGTATCAAGAATGCAATTTCTATGACTAGATTGTTGGGATATCCAAGAACAAGATTAACCACGCCCCTTGTCGTAGATGATGCCACGTTGATATCATGATTTAAGTAAGTATTCCCTCTAGATTAATTTGCTTCAAGTGCTTGACCCACCAAACAAGACTTCTTACCCACATTATGCTTTACAATCCATCATCCCTTAATAATGTATGGTATGAGATTAAACCTTGAATTCTTATAAGCATCATCTCTATTAACAAACTTCTCTAGTAAAGGAGTTTCTTCAAGAGGAGTTTTCATCATATAAAACAGAGCCATACTATATTAAGACGTAACTAAAACCTGTATATTAATGATCAGGAAAATTTTTAGACCACACCGTGTTTCATATTTATGAATATGGAAGTTCTACATACATCAAAATTGTGCACCGATTTTGTGCGCCAAATTACTTTAAATGCTTGTACACTTGACTAACATGCTTATATAGTTAGGATACTAGCTAATTCTACAAGCATTTAAAGCACCTATTGCACAAAACTAGTGCATAATTTCGATCCATATATCATTTTTCTTCTAAATTATGCCACTAGGGTGGGCCTCAATATCATTTTCACACTCATCATATATAATCCTTCCTCTTGCATTGATTTGTTGATGGTCTTGTAGGTTTCTATCTCCACTTACTAGAAATGTTGATTGATCAATAACCGTCCAAGTGCAAGGCAGATTACAGCTTGAATCCTTTGGAAGGGAAGCTCCATAGTGGTATGATATACTATCATCCGAAGATGCCTCTTATAAGTGTAATAACCCGAAATTTTTAAGTCGTCACTTTACTTAAAATTAACCTAAAATCTTTAATAAACCATACAGAGCATCTATATTTCTACAGAAATATAATGAGTCTCTGAAATGCACAAAGCCCAATTAATAATCCAAATATATACGCCAATTTGAAATGTCTCTTAATAACAAAACTATATACAATTTATTCCTCGAAATAATTACATTTTGTTCACTAACAAATAACACTAAGATCCCAAATATTTACAATGCTAATTTTGTACAAAATAATATTCTCAAAATGGCGTGTCTCTTAAAATTCTTCATAACCCACTATCGTTCAAAATCATGCTAACCTGCCACTAAAAATAAAATGATGGGGAAGTACACAATGTGCCAAGAATATATGCTCAATATGATAATGGTAAACAAAATGCAACAATAAGAATGCCGTATACGAGCTCAATGCGACATCAGAGAATTGTAGAAATTCATTTATCATTAACATATTGATGGGTCACATCACCTCACCTAGACATCTCAATAGCCTTATTCCGGATATTGGACTTTTGAACTTTTGGCGGGTGCTCATTCTCAATATCATATACAAATTTAATGGCACTTGCCCAAATCACAATATACATAATATCAATCGAATAACACATGGGAAACCCATAAATATGATATATTCAAGATGAGGGAAAATAAATGAGGAACAAAAATAATCCTCTTAAGAGATTTAGAGGAGCATATTGTGTAAACCCCTTACCTCAATCCGCTAAAAATAACATCGTAGTATGTTTTTACTGCCAATTGAAATATTCCAGTCACCCAAACCTCATCGTTGTAACTCTTCTCTTTCCATCCTATTCCTTAGTTATAAGGATATTTTTATTATAGATGTCCTATGAAAGGAAATTATCTTAACACAGTAAGTTGAGAAGTCGTGCAACTCAAGTAATTCTTTCCTATCTATAGCTTGGATGAGTATAATATTTTCATATGCCACGGCTCTCTCCTAGTTTGTAGGCTCTCAGTTATCAAGTATGAAACTCATCCCTCATGTTTCTCACGTGTATTAAAATGTTTAAAATAGATAGACTCGGTCTAGGTTAGACTTAGTCTTGCATGTCTTTGTGCCATGTGTTTCAAATTAGTCAAGCAGTAAACATCCATTCCTCCAAAACTTTTTCTTTTCAAAATTAATCTAGTCTTTATATATTTTCCATTAGCTACATATGTGATGTGCTAATATGCATAAAAATGTAATTATTATACCCACGTACACGCAACTATTTATTACCTACCAAAAGCCTTAGGCCTTTGATCACCCATACATGTAGATTTTAAGTAACATTATAAGTACTTGTTAATTTATCTTTATATACAATTTTGAAACCAACTAGTTCAATATCATTAACATATATTAGATTTTAATTTACACCTAACATAGCACACCCACCATATCACAATATGCAAATATGTAACTTATATATATATAAATAAAATATATTGTTTTTATTAATATAGTGATTTAAATAAAATAAATATTTGGGGTTCACGAACAATATTTTTCTTTTCTTATTTATTTATTTTACAAATCTTAATAAGTTTATCAAAACGTTTAAATTATCTCCAATAATTTCCAATAAAAAAATCCAAAATAACTATCTAAAAATTATGGTGTAACACCCCGTGTAATTCTGGTGTCGGGCGTCACTCAATTAAATATCATTCTTAGCATGTGACATATAAAAAATTTCATCCACAAGATAAATAATCATCCATGCAATTATAAAATCCATCACCATGCTAAACTCCAAAATAATCCAACTCCATAATTTAATTAAAACTCCAAATGAAATAATCCTATAAAGCATCTGCTTAAAACCATAAATAACTTTGGAACCGAATGGTCCAATAAAATCCATAATGAAGTCTCATAATATAAAGTGACTAAATAAGATAAGCCTATACTAATAAAGCAAATAAATAGGATGGAATTCCAGTTGCACCTCCAAAATGATCTCCAATAAATCCTATATAGCAACTCCAAAGCTAATACCTGAAATATTAGTCAACGCAATGGGTCAAAGCCCACCACATGGATACCAGCTACTCATCTCAAATAGGGTCCTTGAACCCAGACAATAGCATTATACTCATTAAACACGATAGTAGAATATTTTAAATTAAACGAGATATATTAATCGATAAATAAAATAAATCACGATCTACCCATAGCAAAGTCTACCCAAAATTCAAGTCTCAATATTTAATTTCCAATAATTTCCTATTTTTTTAATTTAATTTATTTACTCAAATTTATTATCATTCTCATTTTGTTAACATCAGTTGCGATACTCCTGCATTTAAGTCTTATACCATAATAGTTGTGGGACTCCCACTACATTTACATCATTTTATTTGTGGGACTCCGGCTTATCATCATTCATTATTTGGTTGCGGTACTCCCACTAGTTCTACACTACAAGCATTCCCATCGCTATGCCAGTCAGTCCAGTTCACTATCAGCTCTGCACACACTAGTGAGGTTCCACGCACGACACATCATTATAGCCCGTCAGCTCGTTTAACTGTCAACTCGCACGTACTCGTGACCACACACACACACATCGCTATAGTCGGTCGGTTTGTTTAACTGTTAACCTTACACATACTCACGCCGCCAATATATTTTAATACCCGTTTTATCATCTTAGGTATTAATTCTCAATTTATCAAGTTTTTCTCATTTATCCCAAATTAGCCCCACCCTTATAATCAACATAAAATCATCAAAACACCCTCAGTCCCATACCTAAAGTCTCCAACACATAAGTATTTTCCATCCTATCATCCAAGAAGAAAACCAACTCACAAACACCACTTAGCCGCACCCCTAAGTTTACTAATCCAAGGAACAACGTAAAACTCCGCCCCACCCCGAAATTTCTATCCGTAAACCATCACCACTATCTAGTCACATACCTAGAAAGTTATAAATACCCAAAGGTGTATTAACTAGTCCCATACCTAGAAAGAAACCTAAATAAAGGTGAGCGTCCTATCTATCCCATAACCCCGTCGTTCCCGCGGTGTTGAACATATTAAAAATAAATAAATTTCATGAGGTTAAATTTCCATTCATCACAATGAATTTACCAATTTAATCCACACACCATTAATTAGACGATTAATGCCCGTTTAATTATATAATTAATTAAACCATAGTTTCGCATCAAATTATTCGATTTTAAATTACATGCATGTTTATAGAATTTATACAACAAGAATTTACTATCGTGAGACATCCACAAAATTTCCATTATTTAACGTCATAAAACTTATCAAGCGACATACCTACGTAAAAATCTACATGCGAATACCTTAACATCTACGGCACCCAAATCTCTACTCTAACATTCAAGGTTTTGAGTCTTTATTCATATAGTTAAATTTCATAAAAATAGTCCCGAATTATATTCCACTTTCCCTAAATAATATCTCTAATTTATTTTAAGAAAACACATGTATTTAGTGTGTAGGCCATAATTACTACGCATAATACTAAGGGAAAGCAACAGAGGTAACCATGCCTGAGATTTGTTTGAAGAATCTGATTTTGAAGATGTGTCCCTCGCAAAAAGGTGACAAAGATTCATTCTTGAATCGTATTGAGAAAACCCGGGTTATCTTGACAAATTTCGAGTTGAAAGTTGTGTAAAATGGGGCTAGGGTTTGTAAGAGGAAGAAGATGAAAATTATAAGGGTCTACTGCTCTTAGATGTTGTGAAAATATATTTGAAAAGTCATAACCCCGTATTAATTTAAGTGGAGAAAGATTAGAGAATTTAAGTGACATTAGAATCCTATTAAAACTAAAACAATTCGCCTATTAGTCACACTCCAAAACGGTGACAAATAGTTAGTCACGGTTTAAGGTCGTGATAAATATCTGAAGCGGGATTTTTATTTTGGCCCTATTTTTTTGCTTAGAGAGTTTTATGTTTTGAGGACTAAATGACCCAAGACTTATATGTACTCATATTAAGATTCTTTTAAGCTAGCTTTCTAAATTTCGAATTAATTTAATTATTACCGGATAAAATTATGGGCTGTTTATTACAATAAGTCCCCATAACCCTTATTTTGAACTGCTAGATCATGCAACTTTCTCACAAAATTGGTTTTTCATGACAATATAGGCTAGATTAATAGTATATTTATCCACACGTAAGTCGGATAGTTATAATTGCTTAAATATACGAAGGAGGTTCAATATAATCGTGATTTAATATGTAAGATTTACATGAGCGTTTGAATTCAACTGAATTTGTTCGACTGGGTTGGGTTTCACAGTTAACGGGCTCAACTGGATTTGTTCGGATTGAATAGGTATGTTCATTATTACACACATAACTGTATACACACACACACACACACACACACACACACACATACATATATATATATATATATATATATATATATATATATATATATATATATATATATATATATATATATAGTGAGAGAGGGAGGAGATCAACAAGAAATGTACACGTGAAAAAACCTAGTCAAGCTTCCGTATGATTTTTAAAAAGAATAATAATGGTGATTTAGACTACAATACCAATTGAATTTCGGGGTTAACTTTGCAACTTTTCAAACTTCAGGTCTAAAGTTGAAAATCAACCCAAACTTCAAGGTTAAATTTTTATTTTACCCATTTAAAAAATACTTATCTCTTTTATAAATACAAAACACTTATTTTTGAAGTACAAATCTTTTTTATTCATTTATATGGTTCAGGTGTATTACAAAGTGTTTTAATAAGTTCAGGCTATGATATGGATTTGTATTCTTTTAATGTCGTTAGTATGTATTGTTCTAATGTCGTTGTTAATTTTTACTCTTCTAATGCTTTATTATTATTGGATAATAGTTTAATACTTTAATCATTTTGATTTGATCAGTTTTGGGGGATTTGAATTCATATTTATTAGTTAGTTAATGAATATGTTAATTTGGATTTTATGTAATAATTTGTATTTAACGTTCAAATTTAGGTTTATATATTGTGTTTCTTGTTTATATTTGGTCACTGGTTGGTTATTATGAATATTGGTGTTGATTGCTTTTAGTTATTGTTAAAATATATCATTGATTGCTGCTATAGGTGAAATAATATATTGTTGGCCAGTGGCAGTGGTTATACTGCCCAATAGTTTTTTTATTATGCTGCCTAGATTTAACATGAACTTTGGCCGATCTCTTAGCGTGAATCACCTTGATGTATTATGTGACTCAAGGATGGTATCTAATAAAGTATGAGGAGAATATAATGCTCGAGATGAACATATGCCAACATACATACGGGTCATCCACCGTTTAATCGCTCAGTTCAAAAAATTTCATACTCAACCATTTTCACGAGGACACAATAGCCATGCAGATGCTTTAGCCACTTTGGGTTTAGCAGTTGAGTCTGATCTCAAGAGTACGATTGAGGTGGATTACCTTTCCCAACCAAGCATTATGAAGAAGAAGGTCGCAAAGTAAGTCCTCGCCATCCAAAAGGCTCTCATGTTGATGGACTTGATCATAATGTACTTGCAAGAAGACGTACTTCCTGTCGACAAAAAGCAAGACCTTCAGATCAAGATAAAGGTTGCTCAATTTTACTTATCCCTAAAAGGCAATCTTTTCAAGACATCTTTCACGGTCTCATATCTCTAATGCATGCACCTAATCAATGTTATACAAGTCATTTATAATCTATATAATAAAATATATGGAATTCATACCAAATGGAGGTCTTTGGAATTCAGAGCCATCAAAGAAAGTTATTGGTGAACTTATATAGAAAAAGAAATAGTCTTATATGTCAGTAAATGCAAGAAGTGTCAAGAGTTCTCGCATATGCTTCACTAACCATTCAGCGACCTAAAGTCATTGACTAGTCCATGGCCTTTTGCTCAATAAGGACTAGACATTGTGGGTTCCTACCTACAGTACCAAAGTATCTCCTAATGGACACAAATTATTTCACTGAATGGATGGAGGTTGAGCTTTTGGCGAACATAAAGGAAATCGATATGATAAAATTTATTTAAAGGAACATTATGACTTGCTTTGGCATATCGAGAATGATTATCATCAATAATGGGATGTAATTTGAGAGCGTACCATTTCAAGACTTCTGCAATAACTATAACATCAAACACTACTACAGTTCAGTGGCCTACCCCCAGAGAAATGGACAGGTCGAGGCCTCCAGCATAACAGTGATCAACGAGATAAAGAAAATATTATATAAGAGAAAAGTTGCTTGGGTGGACAAGCTTTTTCCCATTTCCTATTGGCATATCGAATAATGACCATGAGGTTTCCTTGGCTTATAGAATGGAAGCCATAATCACATTGAAAGCTATCTTACCCACCATAAAAAATGTTATCGATCAAGGTCTGAACAATAAAATCATAAGGACTGAGCTCAACCTCGCCGAGGAAAGGTTAGAACTGGCCTTGATTAAATTGTCTTCTTGCAAACAACAACTGTCCAACCATTACAATAAAGGTGTCCTCACAAAGGTGATCGGCAGTGCGCGGAAGCCATCAGATGGCAAGTTATGTCCTAACTAGGAAGCACCCTTAAAAATAACTGAAGATGACCTCCAAGGGGACTACCATTTAGAAATAATGGGGGGTAGGTAGATACCTAAGGCCTGAAATATGACCAATCTTAGGAAATTCTATTTTAACATTGTTAGCTTTTTAAAGTTTTAATGTCGTGTTTCTTTTATGATTTAAAGTTCAATAACACGATTAGCTTTCTTATTGTTTAAATTGGAATCGCCAACCTTGTTTATTGAAAGTTGTCATTATAGTAAGGATATGATCATTATAATATTTTTTGAATTTATTTTATCAACCTCTGATTGCCAATTTAGGCACCCGATCAAACGATGATCGCCAGTTTAAATGTCTTAGTTATATTACACTTAACTATTACTCAAGGTTACATGTTTTGTTATCGAAAAACACCAAGATTGCTCGGTAAGATTAAGACCTACGGGAGGTCCTTAGGGACTAAGTGTCTCGACTTTGGTTATCTAAAATCCTTAATGGGTGGACTACTCTACGACTAGGTGCATTTTCATCATAAGTTATTCATTGGCATGAGGTAGTGTGACGACACGAATATTAAAAGGTAAGGCAACTAATAAAACATGCTCGGCATAAAAAAAATGGGGAAATCCAAAACATGGAATTAACTTATAATTTAATTTACAAAACATTCATTTTACAAAAAGGCGAGATCGTCTAAAATACAGAATGGATACACGAAAACATGATAAAAATAGTTATTATTTCAATGACCATCGTCGGGGTTAGGCTGGAGCTCATCATCACTATCATGAGACAATAATTAGTTCTTCATTAACTGAATAGGAATAACATGATGAGGAATCCAATACTCATCACTGCCAAGGGGAGGATGGATATAAATAGGGAACTCCACTTACTACTAAAAAAAGGTCAGAGTCCTTAGAAACCTTTATAACAACTAGAGCATTGATCTAATCATGATTGTAGGCCACTTGGTTGGCTTTATATAGGCATAAAGATGCATTCATCCATCCCTTGCTATGACCAGTAACTCAAATCGCACGGGGACCCTTCCTCAAGGAATATTCAATCTTTATTTTTTTAGCGATTCATGCCTTTCTTGATCACCTCATTGTTTTGGAAGTCCTCCTTAGCCTTGCCAAGATGCTCCCTAAGGGAATTATTCTCATCCTGTAGTAGCCTCCTTGACTTCAGTCTGAAGGCCAACCACAAAACGAACTTTCTCACCATAAGTATTTTTCATTTTGTGAAGTGCTTACCAAATAGATGGAATGCTTAGTGAGCTCTGTCAGATACTTCCCGGCCATGGATTAAATACACATCTTCACTTTTTGGAGTCACTGGCACCAGTGCCAAGTAACTATTGGACTGCAAAGATCAAAGGGAAAACATTCAAGATAAGAAGACAATTAGAGCATTAATAAGAAATCAACAGTACAATAAGAAATGATATGGGAAAAACATAACTTTTCATCAAAAATCAAAGAAGGGGAAAACACTTTGAGCATAAATATCAAAAGATGGGAAAATAAAAAGAATAAGAAAACCTAGGATAAATCTAACTAGTTTGGTCTTCCTTATCTTTCACCTGCTCTTTATTGGGCGAACCCTTATTCGGGTTTGCAGCCTCCTTCTTTTGTTTGAACCCATTCTTCGCTTGTCCATTACGAGAGGCCTCTACCTCCTCCTCCTCATCTAACTTTAAATGTGAGAATGGATCATACTCACCGAAGAGTTAGAACTCATAAGGAACCTTAGTTTAGCCAATGATGAGTCCCATCCTTTTTTAAAGCTGGACTTATAGATAACATCCAGCTGCCTATTGTCCTAACCAAATGCATTATTGAACCCTTGGTCATAGGCCTTGTCTTTGGTCTTTAATATTGTAAACGGGCTCTGAATGTTCTCTTTATAAGATTTCACCAACTGCTCGTTTGTCAACTTCATCTCGACAAAATCTATCTAAGTGGCCTTCTTCTAGGTCTCATATGCCTTTTCGTCAAGCAGGCAGGCCTTCTGAGACTCCTACAAAGCGTGATTAACATCGCCGTTGGCCTTCGAAGTCCACCAATAACTGCAAGGAAAAGGTTAATCACAAGTTGGTATTATGAAAATTTTTAAGTGAAAGATCTGACTAAAATACTGAGACTTACCAGAGATAACGCATGAGCGGTGCGAAAGAATAACTTATCAATGGATAGCTTTTCAACCGCTCCTTATCCATTCCAAAATGTCCCCCTCAGTCACACGGGATCCAAGTCAGGATTCCTAGCCACGAACATTATAACGTAGCCCTTCCCCTTATTGAGGGCATCCATCTTCCTTATGGAACAATATTAGAAGCAACAACAAGACTGGTTCTAGTCTTTCTCTTGTTTGTAAGTTGGGCTTGTATTTTATTAGGAGAATCCAACAACGTAATGAGATCGAACAATTTCCCAACCTCCTTCCTCTTGGAGGGCTGAGCTTTTGGGAAAGTGGGGCAGTCATACTAATCTAACAGAGTTGGCATTTTCCTTCTCAGTTCCATCTCTTCTTTTGAGTTAGCTGGGATCATGGCAAGAATGGAAGCAATGTTCTCAAATTTAAAGGAACCTGAAATTGACTCGCTTGAAGATCCTACATTTCTAGGAAAGACTGGGATTTCATGTATTATGTCCACTTGTCTAGCAATGAAAGAGGTGGTGGTACAGATTTACTCTATAAAAAATAATGTCGGTCGGGGATGTTAGATACCAGTAGCTAAAGGTTTCCTCAAATTCCAAGTCATTCTTAACTCGACAAAGTTGAAGTGAGCAGGGGCAGACTTTTTATCTTTAAAGCTCCTGCACGAAATAAAAAGAGAAGAATGTTGGCCTAAATTCATACAATATTTGGTCCACCCAAATAAAAAATAATGAAAATGGGACAAATTACAAGTGTACCCTCCAAACTCAATGGGCAAAAAAAAAATGTATTCTCGTCTCAAAATTACAAGTGTTGATATTCTCCAACCATGGCTTCAAGAGGCGATCAAACATCACTACTAGCCAACGTCAAAATCAAATGGAAATCAAACTTCTCCACCTCATTCAGGCAACAGAGCTTTGGGGGAAATTATGGGAGAATTATTCGACCTGGTCGGAAGAATGGACATGTGTCCGAAAATCTTGACAAGTGATCACAGCTTGAAGACAAGAGCAAAAGAGGATCCGAACAATGGATATTTGGCTTTGGATCTACTCAGTTGAATCGCAACTGCATCTTAAGGCCATAGAGTCCTACACGACTTATTCTCTTCATATTCTCTATAAATATAACCCCCGCACCCCTAGAAAAAGGGGCATATAATCTTTATTATCGTGAATTGATTAATAGAGAGATAAACACCATTATGGACATAGGCACATTGTCGAACCATATATCTTGTGTTGTGTGATTATGAGATTTTCCTTTATTGCTCGGCTTTACTGTGTTGAATCGTCATAGTGGGATTTTGAAAAGTGCGACTGTGTGATAATTGATTAAATTAAATTCACAAGTTTTCAAGTAAACCTTATTTAATTAGAGTCTACTTTTAAAACAAATAAAGTTAGCCCCTAAACATGCATCTAAATCAACCAATCAAATATAAAGCATGTGACACAAATATTCAGGAAAAATCATCGAAGGACAAAACCTTTTATTTCTAGAACTTTGAAAAATTTACAAGACCATTGACTTACATACAACCTGATAATCCCCCACAAGTGTAATGCACGGTGTCTTCATCAAACCTTCAAAGCAACGGCTAGAAATCTACATTGGCTCACGCACAGCTATACCACAAGGATCGCAGCCCAAAAACTCCGTAGAAACTCCCTCCACAATAGCACGCAGTTGTCGGTTGTAGAGCTCTCCCCACAAAGTATGAACAAACACAAAATATGTTCTTGGGTTCCACAAAAACGATTTGCATAAAAATAATTGGGATTTTGTGAATTAAAACAAAAAATATTTAAACCCTTAAATGAGAGAAGAAGACATACTAAAAATTGTAGAACACAAAAGAATTTTTCTTCTTTGAAAAAGTGCTCTGTCAAAAAATCTAGTTTTTCTTCTAAAAAAAAACTGTACGTGCATGCCTTTTTTATAGAAAGAATTTGGAATGAGGGGATAAACCTTGGCACGCAGGATAACAAAAAAAAAGGCGTAAGGTTTTTAAAATAGCAGTGTCGTAAGGCTTCAAAAGATTTGCCTTTTTAAAACTGCTTGTACGCAAACCCCTTTTTTATTTTATCGCAACCAGAACCGATCCGGCTAAGGGGTTCGATTCGGTTCCGTCTTGTACAGCTTTTATAGAGACTTCCTTGAGTATGGGATCGGTTCGTTATTTCCCTGCTTCGGTTCGGTTCTCTTCTGTTCAGCATTTACAAAAACTTCTCCCATGATGGATCCGGAGTTTAAGATGTTAGCATCTTTAATTCTTTGATGACTTGTAGTGGTATATGACATAATAAAATGTGACGGACAATGTCCTTATAGATTTTACCACCTATAATATATAAGATACACATTTTCAATGCTAACTAATTTCCCCATACCAATTTTAAGTCAAAAAGAAATGATGGATGTAGGATAAACAGTGTTATTTCAAATTCTTATATATTTTACATTCATAAAAGTTCGTCCAATGACCTCATCCCAAAACTATTTATTCAAAAGCCAGTGAAGGCATAGGCATGTATTCAAACGATAACGAAATGCATTATTATCATATTTATCAACACATAGGATTGTTGTAAATCCCAAGGTATACATATTTCTTGTTTTGAATATTTGCAAAAAATTGAAGTGGAAACGTTGTATTGATTTTTAAACAGATATAAAATAGTCAAATAAATGCATTGCATGATATATATATATATATATATTAATATCAAACCAACATAAAGCACAACAACAAAATAAAAAAATATGCCTTAAGATTATTGAATAAATATATGTTCTTTTGTGGATTTTTAGTGAAATCGTGTATGAGACAAATTTATATAAATGTGTATTTAAATTGTATTTAAAAAAAAACGCCAAACATACATACCATACGAAGAAAATTTATATTGAGCCGTATGTTTTACGAGTTGATAAAAATTAAGACACCAAACTTACATACATACTCAACTTTTGGGTTTATTTGCAACATATTGATAGTTTAGGGGTGAGTTTGTCGAGTAATTTAGTGGAAGGGGTTGATCTGTAAACTTGAAATAGTTTGATGTAATTTACCCTAAAATGAATGTGCGTGTGCCTATTCATAGAAATGTAGACACCTTTCTGAATAGACACACCATTTCATGAATACTCGTATCTATTCGGAAGGTTCGCGACCTTTCGTGAACGGTAATGACCCTTACAAATGTTGACACAACTTCTCACATACCATTGTGTCTACTAAAAAAAATTATAAAAACAAATTTAAATATTATTTTTACCTAATTATAATTATTAAAATATATTAATAACTTCTGACAACCTCCTCTCATGTGTGATGGATTATTTCCCACACAATATATATACATGTGCGCACACACATATATTGTCTTTCTGACCTTCATTTTTCTTTTCCTCTTTTGTTTCTTTATTTCTACTTTGTATTTTTCTATTTTACTTTTTCTTTCTTATTTCTTGCATAACTTACATACATGTGTAACGAAATAATTCAATCAAGAGTTGTTATTTTAATTTCACAAATACAATTTATTAATTTAATTTCACAAATAAATTTTACTTATGCTCTCTACTGTTTAACCTAGATAAATTAATTTGATGCGATAACTAATTTGAATAAGTAAAACATTGACCATTTTAGAAGACAAGTGATTTAATCTATTATTAGGTCATGATTCTCACTTTGGTCTCTAAGCCTCGAGTTTCTCACTTCAATCCTGATGGGTTTATCCTTATACTCATAATTCGGTTAATAATTTGTAAGTATAATATTACGGAGACCCTTTCTCATGACACTTTTTTATTATCCTGCTGATGTGTCAAGCGCACATTAGATGGTGCTTGTTATTCACACGGGTCCATATGACACGCCATTCAATGTGTGCTTGACACATCTCACGAAAAAGGGTCTTCATAGTATTTCTCTAAAAAATCATACTCATATGGGACATTTCTCAAAATTTGGAATTTTATGTGCAAATTTTAAACTTTAGGGACTGAAGTAAGAATGTAAACAAGCTTCATGTGACTAAAATGCCAATAACCTTTTGCCCCCTTTGGTTCGTGTAAAGTTGGGTGGAATCTGATTCCTTCCAAATATTCCTGGAAAAGTGTAAGATTACTGCATTTGGTGTGAGGTTAAGTTGCATGGGAATGTGGTCCCTAATGGAATAATGTTACATTCATTGTGGAAAAGTGGGTGAAATCAAAATTCATGCAATATAGGTGGGATTCTTACTTTCCCGTGGGAATCCTTACAAAAAAAAATTGTGAAGACAAAAATGCCCTTAAAAATATTAAAACTACCAATAAGGTCTAAATATTTATTTTATGAAGACCATTTTGTTGTGACTAAATTTAAAATCGAACAAATTTTATTTATCCTTTTTTTCTACTCAGGTAATAAGTAATTTGATTAACTTACAATATAATACACACATATCTACAATAAATTATTATATTAATAAAATATTGAAAAATGTATATATATTTAGAAAAAAATATATTTGAGTTCATACATTTATAAATAGTGAATCGTAATATTGTGTGTATATATATATATATATACAATACTACTCTTGTGCATAGCAGTCCGCATTTTAAGAGTGCGGACCGGACATGTGTCACCTGACGGTGACCCTAGAAATTATAGGCACACTCTCTCTCTCTCTCTTCTGGACCCACCGTCAGGTGACACGTGTCTGGTCTGCACTTTTAAAATATTGTGCGGACCGGCGTATATATATAATTGTTAAAGGATATTATTGGTATATATGATACATTACCATGTCACTTTCCATGCATGAACCAAACACAAAATTTTGATTTCTAATAAAAATCCATCAGTTAACCAAACAAAGCGAAAGGATTTAGAATCCTAGTAAAAAGTTTTCTGGTAATCACAATTAATTCCAATATTACTGTGAACCAAACGACACCTCGAGTAATATAAGACTAACATAATTTTTGCCCACATATTTACTTAGAATGCCATAGGTGAATTGCTGACTCGATAATTTATGAGAAACTTAGGTACTGATCAATACATTTACAACATACCATGTCAATTAAGATGTGTTGCGGAATGTGTCAAGCTAAAATTACATGTTCATTTTACTCTTTAATCTTCAATGGATATTTGACAGAGTTAACAAATTTAAGCTTCAGAGTATTTATCTCTAGACCCCAAAAACTAGTTATATATTAAAATTTACAGTAATATTCTTGAGAAGCCGGACAAAAGAAAAGAAAATTAGAATAATAGTTAACAAGTTATTTAACTTCTGTAAAATAAATACTAATGTGAACAATTAGAGTTACATGTCGTAGTAATCATATAGGAAAAAAATAAATTTAAGCCTCGATACTGTCCGAGTATTGTTAGATATTGTCAGTAGCATTATTAAATCCTAACAAGACCCACACATGAAAAGCTCACACAATAAGTAATAGAAGAAAAGCAAACCCAGCCTTTAAACAATGTTGGAGACCCCATGCGTGTGGGGCATGACCTTGCTCATCATACAAGTAACCACGGGCCAAGTACAAAGTTGATGTTTGCATGCACATTTCGGGGGTCAAGTTTAAATGAACCATCCCCATCATAACATCATCCACATTTGCAAACATCCCATGTGACCAATTTCTCTCTTTTCCGAAGTCCCACTAATTAATGCATGTTTCCAACACCCATGCATCATGTGAACCCCCTACATTGATTTATCAATCTTCTTTTTTCTTCTTTACGTACCGTGTTTTTCTTAGGCACCCAGATTGGTTCAATTTCAAATATATTTTTTTTATTTTTAACATTTTAATTCAATGTTAAATATAGTTTAATCAACTTATAACTTTGTAAAGAAAAAAAACTAAAGGAACATATACCTTAGTCATTCGGAGGAAGAAGTTTTGAACTCTGAAATAAGGATAATAATTTTTTAAATGCTCAGGTTCCTCAAACGTTCATTACTCAATACTCTTTTATTTTTAAAGGTACACGCTAACAGTATTCACCACCTCACCCCACACCCCACCCACTACGTCGGCGTCGGAGCTCCGGACAAAGTGGGTGGGGATAGAGTCGACTCTATAGTTTTCAAGGGCCTAGACGAAAAAGCAAAAAATCATAATCGAGGCCCTTTTACATAAAAATAAAAAATAAATTAAAATAAATTAAAGAAAATGTATTCTTCTCTCATTTTAATATACCAAACCAATTTTAATATACTAAAATCGAAATTATTATTTGTACCGTTCGGTACAACTTAACGTATACCAAAACCGAATCATGCGATTTGCGATAAAATCGATTTTTTCCAGTAAATTTTGAAATAACAAAAAAAATTAAAAATTTCATCAAGTCGAAAAGTGAACTATAACCGAAATAATTGAAAGCCAAAATTTGAAAATTAAGTTTAGACCTCCTCATTAAGCTTGCCTAATCTGCTAAGGAGGTTCTTGAATCAATTAAGCATGAATTCATTCTTAATATTAGGACCTCTGAATTGATGTTCATCCTCAATGAAGGGGATAAGAAGTTAATGTCTTCACCTTGGGAAATTAAGTCCATATACTTCGATACACACAATTATGCTGTGGAAGAAGGAAAATACCGGACGGTATATGAGGCTATCCTCGAAGAAATGGAATCTGTGGTGTTTAGTCATACCAATAAACACCAAAAAAATATTAAATCTCCTATTGCTTATTGCAAAGCGGTTTTGAAAAAAATCATTTCTCCCCGAGAATGGGGAATTCATCCATTAAAAGCGAGAAAAATGAGTTCTCAAAATGGCACTTACAACTATTGGGATTATATCCAAGCTTGGTCTAAGACTTTTTATTACCAAAACTTTGAACATAAACATACTTGATTTTTTAAGCTTTGTCCAGGTTCTTTAAAAGAAGAATACCCAGCATGGGTACTCAATTGGTGGGACAAATTTAGCCTAGGAATTGATATTTTGCCCGAGGAAATCTCTAAGGAAAATTTGCTTTTACATTGGACTCAATTTTATCCTAAACTCAGGGGGGGAAATAATATTTCCATTGGGCTTAACACCCTTTTATTTTTTACTGAAATCAGTATCCCATGGATTTCTAAATGGGATTTACAATGTAGGGAAAATCATTTTAAAATCCCCCTACTTGAAAGAATTTTTTATTATCGTTGGTGGGTTGGTAACAACAACTCAGAAATCATCTCTTCAATTAAGGAGAGTTTAAAAACTTATATGTCCCTGGTTGATGATGGTCCTCCTCCAGTAAAAAAAATGACTCTAGGGAAGAATCCAATTTAGGATTTAAAACTTATTCTTAAGAAATAATTCCCTCAAGCAACGGAGCAAGTGCTCTTCCAAAAGGTTATGGACTATACTAAAAGCCAATTTACTGCGGTTTTTACCACTACCTACTTAGAGGATAAGAATATTATCACATTACCTTCGAATGATGATGTTTCTATGGCATTGGTTAAGAATGACAATCCATTCTTTTGTTTCGCAGGGGAATCTTAGAATCTTGAGGATGATGAATTTGTTTGGGACATGTTTGATACCAGCATATCCACAGAACAAACCATGGAGGCCTTCTTTGTCTCACTCAGTTCTGCATTTTCAACAAGACGTTTCCCAACCTTAATGGACATTTAGACGATCTGACCTAAATGGACCACTTGGCCCCAATTGTACTCACGTCGACGCATATGGACAAATCTATCTCCATCTTGGTAGCTCGATTATTGTGGTAGGACCCACTGGCCCAGCAGTCAACACCTCCTGACAAAAGACTTTGTCAACCTCAATTATGGAGGGACCCACGGGTCATTTTTTAAGGAATTATTTATTCCTCTTCTGTTTGTATAAATAAGGGACTATTCTCCCATTTTATATACACTTTACTTCTCTCTCTCTCTCATAAGTTTGCTCTCCCTTCTCTCTAAGTCTGTAATAATTCCGGTGGTATTACGGCAAGTACTTTGTAAGTTTCATTTCCGCTTTTAATTTTATAACTGCTTGTCTGTAATATTGTCTTATTTAAATAAATTTACATATTGATCCTCTCTTTTACGGTATCAGAGCCATGATGGCTTAAACTGTTCATTAATATTTAGGTAGTAATAATTATGGTCTGAAATTCATGCCGAAATAGTAAAAATGTTATGTAATACCCCGTGATTTTAATGACTTTTAAAATGGGTTATATTTTAAATTAATGGATTAATTGGATGAATGGATATTTATTATGGTTAAATCTATCTACGGTGATAATTGTAGATAACGGTGAATAGAGAAAGATAATTGAATTAAGTTAATGAATGTTTATTGAAAAACTTAATTCATATTAATTGAGAAATGATTCATGTTAATGAGAAACGATGAGAAATGTAAATGAACAATAATGTGACGTATGGTATGGGACATACGGGGATTATGATATTGGGATGAAATTATAATATGGAGACTAGAAAAGAGGAACCATTAACTAGGAGGTTAATAGGAAACGTTAAGTGTGCACTCTAGTTGAGAGGTAAGAATGGCAAGTGAGAGTTGGGTCTAACATGTACATAATAAAAGATTTATTTCACTTGTTAAATACTTGATGTTTTAAAAATCATTTTCACAATCGGGCTCTGACCCGTTTCCTTGCATATTTTCTTTTCTATTGTATCTTCTATATCAGGTGTCCAGCAACAGGGACGCCAATCTTAGCGGATTATGACAGGCTATGGATTTATGGAGTTTTTCTTAGACGCCTATCATCATTTGATTCATAGTATTCTCTTAGTAGGGCATGTCACCCAAAGGATTCAGTTATCTTCTTCTATCGGGGTCAAATACTATGGTATTCGTGTCATTTTAATACATTTGATATTGTTGGGATTACTGTAATGGATTAATATTATTTGGGAATGTTTATTCCAATTGCATTCAAATTATTTTGTATTATCTAATTGGTTATCAGTGTTGTAGAATAAAATGTGTTGTGTTATTCTTAAACTGGAAATGGATTTTGTTAAATTAAAATTTGAAAAGTTTTTAACACCAGCTTAATTGAGTATTGGGTGAGTTGTAAATGTTTTCGACGGTGATGCTAAGAATGAGCCAACTGTATATTCTGTTTTAATTTGGTATGGGACTGGCCACCCGGTATTTAATTGGGCGGGGTGTTACAAATGGTATCAGAGCATCAGGTTCTAGTATCCTTTAGGATCTGTACGGCTTACTGTGTTTTTAGCTTAGCGTTCTTTGATATAGATCCCTATGTTTAGGATTGTTGATCTCTTTGGTAAGATTCCGTATATATCAGTGAATCTTATTTACGTTCGGGAGTGATCGAACAAAGAAGTATGGCAGATGAGGGCCATTGAATGGATAGCGGAGATCGTACTTAGGAGGTTATGAAGTATGTTCGAGTATGATGACCGTAGTCGAGGTCACCCCTATTATGGAAAATTGAGGAGAGACATCAGTAGAAGTTCTTGAAATGCGGGAATTGTGTGTGTTACCTAACGAAGGCAATATATTCAAAGGCTTGGGCATATAGTGGAGTGTGGTTAACTAGAACTGAAAATTTGAGATAAAATTTTTCTTGACTTATCGGAGCAAAGTTATAATAGTGGGATTCAACAACCACCACCCACGAATGAGGGTATGTTCTCTATCTAAGGAATTATAAGGCGTATATTGATTTTTGTAGCGATTAATATTATATGGGAAAAAGGATTGCTAAACTTAGCCTATAGCACTGTTATTTACGTAGGCTCACCAAGGGGTGTGGGACACCTATGTCTTACATGTTATCACGTGGGTTTGATTTTTATCATGGGATTACTTCCTTTGGGCATGTCCGAGCATGATGTGACTATCGGCATGCATTGACTTGTGGTATACGAGAGCGTATGCACTACTATTAGCCAGCATCTTGTCTTCTAGAGAAGAGTAGATGAGTAGACTCTATTTGAAATCAATAAAACCTAAAAAAAAAAAATTAAATTGATAAACCTGATAT
The DNA here is from genome assembly GCA_949130495.1 of Sambucus nigra. NCBI lineage: Eukaryota > Viridiplantae > Streptophyta > Magnoliopsida > Dipsacales > Adoxaceae > Sambucus > Sambucus nigra. The sequence goes on from OX422223.1 coordinate 129,180,219, forward strand.
TTTTTTTTCGATAAACCAAATTTTTATACACTATTGAATTAGGACCTTAGGAGTTTCGATGACCGACTACTTTAGGAAGTAGTGTATCGGGGTGGCTCCTTGTTTGGATTTCGCTTGCGAGACACCCCACGCATGAAACTAATAACCGTTGGGAGTCGAAATAAGTTAGGTCATTAGTATATGAGTTTATAACCTTTGCTATTATAATGAAAGTTGTACGATAGGGTGTATGGGCGCCCTGGATGATTGGATTGTAGTAGTTTTCAAAATTGTGAAACAGTAAGTAGTTGTGACTTCAGGATTTATTTGTTTAATAAGTGAGGATCATTTTTCCCAAACTTTGTCACGAGGACGGTATAGGGAAGATTGGGTATAATTTAAATTTGATTCGGTTGGAACTATATGGTGAGACTTAGTGTAACATCGATGGGGATTTTCGTTGATGTACTGTATGGGAGGTACTACTTAGATTTCTTGCGATGTGAGATTTATACTCGGAGTTGACCTTATCAGTATGGTTCATTTTTCTGAATTTCGGGACGAAATTCTGTTATAAGGGGGGAAGTATGTAATACCCCGTGATTTTAATGACTTTTAAAATGGGTTATATTTTAAATTAATGGATTAATTGGATGAATGGATATTTATTATGGTTAAATCTATCTACGGTGATAATTGTAGATAACGGTGAATAGAGAAAGATAATTGAATTAAGTTAATGAATGTTTATTGAAAAACTTAATTCATATTAATTGAGAGATGATTCATGTTAATGAGAAACGATGAGAAATGTAAATGAACAATAATGTGACGTATGGTATGGGACATACGGGGATTATGATATTGGGATGGAATTATAATATGGAGACTAGAAAAGAGGAAGCATTAACTAGGAGGTTAATAGAAAACGTTAAGTGTGCACTCTAGTTGAGAGGTGAGAATGGCAAGTGAGAGTTGGGTCTAACATGTACATAATAAAAGATTTATTGCACTTGTTAAATACTTGCTGTTTTAAAAATCATTTTCACAATCGGGCTCTGACCCGTTTCCTTGCATATTTTCTTTTCTATTATATCTTCTATATCAGGTGTCCAGCAACAGGGACGCCAACCTTAGCGGATTATGACAGGCTATGGATTTATGGAGTTTTGCTTAGACACCTATCATCATTTGATTCATAGTATTCTCTTAATAGGGCATGTCGCCCAAAGGATTCAGTTATCTTCTTCTATCGGGGTCAAATACTATGGTATTCGTGTCATTTTAATACATTTGATATTGTTGGGATTACTGTAATGGATTAATATTATTTGGGAATATTTATTCCAATTGCATTCAAATTATTTTGTGTTATCTAATTGGTTATCAATGTTGTAGAATAAAATGTGTTGTGTTATTCTTAAACTGGAAATGGATTTTGTTAAATTAAAATTTGAAAAGTTTTTAACACCAGCTTAATTGAGTATTGGGTGAGTTGTAAATGTTTTCGACAGTGATGCTAAGAATGAGCCAACTGTATATTCTGTTTTAATTTGGTATGGGATTGGCCAGCCGGTATTTAATTGGGCGGGGTGTTACATGTTATTCACTGGCATGAATAGTAATTTACAATTCACTATTCATCGACATGAATAGTAATTTACTATTCATTATTCATCGACATGAATAGTAATTTACTATTTACAACTAAACATCTAAATTAATGAATAATAATAAGGAGAAATAGAAGTTAGGATTTGATATAGACTGGCATTTGTCACATAATGGGTTGTTGTCGTTGTTAGCGTTGAGGCGTTGTTCCCTAAAATCGTTGACCGTTGGGTGTCAGAAGTGATTTCTATTTCGGCTTATTATATTTCATTAAACTTAGATATTTTATTAAAAATATTACTTTCCTTCTTTCAGATCATAAGATTTATTACTATTCTAAATATTAACACTTGTTTTATGGATTTAAACCCTATAAATACACAGACCTCACATGAGTTAATGAAGAACTCCTCTTTAATTGAATTTGATGTTTAAAAGGATTTGAACAGGTGGACTATTTCTAAGGTCTAGCCTAAATTATTTATAATACTAACTGGTATAATTTTAGTAGTAAATATGTTATTAAAACTATGGAAAAAACAATAAATCTGAACGAGCAAGATAAATCTATCGAGCTCTATAAATTTGATGATCTTACGATTATATTAAAGATAAAAATTATCATTTTATCCATGTAGGTTTAATACAAATTGTTGTTAAACCTTTGACTCTTTCTGACATAAACGTCTGTCTTCAAGCTACTCTATGTGATGGTAGATGTACTAATTTTAGACAGTCTTTGATGGGAGCAATTGAATCTAGTCTTTGTAATGGACCAGTCTACTTTGATGTTTTCCCAAATATTACTTTGTCTTTAACTGACATGCATCTTTGTAGAGCTCTAAGTCTTAGGGTCCAAACCAAAGGTTATAATGTTCTTTCCAGATCCGAAATGATTGGGATTATTTATAGAATTTACTATAAAGTCATGAACACTATGGCACCCAATATTAAATAATTTAGTCCGTTTGGTAAAACTGTGTTAATTGACCCACACCTTATATATTCTAATATTCATACTCCTAGAACTATAAGTTGGGATAAAATTGATTTCCCAGAGACTTGGGCTATAAAAATTGTCGTTCCTCCTCAACCCCGTCAAAATGAAGATATTGGGGACATTATTAAGGATAAAGATGGAGAGGTTTTCGTAAATTTTAGGAAATTCAATAGAAGTCAATCTTCTAGAGGCCAATCCTCTAGGACTCCTTTTGTGACCTATCCTCTATCCACTTCACGGAATTATGTCTGTGAAGAACATCCATACCGTGATGATATGAACATTCATGGTATTTTTAACAATGAACAAATACCTCATGGTATTTATGAGAAGAATACTTCTCAGCGTAAAGAATGTCATACGCCGTCTGAAATGAATGTAAAATTTTAATCTTCTTTTTAATGATTTTTATAATCAATAAGGAGTAAATTAATAAAGAATTTCACTTACCAGGTTATGCTAAATTTCGTACTTGGTATTTTGCTAAGTATAACAAGGCTGAATTAGCCAATTATAAAAATGAGTTTTATAAATGGATTGAAGATAATCAACAGATTACTTCATTTGTGGTTTGGTTTTAAATGTTTTCTAAAGATAAGCACCTTTTTGTTCTTGAAACTAAGGATAAACAGGTCCTTAAAACTGAGAATAAACATTTAAGAAGTTGGAATACTTCTAATAACCAAATTATATTTGTTATTCGCCCTCCTACCGAACCTTTATCCTTAGATGTTGGTAATACCAGCCAATCTGGTAACTCTAAATTAGAAGCTAATGCATTTCTTAATTTAGAATTGGGTGATAAATTATTGACCAAAACTACATGTCTGAACCCTCTTTATAAACAATGTAATTACATCAATTTAATCCTTAGTACCATAAGGAAACGACTTAATAGGATTGAGAATTTTCAAGAAACTCTTATCAATAAATATCCTAGTGATATGATTGATAAAAAGATTGAAAAACCTTTAATTTTGCCTCCTATGGATGTAAAAGGATTTAAAACGAGAAACAAGAGTGATTTTATTTCTCAATTAAAAGGAATGGAAGATAAAATTAAGGGATTAAAAATTAATACCTTATCCCATTATGATTATGATTCTGAATCAGAATCCTTTATCCCCTTGGAATTCATAATTTTGAATCCTCTTTCAAAAATAAAAATGACCAAACTAATAAGGTTACTTATAAAAAGACTATGGGATATAATGGTCCTGTTAGGAATTATTATTCTCGTCCTAGCCCTCGGGATCTCCTCTTTGAGGAATCTGCGATTTTTGGTAGTCAGACTACTTACTAAGGAAAAGCCATTTATGACTGGAACATTGATAGTGTGTCTGAATATCAAATTTGTGATATCATACATTGCATGTCCATGTACTTCACTATATGTAACCAAAGCAACAATTCTTACCAAGATGTTGCTCATATGCTTATCAGTGGTTTCACTGGAATCCTCAAAGGTTGGTGGGATAATGTTCTCATAGATAAGCAAAGAAGTGATATCGTCAACGCCGTAAAAATTATCAAAGATGAGCATATGCAAGACGTTGGATAGCAGGATGTTGTCTATACCTTAATGCTTGCTATTATTCATCATTTTGTTGGTGCTGGTGATTACCATCAGGAAAGAAATGAAGAGTTACTGCAAAACCTTAGATGTCCTACTCTCAGCCATTTTAGGTGGTATAAGGATGTCTTTCTTGCTAGAGTGGTTCAAAGATCTGATGCCAAATCTGAGCATTGGAAATCTAAATTCATTGATGGCCTTCTTACTTTCTTTGTTGAGAAAGTTAGAAAAAAATTAAGAGATGGTAATGATAGCATTTCTATCCCTTACCATAATCATACTTATGGTCAATTGTTCAGTGTTGTCATTCAAGAAGGTATTTCCTTATGTAATGACCTTAAGCTACAAAGGCTGCTTAAGAAACAAAACCTTACAGGTAAAAGGGAATTAGGAGAATTCTGTGAGCAATTTGCTTATAATACCCCGGACGCTCCTACTCATAACAGAATTAAGGATAAAAAGAAAACCTACCATAAAAGGAGGAAAAGGCCTAAAATACCTAATCAAGGTGGTAATTCTAAAAAATATTTTAGAAAAAAGAGGCCTAATAGATCTAAGACTATATCTAATTTTAAATGCTTTAAATGGAAAATTCGTCCACTTTACAAATAAATGCAGGACTGAAGCTAAACTTAACAATCTTCAAATTGATGAAGATCTTAATAAACATTTGAGTAAATTATTACTCAATTCCATCCCTTCTGAGACTGAAGAAGAATCTTCGGGGAGTAACGATGACCTTTATCAAATTCAAAGCTTTAGTGACTCTAAAGTCTCTGATAATGGAGATTGTCAATGCAACCAATTGCATGAGAGATGCAATCATCTCCATTATATCCTTCAAATGAATGGTTTAAGCATTAATGTGCTTACCAGTCAGCAACAATCCATGATTGATACTATGAATCAGGTTACTGACCCGGATATCAAACTTAAATTAATAGAAACTTGTTATGCTAAAGAAAATGCATCACCTTCTTATACACCAGTTCAACAATACAGTCTTAAAGAGGTATTTAATAGGTTAGGTAATAAACCTAATTTTGATAAACCTACTTACCTTGCAGATCTTCGACACGAGGTTAACCTTATTAAAAGTGATCTAACATAACTAAAAGATTAGCAGCATAATATGCAAATTGAGATTAATAATCTCAAGAACGAGTTGAATCATTCTAATCCTAAAACTTCAAATATTGAAGAATCAGTGGATTATTTGAGTATTATTAACCGAGTACCAAATAAAATGGTACATAACTATCAATCTTGTTATTAATAATGAATTTACATTAAGTAACATTATTACTCTGGTTGACAGCGGTGCTGATATGACTATATTCAGGAAGGATTAGTTCCTACTGATTATTTTGAAAAAATCACTCAGTCTTTATTTAACGCTAGTGGTGATAATATGTATATCCAATATAAACTTACTAAAGTCTATATTTGCAACAATGGCATATGCTTGTCCAGTACCTTTTTACTCATTAATGACTTGTCCGAACAAGTTATTTTAGGTACTCCTTTCTTATCCTTATTAATGCCTATTGATAAAATTGACTCTAGTGGTATATACACCGCTATTAAAAATCAAAAAAATATTTTTGAATTTATAACTAAATCGAAGGTTAAGAAAATTAATTCTTTGACAAACATTATATTTTTCAAAGAAAACCAATTAATTTTTTTTCAAAAAGAAATCTCCTTGTTAACTATAAAACAAAAGCTAGAACAACCTAGCGTTTTGCAAAAAATTAATGTTATTAAAAATCAATTAATAACCGAAGTTTGAACCAATATTCCAAATGCTTTTTGGAATAGGAAGAAACATATTGTTCCCCTTCCTTATATGGTGGATTTTAATGAAAAATCCATTCCCACAAAAGCTAGGCCCAACCAAATGAAGGCTGACTTTCTTGAATTATGCAAGAAAGAGATTCAAAGTCTATTAGATAAAAAGTTGATAACTAAAAGTTATTCTCCTTGGAGTTGCCCAAATTTTTATGTTAATAAGGTTACTGAAAAGGAACGAGGTGTTCCTAGACTCGTAATTAATTAGAAGCCTTTAAACAATGTGAGGCAATGGATAAGATATTCAATTCCTAGTAAAAAGGATTTACTTGATAGGCTTAATTCAACCTTCATATTTTCTAAATTTGGTTGTTGGAAAATTCAAATTGCACCACAAGGCAGATACAAAACTGCTTTTGTGGTTCCATTTGGGCATTATCAATGGAATGTCATGCCGTTTGGGCTTAAGAATGCCCCTTCTGAATTTCAAAACATAATGAATGAGATATTCAATCCATATTCAGAATTTTCCATTGTGTATATTGATGATATACTCACCTTTTCGCAATCCATTGACCAACATATGAAACATCTAAAAAAATTTAAAGATGTTATTAAGGCTAATGGTTTTGTCATTTCTGCACTAAAGATGAAAATCTTTCAAACTAATGTTAGATTTATTGGTCATAATATTGGTGAAGGAAAAATTCTCCCTATTGAAAGAAGCATTGAATTTGCTTCTAAATTTCCTGATAAATTAAAGGAAAAACCCAACTCCAAAGATTTCTTGGAAGTCTTAATTACATTGGGGATTATTATAAAAACCTTGCACAAGATTCTGCAATTTATACTCCAGATTAAAGAATAATCATTCTCCTGGACGGCTGAACACACTAAGGTTGTTCAAAAGATTAAGCTCAAAGTTAAGCAGCTGCCTTGCTTAGCTTTGGCTAATCCATCATTTTCAAAAATTCTTGAAACTGATGCGTCTAATATTGGTTATGGGGGTATTTTAAAACAAGTTAATTATTTGAATAAAAAAGAACGACTAATTCGTTTTACCTCAGGCACAGAAAAATTATTCTACCATTAAGAAATAAATTTTTTCAGTTATTAAGTGCATTTCAAAATTTTAGGATGATTTATTGAATCGGAAATTTTTACTTCGCATTGATTGTAGTGCTGTAAAACAAGTTTTACAAAAATATGTGGAAAATATTGTTTCCAAACAAATCTTTGCGAGATGGCAGGCTAATTTATCAGCCTTCGATTTTGATATCGAACATATTAAAGGTGATCATAATTCTCTTTCCGATTTTCTAACTAGAGAATTTTTACAGAATCAATGAGTGGCCCCTCTAAAGGGCGTGGCGGAGGGCATGGGCAATCCCTCCGAACGCCGGGAAAGGAAAAGTTGACGGGTCAATCTAGACCAATATTCGCCAATGCAGGATTATTATGAATTTCTCCACCTCAGTGATGAGAACCAGGGACCTCTATAGTTTTTGGGGGCCTAGGCGAAAAAGTGAAAAACCAAAATCGAGACCCTTTTACATACAAATAGAAAAATATTAAAGAAAATGTATTCTTCTCCCATTTTAATATACCAAACCAATTTTAATATACTAAAATCAAAATTTCTATTTGTACCGCTCGGTACAACCTAACGTAAACCAAAATCGAATCATGCGGTTTGCGGTAAAATTGATTTTTCTAGTAAATTCTGAAATAACCAAAAAAAAAATCATCAAGTCAAAAACTGAACCATGACCAAAATAATTGAAAGCCAAAATTTGAAAAGACCTGCTTATTAAGCTTGCCTGACTGCTGTTTGAAAGTATCGAAAGACTAAATCATTTTTTATTTAGTCAATTTTTTTACTAAAATAATGATGTTTACCAAATGACAGAAAGAACTTAATTTTCCAAACAAAAAAGAATAAAAAATTAGGATTAACATCATTTTATCAGCCAAATTTTTTTACTAAAATAATAATGCACACCAAATTTTAAACTCAAAATCTGTCAACTACTTAAAGTTTACCCAACTTAGGTTTAAAGATGGAAAACAAGGTTATTTATAAGGGTTTGGAAAGATATTCCCACATCCAATCGATCTGGGACTTCACAAAAGCACTAGAATATCAATTTTTTTATCATTTGGTCTTTGGCTAAAACGGATTAACGGGCGATTTTTTTTAGATAGTAAAAAAAATAATTTTGAGCCAAAGTTTTTTTTATGGGTTCTTAACATTCCAGGGACCCCTTAAAAAAATTTAGCCCTAAATGAATTATTTTGCTATTTTAAAAAAAAATGGGTCAAAAACCTATCAGTTTATAACCCCTTATAATCTGACATTTTTTTTTTATCTAATTCAACCTAAATAATTTTTTCACGCAATTAATAATAAAAATCAACAAATATTGCGAGTGAGTGTGTTAAAAGATGGGTAGGTGAGTGTATTAAAAGTGAATTAAGTTTTGCGAGTTTAGTATTAGAGTGGGTTTGGACTTTTTTGGGAGCCCTTTTTAAGTGGTAAAAATGTTTAGTAATAGAGTGGGTTTATTTTTTTATTTTTTTTTTGTTGGGGGGGGGGGGGGGGGGGAGCTTTGTAAGTGGTAAAAAAATTGATAACAAAAAAAAATTTGAACAAATTTTTTTTATACCTATTTTTTTAAATTTTGAGACCTCGATTAATCGAGGGCCTAGGCGATGGCCTATGCCTAGAGCTGGCCCTAGGTGGGGCGGGAGTGTCGCTAGTGCAGGTCTTTAAAAATAAGAAAGTATTGGGTAAATTAGTGTTTGAAGGACCTAAATGTTTAAAAAACTGTTTTCCTAATTTTAGAATCCGAACTTTTTTCTGAGGGACTAACTGTAAGTGCCCAAAAAAATATGAGAATTTTCGGATGTATCTTTGAATAGGTTATGGTACCCTTTGTCACTCTCCATGGGTTAATTTAAACCAATTTGCTACTTATTCGATCTTAAAGTAAGTGATACAAACCCCCAAGTGCACTTAAGCAAACATAACTTAGGTAATTTCGAATATATTTATCCGAGAATTAGAATCATTCTATTAACTCTTCTTAAATACTATGTTTGAATTTAGTTTTTCTAAAAAAATTCTTAAGAAAGTTTGGTTTTGGTGATTACAATAGGGATTCAAATGAATACTACATAAATGTTATTAAGTAAGCAATTTTAATGTGATATTAGGAATCAAGAAATATAATTTAGGTTTGGAATCAAGTATATAAGGTATGTAATTGTCAAAAAATACCAACACCGTACTGAAACAATTACGGTTACTAACGTATATATGTCTCCTAAAGCTTGGGGATAGTCCCATTAGAGTATATGATGCTTTAATTTTTTTTCAATCAAGCCGTTAAAGTAGCATATTATTTTAATTTCATCAGAATTCAAATGGATCGCTAACTTCATTAATGGTTTTGGCATGTGTCACTCACGTGATAGGCTTGATTGAGATGAAATTAAACTTTAGGGGACAGATTTGTGAGGATATATTAATTATACTTTCACCCTAACCTTTACCCCAATTTTGACTTCACCATCCAAACTTTCATTTTCTATATTTAACCCCCTGAATTTTAAAAACAGCTCCATCATCATCATCCTTGCCTTAATCCCATCATATGGGGTCGACTACAGGGATCCTCCTTTTTCATTCTAATCTATTAAATGCAAAATTATCATTCAAGTTTAATGCCTTATCTCTCCTAATACTTTATTCCCACGATAGCTTAAGGCGGCTCCTTTCACTTTTACCTCCATTTTTAATAATCTTCCTCTTGGTATAGGCGCATATACTAGTCTATGCAACACATACCCATACCACCGAAGTCTATTTTCTCTTAATTTATCGCTAATGGGAGCAACTCCTAATTTTTCTCTCACGTACTAATTTTTAATTTGATCATTTCTAGTAATTCTTATCATCCATCGGAGCATCCTCATTTCACTAACATTGAGACTTTGTTCACGTTTTTCTTTAAAGCCCAACACTCCGCTTCATATAGGGTCGCTAGCGTAACAACTGTTTAATAAAAAAATTCTTTTAATTTATTAGTTATCCTCTTATCGCATAACACCCCACTTGCTTGTCTTCATTTCATCCAACCAGTTGTTATTTAACTCGTAACATCTTCATCGATATCCCCATTACTTTGTAACGCTGATCCTAAATAAGGAAATTTATTAGTTTGGTTTATCACTTTTTCTTCAATCTTTAACATTATGTTATCCGACCCCTCATTATTAAATTTACATTCCATAAATTTTGTTTTGTTACTAGTGATTTTTAGTCCCTTAAACTCTAAAGCCTTTCTCCGCATATCTATTCTCATCGCTAACCCTCATTTGAAGTGTCTATTAAAACTATATCTTCCACAAACAACATACATCATGGAACATCTTCTTATATGTCCTTAGGAATCTCATCCAAAACTACGGCAAATAAGTAAGGACTAAAGGCCGATCCTTGATGTAGAGCCACTTTAATCATAAAGTCATTAGTTTCTCCATATATAGTTCTAATTCTAGTCTTTGTGTTATCATACATATCTTCAATAATTTTAATATAACTCATAGGGATTCCTTTCCTCCTTAAATCCCATAAAATTATATCCGTAGGTACTCTATCATAAGTCTTTTCTAAATCTATAAAAATCATATATAAATTTTTATTCTTACTTCTATATTTATCCATTAACCTTCTTAATAAGTGAATAGATTTCGTGGTGGATCGCCCCTGGCATAAATTCAAATTAATTGTCCGAAATAGTTGACTTATTTCTTAATCTTTGTTTTATAACCTTTTCCCATAATTTCATAGTGTGATTCATCAGTTTGATTCCTCTATAATTATCGCAGTTTTTTATATCCCCTTTATTTTTATACAAAGGTATCATGGTGTTTTTCCTCTACTCATTTGGCATGTTTCTTTCTCTTAAAATTTTATTAAATAAATATGCTAACCATTTTATCTCGATACTTCCAAGGGAAATCCATGCCTCTATGGGTATTTTAGCGAGGCCAACCGCTTTATTCTTTTCCACTTTTCGTATTAATATATCTACTTCTTTTTCAGTAATAGGAAATGCCATTCCTATATTCAGTTAAAAATAGTGAAAAAGAATATTTCAAAATCACAAAAAATATTTTTTAAACCAAAAAATTAGTGAAAATAATTCTAGATTTCCAAATATTTTTTAAATAATTATAAAAATTTGGAAGTTATAGGAGAAAATATTTAAAGAACCTAAAGATTACTGAAAAAAAAGATTTTAAAAATCTATAATTTGCACATCAATATTTTAAAAATATGATATGTGGACAAATAATTTAAAAACCAAAAAACTAGAGAAAAACATTTAAATATCCTCAAAATTACTACAAAAAAATTTAAAACTTGATAATTGCATAAAAAATTTAAACATCTAAACAAACATTTAAAAATTGATAATTTATAAAACTGAACCTCAACAACAAAAAAAAGCCTTAACTAAAAATTAAAAAAATTCAAACCTCAACCACTACCACATAAATAAGTTTAATTACACTAAGGCCCCCTAAACTTTGATCCCCCAACACTTTGCCCCACTTCTTTCGGTTTTTCCAATCTCCTCCCCCACCATTCAAAACGGCTACAATTAACCCCATGCCTTCTAATTCCATTCATTTTTGGCAAAAATCGTCAGTCATGTGCCTGTCACATGACCTTAAATAAGGGCATTTTTGTCCAAACATAATTGATTTTTAAAAAAATCTTTAAATAACAGCTAAAACATTTAAAAATTAAGAAAATACCAAAAAAATCAAGGTGAACTGTTGGATCATTCTTAGCATCACTGTCGTTCCAATTTAAACACCCTAATTAATTAAGCTAAGTGTCAAAACCATTTTTAACATTCCTTTCAAGTTTTATTTATTTATTTTATTAAACAATCAATCCAATAATTTAACATTCAACAACTGGCTACTAACAATAAAACTTAAAGTAAACCATCCAGAATATAATAAATCCCAAAGTGACAATACTAGAAATAGATGAAGTACAATATCCAAATAACAACTGAAAAATGGAAAGGGCGACACATGCCCCAATAATGAACATGTTAGGAGTAGAATCAAATGGATGAAGTCGTCTAAACAACAGGCCTGCAACTCCCACCTAAGCTGCAGCACGTTCCTTCCAAAGGATCCTAAGTAAGACGCCCCTGTGGCTGGGCACGTGTAATACATACATATATATACAAGAGAGAAAAGGAAATAGAAACGGGTCAGAGCCCGATAGTGTATATGATTTAAAAATTCGTTTAGCAAGTATTTAAATTGATTACAGGCTAATGCAACAACATATTAGTGCGACACTCTCTTGAGAAATTCCCACCTCTCTTCTAATGTGCACACCTATCGCACTAACCTTCCCAATGGTCTATCTCGTCATAAACCACACTATCTTTACCCAATGATTTAACTTATCTTAGGTTATTCGCAGGATTTACAACTGAACAACACAAGTATTTAAAACGTAAGATTTCAATTTGTAACCAAGGTTCTCCTTTTAACTTTATTAATCAATAAAGTTTTCCAGTGTCATATTATACTTTCTCAAAACAATTATTTATAATTTGAGTCATCAACCATGTCCTACATATCAAATCACAGTAGGCAGTTCCAGATTTCAGAATTTCATATATATATTAACTACTCGTATAATATATATATCATAACAGCACCCCACATAAAAACTATGGTGCGGGCATACTCTGCTATCCAATCCCCGTATCAATCGTACTAAAGGGAATACAAGTTCAGAATCACTCTCGAACTGTATAAATACATACACAAACTATATTGAGGCGAAGCATAGTTTCCAAGTCCAATAGGTCAGTACATACCCTCACGTCTCTTAGGACCGTGACTACCGATTCGATAGCCTGTACCTAGGATTCCTATCTTCTAGGGTACGAGTCAATATCCCCCATAAGGCACACGAGATAAGATCGTCCCAGCGCGGTAACCTCAGGGATAGCAAGCATCGCGGGCATGATTTTCACAAGTATATAATATATGCATACACAATCATATAAATATACCACTTTTATTATATCAATTTAGGTTTATCCAATAACCCACATTCACAACATTTATCCTTATTTTCCCATTATTATTTATCAAGTATAATGGTTCGTTTCTAACTTTAATTCGAAGGGTTTTTCCAACTTACTACGTAACCCGCATGGACTCTATTCTTCCAAATGTACAATTCAGTAGATATCTATTTATGTTCCAACGTAACTCTCTCTTACGTGTCTCTCCCCTTTAATATATACTTACATTATCCCTTATGCAAAATATCCCAAAAATATAGATTTCGCCTTACATTAAAGGATTTTAAATTTTATTTTCAAAGATGAGAATTTCAAACGGTTTCGAAATCGGAATTAAAATGGAGTTTTAATTGAATTTTTATTATCTCTAAGAGTCCTCAAAACATAAAACTGTCTAGCAAAAAAAAATATTAAAAAATATTGAACGGTCCGATCGAGTTGAATTTTTTTCTGTAGCTTCCTCTCGTCTTCAGCTAATTCTCTGTAAAATTTCATCCAATTCCAATGGTCCGATCGTCAGGAATAAATGTTTTAGTGTTTGTATCTGATTAGAACTCTTTTCTTAATCAAACTCTTAATCCTTTACATGACAAACGGTTTCCAGAATATCATATAAATCATCACTACATGAAAATTTCCCATCTCAAATTGGGTTTTTCTTCCATAAATCTCATCCTAATAACTCCTAAACTAATATGGATGATGCATCAACGAAATAAGCAAGATAAACACTTGCCTGGGATTTTCAGAAATCTGGTTTGGTGTTGAATTTGGTGTGGTTGCGTTCCCCTTCTCGCTATCTACGCGTTAGCGGTGGCGGCGGTGTAAACGGATGAGTTTTGAGCCTTGGAATGCCTTGAGAGCTCTCTCCTCTCCTCTCCAATGGCCATTCTAGTGTTTTGAGTTATCTAACCCTAGGAGATAACCTAAACATCTGATATAACCCCTTTAATTTTCGTGGGTTTAATTACCCAAAAATATAAAATGACTAAAATGCCCTCCCGGGGTACTAATTAGGCCTAAAAACGCCCCGAGACCCAAATCAAACCCCCAGGTATACTTTTCTGACTATCTCGACCCTTCCGGACGCGTTGGCGCACTCAAAACGACCATACGAACAACCTATAAAATATCTACTTTTATTAATCCACATTTAGTCCCGATACGACATAGGCGCGTCCCGACTTAAATTTCCACAATTGTCATTTTATTCACACGTGACAATATTATAAAAATAAATCTCATATATTACTATACTCATCCAGTAATATGCAACAAATAATATATTCCCAATAATTACTAACTCTTGTCACGCTAGTAAATATTTAAAACAACATTTCGGATTAAAATTAAATTTAATAAATCCTTAAATTTAAAAGCCATGAAAATACGGGGTATTACATACTTCCCCCCTAATAACGGAATTTTGTCCCGAAATTCAGAAAATAAGGCCTACCAGGTAGCACAATTCTGGATATCCTTGTCAGTACGCAAACTATCTACATAGTACGGCGCTCAATCACTATAGCTTTTTCCTCACAGCAACATTGTTTTATATTCTCATTGGAGACACTTCACATTGCACTCCCAACTGACAACATGTGAATAGGTTACGTCTATACGTTATAAATTCCATTATCTCACTATCATTAGGAGGCCGCACCTCACTACATGACAACTACTCGGATTTATTCATACACAAAATTCCCATTCTGAGAAGATCATACGAACATTTGACCACTCTTGACTGCCTAAAATAGTCATGGAATTCCATCATAGTTATCGGATATTTTCTCGACCGATCCAAAGATTCTGATTATCTACCCTCCTCTAAACATACGGAAGGAGAATAGTCGAGGTTCTTCCATAACAAAACCTTAATAAGTACCTCGTACACGACAAACAGGTACGAGTGCTTCTACAGAGCATTCTTGAAATCATCGTACCAAGATTCCAAAATCTCCTTCACGTGGCTCCACTAATCTTTAATCACCATGCGCTTATTCCCTGGCTAAGGGTGATACATCCTACTCGAAATGAAATCTTATCTCCGCTGGTTCCTGAAATCCCATATCAAAGATGGGATTCACCAATCTCATCCTGATTCAGAAATTTATACTGCGCCGGACCATGCACTGGCGCGATCCTTCCTTTCAAAGGAAGTCTGGGGCATACTAGTTAATATTGTAAGCCAGCCCAAAGGAATATCAATCACTTCCTTCTCGACGACTTAATTCACATGTTCGGGATAAACCCTTGATCTTGTTTTGAGGATGGCAACCCATCCAAGAACTTTACCGACTTTACCAACCTCTTCCAATTTCAGGAATTTTCGATAAACACAAAATTCTTTGGTTGATTCTCCTCTTTCAACCAAACCTTACCTATGGGCAGTGCATGTAGAGACTACTCACTACGTCTCGCTAAACATCGATTCTTCCCTTGAAATGTCTCACATTAAGTGACACGTAATACTCCCCTTCCTTCCTTGGAGTATGCCGAAAGTTTCGACCCGTGCTCTTCTCTCCACGAAGCGCACTTCTGGATCTCTTATACTATACTAACATCATTACTCTTTGTATGCGCAAGTCGCTCTCACACTTGACTAATAACAACTCCGCTCCAGGTGTGCTTCATAACAATTAAATTCTACTCTATTCAAGGAATACCAATTCTTGAATGGCTTCCCACAGCCTTCCAATCAAGTTAGGGCGTGCTATTCTAATTGCACACTTATGTATGGATTATCGCCCCTCATGTGACGTTTAATCCACTCTATCACTTCCACTTCGTTATACTAGTCCCACAAACATATATTTCACACGTCTATTACCACGTCCCTTCGACTCGGACGATTTTAACTGTAGTTAACCAAGATGCCCACATTTTTGCAACACTCCGACCGCCCTGGGAGAGCGAACGGCGTGCTACTCATCTGTAGGACTAACTAAATTCAACGGAATAGAGGGAATAGGGCATTCAAATTCCATGACAATAAAAGAGGAATAATAATTCTCAACCTTCCTCAGATAAGTACAACAATTTTCCCAAATAGGTACAACAACCAAAATAAATCACTAACGCTCTATTCATCAAAATAATTACAGGTCATCTCTTTTGTATAATATAAAGTTCTTTCCAGATAATCCATGCTAAAAATCATTCCAACTCTTTACTCACCTTGTGCTCTGTACGCGATTATGACATTTGGGTACTCTCAATCACCCTAGAAATCAAAATTCTTAAATTCTCCTTATCATCGTTCCACCCCTCAACTCGTGGGGATAACTTTCAATGCTTTCCTACCACAAAAATCCGGCTCCAATGACCTTAAAACAAAATTCAACTTCCAACTTACATACATAATTACTTGATCCCATTTCGACCAGGGTACCGAACTCATGGAATAGTGACCAAACGTCTCCCTATTTCCAACCTTACGCTAAGTTTCATGAGTGGGATGTCTCGCAAAGCGAAATCCAAACAAGGAACCCCCCCGATACACTACTACCTAGCATTGTCGGTTATCGAAATCCGTTAGGTCCTCCGTCCATAGTATATACCCCTTTATTCCGTCCCTTGACAGAAAAGTTACAATTTCTCCCGTAATTATGCTTAACAAAGAACGTTTCACCAATTTCACTATCATCCCGTATTATTTGATGGTAATTACATTCTATAAACCTCGGATACATACGATCAAAATTCTCTAAATTTCCTTTTTCTAACATTAGGGATATAACTCTTAACTCCCACATCTCTTAAGGATAAATATAACACTGCACTCTTCCTATTACTAAGTCCGGAGTGCTAAACATAATAGCGAGTCAAGTCTTTTCGCTCAACGGTAAATCCCGGTACATACTGAATCATACTGACAAAGTCTATTCATACATTGGTATCGAATATCTTGAGCCCACTATCTCCTCCGAAGTCTCTAGGATAGATAATATAAGTGCGAGTCCAACCTTCTTACAGGTAAAGCCTCGTCAAAACAAAACGTGTTGCACTAATGTAACTACTGCGATAGCCTTGCAATAAATGCCCACTATCATACTACCCATTTCTATAACATTTTAACAAAGATAATATCATACTCATGTATCGCATCACTACAACGAGTAACCTCAATAAAGTATAAAACACGGTTAATATACTCATTCATCCCCCGCGGATAGCACCAAAGAAAAATCCCGCTATACTAAGGAAAAATATTCACATAATGGTAACATTTATAATGATATGCATTAAACTCGTCTCACATGCTAATCTAGCAATGAACAAAATATGGTGACTCGCTCGTGTCACATAAACACGCCGCATCCTCTAAGGATACAACTTATACATCCATCCTGGCAATCGTCTTGACTGCACAAATGGTTTTCGGACGTAACACGTCTGCCCAAACCAAAACAAAATTATTTTTAATCGTCGTCCTTTCCTAGGCACCGTATTGTTGTCCCTTTTTCTCACTTTGGAACATATTATCGCGAGCAATTTCACTCCGCACCAAAATACCTCAACACATAATCCACTTATCACCTGTCCTACTAACCAGGTTAGGATTGTCCTTCTCTCGGACTTTAGTAGACTCGATTCCTGTTAGCCATCCCGGTTGTTCCCTTAGCTTTTTAGGCCATAAAGATCATGTTACTATCTATAATAGTACTTACTGAATTTACCATCACTTGGTAAGAATTTAACTATCTGAAGCATTTAAATGGTTTTCCTGATGTGTATCCACATCCTTTTGTGGTGCTATACCACCACCGTTGTATTCAGTCTTATTCTCGACTAAATTCTTCGATTCCTTTAACTTCCCCCACAAAGAAGCGTTATCATCTATATTGACAAAATATGACATTGTCAACCTCTGAATCGGTCGTCCATCAGAATTTCCTCCTCGAGTATTATCAACTATTATTACAAGTTGGTCTCCCACTTGGAGTCGTTTCCTCCACTAGTATCTACCTCTTTCGATACAAAATTTGCTAACGATTAGGATTCATATCCAGAATTGGACTTCTGTCATGCCCTCCTGCGATGAGTTCAGAACCACGTTTGCTTCTCATCCAGAACAGTTGAGGAAGGAACATACGGTCAACACTGTACCTAAGGTTCTCCTATAGGCATAGCATTCCACTTCTAAAATTGGTGGTTGACTCCAACCATTATAATTTCGTCCCGAAAGCCAAGAAAATTTTCTCTAAATTTTCACTTTCAGTTTGCCACACTCCATCCTATATTTAATCCTTTGGATACTTTACCTCCTTTGGTAAACACATACAATTTTCGCGTTTATAAAATTTCCCACTGACAGTCTCTACACGTTTTTGTAATACGTTGGGTAAGTTTACCCTCGCACCTCATTTGACTATAACAGCATTTGAAAATCATTGCTGCACCTTAGTCCCCTTTCTAATCGTGGCTTCTCGTGCCATAATGGAGGTGACCTCGACTTCGGTCATCATCCTCGTATATATTTCATAATCTCAACTGAGCCCTGCCTCCTGATGTACGCTTAACGGTCCTCTTCTGACATCCGTCATCGCTCGGCACACGCACACATCCGAACGAAATTAGAATTCACTAGTGTATACACATTATAGCAGGAGAACGAAATCTCGTCAAAGGAATCGACAATCCTAAACATAGGGCTCTATAACAAACAAAGCAACGCTAAAAGCATAATAAGCCGTACAGATCCTAAGGACACTAGAACCTGATGCTCTGATACCACCTGTAACACCCCGCCTAATTAAATACCGGGCGATCACTCCTTTATTAAATTAAAATCAAGGTGAATAGTTGGATCATTCTTAGCATCACTGTCGTTCCAATTTAAACACCCTAATTAATTTAGCTAAGTGTCAAAACCATTTTTAACATTCCTTTCAAGTTTTATTTATTTATTTTATTAAACAATCAATCCAATAATTTAACATTCAACAACTGGCTACTAACAATAAAACTTAAAGTAAACCATCCAGAATATAATAAATCCCAAAGTGACAATACTAGAAATAGATGAAGTACAATATCCAAATAACAACTGAAAAATGGAAAGGGCGACACATGCCCCAATAATGAACATGCTAGGAGTAGAATCAAATGGATGAAGTCGTCTAAACAACAGGCCTGCAACTCCCACCTAAGCTGCAGCACGTTCCTTCCAAAGGATCCTAAGTAAGACGCCCCTGTGGCTGGGCACGTGTAATACATACATATATATACAAGAGAGAAAAGGAAATAGAAACGGGTCAGAGCCCGATAGTGTATATGATTTAAAAATTCGTTTAGCAAGTATTTAAATTGATTACAGGCTAATGCAACAACATATTAGTGCGACAATCTCTTGAGAAATTCTCACCTCTCTTCTAATGTGCACACCTATCGCACTAACCTTCCCAATGGTCTATCTCGTCATAAACCACACTATCTTTACCCAATGATTTAACTTATCTTAGGTTATTCGCAGGATTTACAACTGAACAACACAAGTATTTAAAACGTAAGATTTCAATTTGTAACCAAGGTTCTCCTTTTAACTTTATTAATCAATAAAGTTTTCCAGTGTCATATTATACTTTCTCAAAACAATTATTTATAATTTGAGTCATCAACCATGTCCTACATATCAAATCACAGTAGGCAGTTCCAGATTTCAGAATTTCATATATATATTAACTACTCGTATAATATATATATCATAACAGCACCCCACATAAAAACTATGGTGCGGGCATACTCTGCTATCCAATCCCCGTATCAATCGTACTAAAGGGAATACAAGTTCAGAATCACTCTCGAACTGTATAAATACATACACAAACAATATTGAGGCGAAGCATAGTTTTCAAGTCCAAGAGGTCAGTACATACCCTCACGTCTCTTAGGACCGTGACTACCGATTCGATAGCCTGTACCTAGGATTCCTATCTTCTAGGGTACGAGTCAATATCCCCCATAAGGCACACGAGATAAGATCGTCCCAGCGCGGTAACCTCAGGGATAGCAAGTAGCGCAGGCATGATTTTCACAAGTATATAATATATGCATACACAATCATATAAATATACCACTTTTATTATATCAATTTAGGTTTATCCAATAACCCACATTCACAATATTTATCCTTATTTTCCCATTATTATTTATCAAGTATAATGGTTCGTTTCTAACTTTAATTCGAAGGGTTTTTCCAACTTACTACGTAACCCGCATGGACTCTATTATTCCAAATGTACAATTCAGTTGATATCTATTTATGTTCCAACGTAACTCTCTCTTACGTGTCTCTCCCCTTTAATATATACTTACATTATCCCTTATGCAAAATATCCCAAAAATATAGATTTCTCCTTACATTAAAGGATTTTAAATTTTATTTTCAAAGATGAGAATTTCAAACGGTTTCGAAATCGGAATTAAAATGGAGTTTTAATTGAATTTTTATTATCTCTAAGAGTCCTCAAAATATAAAACTGTCTAGCAAAAAAAAATATTAAAAAATATTGAACGATCCGATCGAGTTGAATTTTTTTCTGTAGCTTCCTCTCGTCTTCAGCTAATTCTCTGTAAAATTTCATCCAATTCCAACGGTCCGATCGTCAGGAATAAATGTTTTAGTGTTTGTATCTAATTAAAACTCTTTTCTTAATCAAACTCTTAATCCTTTACATGACAAACGGTTTCCAGAATATCATATAAATCATCACTACATGAAAATTTCCCATCTCAAATTGAGTTTTTCTTCCATAAATCTCATCCTAATAACTACTAAACTAATATGGATGATGCATCAACGAAATAAGCAAGATAAACACTTGCCTGGGATTTTCAGAAATCTTGTTTGGTGTTGAATTTGGTGTGGTTGCGTTCCCCTTCTCGCGATCTACGCGTTGGCGGTGGCGGCGGTGTAAACGGATGAGTTTTGAGCCTTGGAATGCCTTGAGAGCTCTCTCCTCTCCTCTCCAATGGCCGTTCTAGTGTTTTGAGTTATCTAACCCTAGGATATAACCTAAACATCCGATATAACCCCTTTAATTTTCGTGGGTTTAATTACCCAAAAATACAAAATGACTAAAATGCCCTCCCGGGGTACTAATTAGGCCTAAAAATGTCCCGAGACCCAAATCAAACCACCGGGTATACTTTTCTGACTATCTCGACCCTTCTGAACGCGTTGGCACACTCAAAACGACCATACGAACAACCTATAAAATATTTACTTTTATTAATCCACAATTAGTCCCGACACGACACAGGCGCGTCCTGACTTAAATTTCCACAATTGTCATTTTATTCACACGTGACAATATTATAAAAATAAATCTCATATATTACTATACTCATCCAGTAATATGCAACAAATAATATATTCCCAATAATTACTAATTCTTGTCATGCTAGTAAATATTTAAAACAACATTTCGGATTAAAATTAAATTAATTTATCGCAATTAAATTTAATAAATCCTTAAATTTAAAAGCCATGAAAATACGGGATATTACATGTAGCCCTGATTCACACCAGGGGGATTGTTTTTTTGTATGAATGTATTTGTGTGTGTGGGTAGGCAGAGGGAGAGAGGGGGAGATAAAAATAAAGAGAGAGAGAGAGAGAGAGAGAGAGAGAGAGAGAGAATCAAGGGGAGATTCGTGAGAGAGTGTGGTACGCCATTGTTTTCATAGTTATGTGTATATATATAGTTAGGATATATGTTGTATATTTATTCGTAGGATTAGGTGTATGGGTGCATAATCATAGCATTCTACGGATAGGTATATGTAAGCCTCATTTTATTTGTGCGACATCACGTTTGACATTTACGCTTCGTCGAATTTTCAGGATGAAATTCCTATCTTAGTGGGGAAGTATGTAACTCCCCGTGATTTTTTAGTCGTAAAAATCTTTGTTAAATTAAAAATTTTGGAAAAAAAATAATTTTTGGAATCTATTTAATTTTGATGTGTAAAAAGGTTGGTATTTATATATAAAAATAAGGTTTTAAGTGGAATTTAAATCAGGAATAAAATTTGAAAATTATAACTTTTTATATAAAGATCGAAGAGGATCTGACCTAAGGAGCAAAAAAAAATTATATTCGACCGTCCGATCGAGCTGAATCTTTTTTTTGCGGCTTTGTCTCGCCTTCAGCTACAACATATCCTTCATCTACAACATATTAAAATTTTAGTCAATTCCAATGGTCCGATCGTCTGTAATGTTTTTTTTAGTGTTTGAATTTGATTGGGACTCAAATTCTTTTTGGTATATAAGCATTAAGTGACGGACTTAGGACTTTTAAAACATATTTTAGCCTTCTCAAAAATCAATAGCCTCCTCTATTTTCATCTTCTTCCATCTACAAAACTCTAGACCCATTTAAAATCAAGATTCAACCCTAGTTTTGAAGGATTAAATCGAGTTTTCTTTAAATCGTTCAAGAGTGTGTCTTTACTGTTTTCGCGAGAGGAAGGCAACGGTTTAATCAAAATTTTGAAGAAGAATTTTATGAGTTTTTAAGTGATGATTTTAAGGTACGGGGTTTACACAATATGCTCCTCTAAATCTCTCGAGAGTGTTTTCTTGTTTCTCAGCTATTTGTATTCTTTTTTAGATGTTGTGGTATTCAGTGGAATCCTATATGTTATTTGATTGAGATTATGTGGGAATGGTGCCATGAAATTTTAATATGGCACTGAGAATGGTCACTCGCCAAAAGTCCAAAAGTCCAATAGCCAAATGAGTCTTTAAGAAGTCTAGGTGAGGTGAGGTGATGCCTAGTGGCCTATTGACATGTTATTGAGAAATAAATTCGTACAATACTCGGGTATTGCATTGAACTCTTATACAGTTTCATATTGTTGCATTTTATTCACCGTTATTGTATTGAGAATCTATTCTTGTCATATTGTGTACTTCCCCATTTTTATATTTAGTGGCAGGTAATAATAGATTTGGGACGATATCGGTATTGAAGATATTTGAGTGACACGTGAGATACAAATATCATTGGCAAAACAAAAGTGTATTTTAAAGGTGCTTTTTTAATATTTTTAGTATAGCAAAAATTGTGAAATTATTTGGAGATGAACAATTGTAAAATTTTATATTATTGAGAGACACTAGGATTTGGTGTAATAAATTTATTTGCTATTATTTGGGTGACTCACTTTAGTTTCTCGGTGCATTTTAGATGCTCTGCTTACGTTATTGATGATTTTAGTTTAATTTTAAGAAAAATAGCGACTTGAATTTTTCGAGTTGTTACATATGGTATCAGAGCTTAGATAAACGGCAATCTTCGGGTCTATGAGCTTGGGTCAAGCATACGTGTTAGTTGTATTTGTTAGAGATATGGCATTTTGTGTTAAGGCCGTTGTATGCATTGAGTTTAAAAGTAGTAATCTTGATGTGAGTATCTTTAGAGTTAATTTTTGGATATGAGATTTATTTTGGAGATCGTCAGTACAAATGTTAGGTATCGTAAGTATCAATTTGGTGATGTGATTTGATTTGAGGACTTAAGTGTTGCGATGACTATTGGATATAAAATCGAGTGGTGATTCGTAAGAGAGCGCGGTACGTCGTTATTTTCATAGTTATGCATATATATAGTTAGGATATATGGTGTATCTTTGTTCATAGGATATATGCGTGTAGGATTAGGTGTATGGGCGCCTAATAGTAGCATTCTACGGGTAGGCATATGTAAGCCTTATTTTATTTGCGCGACTTCACGTTTGACGTTTACGCTTCGCAGAATTTTTAGGATGAAATTCCTATCTTACTGGGAAAGTATGTAACCCCCTGTGATTTTTTTGCTGTAAAAATCTTTGTTAAATTAAAATTTTCGAAAAAATAAATAATTTTAGGAATTTATTTAATTTTGGTATGTAAAAAGGTTGGTATTTATTTATAAAAATAAGGTTTTAAGTGGAATTTAAATCGGGAATAAAATTTGGAAATTATAACTTTTTGTATAAAAATCGGGGGAGGTTCTGGCCTAAGGATTAAAAAAATAAAAGTATTCGACCGTCCGATCAAGCTGAATTTTTTTGTGCAGCTTCGTCTCGGCTTCTGATACAACATATTAAAATTTCACCAATTCCAACGGTCTGATCATTCATAATGTTTTTTTAGTGTTTGTATTTTATTAGGACTCAAATTCTTTTTGGTATATAAACATAAAGTGACGGGTTTAGAACTTTTAAAATACATTTTAGCCTTATAAAAAAATAGTAGCCTCCTCTATTTTCATCTTCTTCCATCTACAAAATCCCAGCCCCATTTAAAAACAAGATTCAACCCTAGTTTTGAAGGATTAAATCGAGTTTTCTCTAGATTGTTCAAGCGTGTCTTTACTATTTTCGCGAGAGGAACGTAACCGTGTAATTAAAATTTTGAGGAAGAAGTTTTCAAGTGATAATTTTAAGGTACACGGGGTTTACACAATATGCTCCTCTAAATCTCTCAAGAATGTTTTATTGTTTCTTAGTTATTTGTATTCTTTTTGAGATGTTGTGGTATTCATTGTAATCCTATGTATTATTCGATTGAGATATTGTGTCTTTATTTATGCGGGAATGGTGCCATGAAATTTTAATATGGCACTGAGAATGGTCACCCGCAAAAGTCCAAAAGTCAAATAGCGAGAATGAGGCTTTAAGAAGCCTAGGTGAGGTGAGGTGAGGCCCGAAGATCTATTGACGTGTTATTGAGAAATAAATTGGTACAATGCTCGGGTGTTGCATTGGACTCTTATACAGTTTCGTATTGTTGCATTTTATTCACCGTTATTATATTGAGCATATATTCTTGTCATATTGTGAACTTTCCCATTTTTATTTTTAACGGCAGGTAATAATGGTTTTGGGACGATATCGGTGATGAAGATAATTGGGTGACACGTGAGATACAAATTATATTTGTCAAAATAAAAGTGTATTTTGATAGAGCTTTTTTAATATTTTTAGTATATAAAAAAGGGGGTTTTGGGAAAAGGTTCTCATAATGCTCAAAGTGTATAAAAATAGGACACTCCATATAATTTTAAAATTATAGTCTTTGTACTAAAAACACCATGAAAAATGGTGAAAAATAGCGCCGCTGGCACGGACCAACAAAATAAATGCTATTGTACCACAGGGACTAGATTTATAAATGCTATTGTTCCACAGGGACTAGATTTATAAACTTGAAAAGCATTGTCTTAAAAATCCAAATATAGGAAGGAACATGACCTTTTCCTTAATTCTCTCTATAAAAAATTGTGTAATTATTTGGAGATGAGCAATTTTAAAATTTTGAAATATTGAGAGACACTAGAATTTGGGATAATAAATTTATTTGCTATTATTTGGGTGACTCACTATAGTTTCTTGGTGCATTTTAGATGCCATGCTTATGTTATTGAGGATTTTAGTTTAATTTAAAAAAAAGTAGCGACCCGAGTTTTTGGGGTGGTTACAGCCCCCCAGTATATGTGCATTTCAGGTTTATTATCGATGTTGTGGATTATTTCAAATATCGAGATGCGGGGATAATTAGATAAATTTATATTTTACTTACAAATTTCATTTATCTTGGGCTTGAGGTTATTGGTTCGTTACGTTATCCATTGTGAAATGTTTGAATTTCTTGTTCAAGATTATGAAGAGTAAGTTTTGTGTGAATTTAGGGGATGAGATTCTTTTTGTTAGGGGAGAAAGTAATACCACATATTTTCAGAGTGGATTTAAAAGAATATAATTGGAATTTCCAAGTTTTTTTTGGATTTGGCCTAATATGAAATAATTATGAAAGTTCAAGGGTAGTTTGGTCATTTGGTTAAGATTAGGTAGAAAACTAAGGTTTATAGGAGTGAGAGAGAGAGATAAAGAGTTTCATATTTAATTAGAATGAGAGATAGATAAAAAGTTTCATATTAACTTGAATCGGTATAGACCCGTGACCACGGGTACCAACTGTAACAACCCGTATATTATGATGTTTAGGTTGATCAAGTCCAAATATTATGATATACAAATTTTTAATACAAATTAAATATCAATCTCAATATGTAAAGAGTCAATTGAATAATGAAGTAATAATTAAAGCATGGGACATGATAATAACATCAAGTAGTAAAACTGAATCGTCACCATCCACTAATGAAATAAGGAGTTTTAACATCTAATGACGGTCTCAAGTACCAACATAAAAAAATATAAAAGTTACATGCCTCAATATCTCAAATACTCATTTAATACATGACAATCTAAAAAGAGGTGCATACATAACTCACATGACTAAATAATGATCTATACAACTACCAATAACACCCATATCAGAGGCTCTCATAGATGATGACTTTAAAATAGATAAAGGAATGGATCCATGTTACCTGGAATGAAATCTAACCTCTCGGCCTAACTCGAGCACCTAAAGAGTTCAACGAAATAAATTATGTCAGATCCCAATAAGATGTCAAAGCTACTCAACTCAAAAGCAGTTATAATTATAAATGATATATCCATAATTATCTAATCCACGGTAAGATATTCTCAATATGAAACGGGATCTCATTGTACATTTTAATTATACATTAGGTTATAATAACTAATTAATCTCTTAATTAATTAAAACCATATCCGCATCCTATCACTTCTCCCCAACTTCCATCATGCGGTACACACACATAATATTGTCACAACATCCAGGCAATGCATAACAACACAGTCCCACCAATCACGTGTGACGCATAAATAATAAACCACCACCATATCTATAACCACTCTCACTAGCATGGTCCCACAACCACAACACATAGATCGCCTCTTATCATATCCGGTCCTCAGTATGGATCAAGACTACCATCACAGGGTATGCACAAATAAGGCGTTCTCTCTCAACACACACCAATATATATAAACCCAACCCACCCAAAAGTTATTACAAATTTCAAGACCCAACTATATCACCTGCTTTTGTTTGTTCCCTTATAAGTAAATCATTCATATTAATATGCCATAGAATTACATGGATTCATAATAATCAAGACTAATATAAATCTAAAAAACTAGTCCATTAAAAGAGGAGTCCTATTCTTGCATATTAATGATGCAAAAATGGCCATTCGTCCTTTATTAATCAATTAGTCTATGACTACTTACATAGTGAAAATATTAAGGTTTTAACAACTCAATCTCAATTCCAAATCAGCATATAATATATCAACATCCAACTTATATCATAATTTCAATCCACCCATAAATAAACTAACTACTAATTTAACCCAACAATATAATAAAGGAAGTCCAAAGTCCCTTAGGACATTTATTTCCAATAAAGGTTATAATTACATTAATATGAACTAATGGGTCCTTAGTCCACTTTATAATTCAATTAACAAGTGCATAAATATCAATTTAAACTATAAGTCTCCTAATCGTCATTGTGCATTAAACTACAAGAATTGATCATTTATACATTAATATAAAAATATGGGACTAAAGGTATAAGTCTACTTGGTTATCTTATCAAATTCCATGTTACACAATTCTAATATGAGGGCAATTTGTATAAATTATCATCGAAATTCCCTAATTATATGACCCAACTTGAGATTGTTAGTAATTATAACTAATCTAATTATTAATTATATTAATTAAGGGATAATTTATATTAATAATGTGAATCATAAGTTAATTTTAACAAATAATATATTTAAATAGATTTAAGGCGAAAACCTAATTATCTATAATTTATATAAACCTAATTAATTAATTAGGTGCATCTAACATGTGTATATATGAAAGGATAGGAGTAAATTAATATATTGCCTTGAATTAAGTCTTGAATTAACCAAATATGAAATTAGGCTACTTGAGTCCCAAACCATCCTTGAATGATCTTGAATTCTTCCATGATTCTATTTAGTTTTTACTTTGATTCATTATCTTCATCAAAGATTTATTAGATATAGGTTATTAATGGTGTATTGATTAATTTATGGAACGGTGTAGAGAGTATCTGGGTTTGTAACTTAGAGAGAGAAAATGAGAGCTTTCTGTGAAATTTGATGTGAATAGATGAATTTTGTGCATAACAAGCTTTTTAAGAAAACCCCATAGGTACACTCGTGACTGAACCACGAGTACCCGGTGGTTCAACACATTCGTGATTGCGTGGGCAAGCCCGCGAACACGACCCTAAATCTCAAGATCGTGACCCAACCATTAATCCAATTGAAATAAAATTTTAACTTTTTCCCACATGATTTAATCCAATAAACTCTAGTCTTTCTCTCCAATAACTGCACTGAATACCCATATACCCTTAAGGTTTCACTATATTCCCCCG
The DNA here is from genome assembly GCA_949130495.1 of Sambucus nigra. NCBI lineage: Eukaryota > Viridiplantae > Streptophyta > Magnoliopsida > Dipsacales > Adoxaceae > Sambucus > Sambucus nigra. Next base: position 129,208,658 of record OX422223.1, read on the forward strand.
TATATCCTTTTCTAGAAAATTCTTGCCCAAATAAGGTAAACCCCAACCCAATTAGTCTATTTTTTATTTTAAGCCCACATTTAACTTAACAACTTACATATTCAAATCACATAACTTCAATTCAACCAATTATAAATCAAATTTTAACATATAATTATTAATATATCAAATTTCATTTTAAATTCATTACTATACCCAAAATCTCTTTTAATTATCATTTAAATTCCTGAAAAATACAGGGTATCACACTAAAATTTCTCCATAAACATACCTTTGTCCCCAAAGAATGGGGCGCTTTATAGTGGTCTAAGAGCATTATCATAAGGTCATTGCTATTGTTAAATTAACGACAGATTGAGTCACAATGGGAGAAGATGCGAAATTTATCATATTTTGTGATATTAAGGAGTATTTTAAAAAAATCAATACCATAAAGAAATATGAGGTAATAATATACTAAGGAGGTTTCCAAACATCTTGAGAATAATAAAAGGGAAAATAATTCTTCGATCTAAAAAAACATGAACTCTAGAACTAAAATGACATAAATAAGAAGTTTAAAGAAAAAATAAATAGTATTTATAAGGAAGGCATATGCGTCCCTTTAATGCTTCAGTGGCCACATGTCACAATAGAACAAAGGGACGCGACTCATAGGTTTTAAAGTGATCATGATGATACAAGCCGTAAGATATTATTTCTCTTTTCTAGGGTGTTTATGGATAAATTGAGACGTAACTCGTATTAATGGTGATAACACAATAGTAAATACACTCTTAAACGACAAGGTATGAACTCAAGTGTATAACTCAATGAAAGGTAACAAAATACAATTATTTGATAATAAATTAACCTTTGTTGGAAGTTACCTAGAGGGATAGAGAAGCAAGCACTCTAGATACACCTCAATTAGGCAGCTAAACACTAAGGTATAAAGGAATGATGGTTAAAGCTCAATAAATGCTTGTGTTCTTGGTAAGAACTTGGACACAAATATTAATAGTGAAGGATGGAAGCTCTGATTTGTAATAAATATCTCAAAATGGTCATTAGCTCGAAGATCACGTGGTATATCAAATGATAAAAGGGGGGATATATAGACTCAGATTTCAACTGAGGAAGCTCAAGTGCATTAAATCCCGGGTCAGACTACCATGCCTAATATGTCATAAGCATTAAATATTGCACGAAATCTCGAGTGACCAATCGCTGTGTTAGTGGCGCCACGGTGTGTCAGCGCCATGCCAACCAACTCCTCACCAAACCATCATTATTTTAGATAAATTGACTGGACATGTATTAGGTATAATATGACATCACTCAGATCATTTATAAAAAGATACTAGTTTTGGTGCCAAAACTCTATGGCTGATGAAACTCATGGTTGATCGCTTAAGTTTGCTCAAATATACTTAATTAAGTAAGGTTAGGTGTTTTACCTGGTGTATCTAAAATGGTTAAATCATGCTTTAACGATTTTTTGTTCTCTATCCTCCAAACCAGTTCCCTCAGAGGTTCCTAAATGAGGTTGTTCGACGAGCATGAAAGCCTTCCCAAGTCCTGCCACGCCTCGTCCATCATTAGCACTAAGTAACCTTATCTCAATTACAATATAACTCACAATTTATATAAATAAATAGACAAAGTACACAGTTCCTCAAACAACTTCTTCTTTAAGTCTTCCTCTATTTTCTATAAAGCCCCACTTTGCCTTAGTCTTTAATCGATTTGTTGACTCCTCACACTCCTTTGCGAGGTCACTAATTTTAATGAATTTCTATCTAGTTTCTCAATGAGGAGGTTTGCCTATAAGCCCCTCCTACACAAACTGTTTTAATATGTTTAACCACCGAGTGCCACGTGACATACATTACCTTCAGATAGAGTAATGTACAACAATAGGAGGCTCTAGGATATAATGCGATGATTCCTCTAAGATATTCCAATTTAAGGTAAAATTTATCATAAAGGGAATGTTTATCACGCGAGGGTAAATAGTTTAACTCTTGTAGCATAGGTAATAATTAGAACGACAAGCTACAAATATGATGTTTTGTACACAAAGTCAATGCAACACATTAACTTTATGTATGAGACGACAAATGTAAGAGGGGTACCATGATATACCTTATTCAAATACTATAATTTGGACTAATGTGTTTTTTTAGTGTGCGACTAACCATTGGTAAATAAGAATGACGAAGCACCAACAACCATGAAACGATCATGCAAGAGGCGATCAAGCTCGTGAGAGTCTAGAGTTCCTCAATATTATTAGAAAAACAAGTAGGTGAGTTTGTTTGGGCTTATCGAAGATGCCCATGAAGGGACTCTCCAAGGAATTTTATTAAAGGATACGTATTAAAACTTTTCTAAGTCTAAGCTTAGCCATTTACAGTACAAGGGAAAAGAGCACCAAGGTGGGAGACACCTTATTAACACGCTCCATATAAATAATATGTACTCATATTTCCTATTTTCAAAGTTGATATCCCTTGAGATCTTTTGAAACATCACATCAATACATACTAGACTATAACACGTCATATCACAAGCATACCTTGGACTAATAATGTAACACTTTGCTCCAAAAGTACACCTGCTATTATCCTTTATTGCCCTATCTGGCAGACAAAGACTGTCCTTGAGTAATGCTATTGCATTAAACGCTTGACATATTAGGTTCTTGAGAAGCCTAACTTGCATTTAATACTTGCTTAAAGGTTACTTTACTGTCCAATAACTATATAACATATTATTCACCAACATTTAACCCACACTAACAACCTAGTAAGGATTATACATCAAGATTTATTAGCATTACATTCTACTTACCTACCCACCCATTTAACCTTAAGCATCAAGATTCCCAAAATCTACTAGGTAGATCAAGTAAACCTTAAAAGTTTAAGTTTCAATAATGCAAAGAATAATTCTATAGTGAAACAAGATTCATACACAATTTGGTCGACACTGATATGTCGCATTTATATCGGCTCGTGCCTTGGCTCCACTACTGTAAGGTCTATGTGATGCTCGCACACGAGCCAATACAAATGCGACAAATTATATTTGAATTTCGTGTCATGGTAGAATGACCCATAATGGAAAAACATATATTTGAAAAGGCAAAAAGTAAATTGTTAGAGCATCCACAATGGTGGATGCTCAAGAAAAGTAAACTAGCTGAACCAAAAGGTGATTGCCTATCGTCAGATGCACTCTCCACAGTGGTGGATGGGTCATAATTTGTAATATACTTCCTACGAACAAATGTTGTTCGTAGGAAATAAAGATAATATTTCTTACAAATAACAACATTTGTTCGTAACAATTGATACGCCCTAATGTTGTTCGTAAGAACCCTGATACGTAATAAAAAATAATTATTTATGCTACCTACGAACTTTATTTTTCTTCGTAAGAATTCCTACGAACAAATGAAGTTGGTAGAAAGCATTTACAAATTCTCTAGCGGTTCCGTAAATTTGGAGAACCACTACAAATTTCTTTACGAATTTTGTTGCCTTCGACCCAGAATTTGTAAACTTACCCTTTCTCTGACTTTTAGAGCATCTCCAGTGGTGGGATAAAAAGCCAAAGAAATCTGTAAATATGCAAAATGGTAACCCTCCAATGGTGTAAACAAGGGAACATAATTTGTAGTTGAATTTGCAACGGTTCTTCAAATTTAGAGAACGGGTACAAATTCTGTAAAGGGTTCCTACGATCTTTATTTGTTCGTATCAATTCTTACGAACAAATAAAGTTCGTAACAAATATATTTTAGGTTCCTACGAACTTTAAAAGTTCGTTACAATTATATTTATGTTCCTACGAACTTTAAAAGTTCGTTACAATTATATTTATGTTTCTACGAATTTCTGAAGTTCGTAGGAACCTAAAATATAATTGTTACGAACTTTAAAAGTTTGTAGCAACTTTGAAGCCTTCTCGTTTACAAATCACCACTCTATAAACTATTGAGACAAAATGTACAAATCGCTTTTCAAATTTGCTGTCCACCATTGGACATGCTCTTAGCATCACCATTGTGAATGCTCTTAGAATCAATAAATAATGTCCCAGGAACGCCTTTATAATCTCCATCTAATCCGATCACAATAAAATAAAATAAAACACAAAAATCTTCCCTGTTCAAAATGACAACCGCGAAGGCCACCAAACGACTTACGCTTGGAGAGAGAAACAAACAACTCCATCTCCATTCCATATACAGTAATCCATAAAAGCATCTATAAAACCACGGCGAGAGAACATAATATGAGATCTTGAAACCCTAACCTTTTCTTACAAACAAAATCTTCAAGAATTCAACAACTTTTAACAAACATTTCAATCAATATGTGAAAATGGATGATCGAGGAGAATCATTTGTGGCTGTGAGGAGAATTTCGCAAGGTTTTGAGAGAAACAACACGTGTCATTCAACTTCTGGTATATTCTTTAATATCATTGTTGTTTAATTTCACAATTTGTTAGTTTTTATGTATTTCTACTTATTTATTTCTCTCTCAGGACTAATTTTCTAGAAGTTTGGATCTGTTGATTGAAATTAGGTCATTTTAAAAATTCCATGCCTACTTGCATTGATTTGTTTGGTGAGTAGTTATTGATTTTGTTATTCAATTGGTGCTTTTAAGTTGAATCAGACTGTCATTATTATTATATAGTATATGGGCTTCAATTTGAGATGTCAAATTTGTTGTTTTAGTAAAAAATGGTTACTGTAGGGTTCTGTTGTAAACTGAAGCTCTTTATCTTTGGTTAAGCTAAAAATGTTACTTTGAGATTTTTTTTGACAAGTAAGCAAGTATATTAAGTGATACCCGCCTAAGGAGGTGGAATCCCGTATACAAGAGATATACAATTCTCTATAAGGAGACCAAAAACAAAAAAATGGGGTTAGGGAGACAAAAATCCTCCCAACCTCCCCTCAACACCCAAGTATACCATGGAAACCAACAATCAGTTCTCCATTCCCAACCCACCCAAAAAATTTAACAAGCACTGGAGCGTAAAATGTGACTCCTCCTTGAACCACACGTCCAAAGAGCTCAAAAGAGTGTATCGAAGTCATGCTGGCTCAATTTCTTCTCCCTCAAAGACCTTATGTTCCTCTCCATCCAAACCGTCCTAAATATACATAAATGAGCCATTTTTCACACAGATCATACCTCCCTCCCCCCTCCCTATAACTCCAAGCTGTCATCTCCTCTCTCAATGACTCAACACACACCTATTTCACCGTAAAAATAGAATAAATGATCTCCCTTAATCCTCTAACAACCCAACAATGCAATAACAAATGGTTGGTCGTTTTCTCGGCATGCTTGCATATCCAACACCTAATTGCCATGCGCCTACCTCTTTTCGTTAGTCCATTCGTCGTTATGATTGCCTGTCTCATTGCTGTCCAAGCAAAAAAATCCATTTTTGGTGGAGCATGCGTATGTTAAATTCTTTTCCAAGGAAAGTCAACCCCTTCACTGTCCACCAATTTCGCACAATAAGACAGCATTGACAATACCCCTTTCTTGCTACCTCTCCACAAAAGAGCTTTATTGAAACAAGTCAAATTTCTGACTCCCACTCCTCCCTCACCGGTTTGCATACCTCCTAACTCACCAAGCTATGTTCGAAACCGTCTTCGTTCCCGCCCACACCACAATAAGTTCCTCATTAACCTATTAAGTACGGACACATAATAAGACTTTATGCTTAGAGTTGAAACTTTAGTTCATTAAAATGCAATTATATTCAAAGGAAAATATAATTTTAAAAGGAAGGCTGTATATATATCTATATATTAATATATATGGTATGTGGACAGTGTTTTGTGATATGTATGTTTCTACTCCTCAGCTAGACGAAGGCTCTATGAAGATGAGGAAATCACTTGTTTGCTAATGGCAACACTTTGGCTTCGTTCGTTCAAGCCAAAGGGAAGAGAATGGTTTGTGTCCTACAAAGGACGGATAGACGGCTATAAAGGAGGTGGACTCGTGTATGAAATTGAATATCTACTCCTAATAGGACTAGAGAGTCCGAATCCATTTATGTCAAGACTCTTAGAAGCCTGGTACATTTAGGCGGGGATTTGCGCATGATGTAGGTTACTCATCGCTGTAATCATAGTGTAGTTACAAGCTGAGAGAGACGAGATATCGTAATCAAGCTTAGCAAACAAAATTTAAAACCTTCCTCATGGACGTAGGCGAGACCCAGGCCGAACCATGAAAATTCCTATGTTCTGTGACTGATCCACATTCCTGTGTTTATCATTACAACAATTCTTACCGTATTGTTTTTTTAGTCGACAGTTTGGTTGCTTGACATTTAGCATTTTGTTGCAAGTAACAATTGATTGTTTGTGTATATTTAGTTGAAAGGTTGTCTTCCAGATTAGGTTTGTTCATAAATGTTGTAGTAAAAAATGATTTCTTAAAACTCGTTTGCTCGAGAAAAGCTGTATACTTGTATATTTAATTATATATAAGCTCTTCTCTAGAATAGGAATTTGAACAAGGATTTCGTGGGTGGTATAATATGGTTTGTTTCAACATTTTTGTTTTTCTTTTTCCTCATAATTTTCTCAAGTACTGTATCTTACTCATCTGGTTCAAATTGTATTCTTCACTAATAACTCGTACCTGCTTTGGAAGAGGAGGGGTGGGGCGGGGTGAGGATGTTAGAGGAGAGATATGCTGATTAGGACATTTGAAGGTAATCGAAGTTGAGAGTTGTGCAATAAATGTGGGTGCTCATAATACACACACATATGACACATGTACGACTGTATTATTTTACTATGGCTTTTAATCTTCTATTCATATCTGGCATACCCTGATGCATCACTGTTTGAACACTTTAGGAACTTCGCTTTTTTAGCCAATTGTGTTTTTCTGTTACAGTGGAGGTTGTGGCAGGCTCAGCAGCATGGCTTGGAAGAGGCCTCTCATGTGTTTGTGCTCAGAGAAGAGATAGTGATGCTCGACCATCATTTGATTTAACCCCTGCTCAGGTAATATGCTTTGACTTATTTGAATTGAAGTTTCATCATTTCACTCCATGCTATTGATACTACTTGGTACTGGATTTGTGGGGTTCGTCTACCCCCTTCGATCTGAATTTAGTATCAAATAGTAATAAACATAACAAAATGAACAAATCATTATGTTATTCAATGAATGAAGAATAGTGCCGACTTTATCCCTTTTTTTATGCGGATCGTAGTCTTGTAAAAGAATCCGTCTTGATTCTAATTTGTTTCATTAAGGGGTTTACTGATCTGATCATATCTGATAGACTGATGGATTTTGAATATGGTCTACCAAATCCGGAATCTGTTAATGATCAGTTAGTTTGATCCGATTAGTACCACAATTTGATCATCTATAATTTTTGGATCAGTCAAAGATCCTATGGACCAATCCGATTATCCGATGATTCAATCACTACATAAGATAGTCTTCCATTGTAAGAATGATTAAGATGGTACACCATTGTCGTCCAAAATAACAGCTAAAAGGAAGAAGCTCAATAGAATTCTTATTTGAAGTAAAGTAGATAGTAGCACACCAAAATATAGTGTGGACAATGTTTTCCATCTACCTATATCGATTAGACAGTAGCACTCCAACATAAAGTGGACAGTAGCACTGGACAGCAGCAGTGCATTACATAGGAATTCAGCAGCACTCCAAAAGAATATATTCCTATATCTATATTATAAACAGAATCGTGTTGCCAGTGTGTATAAGATTCATCATATTCTGTATTTTATATTTTATTATATTGTCTAAAATGTAATAAAAGTGTTACTAAAAATTGTCACAAACAAAAATCAAGGTGGATAAAGGCTGAAGCGACCCTTAAATTTTGGAGTAAAAACATTAGTACTTAAACTACTCATATATAATTGGCTATAACTTAAAAAAAACATTGGAATTCCTTTGGGAGTTTTGACTCTTATAGAGCATGGTTTTTATCTTTGCCTCGTGCAAGGCAGTTGTTTTTCTCCTAGGTTTTCCTGTTGGGATAATGTGGCTCTGTACGTATTTTCTCAGTTTGACAGCAGTGAATATGGTAGAAGAAGTTTGGAGGAAGTTAGACCTAACAAAGGAAGAAAGTGAAGGTGTGGAAGTTTTGTAAACAATTGATTATCGAATTTCTCAGAATAGTGGCTTATGCTTAACGGGGAGGGTTCTCGCAACTAAAAACCCAAGTTTTGAACCACTCAGAACTACAATGCAATTGGTTTGGAGACCTACAAAGGGGATGGAAGTCAAAAAACTTTTGGAAAATCTTTTTTTGTTCAAATTTAATCATACGATGGACAAGAGGAAGGTGTTGGCCGGGAGACCATGTTTTTTTTTTTGATAAGAACCTGTTTATGATTCTGGAATTGAATGGAAATACAGCTCCATTGGAGATAGAATTTAAATGGATGCCGGTGTCGATCTGAGTTTTTAACCTTTTATTCAACCGGATGGAAGAAAATACTGGCAGAAGAATAGGATACAAACTTGGTGAGTAAATAGATGCCAAAATTAGTCAAAATGGCACCAGATGGGGAAAATATCTAGAATCCAGGTTTATGATATATGTCACGAAGTCACTCAATTGTGGGCTAAATCTTAATATAGAAGGCAAAGCTGTTAACCAAATTTTCTTTCAATGTGAAAGTTTACCTATTTTTTGCTATTTATGTGGATGTCTAGGGCATGGGGAGAAAGAATGTGAGGAGAGAGTTCAAGTGGATGAAGATCTTAAGAGGCTATTATGATATGGATCATGGCTCAGGGTGTCAACAGTCGAGAAAAACAGTGGCAAATGGAAGGAGGATGTTGAAGATGGCAAGGGGTGTGGGAAACATGCGTCGCCAAAAAGTGCGACCGGAGAAAAGTCCGACAGGAGTTACGGAAGAGGAAAATTGAATGGCATACATGGAAGTAGTTGCTGACATAGAAGAGGAGGTAACCAGGGGCAGATCTAATAAGGGACGAGGAGGGGCGGGCGTCCCATGTGGTGTTTCGGAAAATATTTAGAGAGATTTTTTTTTCAGGGTGCTGTGTGTAATATATGAAGTTAGAGGTGAAGAAAATAAGGTTTTCAAAACTTAAGGGTAAAAAGATGTAATAATATTGAAACAAGTTGAAAACCTTACGCGCTCATCCCCATTACACACCCGCAGCGTTTTTCATCTCTCTCACATAACCCATTTAGGAGCTCAATATTTATTTCCTCTCCCTCCAAACCCGGCAGTGGAAGCCTCTAATCTGGCCCCTCTCCGGCGAAACGCACTCCTTGACCTCTGTCCCTCTCCTTTCTAGGGCAGCGCGACTCGTGACGTGTCGCAATTGGACCTCCGTCCCTCTCCCCTCTCCGGAAAATCGCAGCAGACAATAATAGTTAACTACAAATCTAAAAGAGTTATGTTTATAGTTTACTTGTTATTTACAAAACTGATTCTGATTGTTAACTTTGTTAATTTGTTAGTTTAGTTGTTTATTGTTTACTTGTTAGTTAATTAGTTTATCTACCGAGTGTTATTTGTTAACTTTGTTGGTTCGTTTTAATGTTTATTTGTTAGTGTATTAGTTTATTTACTTGTTATTTGTTAGTTCGTAAAATTACTGATTGTTATTTGTTTGTTTGTTTTAATGTTTACTTGTTAGTAAATTTGCTGATTGTTGTTTGTTAGTTTATTTTTATTTGTTAATTTATGCTCTGTGTTAATAAATTGAAAAAATATTAGGGCTACTGTAAATGTCTCAAATGTATATTTAGGGTTCATGGAAAAATACTTCAAAAAAAATGAGTGATAAAACTTGTTATGAACCTGAAGTGCGATCTCGTAATGTGGGTTCAAATATATAGCTTTCTTGATTATTATTTTTTTGATAGTATATTTCGCCCCTTCTGAACAAAAATCCTGGATCCACCACTGGAGGTAATTGTGGAGCAAGTGGAAGGAAAGGTTCCAAAAATGGTGGAGGATATTATGATGGAACTGGATGATGTTGGAAGAAATGTTCCACTTCATGATACAAATAAGGTTTCTGACGAATGCAAAATTGCCCAAAATTCGGACTTTCCAAACCCATTAAAACCCAATATGCAGTCAAGCCAAAAATTAAGTCTAACCGCTCAAATTGAAAATGACCCATCCACAGGAATCTTGGAAAAAGATGCGACCAGTAGACCCTACCTCAAAGTAGCTGCTGAAAATTTTATTAATTATTGAGTAATTGAACTATTAATTGTTCACCATGGAATGAAGTTGGTTCCTAAAAACATTATTAATTAATAGAATTATTACTTTATTATGTTTTAATTGTTAGAGCGCCAACTGTATATATGTATACATAGTGTGCGAGCGCCGAGCAAACTGTTCCACGTTTGTCAGGGAAATCGTGTATTTAAACATCTATGATCAGTTTTTGTTTTTGTATTTTGTCTTTTTTGTTCCTTGTGTAGTAGTTTATCACAATGTTTTCTTTTTGGTTCTGTCAGGAGGATTGCCTACAAAGGCTGCAGAACCGTATAGATGTTTCCTATGATAGTTCTCTCCCTGAACATCAGGTACTCGCCACTAAAATTTGATATATAGTTTATAGTGTGATGAATGTTTTAGAATTATTATTTTTCGAGGTCATATGTGTTCAAATCATGCAGGGACTCCATTTATTCACATTGATATAAAGATTGTAAAGCGATGTTTATTTACGTTTGCTTTGTTGTGGTAGGAAGCTTTGAGGGCATTATGGAAAGCTGCTTTTCCTGGAGAAGAACTTCGTGGTTTAATATCTGAGCAGTGGAAGGAAATGGGTTGGCAAGGAAAAGATCCATCGACAGACTTTAGGTACACAAATATTTCCTTGTTCCCCAGGGCTTTTTTTGAGCTCGTGCTCGCAGTTTTTTGTTCCTCCCCTTTCTGTTATTCTTAACATATGAATTTTTCTGATAGGGGTGGTGGTTTTATATCACTGGAGAACTTGTTGTACTTTGCTAGGAATTTCCCGGTATGTTCGTTCTCCACTGTACTCTGCGTGTGTGTGCTTTTGTCTGGGAACTTGCATTCATCTTCCTGCACTGATATATTAATTGTAGTTTGATTTATTCGATAGCAACTTTAATGTTATGTTTTGTTGCACAAGTGCTCTTTGTGGGTGGTTGTTACAATATAAGTAGCTGAATACCTGTTTTAGACAATTTAAACTTGCTAACATAACTGGTCTGTGTTCGTTTGTTTCCTGTGTGGCTAGACTAGCGTATTTATCATTAGAAGTTGGACTGTATATTTTTTATCCGGGTTGTTAATGTATGGCTAAATGGTTGCTAAATTGGTTTATATATAAACATTTCGACCTGCCCTACTCTTCTTGCTGAGTAATAATGACCTTCAAATTCTCAATGCTTCATAGAGATTCTTGTTGTACCTCTTGGACTTTACAGCCTTTCTGGGTGATACAAGGTGCCTATTTGTGCTGTGTTCGTAATCACTGGGTGCTACAGTCCAAGCCATCATGGGTTCTAGGTACGAAATTGGGCAAATGGTCGAGAAACAGATTGTGGATCTTGTATCTTTAGAGGTGATATAAAGATGGTTTGATGATAAGTAATATTTGCTTTCCGGAAGAAAATTAGGTGGGGAACTCTTGTTTTTGTTCTTTCTTCCATCGTTTATAGTGGTTGTCCTTATAAAAATTGGCTTCTTCGGCCTTGTTGAACTTTTCTAATGTGGCATCTTGATATCTTTCCTTCATGAGAAGCTTAAACAATAATGAATTCGTGGGGTTCACTTCTTTGATGAGTATTATTGAAGGTGCTTATTTCCGGGTTGTAAAGATAAAAACGAAAAGAAAAAAGAATAGGTCTCGCAGTTTGTTCTTCCAAGCATTGATTGGTTATCCTTCCAAATCTTCTTTTGCACCATTTTAGTTGACAAGGACAGGCGGTATACCTACTAAGGTGCATTTTTTTGCATGGTTAGTGGTGCATGGTAAGGCTAACACGCGATTACTCACAAATGAGGAGGCACACAACTTGTCTTTTTCCACAATGGTATGTGTGGAACAAGGTGTTGAGGAGTTTAATGGCATCATCCTTACTAGAAAGCGATGCAGATATGATGTAGATGGAGGTATTGGAAGAACGAGATAAAGTGAGGGCTTAAGGGTTGTGGGGATGCATCATAATTACTCTTTAGGTTTTGGGTTATTAGGAACAAGAGAAATAAAATGACCTTTGATGAGAAAGGTGACGGAAAGAGTGTTTGGTAGAGAAAATATTTAGCATCATTGTGACCATCATAATTGAAATCTTTTCAGAAACTTCCTTGTTCCGGTATGCTCAGCATGTTTGTGGAGAACAGGCTTATGAGTTATAGATCAGGAGATGCTGATCTATGCTACTGTGGGATCCGGATAGATTAGTTGAAGGCTTTTTTGTTCTTTTGATGGTTGGTTCTTTGGTTTTAGTGCCCGTGGATGTGATGGTGCAGATTAATGTTACCGAGTTTATATAATTTTTTTGAGGGCATCTTGCCCTCTCTTCTCTGTAAACATCTATTACATATTCCATAAGATCTGTATCTTACCAAAATAAATAAAATGGAAACACATGCTTGGAAAGATGAAATATTTTGGATCTGACCTTATAATGTAAGTTCATCAAAAGAAGTCGAATCCTATTCCTGACCCAAATGCTGCACATGGGAGTTTGAACAGAAAAAACAAAAATTTAAGTAGACTTGCCTGTAAAGTATCTATAGGTGGTGTAATTTTGTATACTGAATGAGGTAACATCAGTGTAACGTCTTACTATTATTAAATTATAACGGCCAACTGTTTGAGCAATAAAACATTGATTGTGGGTGGAATTAACTATACGGTAAGGAGTTTTAATGCACCACATATTTATATGAAAACACTTCTATGTATGAAAAGAATTTGGAAACATTTCGGCAATTAAATTGACGCGCGGCACAGTTCCCCCTTCGGGGAGGACTCTTCTCTTTTTTTCTTTTCGTTTCTTTTTTCCAATTTTTATTTCAGCAAGCTTATTTTAATTATTTATCTTTTAGTTTTTTTTTAATTGGAAAATACCCCTAGCTTAACTAGGAGACTTGTGTTGAGTTATGAAGTAATAAAACCGTAGATTATGTTTATGAGATATTAAGGTATAAAAGAGGAAGAAGAGAGAAGAGGGAGAAGTGAGAGAAGAGAGAAATCTGATATGGAAAGAGGAGAAAGAATGAAATGAATTAGGTTATTCATTCTCCCATCTCATTCTATTTATAACATAAAGTTTCACTAATTACACATAGGTACCCTACAGAATAAAAATAACATAAATAAGCTTCTAAATAAGCCCCTGATAACACTCCTCAAGCTGGTGCAAAGATATCTATCATGCTCAGCTTGACTAACATATACTAGTAGTTTTGTTCGCACCCGTAGTCAACACATCAACTACTTGTTCACCCTTGCTGATATGAAGAGTACATATCACTCCAAGACAGCTTTTTCGTAGTGACATATCGATCAACTTCCATGTGCTTTGTTCTATCATGTTGAATGGGATTGTGAGCAATACTAATGGCAGCTTTGTTGTCACAATACAAGTTCATTGGCTCATGAATGGGGTGACCTAACTCGTATAATATAGTGTGTAGCCACAACAACTCACAAATTCCATGTGCTATGGACCTGAATTCTGCCTCTGCACTAGATCTCGCTACTAAAGGTTGTTTCTTAGTGCGCCAAGAAACAAATTTACCCCCAATAAATGTAAAATAGCCTGAAGTGGATCTTCGATCTGTCACGGATCTTGCCCAATCTGCATCTGTATATGCTTCAACTTGCAAGTGGTCATTCCGACCAAACAATATCTCTTTACCAGGAAAACCCTTAAGGTAACAGAGAATGTGATACACTGCCTGAAGGTGAGTCGTACGCGGAGCATATATAAATTGACTAATCACGCTTACAACATAAGCAATATCTGAACACGTAAGAGAAAGATATATTAGTCTCCCAACGAAATGCTAGAATCTCCCCACACCATCCATATCATTGAGCTTATGATTTTACTCAATAGGAGTATCACCGGGTCTAGCTCCAAATTTTCTCGTTTCAATCAACATATCTATCACATACTTTTGTTATGGTTTTATAACCTAAAAAAAAAAGCAAAAGAAAACAATAAAACATGAAAACGGCCTTCGATTTGAAAACAACCTTCGATTAAGCAAAAAAAGACAGCAAAAAATCAAAGAAAACATATCGGCCTTTGATTTGCAGAAAAACAACAAGAACGGCCTTCGATTTGCAAGAATGGGTTGAAACGGCCTTCGATTAGGGTTTGTTGGCTACGATTTGTAAAAACGGGTTGAAAAAGGCTTCAGTCGGCTACGGTTTGTATGGGTAAAGGGTTACAACATTTTTTTTTTGTTTTGGGTTAAAAATGAGTTACGGTTAAGGTAAAATAACCCACATCCCGAATCGTTTTTAACCCGATTCCCGATGCGAGTTGGAATCGGACGATTCTTTAGACAATTACGATTCTCTTCATTATTCGAATCGTTTTGCCTCCGAATCGAATCGAATCGAATCGGACGATTCGACTCGCGAATCGGACGATTTTGATAACAATGGTTATGACAATGATACCCTTTTTGAGTCATTAAGTAACCTAAGAACACATACTGAACTGCTTTAGGGTCCATTTTATCCGTCCGGTGATGAATATAAACATAACAGATACAACCAAAGACTTTGGGAGGAACATTAAACAATGGAGAATTATTATGCCGGATAGATATGGGAGTTTTATATCCTAAAATCTTAGAGGGCATGTGATTGATAAGATAGGTAGTGGTTAGGGTGGCATCAACCTAATAAGGTTTAGGTACTTCCATACCTATGAGAAAAGAACGACTCACTTCTGTAATATGACGATAATGATGTATATGGGATAATACTTGTACCGACAAGTGTTCATGTGGCATTGATGAGTCACCCTCCAAGCTCGATGATGAGTTTTTTCGAAGACGGGGAGAATGATGTGTATGGGATATGTAGCGACACGTGGCGCATGGTTGTGCCTCCGGGAGAAGACTATCTTTTATTTTTCATTTTTAGCTTAGGGTTTATTATCATTTTCCTTTTTATTTTTAGTGTTTAATTAGTTTCCAAGCATGTTTGGGGCTAATGGGTCATTTTTAGGTATTTGTTGTCCTTTTTGTCATTTTGGGTCTTAGCTTGGCTAGCAAGCTAACTCTTCCTATAAATAGGCCCCTTGGCCCTCATTTGTACTTAACCTTGAATATTGAGAATTGAGAATAGAGAGAGAAAGAACCCATTTCACTAGTCTAATTTGTTTGTTGTTAATTGTGTAGTGTAGTAATAACGCTTCCGCATTTGAAGAATTACATCAGTTTTCGTTTAGCTACACCATTTTGTTGTGGCGTATCAACACATGAGGTTTGATGAACAATCCTATTATAAGCTAAAAATGAGGTAAGCCCGCCATACATAAATTCCTCTCCATTATCAGATCGAAGAATTAAAGAGCAATCAAATTGAGAATGCACCATTTTGTGAATGGTTTTGAAAATAAAGCGCACCTTACTTTTATTTTTCAGAAAGTAAAGCCAAGTATAACTAAAATAATCAACAAACACCACATAATATTAAAAACCAAGTAACGAAGTTGTACATTCAGACCCCAAACATCAGAATGAATAAGTTGTAAAGGAGCAATAGTTGCATTAAAACTGATAGGATAAGGAACACAACATTGTTTTGCAAGTACACAAGGTTCACAATTTAATTCAAAAGGTTCAACAGAAGAAAACTTTGGTAGCATACGCTTCAAAACAGTACGAGGAACAGGCCATCGCATTAACAGATCTTTATTCACACTACTAACCCTAATACTACATTGATTTTCAACATGAAAAGAAAGGGGCTTGACATCCAGCAAGTACATGCCATTGTCTTCACATCCATTCCCAATTGTCTCCCTCGTGTTCAGATTTTGTAAAACGCAATGAGAAGGAAAGAATGCCACACTATAATTCAAGTTTTTTGTAATATGATTGACAGTGAGAAGATTATTGGTTAGTTTTGGAACATGAAGGATGGAGAGTAGGGTGATCTTAGAAGAGGCCGAAATAGTGCTTTTTCTCGCCATAGAGGAAAGTGTCCCATCAGCCACTCTAATTTTATCCCTACCTGAATATACACTATAGGAAGAAAAATCGGAGGCCATACCAATCATGATCAGTGGCTCCTGAATCAATGATCCATAAGAGCATACCATAAATTTTGAGAACATGGTGTGTCGAATGATAGGTACTTGTCTGAGCAAAGTTAGAGGTGGAGGGAGTATCGGAAGGGCGGTGTGGATCAAGTTGAGATATCCTATCCCGGAGACGAGACATTTCGTGGCGAAGGGCATTGGCATCTTGCACGGATTGATTGTTAGGAAGCTCATTCGCAGCAGTGTGAGTCATACGTGACCCCTAAAATGGAGATGGTGTAGAGGGTGCGAGGTCGCTGTCTAGCATTAGCTTATGGCTTTCCATGAAGATTCCAGCAAGTTTTCTGAATGTGATGGTCCGACCACAATGGCCACATTTCAAGTGATTTTTATCATCTTACTTACCCATTTTATAAGGGGTGTTCCTGTTCTACATCTGGCTAATAAGAGTAGTCCTTTCAGACACCAACACTTTCGGCTCGGACTTTAAACTTCATCCCGAATATATGAAAAGACCTTGCTGACAGGGGAGGGAGTTGGAAATCTACCGAACACTTGGACCTGGGTATGTTCAAACTGTGGGTGCAGACCATCCAAAAACTGATAGATACGATTTCTTTTTATCATAGACTGAAAGGTTTTCACATCAGCTGCACAAATAGGGACATAGTCTTGATAATGATCGATATCTTCCCATTTTTCACGGAGATTATGATAGTATGTAGCGAGGGAAAGATTGCCCTGCTTGAAATTTCCAATCTCTTATTGAAACTCGTACCACTTTGCAAAATTACCCATGGAAGAGTAAGTCTATTTGACAGCATTCCACAACTCCTTTGCTAGTGGTTCCATAAACTGTAATAACCATATCATAATTAGTGCATCTCAGCTGCCCAATCATTGTATTTAGGGTCGTTCAGGAAAGGGTATTTAACAATTTCCATAAACATGGGAAATCATTCGACGGCCAGTAATATACATACTAACTTGAGCCCACTGCATATAATTGGATTCGTTTAGCCTAACCGTGGTGATACACACGTTGGGATGATGGTCATTACTACTTCCTATCGTTAGATACACACCAACAGAAGAGATACCTCCTCCAAAATTTACTTCAGACATTTTTTCAAACAGTTTCTAAGCAACACAAACTTCAGAAACAGAACAACTCAAGAACACAAGCGCCAAAATTGCGATGAATAGTAACAAACATTTGGCTCATAATACGAAGTATACCTGAGTAACGAATAGTACAAAACGACGTTGAACAGGTCGAAAAAATGCGATTTTGAGCTGAAAACATGTCAATTTTTTTTTGCGCTGCCCTGAACTTCGGCAGGGGCGCGCTACTTCCTGTAACCACTAATTGACTCTCCGTGGAGTTTAATTTGTGAAAGCTGTGGATGGAATTAACACTTCTCATCTTCAACTAACCCTTTATACATTAGGGGTTCTTTAAATCAGCACTAAGATTTCACCTCCATAAACTTAGGGCTTTATACACCATGCTCTGATACCATGTTGAGTTATGAAGTAATCAAAACCTAGATTATGTTTATGAGAGATTAAGGTATGGAAGAGGAAGAAGGGAGAAGAGAGAAGAGAGAAATCTGATATGGGAAGAGGAGAAAGAATGATATGAGGTAGATCATCCATTCTACCATCTCACTCAATTTATAACATAAAGTTTCACTAATTACACATACCCTAAAGAATAAAAATAACATAAATAAGCTTCCAAATAAGCCCCCTAACAACAACTTGTTCCCCAAGTTTTAGGTAGCCTATAAAAAGCCTCTGGTCCTCCCCCTTGTAGTCACTTTTGCCATTTATGATATTTTGAGTTCTTAGATTTGGAGAGATTTACTTATTTGTGATAATTTCTGCTGCATTTCACATCAAATTGGTATCAAAGCCAGGTTCACTCTTGATTATCAAACCCTAGTGTGTTTATTACTAGTGTGTGTGTAAATCAAAACACAAGGATGCCTTCCAAAGCAACGAAACAATCTAAGGCCCAAGAATCTGCACTAGAAAACATCCAATTGATGTTATCTAATATGGCGGCTCAAGTTTCGGGATACGGGATACGTGATTTTTCCAAAATATTTGATACGGATACGATGAATATTTATTATTTTATATTATATATAGATAAATGATAAACTTGAATATTTATTATTTTATTTTATTTAATGCCATTTCAGAAAACGGTAGAATGAAATGCCATTTCAGAAAACGGTAGAATGAAATGCCATTTCAAAAAACAGTTGATTTTAACTTAAGAAATGTGATTTCTGAGTGAGGGAGAAATACAAAGAAGGCATAACTTAAGAAATGTCATTTCTGAGTGAGGGAGAACTCCGACAAAAAAGAGAGAACAAAATAAAGAAGCGTATCCTAGCGTATCCAAAAACGTATTCCATTGTATCCAGGCCATTTAAAAAATAAAAAAGGGCAATTTACAATTAGGTCCTTTGTTGACAATTTTTAAACATTTAAGGACAATTTACTATTAGGTCCACTTGTTATGCCACTAGCGTGGACTTCTACAAGAACAGAATTAGTGAACCTAAGTGTTTAAAATTTCCCAAAATTCCTTTAGTGTTTAAAATTTGTTTGCTAGCGACCTAAAAGTACTTTCCCCTAAAAAAAAATAAAAAATAGGATACTCTAGGATTCACGTATCCAAGCGTATCCCGTATCTCGTACGTGTCCAAAAAAATTCATGATCTCCCGAGAGTATCCATGTTTCATAGGTTATAATAGGCCAGAGGAGGGCGGAGAGGAGTCGCAACCCCTCAGACACCACCCTGAGGGTTGCCCAACAGGTGGGTGGGGCGGCGTGGGTCAATCGAAGGGATTTTTGTCGAAGTTTTTGAGGAGGCACGGGCTAATTTGGCAAAATAACAGTCCAAACAACCCACCGGGACTTTCAGAAAGACGTAAAAGAGTCTGTTGATCTGTTTAATGTAAAGATGGAGACTTGGGAACAAGCCCGGGTGGAAAAGGCCTTAGGTAAACAATTGTTGCACCTGGAGAAGGAGGTGACCCTTATTGAGGGCTTGCCCCCTCAAAAATTTGACAAACGCCGGGGAAAATCGAGTTTCATTAATTCAGCTCCGCAATTGTTGCCGTGGGGTTACAAGTAGTCCAAAAGGATGTGTCACAATGGATCCAAACAATTCATCTTGATCCGTTAAAATTGAGGGTGAACGGGGAAGAAACTGACGAAGAGGATGGTATTCCATTCATCCGTCATTTGTTATACGCCGATGAGCGGCCGGTCAAACGCATGAAGACTTATCATGATGGTTTACACCACGGTGTGAGGTATAGTGGCCCACTCCTTTACATTCCACCCCACGAACATGTGTCATGAGTGCGAGAATAAAGGGCACATGAACAACAATTGCCCCTTCAAAACGACTAAGGGTAAACTGCATAATACGGGCCTCAAAAATCAGCCCCCTAAACAATCCTGTTGGACAACCCCGAGGGGCTCAAACGGGCTGTGATGAGGTCCTCGTGGATGTGTTACGGGGTGGGAGACTAACGGAGAACAACCTTAATACTTTAATTAAATTATATGGTAAGGCTATGCATGATGATGTCCGTATTGATGCGAGTATGTTTGATGAAAAAATGGATCCGTATGTGTTTATGGATTGGCTGAAACGTGTGGAGTATTTATTTGATTTAAAGGAATACCGGGGATATAGATGTGTCAAATATGTAGTCGCAAAATATGAGGGTTATGCCTTGGTGTGGTGGGATCAATTGGTGCACGACAATGCAGCAAACGATTTAGACCCAATTACCTTTTGGGAACAATGAAGGCGGAGATTGTAGTTGCCTTCGTTCTCGAGAATTACGAGAGTGCCTATTTGCATGTGCCCAGAGCCTCAAGCAGGGTTATATGCCTGTTAAGGAATATTCGGAACAGTTTCAGTTGCTTTGCACCTGGGCTAAACTGAAGGAGAGCACGCAACAACAAATTGGGCGGTACATTCAGGGCTTCCAGCTTAAGTACCAAACATAACTAGGGCTTCGTCAAATTAGTTTCTTAAGTCGAGCAATCGAGTAGGCAAGAAAGGTGGAAAATTATTTCAAGGCAGGGGAAACTATGGCACTGGGTGGGACAATCACCAAACCACTCGTTACAGAGATGATAACACTTACTACCACTTTGGTTACTACTATTCTAGGGGTCCGCTTCAAGTGTTATGATTGCGGGGTGTTTGGACGTTCGACTTTAAATTTTCCCAACAAGAAGAAAAAGCCGATTTTAGTTTTTGAATGTGAGGACGAGATGGAACAACCACCTGAGCATGCGAAGGTTCTCACCACACGTATCCATGTGTTACCGTACCACTTTAGCGCTCGTGATGACCTTTTCAAAAGCAGGGGGAGTGACGTGCGGCACAGTTTCCCCTTCAAGGGGGACTATTCTCTTTTTATTTTTTCTATTTTTATTTCAGCAAGCTTGTTTTAATTATTTGTCTTTTAGTTAGTTTGTTTTAATTGGAAAAGACTCCTACTTAACTAGGAGACTCGTTCCCCAAGTTTTAGGTAGTCTATAAATAAAGCCCTTGCCTCCCCCTTGTAGTCACTTTTGCCTTTTATGATATTTTGAGTTCTTGGAGATTTGTTTATTTGTAATAATTTTGCTGTGTTTCACATCATAAATATATGCTTCTTGTGTCTTAAAATCTAAATGCATGCCGACGCTGAAGCAATGCTATCATTTATCGGATGATGAATCTATAGACACATCATAATATGCTTTGTGCGAACTCTAGCAAACTATACAAATATAGCAAAAACAACTTCTTGTTCCTTAAATCTGTGCCGATCCTTTACCCATATGCACTAACATGGGTTTCAACTCAATAAAGCCTTTCCCCAATTATCTAAGGTTGGCGACGTGAATGTTATTTTCCATCCATTCTGTTTAATGCAATATTTTTGGTTAAACCGCATGATACTGTGCCATTTTTTAGAATATCCCACCAAGTCAATTGATGCCACTATAATAACCGAGTGGGGAAGCTGGTCAACCCCCCTCCCCCATGTAGTTTTAAATTATATTCTTTACACAATATTTGCCATGACATACAACATTGTATAGTAATTAGTATGTAAATAATATATATAATAAGAGTTCATCTGTATGGCTTTAGTGGGAGGCAGTGGAACTGACCTTCTCACTTGGTTCACATGTAGTGGGCGAGATGTTTTTTCCTTCATGAAGCTTATCATCAGGCTTCGTGTGTGTGTGTGTGTATATATATAAATATATATATTCACTTCTCTCTCTCTCTCTTAGCGTGTGTGTACGCCCATGGCTCGGTGAAGATGACGATTGGCCGAACCGGACCTAAAATAAACTGCTGTTTCGGGCCAGTTCAGTCTAGCCTGTTCCTTCATCAGTTTTCCTGCACAGTCCTATTTCTGGATGAATACATTGAATGACTTTGCAGTTGTAGTTGTTAAGAATTTTGACATTTTTGACTGATGTAAAACATTTTTTCATCCTAATATTGCAATATGTTTCTTGCAGAAATCGTTCCAGGATCTTCTCCAAAAGCAGGAAGGTGATCGGTCCATGTGGGAATACCCATTTGCTGTAGCTGGTGTGAATATCACATTTATGCTGGTTCAGATGCTTGATCTGGAAGCAGGTGGTTGAATTTTCTGTTCCATTTCTTGCTTAGAATGATTTGAAGAAACCTCACTTTTGAACCAGAGAGCGATATGTTGCAATCTTTCCTTTTTCCTTTTCCGCATATATGATCTTATAGCCTCTATGATCTATTTTTTGTAGTTCTTGATGAAATGTCTGTGATTATATGTGCTCCTGGTTTATAATATCTCATGATATTTTGGAAGAATGGACGTTGTTGGACATGCTTGAAAGTCATTGACGAAATGCATGAGATATAGCAAACTTATCACGTAACAATCACTATGACGTTTTGTTACAAAATTTTATAATGTCCCTAGCTCTTTCTAATTCTAGGATTGGCAATTTTGGGCAGTTTCCCCCATTTGAAGATCTGATATTTGATATAATGGCCAAGATTGGAAATGCATAATAACAACTGGTTGGGACTTTATAGAATGAGCATGACACGGCTACTGATTTAGGATTATGTTGTATTGATAGTGTAATTGCAAGTCTATCATCCTTTTTTAAATCTTTGTTGAAATGTGAGTTCATATTTTAGTTTATTTGATTTACTTCTATAATATTGTTGTATTCAGTGCATATATCATTTTTGTCTAGGCGTTTCTTATAACTCATGCCAAACAAATATTAAAATATTAAATTTATTTGAAATAGTGCTAGTCCATAGAGCATTCGTGTTGTAAATTAGAGGTGACAATTCGTGTTGTTGGGCCTAACATGACAAACACCATTTGGACACGAACACGACATGAAATCTTTTTTTTACATAACACAAACATGGCCCATTTAAAACACGACATGACTAACACAATTAATAATTTACACATCCAATTAAACACGATAATTTTGACACGAATATGACACGACATGACTTTGTGTCCGAAAATCTCGATACGAATATGACATACCGTGTCAATTTCGGTTCAATTTCGTATTTTGATGTCGTGCAGTGTCTAAAACTGCCACCCCTATTATAAACATCCATAAAATAAGCAACAATGATAAATTGTTGCCATATCTATTGATATACATAAACTTTTTTACTAAAGCATGAGGTTAGTGGATTGCAAGAATGAAATACATTAATATCAGTTTACCCCCCCCCCCCCCCCCTAATGCCAACCGATGTATGCGGAACTGGAGTAGATTCCTTCAGAAAATATGAAATTATGGAGTTTGATGCTTTTCATTAGCTAATCCTTGTGCTTCAACAACTTTGCAGTAAAACCGCGGTCATTGGTAGGAGCAACATTCTTAAAGTTTCTTGCAGGTAATGGCTTGGGTACTTTTGAGACATATCACATTTCTCTATTATTAGTATCAATGAATCGCTCAATCATATAAGAGGGGAAAAGCACAACTGGCTATCACTATAGTCTGCATCTGCTTGCTCAATTAAGTTAAAATATTGTGGATCACCATGTTAATGATCTCATGAGATGAGTCCTCTATAATGCGAACTACTTCCCAATTAGTTGTATAACCCCTTGGACTGTTTTATATATTATGGTTTTTAACTAAAAATGTTTTCATCTTTTGCCTGCAGAAAATGAATCAGCATTTGACCTTTTATATTGCATTACATATAAGCTGATGGATAATCAATGGCTTGCCATGCGTGCATCCTATATGGACTTCAATGTAAGTTCTTCAATTCTAAATATTCTCAATGAGTAGAAGTCGAAAAATGCAATAGTTCTTTGAATCAATGGATTACTGTATGGTACTTGTGAAATTTGAAGTAGTTAGATTATATCTTCCAGCCGCAAAAATTTACCCTCGAAGTCCTTTGCGTGTGACTATTTGCACGGGTCGGCGTTCATTGTTTTCCATTTATATTTCACGTCTGCATATATTTACACAATTGAAGCATTTCAGGTAGGTTGCTTCTTCCCATATAGGAAATGGGGAAAAAGGCACAGAAAATTAGAGAGGGGGGTGGGGTGGGGGTGGCATTTTAAAAAAGTTTTACAGATGAGGGAGCTCAATGGTACCATAACCCTTTTTAGTGGTTGTTATGCTTGGCTTATTATGCTAACTTGAAATCTCAGATTGATAGAATATCACGCGCTTAATGCCGAGAATTTTAATCACAGAATGTCAAGCATAATAAGTCGAGTTAGCATGAGAGAGAGAGAGAGAGAGAGAGAGAGAGTTGGCATTTTTAAAAAGTTTTACAGATGAGGGAGCTCCATGGGTACCACCATAACCCTTTAGTGGTCGTTATGCTTGACTTGTTATGCTAGGTTGAAGTCTCAGATTCGTAGATTCACATGTAAAATCTGGGGTTTAGGAACGGAATTGACATTCTGTGATTGAAATTCTCAGCATTCAGCATGTGATTTTCTATGTGATATCAATCTAGGTTGCCATGCGTGTACAAAGCCTCAACAAAACAAGCACCTAGCGTAAAAAAAATATGAATGCAATAGGGAGTTGTCCATGATTTAGTTAAAACTGAGTATAGCTGAAAAGGTAGCATTAATAATGGCATTCTGGTTAAAGTCGTTGATAAGCACTGAAAGTGGTTCCAGTTGTTTTTACTTGTTGCTATCTTCGTCAGCAGTCAACATTTTATTCCCAAATATGAGTTTTCTGAATGAAAACTGATAAAGTTTGGTCAGACGCCTCCACAGTTGACATATCCTTGAGAGCCTCACACTGGATACATGTTTATTATGCTCCAGTTGTAGATAAAACTTAGACGTAATAATCATAAATACAATTTTGACTTCTCGTCATGGTCTTCCATTACTTGTTTATCATCAACATAGTTTTCAGCTAATAATGCCTTTTTCTATATTGTTTGCTTCTGATATCGGAACAGGCAGTGATGAAATCTACTCGTCGGCAGCTGGAAAATGAGCTTCTGCAAGAAGAAATAACACGGCTTGAAGAATTGCCCTCCTACACTCTTCTTAGTCGGTAGTGTAATAATGAACAGAAAATGTCTTCGTTCGGTGCATTATATTCCTTGTGTTGGGTCTATTCCCCTTTTCTATCTGTGTTTCGATACATGGTGGCTGTCCTTGATATGATGGTGTTTTCAAATATTGCCTTGGGAACCATGGTGCATTTATTTTGCAGATTTGGGTACTCAAAAGAATAGAAGGGGATGAGTAATTGTGTGTGACCGCTATTGGCGGTTTGGAAGAATGAAGGTTTTCCCACAGGTACTGTCTCAACTAATAACTGTAGGTTTGGAAATTCGGAACTCTTTCTTATAATGTTGTCTGGTACTAGGTCTGTATTTGTGGTCCCAGTGGATGCTTTTGCAGTTGCAAATGTTTTTAACTCATTAGGAACTTAGAAGAGTTTGGATGATTCTACCAGAGTCGGTTTTTCTTGTGTCAGCACTATAGCGTGGGGTTTGTAAACATAGCCTGTTGAGAATTGATACATATTTCTACGGCAGGAAATGATGTAATCACCCACAATGGTAGTTTCCAATGTATCAATAATACAGCACCTGTATAGATTAGATATTTTCCAGCATTGCTGGTCCTACAAGGTATTATTGTTCACGTTGGGTGTGTGATACTGACTACCACTTTACTACATCTGTTTCCAATTCATCGAGAAATTAATAATTAACAAGGAAAAATTAATTGTTATTTTCAATTTTAAACCGATGTTTCAAAAGTTGTAATGTTAACACTATAGTTTAAAAATTGTTTCCATCAGACTTGCCGTTAAAACACTCCACAATTGTGCTGACTAGGCGACTTATTTGGCAAAAAAAAAGGTCTATTCAGTTGCGTATTGACACATGGCTCCCCTTTAACATTGAGTATACCTTTTTAATTAAAAACTAAAAATAAAACAATGAAAAAAAAAAATCTCAGCTACACCCTACCCCCCAAAAAAAGAAATAAAAAATTGCATCTTCCCCACAATGGGCTTCCCCCCTTTTCAACCTACACAACCATTTTTTCCCTGTGCTTAACATCGACCCTCTCTCTCTCTCTCTCTCTCTCCACATATATCTCTATGTATATATACCATTTGTGTATACATGCACAAATAGGTATAGATATACACAAATCAATGTATATAGACACTGATTTGTGGGTATATACATTGATACATGTATATATATACAATGATTGTTGTATATCAGAAATCAAATGTGTATGTGTTTTTATGTGAATGTATGTATATGACGTGAACAACACGTCAATGACTTAAAAATCAAGACAATATGATTTTTAGAGAGAAACAAAAGAGTTCCTATATTTCAAGAATTGAGGAATCAAGTACAAAATGAGAATACAAGAGCTATTTATAGGTGGATGTCATAAAATGACTAACTAAAAATAAAAGAATGCCTAATTAGTTCCAAACATGCTTGGAGGCTAATTAAGTAGAGAAAATACCTAAAAAGAATTAAAAATAGAGAAATAAAATAAAAATAACAGTGGATTCCCATCATTCTCCCTGGCTTCAAAAAAATTTCGTCCTCGAACTTGCAAAATTGGAGAATTGCGTGAGAAGTTTAAAAAATGTGCGCGAAGACTTGTGAGGTCAAAAATATTTTCTTGAAAATTTGAGGGTCATTTTTTTAATTTCTTGCTTCAATTTTCATCATCTTCCTCTTGCCTCTCATGTCCAACATCAAAATATCTACCACTGGGGTCAAAAATTATTTTCTTGGCCTCAAACCCTAGTTCTTGAACATGTGGGAGGGTTTTCTTGAGGCCAGAAAAAGAAGGTAGTTGTTTGGTAGGATGGACAGTGGGTTTGGGATGTCTTTTGGGGTTGAAGTGATCCCGATGGGCCTTCTGGATTGGTATTTCAGTCAGGACAACAGCTTTCTGGGCTTTTGTAATGTCGGCTGGACAGCAGGTGGTAGAGGGAGGCAAACTAGGGTTTCTTGGTTCTGAAAATGGGCTAGGATAGGGATTTGAAGGTCGTCGGCTCGGGTTGGGTGGATCCGTAGCAGGAGGAGGGACGTCGGTGATATCTAGGGCAGGTGGAGGGTGTTAGTCACCAGGTGGGTGGGGATGGTCTGATGTAGCAGGGGTAACCTTGGTCGGCAGGTTTTGACTAAAAACTTGGCCTTTTCGGCGCCGGAATTTGATGAGAGTGGTGTTCAGCATTCTCAGGCTGTTTTCCGGGCTTGTGGGGAGTGGTTTATGGGGTTTCTTGGGTGGAAATAGTTTCGAAAGTGAGGGTGGGGCTATTTTGGGGGCTAGGGTTTTGAAGTTTGGAGAATTGTAACATTAGGGCTTTAAATTGTTCTTGTTTTATTCGTATCAATTCATCCATTTGTAGTCTTAATTATTGAAAGCTTTTTATTAACTCCTTGTTGATCTCATCTTGAATTCGCCTCGTCTTCTTCGGGGCCATTGAAAGTAGTGCACGTTTTTTTTATCACCAACACACCAATACACCAATTGGGGAATGCACCTCGCTCTGATACTAATTTGACGTGAACTACACGTCAATGACCTAAAAATCAAGACAATATGATTTCTAGAGAGAGAAACAAAAGAGTTATTATATTTCAAGAATTGAGGAATCGAGTACAAAATGAGAATAAAAGAGCTATTTATAGGTGAGTTATTACTTCCTAATCAAGTAATAGCCTAAAATGACTAAAAATGACTAACTAAAAATAAAAGAATGCCTAATTAGTTCCAAACATGCTTGGAGGCTAATTAAGGAGAAGAAATACCTAAAAAGAACTAAAAATAGAAATGAAATGAAAATAACAATGGATTCCCATCAGTATATATGTGCAAGGATATATGTGTATGTATGTGCGTGTATTGTATGTATATATGTGCATGTATATGGTAGGTATGTTTTGCTCTAGCAGGTATAATGTCTATCAAATGTGTGTTGTACGCATGTGTATGTATGCGTGTTTATGGGTTTGCTGTATGAAGAAACTTAAATGTGTATGTGTTGAGTATGTATGTGAGTGTATGGGAGCAGGTTAAGGCGACGAGAATGTTGGTGGGTGGAGACAAAATATTTTTGTTTTTTCTAATGGTTTTTACTTTGTTTTTTAAAATTACTTATCTTTTTCTATTTCTTTTTTTTTTGTTTTTCATCCGCGGTAACTTTTCACGTTTATTTTTTTATTGATTATTTTTGTAAGCCACATGTCATTTAGTGTCTGGTCAACTGAATATATTAAAAGTCAAATTTGAGATCAACCTTCCATTATGTTTGTAACAAAAGATTAACATTGCACGATTTTGATACTATAGGGTTAACGTTGCAACCGAGTCTAAAATTGAAAATGATCTCAAACTTCAAGGTTAATTTTGTATTTGTTCCTAATTAAAACTTCATATTGGTTGTCAATTACAAAGTTTCCTAATAATATCATCAGTCTGCCTTAGTAATTGCAATACAAATGCAAGGAAGAGACTATTATATTTTGATTAGAGGTTTACGGAAATCCATTTGCAAACCTATTTAGTGGGGGGCAAATACTATTTTAGGACAATGCTTGTTGTATGGTGTAGAACATTTGGTTTTATGATTTGCAACATTCTTCCATTCTTTTATAAGGATGCACTTCTACAATCTAAAAATATTATCTCCAAATGGAAGCCTCTTCATTTGTAAAATCTTCGTGTCACATGGCTGAAAGTTGTCAAATTGAATCGTTTTGATGGTGATAATTTCCTTTGTTGGCAAATAAAATTGCATTTCCTTTTTACATCGTTAAAAGTTGCATATGTTTTGAAGATTTCGAAACCCGATGAGGCTGTCGATGAAACGGTGGCACAAACAAGGGGGGTGTTTGAAGTGGGAGCAAGGTGATAATCTTTGCAAGTGTCACATCCTGAATATTATGTTTGATTCATTTTTCGATCTTTATCAATGAGTAGAATCTGCAAAAGAACTATGGAACATTTTTTAAGCGAAATACCTTGCTGAGGAAATGACAAGTAAAAAATTTATTGTCAGTTCTTTTCTGAATTAAAAAATAATTGAACAGTAAGTTGGTGATTTAATAATATGAATAATTTGTGACTCATCTTTGTTTAGAAGAGGGGTTAAGGATTTGAATTAAAATCGACTTACCAAATCAACCCATATTCTATGAACAAAAACTACTGATCCTTTCCAAAGATTCAATGAGCTTTATATTCTAGAAATTATTTGACTTCACGGAGTAGCTCTGATCATTGCATCTGGTCGAGATTCTCGATTCATTCGAAGATTTTGGAAAGCATTGCAGAAAGCCATGGGAATGGAAACTTTACTTAAGTACCGCCTTTCATCCACAAACGGATGGACAATCTGAAAGATTAATTAAAACTCTCAAAGATATGTTATGAGCTTGTGCTTTTAGACTTATTGGAGTTATCATCTAGCATTAATTGAATTCTCCTACAATAGCTATCAAATAGCATTTAAGCAACCCCTTACGAAGCCTTATTTGGTAGACCCTATTGTTCACCATTATGCGAGAATGAATTAGGAGGAAATAATATATTTGGATGTAGGGACTCATTTTTCAGTTGATTGATTTGTACGCATTGGCTCAATTACGGAGTTATAACTTAGGCTTTGTACGTTGACCTTTCAAGCCTATGATGTGTTTTTTTTAAGACGTTGCCGTACAACTTCAAAGATTACTTGTTGTGCCGTGTTTTATGCCATTTTATCTTTGTGTTTTCGAGGATCTCTCAGGTATGAATGCATATGAATTTTGATCTTTATAAGTTTATTTTTGAGTGTTTGTTTTTATAAACTATTTGGAGGTGATTTTGAAAGTTTTTAAATGATTTTTTTAAAGTCATTTGAACGAGTTTACGGGTTTCATTCGAACCAGATGGACATTCAAACAAACTTCAAACGAAAATCAAACTAGATTTTTCTGTTTACAGAACTAATATCATTTGAAGATCGTTCGAACTAGATTTGTTATTCGCTCGAACGAGTTTTGAGTTGGTTCAAATGAGTTTGCAGTTTTCTTCGAACGCGGTCTTATTTTAGTCCGAGCGAATTTTCTTCAAAAACATACTGCCTCGAAAAACATGTTTTCTATATAAAGGGGTTCATGCATTTGTTTTAAGAGAGACTTTTGGAGAAAATCATTTTCTTATACATATCCACAAGCCTCAAACCCTAGTTTCACCAAAAGTGTTTAAGATGTAAGTTTCATTGTTCTATATTCATTGAGATCTTATTTTGTGGGTACCAAAAAGTTTATTCTCTTCATCTTGATTGAGAATTGTTTTGTACGGAGGAATCGATATTCAGATTGTTATTTACACACGGTGGGCTCCATCGATTGCTGCTGAACCTGGATAGGTGGATAACGAGGTGTGTGTCGACTCACACGTTGGCGTAACTTGTGTGGGTGGATTCCTGCATTGTCTCTGTAGATGACATGTTGAATATCGAAGATGTGCCAAGACTTGCGAGGGCATCTAGTCGTTGAGTAAGTCACCTATTGACTTTTGTAAAATCTCATCATAGTGAATTTACGTGGATGAGTCGTTCTGAGGTTTTCCCCTTGTGAATTTTCCTCGTACATTGGTGTTCTGTAGCTTGATTTACTTATTTTATCTTCCATCACGTAGATGTATGTTTCAGGTTAAGAAATTTTTTGTAAATTATTTCATCACAACAACTTGGTTTAAAATTAGTGCAATGTTTTTTTGGGTATTGATATGATTAAGTTTTATATTTAATTTGAAAAAAAATTAAAAATTGACTTTCGTTGTTTAGACCACAACACTAAATTATCGTGTAGATCCTTGTTTCGTGCAGTTTAGGGTGGTCTGATTATCTTTCTCTCTAGTTTTGTTTCTCTCTATGGATGCCCATAATGATAAGTTATACGATACATTTAGCAATGCCGACAACTTACATATTCGAGATGAGTTTAATAAGATTAATAACCATGCTAAAATACTAGGTCTTATGAATTTAAAGTTTTCAAAAAGAATTAAAAATCTTGAAAAAGAATATTTTCGTGATAAAGCTGAAATTGAAATTTTGCAAACTGTTCAAACTCAAAGAGATATCCTACATGAGAAGCTTATGAACATGAATCGGGATTTTAAAAATTTAGAAGTGTCTAAGAAAGTGAGGAAAGAGTCTAGGTTTTAAAAAATGAATTAGATGACTCTAAAATTTCTAGGGTAAAAGATCGTGCCATTGAGGATAATAATGCATTGATTAAAGATTTAAGGGCGCGTGAAGAGATTCTTAGGGATATGTTCGCTTGCATTGAAGAGGAGAAATATAACCTTTTAGGAATGATTGAATATTTGAATAAGGATTCCCTAATGCTTGAAGAGTCTAATTCTTTGTTTAAGTCGAGAATTTAGAAGTTAAAAGATGATTTAAGAGACTCAAGTAGTGTTGGTACTGGCTTTGATATTTTGAATTCTTTCGCTTCTAAAGACAAGACCATTGTTTGTTTTATAGGGTCAACCATATCCCATGGTGTTAGAGAAGGTCAACCCAAAGGTTCCATTCTTCGTCACGTCTACGCGTGCATAAAAAATGATAGGAAAGGTCATCTTATGCATTTTTGCTGTGATATTAGAAAAGAACCTTAGGAGTTGAATTTTAGTGTCCCCATGTTTCTCAAAACCCGACGTTTTAAGTATTCATCTATTTGGGTTAAGAAATCAATTTCGGAGGAGGTAAATATTAGACTTGTGGATTCTTGCATACTTGCACATGATACTTCTCATGCTATATCTAATGGTTAATTGTGTTCGAATGTTTACATACACTAGCTTTTGTACTTCATGTTATATGTGTTTTTGCTAGTTGTATGTGGTTTGAGTCTTTTATATTTTGATTTTTCATTTATCGGGTCTTATTGAAAAATACAAAATGATTTCGTTTGTCTTTTGAGTTGTTTTCTTAAATTGGTATTAGTTTTTAAAAATGTTTAAATACTATTTTTTTAGTTTTTGTGTAATTTAGTTTTACACAATTTGTGTAGAATATTGGTGTATTTGAATCCACTTCATTCCATGTTTCCATGCGTCTAGGACATTTGATTATGATTTTCAATGCTTAGATTGTTCTTAATCATGCTTTCACAGAGTTGTTCGACTTTGATTTACAAATGGATTCGCTTTGAATATGCTTTTACATACACATGCACAATCTATTTTGAATTTTAACTTCAAATGTTATATTTGAGCTATGTGAGATGTTCTCCCATCAATATTGTCATCTACATATCTATTATCTATGGAGAATTTGCGCATGTAAGAATATGTTGATTCTCATTGAATATATGAGGGTGTGTGACGTCCCGTTTTCGGGTGTCAATGTGAAAAACCTTTTTACACATTGATTTCATTTAAGAAAATCCCCCTTTGAAATAAACACTTGCTTTATTTACTTATGCCACAAAATATGTTTAATTTAATTAATGAAATGATGTCCAACTTATGAAATTCATAAGAACACTTAATATAAAAGAATTTTGCAGTTTCATGAAATAAATAACCATTAAAGTAAAATTCACAATTGTCGTCTATTATCACAACCAAACTTAAAGTCCTTGCTATATTATCAATTGATAAAAACAATTGTTTGAAAATAAATTATATAATTAAATTTAATAGTGACAAAAGCTTTAATTGTGTTGATAACTCTCCTTTTCTTTCTCGTTGTCCTTGCTGTTTCCTCTACCTGAAGTACCGGGGGTGGGTGGGCAAATGGCGGGGTATGAGCTTGCGCCCAGTAGGAGAAATACTAGTATAGTATAATATAAAAATGGATATCTACATACATTTACAATCTATTTTAGCAATTATGAAAACATCTTTCATTTGATTAGGCTTCTCATACAAGTTGTATCGTAATCATACAATTGGTATTATGAACATGCAACCCGGGAGATGAGACCACTCACACTTAATCTTTATTACTTTACCACCTGTGTCCTGTTAATTCAAACATCAACGTACTTTCATATATTTCCAGGTTATTTCATAAACTTGCTTTTGCATTTAATGAGCTTCGTGCTCAAAATCATCTTTTCACTTGATTAATCAGGTACCAATCCACGAGTGTATGACCTTTCATTGACTCCCACCATGCCAAAATATGTTCCTAATTATTAGTCTTGGGTCTAAGCATTAATCCACACCTTAAGGATCCGAACCCTCCTTAAATTTCTCGGTTACCTCCGAATGACTTTTACTTGTTACGTCATTGTAACCTTTTTTTCGTTTCTTTCTTTCTTATCTGCTTTTAAACCTTTATTCCATTGTTTCCTTCTACCAGTTGATGAGGCCAAATACCCGGGACGAAACTAGTCCCGACACACTTTATTTCCAAGTTCTACATTTTATCAAAAGTCCATTCTCATTTCACTTTAAAACTCGGTATTTCACCTTTTGAATACAATTTTATTTATCATTTTACGTGAAACTTAATCATTAAGTTTGAATACCCATTTATACACTTCAATGTGTTTTTCACATTATATTGTGGGCACCTTTTGAGATGAAAATCCTTCCTTATGAGTGAGATATAGTCCTCTCCCTCTAGGCTTCTTCATAAAAATGTGAATAGTGTTTTCTATTACCCCTCTTAAACCCCAATAACCAATAATAAGGATTAAAACCCCATTCCCACACTTTCGTATACAAGTACAAAAAGGGGGCTTAGGCCAAACTGGGTTTCTTGATAGTTTGGACTTAGTTACTTGGGTATATGGACTGCAATAGTAACCCAAGATAAATAATTCATTTGACTTCAGATAAATACTCGAAAAGCCAAATTAACATTACTTTAATTCATTTCCTTTATTTATTTAATCATAATTAATTTCACTAAATAATTTTGACTACACTCCAATTTAATTATTTTAGAAATCACTCGGATATAATGAGGTCTTATTTACAAAATTGATTATGGTACATGATATGATTCTCGGAGTTAAGTGTCCGATACCCGCTTGGTCAAATCAAATTACTGTTAATCAATTTTAACCAACATCTAATTAATTTCCTTGAATATAAGACTTAACTTATTTTCTATTCCTCCAAGATTATAAAATAATCCTTATACCAGGTTTTAATAAAACATATCAGTCTCTCAAAGGGGTCTCATAATCCACGGTATCTCCAGGACACGAATTCCACCAAATTATAACCTCAGACCCGCTCACACAACTGTCACCCAGTATACAAAGATCATTTGACCACATATAAAATCAGACCGCACCCATAACAATAAAAGTGATATTTTCCCAAGCATTCCAATCCTCATAATTCTTAGGATTAAAAATCTATGGACCCTTTGTAAATGGTGTGAGATTGCCTAAGTCTAATCAAGACAACCTATAAGAGCAAAATTTATGATTGCTCATTATGTTATTTAGTTTGAAAGTTTTCGTTACATCCCACTTCATCATCATATACATTCTCAAGGCTTTAATTAAAGACAAGTTAGTGATCAAACTAGACAATCAAAGATCAAAGAGTAGATTTCGTCACTACAACATACAAATAAGGTATATGAGGTTGATTTTATGTAGACATCAAGTTAAGGGGTATTTTATAAGTGTTTGAAACATAAAATATATAATTTTTTTTAAAACAAAAAATTATTTTTAAGGCATCTTGTTAGAACGGGGTACTGAAGGTCATTCAAACGAGTCTCTTCAACTCGTAGGATATCAGCTGTTCGAACAAAACTTAAAACGAACCATTTTCCTCATCTCGCTGGAATGTTGTTCGATCTCTCGTTCCATGATGTTTGAACGACTTTTCGTAGGTCATTTGAACGAGGCACTGTTCGTTCGGACATGCTTAAGAAATATTATTTTGTACTTGGTTTCAAACGTAATCTTTTCAAGTCTATCTCTTGGAGATTTTTCTTCTTATTTAAAGAGATATGAACTTGCACTTTTTTGCAAGCCTTTTTCCATATATATTTTGATCAAACACTTAGGCCATGCTTGGTTGTCCCAAAATTGTAAATTGATCCATTTATAAATTGGTCCATTTACAAATTGATCCATTAATTGTGTTTGGTTTCATGAATGAAGGGATTCATTAATGTGAAATGCATCCATTTCAAATAGGAGACATATATAGTGCATGCTCTTATCTCTTTCCCTCCATTCCTCCCTCTCCCTCCTCCTCTCTTAGTTTGTTTTTAACTTTTTTCCTCATAGAACCTTAACATCAATTTCAGATTACCAAACACTACGTAGAATTGGATTTAAACTCATTTCAAATCCACTCATTTATAATTTAGTAATTCACAATGAACTAATTTACATAATCAAACAATTTGCACAACCAAACAGGGCATTAGTTTTTCTAAATCCACCCTTTGGATGTTTTGTGATCAATTTATCAAATCTTGAAGAACATGTCACATGTTCATATCCATGTGGAGTTGATTCTTCAATGCTGAAGATAGGAAAGGAGTTTCCTGAGGTTGATCGGTGGACACCGAGGCAATGGAGCTTGCTGTGGAACGTTACTGGATCTGGACTGCTTTGTGTTACCAATAAGGAAGGAGACATAACCATGATACTTAGTGGAGTTTAATTCTATAAGTCCGTCTGTGTTGTTATATAATACGTTAGTTGTAAGAGTGATGAAAAAGGATTTCTTCCCGAAGGGTTTTCTCCTCATTTCCTGTGTTGTGGGTTATTTGATTGGATTTAGATTCAATATATTGCCTGTTTAGTTTCATCTAATGAATCAAGATAAAATTGGATTAAATTGAATTATTGGCTTGTTTATGGTCTAATCTAGAGATTCTATATTTGACCATATAACCGGGCCACTCTACATATTTTTCAAATTGATATCAAAGCTTATTTCTAAAAGTCAATTCACTACACCAAAACTGGCGATTGGTCATGGCCAAAATCCCTGACCAAGACTGTGGGTCGCAAACTTGGGCAGTGACCATTTCGGGCGTGACCAATTTCTTTGGTCGCGACCCAAGTTCGTGACCAAAAAATGGTCATGACCCGCAGTAGGTCACGGCAGATGGTCGCAGACTTGGGCCATGACCCATACCGCGACGGGAAAAAATTGGTCGCGACCCAAGTTCGTGACCCACAACCGTGACAAAATTGGATGCGTCCAAAGTCCGTGATCCACACCGCGATGAAAAAAAAGGAAAAAAATGGTCGCGACCCTTGTCCGTGACCCACAACCGTGGCAAAATTGGTCGCGGCCAAAGTCCGTGACCCACGCCGCGACGGAAAAAAGAAAGAAAAAAATGATCTTGGACTTGGGCCGTGACCCACAACCTTGACAAAAATTAGTCGCGGCCAAAGTTCGCGACCCACGCCGCGACGAAAAACAAAAAGGAAAAAAATGGTTGCGAACTTTGGCCGTGACCATTTTTCGTCATGGTTGGGGGTCATGGACTTTTGCCACAACCATTTTTATACGCGATGGAAAAAATAAAAATGGTGTCCATGACCATATTTAACTATAATTTTAAAAAAAATATCCTTTTTTGGTCCAATCCTAAAATCGGGGGTCCTGTGACTGCACGGTTGAGAATATTTATTATTGGCAAAATAATAAAAAAATCACAAATATATATACAAATTTAAAAATATTACATATCTTAATAATTCACGGACCAAAAAAAAATTGGGCAGAGTTTCCTCTATTTTGTGGACATTCCAAACCCTGTAAATATAAAACAGCTTATTATAAAGCCCACACCCCGCACGGCCATCAAAATTTAACAATCAAATTATAAAAGCCCGCACGACCATAAAAAAAACAATAGAAGCCCGCACGACTAACACATAAAAAAGATAATCCTGAATGCCCAAACCATTATATAAACAATCTTCATGTCGTAAACCATTGCCTTCTTCATTTGTTCCACG
This sequence comes from Sambucus nigra, assembly GCA_949130495.1. Lineage (NCBI taxonomy): Eukaryota > Viridiplantae > Streptophyta > Magnoliopsida > Dipsacales > Adoxaceae > Sambucus > Sambucus nigra. The sequence continues at coordinate 129,245,473 of OX422223.1, forward strand.
TGCAAAAATCCTACAAATGATAGGATAAAAAAAAAAATGATATCAGTAACCAAGTAGTTTTACAAAATTTTTATTCAAGCTGAAAATTGCATATATGAGTTATAATTATCAACATATCAATGTGTTTATCCCTAAGTCTATATATATGCAAATTATCATTATATTATCAAACCGGGGGTTTTGTGATCGCGCGATTAGTTCGTACGAGTTACATTGGTCCCGTGCGAGGTGTTGGTGACACTCACGGGGCCGTTCGGGGGCTGTTTAGGGTTTTCACCCACTAACGCCATGTTTTTAAGCCTAAGTCCAAAAATATGCAAATTATCATCGTATTCTCACACTGAGGGTACCGTGATCACGCAGTCAGTTCCTACGAGTTACATTGGTCCCGTGCGAGGTGTTGGTGCCACTCACGGGGACGTTCGAGGGATGTTTCGGCTTTTCACCCACTAACGCTATGTTTTTAAGCCTAAGTCTAGAAATATGCAAATTATTGTCGTATTCTCAAGCTGGGGGTCCCTTGATTGTGCGATCAGTTTGTACGAGTTACATTGGTCCCGTGTGAAGAGTTCGTGCCTCTGACAGGGCTGTTTGGTGGCTGGTTTGGGTTTTCACCCTTTAACGACTTATTTTTAAGCCTAATCTAGATATTTTCAAATTATCATCATATTCTCAAACCGAGAGACTAGTGACTACGCGGTCAGTTCCTACAAGTTACATTGGTCCCGTGCGAGGTTTTCGTGCCTCTTACGGGACCGTTTGGCAGCTAGTTTGGGTTTTTACCCTCAAACGACTTATTTTAAAGCCTAATCTAGTTATTTCCAAATTATCATCATATTCTCAAATCGGGAGACCCGCGACTACGCGGTCAGTTCCTATAGGTTACATTGGTCTCGTGCGAGGTGTTGGTGCCTCTCATGGGGCCGTTCGGGGATTGTTTTGGGGTTTTGCCCTCTAATACCATTTTTAAGCCTAAGTCCTGATATTTTTAAATTATCGTCGTATTCTGAAACGGGGGTCCCGTGACCGCATGTTTAGTTCCAAAGAGTTACATTGATACCGTGCGAGGTGTTCGTGCCTCTCAGGGGACCGTTCGGGGGTTGTTTCGAGGTTTCACTCTCTAATGCCGTTTTGAAGCCTAAGTTTAGATATTTTCAAATTATCGTCATATTCTCAAAATAGGGGGTCCCATGATCGCGCGGTGTTAGGTCCTACGAGTTACATTGGTCCTGTGCGAGGTGTGGGTGCCTCTCACGGGACCGTTCAGGGTTTGTTTCGGGGTTTCTCCTTCTAATGCCATTTTTAAGCCTAAGTCTATATATTTTCAAATTATCGTTGTATTCTCAAACTGGGTAAAATGTAGACTTTTGGGTGCTTATCACACCACCCCTAAACAGAACATTGCTACTCCTTGAGCAAAATATAAAGAGATTGAGAAAGATAAGAAACCAAAAGTCCACCACTTTCACGGGCACTTGCGATTGCACTTAGCATGTGCAAGAAGCCTTTAAACCTATAGGTTTCCCTACAGGATGCGTTTTGTCCCATGACGGTTTGCAGGGAATATACTCACAAAATTATTTATTTTTAAAGGGCAGTCAATCTCTTATTAGACGTAAAATAATCGCACAATCCATCACGAGATAAATATTTTGAGAAATGCAAGCTAAAGTGGATAAAAACTTTAGTTATGTGAATACTCAAGGCACATCCTTCCTAGAACTCAACGTGTGTAGTGTGAATCAGTCAAAACGGGTCGAGTATCATAAGAGTAATTCCTAGATTGCCTTTTCGGAATCAACGCTTCAACTTTAAAATCTCATGGATATATCTCTCTCAAATGAACTCACGAGATTTGGGTAAGTGTATCACTCTTGTGTGTGAGGAGGTGAGTAAATGTAAGCAAGTTCAAACGTCTCACTCACATATAAGAATGAACGAACATATAGAAAGAAAGATGATCTCATGAAAGAATATTAATCACTACAATGAGAACGTCGAGCTATTTACCACGTTGACTTTCATTTGCCCGAACACCTAGGGGAACATGAATGATTATGGGTGAGGGGGAATGAAATGAGAAGGATGGCGTGAAGTATGATGGTGATGGATGAAAGATGGATGCGATAAAAGAGTGTTCTACACTTTGGCACAAATATCTTTATTTTAGAAAAACTAACCACGAACTACAACTCTCTTTTCTTTTCTTTTCTTTACTCTCTTTTCTTTTTTTTTCTTTCTATATTTTTTTTGAATTTTCTTTTCTTTCTTCTTCTTCTTCTTCTTCTTCTTCTTCTTTTTTTCTTTTGCTATTTTTCTATTTTTTGTGTTTTTCTTTTTTTTTTATACTCTGAACACTGAAGACATTTTACATTTGGAACAACACTCTTTTTCTCAAAATGATGGATGATATATGAATGGAGTGGGGAATGGTGTATGGTGATGATATGACAAATAAAAGTTGAATGGGTGTATGATGTAAGGGTGAAAATTTGGTGATCAGGAGAAACTTCAAGACACGCGTTTCGTATAACTCAAAAAAGATGTCGTTCTCAGTGATCAAGCCAAAATTTTAATGAAGAATAATGAGATCATACAACGATTTAATGCGGACCCAAAAGAAGTTGAATCAACTTGTGACTCGGAGATTGTGTAAAACACTCTGAAAGGCACAAATCTCACAAGCTAAAGTCTCTACTAGTGATCCTTAAGGTTCTCTTGAGAATTATAGTACTCTTCAACTCTAAATCATAGTGATGTGATCCGTGCACAAATTTTATTGAGTCTAGAAATTCATAGTATAAAATGTATTGTTACGTATTACATAAGCTATAGAAAAATAAAATTCTGTAGCTTGATTCCTAGACATAAAAAGATGGATGATAGAAAATTCATGTCAATGAGTGAGATGAAAGAAACTGACGAAATTTTAAAAATCAGGCTCAAAAATCAATTTTTTTTAAAAGAGGTACGATTTTGATAAAATTCCCTACCCCCAAACAAAAAGGAACATCATCCTTGATGTTAAGTAAAATGATTTTTAAAATTGAGAGCAGAGGGGAGGAAAGAGATTATCAGAATCAACCGCTAATGAAGTGGACAGATGAATGAAAAAAGAAACCTCAAGAAATGATAAGTAAAGAGAGAAAAAAAGTGTACAAGTCTATAAACATGGTAAAGCATAGGGTGATGTGAAACACCACCCCCAAACAAGATGAGACTCATACAAAATCTCGGATTTGGGTGACGTTTCTTCCCTTGAACTTACCTTCTTAGCCTTTCTTTCACTGTTTCAATTTCTCCTTTGTACCACATAAGAGAAACACAAAATACTTGCCAACGAAGGTTAGTAGCATAAATGTGAGTTAAATCCATATCAATTGCACTACTCGGGTTCACAAAGGTACCTAAATTAAGGGGATAAATAAACAATATTTATACCGAGTCAAACTCCCCTAACTTAGAACTTTGCGCATCCCGAGCAATGTAAAAGAAAAAGAATAATGTCACAACTCTTCTAAACATACTATGGGGATAGAATACCTTTTTTGAGGGTGAGCGATTGCATTTAGCATATGCAATAGGTTACCCTAGTAGGACGAGTGTTGTCTCATGAGGATTTGCAGTGAATATACTCACAAAATTCTACTCAAAGAAAAAAACCAAAACACGCAAAAATTGTATAATTCAAACTTTTCCCGAAAATAGTCATCATCGAATCATGTTCAAGAGTCTCAATCATAGTACGTGTGTACGAAGCCGAAAATTTAATCGCAAATTTTCACCGATTGACCATTACCTTACGTATCCGAAAATTCACTTTGATTTCAAAATCTCACGGAATGCTCTCACAAACGAATCATTCGGAATGTGGCTATTATCTCGGTGTGTGTGATTTATAAGAGTAAATGTATTGGAAACAAGTTCATGCACACAAATAGAAAGACGAAATTATATGGTAATCGGATCTCATCAAAGTATTACGGGTATTGGAAAATGGGACCATTGCCTCTAATTCACATTTGTTGATCTATTTTATTATCTTTTGGGTGTTTTAGCTCTCCACGCGGTAACCAATTTTGCAATTTTGGACTCGGTTAGGACTTTTACGGGTTAAAGGTGTATTGGGTAAAATTGGAAAAGGTTAAGAATTTTGGAATTGGGAATTTTAGCTTATGCTGTCCGTTAGTGCTTTTCCAGGCTTTTGCTCATTTTCTTCTTCTTTTTCTATTTTTTTCTATTTTTTTACGCTTTTCTTTTCTTGCTATTTTTGTTGAGCATAGCTATTCTTTTTCTTGCCCCTTCTTGTGCACTTTTCGGACTTCAATGAATATTCCATTTTCGCAATTCCGGGCTACTTGGGTTTTTCTTGGGTTGTCAAACGAAAGGAAAACTTATTCGGCTCAATTTTGGGTGAAAAAAGGGATGATTTTTCACAACTTTTTATGGCCAATATTTTTGGGTGACAAACGATGGCCTACTTCATTGTCCAAAATACTAATTGCGTTACCATATACGTTTCAAGATGAATTTAAGTTTAGAGATATTTTAGTGCACGTTTTTCAAGGCAATATCACACATTTCTCAAACCCGATAAAGGTGAAAGACTTGAGATCCTTGATGACTTATTAGACCTCTGAAAAGAACTTGGAGTTAACAATTAACACAGATTGATTTATAAATTTCACAAAAATGAAAGGCTCGAATCTCACTTGGGTTATTATTCTCCACACTTATTCGTTAAGTCGTCAATTTTCATCTTTGGTCAATTTCGGCTTTTTGTATTGTGTTTTTACAATTTGAGACTATAAATCGACTTTTAATGATATTTTTGAAACATTTCAATTCCAATTTTTATTTATTTTGAAGAAAAATATTTTTGGATTTTTCAAAATTTTATGATTTTTTTTGAGGTTTTTGGGCATTTTTGAAAATTTGTGAAGTTTTAGAAAAATGCTCTTGTGACCCCCCCAAGTTAGACTTTTGCATTGTCTTCAAGCAAAAAGGACTAAAATCTAACTCAAAACGAATGAAAAATGTGAATAAATAAAATAAACAAATTAAAACAGAAATGCAAACTTTTATTATAGCAACGGAGCATCATGTGTTACAATGGAGAGAGAGTAGAGCAAGCAACTAAGCAATGTAAACAACCACCATTACACACACACACACATCAAAAACAAACATTGGTTTCATTGGGGAGGCGGATTTGAGGGACCGGGTGCGTTGGGATCGTAAGGATCATAGAAGAAAGGCGGAGGGGGTCCACCCAAGTTAAGCTCGTAAAGGTGGACTTGGAGCCGGTGCATCATACTTGTGTCCCTTCGATAAGCTGCTTGATCACTTTGATAGGCGGCTTGATCTTGATTGTATAGGGTGATGAACCCGTCAAGGTGGGATTCCACCACCGAAAGGCGCCTATCAAAATTTTCACATGGGGGCTCAAAATCCGAATCATCCTCTTCTTCCTCATACTCCTCTTATTCCTCCTCCACGTCCATCATCAGAGCATCATGTGCTTCTTCCCCCGCTCCCTCGTTGAGAATGGGACGGTCGGGGTGAGCCACTCTCATTTGGCGTTCACTCCAAGTGGTGGAGGTGCTTCCAATGGGGGCGGGGGAGTCGGATTTGCTGCCTCGGGTCCTCCACCCCGGCATTCCTCAAGAGTTCCGTAATGAGGCGAGCATAGGGGAGCGCAGATTTGCCCCACTCGTCGTAGGTGGCATTGATGATGTCCGCGTAGAAGAGTGGGTCCAAATTTATTGTGTTTTCGGGGCCGATAAAGTGGTAGAAGAAGTTGGTGTGACGGAGCCGGACCACCGAGTAGTTAGTGGTTTGGTGGATTTCTCCTCAAGCAATTAGGTGCATGAATCGCACCGTATCCGATAGACTTCCTATGGGAGAAGAATCCCGCACCCATTCCTCCTCGGGTGCCATTAGAGCAATGCATTCTTATTTGGTGTGGAGTGCACCATTTGTGGGATATCGGAAGGGCACGGGGATGACAACCCCTTTGGCACGCATTTTGCGCGCGATGATGGCGGCCGAGAATGGAATTTGGATACCATCAAGGTAGGCCTCATGAAGCATGGAGGATTTGCAAACGAGTGTCGCATAAAATTGGAGAAGTGCAGCTTCAAATACGTTGTTGCTTGTAGGAAAGTGGAATGAGCACCACCCCCGACGGTCGAAAAGGGCGGTGACGTCGCCGGGAAGTTGCTCCCAATTGACAAAGCGTTCGATGTGAATTGGGCGTGTGGCCGAGAAATAACGCTCATCCCAATGGCGTTCTTGGACGCATCGAAATACCCCCTTACCCTCGTCATCAAGGACGGTGGTTTAGTCGTATTTGCGAGGGAGGAAATTGGCTTGACGGGGATGCGACATGGTGAGAGAGAGAGATGGTATAGAGATGATTAGGTGTGTAAGAGAAGGAGAAGGAAATTAGGTGTGGGAAATGGAGGGGGGGTGTGGGTTAATTTATAGGTGGATGGGGGCTGGCTTTTGGAGGAAAAGGGTAATAGGAGTGGAGGGAGAAGATGAAGGGAATGAATTGGGAGTTAAAATTGGTGGGGGGAGGTTTTGGAGGATAAATTTTTGTAGGTGAAATGAATGGAGGGAAGAGGGAAAAGGGGTTGAATTTGGAAAAGGGGGGAGATGAATCTTCCAGGTACCCCGAACCATTTCGGAGGTTCCCCGAGCCGGTTCACCCCCGAACCGGTTCAGCTTTGGGTTCGGGGGAGGGTGCTGACTAGAATGCTAAATTTCTCTCTTCTCTCAAAAACTAAGTGTTTGTGCCTACCTCCTCTCATGCGTAATTCCCCTAAAGATGTCCTAGACCCTCGGGTATCCTAAAAACTTCTCTACCATGCCCTCAAAATACGTGTAAATTCTTTCAGAAAGTGTGCTAACTCGCTCCTCTCGTGAACCGTGCTCTGGAATCTTAACTAACCTAACTCACACACTACTACTGTACACAAGAATTCACCCCATACGCATCGGGGGGGTGTGACGACCTCTCATTTTCAGCTCACTCGACCCCGTAAATGGGATCCGACAACCAAACGATGTCGACTTCTTCCACACACGCCTTTAGATATGGCTTTAGGCGTTGTCCATTCACCTTGAATGTATTTCCCCGTTTTAAATCATCTAAATCCACAGCTTCGTGAGGGAATACATTCTTCACAACGAACGGGCCAGACCATCGTGACCACAACTTGCCTAGAAATAGATGAAGCCGAGAGTTATAGAGAAGAAATTTTTATCCGGGAAAAAACTCTTTGCGTCGAATAATGTTATCGTGAGCGAATTTCATCCTTTCTTTGGAAACTTTTGCGTTCCCATACGCGTCATTGCGTATCTCTTCTAACTCATTTAATTGAAGCTTGCGAGCTTCACCGGCTTTATCCATATCATAATTCAACTTCTTAATTGCCTAATACACTTTGTGCTCTAATTCAACGGGAAGATGGAAAGGTTTTCCATTTACAAAGAGAAAAGGGGACATTCCGAATGGATTTTTATATGCGGTACGATAGGCCCATAGTGAATCATTCAATCGAAGTGACCAATCTTTCTGAGTGGGATTGACGGTTTTCTCGAGAATGTTCTTGATTTCCCGATTTGCTAATTTGTCCTGCCCGTTCGTTTGTGGGTGATATATCGTTCCAACCTTGTGAACGATGCCATACTTTCTCATGAGATTCGCGAATGGCCTATTGCAAAAGTGCGTGCCATTGTCACTAATTATCGCTTTCGGAGCACCGAATCGAGAAAGTATGTGTTCTTATAGGAACCTAATCACCACTTTGTTGTCATTTGTATTGGTAGCTATAGCTTCCACCCATTTAGAAACGTAATCTACCACGACAAGGATATATAGAAAACCAAAATATGGGGGAAAAAGGCCCATGAAGTCAATACCCCAGCAGTCAAAGATCTCAATAATGAGTATCGGGGTTAATGGCATCATGTCTCATCAGGTAATCGCCCCAATCCTTTGACACCTATCGCAAGATTTGCAGCAATTGTTCACATTACGGAAAATTATGGGCCAATAGAGGCCGCATTGAAGAATCTTAGCGACCGTCCTTTTTGTCGAAAAGTGACCTCCACAAGCTTTTGAATGACATAATTGGATGACTTTCGGGATCTCATCATCCGGTACGCATCGTCGGATGATTTGGTCGGCGCAATATTTAAAGAGAAAAGAATTGTCAAAGAAAAACATGCGCAACTAAGTGATAAACCTCTTCTTATCTTGCGATGTCCAATCGGGAGGGACGGCTCTGTGACAAGATAGTTCACTATATCCGAAAACTAGGGCAAAGAAGAGGTAGCAAGGAGTTGCTCATCTGAAAAGTATTCATCTATGGGTATCGGATCACTAGGTACGTCGGACGAGAGCCGTGATAAGTGGTCGACAACCACATTTCTACTTCTTTCTTATCTTTAATGGAGAGATTAAACTCTTGCAGGAGTAGGATCCACCTTACGAGGTACGGATTTGCGTCTTTCTTCGTAAGTAGGTATTTCAATACCGCGTGGTCGGTGAAGCAAGTGATGGGGGAACCGATAAGGTAGGACCAAAATTTTTCAAGAGTAAAAACTACTGCTAGCAACTCCTTTTCCGTGGTGGAATAATTGAGTTGTGGTTTCGTAAGAGTCCGGCTAGCGTAGTAGATGACATGAGCCTGCTTGTCTTTTCTTTGGCCCAAAACAGTCCCTATCGCATAATCGCTAGCATCATACATAAGCTCTAATGGTAAGGACCAATCTGGAGCTTGCATGATGGGGAAAGACACAAGCATGAGTTTCAGTTTTTCAAAAGCACTATGTCATGCTTCCGTCCACTCAAATGGGATGTCCTTTATAAGAAGGTTGCTTAAGGGTCTAGCGATGGCGCTAAAATCCTTAATGAACCGTCGATAAAGCCCCGTGTGGCACAAGAAGGAGCGCACATCTTTGAACGATTTTGGTGGGGGTAGATCGGTTATGACATCTATTTTATCTCTCTCAACTTCAATCCCCTTGGATGAAACTATGTGGCCAAGAACTATTCCCTCAGTGATCATAAAATGGCATTTCTCCCAATTTAGGACTAAGTTCTTTTCCACACATCGGGCAAGTACTTTTTCCAGTTTTTCCAGACAAAGATCTAAAGAGGTGCCAAAAATGCTAAAATCGTCCATGAACACTTCGAGTCCTCTCTCAACCATGTCAGTAAATAGGCTCAACATGCACCTTTGAAAGGTCGTGGGTGCATTACACAAGCCAAATAGCGTACATTTGTAGGCAAACGTACCAAAAGGGCAAGGGATGTTCGTTTTCTCCTGTTCAAGTACGTCTACCTCAATTTGGTTATATCTGAAATAACCATCGAGAAAGCAATAGTAAGGGTGGACCACTACTCTCTCAAGCATCTGATCAATAAATGGCAAGGGGAAATGGTCTTTCTTAGTTCCCGCATTCAGTTTCCGATAATCAATGCAAACGCGCCACCCGGTGGTGGTATGTTGGGGAACTAGCTATCCTTTAGCATTCTCAATCACTATCATTCCCGACATCTTTGGGACAACTTGAATCGGGCTCACCCACTTGCTATTCGAGATTGGGTGGATAATCCCGACATCCAATAACTTAATGATTTCGGTCCTCACCACTTCTTTCATATAGGGGTTTAGCCTTCTTTGTATTTCTCTAGAAGGCTTGACATTCGCTTCGAGATGGATCATGTGGGTGAAAATCAATGGAATTATCCCCTTCAAATCAACAATACACCAACCGAAAGCACCTTGGTGCTGCCTCAGAATCTTTAACAGTTTACCCTCCTGCTCTTCGTCTAGGCTAGAGGAGACAACAACAGGGAATGTCTCGTCCTCTCCTAAGTAAAATAATTTTTAAAAATTAGAAACAACTAGAATGTTGTGATCAATGTGTAGATTTATCATCCCTAATGGGAAGTTAGATTAGACTTGTTTAACAAATAACACAATTAAATGATAAGCATTGAACTAAGAAAGTATCTTATGGTCAGACAAATGAATTACATTTTAGGGATTTGATTAAGTCAATAAGCAATAAAAATAGGTAAGAGTTCACAAAAATACTAATGAATTGATCGCTTGATTATATTACCTAGTGAGGAAGAAGTCCCATGTTTTGGAAAAATTAAAGGTACGATTGTACATGCAAGGAACCACATGGATGTTTAATCTTGAGTGAAAATAATTAAATTTCATAACTTAGTGTAGACAAATACCTAATAAGGTTTAAAGGAATACTCGAGGATTCTAACGATTGTGTGCTAATTAAAATAAAGTCTAGACTTAGAATTGTAAGAAAAAGTTTTATGATTCCTCATTATCTATTTTAGTTTGGCATATTCCATTATATATTCATCATCATGTACTTCTCAAGAGATTCAAAGTGTAAACAAGTTAGTGGTCGAGCGACTATCGAAGTTTAGATGAGTTGGAATCGTTGCTAGAATCATCGATAAGGTATATGGTTTTGATTTATGCATAAACACTTTATTCAGGGATTCTTTTACAATCTATTTAAGGCATATTTAAAAAATGTTTTTTCAAAAGATTTTTTTTGCAGTTGTTTGAAAGATTTTAGTATTTAGTTCGAATGAGAATGAGAGTTTAATCAAACTGACTCCAAAGAAACATCAAACGAGTTTTGTCTATTTACAGAACCTAATTCATTTGAAGCTCGTTCAAAGCTGGTTTGAATGAGATTGGATATTCGTTCAAACGATATTGGATCTTCATTCGAACGATATTTTCCTTGGTTCGAACGAGATGCTATTTTCATCTGAAGGAAGTCTAATTTCATTCGAATGAATTTTCTTGATTTTTGTGCCGCCTCAAAATTTGTGTTTTCTATAAAATGGGCTCTTGGGATTAGTTTTCCTCAGAACTTTTGATGAGATTTATTTTTCTATGCATATCCAAAAGGCCTCTAAACCCTAGTTTGTTTATAGATCTTCTATTTTACAAATCAAATCCCTTGAATTATTTGTTATGATTTATTAAACCCTAGAAGAATACATTCCATGTTCATACTCTTATAGAATTGATTCTGTACCATTGAACTTATGGAGTTATTTCTTTACGACTAAAGAAAATATAAATATTGATTCCTGAGGCTGATTGGTGGATACCGATCCAAGAGGATCTTATTATGGGATAGTGAAAGAGCTAAATCATTTTCTTTGGACAACTTGGATTGAAGAAATTACTATGTAGCTTAGTGGAGCTCTAAGTTTTGTAAATTTGTGGATGTATGTCTATAATACCTAGTTGGAAATAGTACCGAATATAGATTTTACCTGAAAGGGATTTTTACTCATCTCATGTCTTTTGCTTGTTGGGTTTTGGTTTATTTTTAATTTAGATTCATATATTTTGCACGTTCACCTATGTTAATCAATATAAAATTTAGACTAAATTGAATTTGGTGTGTGTTTGACCTACTTTACGAATTATACATATAATTGGACCAATCTATCGCATTTTATAAATTGGTATTAGAGCTTATTTATATAAGTAACTTAAATGAATTCTTCTTGTTATATGGATAACTCGTATAATAGGCTACCTTTATTTGATGGAACAAATTATGCCTTCGGGAAAGATCGAATGAGATCATATTTAAAGGTGATTAAGGAGCGCATTTGGCTTGCAATTGAAGGGGGTGGACTCTTCTTACTGTCACTAATGAGAATTTAGTTAGTCTTAAGTGAATTTTTTTTAGATTGAATATGACCTTAAATTGTGAAATTTTAATGATTGAGGCTTAAGTTCTTTTACACCTGACGAATTTCATTGTATTATGATGTGTACCACGTCAAGCATGGGGAATCCTCCTTCTCACTCATAAGGGTACCAATGACGTGAAAGCTTATAAGCTTTAAAACCTCACCACACAATTTTAGACTATTAGAATGATTGAATTTGAAATGTTTGATGAATTTTATGCTCGTTTTGTCAGATATTATAAATTCACGTTATAATTTAGGTGAGCAAATTCTTGAAATGAGAAAGGTTACAAAAATTTTGAGGTCTCTCTTGCCCCTTTTTTGTGCTAAGCTTACTGTCCTTAGTTCTTTAGGAATTTTAGATACTTTTAGGTTAGAATAACTCGTAGGTGATCTTCAAACTTACGAATTTGATATGTTCCCCCAAAACCAAAAGGAAAAATGAATGAATAGCCTTAAATGTTAAAACAAATAAGAAAGAAAAATGGATCGCTCTAAAAGATCAATCTAAGAAGAACGAAAAGGTTTTTGACTCCGAATCCGAGTTTTATTTTGATATAGATGATATATACCTTGTTTGCAAAAAATTCTAAAAAAATGATCAAATTCAACAAAGAAAACTTTTCCAATGTAGAAAATAAAAATTTTGAGAAAGATAAAAATTTCAAAGAGGGGAAGAATGTTTGTGAGAACTATTAACAGAGAGCTACAGGTGAGTACCCTAGGAATGTCAAATTGAAAAGATGCTATGAGTGTGAAGGGAAATAACATAAATCCCATTAGTGTCACATTAGGATTAAGAGATATGACAAAGGCATAGGTTTTTATAATACCACTATAAGCGATATTGATGTCTCGTCATTAGATTTCGAGGATGAATCACCACATGAACCTAATTTCTATGCGGTCATGGCCATTCACGTTAGTACTTCTAGTAAATACCATTCCAATGAGAACATTTCTAAATGTGATAACCTCGATAATTTGTCAGACCATTCTAGAGAGAGTGAGGGTGATGAAGATAATTTAAGTGAGGGGGACACTATCCTCCAACACGCTTACACCGAGCTTTATAAAAGGTTTTTAAAAACTAAAAAGCAAAATAAAAATTTGAATCTTTGGGTGTTGGATTTATAAAAATATTTAAAAGTTTTGAGAGAGTGTGAGGCCTCCGTGAGTCCACTCAAAAAGTAAAAAAGTTTCTCTGTGTGAGAAACTTATCATGGTTGGTAGGGAAAAGAGTAACTTGACCAACAAAGTTGCTAGTCTTACAAGAGATCTTTGAGAATCATTGTAGACTCGTGAGAAACTTAAAGCCCATATTTTCCAACTCAAGAAAGATTTTAAAAGTTACCGGGAGGTCAAGGTTACCTTAGAGGACACATTTAAGAAGGTTGGAAAGATGTTCCTCAGTCCCATGTTAGGTTTTAACAAGAGGCAAGTAATAGGTTATGATGGTGCATCGACTTCCAAAATCTTAACGGAACCGGTTGTGAGTTTGGATCCTTATGGGACTCGACCTAACCAACTAAGGAAAGATCTTCTTAGGCGATTTAATCAAGGTAGACCAAAAAAAGTATATGTTTGTTCCCATTGCAAACAAAGAGGTCACGTTCAGTAATTTTATTTTATGCTAGAGAGAGTTTCTCACACACGTGTTCCCACACATGCTCCCACATGAGTTCACACATGTGTTCCTACATATGCTGCCACATATACCATAGATATTTTGCAAGTCTTCGAGAGCAAATGGAGTTTTTAGTCAAGACTTCTCAATGTTTGATGGAAGAATTTCAATGGATATCTACTCCTTTTGAGAATAACCCTGGACTAATGATTGAGGCCAAGACTTATTTCTTGTATAGGGTGTTTATCATATTGATATCTTTTGTCCCTAATACTAAATTGTAATCTTATGTTATTTTTTGAAAAAACTATATACATTTTCTTTTCTTTCAGAAAAGTTTCAAAATTTTTTAGAAAGATTTTATTTTTGATAATTGTTTTTCAAAGATTGAAAAAGATTTTTGTATTTTATTTTATACTATATATAGATGCGTATTTAAGATATTCGAATCATAATTACATTCCATCCATTCATGCGACTTATTTATGGTTTTATGAGACTTGGCTTCATTTCTTTTGTGTGCTTGATAATTCATGGTTAGCACTTTATTGTTCTTTGATGATTACTTCCCTTATGCTAGACTCTTAAGATTGCCTTTATTGCACACATGTACAGAATTTTTGAACATTGTACTTGCTTATCATTTGTTGAATACGGTTTGCTCATCTCAATCATGCTTAATAACGAAGCAAATGTACTAGGAACAAATTGTGCTTGTAAGAACCATTGCCCAAATTTATTTCTCAAAACATTTGATTTGATTTTAAGCAATGAAAATTGGCTATGAAAGAAGAAATCTTCTTGGCGTTAAAGGCCACAATTGGCAAGAGCTTAAAAGATTAATTCGATACACAAAAAGAAAAATGACAAGGCCAATTTTTATTTCATTGATAATTCACTATCATACGCATTATGATTCCTTTAAAAATTTTGGGATTGTTTATTTAAAATGTGAGAATTTAAGGGTGTTATAAGTTGTAGATCAATAGGTTTTCCCGATGACATCCCTTCAAAAACATTAAATAGTTTGGCATTATTGATTTGAGAAGCATTAAAATTTATGGCATTTTGCATAAGTTGA